>LR990546.1:1491875-2983750 GCA_905147745.2 Phlogophora meticulosa | reverse complement strand
GGTATACAGAATGGTAAGGTAAAATTGTAGCACATACATGTTTTACTTCATAAATATAAGCGTGTAAAGTTAAGTAAGTAGTAGTAGTAAGTTTTACATGCATAACGTTTTCCATTTTTTTTTTAATCCAATAAAACTGTACTATCATTTATTTATTTATTTAATTACGGCACTCCAACGACTTATTCACTAATACATTTTTTGGGGTCCTGTTACGAATGAGCTTAAAATCTAGTGAATTTGTCACTTACAGGTGTGCACAGCACTTACATAATCCAAGTTTTATAATATTACACATAGTACAATTTAGGCTAGAAAATAAAATAACCAAGACTACTTGAAAACAAAATTGACAATTAAACAAAAAAGAAAGAAACGATATAACTAAATCTATTTTTTACTCAAGAGAATAACACAGTAATGACAACAATAAATGAGTAAGTATTGATGTGAAATATCATCATCGGATTTTCTGCTCTAGCAACTCCCTGACACTAAAAGCTGTTAGCAGACAGCCATTTGTGTAATTTTATTTTGAATAATCTTGTATTTAATATTTTTAATTCATCTGGTATCTTATTATATACTCGGACACACATGAACATGCAGCTTTTGTTATGTTTTGCAAGCCTGGGCAGAACATGATTGTTTGTATGTTTGTTTGTGATGGATAAACTAAATAATTACTTGACCAATTTTAAAATTTCTTGCACCTATAGAAAGCTACATTATCAGCGCGTAACGTAAGCTTAATTTTATTTTCAAAACTACTCTTGAAAGGGAAAATTCGAAGGAAAATTCACGACATCTCGACCCCCCTGCATCCCCTTCACGTGTGACGTCATTCATCATGGATGGCCGCTTTTCATGCAACTGAAGTGATTACAATGATATTGTTGTTTTCAAAAGCAATCGTTGAGTACTTATATCTTTACAAATAAATATATGTATGATTCAGATTTTACTATCGCGTTGCACTTAATTTTGTTAGGTATTTAGTACAGACAGTCGATTATTATTTTATTTTTATTTATTTGACAGTCGGTACGGGTAGTTAAAACCCCGAAAGTCTGACAACCAGTCTTACCAAGGGTTCTCCTGTTGCCTAGTTACTGGGTTGTGGAGGTCAGATAGGCAGTCGCCCCATGTAAAATACAAGTATTCAGCTGCGTCCGGTTAGACTGGAAGCCGACCCCAACACAGTTGGGAAAAGACTAGGCAGATGACCCGGTGGATACGAGAATAAATGGGTTAGTGGAGCTAGTGGCTAAGTAGCAACAACCGATCGAGGGTTCAGCCACGCTTAACGAGGTTGCTACCTGGATGGATCGAGACCCCGTCTTTGACTCGAAAAGCACAAATCTCGTTTCATACTGCATTTGCTTATAACCGTTTAGTATGGTGGTATCTTGACCTGTGGTCCCAATCTTAACCCATAAAACATCGTACTAGACAGCGTCCCGACAACGGCTGCACACCGTAAATACAAAAATAATCGCTCTCCGCGGGAATCGATCCTACGAACTAAAGCGAACACTATCCCCTGCGAGCCGTTTTTAAATAGATAAATAAATTTTGCTGGACAATCCACACAGCATCATCTAGCCCCAAGTTAAGCAGAGCTTGTGTTATGGGTACTAGATGACTGATATACTTAATACAATACATTACATAGATAGATATTTTTATTATATATAGCAAATACCCAGAACACCCGGAACAAATATTTGTAGATCGTACAAACATTTGTCCCAAGGCGGGAATCGAACCCGCAACCTCTTGCGTCGCAGGCGGACCTTCGCCCGCCGCGCCACATCGGTCGTCAAATTTATAAATTTTATTTCCAGAGAGCGTAAATTTCAAATGGTTTTCATTTTCATACACTTACATTAATGCCCTCAGAATCATGTTGTTAATAAGCAGGAAATGGTTACACTACGTCATCGTTGAAAATCACTTCTACACACACATCGCCACAAAAATAATTCACTGCACCCAAAACAAACACAGTTAATTAATGTTACGACCGCCTGTGTACTAAAACACACAATTTTACTAAATATACACAGTTTTTTTTTAATATTTACGTAATATTTTTTTTATTATTGTGTCTAAATATATTTTTGCACGAGTTTTTCGAACGATAATGTGTCGTAATCTAACAAAATATGATAATAATATATCTTATCAACGGACGGTCAAAGACAAGGATAGGCCGCCATTTTCGACGCGATATGAATAATTATGACGTATATATGATGTAGTAATGATAGGATGGATGAAATGGCGGCAGGATACGGGAACAACTTGCGATTCCCATATTCCTTTTAAACTCAAGGGGCAGATTTCTAAAACAATGATAAGACCTGCTGTGTTGCTGTAGAGGAGCTCGTGGCTAAATAAAATACACCCACGCACGGGTAGATCGAAGGTTAAGTTACGCTTGCTGAAGGCAGTCTGTGGATGGGTGACCGTTCGTAACATATCGAGACTCCTTCGTGCCTCAGAAAGCACGTAAAGCCGTTGGTCCCGGTTGTCATTTGAAGATCTTTGACAGTTGTTACGGGTAGTCAGAAACCAGTCTTACCAAGGGGTGCCCTGTAGCTGGGTTGTAGAGGTCAGACAGGCAGTCGCTCCATGTACAACACTGGTATTCAACTGCATCCGGTTAGACTGGAAGCCATCATGTCCAACTACAACATAGTTGGGAAAACGCTAGGCACATGATGCTGATACGACCTGCTGTCTTGTATGGATCAGAATGTTGTTCCACAAAAGGGATGAATGAAATGCAGTTACATCCAGCTGAGATGAGAATGCTGAGGGGTGTGTGTGGTGTTACGCGAATAGATACAATAAGAAATGAGTACGTAAGAGTAAGTCTGAAAGTGGCGCCTGTGACCGAGAAGTTGTGTGGAAATCAGTTGTCATGGTATGGCATGTGATGCGAAGGAATGAGCATCTTGTTGTGAGGATAGTTTTAAGTAATAATGTGGAGGGTTACATTAGCAGAGGAAGATTGACGAAACGATGTATGGATTGTCTGAATGATGATATGGCTAGAAAGGAAGTGACCTTTGAGATGACGGCAAATGGAGATGTATGGAAGAGGAAGACATGCTGCGCCGACCCCAAATAAACTGGGTAAAGGGCCGAAGGATGATGATGATGTGATGTAGTGAATGGAAAAACGGCTGGCTGTTTTTTTATTATATTCCTGTTTTAGACGAAAAAGTAATATTGAACAACATTTCTCAAATTTAAGAATATTAACCGTAAAAGCTCAATGCTACAAATGACTGAAGCATAACATAAACGCAATATCACTCCTTAAGGTATAAGCAGAATTATTATTGTAGAACTCCAGTACTTCGACAATTATGTCGAAGACCACCCAGGCGCAGCGGTTGGGTTATTGGCTGATGGGTATACGTGTAACGGGTACAATTTCTGTTCGTAAAAGTATTTTAATGACCCACATTCCGCCAATTATGTTTTAAGCCCCATGTAAGAGGGGACGAGCCTGTAGCCATCAACCGGATACAAATCCAAGGTCCGGACTGCTACTGAGAAACGCCAAATTGAAAAACCCAATAATACTTTGCTCAACCCGGGAATAGAACCTACGATCGAGGCTGAGAGGCTGTCAACTTTAATTCGTAAACGTTTATGCTTTCAGTGCAACTCCCAAAAGGCTTGAAACCGATGAAGTATCAGGTCCAGTACCGGGCCCCTCAGCCCCCGCCGCCGGGGGTCACTCGGACCCCCGAAGAGATCGAACAAGAGATCAAGGTAATGGAGGCCCAGTATGAGAAGCTGGCGATGGTTTTTATTGAGTAAGTCCACATTCTATTCTGTCGTATCGGTACGAGATATTAATACGTATCTTGTGCCGCGGTACTTATGTTAGACAGCCAGCATATGCACATATTTTTACATTATAATGTAATACTTCTGTATGTGTGTATGTCACTGAACTCCTCCTTAACGGCTGGACCGATTTTAATGTAATTTTTTTCGTATGTTTTTGAGTGATCCCCTGGATAGTTTAGATTCACAATTAGACCCGGTAGGTGGCGCTGTTCAGGCAGGACAACGTCTGTTGGCAGCGGTGTTCTCATACAGTCGTTGCTTGTACATTTTATAAGTTCGTTTTATCATCATTACTGGGGAGGCGTCCTCCTTCTCTTTTTCCAGGAGGGCCAGCCCATGTAGTGATTTTTCTTGTCCTTTTGTAGGTACTTGTTCTGCACGCTTAGCATGAGCAATTCCATATCTATTTTACCAAGAATAGACAACGTTATTTAGTTTACAACTTGACATCTCGTCTAGCGCAACATGGGGCGCCCCGTACACTGTAGAGAATAGAAAACTTTCTTCTCTTCAGTTTTAACATCGCCATGCTTAGGACGGTAGAAATGTTTCAACAATCTGTCATGTTGTCTATTCTTCCGTCGACAAAACCCGTTTCTATGGTGGTCATGCTACGCGTGCTGAGATGCTACGTGACCAGCTCCGTTCCTCTTAAGATTTTTGCAGTGGTGGTGGCATCAATAACGTATTCCGTAATATCGTCTCTTCTTGCAGCCTCCCTAGAGATGTGATGTGGAGCGAGCCTCCAGTGGTCTGCCAGTGGCAGGCAGCACGTAACTTATGGACCTCCAACTTTGTGAACGATTATAAGTTCAATGAAGACAAGCTGACCATACAGTTTAGGACGGGAGTTCTTTGTGAGTAATCAGGTTTACACTTTCATTCTTCAGTTCCTACAGTTCATACTGATGTTGATCCAACATCCAAAGAGCTCGTGGCTAAATAAAAACAGCCGCACGGGTTGATCTAAGTTTAAGCTACTTTTGCCGAGGTCAGTCTGTGGATGGGTGACCATTCGTAACATATCGAGACTCCTCCGTGCCTCGGAAAGCACGCTAAGCCGTTGGTCCCGGCTGTCATTTGTAGATCTTGGACAGTCGTTACGGGGTAGTCAGAAAGACGTAAGTCTGGCAACCAATCCAAGGGGTATCCTGCAGCCCAGTGACTGGGTTGTATAGGCGAGTGCCTATCTGACCTCCACAACCCAGTTAATGGGCAATATGTATGTATATGCATATACCCCTTGGTAACACTGGTTGTCAGACTTTCGGGCTTCTGACCACCCGTAACGATTGTCAAAGATTTACAAGTGACAACCAGGACCAACGGCTTAACGTACTTTCCGAGGCACGGAGGAGGCTGGATATGTCACGAACGGTCACCCATCCCCAGAATGTCCTCGGCATCCTTCGATCAACCCGTGCGGCTGCTTTTTATTTAGCCACGAGCTCCATATATAAAATATACTTTATGTAACTTCAGATAATATCAAAGATACATAAACTTAAAATTTCTTGTCACCCACTAAGAATACCGCTTTTCTTTTGGCATATGATAATTTCGTATTTCTTGGTTACAGGGCCAATAGGCATCGCGACTTTGAGGTACAGCAACATGCCTTACCAAGCATTCGACATTAAGCCAGACCCTGACGGGTAAGTCGCACTAGATATACAGGTAATGTACTGTAAAGAAATGATAAATAAATAAATAAATAATGCTGGACAATCTTGAAAAAAAATGTTCCTGGTGTTCTGGGTATTTGCTATGTATAATAAAAACATATATATCTATGTAATAATTGTATTCAAATTATATAATTGTATTAAGTATATCAGTCATCTAGTACCCATAACACAAGCTCTGCCTAGCTTGGGGCTAGATGATGCTGTGTGGATTGTCCAGCATTATTATTTATTATTTTATTAATTATAAATTGAGGAATGATTATATAAAACTTGTTTAAAAGAAGATGTAATGACAAAAATGTGTGAAAGAGCATGCTCAGATGGTTTGGTCACGTTGAGAGGATGAATGAAAGACGACTAACAAAAGGTATTCATAAAGCAGATGTAAGCGGAAACCCGGGAAAGAGACGCCCTAGAAGGACATACACTGACCTTATTGGTGATGTTCTTCCAAAAGCTCAAGTGCGCAGTACTCGCAACCGGCGTGCGTACATGACCAGATGTATGAACGTAAACGAAGTTAAAGGAGTATGTAAGGATCGTAGCAGATGGCGTACTGTAGTTTCTGCCTGAGTTTATGCGTGTCTTCCGTCCTCAGGAGAGGTGTGCTCATCACAGTCACAGGTCTCTGTGTGACAGTCACATGGGTGTGCATCAGCAACTATGTGAAGCTGAAGTCTATCAAGAACGCATCCACGGAAGCCCTAACTGAACACTTTGGCAAGAAGTATAGTGTCAAGAAAATGATTCAGGTAAGTGACGGATTTAAGTCCGTATTAGAAGATTATAATTTGACATTGGTGCGGATTCTCTTGTTGTAAACCTGAACTGACGGCGATCTGACAAGCTTCATACATTTTTGGACCAAAATCCTAAATAGCCGGCCAAAGAAAAGTATATATGTACACTAGCTAACCCAGCAAACGTTGTTTTGCCATATAGAAGTTGGTGATAGAAGGATGAAAATTTGAAATTGTATGTATTTTTCAATGATAAATTATAAGAGAATAAAAACAAAATATTTTGTCTTAAAAATAATTTAGGGGTGGACCACCCTTAACATTTTAATAAACGTTGTCCGATTCGCAGACCTAACCGATATGCACACAAAATTTCACGAAAATCGGTCGAACCGTTTCGAAGGAGTTTAATAACAAACACTGTGACACGAGAATATTATATATAAGATAGAATCTTTTTTATTTCTTTAAAATTATGTACTGTATATTTTTTTGCAGCTCATGCGCGATGCAGCGTGCGACTTCTTCCCGGACTTCGATGGCTACACCCACGTGGCAGACTCAGCTCGCAAGGAGTGGGTGATGGAGAGACACACCTACCATGCCATGGCTTTCATGTCTCGAGCTTACAACTTCCAATCCAGCCGGTAACACACATGCAGATTTTTTAGTCTTTCCAGTATTTCTAAAGTAGGGGAATACTGCAAACATTACATCTCGCCTATATTCTCCGAAAGGTTAGGCAGAGTTTCGTTACAGGAGGTTAGTTACAATAGGCAGTGGCGGACTAAGCCCGTCAGAAGACCGGGGCGGCAAAGCTGAATGAGGACCCCCAGCTTTTAAAAAAATGTAGTTTTACAAGCTTTTTATTCAGTTCACATTTGTATGTAGTGTTTACGTTTATTTCGTTAATATCTGGCAAGTGAAATCAATCTCAAAGTACCCGCTACAAAGACGGGAATTCCTCCAGCGTATTGGACGGGTTCAGCAAAGTTAAAAGATATTAGTTCGGCGTGAAAAGTCTAAATGGCTGTAGTGTTTGATCTTGATGCAATTATGTAGGTTAGGTACTTAGCACATTTTTAGTCTTGTTTAGGATTTGATCAGGGGAATGCGGAGGCATTTGGGGCAATTTCAACGCACTATATCGTCGTCATTTTTAGTTTACAAAAGAAAACATACGTGTCCAGTATTTTTGAGTAGTTCAACTATCGGACCAAACAGATTTTTTAAGGACACTACTCTATTAGGTTTAAGTCCCATATAATGGGGGGCGGGCCAATTGCTATTATAATTGGGATGCTACTGTTAAATTTCTGATGGAATATGTCGACGTTATTATACGATGTTGACGCAGTGGCTGAGCGATCGACTGCTGCGCCGCGTGTCGTGGGTTCGATTCCGGCATGGAACAAATATTTGTATGGCCTGCAGGTAGTGGTTTCAGGTCTGGCTGTTCGTGTATGTGACTTTGAATGGTTGTAAACGGGGCGCGTTTACAAACATTTGAAGTCACGAAACAAGAGAAATTCCTAGTGTGGACAAAAAAGAGACCCCAATATGCCCGACCCAGGGTACATGAATCTGGACTGATACACCCAGCATTGAAATTTTTCGCCGGCTTTTTCCCTAACTTTTATGATTTTTTTTCGGATATTTTTTTTTTACTTTAAATCGTAAATAATCATGAGAAAATCATAATTTCAATATAACCCAATGATATTTTTAATTACAAAGTAAATAATTCACTTATTTCATTAATAATCTCACTGGGTTAGATAGTAATACTGATTTTGTAAAGTAAAATTTCAGAAAAACTAAGTTCCCCCCTCCTTCCCCAAGCAAAATCTTGGCTGGCACCACACCTGGGTCAGTTCCTTAGACACAGGCGTGATGTTAGATATTCTCATTTGGTGTTATTAGATGGAACCAGAGCGCCGGCTACCGTAACATCGTCATGCAGACTCGAGAAGCAGTTGACACGAAGAGATTGGTAAATACATTTTATTATTGTGTGGTAAACAACTGATCAGTCTTACCAAGTAGTATCGTGTTACTCAGTTACTGGGTTGCGGAAGTGAAATAGGCAGTCGCTCCGTGTAAAATTGTGGTATTCAGCTGCATCCGGTTAGACTAGACCCCAACCTGGTTGATAAAAGACTAGGCAGATAAATGTCTATTTACGGAACGGAGTAGGTATTCTGGATACTTGAAGACCGAATGAGAATACATATACAGGTATGTATACATAGTGGCGTGCAATCCATACAAGCAAATAAGCACTGTATACCCTGTGATCTCATACATATGTACATATATGACCCTCTAAATGATAAATAACTATAATAAAAAAAACATGGTAACTTACCCTAAATACTTGCTTGTTGAAACTGGTAAGTTTTTTTTTGTGCATACCCTGTCTGAAATCTCTGTACACGCCACTGTATATACAGTATACACACATACATAAACTCACGCCATTCTCCCATGGGGATTTTTTGTCACTAAATCATCATCATCATCTTTTGAACCATTTTATTTTAAAACCAAGAATAGGTTTTAGAATACAGTGATCTGTATCAACACAAAAATTACAGATGTCACTCAGAAAGCTGCTACGCAAACGGGATTTCCGAGACACGGAGGGGTCACGGTATGTTATGGATGGTCCTTCATCCACAGACTGACCTCGGCAAGCGTTGCTTAACCTTGAATATCAACTCGTGCCGCTTACTTAACCACGAGCCCCTTCCTTATACAGGCATTGTTTTTCTTCAATCTTGAGTTCGAATGATGGTAAGAACGCGTATGTTAACTAATGATTCTCCTTTTCAGGCAAAACTACAGTTAATGGCAATCACTCCTGAAAGAGCAGTCCTTCTGAAGTGCGTGGAGTCCACACCAGAACTTACCTATGATTCACAATTGGGGTTGCCAGTAAGTATTTTATTTAATTATTTTTCTCCATCTTACGACCATCTTTACAGGGTTACCTAATACACACAATAACAATATTAAATTGTAACTAATCACAAACAATGCATTTATTGTGAACTAACTCAGAGAACAATAATATAAATCAACGTCTATGAGGTTGAGAGTGCGGAGTGCACGCGACAGTGGCGCCTCACCTGATAGCTTAAGCTACCCCAATGTGTCAAATTTCGTTGATATATTTTCAACTTTATAACAAAAGAATAAGATACATGTTCAATTGGGAAAATCTGACAGTTTGGGGTTGCTTGATGTGCTGGCGTCTGTACCTTGAATATGTACAAGGTGACCGGTGATCGTTGTACCGAATACATATACAGGGTGGAACGGAGATCGATGCACTGACTGCTAGCATGAGTTCGGTACCTATGTGATCATGGATATGCTGGCGATTATCATAAAAATTTAGTATGGTTTCGGGAGCGATTAATCGATCTAGCTAGGTTTCATTTTTAGAAAACGTCGTTTTTTCTGAGCGAAGCTCGGTCATCCAGGTACTTTATATTACACATGACGCCACACTTTTATATTACAATTGTATTGAAACTTCTTCCACACTGTGTTTACAAATAAAGACTAGATTTATTGATTGGAGAGATGAAGACATACCATATTACTTACTGTTGTTGTTGTTGTATACTGCCTCGGTCTAGTGGTGGGTAGCGCTACTGCTGCGCATGAGGCCCTGGGTTCGATAACCGGGTCGGGCAAGAATGTTATTGGGTTTTTCCATCTGGAATTCCTCGGTAACAGCTCGGAGGCTGAATTTGTGTCTGGTTGATGTCAATACGTTCTCCCCCTATTACATAGGACTTGGCGAAACGTGGGTGTACTATTATGTTATGACCAATATTATTTTTCCAGTTCTTCCCGGGGCTGTTCACGTTCAACATGATGTACGGGTCCGTGGACGCCAGGCGGACGACCTTCAACATGAAGTACCAGCTCGTGGAAACTGTGTTCGAGATGTTACAGGAGATAAAACCGTGCAGTTATTCTTAAATGAACTGGTCAAGAAGTGTTGCATCTGTGACATGCGCGCCGCCTGCTGGGCTATTTTCAAAGGCATCTTCAGGCGGGATCCTTTCTTTTCGCATAACGTTCTTTTTTTAAATATACTTTGGCGTAACTTAACATCATCATCAGCATTGTTTAACATCATGGGAAGGAGCGAGACAGCCCCAACACAAGTATTATTAATTACTTACTGGGGCTGTTTAGTTCAAAATTTGTAATTGTAATCGTTTGAGATCCAATAAACATTTTTTTATTTTTTGTACAACTACTTTGGCATAATTCGTTTTGCCATAATTTTATATTGGCATAATTATCTTGAAGGCAATCATTTCTTGACCAGTGATCTTAACAATGGAGTCTTCCGCACTAGGTAGATCAATATCATGTACCTTTACTGTTACTAATATACATAAAATCAGTTATAAATATTGAGTTCTTTTAATTCTGCCCTTAAAACGTATTTTCTGATTATATTTAAGTCTTCGAGACTGGCTGTCGTGGTTCCTCTCTCTGGAGCCCTGACAGTCAGTAGCTTAGACCCTGTTCCCGATATTGGTGGGTTTTTTTTATGTAATTGATGGTATATGTATATTTAAGGACTAAAATAATAACCCGTAGGTCCTGACAATCGTCTTATGGAACAGCGTTGTAGCTTAAAACAATAGAGCTTTTGTACCTAATGAGTACTAGCCCAAGAGCCCACGACGGCGACGGCCAGACATTCGTTATTTTATAAAGTCTTCTTTATTAAAGTTTAAGGGTGTCTGGCAAGGGGTAGCAACTGTGCAAGTGACGACAAATGACGACCGATGTGGCGCGGCGGGCGAAGGTCCGCCTGCGACGCATGAGGTTGCGGGTTCGATTCCCGCCTTGGGACAAATGTTTGTACGATCTACAAATATTTGTTCCGGGTGTTCTGGGTATTTGCTATGTATAATAAAAAATATTTATCTATGTAATGTATTGTATTAAGTATATCAGTCATCTAGTACCCATAACACAAGCTCTGCTTAGCTTGGGGCTAGATGATGCTGTGTGGATTGTCCAGCATTATTTATTTATTTATTTATTTATAAGTGTCCGGCAATGGATGATGAGATTTCTAAAGTTTTATTTTATACACCTTTATTACTGTTCTGGGCAGGTGCCCAAGTAACCACAAACCAAACTAGTCGCTGGTCGTTCTCACCTGTATAGGAGACATGCACAGAATTACTTGTAGCTTTTATAAAGTAACGAAAGTTTGGCCTTTGTGGACTCTTGCTGTATATGGAACGACCGCACCATATCTGTCTTGGCGGATGGATTAGAAGACGCGAAGACGCACCTCCAACTGTTAGTGTCTGTATCACCCAAAGGGTAGAAAAGGGTGACAGGTAGAAAATGCCTAAAGCATTAAGTCCGCCCCTGCACGTTTGTGTGTTTAAAGGATTCAATAAATACATTACAGTACAATATTACAGACTATATAGATAGTGCTGGCCAATTGCTGCATTTTGAACCTAAGACTAAGTCACTCTTAGGTTCAAAATGCAGTGTATTTTAAACCCGTGCATTCCTACACTAGTGCAAGCAAGTGCGCCACAGAATAAATATTCAGTATCGTTATATTTGTGGTATCTTTAAAGGTATATTTAAAGTTTAGTTAAAGTAGTAGTAGTAGGTTTAGTTAAAGTGCGTGAGCATGTTCGTAAGAAGTTGGCAGTGGTTTCATCACAGCGCTAATGTTTTCTCATTAACTGTTCTTATTGTTTATGTATGTGTTTGTGTATATGTTTATTTGTGTATATGTTCTATGTAGGTATTATATTTATAGTTTATAATAATATATATATTTCTTTTCACTTTTCTTTTAAGAAATTGCACCTGCCACTGTTTGTCTCTGCATCACCCAAAGGTTGACTGGTAGAAAATGCCTATGGCATTAAGTCCGCCTCTGTACATTTGTGTGCTTAAAGTATTAAATAAATATATTTTGCTGTCCCTAATAGGTAACCTTGTGTACCTGGCTCATTACATTCGTGCTGTATTATGAATTGTCATCATCGCCGAAAAAAAAAACAAATACGTACCCCCTTCCCCCTACCTATGAAACGAAAAGTCTGTAATGTATGTTTGTATGTAGTCGAAAAAATCGACTGGATCTATGCCTGTCCAAACACGTCAGACTCGTTAGTCCTAGACTGATACTTAAGCCGGTACTGACAAAGACAGTAGATACATCTATAAAAAGTTGCTTATCTGTGGTAAACTAAAACATGCTTACTCAGAACATGGTCCTCATTCCGCCGCATCAGATGCACATACCATGACAACCAATTTCCACACAACTTCTCGGTCACAGGCACCACTTTCAGACTTCCTCTTACATACTCATTTCTTATTCTATCCATTCGCGTAACACCACACATCCCCCTCAGCATTCTCATCTCAGCTGCATGTAACTGCCTTTCATTCATTCCATTTTTGGTCCAACATTCTGCCAATACAAGACAGCAGGTCTTATCACCTAATTTATAAAATTGTGGTGTCGCAATGTTTGTTATTAAACTCCTCCGTAACGGCTGGACCGATTTGTATGAAATTTTTTGTGCACATCGGGTAGGTCTAAGAATCGGCCAACATCTATTTTTCATACCCCTAAATGATAAGGGTGGTCCAACCCAAACATTTTTTTTTTCAATAATGTCGCGCTGAAAATACATTCAACCTTCTATCACCACCCCCTATATGGCAATACAACGTTTGCCTTTTTTTTTTGGAATGGGCATCTCGCAGTTTATCCTTCAGGGATATTTACTGCTTAACCGAACTTTCCTGTGGGGGGCTTAATTAAAATTAAGGCCTCCAGCCAGGCATAAAAAACTTATAAACTAAGCGACTATCGCTAAGGGCACCCCCTGCGGGGTACGAACCTCGGCTTAGGACGTCGCTGAAGAGGACAGCAAGGGACAGGCTGGATCTGATTGTTCCATTATTTAGGGACATTTTAATCATTAATCGGCTCAGCTTCGCGGGCTGGCTCTAGCATAGGGTCGGGAGGGGGGCATCGACGGGGTCGTCGCGACGGGCCTCGGCGGCGAGGACGGAATGTCCGTTTTTGTGTGCGAAGTGCTGGTGGCCTTATCGCTCTCCTGGAGGAGAGTGATAGGATCATCTGGCTCTGTGAGTGTGTCTGGGTCTTCGAACTGTGCTAATTCGCGAGGGAGTGTATCGGGCGGCCGATGACACCAAGGGGTTAGGATGAGCGGTAGAACAGTCCATGAAGCGCTGGGTGAGTCGCTTCATGAACTGTTTCACCGTGGGTATTTTGAGATCTACATGGAGAGTCTCATTTCGGACGTAACAACGTTTGCCGGGTCAGCTGGTTGTTTTATAGATCTTTCCCTTAAGTTTAAGGGGGTTGTGGGAGTTTCAAGTCGTTCCCGTCACCTGCAGCCATTTCAACCACTGTGTCAATGTTGTGTTTAGCAGCCCGATCAATTCCTTCGTCACTGTTTACGAGAACAGAGATACAGGAAGACAGAATATTGTACAGACGCTAGCACACCAAGCTATCCCAAACTGTCAAATTATCCCAATTAAACATGAACCTTATTCTTTTGTAATACAGTTCAAAAACTAATAAAGAAATTTCACAGCTTGGGGTAGCTTGATGTGCCTCTTTACCAGGAAAATAAAACACAAATTATTTCTATAAACAATTTATACTATTTTTATTGTATCGGATAAAAAATAACTAAAAACTACTAATAGTAAAAAAAAAAGAATACAACGCGACCTTTGCCTACCAAATAATGAAAAACTTTTATTTTTACAAAAAAAAAATAATTTCCTTTTTTTAACAACTCTCACGATTTTGTTTACTTCTCACATATATTTTTTTTATTTTATTTTATTGGCAGTATGTTATATACAAATTTTATATAATTATCTATATCTTTATCTTATTGCGCCTCACTTTTGCGTGCGTGTTTGATATCGATAAAATTTTATCGAGTTTTTTAGTCCCGGGAACGTTGTTTTTCGTCAAATTAAAAATGCGTCGATATCATGTACCATCATTCTAGTATTCGTACGTACATTTGATTAACGATAGGAGTCGATTTTGATTTAAAAAATATATCCATCGACATAGTACTTACACAGCCAATATATTTTTTTATGCATATTAAAAAGATCGCACACAAAAGTATAAAGCATTGACTGATTGCATTCATGTTATGTAAGACTCGTTTTTTGATAAAAAATATTTATTGAGTCTAGATTTTTTGGGCCAAAAAAAAAACTTTATCCCACTAAACGGCCTGGATTATAGCTGAGGCCACAAACTGGAACAATACTATTCAATACATTTAACATATTATAATAAGTGATGTGAAAATCTGAGGCCTTAGAACTATACCCAGGCCAAACTACAATAAAAAAAAATACCATTAAACATATACATATAATAACTCCAAAGTCACATTAAATTAAAACAAATATTCAAATGTGATTTTGAATTTAACACCTGAGGCCTGAGTTTTTTATCACAAGCATAATCACAAAAAAAAAGAATATAATAAGGACCGCTTTGAGTTGAAGAAATAGGCTCAATGTCACACGATCGTTTTAAAAATAGAATTCGAATTAAAAATCAGGCCTCAGTTTGGCCTGGCGGCAGCGGGGAGCGCGATTTTAAAATAAGAATGTGTGAAGTTAGGCGCGCTTACCGCTTACCGCTAGGCCACGAAACAGAAAAAGGGTAAACTCCATAACCTGAAACTTTTCTATCTTAAAAACGACGGTAGGTTTACACACATAATATTATAATTAGTTAATGGGGTACGATTTAAGGTTCTAAAGTTTTGTCAAGTGGTAATAAATGCTTGACGTTTTAAATTAAAAAATAACATATGAAAGGAATTAGGGTCAATTGAATAAATTAATAATTTACCCTTACCATTTAACTATCATTATGTGACCCTTTGTTAATTAAAATGCCCCTCAAATATTTGACGCCTAATTACTCTCATATTAAAAACCGTATTTCAATACTAGAGAAGTTTAAAGTTAATTGGAATTACCCTTTTTCGTAATAATAATTAATAACAATAACTATAGTCCATGAATTTGTATGGATTCTAAAACATATGAGTTCCATATTAGCTAAATTCAATGGATATTAAGCCCCACTATATTAAATAAAAAGCAAGATTATTAATTGTTTTTTTTTCTCGTTTAAATTAAAAGCTACTAAATCTATAAAGAATAAACTTTAATTATATTTCACTTAATATTTACAAGAATAAATGATTAAAATGATAAATGTGTTTTACGTTCTGAGTTTCAGAGGTGATTTTTTGTTTTAATATAAAAATTAATATTATCTACACAATTATTGCGTACACAAGTGCTCATTTTTTTTTCTTTTAAGTAATTTTTTTAAATAAAAAAATTGCGATTTTTAAGTTGGCATTACCGTAAGTCGTAATTCAGGAATATATCTCATTTTTTACTTTCGCGAAGGGTGAGATTTACCCCAAGGTCTGAAGTGCCCCTAATGACCTGAACATTATCGTAAATGGAGTGAGACAATTAAGTGATTTAAAGCCCCAAAGGAGTGTAATAAAAATACAACAAGAGGGTAAGCAATACACCAAGTGCTTTCAACATTAAATACTTCCATACCAAAGATAGAAACGTGTTACGATTTCAAAAGTACCCTCCATAAAAATACCCTACTTTTTGGTTCAAACTGTACTTTGTAATAACAAGGCCAATTCCCGTAATTAAAAACATTTAAAATCTAGTCGCAATCTCATCTCAGCGTCAAGCAACGTCAAAAACTTGTCAAAAATTCCGGTTGATTTGCCGTATTTTTGACAGGTAAGACTGACATTAGAAATGCGAACGTTTTTAAAAATACGGCAATTGCCCTCAAGTCAGCGATAACAACGTTACTGAAGGAATACTAATAATCAAAAATGGTCTAAAAACACACATTACTAGACTAACACACTCGACTGCATTACAAGCACAGTTTTAGTGTTGCTGCCTATCCACACATGTCATACAATGTCACTGTACTAGCGATTTTAAGTCGGTTCTCTTTTTAAATTCAGTCTAGGAACAAATATAACAGACGCATATGAACATACTTTACGTCAAATATTTTGTTTAGTCCATCCGAAGGTTTTAATTGTGCCAAATGTTAATCTAGACTTATTTCTTATTAGAAAGAGGTATTTCTTTGTATGGAAAGACTCATCTCCGAAAGTTTTTAAGCGATTTAAACAATCCTTTTACTTTTGCCATAGGATATGTTTTATGGTATAACAGGTAGACTTCCACGCGAACGAAGTCGCGGGCAGCAAGTTAGTTTTAATAATATAAAGCGTTGAACAGTAAAAAATATGAAAGTTAAGAAACATTAACGATTTAGCGAATTTTATAAATAAATATCATAAGACATACATAAATATTTTACCACACAATTTGGGTAGTGCTAATTTTTAATAATTTAGGTAAATATAATCACTTGACACCATTTTAGTATGATTTAGTTTGTGTGCCGCTAATAATTGCAATTTGAACGTTAATTTTTGGCATGTTAAAATATTTTAATGAGAATTACCCTTTAAATTGTTTTAATGAGAATTACCTTAGACAGGGTAAATACTCTTATTTAAGAAAATACTTTTATTTTGGTAATTTTATTTATTTAGGGTCGTGAGCACAAACGCCACTTACGCTCGCGCTAATCCAATTAATTAAATATCTTGGCTTGTCCCAGATATTTTTGTGCAATATATATATTTATTTATTTGAGTAATTTTTATTATCAAGCCATCAGTATAAAGCTGCCTGTGTTAAAATAAAGGTGAAACGTGTTCTGGCTTTCAGAGTTTATTTCAGCAGCAGTGACAATATATTGTTTCTTTAGAAATGAGCAATTCTTAGCGGCAACACGAAGTTTTTTTATTCTTGTACGTATTTTTAGCTAGCAAATATATTAGGGTCTTATTCTAAAGCCCTTAAAAATATGTTCGCGGGGAGCCGTTTCCCAGCTCACATAATATGTTTTTTTTGTCCGAAAATGGACATTTTCTGTGTATAAATGATCTTTATGCCAAGTGGCAAAGATCCGCACGACAAAACATTAGTAAACTTTGAATAAAGCTAAGCAAAAAATTTTACTATTATTCGGTTTTAAAATCAACGAATACAAGGTAATAATAAAAAGTTGTCTAAGCTTCGTTATTCTGTCATCTAATGTTATTAAAAAAACAATAAAAACAGCTTGGTTTTAAATAATAATTGTGTTATATTGATATATTTACACTGAAGATATTGACGACATTTTGATTTTATTTATAATCAAGTCTTTAAAAAAATCATTTTGAAGCTTCGACTTCAATATTGTAGCCTATTTGGAGTTGAAGTGCCTATGCACCCGTGGCTTAGAAAAAAAAAATGCAATTTCATACATCGAACGCATTTTCATTTCACGTCATATCCTGATAGTCAAAACAACGACTGTATTCGTCATAGTACTTTTTTCATGTCTTTAGCAAATTCTAAGCTAATCTGTTAAAATATAATTGAGAACACTTCTGCAGTTGCATTTTAAAGCAATGGGTAATTTCGGTTACCCTGACGGCACCAACCTTTGACCAAACATTGGAAGCCAAAGCCAATATCAACACAAATGTTTGATGAGTTGTTCGGAGACATCTGCTTTTGACAGGTCCGCGAATTCCGGTGCGGACTTCCCTCTCTGTAATATCTCTATGGTACTTCTGGAGTCTAGTTGTTTCATGTGGTATATTAACTTGTTGACTGATATTGGTTGCAGCGGCCTGGCAACGTTCAGAGTGGTATTTTTCAGCGCTCTCGCTAGAGTTTTGAGGAACTTCGACCATTGTCTTTCGTTTGATGTTGCTTCTGGTGTGTTTACTAGCGCTGACGCCTTTTCTAGGAGTGCGCATACGCAGCTTAGTGTGAACTGGAATAAAATGAGATTGGTTAGTGCTGTTTGGTGATTTCTTTATGTCTATAACTGTATTTTAGGGGGCAATGAGCTGTTGGCTTCTGTAGCATGTTCGATTCCTGCTTATAGTCACCGGCAAATAAGATGGCAAGATTTTGGCGTAGTGGGGGTAAGTTCGCGCATCGTACACTTAGTGGCACAAAAAAGTGGTAACTTTTATTGATCGTCATTATTCTATTGTTATTGCAATCATTTATATTTAATCATGTCTGTATAGAACAAAGTTAAAGAAGGGAGAGGAATTCAAGTTTATTAGGAGTTATAAATAACGTGCATTTAAAATTCAAAAAAGTTTATATAAAAAAAAAAAACTAGTCGTCACTATCCGCTAATAAAACTACCCTTGGCATCATATTGAAAGTCGCAATCGCAGAACACTATGGTTGTGTTCTGCAAGTGTTTGGTCAATGCTGTATGTTTTAAATTGTTCTTTTTCCAATTTTATTAATTTGTATAACTCTGGTTTGAGCATACTTTCCTCGTATGCTATGCCTTTTCAGGAACTCTATCCTAAATTTAAAAACAATAACAACACTTAAGTTTAACACAACAAAAACAAAGGGTTCAATTTTCGTGCACTGAAATGTAATCGGGAGCGAACGGGACGAAGGCGCGGTGCGGGAGGCAAGGGTCGACTGATGCACCAATCGCGCGCTCGGATCGACGCTACCTCATACCCCGCGTCCCGCTTGACAACCAAAGAGACCTAAAAAACGACTTGTGCGCATCTAACGACTTTTGCCATCTTATTTGCCGGTGATTATACAAATAGAATAGAATAAGACACTTTTTATTGTACACCATGAAAACTTACAAATAATGACCACGGGTAAGAAAGTAAACAGAAATATCTAAATAAATAATGCTGGACAATCCACACAGCATCATCTAGCCCCAAGCTAAGCAGAGCTTGTGTTATGGGTACTAGATGACTGATATACTTAATACAATACATTACATACATAGATATTTTTTATTATACATAGCAAATACCCGGAACACCCGAAACAAATATTTGTAGATCGTAAAAACATTTGTCCCAAGGCGGGAATCGAACCCGCAACCTCCTGCGGCGCAGGTCGTCAAATAAAATCAAAATAAATAAAGAACGTCTTCTAAACTACGCAACATGTTTTCATGCGGTTTTATATTAATAGCCCCGTAACAATGCCGTTAAGTGTTTAGCATCACGCCTGTATACCCCAAAGGGTTAGGCAGAGGTGTACCTACAGTACACCTACATTTCGTCACTTATATTCAAGTCCCATGTAATAGGGGGCGAGCGTATTGCCATCAACTGGGAACGAAAAGACTCCAGGCTGCTACTGAGAACTTTCTGATTGCACTTAGCCCAACCTGGTTATCGAACCCTCGGACCTTGTGCTCAGCAGTAGCGCTTACCAACACTGGACCAACGAGGTAGGCTTAATTAATATACTAGATAATAAAAGGAACACTTACAGCTGTAGTGAGAGCGTACGGCGTTCTCGCCGGGTCCAACGCTTCCGCTAACAAACTGCACGACTCCAGGATTGGCGACCAGCCCGATGTGGTTTGTATGTAACTGGAAATATATCATTTTTTTACAATAGCCCTTTTATACAGGGTGGAACGGATATCGACGCACAAACTTTAGGCGTCTTTAAGACATGATTCTGGACCAGTGTTGAAATTTTTGTCAGTTTTTCTTAAACTTGTAAAAATAATAAATAACACACAAAATATAATGTTTTTTTTTGTCCAAAAATGGTCATTTTCTGTGTACAAAAGACCTTTATGCCAAGTGGCAAAGATCCGTACGTCAAAACATTAGTAAACTTTGAATTATGCTAAGCAAAAATTTTACTATTATTCGGTTTTAAGATCAACGAAAATAAGGTAATAATAAAAAGTTGTCTAAGCTTCGTTATTCTGGCATTTAATGTTTTAAAATAGCCCTTTTATACAGGGTGGAAGGGATATCGACGCACAAACTGATACCATGTCTTTAAGACATGATTCTGGACCCCCCTGCGTTGAAATTTGTTGTCAATTTTTCTTAATATTTTTACAAGTTTAAAAAAAACATATTTTTTTATGCGGTCAATATTCATTCCCATTTGAGTCTTGCAGGTGATAAAGTCGCCATACTGTATAATATTAGTATGGATATAGAACGTAACGTATGTATGGATCAGAGTGTTGGGCCACAAAAGGAATGAATGAAAGGCAGTTGCATGCAGCTGAGATGAGAATGCTAAGGGGGATGTGTGGTGTTACGCGAATGGATAGAATAAGAAATGAGTATATAAGAGGAAGTCTGAAAGTGGCACCTGTGACAGAGAAGTTGTGTGGAAATCGGCTATCATGGTATGGACACGTGATGCGAAGGAATGAGGATCATGTTGTGAGGAAAGTTTTGAGTATGAATGTAGAGGGTTACAAGAGTAGAGGGCGACCCAGGAAACGATGGATGGATTGTGTGAAAGTTGATATGGCTAAGAAGGAGGTGACTTCTGAGATGTCGGGAAATAGAGATGTATGGAAGAAGAAGACATGCTGCGCCGACCCCAAATGAAATTGGGATAAGGGCAAGAGGATGATGGATATAGAACGTAACATGGCGGGACTCACTTCCGGTAGTGCGGCGCCAGGCCGGCCAGGCCGGGCAGGCAGGCCGGCTCGCGGCGCGCGGCGGCCGGCAGCGCGCGCAGCACGCGCGCCCAGAACGTGCGCAGGCGGCAGTGCGACGCGCACACGCGGCTGATGAAGCGGGCCACCAGCGTCTGCGGGGGACAACACATTATTTGCAGGGTTTGAAAACATTAAGTAACAGTAAGTCAAAATCTATGTGAGATAAATAAAAATATGATTACACTATATTTGGCCCCTATTGCAATTAAAATAATAAAATTTAGTGTAGTGTTGTAACTATTCTGAATTTCAAGGCGATAGCATTTGAAATAAGTAGCTACATCTGACAGACATACAATCACACTACCTACCTACCTACTAATGGTACTAATGGTCACCTCTTTTCAAGCCATATCATCTCTCACACAATCCATCCATCATTTCTTTGATCTCCCTCTACTCTTGTAAATAATCCCAAATAAGTGTTTTTCTTTATTATTTATTTATTTATTTTATTATTTTATTTAATACTTTAAGCACACAAATGTACAGAGGCGGACTTAATGCCATAGGCATTTTCTACCAGTCAACCTTTGGGTGATGCAGAGACAAACAGTGGCAGGTGCAATTTCTTAAAAGAAAAGTGAAAAGAAATATATATTTATAAAATATATATATATACATATATATTATTATTTCTTTCTTTTCTTTTCTTTCTTTCTTTGTAAAAAAAAAACTTTGCGTTTACAAAACATTTAAAGTCACATACACAAAAAGCCAGACCCGGAACAACTACCTGTAGGCCATACAAATACTTGTACCGTGCGGGAATCGAACCCACGACACGCAACGCAGCAGTCGATCGCTCAGCCACTGCGCCAACCGTGCCGTCTTTGTGATCATTGTTTAAAGGACGCGGTTTTTTCTACCTCCTGTAAAGTTACCTCTTTCTACGATATTTATGGTTATTTACTCACCCGGCCTTTTCTGACAGACAGCATCTGTTGCACTCTATCGCTGTGTAAAACGCCGGCAAACATCCTGTTCACTAATTCTTCTTTATCCTCATCTAGAAGATTCTTTTTGGGTGTTGGCTTCTGGTTGATTGCTAGGTTTACCACCTGAGGGAAGGAATAAATTTATTTTAGGAAGGTTATTTTGAATTATAGTACTTAAATTAAATTAAATTCATTTATTTTAGGTCTTTAAACCATAATATAAAATTAAAAAAGAATTTTACATTTGCCATTCTTGCACTATAAATGTTACATATTAATAATAAACATAAGATAATTGTAATTCAATTTAGAATTATAGGTCAAATACAAAACATTCAAAAATGACAGAAAAAAAAACTTAAAATATCAAAACAAAATGTCACAAAATGTCAAAAGTTCAACGCATATTATATCTCGTATTTGTGACGTTGGCGTAAAGGGCTTGCGTTCGCTTGTTATGTATTCGTGACGATGGCGGTCCAAAGTTTAATAATATAATAGGTTATATATTATAGGGTATAATAATATAATCTTGGGACAAATGTTTGTACAATCTACAAATATTTGTTCTGGGTGTTCTGGGTATTTGCTATGTATAATAAAAAATATCTATGTATGTAATGTATTGTATTAAGTATATCAGGCTAGATGATGCTGTGTGGATTGTCCAGCTTTATTTATTTATTATTTCATATTGGAGTTTTCTTACCTGTCTCTTGTCAATACTCTCGGACTTGGGACTGTCCTGCTTAGGTCTTCGCTGTACTGACTCAATGTTCTTCAGAAACAGGTTCGACAAGTCTTGCTGTTCATTCTCAGCTTCCTTCTGTGCCGCTTCTAGTTGCTTCTGTTTTTCTTCTCTCTCCTGGTAAAAGAAAGAAGAAATTAATGTCATTCTATTTATTAGCATACTAGCGGATCAGAGAGACAGTCAGACAGGCAGTCGCTTCATGTAAAATACTGGTATTCAGCTGCATTCGGTTAGACTGGAAGCCGACCCCAACATAGTAGGGAAAAGGATAGGCAGATGATGATGATTAGCGGATCTGACTGACGCTGTCCTGCACGATCAGCACCATCTACCGGGTCCAATCGTGAATCTAAACCATCGGGGTAGTGGTTTTAACAGACACAAAAAATATTGAAATTGGTCGAGCCATTTTCGAGTTTCAGCGAGACTAAAGCACGGCAATTGATTTATATATATTTATGTTTATACATAGATGTACAATGCAACACACAATTATTTCCCTAAAGTTGGGTGGTAGGCAGAGGTGTATCTATAGTACACCAGTTACGTTCGAGTCCCGTGAGGACGAGCCTGCTTCCGTCAATCGGGCACAAATCCACACTACGAGCTGAGACTGAGAAATTACAGATGGAAAAACCGTATATTACCTTGTCCGACTTGGGTATCGAACAAAGCCTATCAAACAAAGTGCCCCCTCTCATAAATTGAAATTGAGATTTCCAAAAAGTTCTTTCTTATCAAGATGCTAACATTATAAATTTCAGCTTTCTAGACTTAGTAGTTTTGGCTATGCATTGAAAAATCTTCTAATTTATAAAATTCTCGTGTCGCAATGTTTATTACCAAACTCTTCCGAAACGGCTGGACCGATTTGTATGAAATTTTGTGTGCATGTCGGTTTGGTCTGAGATCGGAAACATCTATTTTTCATACCCCTAAATATTGTTATAAGGATTGTTTTGGCTTAAAATGGCAAAACAACGTTTGCCAGGTCATCTAATGATTTTATAAGTATAGATGGATAGATATATCCACGTACCTTCAATATAAGCGCGTTGGATATCGCCAGCGGGTCGTTGAGCTCCTCAAGCCTCAATAATATCAGGTATAGCGCCTCTATATCTAGTAGTAACTGTTTGGTCCGTTTCATTTCTCTTGGAACCTGCAAAATTACAGAGAAATCTTGAATAAAATGACACTAACACTTTTAGTGCCCAGCACCCGGCTCCGGGGTCGATAAATAGTTTGTTCATGTACCCAGAACTCGCTTCCCGAGTCGTACATGTAAAAAGCTATAGATGAGATGTGAACGTGCCCATCACCCCCTACCATATACCTACGCATTATGATATTTGCCAAACATTATGACATACAAGTTAAATCATATTTTTTAACTAGGCAGCGAAAGTGTTAATGAACAACATATAATCACCAGGATTTGTGGAGGTTTGTGGGTCCCTGGGCTAATACTACTTGGGGGCCAGTGTGCCTAAGAAATCAACTAATTGACTTTTTGTATTTCATTCACAACCATGTTGTCTTCAATGGGGGCCGGGCCCTTCATATTTTTAACTAATGTGGTATCCTTTATGCATGGAATTGCGGCTCCACTCTATTTCTTATAGCAAACAAAGCCAATGGTGAAACTTCACTCTGTTGCTCATACCCCTAAATCCGCTAAAGTATAGTTTACACAGTATGCTGGCAATCAGATAAGATAACATGATGTATTTGTCAAATACATGCGTTTACACATCGACTAGTCAGGCAAGCAGGGTATAAAATTAAAAAACATACGTAAAATAATAAAAAAAATACATAAAGTAATAATATAGTTACCTCAGTAGGATGCGTGGTGCTGGCAACACTGGATGCTCTTGACATACGTGATGGAGCTGTCTCATTGCCCACCACTTCTACGTCGATTATCTTCCGAGGGGCCGTTACGCTGCCACACTGGAAGAATATAAATATTATGGTTAATAACGAGAATAGACAAAGTATATGACAGATAAAAAAATTGGAAAAATATCCTGTTTCAACACTGTCACATATCTAATTACAAACTGTCATTCTTTGACATTGGCATTATATACTGAGTCGGTAAAGCAGTAAAGCAGTATCGATCGTGCCGCAGAGTAAAAAAATAATTGACCTTAGGCGACTGTCAATAACCACCTATAAAGCAGGATCATTTACGGCTGTTGTCCTTACCTTCTACACTACATACACCTAATAATTTCATGTAGGTGTAACTTAGATATTTATATAAAAACTTATTTAATCTGGGTACAACACCCGAGCTGTAGTTACCTGTAACTTCCCCAGCGAGTTCTCGAACTGCGTGGGCACGTAAGTACGCGGCGTACCGCTGTCTTCACTCGTAGAGTTGTGTCTGTTAGAGTTGTGACGCTCACGATGCGTGTGCGTCTCTTGTTTCACACCTAGGATCAGTATAAATGGAATTATAAGTAACCCAGCCGTTATTAGTTTTACTTTATTATATTAGGGAAAACAACATATATTAGTTAACACAACTTTGACTCGAAGGGTTTATAATAGTACCAACAACCACATTCCGCCAGGGCGAGCATATTGCCATCAACCGGGCATAAGTCACTGAACTACTGACTCAAAATGTGAAGCCAAAAGCGCCCGACCCGTGAATCGAATCCAGGACTTGCGCTCAGCAGTAGTGCTTGGGACCACCAGACCAACGAGGACCAATGAGGTAGCCAGCAATTATTTAGATTGCGAGTCCTACGCACCTGTCCTTTCTGAAGGACACCACTAATAAGGTCGGTGGCCTTCTAGGGCGCCCCCTCCCAGCGTTACCACTCACAACTGCCTTATTTAGTCTAGTAATTAGTAGTCTACTAATAGTCTACTAATAGTCTACTAATAGTCTACTAATAGTCTACTAATAGTCTACTAATAGTCTACTAACAGTCTACTAATAGTCTACTAATAGTCTACTAACAGTCTACTAACAGTCTACTAATAGTCTACTAATAGTCTACTAACAGTCTACTAACAGTCTACTAATAGTCTACTAATAGTCTACTAATAGTCTACTAATAGTAATAGTCTACTAGTAGTCTACTAATAGTCTACTAACAGTCTACTAATAGTCTACTAATAGTCTACTAATAGTCTACTAATAGTCTACTAATAGTAATAGTCTACTAGTAGTCTACTAATAGTCTACTAATAGTCTACTAATAGTCTACTAATAGTCTACTAATAGTCTACTAATAGTCTACTAACAGTCTACTAATAGTCTACTAATAGTCTACTAACAGTCTACTAACAGTCTACTAACAGTCTACTAATAGTCTACTAATAGTCTACTAACAGTCTACTAACAGTCTACTAATAGTCTACTAATAGTCTACTAATAGTCTACTAATAGTAATAGTCTACTAGTAGTCTACTAATAGTCTACTAATAGTCTACTAATAGTCTACTAATAGTCTACTAATAGTCTACTAATAGTCTACTAATAGTCTACTTATAGTCTACTAATAGTCTACTAATAGTCTACTAATAGTCTACTAATTTAGTTACTACCTTTGTTAGTCGCCTTCAAACTCACGCCCAAACCATCTAAGCATACTCTTAGAAATTTTAGTCACTACAGGTTTTGAACCACCACATTTGTTTCACCACATAATTTCTGAATCCATCATTAATAGTAAACGCACTTCTAGAGCATTCATTATACTTTCATGTCTCTTCACCCGCACCCAATGTTTAGTAATATTATAATAGGTATTTGTTATGTCTTCAACTTGCCTCCACTATAAAATGGATGATTCTGCTGATTTGCCTTGTGGGCCTCTTTGACGCCTTCCTTCTGTTTGCTCGCCTGTCGCTCTAAGAACACCTGGCAGTTGGAAAAATTGCAAATACAAAATAGTTTCCTGTCTGTAATGTATTCACATCATAACATTTACACGTGTTTGGAGTTTACTTTCAAAGCGATAGCGCTCGGGAAGCCGGTGAAATGTAAAAAAAAACATGTGTGCAATTCACACGTGGTAGAAGTGAAACCGTCAAAAATGTTGGCTTCAAGATAATGAGACGAGGGTAATATTTTGGGAAGATGATAATTGTAGGTTTTAGTAATGATCATAGTGATACAAAGTTTGATAATTATTTTATAAAATTTCCACGACATAAGAAACACTATATAATGGTTCCTATCTCATTTTCTCCCACGTTAAATCTTATGAATGTATGTGTCTGTCTCTTTTTACTGTCGCTTTTTCGTTTCATAAACTTTCAAATCACAACGATGCTAAAGAAGTTTTGACTTCAAAAAGTCGTCGATTTTTTTGCTCGGTATTAAGTTGTGTGGTAACGAAAAAGTTATTAGCGACTTTAACAAATATCTTTTTTTTTTTTTTTTTGGAATGGGCATCTCGCAGTTTATCCTTTAGGGATATTTACTGCTCAACCGAACTTTCCTGTGGGGGGCTTAATTAAAATTAAGGCCTCCAGCCAGGCATAAAAACTTATAAGCTAAGCGACTATCGCTAAGGGCACCCCCTGCGGGGTACGAACCTCGGCTTAGGACGTCGCTGAAGAGGACAGCAAGGGACAGGCTGGATCTGATTGTTCCATTATTTAGGGACATTTTAAACATTAATCGGCTCAGCTTCGCGGGCTGGCTCTAGCAAAGGGTCGGGAGGGGGGCATTGACGGGGTCGTCGCGACGGGCCTCGGCGGCGAGGACGGAATGTCCGTTTTTGTTTGCGAACAGTGCTGGTGGCCTTATCGCTCTCCTGGAGGAGAGTGATAGGATCATCTGGCTCTGTGAGTGTGTGTTTCGGTCTTCGAACTGTGAATTTTAACAAATATCCATTTCTCGAAATATAATAATTAAAATCGCCATTACAACTCTCTAAACAAGATTAATCCTCAAATGTCATGTTTTCATGAAACAATCGTCATTCAATCAGGGTAATCTCAGCTTAAAAAGTCGTATTAATGATTATAATTATGAATACGTCTTAAAATAAACATTTATTACGGACGCGAATATATTTTTCATAAATTAAAACCTTATACTGAGCTGAAAATTTCAATTTCATGGCGTGCCCTGGCGCTGTTTTAAACGAACTATTTATATGAGTAGGCTCTGTTCTTCCATTTCCGTGTCTTTATACAAACGAGTTGCTATAAATAGTGCACATTAGGGGAAAAGGTACGATGTGAAAATACTTTTTATTTATTTAGAAGAAGATAGTTGATTATTCAAATTAAGTTATCAACAGTAAAAAGACATATCTTGTTGGTGTATGTCTTTATGGCGTGGTGCGTGATTGTGGCGTGGTGTGATGTGATGTGTGGCGTGGTGCGTAGTGTGATGTGTGGCGTGGTGTAATGTGTGTTGTGGCGTGCTTTGCGATCTGTGAAGTTTGGTGTCTTATGCATTATCTGTGGTGTGGTGTAGTGTAGTGTGGTATGGTGTGGTCTATGGTGTGATTTGATGTAAGTTGTGGTGCGGTGTATGGTATGATGTGCTAAGTCTATTTCAGTTATTTGTTATATGTGGTGAGGCGTGGTGAGGCATGGTATGACATGACGTGGCGTGGTGTGGCATGGCATGGCGTGGTGTGGCATGATGGTGCGTGATGTGGCATGATGAGATGTGGTGTGGCATGGTATGGCGTGGTGGCACGTAAGGGATAAATTAAAAACAATTCGAACAATGCCCGTCGACGTTTTTCCATTTACAAGTCGATAATATTTCTAAATTGATATTGTTTCCACTTACAGCAAAACTCAACTTTATAATAGCATAGATAAAGTCGATTTCACAATGACAAGGACTGTAAAAAAGTGAAAAAAATAGGCATTTGTAGCGCAAAACTGAACTTTATGTCTGGCTATTATATAATTTTTCCACGGAACATATTTCTTAACATTTTTGGAATCTAAATTGCAATCACAAATTACATTATCTTATCTGGCTAGTTTTGACCCAACGAAGTTGAACGCGGTTCCTATGGAAAAAGCTAGCATTGGCTGAAATTAAATGAGTAGCGCGTTCCGTAAATACAGGGTGTAGCGTAATAAAAAGATAAACCTGTATCTGCGGGTGGGGGAACATGCGCATGCGCATTTTTATTTTTACTTTCCGTTTAGCAAAGTGATCGAAAGGTATCGTGTTACCCAGTACAGATGTTCTATCTTACGAATGCCGGTTGGCCGTGTGTGTGACAAGGACACAATGTTTTGAAGTGCGTTAAGCTCAGTAGCGCTCAGTATTGGCCGAGCCGCTATCACGCACACAGTGCACATGTACGTGCATCTAAAATCCTACACACACACTCAAGGGCAACACCGACGACACGGTTGGCGCAGTGATTGAGCCATCGGCTGCTGCGCTGCGTGTTGTGGGTTCGATCCCCGCACGGAACAAATATTTGTATGATCTTCAGGTAGTTGTTCCGGGTCTGGCTGTTTGTGTATGTGAGTTTGAATGTTTGGAAAAGAGGAGAAATTCCTAGTGTGGGGCTAGTGTGGGACGTTTTTTTAAAAAAAAGAAAGAAAAGAAAAAGAAAGATAGAAAATCTGTAACTGGAGATCAGATATGTAGTCGGTACATGATCAACTGCAGCCGGTAAGACTGGAAACCAACCCCAACATAGTTGGGAAAAGGCAGGCAGATGATGAGGAGTGTTGTGTAGTAACTCACCGTGTAGTAAAAGTCGTGGATGTACGGCGTGCCGGTGTTGAGCTGCAGCATCTGAATGTTGATGAGCCACTGCTTCTCCCTGAGGGTCATGAGACCCGCGTAGTCGTCCGTGTCGCTTCCGCTGGCATCGTCGCCGTTTATTGAGTTCCTGTCAAAGAGATAATATTAAAACACATACATACACTCTCGCCTTTTTCCAAGGGAGTTGGAATAAACTACAAAACCACTACTACGATCCTTGCAAACTCTTTTTGCTTTGTTTTGTCATACATGGACGCCGGTTGAGAGTACTACACACTTGCCATGATCTGCCTACCCCCATGGATTTAAATATTATGTGTTTGAGTCCAGAACTTGTGTCGCTACTGAGATATTCCTAGAGAAGTTTGAACCCAGCACCTCATAATCAGCAATTGCACTTGTAACTATGAGACAAATAGGTCTACACTTTTTTTGGTAATAAAAAACAGTTAATGGCATAGTAGGTCGCACGTCAGTGGTAACAAAACTAGTATAAGCTCGTTTCTTATTCTATAGCGAACACTACGTTTTAGTGTATAATAAAAATACTTTAATAAGCAGGAGATAGCTTGTGTCATTATCTGCCTAGCCATTTCCCAAATATGTGTTGCCCCACACTAGGAATTTCTCCTGTGTCGTGGGTGCGCCTACAAACATTTAAAGTCACTTACACAAACATCAGACCCGAAACAACTACCTGTAGGCTATACAAATATTTGTTCCGTGTGGGAATCAAACCCACGACACGCGGCGCAGCATTCGATCGTTCAGCCACTGCGCCAACCGTGCCGTCTTCAACTTTTATTACCTCGAAAGTACGTAAAAAACTTACCTATTATTATAAGTCCCGTTGAGCCTTTGATTATTAAACATTGGATGACTAAACTGACTATTGGTAAACACATTACTTCTATTATTCAACATCGGGTGATGGTTCGCGTTGTGAAAACTGTTATTGAACTGCAACATAGGATGTGTATTCTGTATTAACTGCACTAAGTTCTGTGAAGTGAGCCCTTGATTCTGCTTCGAGTTGTTATAGACACGACTCTTCTGAATTTTCTGATCTTTCTGCTGTTGCTGCTGCTGCTGCTGTAACTGTTGCTGTGCAGCAATCTTCTGTATAGGATTCTTGTTTTGAGGCGACATGTTGAGCTGGTTCATATGGTTGAGCTGGGTGCTCGGAGAGTTCTTGATGTTGTTTATGGGTTGTGGCTGGTTCTTTATCAGCATCGGTTGGTTGATCATCATGTTTGGTTGGCTGATTGGTTGCTGGTCGGGTTTTGTGGGCATCGAGGGCTGGAAAAAGAATATATTTATAGATCTTGCGTTGGAGCGGCCAGAGCTGTTTAGCAAAGCCACGTATTAGGAAATCAGTATAAATGCAGGCTAAAAACTGAAAATTTAGTTATATAAAAACTCAACAAGACAGGCCAACACAAGAATCGAACTCAAGACCCGACATTTAGCTCTTAAATTTAGTGGAAGAAAAAACTTAATATTGCACTAGTAATTACTTTCTAACTATGGTCAATATGCTTACAAAATTACAGTTAGAAATTGCTGTTATCTGGGTATAGAACCTGTGAGCTCGAGGTTTCATATCAGCCAGTTTTAGCCAAGTTCACTAACTCCAACTAGTCAAAAGGTTAAAAATTATGTTTAAAAAAAGGTACTTACACGAAAGTTTGGGTTATACTGAGGCATGTTTGAGTTAAAACTCTGCCTTTGCATATTAATACCGGGGGGCGGTGCGATCATCCGTGGCGGCTGACTCATCATATGCTGGAACTGATTCATACCAGGAAACTGGTTACCATTCGGAATCATCTGGTTATGATTTTGACCCATCTGGTTATGATTTTGACCCATTGGATTGTGATTTTGACCCATCTGATTGTGATTTTGACCCATTAGATTATGATTTTGACCCATTGGGTTGTGATTTTGACCCATTGGGTTGTGATTTTGACTCATCTGATTGTTAGGTAAATGATTGCTCATTTGGTTTATACTCTGGCCCATTGACGGCATGTTTTGTCCCATTTGGTTGACGTTTTGACCCATTTGGCTCATTGGATTGACATTTTGGCCCATTTGGTTCATATTATGACCCATTTGATTAACATTTTGACCCATCTGTCCCAAACCTTGGTTCATACTCTGCCCCAAACCTTGGTTCATACTTTGCCCCAAACTTTGGTTCATACTTTGCCCCAACTGCCCCAGACTTTGTGTCAAATTTAAATTCTGTCCCAACTGATTCACATTTTGACCCATCATCTGGTTATTTTGCCCCATCTGATGAACGCTCATGTTTTGGGTCAGCTGATTCATCATATTACTCCCTGGTCCTATAGGGTTATTCGGAAACTGGTTCCCAATTTGGTTGTTCATGAAAGGTGCAACGTTTTGCCCCATCGGGTTGACGTGGTTCTGTAGTAATTGGTTATTTTGACTCATTTGATTCATCAGTTTGCTGAGTGGCTGGTTCATTTGGCTCATGCCGTGTGACATTGGCGGTTGTGGTGCAAATGGTAGTGGCACCGGAGCTTGCAGGCCGGGCGGCCTTTGTAGTATAACCGGTGGAAATCTTGGCTGGAAAGAGAAGAGGTATCTGTTAGACTGGCCTTTGTAGTATAACCGGTGGAAATCTTGGCTGGAAAGAGAAGAGGTATCTGTTAGACTGGCCTTTGTAGTATAACCGGTGGAAATCTTGGCTGGAAAGAGAAGAGGTATCTGTTAGACTATCTGTACATGAAGATAAATGAAAACATCACGCCCGTATGCCCCGATGGGAACGGCAGAGATGCACCTATATTAGATTTAAAGATTCAAAGCTCAATTAAGTAATAATTACACATTTTCAATTTATAAAACTTTCTAATACATGCTATTAGTTTGGGATTTCTTGTTGTTTTCAAAATTAAAGAGATAATGGATAAAACATTCAAATCGCTATCTTGATTCTAGACAAATGGCATAATAATAATTATACACCAATTAAGGACAGCAGATATTTATCTGTAATCTGTTATCTACAATCTGGGACCAAATATTGACTTCCAAACATAGTTTTAAACATATAAGTCTCTAGTATCCTTACTAATATTATAAATGAGAATGTGAGTTTGTTTGTCACGGTTTCGCCTTAAATATTCAACTGTTCATCATGAAATTTGGAACAGAAAAGGATAAAGAGTACCTTTGATCCACGATAAAAGTATCATACCCGAGGGATTGACAAAATCTACGTTAACACTTTTAGTGCCCAGCACCGGCTCCCGGGTCGAAAAATAGTTTGTTCATGTACCCAGAACCCTCTTCCCGAGTTGTACATGTAAAAAGCTATAGATGAGATGTGAACATGCATATCACCCCCTACCATATATATACCTACGCATTATGTAATTTGCCAAACATTATGACATACAAGTTAAATCGTATTTTTGAACTGAGCACAGATAAAGGGAAGCAGCGGGGCACAAGCAATAGCAGATAAATATGTTTCTTTGTTACAACAGACCTGGAAGTAGCTCTGGGCGAAGGACGGCGGCTGCACCTGCTTCTGGCGCAGCTGCCGCTCCAACTCTTCAACTGTGCACACATTCTTTAGTCCTGATCCGGGTTGATGGTTAAACGAAGAGTTATTGACCTGAAGAACAAAACAAATGACATAATTGACGACCGATGTGGCGCGGCGGGAGATGGCCCGATTCCAGCCCTGGGACAAATGTTTGTACGATCTACAAAGATTTGTTCCGGGTGTTCTGGGTATTTGCGATGTATAATAAAAAAAAATCTATCTATGTAATGTATTGTATATCAGTCATCTAGTACCCATAACACAAGCTCTGCTTAGCTTGGGGCTAGATGATGCTGTGTGGATTGTCCAGCATTATTTATTTATTTATTATTTGAAATTCATGAGGACTCCGAAAGGATCGCAGTGTTGCACTAGTTTGTGTCCTGTTAAAATGGAAATACGTTGCCCCAAACTAGAAACTTCTGTGTCGTGGGTGCGTTTACAAACATTCAAATTCACATACACAAACAGCTAAACCAGGAACAACTACCTGTCGGCCATACATATATTTGTTCCATGCAGGAATCGAACCCACGACACGCAGCGCAGCAGTCCATCGCTCAGTCACTGCGCCAACCGTGCCGTCGATCTATACATAATATATATCAAAATTGTAACAGGCTAATGTCTGTACATTATAAATATTGAACAAAAACTAATATGGAGGTCTTTGTTTATATACGACGGGATAAAAAGCTGCCTGGCTATGTGTATACATATCTACAATGAGTTACCCCATGCATTAAAAACAATTGATGGCTTTTAAAAATTAAATTATATAAATGGCTGAGTGACAATAATATATCTATGTCAGTAAGTAATTTCTCATCTGTAAATTTTAGGCTTAAGTTTGCATGTTTTAATTTTAACCATAACACGCCAGATCTCTTTTTTTTAAAGAGGGACACATTGTATACCATGTTTTATGCAAAACAAATATATTTTCTATTCTATTCTACATCCTATTCTATATTCTATTATATTCTACATTCTAAATGTGGTACTCACAGTAGGCGCGCTCGGGAAGATAGGGTCGTGTCTCCACACGCTAGAACCCAACGACCTGGATTGGGGCGCGTCTGTCTCGTCCAGTACTAGCTGGGAGAGCGAAGCCTCTGCAACAACACATGAGTAATTAGTTTTAACGAAGCAGTAATATAGTACCCATAACACAAGTTCTGCTTAGCTTGGGGCTAGATGATGCTGTGTGGATTGTCCAGCATTATTAATTTATTTATTTAGTTCTAGTTATCACCGTCACACAAAAAGATAAGAGTTACAATACAAGCAGACGACTTGCGAGTTCCTTTATGCCTTCGTTGTCGATCTTCTGCATAACATAACATTACGCCTGTATTCCAGAAGGGATAGGCAGAGTACTCAAAAGGTACACCCACATTTCGCCAGTTTTTTTTCTCTATCTAACATTTTTTTTTTCATTAAAATTATACAATTATTAATATATGAAGATATAAAATAAAATAAATAATCATAGGGCATCAAAAAATTCATCTGCATCGTTGTCAACGGGAAAAGTGCCCAGAAGCCCCCGTGGCAGCATTGCCACGTTGAATGGCAATGCTATCTAACATTAATTATTATAGGTATGTCTTTTACCCAATGCGATAAATGTAATATGTGAGCCTATCAACCGGGCACAAATCCAGACTCTTGGCTGTTACTGAGAAATTCCAAATGGAAAAACCCAATAACACTGAGGGACCCGGAAATCCGGTAAGTATTTGATAGCTAGATTCTTGAGGAAGGTTATCGCGGCAGAGTGGTGGGGGTCGGTGTGCGCGGAGTATTGTCTCAGGAATAAGGTCTAAAATCGCTTGATTCAGGATCAGCGCTCAAGATTAATGCCAACTGTATTTAACAGCACGCTACGACCCTTAGCAGTGGGTGAAAATAAGCTACATAAAGTGCTCGCAATTGACACGACGTCTGCGCAATGGCTTCAAACCAATGCGCAGGCGCCGTCGACATTTAGGAAATATTTTGCTCACCGAGCTGCGTGTTAGCGAGATCATCGATGCCGGTGCTGTTGTGTCTGCGGCTGCTCTCCAGCTGTTCTGCCAGCTGCTCATGTTCCACCTCCCAATCGAACTCATCAGCTGCACAATAATTTAATCATTAAGAGATATGAAAACAAAGCGTTTATTATAATCCAGGTTACATGCACACAATGACACAATACTAGACATAGTAAAAAAAATGCTATTTACGTCAACTTACGCCACAAGGTAATTAATAAGCTGTCAATCATATCCTTGTGACGTCATTACAATTTGTCCATTTGAGTGTTTTGTTTGTGTGCAAAACTAGAAAAAATCTTTAAATTTCGTATTTCATAGAATTAATGTTTTATGAAATACGAAATTAACAGAATTTTTTTCACAATCTGAATTTCTTGTTTTTTTTTATACTCTTATTATTTTTATAAAATAAAAGTAGCCTAAGGTTTCTATATCATCAGCTATCTGACAGTGAAATTCCTGTCAAAATTGGTCCAGCCGTTTCGCAGATTTGTCGGTACAAACAGATAGGCACATAAATAAAAATAAGGTATACCAAAAAATCATATGCATTCAGTAAAAAGCTGATATCTAGACGTTACAAACAGACACGATTTAAATTCAGACAAGTACTCGATTCAACATAAGTTAATTAGTATTTTATGCATGGTGGTAACAAATATTAGCCATATATAGTCCCGTTTACCTTGTTCATGGTATATTATGACGACAACACGCTCATCAACAGAACTTTGTATTTTTTGAACAAAAAAAAACATTGCCTCTTGTTAGGAATTCTCAAAAACATTTACACTGACATACTCAAACAGCCAGACCCGTAGCAACTACTTGTAGGACTAATTTTTGTGCCGTGGGACAATTGAACCCGCGACACGCAGCGCAGCAGCCAATTGTACAGCCACTGCGCCAGCGGTGCCGTCATGGATGCAAGTTGTTTTGTTTGTAGTGATTTCTAGTAACTGTTGTAGCGACACCCGTATCGGCATCGATATTGGTATAGGGCCAAAAGTCTCCGAGTAAAATTACAGTGTAACGTACAGACGATAGCACATCAAGCTATCCCAAACTGTTGAGCATGAACCTAATTGTTTTGGAATAAAGTTGAAAAACTATCAAAGAAATTTGACAGATTGGAGTAGCTTGATGTGCTGGCCTCTGTACAAGCTAAACATGATACAAGGCTGGCGCAGTGGTTGAGCGATTGACTACTTCGCCGCGTATCGTGGGTTCGATTCCCGCACGGAAAAAATTATTGTAAGGCCTACAGATAGTTGTTCCGGGTCTAGCTGTTTGGACTGTAAACGCACCCAGGATACAGGAGAAATTCCTAGTGTGGGGCAACGTTTTTTTTTAAATAAGGAATAAATAAAAAAACAGTTGAAATAAGTGTTCTGTTTTTACCAATTGGCTGGGGAACCCTAAAAATGTGTTGATAAACGTGGTTCCTATGTGAATAAGCCCATCCTCCATAAGTCCTGCTATGATTTAGATGCAATACTTACAACCTTGACCAAAGGTCTCGTCGTTGAGAGCATCGTATTCATCCTCGGACGGCTCGCCACCTCCTTCGTCATCATTTAAGTTCTGGAACCAAAGAGTTTTTGTTATTCAGAGTTTTGGACCTATGGTATTACATAGGCGAATTGGGAAGCTGCAAATATTTACTGGGCGACTTTGAATTAATTGGTGGATAAACTGCTCCGAACTTAAAATAAGTTTTTCTATGGGACCAACTTAAACGTAGTGTAGGACACCCTCTGACCAGGTGGGATGACGATCTACGAGAGACTGCAGGCAGATGCTGGATGCGGCAAGCTAAAGACAAGGCGCTATGGCGCTCATTAGGAGAGGGCTATGTCCAGCAGTGGTTTAATATAGCCAGATGATGATGAGGGGACCAACTTAAAAATATGAAAAAAAAAAAATCTGCTGTTCCCTACATTTAGTCGAGTTACAAGTACATACACACACTCAGAAACTACAGAACGCCACTAACTGCGATCCTTACATACTTCTTTTAATTCGTTTACATTCATACATCTAGTCATACAAATGTAATATTTAGCCTCTATAAGGCTGAATTTATCCATTGGCATCTAGTTAGAAGGAAATTATTCTCTTATAAGGAAAATAATTAGTCCAATCAGACTATAAAAACATAGCGCGTTCTACTTAGTAGTAATTTCCTTTCAAATCAACAGAATCTTAGCCTTGCCAAGTATTTATTACTTTACCATCTGCTATTTTCGCGCATAAGGGGGCTCGTGGCTAACTAACAACAAACGTACAGGTTTTCGAGAAACCTCCGTAACTTTAAAAGCACGTTAAGCCATTAATCACGGCTGTCTTTTGTTGATATTGCTTTCTTGTAGAGACGATAGCTCCCAAAAAGAATGTCCGGTCGAACAAAGTACGCATTACCAGTATAAATTGACCTCTCATTCTAAGGAAATCCTATACAATGAGAGGGTATACTGGATATATATAGCTTGATATGTGGCCGTGTGTACAAGAGAGTCCGCTTCAACACATTGTGACAGTGGCCTGGGGCAAGACTGTTCTTACTCGCCCCTACAACAATATATTAATGCGTATCGATCCTTTGTGTATTTTGGTATTCGAGCATTTTCACAAAAAGTTGTACCCTCTTCGAAATAATCATGATTTTACGAATGTTGATATTGAGGTTATATTTTTATGAAATATTAGAACTTGAATTCCTATTACATGAATATATCATTTATTTAAAAAAATATTTAGTATTAATTGAGATATTTGACAAAATATGAGTGCAAGTCATCACATCTAGTCCATTTTGTTACCAACTTTGGAACACGATTCTATTTCGCCAGAAATATAAAATAATTATTGGGTTTGATTTTAATAAAGTATTTACTAAAAATAAATGTAGTTTTCTAATAAAAACCTCTATAAAAAGATAGTTCTTTCTATAAAACAGCCTGAGTGTCCGTTACCTTGGAATTTAATTCCGACCAAAACTTTTTATTTTTTAATATTTTATCGCAGTTATGTGATAAAAACAATAAACTCTTATGAATTTATGTAAAAACTTCCCATATTAATTTAAAAAGTGTAACAATACAGTATTTTAATGTCAAAAACAACCCAAATAAGGTAACGAAAGTAACAAAACTGACCGTAACAAAATTGTAAGGGTTGGGTTACATGTCATAAATTTTAGTCATGGTTCTTTAATAAAGTGAATGCACCTTGTAATGTAACTAAGAAAACAATTCAAAATTTAAAAATAGAATTTAATCAAATCAGTCTAAAGATTCCAGAAGAGATCAATTTAGTTATCACAAAATAACATGATTAATTATATCTAAACTTAAACCCAAACAAACAATTCCAAAAACAAAAACGTTATTAAGTAATAAACATCAAAATGCGTTTTCTTTGAATCATTGAGAAAAAGAAGATAATAATATTCATGTTAAACAATTACTAATATTACTTTTATAAAATAGGTACATCTTGAGCACTATCAACATATGTTTTAACCAGGTTACTTTAGTAGAATTAAAAATTAACATAAAAAAAAACTTTTTTTAACAATGGAGATCCTTATAAAATAATGACAAAAAATAATAATTATATAATAATAACAATTCGGCGCATTATTTCTGCATTATTATGAGCATACTTCACATTCATCAGTAGTATAATGACAAAAAACTGCAGCCTCACAATAATCACACCAAAAAAAGCAACAATTCAACAAAATACGCATATCGTTGGCATTCATATCCAAAGAAAAATGAAGAGGTCGTTTATTATAATCATGCACAACATTCTTGCATAAAAAACACTCTTCAATGAGTATAAAATGTGTCTTCTGCCAGGGCCAGTTCAATCCATGATTTAAGCATTGTAGGAAATCCAACTTTGTAAGAAATTTATCTACGTCCATTTTGCATCAATCCGAATCACTGCAAAATAAAATAAAAAAAGCATTATAATAATAACAATAATAATAAAAATTGTAGCTACAGTCTTACTTTACCTTTTTCCAAACAAGTATCGCATATGTAATCTATAGCAAAAGCAGAATCTATGTTGTCTACTCCTACACATTCGCAACAATACAGTTTCTTGCATGCAATGCATCGATTTTTTTTGCCAAGTATTGAAATATCACATTTAGTGCATGAAACAAATGTTTCGTAATTAGTCTAATTTGATTTCATAGGATTTTTAGATGATGCAACATTCTTATTGGTCTGCTTGGGCAATATTATAAATGGCATTTTATTTAAATTACGTGAATTGCTTTTATTTTTAGAAACATTCTCAAAAATAGCGCGTTGCTTTGTATCATGACTCGTTTCGGGCATATCTGAAGTCAAGTTGAGATCCTTCTTGTGTAATTTTAAAGAGGCGTCAGATTTAGAATTGATGGCCCTCTTTCTTAGGACACGTTTCGAGTTTTTCTGAGGCGTAATAGTATTGTACGGTTGAAGGATGCGTGATTTTTGGGAACACATGAATATTGTTCTATCATCATCTGAGGGCAAAGAACTCTAATTCCATTATTGTATTTAGAAAATAATTGCTCATTAGAAACATAAAAAAATACATATTTTTAAGCAAATAGTAATTATTAATAAAATAGCTAAAATAGTACCTTATTTTGAAACAAGGGTTCACCTGAAACAAAAGTATTTTTATTTTTAAATATAACACCATGTAAACCCAGCTTTATGGTGTCAGTTTTGTTACTTTGCTGGTCAGCATATACGTTACTACAAAAAAAGTAACAAAATGGAAGTAACGTAAGATTATGTATCGGAATTTAAAAATATCTTAAAATTTAAATACTTAATATAAATATATCATTGTAATGACTTTGTTATGTTTATAAAACAATAAAGCAGATGTAAAAAGCTTGAAGTTCTACAATAAACCAGTGATTGATCATATTGGTAACTTACCGGAATTCAATTTTTGTCCTCTGTGCGAGTCTCAACCTGTCCGTCACCTTTCACGATCCCGAAGCAAATGGGAGAGTCAAAGTGCAAAATGGCGGCGGTGTACTCTAATTAATTTTGCCATTTTCACCAAAATTTTGCGAATTCGCTTAATATTTTTATAAGAAATCATGGTAACAAAACAGACATGTCCGGAATTACGGAAAACTGGGGACAGATTTTGAAAATAATTTTAAATTTTGTGGCAACACAAATAAGGACCACAATAAAAAAAATATAAAGAACGATTTATTGCTATTTTAAGGAAAGAAAAACTTTACAACATTTTTAAGGAACACATTGAAAAAAATAGGCCTAATTCTACTGAACAAGGGTGGGGACACCACATAATTCTAGTAGTTTGCGGCGTATTTTATTTTGAAATAAAAATTATTTATCGATATTTTAAATTATTTTAGTTTGAAACTGAAATTTATTATCTTTTTTAATTTTATAAAAAAATTAGAACCCGAAACACAAGCTCGTAGTTCCAAAAAAAAACGTATATTTTACAGGGACAAGTGAAAATGCGAGGGTACAACTTTTTGTGAAAATGCTCATTCAAACCATTATAAAGTACATTAGATAAGGTCCTGTTGACCGATAATAACTTGTGTACTGAGTTCAATCTTGCGAAGGCCGGTTGCCTTTGACTGTGTGTAGGGTTTAAGAGTCTAAACACACTATGCCGACGTTACGCGACCGAAGTTCAGCACAATTACGCCTGCAATGCTATTTGAATTACTGACGCGTCATAGCGTACAGCCTAACTTCGGTCAGGCGTAAGTTCAGCGGCAACTTATTCTGTGAGCACACATTATACGCGACCGAAGATCCGGGGGCGGGGAGCCGCCCGCGCCCCGCGTGTCCGCCTGTAGTGTTCATTTCGCTTCTGTCAGCGCTCAAGACACTGAATACACACACAAAGTTGCGGTACTGAATTTCTGCCGCGTAAGTTCGGCACTTATGGTGTGTCATATCAGGCGAATACGTCGGAACGTAAACTCAGCCGAACTTCGGTCGCGTTACTTCGGCATAGTGTGTTTAGACACTTAGATGTACGTACACGTTGTCTGTGTGTGCGTGAAGGCGGCTCGGCCAATACTGAGCGCTCCCGAGCTTACGCACGTAGACACGTTGTGTATGTGCAACAGACACACACTAACAAGGGCGACCACCTTCGTGGGACAGAACATCTACAGCTGGTACACAGATAGATAACATGCAACAAGTTTTTAAGTTTAAAACAATGTTGTGAGTGTGCAGAGCAGTCAACTCTTATTCAACACTCTCATTAGGGCCATCGCCTAATAGCGGCACGGTACAACAAGAGAATTTAGCAAGCGCAAAAGATTTGAGATCTTATTGACGTGACAACGTCTAATAAATCGATGAACGCTGGCTGCATGCACGAAAAAGGATGACTCATTGTCCCGTTACGCTCATTGTACGCTTGCGCCGCATATCTACCACTCGATTGGCTTGTCGTTGTCATGTTAAACTATCGTCCGTAAATCAACTACATATACAGATAACCAATTTTTTGTTTTATGATGGTTAGCGTTCACATTTCGATATGCCACGGTATACCAGAACGTGCCGGAGATTCGTTTTGCCCCCGTACTTAAGACCGAGGTCCGACATGTAAATATTGGCAGAGTATTGGAAAGATTAATATTCTTGATGTTTATCCCCCTACAAGACTGGCCTCGTACGAATGCACTCAATTGACGCCTAAGGGGAGCATCGCCATCGAGGTCGAACGCGGCGAAGGTGATAACCTGATCACGTGTGCGGGGCAAACTTGGCCAGAGATCACACTGACTCAACAGAATTTTGGAAGGAAGTAGGCAAGGCTTTTGCCCAGCAGTGGGACGCCAAACATATTCAAAGTTCACACTAGACATTGATTTTTGGAATGAAGTAGGCAAGGATTTTGCCCAGCAATGGAACGCGATATAAGTAAAAAAAAATCCCGAGCATTAAAACCTTGCGCAAACGCAAGATTCAAACGCGATTTAGGATATTATGAAATAGGTCTTTTGTTAAAGTTTCAATCGTTATTTTGCATTGCGCTTTTCAGCAGAGGTTGCTAAAGAGCTTTGGAATTGTGTACTCTGACTGGGCATTAAGCTTGATGACTGGTTTAGTAATACAATAATCTATCCCAACGGCAAATTGCTAACACGCTAATGTGGAATTGGGCTGGACATTTCTTTTACATGTCAGACCCAATGGGTCCCTTTACATGGCAAACGAAATCGCGGCAGGTCCAGGTGGAGATGGTGGGGTGAGCTGGACTCCTTGGACCAGTGGTCCCCAAACTATTTTTGGACCAGGGACCAACTCTATTTCTTTGTTTTTAACTCAGACCAGAAGGTTCAAGAAAAAATAAAATGTCAATCTCAAAATGAAGATGAATCAAAATGTTTAGCATATTTGTTAAATTCAACAGTAATATGCATTAAGAGTAGGTGTTATTGTAATTGAAACACCACACCATCATTTCTAAAAGTTAGTTGAGTTAAACATTTTATAATTTGACCCTTTTGTCGATCATATTTAAGCTCTTGCAGACCTGCAAGTGTACCAGGACCACCATAGAAACGGGTTTTGTTCACAGAAGAATAGACAAAATGGCAGATTGTTGAAAGATGTCTACCATCCTAAGCATGGCAATGTCAAAACTGAAGAGAAGAAAGATTTATATTATCTGCAGTCTATGGGGTGCCCTGTGCTTGAGTAGAAGATATGTCAAGTTGAAAAAGAAGAATGTTGTCTATTATTAGTAGAATAGATATAGAATTGGTCACGCTATGCATGCAGGTTGGAAACCAATACCCTAGACAGAGTGAAGTGGAAAGAGAGACATTTACACTACAGTGGAGAAATCCAGGCTAGCAACTGTTAGTACTTTTGCTTGTGACTGTACACAAACAGTGTTCCATTGTAATAATAAAGAGATGAACAAAATGGGGCCTGTGTTGTCACAATAACCGTCTTGAATAACAATGTCAATGTGACCCAGATATCACAAAAACTGCATTTGTATCACACATTACGGTGTTTACTTGTTTCACTTTATATACAGTGATTTTATCTTCCGCTGCCTACATTAGGGGTAACACTATAGCGCTCTGACTTTGAACACTGGGCTTTTAGCTTCATTCATATTTTTGTGGTTTTGTAACTGAGCAAAATATGTTTTCGATCTTTCATTCACACATCACACCTGTTGTACACCTACAGTACACCCACATTTCACCAGTTAATCAGTAAGTTCAGTTTCCGCATGAGTGTTGGATATCACAGATGCAGATGAAGTCTCGGATTAAAAAGAAGCCTATATTCTCTCTTGTGGTTTAAGCTTAGTCTGTTCCAAATTTCATCAAAACTGGTTCGGAAGATTAACTGTGAAAGCATAACAAAAGAGTTAACTATGGATGGATATGCATACTTAATAATCTGCAAAATCAATAGAGTAACTTCAAATTGTCTAATTTTATCAACTTTGACTTTGAATTGAACGAGTTCTGGCACTTCAAGTCACTATGTTTTTGGTCAAGAATTTGAAGAGGACAACAGGGCTTTATGTTTCATTAAAAATGATATTTTCATTGATTTGTAATGGTAGTAGAGTAGTTTATTTAATTATATTTAAATCAATTATTTAAAAAACAAGATGTGTCCTGCTAAAAGAACTAAAACTCTCTTTTAAATATGCCTGTACTCAATAATTATCTTCAAATAATCAAGAAATCAGAGATACTGTTATTTTTCTAACAAAAGTTGGCAACACTAAGGTCTAGCAACAGTTTATCCAGTATGGGAAAAAGTTTTAAAACAGTACTCGTTTATAGACTAATTTTGAAGCCTTATTAAGGAGAGTCCTATGTGCAGAACTGGACTTTCATATGATAAGCTAGTTTGGTAATAAATTTACTAATACACAAATAATACTAATGAGCCTAAATTCCCTAAACTGCTTGAGTAAACAAAACCTATTATTGTATTTAACTAAATGAGCATAACAATGCCAGTTTGTTAGTACACAATGTAAATGGTGTCTTATCATGACCTTACTTTGTAATACATCGTTGCACTGACATAGTTTGTAACCACCATCACAGATGGCAATGAAAAAAACCTATTGGGAGAATGAAATACCCCTTGTCCATAAGTTGAATTGGAAGTAGAAAGGTAGATATGCAACCGGAGCTAAGTACATATATAAAATGCGTTATACAAAGACCATTGCGTATTTCAAAACAAGTGTGACTCAGTAATCACTAAAAATATACAGAGTCAAAAAAACAGTATTTCATAACGTTATACCACGTTTTGTGCACAATTTTTGGCGCGCTTTACATGGACAGTCGAGCAAAGGCGTCGTTTATGGCTATAATCTAGACTATTACGTGTTTTTCTCGCAATTGTGAGCGGAAACAAACAAGTGACAAGTAGAAATTTGAAAATACATAATTATAAAATGTATAGCCCACAATATGACGCTCTTCATGTTTGTTATGCTTTATTAAACTGTTATATTGATGTTAGACGCCTCAAATTGATATTTAACACGTAAATAGAAGGTAGAAAGTGGTAATTCTTGATTGTATAGTGAAATGCAGCATTCTAAGTGGCGTGCTGGCAGTCCCAAACCTAACAGTTTTAGGGTTATTATATATCAAATAAATTGTCTCTTTCGGTAGAATAACGTTTAGACTTACCGATAACGAAGTATCGAACCCGAAGAAAGAATCTGCCATTGGAATTTTTCATATATCATGGACACAAATGACATGACTTGTCACGGTACATATGTCGCAATGGCGAAGGCGGCCATGACATTTTGGGCTAGTGTTGTTGAGTCGGATCTACACTGAATGAAAAGTAGTGAAGTGGTCATTAAATTTTTCATTTATCGTTTTATGTGCGGCTGCGCGGCAGTGCGTGGCACTTTTTTTTTATACATTTTGTTTTATTAAATCAAACATTGATTGAAAAACAATCAACTTTAATAGAAAAATCCTAGATTTGAAGCTGACTCAAAACCTATTGGAAAAAGTACAAAAAAAATCTAATCATGATTGACCTGAAATTGCGTTTGAGAACTCGAACATACTAATTCTTTGGGTAAAAAATGATCTATCCCTCTGGACACCCGAAGTGTTGATAAGTCATTGAGAAATTTCATTGTAAAGGAGACGTGCACTCAGACCCCATGGCCCATGGCTGAGGGCTTTAAATCCCTATCTGTGGGACTTATAATTTAAAGTAGCCACTGGACTATCCAGTTAAGCAGTAAACTGCCGTCTAGTGCTCAACTGCGCGTGGACCTACCTAAAACAAAAATGGGCCCCGTGACCCGAGCGTTTCAACCCCAAGTGGCCCAAAACTGTAGTTACCATTAAGGTTAGAGTATTTGCACCGTTTCAGAGCTTGTGCTTGTAACATGTAACAGTGCTTGAAACTATTATCTATGTCAGAGACACTGTCACCAAAAAATCAAAACATGTCAATGTCATTTTATTTTCGGGCTAGCTGACTGTCAATCAAGATGTCAAAGTCAGCTTTTATTTAAATTTGTTGTGATGTGATGTGATCACTGCAGATAAATAATTATCAAGACGAGTCGAATATAAAAGACATGTATTAAATTCTTGACGCCTATTCGTGCAGAAGCTGTGAATGGAAGGTGTTAAAATCGTCCCTTAGACTCTCTCAATTTTCGTCTTGATAAACAAAATTTCGCGAAATAGTGTCAGGAAACTTTGAAGTGTATAAAAGTAAGTTTAATTTCTATGAACTTTGGAACGAATTATCGCATTTAATAACTGGTTACGGTGATAAGTCATTTATTGACTTAATTTTTATAGCCTTGTAGTACTTACTTTATGTGTGTATAACACATATAATATCCCGCCTGTATTTTGAAGTCAAAATCAAATAATTTATTTCAGTTAGACAATAGCGAAAGGAACTTTAGAACGTCAAATATACAAGTCAAATAAAAAATATAAATATACTTGTTATCCCTTCCAAATGGTAGTTTCGCATGTAAAAGAATGGGTAAGAAACTTGAAAAAATGCAGATATATACAAGAAGAACTGAAATTAGTTGTCTTTGTATGATAACCACGGGGAGGATTTGGTCAGAGTATTATATTATAATCCCTAACATTCTCAGCGGAATCTTCAAAACTATATATTTTTAATGTCCTAGAGCAGAGGAGGAATATTCCTAGTAATAATCTTGCCATTTACAGGCAAATTGTTTAAATAACATAACATATCACATTTATTTTCCTCATGTGCGGGCTTTAATTGAGTTTAATTATTATTTGTCCTAATTAATCAGGTATTAAGGATCTAATCTATGTACTCTAGAATATTTAATTAAATAGGTACTAACAATTTATTTATTTCACTAATCAAATAAATTATTCACCAATTTAAAATTATCAAATAAGCTTAATTTAACAAATCTATAGGACATCTGTGTCTGAACGAGATAAATTTATATTTGTGATGACAAGTTCTAATACTATCATTTGTGTGTATGGATAGAATAAGAAATGAGTATATAAGATGAATTCTGAAAGTGGCGCCTGTGACTGAGAAGTTGTGTGGAAATCGGTTGTCATGGTATGGGCATGTGATGCTAAGGAATGAGGACAATGTTGTGAGGAAAGTTTTGAGTATGAATGTTACATACTCTTGTAACATTCATACGAGAGAGACCTAGGAAACGATGGATAGATTTTTTGAAAGATGATATGGCTAGGAAGAAGGTGACTTCTGAGATGTCGGCAAATAGAGATGTATGGAAAAAGAAGACATGCTGCGCCGACCCCAAATAAATTGGGATAAGGGCAAGAGGATGATGACTGTCATTTGTGCCTTCAACAGTCATTACAGGTAGTAAGAAGCCCGAAAGTCTGACTACAACCACTATACCAAGGGGTAATGTGTACCAAGTTGTGGAGGTCAGGTAGGCAGTCGCTGCATATACAAAATCAAAATTAATTTATTCAAATTAAGCTGAGAATTAGGACTTTTTGAATGTCAAAAATTACTTAAGACAGTCCCCCAAAACACCCACCGTACACCACTTTTCCGCCAACAGTTGGAAAAAGGCTAGACAGATGATGATGATAAAGTGCTAATATTGTTTTAATACAACTAACTTCACTTAACAATCTGTAGTGAGGGCCCAGTAGTTAAAAGTTTGCCTCTTATGCATGAGATTGTAAGTTCAAATCCAAGAAAGTACCAATTTGACTTCCTCAAGTCATATGTGCCTTCTAAGTTTATCTTAGACATCACTGATGTAAGAAAACATGGTGAGGAAACCTGGTCTTATACTCAAAGGCTGAAATTGCCCACCTGTCTTGATCTAAAGTGTTGATTAATACCTTCTCTGTATGAGAAGAGACCTTTGAGCTCAGTAACAGGCTGATATTATTATTATTACAAGTAACTTGTAGTTCCCAAAAGAATTGGCAGAGGTTTATTAGTTACCATTTAGACTGGTATGCCCAATGTAATAAGGAGCAAGTCTTTTGCTGTAAACTTTGGGAGTCGAACCCAAGACCGTGCTTTGCAGTCAGGCTTGCAACAACTAGACCATCATCATCTTCCTGCCTTTTTCCCATGTCACTTGGTCTACAGTTCTATCCTGGCATGGTCTGCCACTCTGTTCATCCATCACGATTCTGACGACCGAAGTGGCGCGGCGGGCGAAGGACCACCTGCAACGCAGGAGATTGCGGGTTCGATTCCCGCCTTGGGACAAATGTTTGTACGATTTACAAAGTTTTGCTCCAGGTTATCTGGGTATTTGCTATGTATAATAAAAATATTTATCTATATTATGTATTGATATTAAGTATATCAGTCATCTAGTACCCATAACACAAGATCTGCTTAGCGTGGGGCTAGATGATGCTGTGTGGATTGTCCAGCTTTATTTATTTATTTATTTATCAAGATTTATAGGCATCACTAAACCTCCTCATCATGCCCATAAAACTATCCTGCAATCAAAGTTTTATATCCAAACAAGTTAACGAATAAGTGTTTTTGAAAAAGATACTCTTACGCCCACACATAAAGTTCAGTTTGTTAAACTATATAAGTAAATATAAAACTTGCATACTTATAAAATATTAGTCATTCTGAAATCAACCTAATAAATATGCAATAAAGTTGATATTTGTTTAAATAATAATAACATCAATTAGAAAGAAAGATTTAAAAATTCAATTCAAGACTTATTAAAATAAGTCGAATGTAGTGACTACAATTAAGTTTTAACAATTCAAAGATTTACATGTTGTAATGGCTGTATGTATTTTAATAAATAAATATATAAATAGTATTAATCATCACAATTCATTATAATTAATGTACATAATAATTTATCACTACACACATTCGAAATTTTTTGTTATGCATGATGCACAATGACGAAGCACTACGCGTAAATTTTGTACGAGAAATTGACCTCTATGAACATATAAAAATAAGTGGATTGACCCGTAGAAGGTCAGCCGTGTTATTCTGTAATAAATCATTTAATCATAAACCATAAGTCATAAATAATTTATACATTAATTATAAGTACATTGTATTTGAAATTACATGGAAAAATTAACATTACATAAGTGGAAAAAAAATAGAAAACAAAAACACGCTAAAATATTAAAACAATGCATCAGTTCAACAACAAAATAGAAACTGCGTTATAGATCCTCAACAGCATAAATAACCTTATTCAATACGAAACTTTTTAGTTGCTTTTTAAAGGAGCTTGAGTAGATAGCGCTTTTTATATGTAGAGGCAACTAATTAAATAATGTAACCGATTGTCGATTGATATATATCTAGGACTGTGCCTCACAATTTTCAAGTTAGGCTGTACCTTGTAACGTATAATGTCTTGTCTCCGTGTGAATACTCTAATGTGTCGTTCTTCTACTGTCTCATATTCTTGCATATATTTGGCCATGGTTCTTAGAAGTACAAATACATAAATGCTTGGCACTGTACGTATATTCAGATTTATAAAATGTTCCCGGAAACTTTCTCTTTGCGGGATACGGACTATTATTCGAATTGCGCACTTTTGTAACACAAAAGCTCTTTTGATATTATAGTCATAACTGTTTCCCCAACTCGCTTAAACATATATAGTCTAGCTATTTATCTAGGGTTTGTACATAAACTTCTAGTTTAGTCTTTTTGTTATTGATTCCACAAACATTCTGTTTTTTTTTTAAAAAAACGTTGCCCCACACTAGGAATTTCTCCTGTATCGTGGGTGCGTTTACAAACATTTAAACTCACATACACAAACAGCCAGACCCGGAACAATTACCTGTAGGTCATACAAATATTTGTTCCGTGCGGGGATCGAACCCAAAACACGCGGCGCAGCAGCCGATGGCTCAACCACCGCGCCAACCGTGTCGTCAAGTTTGATGTTTCCCAATTCTGATGAAATATGTTTAAATCTATATGGTCGTTTGATACATTATTATTCACGAAAAATTGTTTAATGTTGGTACTTCTACTGCTGCCTGAGATGCTAAGGAAAGCGATGAATTTGGTTGAGGATCATCGTCGTATATCTTTGCCTCAGCTTTATTCACGCTTTTAAAGTACCTAATATGGTATTTCAATGAGGGTGAATTGAAATGTCAGTCACAAGCATTACGGTGCTTCTCCACCAGAGATACGCTACGTTGCTAAGCTTCGGATGTGTTTCAAACCCACCAATAGAATCGCTCAATTTTCACAGCTCTTCAGTTTTTGCGGAGAGATTAATTAACAAAATAGACAAGCTGTTGATGATGATCTTCTAACTTTAAAATAGTTTTTGGTTCTACTGTTAACTACATAGCATTTTCTCAGCGGATTACGTAAGCAGTTTTTATTGTAAATATTATTTCTAACCTTAATTCATGATAACAATGAAACGTACCTAAGTATATAATTCAGTGAGAAAATTATATACAATGGAATCTGAATGTATTTTGACAGTAGGGATGTAGACAAAACAACAGTTTTTTGTCTGTCGGGTAGATTATATTATTTAAAAACATTGGACACGTATTATTTTCTTATATTATTTAAAAACATTGGACACGTATTATTTTCTTTTTTTACGTCATCAAAGGATTACGTCAATACATTGAGTTAAAATGTAGCTTGACGTCACGCGTAAGTAGATTTTATACCCATATGTGACGTCGCGAGCCCCCACATCTTTTATACGTTTTATCTAATTATTTTTTTATTAATATGACAAAGCAAAAAAATACCGTTTTCCAATATTTTTTTATTATCTGAGTGACGGACACGAAATATAATTCCTTTTTTTTAACCCAGTCTTCAGCCCTATTATTAAATTAACGTCTGTATATATTTGATTATGAGTTTATTTATACCAATTTTCGACTTTATTGACGCAAGGAATATTATAAACTTCTTTATAAACTCTGTTGGTACCCTTTTGTTACTTGAGTTTCAAGTTAAGAGGCGGATTTGTAAGTAGGTGAGCATTTGTAGGTTTTTATTCTAAGTCGGTGCATCGCCTTCACATATATTATTTTTTTGAAAAAACATCTCCCCACACTAGGAATTTATCCTGTGTCGTGGGTGCGTTTCAGACACAAATAGCCAGACCCGGAACCGACTAGACCTGTAGGCCATACAAATATTTATTCCGTGCGGTAATCGAACCCACGACACGCATCGCAGCAGCCACTACTGCGGTAACCGTGCCGTCAAAAAATATCTCATTAATGTATACAAACTATTGTAAAAAAGCTTATCTCTTATGACCGCCATCGTCACAAATACATAACAAGCGAACGCACGCCCTGCACGACAACGTCACAAATATTTGTTAATGAATGCGGTTTACTCTAAGCAATATAACACGAAATAAACAATTAAATCATTACTTTTGTCTGTGTTTATAGAACTTAAAAGTTGAAGCTTCAGTGCGTAATTAATTGCATGAAAGAAATTAAAATACACCACGGATATTGATAAATTCATGATGACAAAGAAGAAATTAAACGTTTTTTATTTATAAGGCTTGGCGTGGAGGGCACGCGCGTGCGTTTATGCTCTGGGGGTCAAAAGGCTAAAAGATAAGTGGAAATTCTTGCCCATTCTTCTCCACACGAAACTATACCTTTTGGAAGAGGCAGCTAGAATCATTATAGCAAGTCAGTTGACGTTCAAAACTGCTTTTTAATGGTCTAATTGAAATTAATGATTTGAGTTTGATTCTAATTCTTATACATATGCTTGTCTTCGAAGAATGAATCCGCCTCAGCTTCGCACGGGTGCATTTTTTGCGACTTTTGAGGCGGATTTTTCAACAAACTTTCACACAAACCTTGTACTTACGATAACGATACTGATACTGTTAGCCTGCGTCATCCCACTGCTGGGCAAAGGCCTCCCCCAAGACTTCCAGTTGTTTCGATCCAGGGCTAATGTAGGCCACTAGTCGTTAGTTTTGTCCAGCTCGTCTATTAAACTACTGGTTTATGAAGCCCTTATGAAGCTCTACCTACCTACCTTTGTTAGTTAAGCGAATAAATTATGGACATGTGTCAAAAGTCCAAACTCAAGGTCTGACAACGTGCAATGGAGTTCAGCATTTTAGGCGTCAAACTTACTGACCATGTGCGCAACATCACACTACGCTCATAAAGCCGCTATGCTGAAGTGGGACTGAACTGGCCACGTCTGTCGCATGCCCAATGAGCTGTGAGCCAAAATAACCACTTTCCGTAGCCCTGACTCAGCCAGAAGGAGTCGCGGCAGTCCTCGTAGAAGATGGCGACAATAGGGATGTGTCCTTGGTAAAACATTTTCAGGTCGCTGTTCCGCTTCCCTCGATATTGTAGTGCATCCGTCGCGAGCGTTGAAGGCTTTCACGCGTTGATGAGAAAGAAAGTGGCGTCTGTTGTAAGGCGGGTTCGAGAGAGTCGAAATTTCTTAGAAGGTTCACTGAACTTCATGTTCGGGGAGTTAGATAAGCCCACTGTGTAATAATATGATATTGTTCACATTTAATTAATTAATTTTAATTATGGACTTCTTTGTCTGAAAATAAACGATTTTTATTTTATTTTTATTTATTTTTTCATTTAAAAAAATATACTAAGTCTATTTGTTCCGTCAGTTAGATTACCAAAAAATATTGGACATGTATTTTTTGCTTAAGTACACAAATCAATAAAAAGTGTCAATGAATGAATAGCACATCAAACTTCAGGAGAAGGGGCTTGTGACGTCACTTTTACGTTAAAAGTGTAGCACGGCGTGACGTCACTACTAAATCGTCGTCATTTTTGGTTTACGTGACAAAAGAAAAAAATACGTGTCCAGTATTTTTGAGTAATCTAACTTTCAGACCAATCAGAATTTTTAAGGACACTAACCTATTACGAATACAACAAAAGAAAACAGCTATATCAAGTGATCATTACGCATCAGTCATTATTGTGTCAATTGACGACCGTTGTGGCGCGGCGGGCGAAGGTCCGCCTGCGACGCAAGAGGTTGCGGGTTCGATTCCCGCCTTGGGACAAATGTTTGTACGATCTACAAATATTTGTTCCGGGTGTTCTGTGTATTTCCTATGTATAATAAAAATATCTATCTATGTAATGTATTGTATTAAGTATATCAGTCATCTAGTACCCATAACACAAGCTCTGCTTAGCTTGGGGCTAGATGATGCTGTGTGGATTGTCCAGCATTATTTATTTATTTATTTATAATTGATTTTATTTATATACTTACAAGACGGATTGATAAGCGAACAAGAAGTTTCTTGTACTGTATTATTCCATGTTTTATTTTCAGAAATGTTTTGCCACGTCCAAGTATCAGATGGGACTTTAAAAGGAAAGCAATGCCAGACGTTCTATGGCAAGAAATATTATAGTTTTGAGGGGATACCGTATGCCACGCCACCAGTAGGCAGATTAAGATTTAGCGTAAGTTTTTTTTTTTTGTACATATTTCATAGGAGGATAAAGGAGGAGCTCTTGGCTAAATAAAACCAGACACACGGTTTTATCGAAGGTTAAGCTACGCTTGCCAAGGTCAGTATGTGGATGGGTGACCGCTCGTAACATACCGAGATTCGTTAGTGACTCGGAAAGCACGTTAAGCCGTTACGGGTAGTTAGAAGCCCGAAAGTCTGACAACCAGTCTTACCAAAGCGTATCGTGTTGCCCAGAAACGGATTTTTTTAATGAAAATTATGTTGTTTAGGTCAGATAAGCAGTCGCTCCATGTAAAACTCTTGTATCCGGTTAAGCTGAAAGCCGACCCCGACATAGTTGGGAAATGGCTAGGCAGATGATGATTTTATAGGGATATTGTGTCAGCCAGTAACTGGTCTGAAACCTCAACAATAACAGTATTTAACCACTATTTAATAGATGTTATTATACATATAAACCTTCCTCTTCAATCACTCTATCTATTAAAAAAAACCGTATCAAAATCCGTTTCGTAGTTTTAAAGATTTAAGCATACATAGGGATATAGGGACAGAGAAAGCGACTTTGGTTTATACTATGTAGTGATTTGGACGTCTTTACGAAGAGTGCAGCCTATCTCATTAATATATGTACATCATCATATAGCTGTTGCTACATTCTTAGCAAATAAAGTTCTGAATCTGATTCCTATTTTACTGAAAGCCGATCCCGACATAGTTGGGAACCTTTTCCCGGACGTATGGTTTAAACTAACGTAGAGTCTCTTTATGTTTAGGATCCACAAGAGCCAGAATGTTGGGAAGGCGTCCGTGACGCTACCAAGCCAGGCAACAAGTGTTGCCAGCTCAACCCATACACATCATCTACAATGGAAGGCTCCGAAGACTGCCTCTATTTAAACGTGTACACTCCATATCTGCCGAGCAATGAAATAGAAAAATTACCAGTCATGTTTTTTGTTCATGGCGGACGATTCATATTCGGTTACGGAGACTATTACAAACCTGATTACTTTTTAAAACATGATGTGGTTTTGGTCACACTAAATTACAGATTAAATATATTAGGATTCTTGTGCTTAAACATACCAGAAGTGCCTGGAAATGCTGGGTTGAAGGATACTGTCTTCGCTTTACGGTGGGTCAAAAACAACATTGACAATTTCAATGGCGATTGTAATAACGTCACCGTTTTTGGTGAAAGCGCGGGCGCCGGCGCTGTGGCGTCGTATATGACATCTGAAATGGCGGAAGGACTATTTCATAAAGTGATAGCACAGTCCGGGAATTCCATCGCAGACATTTACATGGTTGAAGACGATCCAATAGCTAAGGCAAGGCAAGTGGCCAGGAGTTTGGACCGAGACGATTTGATTGATGAACGGGATCTGTATGAGTTTTTCCTTGAAGTACCGATTCAGGAGCTCATAGTCGCGTTCAGCATGGCAGAGATAGGCCGCCCACCGTCTATAATCCAATCGTTCCTCCTACCTGTAGTCGAAAGGCAATTTCCCGGCGTCGAACAATTTTTAGACGAATACCCTCGAATCGATATAGCTCAAAATCGATGCATCAACGTGCCTTTTCTAACTGGCATGAACTCTCATGAGGGAGCCCTATTTCTGCACAAGGACGGCCAAGGGAAGATAGAGTTTGAAGAAGACTTTTATTATTTTATACCACAATATCTGCACATACCAAGGGACGATTGTAGAGTGCACGAGATCGAATCAAAGATCAAAAAGTTCTATTTTAACAATCGGGAAGTAGATGAAAGTACGAAAATGGAATATGTGAACATGGTATCAGATACATTCTTCCAGTTTCCGCTGATGCTGCTACCAGACATGCTGTCCAAAAGCTGCAGTAATGTCTTCGTCTATAAGTTCCAGTACTACGGTAATTTGCATACAAGGATAATGGGGAATTTGGGTTTGCGAGGGGCGAGTCACGGGGATATGATACAGTATCAGTTTTACAGAGGAAATAAACACGAAAAGGCTTGTGCGACAGATTTGAAAATTATTAAGATGTTGGCTGAAGCTTGGTGTACTTTTGCAAGGACGGGGTAAGCTAATTTATATTCACTGGCAATACTGCCCGAAATTTTACTCTTACTTTCCTTACAACATGGTCCTCAATCCTTCACATCACATATCCATACCATGACAAAAGATTATTGTCTATTGCCAATTGCAGCTTCAGCATCAAGTGTTAACCTATCTGACTGGATGCAGCAGTTTGTCTTCTAGTTTATAATCTATTACGCAATCATCAACGTATTATCGCTAATATTAACTTCTTTTTCAGACAACCAACCTGGCAAGATCAAGAAACGGAATGGTCGCCATACACACACAGCAACAAAAATATCTTAATCATAGACTCAAATATACAATGCGTCACAAACCCTGACTTAGATAGACTCAGGTTCTGGCTAAGTATAACTGGGGAGACTTCTAAATTATAATATGTATCAATAGTACTTAAATGTCGTTGTATTTGGGTTAATTCTCCATGAAGAACAAATAGCAGATCAAAGGCCCTTGTGCACAAACTAAACACGATAAAATGACAGTGACATATGAGGACTAAGCTAGAGACGTTAAATTAGTCTATGCCTTGAACTTCGGTGTGTTTATGGTCGATGCGTTTGAAATTTCAACTATTGTTTCTGTGGAAGATATAGCTCAACTAAAATTGACATCTCTATAATACTAGCCGTCCCTTTCTTGTGAAATAAGAGAGAAAAAGATGGTTATCGAGCTAAAATTTAGTTTCACTTTTCCACAAAGTAATCAACACAAATATATTTTGATTATCTTAAGACATGGATAAATAGAACTAAAAACTGTTGCTATCTTTCTCTAACATATTCAATAAGAAAGAGAAGATTAAATACAAAATAAGACATGTCAAATTAGATTGAACTAAATCTTCCAAAAAGGTTCAGGTATCCATAACGATGCTGAAGTAAACATGATTTCTTTGAAATTCTAGTATTCAGAGGAGTTCAAGTTGATCTTGCAATATAAAAGGTGTTGACTATTTTTGTCTCTATTTTATTAATTAATGATAGAGAGCTGTAGAAGGTTTAGTCGGTGACCAACAGAAACATACAGAAATATACTCTTCCACTCAGTTTTAAGAATCATTAAAAAAATGTACTTAAAACTCAGATGTGTAAAGAATGACTCACGCCCATTTTCACCAGTACTAGGCGACACCTAAAGTATAGAGGGCTGAGGTAAGGGGAAACGTCTAATGTGAGGGACAAGTCGAAAAATGTGTCCAGCAGCAAATTACAACTCAAAGACCCACCAAAATAACGCTAGTGTTACAAGAGAAAATGATCTGAATTTAGCCGTTGTGAACAGAGTGTAACGTGCTGAGTTGAAAAATGTAAAATTTTTGGTGACTAGCGTATGTACCTACCGTAAAACGGTGTGAATAGAAACGCAGGGGTGAGTAGAAACAAAACTTTGAAGGGCATTTTCGCGTTAGTTTAACATTGTTTGTTACTACAAGGGCTCTATTTTTTTAAGGAATTGAAATAATTAATTTCAACACCTTGTCAGTAATTAATCATGTTGAATATGAGATAATGTCGCACTATCTCGCGCCACCATTAAATGACGCTTTTTAACGGACACTTTTTCATATACAGGGAAGGTTCTCCTTACTTCTTACCCTCCATAACCCATAGGTACCAAGCCCTAGGCAATGCTTAAAGTTATGATACCCATTCGCCAATGCGGTCGTAGCTTATACTTAGTGTTTTTTTAATTATAAAAAAATAACTTAAATATTTTAAGAAATGATTTACTAGTACCCAGCAGATTTGATAATTTTTATACAAATAATATTTTATCTGTGGTAGTACAAATAACTGATAATCACGCATAATTTACCAGTGCCAGGTATATTTTTTGTTACTTGTGTCAATAATGGAAAGTTGTATTTTAATTTTATGATCAAAAAAACTTACAGAACTATGTAAAAATACTGGACTGGCAAACAAGAAAATAAGGTTAGCTACTCTTTTTTTCTTTCTTGGCCGCCCTGACCCGCTTCCGGGCACTCCCTATATCTTTCGCGAACCCGCTTTCTTTCCTCCATCCAGTTTTGGAGTAATCTGTCTCTAGTTCGACCCATCATCTCCATGGTGGTCTGCCACGATCCCATCTCCATACCCTCTCCACTAGTCGCCGGAATAATTAATTTTTTATATCATTTATTCACGAACAATAAATACATTGTATCTGAAATTACATGGAAAATTAACATTAAACAAGGATAAAAAAAAAAACGAAAACAAAAACGCAAAAATATTAAAACAATGCATCAATTCAAAAAAAATAATAGGAACAGCGTTATAGATCCTCAACAGTATGAAGAACCTTATTCAAAAGGAATGCAGCAGACAAGTCCTGCCTTCCATGACAGGCGACAGCTACTCTTACCGTCGAACGGGGTGAATAAACTCACAGGGATGAAAGTGATTTTACATTAGTTAACTATTGTTTATTACATACAACAACTTTTTATTTTTTTTATTTATTCATTTGAATATCTTGTAAGTAACAAATAGCATGGAAATTAAAGTGAAAATACTTTCAAAAACATTCATTTCGCTCCGTTTTGCCGGTACTCATTAACAATTGAACAATTAAATTTTTAGTGCGTTCCACTTTTTATTGCTCCATCAATGATAGAATCTGCTTTACCGACTCAGTAATGTCAATGTCACAGAATAAAAATCCGTTGAAAATTAAAAAGGGCAATTGAAAATACTGATTTTTATTTAATAAAATGGCTAGTAGGTAAAGGTTTTAGTTTGATGTCAACTAGACACTGGTGAGAGGATTTTCTTATGCTATTTTGAATCTTTGATTAAAAAAAAGAAGTTCTTGATGCAGTAATCTGCTCAGCTTCAAAAGATATTACTTGTCCTGATATGACAAAATATGAAAGAATTATAAAACAAACGAAGGTACAAATAACTCGATTACATTTTTATCATTATTTTATTAATAGGTACATGTTTTTATTTTTACATTATTTTTCTACTTTTTTTAAGAAGAATCTTACATTATGTTTACCAATATTATCTTTATTGAAAGTTATTTTTGTCAAAATCCTTAGTATTGTTTATTTATTACTAGAACAAAATTGTTACGGTAGAAAGGTTTAAAATTATTCTAATAAAAGGTTAGAACAAAAATTGTTTTATTTTATTTTTATATAACTGGACAAGTGCGAGTAGGACTCGCCTGCCTGAGGGTTCCGTCTTGAAGATGTTTTTGGCTGCCTGGATAATGAATTGCGGATTGAAGGTCAATCTTTACAGTTGTCTGTACTGTGAGATCTTGATTTTCATGCTGCTAGGTGCTTATAGGTTTTAAAAATTAAAAACATGAATCAAAATTATGGAACACATGACCATATCTCGCGATTGGGTTTTGATTTTTTTTTTACCTATCCACGGAACCGCAGGCCCGTGGATGGGACCTAATTTCAACTTGATACCTCTACGCATTCCTCAGAGGGTCTTGATAGATGGAGGGATGGAGATTGAAGCGATCCTATAAGGATTACGTTTTCCTTACAAGATACGGAACCCTAAAAATAAGTTGAAAATAAAACAATAAAAAATTATATAACATAGTTTATTTACGCATAATAATTATACAAAAATATAATTCTAATCTATTCGTTATAATTAAAATGGAAATGATAAAAGACTAACAATTATATTGGCACATAATATATCTACACTATAGATATAAAATATAATTTGGAAAGAAATAATTATAATGATTAAAGTTTAAATAAATTTGGACAAGTCAAAAATAATAAACATGATATTTATTTATGTATAAATAGTCATCCGAGGTCTGCGGTCGTATTCTGTAAAAAAATCTCTTAAAAGCTTCGGTGAATTGAGCCGTCAGTGTTACCCAGCTTAAATATGACACTGACAGGGAGATTTTTACAAAATCGATCAGTTAGATTTTAGATGTAGTATAAGGCGGACTCCACCAAAGCGGAGACGAGATAAGAGGAGAGGTGTGTTAAAAACAGAGGTCGGAATTAGGTAGAATTATTTATGTACTTACACTGATTTCATACAGCGAAATAATAAAGTCGATATGCCTCAAATCCCGGGATTAATTATAAAGACCAAAAACACCCCATGATTTATTAAATAAAAAAGTTATTTACTTTTACATTATTTAAACCATCCGACATAAGATGTCTGAATGTCTTATCTATCTCTCAGGTTTTTTTTTTTTTAATATTGCTGGCCGTACGGGATTGTATTATAAATCCCGGGAAGATCCATATTAATATCAACATTTAGATGCAAGTACATAAATAACTCTACCTAATTCCGACCTCTGGTTATAAAGCACCAATAGATTTACACTAAGCGGAGACGGTAAGTGTAAATAACGACATTCTATTGGTGGTTTCCTCTCCTTTTAACTCGTCTCCGCTCTGGTGGAGTCCGGGCTTAACAAGCCACAAAAAAATCATATGGGGCACAATAACATAATTAAAAAAAATCGCGACATGTGTCATCGATTTTTTTTTTCTAACCGTCTTTTTGATTAAGTACCGCATTTAACGTAAATAATGACTGATTATTGGAAATTCAGGCCAATTTGGATAAAACTTAAAATCTTAAATGAAATCGACGACTTAATAATCAAACTCTTTTTTGACTACCAAAACAATAAGACTAAAAATTTGACTAAATTAGTAAATAGGTATACAATTCGTTTTAGAAATAATTTCAAATACCTAAGTACCACAATAATTTAAGGATCTAAACAAACGATTAACAATTTCAATAATATTTTTTGAAGTTACATAACATCAAGCCCCAGTTCCCAGAAGGTATTGGCTCTACCAATACCTTACATAAATGTAACTGATATAAAGTCTAGGTATACTTTATATCAGTTACATTTATGTACGAATATTGAGAAATTAATAATCGTCTGCCACAAGCCCTTTAAAAATTAAGTCCTCGATATGCTCAAAAAAAATAAAACAATAGCTATGGAAAAAAAACATAAATAAAATAATTTATGGCTTACATGTCGCAAGGCCACAGATAAAATAAGATTTATTTCTGGGAATATTAACAATACAATAATATTATGATAAATACAAGATATTATACAACCATCAAGGAAGACAATGATATTCGATTTTATAGAGGAGTTTTTGATAGTCTCATATTATACAAACCTTTTAGTTTCAAGACTTAGGGTCATTTCCATACTGTCGGAATAGACTGTCCCCCAACTATGTCGGGGTCGGCTTCCTGTCTAACCGGATGCAGCTGAACACCAGTATTTTACACGGATCGACTGCCTATCTGACCTTCATAACCCAGTTACTGGGTAACACGATCTTCTTCAGAAGCATTTGAAGTCAAGGTTTTATATGATGAGAGACTATAGATTCTTTTGGCGTAGAATTGTGATTAAAATTTTCACTAGAGGTCTTAGCTTTGGGCCATTGGACACACGTCCAGCATTGGACTCGAATTATTGATAAGCTACATCTCTACCTACACCACAAAGGATCATCGTTAAGATAAAAATACAAACGCTATACAATACTATAAGAATGAAAGAAATCTTCAATAATTTTTAGACACGAATCAATGGATTAAAAAACTGATTTTCATATACAAATCAAACGCATATTGAATTTTACTTAAAACTAAGATGGAATGTAAATAAATACTGTAAAATTAGAAACTAGTTTAGTGACTAATATCTACAGACTAATTTTTGATGCCTCTATTTTTAGTTTTGGAGTGAACCCTTGGCCTCATGATGTGGCTGGCAACATTCTAGTCCTTTCCCAAAAAAATACATGGTATCAGTCTTTTGAAATTGTGGAAATGTTATTTTATGTTTTTTTAGGTTAATACAAAAAAATAAAGACAGTATTAAAAATGGAATGTAATATTAAAGAATGTTAAAAGGCCTAGACTCATCTCAAGATCACATCCTATACAAAGAACCAGCGTCTCATGTATCATTACTAAACACAGAGGCAGTTTTCTTATCCACTCCAAAATTTAAAAAATCGAAGCATCATTGACACGAGGCGAGTTTGTGAGTTAGTCCAGTCACTGTGCTTTCACTGGCCTACGAATACATTAGAAGACAGTGCAGTGAAAACGCCAGTGAAGATCCTCGTGACTTGATTAACCGCCCCACCAGCTAGCCTCGTGATCAGAGCCATAATCATGTATATCTTACTTCTTACCTCCGAGCGATTCAAAGAAATTCACAAACTTATTGACCCCGATATTCTTAGGGAGATCATCTTCTGGTGGGTCGTTCGCCCTTATAACGTCTTTCGGAGCCCCATTTGAACGAGACACCATCTTTATTTCGTTTGATGGCCGAGCTTTGGGGGATTCCGGCTTCCGATCACCGTTCATGGCCTTAGACAGAGGGACTTCCTCAATGAGCGCCGGCTCAGGTACTTCGTCCATTTCAATTACGTTGTCGACTTCGTACCTTCCCGGATCGACGTCGTTATTCTTCGGCGCGACCTCGTTCGTCTCCGTGACGACTACGTTGTTTTCCGTGATGACTTCGTGTGTCTCCGGTTCGACTTCGTTATTTCCCGTAAAGTATTCGTGCGATTCGGAGACAACTTCGTTGTTTTCAATAATAATCTCGCTGGATTCGGAAACGAACGTATGGGATTCCGTTACTTCGCTCGATTGAGAGTAAACGGTGACGTTTTCAGTGAAAGTCTCGATGATTTTGGGTTCAGTACTTTTGAATGTAGTTTCTACAATGTTAGTCTTAGGTTGATCCCAGATACGGTAGTATTTGCTGTAAAGGTCGTCCCAGAACTCCATCTTTTCTTGGTCCGGGTTGGTTGCTAGGGACAGTTCTTGACCTAGGTTCAGGTAGTAGAGGTTGTCCTTGGTTACTGGCAACCAGGTTACGGTTAGGTAGTGGTTTTCATCAGGGGTTGGGTTTCTGTAATAAAATTAAGAAGAAACTTGAGAATATTATAATGTAACTTTTACCTACGAAGACATACTAATGCGATATAACCAAGCAATATAGTTGCTGATCTGGGACTGTTTGGGAGGCTTCTATTCAGCATTAATTATAATAAGTTCAAGACAGTGAAAATACTTTGCGCACCTATTTAATTTGAGCTTTACCTAAAGCTTTGCTTTCGTCTTAAGCTAACTTCGAGCCTGTTAAGATACTCAATAGAAGGCGAGGAAAAAATTACTATACATGTCGGAAGAAACATCGAAGAAGTTTTTCTTCGACAGTTTCATCATCTGCCTAGCCTTTTCCCAACTATGTTGGGTTCGGCTTCTAGTCTCATCGGATGCAGCTGAATACCAGTATTTTACATGGAGCGGCTGCCTATCTGACCTCCACAATACAGTTACTGGGCTACACGATACCCCTTGGTAAGACTGGTTGTCAGACTTTTCTTTTTACTTTTTCATCGACAGTTAAAATTAGGAAAAACCGTTAGAAAATTTCAACGGTGTGGGGTCCAAAATCAAGTACTAAACTCATGGTATCAGTTTGTGCCTCGATGTCTCTTCCACACTGTATAAGTCATTGTTCCGTAAGGTTTACTTCACAAATGATTAGTGGCACAAAGTGGACCTACAAATAATAAATTCATCTGTATGGGCCACCAGTTGACCGATTTGGTAGTGATAGATGAGTGGAATAATTCGAATCAGGTTTTGGCTGGGATAGGACGCCCTAAATAGAAATACCTAAACTGACCTTATTGGTGATGTTCTACAGAAAGGTCAAGTACAGAGGCCAGCACATCAAGCTACCCCAATGGGTCGAATTTGTTTGATAGTTTTTCAACTTAATGGCAAAATAAATAAGGTTCATGTTCAATTGGGAAAATCTGACAGTTTGGGGTAGCTTGATGTGCTGGCGTCTGTACATAGTATTTGCAACGTACTGCGTATATGAATAGATGTATGGACAAGAGGCAAAAGGAATATGTAAGGATCGTAGCATGTGGCATGCTGTAGTTTCTGTTTACCTGCATTGGAAATAGGCGTTAGTTTGTGTAAAAAAAATTAAAGAGTTGAACTCACCCACTCTTAGCAAAGTTAGTCCACAGCCTTAACATCCTCTCCCTCATTTTAACATCCAAAGTGGTAGGCTCCACGTCTTTCTGTAGGTCATTCTTGAACAGATACCCCAACTCATCCATATGCATGGCATGCTTCAGACCGAAGCTGTTCAGAAGTTTACTAGATATGTTCAATTCACCAATGTAATCAAATTTGTAGTAGTAGATTGGTTTCTTGGACACATTCACCAGATACTGGACATATCTATGCGTGTCTATGTTAATTAACCGGTCTGATAGAAGCTCGAAATACTCATGCAGGCTCTCGACTCCTGTGTGATTGCCCTTGAAATATAACTTCTTGATTTGTTCAGCAATAGCTAAAGACTCCTCTGAATTCCTCTCGATGTTTAAGTCTTCTGGGATGAACATTTGCAAGTCATCCGTTTTCCTTTCTAAAGCAAATTCGAGGGCGGTTGATCCAATCATGATTGGGGTATCTGCAACTCTGCCAGATGTGAGCAAGTCTGTGAAAGATTCCGTAATCACTGCTTCTACTCCTGGGAACTCCTTCTCAACGACCACCCCAAAAGCGTTCAGCACATCAGGGTATGATTCCATTGGGCTCAGCTTTTCATGAGCTTCGACTATGTCTCTTGCTGAAGTAGAGTTCAAGAAGTCCAAAATCTCTTCCGGGTCTTCTGACTCGCAACCCAAGATCTTTGCGAGACCTCTGGCGGATTCAATAGGATTTTTCTGGACAGACCAATGGGCTAGGGCGGTACCAGACTGAATTATAGCCTTGTTAATCAAGTTCTTTGTTAATGGACTAGCAGTCAGAACAGAAACGGACACTCCACCTGAAGACTCTCCAAAAATGGTAACATTACCGCTATTACCTCCAAAGTTCTGGATGTTACTCTTAACCCACCTTATAGCTTGGACTATATCTTTCAAACCAGCATTTCCAGGAACTTCAGGGGTGTTTAAACTCAAGAAGCCAAGAGCTCCACACCTATAGTTCAAAGTAACTACCACTACATCCTTTTCCACCAAGTAATCCGCACCGTAGAGGCTGGAATTGCCTGAGCCGAATTTAAACCCTCCTCCGTGGATAAAGATCATGACTGGGAGGAATTCTCCATCTAAGTTGGGGGTGTAGACGTTAAGGAATAGACAGTTCTCATCTCCGGCGTATTGTTTGTTGTTGAACAGATCGATTTGTGCGCAAACGCTTCCTTCTGCAGACGCGTCGCGGATGCCGTCCCATGATTCTGGGGGCTGAGGTGCCTGAAATTTGGAGAATTGATGGTATTAATATGGTTGCAATGTGAGCAGTTGCAGTCTGAGTGTGAGAGGTTCTGGATTTGAGCGTTTCGAGTAATTCATGCAGTAGACATTGTGGTAGCTAGACAGCTAATTAGAGTAGGCCTTTATGTCCTTTCTTCAATATTTGACGGCCAATGTGGCGCAGCGGGCGAAGGCCCGCCTGCGACGCAGGAGTTTGCGGGTTCGATTGCCGCCTTGGGACAAATGTTTGTACGATCTACAAAGATTTGTTCCGGGTTTTCTGGGTATTTGCTATGTATAACAAAAAATATCTATCTATCTAATGTACTTTATTAAGTTTATCAGTCATCTAGTACCCATAACACAAGCTCTGCTTAGCTTGGGGCTAGATGATGCTGTGTGGGCTGTCCAGTATTATTATTTATTTAAATAATTTGGGCCTACCCTACCCTTATGTCCTTTCTTTAGTATTCATTCAGGAATCTTTAAGCTTCTCTAGTTCTGTATTGAGCTACAAGATCACTGTCTGCCTAGTCAAGACACTCAAATCATGTGGTTCTTTCCTCAAAAGACTTATCTTACACACAAATCAGCATGGTCTGATCTGACCAAGATAATGTATGGACTTAAAAATAGCCTCTGACCTCTAAGTTTATTTCGGTGTTTTCTCTTAGTAGGTTGGATAGGGAACACCGACATTATCGGGTTTAAAATAATGTTTTGCTTGTTTGACGTCAGAAATTAACATCCAACCAAACTTCTCAAGGAAAAAAATTACTACTACATGAGCTATCATACATTTACAGTATTTTTTTCTATTTTTTCTCTTTTCCTTTTCAGTTACATAATCATTGAGTCAATGACGGTATGAGAGATGCTGCTCCTCTTATCGTGTTTGCTCATAGATAGTTAAGATACAGATATTAGTTATCACTGTGTGCTGTGTAGCAACTGAATAATATTTGTTCACCTGCAATGTGGAATCATGTTTTGTTAAGGTGATTTCATCAATGTACCCCGCGAAATTCACAGTTGCTTAAGTTGTTTGCAAATTGTAGAACTGTTTCATTATGTTCGTCGATCTTTAATCATTTTGCGGCAATAATAATGAGTATGTATTAAAACAGCAGATAGAATTATTTGAGAATTTTACTCACATTAAATTTATTTTGAGATCTGTCCAAAAGCATAATGAACAATAATTAGTAAAATTTTATTATCTGATGGTCATCTTAATACCGTAACATAACATCACGCCCATATTCCTGTAAGGGTAATGCAGAGATGTGAATGTGGGTGTACTATAGGCACACCTCTGCTTATATCTTCGGGGATTCCAGGCGTAATAATGATTTAAAACATCAATAAATCTCTTAAAACTATATGAAGATGTGAATACCCAAAATACTGAGTTAATTGACCCTTACCTTGAACCTCAGGGATCCTAGGGGCGGCTTGGCATAAGGGATGCCCTGGAAGCTATAGAACGCCTTCCCTGAAGGACTGTTGATCACGCGCCCCTGAAGCTGGCCTTGTTCCACACTCACTACTGGTGCGTCTGTCATCCTGCCCCCTCTGAGGACAAAAGAGATAAGGTTTAGTATACACGAGACAAGAATAGTCTACACGAGATGAGATACGACAAAGTCCGTCACACCATTAGTAGTGAAACCCAGCACCATCTTGCTGACCTGCGTTTATGGTCAATTATTTAATTATCTGAGGGAAAACCAAAAAAAAACTATAGAAAAAATCACCGTCATATTCTGTGTGAAAGATTTTCCTAGTCCAGCCAGATTTCTAGTTCGTACCCGTAACACAAGCTCTGCTTAGCTTGGGGCTAGATGATGCTGTGTGGTTTGTCCAGCATTATTTAGGTACTATTTATTATTTAATACTTTCATCATATTTTTTTCTTACGAGTTCTCTAGCTAAAGGTTTGGTAATATTACTGTCAATAAGCTTACACTGTTTTGGTAATGGGTATGACAGGTTATCTGTATATATAAAAATGAATACGTATTTCTCTCAGTCACGGCATCACACGTGAACGACTGGACCAATTTCGTTTTGTTTGTTTTTATCGGAATAAAATTCATTTATTCAAATTAGGCTGATAATCAACACTATTTGAACATCAAAACGTTTACAAAAGACAGTCCCCCAAAACGCACACCCTAGTGTTTTAGAAATTTAAGATTTGAATGACGAATTTAAGATTTGATTTGAATGACGTATAAAGATGATTGACATAATTATTTTTTTTTGACATAATATGTTGTATAGCTTCAAGTTCTTCAAACCTATCAGACAGACGTGTTGCTGGGGAGTTTGTTCCTCCACTTCTTCTTCCCAGCAAAAACACTAGGAAGTGGTGAAGGGTGGGCGTTTTGGGGGACTGTCTTATGTAAACGTTTTTGACGTTCAAAAAGTGCTGATTCTCAGCCTAATTTGAATAAATGAATTTTGATTTTGATAAGAAAAAATATACATAAGTAGACCCTAGGCCAAAGAGGAGATGGGTGGATTATGTGTAAGAAGACTTTTGAGATGACGGCGAATACAGATGTATGGAAGAAGACATGGTGCGGCGACCCCAAATAAATTGGAACAAGGGTAAGAGGATGACGACGTTGAAAAAGATGATCGATTACTTTTAAGATTAAAGTTTGTTATGTTATAAATAGTCTAGCACTAACTATAGACCTTCAAGTCTTCAACAGTAATTGACAGATCATATCGGATCGAAATCAATGGAGCCGTTTCTGAGATAATAGCAGTTAAACACACAGATAAGCAGATAATTAAATTAAGATAGAAATCGCCAATATTTTGCGATAATCATACTCAATATTTATCAATAAATGATACTTAATTTGGAATGTAATTAATTAGTAGTTTGTTAACAACGAAGCTTGTAGGTAAAAAAAAAAAAAAAAAGAAAGTATATGTAAGTAAAGGCGCCATATTTGGGAACAAAAGTAATGCTCACACCCTCTTACACTCATTCACGTACACCACCACACACAAACAGAGGACTGGATCTATAATGTTACCTTTTTAATATTGTAATCTTATTTTCTAATTTTTTTTATAAGTTGAATAAGATACGTAAAGAAGCTACCTCAAACTGGCAGATTTTCCCAATTGAACATGAACTTTATTCTTTTGTTATTAAGTAGAGGTAGCTTGATGTGCTGGCCTCTGTACTTACTTGGAATTATAGCAATATCTTAGTAAAAATAATTATTTTTTAAATCAGGGGATATCCCCTGATTTAAAAAATTGCGTTGAGGGCTGAAACACAGGTTTTGCCTAATTCAGCATCAAATGCTAATACTTTTGTGTACCTTAAAGTTTAGATTAAGCACTGTACTTGCAAAAAAATGTACATATTTATGTGAAAAACATTATTATTATCTTTCATCGGAAAACAATATTCACAAAAGCTATTTATATTGACATATTCCCAATCGTTAATCAAAAGATTAAAACATTTCACATAATTTATTTGATATCTAATAGATAAAAAACAAAAATAGTACACACAATTTCTTTAGATAACGCAATTTCGGACATGATTTTTTTAAATGAGCATAATACATCGGACATCGATGCAAATCCTGATACCCGATGACTCTGGACCCCTCAGAGTAGATCAGAAAATAATCGTAGGAATTGCAAAAAAGCCGACGAAAATCTTCAACGCTGAGGCATCCAGAATACTATACTAAACTCTTCGTTTTGGGGGACTGTCTCATCTAATTTTTGACGTTTAACGTGCTGATTCTCAGCCGAATTTGAAAACAACGAGTTCAAATCCAACCCCTAGTTTTTACGTGTCCCTAGATACAGAGGCCAGCACTTCAAGCTACCTCAATCTGACATATTTCTTTGATAGTTTTTCGACTTGATTACAAAAGAATAAGATTCATGTACAATTGGAAAAATTTAACAGTAAATCTTTAATGATGAGAAACTGTCTAATGGTCCTACGATTGAAAAATAAAAAATGACAAATTTTATTAACCAAAAAAACCCAATTTTGACATTGGCCCCAAATTAGGCAAGCCTGTAACTTAGTGAGACTTCGGAGTGTTTACCACAGGGTGTCACACCAACACAATTCTGTATATCTATATCTCCTCTTGGGAGAGGGCACTGGCTCCTGTAACAAATGGTTTATAACCTAACACAGGAGTCAGGGACTTAACACAATTTTTTAACCACTTTCTTGTGTAATAAAGATTATTATTATTATAATTTATCACAAATCCACTGGCTTGTCACGTGCAAACTTTTATCCTATAACTTTTATCACTTCTCTATGATAAGTCTACGTATGTACATGAATACTTTAACACAGGCATCTCACTCACCAAATTTGAGATAACTTTTGGAATTCGGAGTAATCCTACAGTACCACTTCAGGCAAATGTTGCTCTACTAATGTTTTATCGCTTAGATAATGATATCGTATCATGTGGAATAGTATTTCGTAATAGTATTCGTTTCGTAAGAGTATATGATGAATGATCAGTTAAGCTACGCTTGCCGAGGTTAGTCTGTGGATGGGTGATCATTCGTAACATATCGAGACTCCTCCGCACCTCGGAAAGCACGTTAAGCCGTTGGTCCCGGCTGTTATGAAAGATGATATCATGTCAGAAGCCCGAAAGCCTGACAACCAGTCTTACTAAGGGATTTCGTGTTGCCCAGTAACTGGGTTGTGGAGGTCCGATAGGCAGTCGATCCATGTAAAATACTGGTATCAGCTGCATCCAGTTTAACTGGAAGCCGACCCCAACATAGTTGGGAAAAGGCCAGGCAGATGAGATGATGATCAGTTTAATTTTGTTAAATCCACCAATAATGGATTCAATACTGAAGATGGCAGGGTAAAAGGGAACATACACACTGCACCCTGCAGATTTTTTTGTTTTAAAAAAGTATGTATTTACATTCCATTTTTCTTTTCCCAATAACCTTTAGGTACTAATAATCTTTTTTGTGGCCCATAAATTGGCCAAGCTTGGAAACTTGCTTGGGCTCAAGGTTATAAGCCAATTATTAGCATTCGTAATCTGATTGCTTTAGTAATGCACCTATGAGCCGCTTACTTTACGATTTGACGCATGCTTAGAACGCAAACTCTGGCCCGCCGCATTTTATAAGTCTTAGAAAGAAACGTAATCATAGACCGCAATCTACGTAACGTACGATAATTATCGATAAGATCAGCTCAATATAGTTGACCTGGTCATCAGGGTATGCCGCTAGAACATGTCTGCCTTGCAATATTTTTAAACCAATGATTGAGTCATGTAATTGTGATATAATTTCCGGGACAAGGCATTGTAAATCTCACTGTAATCGGGGGAATCAGTAATTTGGGAGGCAATACACTCTTGTTCACTATCTCACCTGATGGATACGGTGAATGATAGAGCACCCTTACCCATTCAGAGATCTAGAAACTCCAAGGTAAGGCAGGGAAAAAAACAGACTCGGCCAGGAGAATTCAGGCCTTATATGCACTTGTGTAATATCTGAGACAGGACTTTTAAACTCTCACCTTATACGCATTCTGAAACTGCTCAAAAGTTCTCTAGACGTAGAATCCAGCCTATAAGTTCTAGGCAAATTACTTGTCCCCTCTTCTTTGAACCTCCAATCATAAATATTTACATTTCTCGTGACGTCTTCATTGAAAGTGTCCAGAAAACCAGACCAACTGTCGTTGTGTTCATATTTCCGAACGAAATTGGCGATTTTATTGTTTACCGGTTTTTGTCCTAGGGCGAGCAGTTTGGATTCTCTTGCTAAAAGGTAGCGTAAGGCTGTCCTTTTTAGTATTATCAGTTCTTCTAGGGTTCTTGCCATAAAATAAGGCACATAAAAACTTTTTAATTAAACTTAATAAATATCTGCTGCAATTACGTTTACACCACTTCAACTGCAACTTATATTCACACGTCACAATTCAAAATAAGAACTTCCAAAATCAAAAAACCGCGGGAACGTCTTCGCAACGATTTTAAAATCATATTTTCTTAAAACGGTACCTACTGCTTCTAAACAAAGGCAACACGACATACGGCCGACGACAGTACTGCGTGGAAATTTCAAGAGCAATTATCAGTGTCATGACGTGATAGATAGTGCAAATTAGTTTTGAGGCTCCTACTGAATGGTTTTACATAACAGATAAATAGGTAGCTATAATATATACGCGAACGTACAAAATAGCGTTATGTAAACTCTGCTAGAGGTGATGAGAATGTAATTCTAGATAAGTATCTATTGATTTTATTTATGTGGGAAGTAATTAAATCTCGATCTGGTGATAATGGGTTGAGCTAGGATAGTAAATTCTTTATTTTCTATACTTAACGTAGGCTTTATAAACGAAAGGGAATATGGGCATGTGATGCAGAGGAATGAGGACCATGTTATGAAGATAGTTTTGAGTATGAATGTTTGGTCTTCCAATCTTGTAATCTGTAGAAGACCAAGCAAACGATGAATGGATTTTGTGAATGAGTATACAGGCTAGGAGATATTGAGATGACTGCAACTAGCCATGTATAGAAGAACAAGACATGCCGCGCCAACACCAACCATAATTGGGATAAGGGAGGCCGATGATGACCTAACGTAGGTGCCATAACGGAAAATTAACTCTGGAAGAAAAGTAAAACCAAGAAGAGTAAATGCAAGAGTCCTTGACATGGAACGAGTGGACGCTACTGTTAATGTTAAACTCACAGCTAAGTTCTGGGCTGACACAATTCATATTACCATCGACACGCTAAGATGTTGTGCATGACCTCATCATGAATTTTCATTGACATAATCTTTTTCGGAATGCTCTTAAACGTAATGGTTGCTAAGCTTGTCGCTGTCGGAAATCTGCCTGTGAAAAATTGGGGGATGTAAGCGATTAAATAAGCTGTAAGTGACACCCACATGATAGATGACTAAGGATTGACAAAGAATTACATTATTACAATCATAATCGAGAATCGAGATTTCCTAATAATAATACATTACACGCCTTTATTCCCCGAAGGGTTAGACAGAAATCCTGCTGGAAGCCAACCCCAACATAGTTGGGAAAATGCTACGCAGATGATGATGATGGTTAGGCAGATATGTACCTATAGGACACCCATGTTTCACCAGTTATATTTAAGTCCCAAGTGATAGGGGGCAAAACTATTTTATTATTTTATTTTAAAATATGGGAGACATTCCACTTATATTTCCACGGGGAGACCTTTACAGAATCGACCGACAGTAGTATACTCCAAGGTCGAGTATACAAAGAACCTGAACGGCCATTTAGCACTTAGAAATACAAATCATTTGTGCGTTATGCAATGTATGTTTAGAGTACGTTACTGGAATAATTGACGAGTTCGATCGCGTTTGGATGGAGTCGAAAAGGATATGTGATTTAGTAATTTTTGAGGATCACCTTTTTTAACCCCCGACGCAAAATCAAAATAGTGTGTGGGTCTGTGTGTGCACGTGTGTCTGTCTGTGGCATCCTAGCTCCCGAACGGATGAACCGATTTTCATTTTGTTTTTTTTTTTGTTTGTGTAGAAGCGAAATCAAACCGCAATACAAGGGGTAATCGAAATAATAAAAAACCTCTAAAGGGATCATTGTACTCACTGTGAATAATTTTCAGCTGTTTAATAGTATGTTCGCATACCTCTAAAAATTGTAGAGCAACAGCTGTTTTTTTGCAGATTTAATGGTTGGCCGCGTAGTACATGTCTTATATTATGTACCAAGCCTCTACCAAGCAGATAAACAGATAAAGGTGATCTAATTCTGCAATAGGGTAGTGTCCTTAAAAAATCTGATTGGTCCGAAAGTTGGATTACTCGAAAATACTGGACACGTATTTTTTTTGTTTTGTCACGTAAACCAAAAATTACGACGATGTTGAAATTGCGAGTGACGTCACGCCGTGCCACACTTTTAACGTAACAGTGATGGCACAAGCCCCTTCTGCTGAACTTTGATGTGCTATATCATCATCTGCCTAGCATTTTCCCAACTATGTTAGGGTTGGCTTCCAGTCTAACCGGATGCAGCTGAATACCAGTGTTTTACATGAAACAACAAATACGTGTTTAAACTTTTCATTTTTTTTTTGGTAATCCTACTGACATACTAAATAGACTTAATATATTTTTACCTGGGACACATCCCTATTCATGTATAAGTGCTATCACTGTGTTCAAGTAAAGAGAGATTTTTAGTTACTTTAGCATTTGTATGTGTAACCGCCAATTTAATGGGTTAATGAGTTTAATTAAATTACCGTTTCAAGTCTGCATAGTTTTAAGTTACTTAGCGTAGTAGGTATAGTTTTAAATACGCGCACCTGTGGCATTCTCTAGCTTTTAAAGCATGCTTCAATGCGTGTCAGCGACTATCGTGTCGAGTTTGCACGCGAGCAACTCCCTAATTTAGCCGAGTTATATTTTAGTACAGACGCCAGCACCTGAAGCGATTTCAAACTGTCAAATTTTGATTTTGTATTAAAGTTGAAAAACTATCAAAGAAATTTGAGTGGATGGGGTAGCTTGATGCGCTGGCCTCTGTACATTAGTTTTAAGGTTATTTGTTATTAGATACTATGTTACATTCTTGTTAGTACATCAACCAGTATTAGTAAGTTTAGCCCTTTAACTGTCTATGTAAGATTTATCTGACTAAAACCTTTGCTGGTCCAATTTGATTTCTTGATTCTATTCTACAATCTACTCAAAAAGTGCTAATTTCAGGCAAGCTGATTGTAGTGTGATGTATTGACGATCTATCAACTGAGCGCTGGGGGCACGGCAACTTGTATAAAATCAGGTGGGTAAAAGATTAGTACACCAATTAGTTTTGATCAGTTTAGTACACCAATTATTTTTAGTCAGTTTAGTATACAGTTTTAGTGATTTTAGTTAATACACCCAATCAGAGTTAGTCACAAATGGTTAATTCAGTCCGTAACCAAACGTAACTCACCGGAGGTCATCTAAAAAGTCGTTGACGGCTGTTATCATTGTTGTTGAAGCTGGAAAGAGAGAGACAAACACATTTTAACTACTTTCTACTTCTACACATTCATTTCTACAGTTAAGCTTTACAGTCTACCCATATTTAGTACGAAATATATTCATTACTCTACTTGTTAAGAATAGAATACTCTTAATTGTACACACGGCTACATATCAAGCTCAACAATTCCAGTATAAGCTGTCCTCTTATTGTATGGATCCATACAATTACTTGATATGTAGCTGTGTGTACACCATGAAAACTTACAAATAATAACTTTAAGATCCACATATGACATAGGGTATTACAATGGGCGGCCTTATCGCTAAAAGCGATCTCTTATATACAGCCTTAAGGTAAGGTTAAGGTATTTTTAATGAGAGTTGAATTAAAAGGAGTCGTTTATCGCACGGATGAGGGGTGAAACATGTCAAATGTTGTCCTATAATTTATTAAAAAAAGGTCTTTGGCAATAAGGCTGTTTAGTTTCTGCATGCCTCTGAGCAAAAATGTTTTGGCTGAATTTGTTTTTTTTTAAAGTTTCATAAAAATATAAGCCCATTTTTTCATTTTTTTTTCCTCTTATTTAATAGGCAGCAAAATAGAACCCTAAAATTGTCTTAAAAGCTTCCTCCTGGTTCACCCCTCTTATACCGTTACGAATGAAGATAATAGCCGTAATTAATCTTAAGCGATGCTTAATCTTAATAAAAACTTAATTCAAGTAAGTTTTTTAATCCAGATTCTTATAGCTTTATGGAATTCGGTCATATAATATATTTTTTGCCATTATTACATAATTATTTGAAAATATAACAGTACCCCCATAATACAATATTAACCTCCTACTTGGTCTAGTGGTCGCAAGCGCTACTGCTGAGCGTGAGGTCCTGGTTTTGATTCCTGGATCGAGCAGTATTACTGAGTTTTTCCATCTGGAACATCTTAGTATTAGCAACCTGAATTTGAACCTAGTTAATAGTAACAGACTCGCCCTCTATTACATGGGACTAAACCATAACGTTACGTTAGTCCCATAACTAATCACAGTCCCATTCACATTACTAATGTGAGTATACTATAGGTGCCAAACCCTTGGGAGAAAACAAGAGCGATGTTCGGAGGTAACGATTCTGTAGGTTGTCTAGACGTGCACTTAGTGACGTAATAAACATGGATGACATCACACTGCGACTAACCTAGATAAACATAACCCTAGTTCTGCCAACAGAGGCTAGACTTACGGCGCCATCTGGCAGCAGGTGCAGAAACTGTATTATATTAGGTCTTTACCTATGAAATTGCCGTTCTGCAGTACTGGCCATTTCAAATCAATATATTTTTTATTTGGCTAAGAATTCTAATTTCAAATTAATTTTATTTTAAAAACATGGATTTTTTTTTCCAAAAGTAGTCATTTGTTTATTGATTAGTGTTACATTTTCATCGCATTTAAATCTTTTTCGTCATCATGGATACGTTAAAAATTCGAGTAATTATGGAATATGAGTACCGTCGTGGCAGCAACGCGGCACAAGCGGCACGCAACATCAACGACGTTTACGGAGCTAACACTACAAACCAACGCACTACCTGTTATTGGTTTGCTCGCTTCCGTTCTGGAAATTTCGACCTGAAAAATGAACCTCGCGGTCGTCCGAAGACTTTGGTCGACAATGACGAATTAAAGGCGATTGTGGAAGCTGATGATACACAATCTACGGCTGAATTAGCAGCAGCTTTCGACGTTAGCGTCAAAACAATATTGGTCCATTTGCGTCAAATTGGCAAGGTAAAAAAGCTTGACAAATGGGTGCCCCACGAACTCAATGATCGCCAGCGCGAAGTACGCGTCGAGACGTGCCTTGCACTGCTCAACAGACACACAAATGAAGGAATTTTGAACCGCATTGTTACCTGCGATGAAAAATGGATTCTGTTTGATAACCGCAAGCGCTCAGCAAGTTGGTTGGATCCTGGTTCAGCACCTAAACAATGCCCTAAACGAAAACTTACCCCAAGAAAAGTGATGGTCACTGTTTGGTGGTCTAGCGCCGGTGTGATTCAACACAGCTTCTTACCAAACGGGGTGAGCATTACTGCAGATGTGTACTGTGAAGAATTGAACACAATGATGGAGAAGCTGGCACATCTCCAACCAGCATTGGTCAATCGCTCGTCTCCGCTGCTCCTGCACGACAACGCGCGACCTCATACTGCACAGCAGACGGTCTCCAAGTTGCAAGAACAGGGGTTGGAAGCTCTCCGTCATCCGCCCTACTCACCAGACCTTGCGCCTACAGACTACTACTTTTTCCAGAATTTGGATAACTTCTTGGCGGGAAAAAAATTCAATACCCGAGAGGCAGTACAAAATGCCTTTGAAGAATTTGTTGCCTCCCGTCCAGCTGATTTCTTTAAGAAGGGCATCAATAAACTGCCACTGCGTTGGCAAAGATGCATTGATTGCATGGGTGATTACTTCGATTAATACAAATAAAAAATACATGAAAAAAATTCATTTAATTTTTTTCATACAAAACGGCAATTTCATAGGTAAAGACCTATTATATAAATAGTACCAACTCAATCATTGTTCTTTAGTACATTAAGAGACCGTATTAAGACTAAAAAGTCGTCCGTTGTGTATTAATGAGTTGACATATCATCACGCCTATAGTCGCTGCGAAGGCGAAGGTGTAACTACAGTCATCATCATCATCCTCTTGCCCTTATCCCAATTTATTTGGGGTCGGCGCAGCATGTCTTCTTCTTGCAAACATCATCTCAGAAGTCACCTTCTTCCCAACCATATCATCTTTCACACAATCCATCCATCGTTTCCTAGGTCTCCCTATACTCTTGTAACCTTCATACTCAAAACTTTCCTCACCACATCATCCTCATTCCTTCGCATCACATGTCCATACCATGACAAACGATTTCCACACAACTTCTCGGTCACAGGCGCCACTTTCAGACTTCCTCTTATATACTCATTTCTTATTCTATCCATTCGCGTAACACCACACATCCCCCTTAGCATTCTCAGGTTTTTAAACCCATACATGACATCATTAATGACGACATATTCAGATTTCACCAGCCTCATGTAATAAGGGCCAGCCTATTGCTATATTCGTCACTGATCGGACACAAATACCGGGCTGTTACTGAGAAATTGCAGATCGAAACCCCAATATTACTGCCCCACCCGGTAACCGAGGACTACATGCTCAACAGCAGCTCTTGCAACCACTAGACCTAAAAGGCATTTTATAATATTGTATTATTTTATATTTATTCTTTAAGGCGAACGCGTAGTCTCAAAATTCAAAAAAAATCTTAAGCTTTTGCAATTTTCAGCTCAGTATTAGGTGGCATGGTATTGAGAAAAATCTTCGTGACCGTAACAAACATACATTTCTCGAAATATAATAATTAAAATCACCAATACAACTGTCTAAATTATAATTGTGCTCTACTTTCATGATGTCATGAAACAGTCATTCAATCGCATAATTTTAACTCAAAAAGTCGTATTGATGATTTTAATTATGTATACTTCGTAAAATACACATTCATTACAGTCGCGAACAACTTTTTTAATAACATACAATCTAATACTGAGGTGTTAATAGCAAAAAACCTATTGAAATCATCAAGTCATCAGTATACTAAACCTACTTTAATACTCTGATTATAAATGTGAATGTAAGTTTGTTTGTTACGCTTTCACGCGAAAACTACTTAACCGATCATCATGAAACTTTGTATACATATTCTTGGAGATATTAGATATTTAATTAACATAAGATATTTTTTATTGAAAAACAAAAATCATGGCAAAGCAACGTTTGCCGGGTTAGCTAGTATTATATATACGAAAGTCACTGTTTCTTTGTCTGTTACCTTTTCACGACTAAACGGGTGATCGGATCGTAATGAAATTTGGCAAGGAGATGGATTATATCCTGGGGAAGGACATAGGATTTAATCCACGACTTCTTCTGCATCCGAAACAACTGACATTCACGCGGACGAAGTCGCGGGCAAATGCTAGTTACAGTATACATAAAATATGATTATTTTATCAAGAACATTTTTTCCTTTATGAAAACCCTCAAAAATGTCATGTACTTGTAGGTACTCATACACACAATAAAAACCTCTCTGGGTTTATTAGGCTTGCTTATTTCATGTTATATCAAACTTAGGATTGGTATTTTTTTTATAACGTTGATGATCCCGGCTATCATTTGTATTGACCGTGGTTACCGGTAGTCAGAAATTCGAAAGTCTGACAGCCAGTCTTACCAAGGGGTGTCATCTTGCCTAGTAACTAGATTGTGGAGGTCAGATAGGCAGTCGATCCATACTGTATTCAGCAGCTTACGGTCAGTCTGGAAACCGACCCCAACGCAGTTAGGAAAAGGCTAGGGAGTGATAATTATATACTTATACTCTTTGAACATAGAATAAAAATGTTGGCATCCCTAGATAAAGAGGATATGGTATCTCTTCTTAACTCATAAGCAGATCAAACTGGGGTCAATGATTCCATGTGAATTTCTTGAACTCGCAAAATAAGCAACAGTTTTCATGATTATTAATAAGTTATAAATAACTCTAATTTAATAAGTTATAGAAAACACTACGATATTTATGAATATCCTAATTTACATAAACAGTTTATATTATAGATATACAATATGCTTATAAAATTTACATATCGATGTAAAGGAGGCGAAAGTTTGTCTGGGAACCCACTTATTATGAAGAATATCGAGAGAACTTGAAATAGTAAAAGTTAACAAATACAATACAGAAAATAAATTAATTTGCCGCAGAAAAATACATCATCATCCTCCAGCGCTTTTCTTTGGGACAAGCCCGCCACACTATTCCCAAACCACTGCAACTCCTGAAAACCAGAATCAACAGTGGCGACCACCACAAAAGCGAGACAATGACGCCCGACGAACCCCGGGGAAACGATTCAACTGTCTTGGATCCCGCAACGAAATTAATCAAAAAATAACAGCGGAGGAGGTAGAAAAATACATAATTTCCACTTCCCTCAATATAAAGCAGGAGTCAGAACAGAGCTAGGCCAATAGACACAAAGAGACGTTTACAATTGGGTCATTTTCCTGTCTGTCTTCCAATTTATTTGGGGTCTGCGCAGCATGTCTTCATGCTCCATATACTATTTGCCGACATTACAATAGGAATCCCTCCCTAGCCACATCTTCCTTCACACAACTCATCCGTCGTTTCTTTGGTCTTCCTCTACTCTTGTTACTAAGATTCGACCCAGATTAAAAGGCTCATTATAAAATACAAGAACACAAAGAAAAAACTGACTGCCGATATCAGCAAGAACTTAAAACTTTAGAATAACTGTGTTTTGACACACGTCGCATTAGCATGTCAGTGACGCGTACCCATTAGTTTTGCCCCTATCAAAATCGCTCAACGAAGCTCTAGATTTTCACATCTTACCCTTAATTATAACCCGTGGCTAAATAAAAACAGCCGCACGGGTCGATCGAAAGTTAGGCTACGGTTGTCAAGGTCAGTCTGTGGATGGGTGACCGTTCATAACATATCGAGACTCCTCCGTGCCGGAAAGCACGTTAAGCCGTTCCCGGCTGTCATTTGCAGATCTTTGACAGTTGTTACGGGTAGTCAGGAGTCTGAAATTCAGACAACCAGTCTTACCAGAAGGTATCGTGTTGCCCAGTAACTGGGTTGTGCAGATCAGATACGCAGTCGCTCCATGTAAAATACTGGTATTCATCTGCATCTAGTTAGACTGGCTGACTGACTGTCGATCCCAACGTAATTGGGAAAAGGCTAGGCAGATGATGATGAGTATCGAATGCCTCACGCCAATACTCAGTGACGTCGTATTTTTACAAGCGCCCCCATATTCAGCAAGCGAAGTTAATGATTAGCAAAAGTATAATCTGTCTGGAAAAGAGATCAGACGGAAATCCAATTGATTTCGTCAGAATTCATACAACTATCATCTCTTAACATCAAGGTCTAACCGCGTGAGGTGGACAGACATCCCCTTGACAACTTGAAGCCATATGGTAGCCACTAATCTGCTTAGAGTTGTGCGTATTTAACTGCCTACTTGTTATAATACATCCCTCTTTCGAATAAGACTTATAAGATAAGAATATAGCATGTCGTTGTGAAAATATGATATTGAAAATATGATATATTGACGACACGGTTGGCGCGGTGGTTGAGCCATCGGCTGCTGCGCCGCGTGTTGTGGGTTCGATCCCCACACGGAACAAATATGTGTATGGCCTACAGGTAGTTGTTTCGGGTCTGGCTGTTTGTGTATGTGAGTTTAAATGTTTGTAAACGCACCCACGATACAGGAGAAATTCCTAGTGTGGGGCAACGTTTTTATTAAGAAAAAAAAAAAAAAAAAAAAATATTAGCTATTTGACAAGTCAAGGAGGTAGTGCAGCTAACTGCCAAGTGATGCCGCGAACTACAATAAAACCTTCTTCCTTATTCAAAAACCGTCTTTTTCCTTCTCCTTTAAGTCCATCCCAAGATTGTCTACAAGAGATCGCTTTTAGCGATAAGTCCGCCCATTGGAACACCCCATGTAGCTCTTAAAGTTATCGATATGTAACATTCTTAGTGCACCTACAATAAGGAGTAACCTATTCTAAATTACAATGATAGAATTTACCATATTTTACAGACACAGAGCTCTAGCTTTCTATGTCTGTGTTGTACTTAGTTCTCTCAGTTATACATCTCTATGTCTGAGATAACTAAGTAAGAGATGTCAGATTAATGTTTTATTTGCATTCTGTCATGTTTTTGATCGAGTGCGTTTAAATGTCAAATCTGGTATTTAGCTCAACAAAAAATTACAGCTCAGTCCGTCTCTTTTTTGTTTTATAAGAGAGAAACAGATGGAAGTAAACTAAATTATGTAGCTCGTTAACAAGGCAGTTGGCATCATTCACCAAATTGTGTCAACTCTTGCAAAAAAAGGTACGAATCCAGGGTTACAATTATATGGACTCTCTTTAAGGCGGTTTTGTTGGAAACCGTCAATGACTAGCTGTGTCCTAAGGTTTGACCCGCTTTTACGGGCGTAGGACTCGTACGCCATATATGACCATCATCATCAGATGATGTTGATGGTTGGGAGAAGACTAGGCAGATGCCTAGTCTTTTCCCAACTACGTTGGGATCTGTTTCCAGTCTCACCAGTTGACTTACCTTATATATTTTACATGAAGCGACTGTCTATCTTACTTCCACAACCCAGTGACACGATACCACGATACTTTCGAGCCTACAAAAGGCCTAAATTAATTAGCCACTTTTAATTTACCAATATAATGATCTTTCACCGAATGCACGCCAAAAATAAAACAAAACACGAACTGAAACATGTGTCCGATGACGAACGCTCAAAAACTGCGATGCACTGAAATGACTCATAAATTAATTACAAGAGAGCTCAGACAATAGAGTGACAGCGTTTGTATTCTTTCATTTACGTCAGCTGTGAAGGAAAGTTGGTAATACAATGGTCTGTTATGGCTGCCCGCAAAGAAAATAAAATAATCGTCTTCAGGACACCTGTCACCGTGTGTGAGTTTCAGGGCATCACTGAGTGAATGAGTGAGCGTATTATTCAAGGATAACAAGTACGGACGAAACTCATAGCTATTAGAGACGTCCGCCAAAAAGGATGTACCCTAACTACGAATGAGGTTATTTAAATGTATGGCACTAATATATGTAAAAATATCAATATATGTAATGTATTGTATTAAGTATATCAGTCATCTAGTACCCATAACACAAGCTCTGCTTAGCTTGGGGCTAGATGATGCTGTGTGGATTGTCCAGAAATATTTATTTATTTATTTAGTAGTAGTAATAAAACCTCTGAATATCCGTTAAAATTCGTCAAACTACTATGACAAGCATGGTAATCAATTTTCAGACCAAAGACACGATATATGGTTTGTGTAAATGAGTACTAAAATCTATTCAAGCTGGGAAGGATTGCACGACATATTATTTTAGCAAAATAAATTTGCACGATGTCATTCAAATACCACTTTTTATGCAAAATAAAACTGGGTGTAGTTGGATTTATTGTGGAAAGCGTTTTGAAATAACAAAAATACTTTCATCTTTCTTAATTCAAACAAAAACCGATCATGCGGAACTCTGTTGACACTGTTACAATATTAGTGTGATATTGAACTTGCACACATCAAGCATAGACATTTTGGCATGAGTCATGCAAACGTTCCTTGGGTTTTCCCTTTCTACACCTTAAGCAATTGCCGTATAACAGTGTGACTACCGGACGACGCGACGGTTACATGATAAATTATATTTATTTCTGTAAATTGGTTTTTACAAGCACTTTTACACGTTTCATACTTTTTTTTACATGGGTGGAGTTCCCTAACTAAACTCTAAAACAAACATAGTCATAGTCTTTTTAAAGTCCAAACATTATCTTTTTCAGATCATGTGAGAACCATGCAGATTAGTATATGATATGGTATTTTGAGGAAACAACCGCACAGTCAGTGCTAGCATTTGCCAGTAATCGTAGAGAACAGAGAACTCAGAACTTAAGGAGCTCAACGACTCGATGAACAATACAAAAGAAAAAGTAGGTTAATAGAGATGTATGGATAAGGAAAACTTCCTGCGCTAACCGAGGATAAGGACAGGAGGATGACGATTTTGGGATCACTGGCTTGACCAAACTTTGAAAAAGCGGGGAAAAAATACTATCGCTCTTTTAACAATTTACGAGCACGTGTGAGTCATTTCGATTTAGACTATATGAAGCATGAAAGAAACAACACTAAACCGCGGTAATATTATACACGTACATACAATAACCGGCAAAAATCCCACATAACTGTATATCTTAGATAAACACTCAATAAGATAGTGGTGGTAAAGATAACGTCAAAAGATTAGCATCTTGTGAGTCGTGAGAATTGAGAAGTTCTTGCTGCCCCACTTCAGAAAGTTAGCAAAAAGATAAGATCGTGACGTCAACTTTCTAGACAGACGCGGTTAGCGTACCCAATATTGATCCTGGCGAGTAACCAAAGAAGAATAAATAAATAAATAAATAAATAATGCTGGACAATCCACACAGCATCATCTAGCCCCAAGTTAAGCAGAGCTTGTGTTATGGGTACTAGATGAGTGATATACTTAATACAATACATTACATAGATAGATAATTTTTATTATACATAACAAATACCCAGAACACCCGGAACAAATCTTTGTAGATCGTACAAACATTTGTCCCAAGGCGGGAATCGAACCCGCAACCTCCTGCGTCGCAGGCGGACCTTCGCCCGCCGCGCCACATAGGTCGTCAGAATGAGTAAATGATTACCTCCGATTTTAATCATAGAACCATAAACGTCACACCTGTATACCCTGAAGATTAGGTGGAGGTATACCTATAGTACACCAACATTTTGCCAGTAATGTTACCACCTTAACTGCCAGACAACGAGACAATAGAATATGTACTGTTTGTCGGTCACTTGGCGTTTAAGGTGTTAAAGGGCCATATAAGAGTAGTCGAACCTATTGCCATCAACCGGGTACGAATCCAGCCTCCGTGTGAGAAATTCCAGATGATTAAACTCACTAAAGCTTTGCCCGACCCGGGATCCGTACACAGGACCTCATGCTGAGCGGTAGCACTTGCGTCCACTAGACCAACGAGGCAGTCAAACATTATAGAACTTTTCAAAGCATTATGTAAGGATCGAAGTAGGTGGCGTTCTATAGTAGGATCTTTTCTTTCCAACCCCCATGGAAAAAAAAGCATTTGTTTATGATACATGAACATAAACGCAGCAAGAGGAGAATGTAAATATGTTATTTATTAGGGAATAAAATCACAGTAATACAAACATAGTATGTACGAATGGATGGACTTATGTACATCGGAGACTGTGATCCCGTCATTACTGGACCTATAAGATCTATATCAGCTAGTGGAAACATCAACTTAAAAGATTGATGGGAATCTAATCTTATGAAAATATGAACGATAAATGAAGTACATTGACTTCGTTATCACACTTTGCGATTAATAAGAATTTTGATAACGTCATTTTTTGACTATTTTTACATAACCATACCTTTGACTAGATCATTGGAGAAGTGGCTATACGAGATGGGGTTAAAGAAATAGTCAAGTCCGCCACACTATTCTCAAACACTGCAACTCTTGAAAACCAGAATCAACAGTTGCGATCACCAAAAAAGCATCAAGTCAGTGAAACTCGGAGAGTCCCAGAGAAACGATTCGACTGTCTCGAATCCCGCAAAAAAAATAATCAGAAAAGAACAGCGGAATTAGAAAATACACATTTCCCCTTTCATATCAAGCAGGAGACAGAACAGAGCTAGACCAATAGGCACAAAGGGACGTTTACATTAGTCAGTACAGTCAATCATAGGGAGTAGAACAGGTGCACCCCTGTTAGAGACAGGGCTACCTAAAGGAGTTGCTCTGAGTCCATGAATTCGGCAAAGTATGGTTAAACTAAACGTACAAACCTTCAGAAAATTCATCATCATCAGCCTAGCCTTTCCCCAAATATGTTATGGTCAGCTTCCAGTTTAACCGGATGCAGTTAAATACTACTGGGTACTACGATAACCCTTGGTAGGACTACCCGTTACTACTGCCAAAGATGTACGAATGACAGCCGGGACAAATAGTTTAACGTGCTTCCCGAGGCATGAAGGGGTCACGATATGTAATCGATGTTCACCCATCCACGAAACAAGCAAGCGTTGCTTAACCTTGTATATTGACACGTAAGGCTAATACTGCTACTGCTATAACTTAACCACGAGCCCTCAGAAGATCATAAAATCAGATGTGAAATCATCAATTCAATCGCGAAAAAGTTAGTCGTCATCCACATATCGCTTGCGAGATAGTGGTAAAACAGGAGCCTCAGATCATACAATATAAACGTCCGACTCGACCATCGAATCCTGTACACTTACATAAGTATATGAGGCTTTTACTTTTTAAACGTACGACACCGAATTCACTGACCTTGCAGTATAGAGCTTTTGCAAGTGAAAGTTTAGCGACAAGTGCCGGCCAAACTTAAAAACATGTTACATTACTAAATGTGGTAAGGTTGTCACGATGCCAGAAAATGTAAAATTTATTGCCAGGGAAAAGACAGAAAGAAAAATAGTTTATTCACGTGAAAGTGTACATAAGATTTTTTTTAACAATTTTTTTTTTTGTTGTGCCACTCTTTATCACTCTTTACAAACCCAAGCAGTGGTTAAATGGTGTGCGTTTTGGGAGACGGTCTTAAATATTTTTTGACCTAATTTGAATAAATGATTCTTGATTTTTGTGTATATAGAAACTCGACAGCAACCGTCGGGCAGTAGCCTAACAGACACAACACCCCTCTATTCGGAGGATCCACCCTTTTCAAAATAGGAAGAGGAATTCCCACCTCATGACCTCTAAACTTACTTCTTATGTACTATACCTTCAACAACTTCAGGTATTAAAGGAAAGGTATCCTGCTCACTCAAGGCGGGACAGACTTATATTAATTGTAAGTCCAGTCTTGTCCAGCACCCATGTCAGAACTGTCTAAGATTAACTTAGAAGTCATATTGGCACTTGAATCTACAACCTTGTATATGAGAGATGAGGCCTCAACCACTGGTCCACCAGGACATGATCACATGACGTAGGCTCGTGCCAAAACGAAAAGAGGAAGAAGTGATAATGATATTAAATCACCCTTTTGAACCTTCAATCATTAACATTTTTTTGAGTGACAACCCTATCCTCGATATCATAAGATACCGTTCTGAATATAAAATAAACGTTACGTATTGACAAACCATCTACATTGATATACGTTTTACGATCTGTCTGGCCGTCGGTATTACGACTATCTATATTAATTACTAGACATTACTTAATGGTTCTTAGCAGAACTGACGGGTGATAAAAATTCTACCTTGAGCTGGCTGAGTACGGAGTTCCAATAGAATATAATGTCAGTTTATACTAGATTTATTACCGACCGCGTGGGATCTACCATTCTATCCTGCGTTTGCAATATAGCTTCGAAAAATGAAAATAAACAAGTGTTTTTTGGACAAAATACTTTTACCACATTCCGATAAAGTTCAGTTTGCGCTACAATTTTAATATTTTTTATTAATTCTTCAGTAGTTTTACTAGTCATTGTGAAAAAGAAATAATATACACTACACCAGTTGTTGTTTGTTTAGTGAAAATTACATCAATAGGGTATATGGATTGTACAATAATATAAATGTTTATTTCTTTAAAAACGATTGCCCATCTGCTTCCACAACCCAGTTACTGGGCAACACGATACCCCTTGGTAAGACACTGGTTGTCAGACTTTCGGGCTTCTGACTACCCGTAACGAATGTCAAAGATAAGAAAGAGCTTAACTTGTTTTCCGAGGCACGGAGGGACCTCGACATGTTACGAACGGTCACCCATCCACAGACTAACCTCGGCAAGCTTAGCGATCGATCCGTACGGCTGTTTTTGTTCGCTCCTCATAAATAACCACCTCAGACCAAATAACAGAACACAACAAAACGCATAACAATAATTGGAAATGCAACAAAGACGCACTAAATTTATTAACCAAAGCTTCAGCATCATGACACATGACATCATCTCTATAATGGGAGACGCAGTCGAGTCTCGGTAAAAGTTCTGTCGTCAATTGCCTTTCGAAGTAAAAGTCTAGTAAATATTTATTTACTTTCTTGTGTCTCGATGCAACGTCATTGGTATGCAGCTTGTAGTCGGAACGTAGAATTGGTCATTTCATAAAGTGGTCGAGCGTTTCGTGAAATGGCGGCGTTTCATGAGATACACTGGGACTGGCCATTTCGTTTAACATTAACTTTTGTCCTTTGTTCATCGGAACGCAGGGTATATAATAACTAGCATCGGTCAAAACCACTTTTGACTGCAAAATTCTAGCTTTTTAAATTTATCCGGTAAATCTATTTAACCGGTTGCGACCCACTGTCATCCCGGTATGACACCGCTAACGTCAAACTGACGTAAGCGTGACCTGGATGCTTAAACAATAACTGATATTTCTTACTTAGTAAATAAACTAATTTATTTCAAATAAACCAATTACAGGTACTTTTGAATTGTCAAAGAATCGGAGAAAGCTAGTCGCCCATTTCAAAGCATAGGTACCTATGGAGAAGAACGGGCAAGAAACTCCATGGCCACTCTTTTTTAAGCCATGATTTTGTTACAGATATTTGGTTACATCATTTATGTTCAAATTATCAATGCGAGAACTGATGTAAAAGACGTGCACATTAAAAGCTTCCGTATTTAAAACCAAAACCAACTGACAATTTAGAAATTAAAACAGGCCGTGGCAGCTAAGAGATGACCAGCCCCTACTGGCGGCGCCCGTTCACGAACATGACGTATGGATCAGCACCATTTAGCTCAAACATTTTGAAGGGAACTTAATGATCCAACACACACGCCACCACCAGCGAGACATTTGAGTGAGCATGACAAAGACAGTACCTAGGTATTTTTAGCATTAATGTGTAGGGTTACAAGAGGGTACTTTTGGCTGTAAAATTGTAGTTTATGAACTTCAACCGGTAAATCTATTTCAAGAATAACTGTCAATTCTTACTTAGACAATAAGGACGGTAGGTATTTTCTTGCTTTAATGCTATTATATGAGTTTAAGCCAAAGAATCGATGGATGGATTGGGTGAAAGATGATATGGCTAGGAGGGTAACTATTGAGATGACAGCAAGAAGAAGACATGCTGCGTCGATCCCAAATAAATTGAGAGAAGGATGCCGAGACTTCTTTTATAATGATTCTAGATATAAGTAAAGACAACAACGAATTTTAACTTAGTAAAAATTTGGAAAGAAACCAGTCAAAATTAACTGTATGCGCAAGGGAATTCAGTCTTTCTTGAACCCTAGTGTTTCGTGCATAGAAAGGAAGTAGGTACTTACGAAGACCCTAAATATTGCAAAACATATTAAAGTTAAATTTAACTGCTAACACAAGTTGAAACATCTGCCGTTTCCGTCTTTAAAATAAATTAACGTCACCGCTTGCGTTCTGAAGGTAATTGCTTCATATCCTAAATAATTTGGACTGCATATTTAAGGTGAAAGCGTCACGATAGTCCACGAAATGAGTTTTATCGTACTTTATTTGCAATTTACACCTCAGTATTAAGTTGGATGCATTTTGATTTTAAGCAGACGTGTAGCTATAGTACACCCATATTTTGTCAGTTAAGTGCCATGTAATGGAGGCGAGCCTATTGCCACCAAGCGGGCACAGACCAGACCCCGAGCTGCTACTGAGCAATCTCAGATGAGAAAACCCAACAACACTGCCCGACCCGGTAATGGAACAGAAAACCTCATGATGAGTAGTAACCCTTGCGACAACTAGACCAATGAGTCAGTCAAGTTGATTAGCTTTTTTAATAACATTCAAGTCATACCACCTAAAACTGAACTTTTGGTCTACCCTAGCACATCCATCTTATATAACAATATATTTACTGCTCTGTGAGAATATCCCAAACCCTAAAAATCTCTAAAAAGCTCAGACTTTTTAAGTCATTCTGGCGCAGACAACACAAATTGCGTTTGAAAATTCGCCTGATTTTAAATCGGTCGAAGATATACCCACATTAGCCGTTATTAGGCGCCACTTAACTGCCTACCCACGAAGGTTAGGACTTGAATATACACGAACATACACAAGACGGGATCGGAATGCTAATGATTAATTTAAATTCGCATACACGCTGTCAACGACATTTTGTCATCCGTGGCGTCCTGTGAGTCATTCATCCTAAGGCTATGAGAATCAATACCACATGGTGTGTTCTGTAAGTTTTATTTTATAAAATGGCGACTTCCATTGACTATTAGTAGTCGTTATAAATATCTACGTCGTTATTTACTTACTTAGTAATCACAATTTGTGTCTTCGAGTATTTAGTTAAACAATCAAATTATCAGTAAGTACACAACAACCCAAGGGGGACGTCTAGCCGTCAGTGTCACCGGGATAGATTTGGATTCCCGCACGCTACCATTAAGTTGTGTGATACATTTATTAGTATATCACATCTGTAAAAGCTTCAATTAAGTTTAACTACTACAACATAAACACACGCCTTTTGCCCATGCGTATAGACAGAAACGACAGAATGCTGGCTTTTAAGATCCTTAATACTTCTTTTGCTTCTAATATGTACATCCAGGCTGGTTGCGAGTAGTATGTAAATGACCATTCTGAAGAACATCACCAATAAAGTCAATATGTCATACTAGGGCGCCTCATCCCGATGTTTTCACTCAAATTTGTCTTGTACCTTTTGTTGGTCGCTTTTCATTTACCTCCTCAACACGACCGAACCATCCAAGCATACTCTAGTCTATTCAATTTTCGTCACTATATTTTCTTTTATTTCTTTCACTACGAATATGTTCTAATTTAAGAAACAATCTATACAGTACAATTATTCTCACTATTAAAGTTAGCTACAACTGACATTAATTCAGCACGACCACCGAACGTTATTGCGTGTCCAAATCTGCCAAGTAGTTAAAATATCGTCATTAATTTTAATTATTGAAACTTATTATAAAAAGTTTAAGGTGATTTGCAATTACATCTCACGGATGGCCATCCAACACGCTTCGTTCACGCTGTATTCTGCCTGTAGAACAATAGCACGGTACTGTAAATTGGCATCTTCTGAAAGTAGTTTCTTATGAATAGTGTCTACACAAGTGACTATGGATACTAATGGCAATCCTGGACAGATAAATCACCTGTCTATTTTGCTGACTGAATGTATTATCTTTTTAAGACGGCATGAGCTATCCTCGAATATATCTGGGATTCTTCGAAAGCCTTCAAAAGGACAGGTTACTTCAAGGTAAGCGTAGACTATCGTCGACCGAACATCAGTTGAGATAGTTGTCATATTTGACGGCACGGTTGGCGCAGTGGCAGAGCGATTGACTGCTGCGCTGCGTGTCGTGGGTTCGATTCCCGCACGGAACAAATATTTGTTTGGCCGACAGGTAGTTGTTCCGGGTCTGGCTGTTTGTGTATGTGAGTTTGAATGTTTGTAAATGCACCCACGACACAGGAGAAATTCCTAGTGTGGGGCAACGTTTAAAAAAATAAAAAATATATTAAAACCATCCTTCATACCAATACGAGAGGAAGCCCCATAACGCACAAGCACATAGCCAGACCAGACGGACAGGTACGATAGGACCAGAATAAAAGACAGACAGATTATGGACTGTCTAGGAGCGTTAAATACTAGCCTGGTGCTCAAGGTCACTAACAATACCTGTAAGGGAGCGTATATAAATAACCGAAGCGACGTAGGCGCAGAGACCAGTTTCCTTTCTTACAACCGGGACCGGGTCAAACCTGAATGGACGCGTCTGGCTAAGAACGGTAACGATACTTGCTTTGCTAATGTGGAATATTTGGGATGGCTTTTTCATCAGTGGTCCTGTTTTGGTCCTTACACGAATATATATCATAGATAGTATGTAGTCTGATGGGAAATATTGTTTGAGCATCATGTGGTAGTCAAATTTTGGAATGATGTTGGTGAGATTGTCGGGAGAGGAATCCGACATCCTCAAGGAATCGGATTTTCGTAAAAGTTATTGGACGGCAAAAAAGCAGGCAGTCCACTTGGTAAGTGCCCACCGCAACCAAAGGACATCTACAATAGGATATCACAGAAAGAGGAGTTGCCACCACATATAAATATACCTACATATTTTTCTGTAATCACACCGGCAACCATCACTTTCAAACCGAAACACAGCCACACTGCTTGGCGGCTGAAACAGATATGGTGGTAGAACATCTCAAAACGGGTTCACGACAGGAGCTCCACTTCTGCAGCTGGTATTCGCTGTCTTCCTTTTCCGTGTAACTTCATGTGATAGACAAGGATAGAAGTATAGTGATGGTGGTTTTAAATACGTTAAGTTCATTTGCAATGCGTAATTAACTTTTACTGATTAGCACTACTTAAGCAAAGTGTGAATGTGCACTGGCGTTTCTCATTATCTTACAGTTTAATTGTTTTCCGACGGGTGGACGGTAAATTATTATACAGAGTGGTACTGTTTTGTTGGAAAAGAGGAAGTGGTCCTCGCTAAGAATAGCTTACTGTGGTAACATTAATATCAACTTGCGAGAAAGATGGTATCCGGGATGAATGTCCAGGTCGTGCCAGACGTATGAACATTACTACTTTAAATGGACATACTATAGTGACTTGTATTCGCCGCAAGGACGATTTGCATGACACAGGTCAAAAGAACTTTGCACAATGTGTGCAAAATCATTACTGTAACCAGTAATTAAATAAAATATACTGTGTTTAGTTAGGTTAAGTGTTCCCACAACTGCCAACAGAATTGAACTTGATCAATTTCAATGTTCTGCTTAAAGTGTTGTTTAAATTGACAAAACATCAACACACACAGCTAAAATAAAAACAGCGGCACGGTTTGATCGTAGGCTAAGGCTACGCTTGGCGAGGTCAGTCTGTGGATGGGTTCGTAACATATCGAGAATCTTCAGTGCCTCGGAAAAAACGTTAAGCCTGAGGGCCAGGCTGTCATTTGTAGATCTTTGACAGTCGTTACGGGTAGTCAGAAACCCAAAAATCTGACAACTGGTCTTACCAGCGAGTATCGTATTGCCCAGCAACTGGGTTGTGGAGGTCAGATAGGCAGTCGCTTCATGTAAAATACTGTTATTCACCTGCATCCGATTAGACTGGAAGCCAACCACAACATAGTAGGGAAAAGGCTACGCAGATGATGACTGGTACATTATTGATTTTGAACATATCGAGCAATATCATTTTGGCTCGTGTCATGGAAACCTTCCCAGCGGGAGTAGACTGTAGAGTGTAGGTTGTATATGAACTGTAAGTTATCGATCCAAAGTTACGTGCCAAGTTTAAGCCCCCATTTTTAACATTCTTAAAGCGAACTCAGTACCAATAATTTACTTTTATTACGACAGAATTTTACGGATAGATTTACACGAAACGAAATTAACCTGAAAAGAACAGCGTATATAGAAAAATAATGTAATATCGGGCGAACCTATTACCAACAAGGCGCAAATCCAAATTCCGGACGGCTCTTGAACATTCCAGATTTTGGAAAATCCCAATTTCATTTCGTCAGAACAGGAAATCGAATTCAGATCCTCATGCTGCGCAGAAGCGATTGTGACGACCAGAATTAATTAAATTGTATCTGTTCATCCTGTGTAAGAATGTTTATACTGAATATGTATGTACTGATAGTCTTTATTACAAAGCAATGACCTATTTATCATTTCAACTACCTAGAGTACAATAAGACCAGCGGATGTTATAACAATTAAAACTTCTTTGTTCTAAGAGATGAGACTCTCTTCCCACTGCCTACCTTGTTGATTTAGTGGTCGGCAAGTACAGGGTTTTCCAATAAGAGGTGTTATTTTGATATTCAAAGTAAAATGCATTTTTTAAATAAAATGATCGAATGTTTATTTAATTATAAAGAGGAAGGTATGCCGTTAATAGTGGAAAATAACATCAGGCAAATGACCACCACGACCACGCTTACAGGACCATATCCTTTTCATGATAAACATCCGATCATTTATATTAAAAAATGGCATATTTCTTTGAATATCAAAATAACACCTCGTATTGGAAAACTCTATACTTCAAGGTTCTGGGTTCGATTCCCGGGCTCAGTAGCAGCCCTGAGCTACTACATGGGACTTAAACATAACTGGCGCAATATAGGTGCACCTTTGCCTAAACCATCGTCGAATAAAGGCGTGATGTTAGGATGTTATTTTACTTTCCTCCCATTTTGTAAAGTTCACTTGGTACCTCACTCAAGTGACCGCAAAAGTGAAGTCATTTGTTTTAAAAGTAAGAGGCGCTTACAAAGCAGTCGCACTAACTGTAATATCGAATTAAATTGCACTATAGTTTCCAGCTCGTGGCTAAAAGCAAACAGCCCTGCGGGGCGATCGATGGTAAAGCTTTCCAAGGTCGGTTCATGGACAGGTGACCATCCATTACACATCGAAGCCCCGTCTATGACTCGGAAAGCAATTAAATCCGTTGGTCCTGACTGTTATCTGTAGAGCTTTGACAGTCGTTACGTTACGACTAGTTATAATCCCCAAAGTCAAACAACCAGTCTTACAAAGGAGTAACCTGGATGTCAGACTTCCTGCCGACCTATCGATGTTCATACATCTAAAGGGAATGGGAGGGATGTTCATGAGAAACAGGGTGTTAAGTTCTTATAAGGGATCCCTCGACCAGACAGACGGGTGTTCTGATTTAGGTCACTGCTGCATTTATTTAAAAATACATAAATGTGTACATTATGATCTACTATTATTATCCCACACCGTGAGGAAAAAGACATACAGGGATATTATTATGGCATATTTTTAGACGTTATCCTGTTAGTTATCATAAAACACAATATTATATTTATATATAAAGAACTAAAGGCAACATTTATTTAATAATCCAAAAGAGGTGTACGTCCATTAAAACCCTAGGTGTCTGAAAGCCGGATCAGCAAAACTGCTGTCTTTGACGTATAAACTCAAATTACTAATCGTAAATTTGATTTTACATGTAATAAATAAGGCAAGCCTAAAGTGTACAAGTTTAAATTGCATGTGTATACGTACATGATATTTTGCGATGATCCTCATTCGGCAAAACATAAAATAATAATATTTTCTCCATACAACGAAGTCAGGTCTTATTTTATTGTTTATTTAATTAATACTTAATATAGACGAGAGTAGAGGAAGACAATGAAACGATGGATGGGTTGTATGAAAGATGATATGAGGCCTATAAAATAAAAATCAGTTAAACACCTTAAAGTCGTATTGGATTTTATATGTCTATGGCTAGAAAGGAGCTGACAAACTGGCAATTGAGATGACGGCAAATGGAAGTATAGAAGAAGAAGACATGCGCTGATTACATATAAATCGGAAAATAGGCAGAAAGACAATGATAACTCCTCATTCTAATGACTTAAAGGATAAACTTAAACACTAAGTTAATGATCAGGCTTCCAGTCACCGGGTTACCATCATCTTTATTTCGGACGGCTTAAATATTGTTTTCGTCTGTCTCTTGTTTTCTAAGTATCCTTTTTATATGACTGTTCATGTTGACATGAACTCAGGCACACAATGAGGTCCTTAAAAATAATATATTGAATAGGCTGTACATAGAATAGCGTCATTATTCATCATATTATTTATCATACAATCGTCACTCCGGTCTTCCTCCGATTGTTTTGCAAAAGGCTCTGTTTGATCATTGTTATTTTTGTACTAGAGGTTTAGCTTGGATTCGCTTGGCGTGAACACGTTGAATGGTCAGTGAACAGTTCGTGGAGGTCCAAAAGTGGCAGAAAACTGAAGATGCGCCTGATGATTTAGTAATGCCCATGGTAAGGGTCCTGCTTCATGCTGCCCACTGCTCAAAGTCTGTGTAACTTGGCGAGTAACACGAACAGGTTTCAATCATATCTCGGCCACCCACATTGGTACGCAGGACATTTAATTAAATGTGTCAAAACCATTCCATTCAAAAACAGCTGCATATTTTGACACTGCGCTCATTCAAATGCAAATCAAGTTTTATTACTTGCATTATTATGTCTTAACAGTCCTAAAAATCCTTGCCCATTCGAACGGCGCGGCGTCTCGTTGTGAAACCATGATATATTTGGTGCAAGTTCTCTTTCGAGTTTTGTCACTTGGGTGAGTTTTGAAGAGTCCAAACTCAACCAGAATGACGAAGCGAGTTGATGATGACAGTCAAAGGAATCTATGTCCATTCAACATCATACCTTAGATGTGTAATATGTTATCATCGATGACACAGTCACCGACAAATCTTTATGAATATCCTTCACAATGCGTAGATCACGTAGGTGTTCATTTTAAATCCGATATTTCATGTGCCTACAATGGTTAAATGTATAGAAATGTGAGTCATATTTCCAATAATATCCATATTCATTTCAAATCAATGGATTTCTGCCCTATATCAACCTATATTTAACTGACGATAATTGAGGGTACCATATGTAGGTACTCTTCTGCCTACCCCTTCGGGTAATACAGCCGTTATTGTGTCATCAAAAGGAACTTTACGGGTAACCATAGGAAGGCACGCCATCAGTTTCGATGTTCTTGCCCTAGCTGATGAACTTGTCGTTTCAAATAAAGATCTAGATTTGTCTAAAGGCTTAAGATGCCAAATGATGCATCAATTCTAATTTGCTCACAGTATGCAAGCTAAAACGGCCAGTCAGGAGTATTGCCGCTTTTGAAAATTCCCGTACAAGTTACTCTGACCCCACATTGGTCAGCCTTAAGGCGAGGTCGACGTCGATTCAAAAACGGACTCACATGCATTTTTGATTTAGTCACACGTGACTCATGGTTCGCTTACTACGTATTGTGATGTGCTTTAATAGGCAGATGACCTCGTGAAGGTCGCAGGTAGTCTACAGATACTCTTGACCAGACATTATTAAGCACACTTGGCCAATGGGAGCAATTAGGACCCTTTTATGAAGAGTCGGTTTATAGCAATATGTCATTGGAGGTTAAAGGACTCATTCAGTCACAGACACATTTTTGAATCGGTTGAGTTAAGTAAACGTTGCAAAAGAATATAGACGCTTATTTCCAAATCCATATGACCAGTGTCAGGGAGTCAAGTCATTTGTTGATATTCATCAAGCCGTTCAGGCTTCAGAGCATGCCAAAGAAATAGACATTCATACATACACTCGAAAATCATTACCCTCCTTCTGTGACAGTTGCATAACAAGTTACACCCGGTTCTGAATCCATCCTAATCACTGATGCTCATAAACCAGATTTGCAAACCTGTCATACTCTAAGACAATGTTGAAAGGAGTATTATACGCATTCAGTTGTTCTCAATACCATATCATAGAGGAAGTATATGGCCGCACAAAGTACATAAACGTATGTATGTAAGCAGTCAAGTGTGGTACCTATACGATGAAGCGTGAATGATATTACTGTAACCGATATAAAAACTATGTGTGTTAGTGTTTCTGGTATTCGATTTTTTTTCTTGTATGTAGGATGTTTCAGAGGTTTTCTGTCAACAAGTGTTCAGGCTTTCAGTTATTTTACATTTGATACTCCTTTAATGACAATTACGTGCGTCCTTCGCAGGTATAATAAGCCATACGTCAGTGTCAACTCTTTGACCTTGAACAACCTTCGGTATAAGGAGTTACGAGGCCAGCACATACTGGTTTTAATGCCTCTGAAGTTCGGCTCACCATACTTTAAAACTGACGAAGCGTTTTATTATGTAGCACCATTCAATTACTGTTTCTATTATTTATAAAAAAAAAAATAACCGAAATTAATAAAATAACTTAAATAAATATCAAGGCAGAATGAGCAATCATAATGAATAACCAGCGTCCATAAGTTTTCTAAACAAACGACAGTGTGACAAGTAAATTACTTACTTCAATTTCTCATATTACCTTTCAGCGTCTACTAGGAAACAATGAAGGTATATATGTATTACAGACTAATAAAAATAAATTTACGTAATTAACTACCAACTTCAAAAATAAAGACTTATGGGCAAGCTTTTGCTAGGAGTAGCCGTTCCTTTATTAATATTTTACCCGTGTAGACCTTTCATAATAGTCTGACCTTTCAAATTTTACGTGGGTGTCGGCCGAGTAAGGTAATTTTTGTTATGAAATTATTCGTTTCACAAGAAATTGTATGGAGTTATTTTAGTCAGAGTTGAGGGTTCCCCTGGGCACAGTCTTAGGTCCTGTGTGTGTTTCTTGGATAGAACTTAATAGAGGCATCATGTTTTTGTTTAATGTAAGGAGCTCCAGTGGTGGGTACGTTTATAAGCTGATTATGTTTGCGGTATAATATAGACAGACAGGGCGGAAGGGACATCGAGGCACAAACTGATATCATGAGTTCAATTCATGATTCTGGACCCCCACAGGGCTATGGGGGACAATTATTTTTTGTGCGTGAATATCTGTGTACAATTGACGGCACCGATGTTGAGCGCTGGACGCAGTAGTGGGGTTAAATTAGGTATAGTATTAGCTCTTTCTGCTAAAATCGACAACTGCGCAACTCAAGGTCAGCGCTCAAGTTCCGTGCCGGTAACTATACCCCTGTGGGCGCACGGAGGAGTGTAAGATTTAAAGAGTACAAAATGGTATAACGGTCGAATTTCTACTAGTGTAAATAAGGAGCTACAGAAAACATTGACTCATTGAATCAACTCAACACGTTTTAATATACAGAAAGTGAAAAATATCTCGCAAGGCCGTGACTTGTACAAGTGACAGTGATAAAGTAATCCTAAAATTCTTATGTACATACTTATGGAAACTTAACGTTCTCCCATACAAGTTATTTTATCTGCAAACGAAAGTGGGTTTATCAGTCTGCAAAAAAACCTGTTTTTCAGTTCTGCTGAACAACACAACCAATTCTCTTTTTATCGTACGACTATCGGTTTGTCGTGCCCAATATTGCTTCGTAGCTACCGGAAAATATTCTTGGGACAATAAAAAGGATTGTAATAACTAAGTTAATACTATTAATACAATAACGCTACTACAAACAGCATGTCACTCGATACTAGCATACGATACCGCTACCTACGCTTCGCCGCAAAACCTTGGAACTACCTTAAAGTACCAATAAGCAGTGATTTTGGCGAACGAGAGGAAATTTTGCAATGTCTGCTGCAAGAGAAATTGTTGAGTATCAATACGCAAACTCTCAAGGACAATGCCACTGATTGCATAGTCTGAACCTCAACAAAGTCCTCGATTCAGGTTCGATCAACTTTGACCTCTGCAAATCATCAACTGATCACAATATGGTGATGATAGTTAAGTAAGAAAGACGACTAAAGGCACCAGGTATAAAGGCACTGTTTTTAGGAGTGTGTCCAGAGGATCTGGTCTTTTTGACACAGTTCTGGCTTATAAGCTGGTCAACCAGCAAACAAAAACAGCGACTCAAAATCGCCCACATTTATGGGAAAAATAAATATATGCTTAAAAATATTTTTTGAGACCGCTTTACAAGCAAACTTAGCTAGGTTTGCTTGTAAAGTGTATTTGCTGATTGCTAAAAAACTGCTACTTAGACATTGTTTCACATTTCCAATAATATTTCCATCAACAATATATATTTCAAATGTCAAAAATCGATATAATCCCGGAAATAAGAAGCTGTCACAGATAGGCAGACAAAAACGCATTCAAAAGGTTCCTTTTATACCATTTCGGTATGGAACCCTAAAACTAAATTACACCGAATAATCATAGTTTCTGTACAAATAAAATGAAACGCTTTGAAAATTAGTATAGCACGATAAGCGAATGGAGGTAACGCGTTGACTAACTGTACCGGATTTTCAAGGACTTACGTGCTCTCATTACAATTTACCTTGCCTTTTAGTCAAGAAAAACCTTTTCCAATCTGGAAAAACTTCAAGAGATCACCAGCCTAGGCTTCTGGTCTATCCAGACGCAGCTGACTACAGGGTTTTTTACATGGAGTGAGCGACTGCCTACTTATAAAACCTTCACAACCTTGCTACCGGCTAACACTCCTTGGTAACACTAAAAAACCGTATTCCTATCACTGGAACCAGGCCCGCCTTACTGTCAGATGGAGCTAGCCGTGATCCAGCACTTGAGCCCCGTGCGGGATGCTGGAAGCTAAAAACCTTTGAATTTTTGGTACCAGGACATAAATTTTGTAAAATAAATTGACATTTTAAAATCTGTGCATTCGTTCTCATCTAAAAAATACAATGTGATGCATTGAATAAGAATTTCTCGTTCCTTATCGATGTTACGGTCAAAGTCCTAAGTGTCTACCGCATTAAGAAGTTATACATTACTTTACTTATCTTGCACAAACAATGCTTGAACGTATTAAAGAAAACGGTGACATGTTTTAGTTTTAGTAAATTGGGTGGCAACCAGCTGGCCGGCTTACTAAGTGGTCAGCGTCGCCCATGGACCTCAGCAATAACAGATCCATCAGTACACCACTCTCCACCACTCTTCAATCATAATCCGAAGGGTTTTAAAAGGGTTTAAATCCATTGCTTCATATGTTTGAACAATTCGTTTCCTTGACAACGTAAATTACGCAATTAATGATGTTGAATTACAAACATGAAAGACATTCATTGTGTGTTACGCCAATTCCCTTAGAATCATTACTTGTGCGTGGCCATCCCCGGCAGAAACCTGAATTATCGCACGTGCCTTTATTTCCCCGACACGGTTCGTAGCCTGCCTACATGGATGCTTTGAAATTTTAAACTAAACAGAACAACATCAAGCTTGTATTCCCCGAAGGGTTGGACAATGACACGTGTTATATAATATAGAAGAGTACACCCGCATTTCGCCAGTTATGTGTTAGTTCCATGTAATAAAAGGCAATTTGAAACATTTAACTAATTAAAATATGAAACATCACGCACGGCATGCCCCCAAGAGATAAGTAGGGAACGAACGCCGGTAATCAGTATTGATCGCGGTTACATACTCCTTTGTTTTTCCACGCTAGTGCATCTTTTAGCACGTGCGCCGTATGTACGCGCATATAACCTTTGTAGGACAAAAGTAAATAAGGTCAGCGTCTGTCTAGGTCACAGGGCGTCTCCTTGCGCTAGAACTCAAGTTTGAGATACAGTACCGTGTGGCGGGAATCGATTTTTGATTATTCTTTACAGACAGCGTAAGAGGGAATAATATAATATATTATGCGAATGGATAGAATAAGAAATGAGAAGTCTAAAAGTGGCGCCTGTGACCGTGAAGTGGTGTGGAAATCGGTTGTCACGGTATGGGCATGTGTTGCGGAGGAATGAGGATCATGTTGTGACGAAAGTTTTGAGTATGAATGTTACAAGAAGGATGGTTACAAGAGGTGTGGAGACCAAAGAAACGATGGAAGGATTGTGTGAAAGATACAAGGAGGTGACTTTTGAGCTGACGGCAAATAGTGATGTAGGGAAGAAAAAGGCAAGCTGCTCTGACTCCAAATAAATTCCAATATGTGCCCATATTCCAATTCCAATATAGCCTTTTAGAAGACTGATGATAATAATGAGACTTTAGGTAGCTGATTTGGGACTACTAAGTCTTGATTAGCACCTGTAGTAGTAGACTGCTGCAAAATGGCTTCATCACAGACCATAGACTAATTAAAAGCAAATAGATCACTGTACCTACGTGGTTTACTGTAATTAGCAGAACAGGAGATTCTTCACCTCGAATATTCAAAATCCAACAACATATTTTAGTTTCAATCCGGCAAATTTATTCATGGCAAAAATCCTTTTTACTTCGTTCATCCTGTACTTAAAATTCCTTAGCAGCTGCATCATTCGCTCAAAACATATGGTAGCGTATCTGAGCCAGGCTGCGAGAGACAGAGTAAATAAAAAAACCTACAACGGGTGTCACACGCATATTTTTAACATGACTTCATTACTATTTCTGGCTGGGTTTGCTTTTACCATTATTGTAGTTTTACATTTCCAAAAAAATATTATAGAAAGATCGATAAAATCCTTAACCGATTGAGAATATCTATCACCTTTAGAAAGCTGTATTACCAGCAAGTTACATAGGCTATATTTTTAAAACTACGCTTTGAAGGAGGTGGAAGGATTTCTAAATTTCTAAGGTAAAATTTCGAAATCCACACGGTCGAGGTACAAGCCCGGGAGGAGTGGGAGCCCACTGTAAATCCAAGACGAGGGTTGATAGATTGCACTTGTCTTAGAAATTTTGGTTCTAGGACACACCGGTTTCCTAACGATGTCTTCCTTCACCGTGCCTACTTGGGTTCGAACTCACGACGTACGACACGTAAGTTACACGCCAGATATTAATCGTTCATGTGATTCTTCCAACGCAGGGAGAACGGCCCATTTTCTTACAAAGAAGGGATTGCATTGAACAGCATCTTAATCGCACAATTCTCTACGTATGGTGCATTCAAATAGCCTTTACGCCCTACAGTTTTGAACTCTCTGGAAGAGAAAAGCACTCAAGCAAAAGAAGAGTTCCAGGTTCTATTGAGAAACACATCATGCTTGCTAGAGTGAAAGAATTGCCGAATCGTTCAGCGTGTGGGCGTCTGATAAATTGATATAGGCTGTATCACCATAAAATGTGAAAAATCTATGATATATTTTTAGATAAGGATACTTTCCCAGTCCTGAAATATATTTTATTGAACCTGGACCAGGAAAATTACGTGAATATCCTTAGGTACGTTTAATGAGCCCATTTTGCGGTGCTGTTACAGGACGTGCAAATTCATTTATCCTCATTTTATCAATATTGTTTTTATAACGTATGGGCTACCAATTTGAATATGGTCGCAGGAATTCGCTAGATGTGGTAAGCACTCTGCGGTCGTACTTGTAGGAGCAGTTTTTGTCGAATGCTTTGCTTACAGCATACAGTAAGATGCATCATCACCAAAACAACAGTTGAAAATGCTTAGTGCCCGTTGCCGAAAATGTAACATACCGTTATTTATACAAAGCGTTCATTCAGCAAAGGATTAGAACCCTTACATCCTTTAGGGAGGTTTAGGGGTAAAACTGCCTACAGAATATTTTCCCAGGACCAGTGAGGTATTTTGAAAGGTCGATAGTAATAATTGGACCTTGAGCTGGCCTACCGTAGTAAGGAGATTCAATATAATAAGGCCAGCTTAAACTGGACATGTAATTAAGGAAATGGCATGTAGCATTACCTTTTACATGTATTTGAGACAAGAGAAAAGAATAGGACTGCCAGACGTAATGTGAAATGGTCAATAACCAGCAGCTATCATAATATCAAAGTATTTTTAGATAAAATGCCTTTATACAGTAGTGCGATAGCCATAAACCTAACTAATTAGAACTCTTTTGTCCCTAAACTTATCACAAAAAAGTTTAACGGCACTTTCAATAAAAAATCCATTTAGTTATCTCAAAGATGACACTGGCATAAATGATCGAAACCATTAGCTCTTCGTTTTGATAAAAAAAAAAAACAATAAACTATCCAATAAGATTCCAGTTTGGTAACGGCCATCTGTTTTCTCATTGGTTGGGCGAGCCAGATGCATTTTTAAGAAGTTTGCAAGCTGTTGTATTTTTTCTCTTCCGATTTCTTAATGAGAGTGACCGAGGAACCTAGCACCCAAGAGTAGTAAGGGCCCAATGTCTAGCAGAGGACTTCTATAATAAAATGATGATGATGGTTTAAGTAGGTAAAGCGCTTTTGTGGCTATTTATCATCAGATCGGAAGGAAAAATAAATAATTTATGGTCAGGTTCAACACGAGAATGTGGAATGTTTTAAAATATCGACTTACCTCAACGCCCATTGTGTTATTTTGTGTAAAATTGATATAGGTATGTTTTAGATACTATCGTGGAAATACTAAATATAAGACATCATCATGATCTCATCTCATTGTAATTTTATTTCAAGATTACATTTGCCTCGAAAATTTTCAAATTGATAGTTAACTTTTCTATTTTTTATAATATACCCTCATTCTAAATAAAAATAGAAGGCCAGTATTAATGTTTATGAAAATATAACTCCTTGATTTTTAAGTATTTTACATGGTGCGAAAAAAACTCAGAAGCGATTTTATTCGATTCAAGATAAAATATTAATTTATTTCTTAAGGGAATCGTGTTGGTACATCACATTATGCTTATTGTTTAACGTTTTAAGTTTAACAAGGCGCATTAACTGATATAACCCGATTCGCTATGCAGTAAAAATAAAGTTTATAAAACAAAAGCGGCCGAGAAAACCTGTTTGCAAAAATCTCACGATTTCGCGCGGCCGGTGCGTCGGCTGAGTTTTTTATTTCTTTTTTTACACATAATCCTAGATATAGCACTTGGAAGACACAAAAGATGCTGAAATTTTAATTATTATTTTAACACTTACCTGTAATTTAAACTGGCACGAAACTAATCCGTATTTTAATTCAATAATTCGCTGAAATGCAATTCACAGGCGCACACTCGTGACCCTAGCGGACATTAGCACTGACGGAGGTGCCAACGTGACAGATGTTGGCAGACGGCGTTTTTGTTGTTATGTTGGTTGTGGGAATGACGAGGCTTGCTATGTGAAATTGTGAAGGCAGTACTTTCTGAAATAATTTTTACCGACTAATTTCAATAAATGCGCACACCTAAAATTTGGGCCTTTTATCATAAGAATCAGTTATTTATTTGAATTTATTTAACAAAACTATATTTAATAGTGCTTGTAACAAAATGTAATACATAAAGTTAAAATTGAACGACACTCATGGTTTAATGAACTCTTAAAATGAACGCAGCCATAAAACATGCGTTCCAGTCCTAAACATCAGGTAAAATGATATCTCATTCATTTGATTGTGCTGGTAAACTTATTACGATTAGATATCGAACGGTTCAACGTTAAGAAACGCTGGCCGAGGTCGACCCGTGGATGGGTGACCATCCATTACATTCCGAGACTGCATAACGTGCTTTCCGAGACATACTCCATGTTTCGGAAAGTACGTTATGCTATTGGTCCCGGCTGTCATTTAATTTTGTAGATCTTTGACAGTCGTTATGGGTAGCCAGAAGATCGAGAGTCTAGCAACCAGCTTCACCAAGGGGTTTCGTGTTACTCAGTAACTGGGTTGTGGAGGTTATAAAAGCAGTCATATGGTGTGCTGGCATTCAGGTGCATCCAGTTAGACTGAAAGCCGACCCGTGTTGGAAAAAGGCTAGGCTTATGATGATGACTGAAAACCAGAGATTAATGTTCGCATACATTTTATAATACCACTCGGATAGACACAATGAAAATAAATAAAACTGTAATTTATATTAACATCGGTGCTTATAAACTTAGGGTTCTCGTGGCTAAGTAATAACTGCCACACGGGTCGATCATTAAGGTTAAGCAATGCTTGCCAAGGTCGATTCGGGGATACGAAACCATTAATTACATACCGAAGCTGGCCAGTTGTGGGTCAAAGTTTTACCATTTGCCAACTATGCTAACGTTGTTGCCACTGGATAGTGAGCGGCGATAAATGGTGTCTACACGTAAATTACCTACACCTCTTTCTGACCGGGTTGAACGTTCTTATTGGTGGCGTCGTGCGGTTGCTTGCTGAAATTATGAGAAGCGGTTGATTAGTACATTATATACGGAATTGTGATTCTCAGGCAGCCTGAACCCTATTAAATTGACATTCAAGGTTTTTGGTTCTTTAGAAGGATCCCTCAAAATGAAAACTTTTATGGTAGAACTTGTACACGATGTGACTATATTGTTATTTATTATTATGTGTTAAGAAACATAAATTAAGTGCTAGTATAAAATATACGTACTTACTACTTTTTTTTGCAACGTATTGTAAAATAATTTTGTAAATTAAACGAATATCGAAGTAGAAAACATAATTTAACGTTATATGTCGATGCGATAGCCTAGCTAATGGTTGCATTTTAATACGTTTGCTGTGGGGGTAAAAATCCCAGCCCTATAATAATGTCTAACTTGTGCAAATGTGACACGACATTAAAAACATTGCTTCAAATATTGACGAATTCTTCAAAATAGCTGGAACGCACCCAGTTATTTTTTGTTTTGTTTTGAACGCCAGCGGCAGCAATTTGAAATTTTCAACCGCCATTTTACCCGTTGAAGATAAACCGAACGCGTCGTGATAATTTGAAATAAAACTGATTAGTCTGTTGTTTAGCATTTAAATATTGATGAAAACTGGAGTGTATGGGGTTTTTGCAATCAATTATATATTTAGCAAGTGGTTTAGTTTTAGTGAAGTGTCTCTAATAACAAAATACATTCCAAACGATCCATATTTTGTTTTATCAAAAATAACGCAGATTTTTAATTGCAAGTTACAGTAGATTCTGTGAGATTATTAGTTGTTTACAGTTAAATTCACGGTAATTTTGCTAAAAGATGGATTCCGTAAATGATCGCTTGATTAAACTGAGGGAAGAGAGGATGGCAAGGGAAAAGGCGCGAATCGAGAAGGTAAGGCAACCAATATCTTGTTATTTTTTCAATTATAGCTACATCAGGTGAAGGACGAGCCCCGGCCGGGCTTTTTCGCAGTAACCGTGAGATCTATTTTGTAATCAAGTTCAATCAAATAAAACTTAATATCTATTTACTCAGATGCTTATGAAATGTAGGTCAGATGGTTTGTATTCAAGACTGATTGTTTAGTCTTGGTAATTTTGTTAGATTGTTAGTAGAAATTGTACTCTAATATACCATAAAATATTCTTATTTGAATTAGGGACCAAACATACTTATTTATGTTTAAAAAACTAACCCAACCCAACTATGTATATTCATTTTTCAGCTTAGACAATTGAATCTCAAAAAGTATAGCAAGGAGGAACCAATCAAAAACTCTACGTCAAACCTGTCTATGATACATAAATCTGTTAAATCTGAGGTGAATTTCAAACTGAGCTCCACTGGAGCTGTTAAAAACAACTTCTATGTCAATGGTACCACAAAGAGACCAATTTCAGTGCCAACACTCAAAACTGTGAATAAAGAATTGACGAAGCCCAAGACTGGGGCTAATGTAACAAAGACTGACGGTAAAAGCCTTACCTCTAATATACCCAAAGCATCTGCATCAAATGTTACTAAGAAACTTGCTTCTAAGCCTGCAAATGCGACAAACACTGACAGAAAACTCTATGCTGTTACAAAAGACAAGAAAATCATAAATAATGACAAAAAGGTTCAACATGTCAGTCATTTACCGAAATCTGAGAAGAAATCCAACAGCAGTACTGCTCTAAATGGTGAGAAGAAACAAAACTTCCCTTTAAGAAAGACTGAAAGTGTAACAACCAATTTCAAGGTGCCCAAACCCAATGTTGGCAGAAAATCGATGATTCCGCAAAGTGCCTCAAAGACTACATCTCAATGCTCCGTCTTTGAACGTCTGTACAAACCGAAAGTAGTCCCAAACACTCGTGTTACTGATGTAGAGAAACTTCACAATGATCCGAATTATTTGAAGAAAGTAATTCGCACTTCAGGAATTATTTTGAACAAACGTCACTCTGTTATGGAGAACAATAAACCAAAAATAGCAGTGCCCGTTCGTCGTTCTATATCCGCTGTTCACTTCAAACGCATAGGTAAGCAGGAACTCGGCAACTGCATTCACAAATGGTCTTCTATCGGTGATAAACTCAACAATATGCATTTAAAGCATATTAACGAAGATGAAAATATCCAAGCTGATAAAGTAGTCTCTGCTGTTAAGAGCGAAAGGAAGAAAGTGACATTTATGACTCCGATGGGTAACTTTAATACACCAAGGCCGGAAGAACTGCAAGGCAGGTTAAAATCCTGGCTTCAAAAGCGAGGGAAATCCTTAGACTCCTATCACCATCTGCAATGTTTCGGCATCCACCATTTACCGCACAGCATTAAATTTGATCAGAAAGTCTTTGACGAAGAGAACAAGGAGAACATTGCAGTGGAGTCAGACAGCGATGATGATTCTTACACTGAGAACATGAACGAAGAAGTTGAGGGGACCATGGAGAAGTGGAGAACCACTAGTTGTGTAAGCGACAGTGTTGACTTAAACGAGTCACATGATAATGATACTACGATGACTTGTAGCGATATTGTTAATGTAGACGATGTGGTCATCGGAGCTTTGAAGGATCTCACAGAGTTGCTGCGAGAGGTGAGTTATATCCGCCATCTATTTCACTATCTACAAATTGTTCAGTACCATCTGCTTTCCACCGCAGGAAGGGTCATCAACACTCGTCCTGACACTACTAGTTCAGTACATCATTCTGGACACCGCAGCATTGCATTGGGATCTTTAACTGTTATCTTATTTAGCGCTCAACAATCAATGCAGTCTTTTTTTTATGTAATTATGGCATGTAAAATTTTATGTAAACAATACTCATGCGCTCTTATTCTACTATGTTATCAACTGAGAAATGCTATTTTTCGAGATCAACATGGTTACAACATAGTAAGTAACATTTAATTATTGGCCAAATGCACTTCTTTAACCACCCTCTATATGGTGGCTTTTTCCTAAATATTACTTGGTTATACTAACTGAAAAACATCATGATTTCTATCTAATCCAATGAGGATTTTTGTTAAAAAGTAAATACTTATCTTTAACTAATTACATCTCAAAAATCTGATGAATAATTTCAGTGTTTCATAATTTAATTGTATAAGATCATGTACTGAAGAACTCATGGCATCAGGTTGTGGGTTGATGACTCTTTCATTCTGTAGAAGGCCCATGCCAGTATAATAGGTGGAGGCTATCATCATCTACCTGGCCTATTCCCAACCATGTTGGGGTCTGCTTCCACTCTAACCGGAGGCAGCTTAATACCAGTATTTTACATGGAGCGACTGCTTATCTGACCTCCACAACCCAGTTACTGGGCAACACCCCTTGGTCAGATTTTAGAGCTTCTGACTACTTGTAATGACTCAAAGATCTACAAATGACAGCCAGGACTAATGGCTTAACATGCTAATGTTTGATTGTGATGACTAATCTTCCAGGGTTTCGATTGGGAACAGTGCGCTCGTTGGCTGCGGGCCATCCGTGAGAGATACCCTTCTGTACCGAACTCTGCTGCGTATTGGGAGTGTCGTGCTGCTCTTGAAGACCGGAGGGGAGACTTGCCGGCCTCTGTGCAATGCTGGGAGGAGGCTATTGCTAAAGGGACTGAGGTTAGTATAATAATAATAATATTGACTTGGCATGATTCTAGGCAAACATGCACCAGTGGCGCCACTGTTGCAGGATCAAAAGGTAGAGTTCCTAACCTCGACGGCACGGTTCGCTCAGTGGCTAAGCGATCGACTGCTGCGCCGCGTGTCGTGGCTTCGATTCCCGCACGGAACAAGTATTTGTATGGCCTACATGTAGTTGTTCCGGGTCGGGCTGTTTGTGTATGTGACTTTAAATGTTTGTAAACGCACCCACGACACAGGAGAAGAGTGGGCCAACGTGTTTTTAAAAAGAAAAAAAATGTACACGGGCCTTTAAAAGGGCCTTGTAGTATTCTAAGAATCTGAACGAACAAAAGTCTATGATTACTGACAAATGCGTGCTGAATAGGTCCACTCAAATCTGTGTGGTTATCTCAGACACTAATCTGCATGGTCTTCATATTATGATAAATCTGACCAAGATAATGTGTGGAGTTGAATGTGTTGACGTTTCAGCTCAGAGTAGACAGCTTGGAAACATCAACCTGATCTGAATATTTTATGTGTCCAAGTTTTGTCAATGTTGTAGAATTAATTATTTTTTATAAGTTTTGCGGATTGAAAACTATCCCATGTCCTTTGCCAGGATATAATCTATCTCCTTGCCAAATTTAATTACGATACAAACAGCTCATCACAGTCGTGTAAAGGTAACATGCAGAGTTACTTTTGCGTTTATAATATTAGTATGGCTAGTGTTAGTAAATTAGCCCTTCTGAGCCCCATAATAATTATATTTCTCGTCACATTTCAGCATTCAGTTGTAGAAGCAAACCTGGACCAGCTGCTGGACAAATTTATGCAGCTAAAAATAAGTCCGACGAGCGGGAAGCGACGCCAGGCGGACCCCAAGCTAGTGGACGTGAAGAATGTGTTCAAAAGCACCATTATTAGATTCGCTGTTCAGCAAGCAAAATTGTGAGTATTTTTTGGTAAATTTTATCACTTTCTACATGGTCAGTTCACACCGAGACGCGACGCGACGCTGCGCCCGCATTTTAATAGACCGACTCAAAATATAACTTTATTTACTACACGAAAACACACATTTCGTAAGAATTCAAAATACGTTGCACGACGCAGCGCTGCTCCTCGAGATGCCTGGCTATCTTCGCGTCGCGTCGTTTCGGTGTGAACTTACCCTAAGGCCTCGTCTCATGCACGAGGTTGTGAGGTTATAACTCCTATTGTATTGTATAACGGGCCGATAACCGCAACTTCACGACTCTGCGCGTATTTTGCGTACGGTTGGGACACACTGATCTATTCCGACTCCTCAAAAAAGTCCCTCACGGAGAGTACCTAGGATACCTAAGTACTTTTCCCTGTATGCGGCGACCACTGAGCAGTTGACAAGCATATGCGCTCCTGTCTCGTCCTCTTCCATGCTGGCTGCCTGTAACACCTATTGTATTCTGTAAGGGGCCGATATCCTACGACGTGTATATTCGTACGGGTGGGATAATACGTCATTCCATCAACTCCAATTCCTCAAGAAAGGCCAGTAGCGATTTGATGTTCCTGGCGATCTCTTAGAGACTCCACCACAACACACCGCCAATACCTCTATGTCATAGGACAAAGAGGTTTTTGTGGGTGTCATCAAGTTCAGGATCGTATTGGTTGGCATTTTGTAGTTTCTGTGCTAATAGTGTAAAGATTCGGCTGTCATTAGAAGATCTTTCACAGTCGTCACGAGTAGCCCAACCAGTCCAGTCTAATTATGTCGTATCGTTCTACCCAGTAACTGGGTTGCGGAGATCAGATAAACAGTCGCTCCATGTTAAAGACGGGTATTCATCTGCACCCGGTTGGATTGGAAGCCAACCCCAACATAGTTACGTAGTTAGCAGAGATGCGCAAAACGCGTCATAAAGAAACATTTACTACCGCGATACGTTTCATTACACCATGACTCCAGACATGACGCGTAATGAAGCGCCACACGATATGGTTATTTTAATGAAATGCTTGGGTAATAAAATGTATACATTATTACATGAGATGAGATAGAGCGCGGTAACTCGCCACCACTGAGCGTCATGTTTGAGTGTCATGCACCATGTTTAAATTGGTCGAGTCATGCGTAATGACACATTACGCAGTCGGGTTATATGGCGCGCAATGCAACAATCACATTAGTTACACAAGTCTAATAGTTAGTTGGGAAAATTCTTTTTAACTACCTATTTTTTTATACTGCTTAAAGAATAGATCCACCTGCAGGTACGAAGATGTCTCAGAATATTGGAAGGCCTTCAAAGAAAAGCTTTGGATGTCTTATAACCAAGATCCCATTGATCTAATCTGTCCGTTGGCACATGGCGAGATGTGAAGGTGGGCGAAAGTTATTTTACTCAATAAAAATCTTAGTAGTTAGTTAATGTCTAAAAGACATGAGGTCTCCAGGTTGGACGAAGTGTTATTGGGTTTAGTTTTTCCGTCTGGTATTTCTGAGTAGCAGTCCAATCCCGTCTGGATTTGTGCCCGATTGATGGCAATAGGCTCGCCTCGCCTCTGCCTAACTCGTCTGGGATTACAGGCGTGAGATTATGTTATGTCTAGAATTTTGAAATTTTACACAATTTCTTATGTTTATACGTATGGAGTAACTTTTACCGACATTGCGATCTTTTCAGGGTTCCGTGTCTCAAAATAAAAAAACGGAACCCCTTTTAGAGTGACTTCGTGGTCTGTCTGTCGTTTTTTTTTCAAACTTTGCCCCACTAGCAATTTCTCTTGTATTGTGGGTGCGATTACACAACTTTCAAACTTACAAACACAAACAGCCAGCTAGGCCATACAAATATTTGTTCATTGCGGGCATTAAAAAAAACGCGGAGAAGCAGGCAATCGCTCATCCACTGCGCCAACCGTGCGCTCTGTCTGTCAAGACTCCTTTTCTCAGGAACCCGTAGATAAGGGTTCTCTAAGGGTTCCTGAGAAAAGGTGTCTTGTAAAAGTCAAGTTGAAAATAAAACCAAAAATGTACGTATGTTCCTTGAGCTCTAAAAAAATCAAGCTTCGAAGTCGACGCATTTAAAAAATAGGGCCATTTATACGACATATAGTCACCGGCACGTAAGTTGGCAAGGTTTTGGCGTAGTGGGGGTAAGTTCGCGCATCGTGCACTTAGTGGAACAAAAAAGTGGTGACTTTTATCGATCGTCATTATTTTATGGTTATTGCCATCATTTATATTTAATAATATCTGATTAGAAGAAAGTTGATGAAGGGAGTGGAATTCGTAAAGTTTATTGGGAGTTATAAATAATATGCATACGAGGAAAGTATGCTCGTTATTAAGTAAGTTGAAAAAAGGCATACCTTTTTTCGCCTTAATTTTTTAATATAAAACAACAACAATAATATCAACTCGTAACAAAAACTAAATTTAAAAACAATAACAATAACTCTTTAACATAAACACAACAAAAACAAAGGGTACAACTTTCGTGCACGCAAGTGTAATCGGGAGTTCGGGAGGCAACAGTCGACTGTTGCACCAATCGCGCGCTCGGATTGACGCTACCTCATACCCCGCGTCCCGCTTGACTACCAAAGAGACCTAAAAAACGACTTGTGCGCATCTAACGACTCTTGCCAAGTTACGTGCCGGGGACTATGTATTTTGACACTCGCAAACAAATGAAAACTTATAGGGTAGGTACTTCCTGCTGACCTATAATCATGAAATTTAGTAAGAAGGTATCAAAGGCCCTTTTTAATTTAAGTAAGCAATATTGATAGAATTTTGATAGGGGTCCAAATATGCATGAAGATGAATAATAAATAATAATACCTTCAATAAAAATCGTTTATTTCATAAAAAGAGAATGAGCTAAATGCGGTAACGCGCTGTTGCCCTGCGTGTCGTGGGTTCGATCCTCGCACGGAACAAATATTTGTATGACCTACAAGTATCGGGTACCGGGTCTGGCTGTTTGTGTATGTGAGTTTAAATGTTTGTAAACGCACCCACGTCACATGAGAATTTCCCACTGGCGCAACGTTTTATTTAAATAGAAAAAAAAGTTCAGTATTTTACTTACGTTAAATTTCTTTTCAGATCGTATCTAAAAATATCCCTGACAGTGTTAGTACAATTTTATTACCTAATCATCATCTTATCAAGCTTTAGATGTCCATTGGTGGTCGTTTCTCTCTGACTGAATGCTATACTTCTCATTCAGGCTATCTTCAGCTCACAAAAGTCAGCCATTTATGTCATTTACCATTTCTTACACGTCTTTGGGTTTTCATAGAAATAATAATCGTTTCCCATCATCATCTGCCTAGCATGTCCCAAGTATGTTGGGGTCGGCTTTCAGTCTATCCGGATGCTGCTGAATACCAGTATTTTGCATGGAGCGACTGCTTTGTAGCGACATCTTTCTCGCCACAAACGAACTAAATCTAAAAGTGGTTTTTTTTTTTTAACAACACCGCTGTTCTTTTTTGATTCATTTCGTTGCGGGATCCAAGACAGTTCAATCGTTTTTACGGGACTCGTCGGGCTTCATTGTCTCGACGCTTTTCTGGTGGTCGCCACTGTTGATTCTGGTTTTCAGGAGTTGCAGTGGTTTGGAAATAGTGTAGCAGGCTTGTCCCAATACGAACTAAATCTGACGTATCTTACATCGCGATATTAAAATTATCCTCGTGATTGAACTTGTATACAAGAACCCCACAACAACCGTCGGGCAGTAGCCAACCAGACACTACACTCGTCTGGTCGGAGGATCCTCTCTTTTCAATGGTGGATGAGGAACTTTACACCCTGTTCCTCATACCCCCAAAGCGTATTTGAGCTCCACAATCCAGTCAAGTCTCCAGGCAACACGATACAGTAAACTGGTGGTCAGACTTTCGGCCTTCTGATTACCCGTAAAGACTCAAAGACCTACAAATAATAGCTGGGACTAATGGCTTGACGTGCTTTCCTAGTCACAGAAGGAAGCATGCGATGTGTAAAGGACGGTCCTGTCTCCCAACTTCGGTCACGAATTGCCGATGGATGAAGGCAGCGCAGCACCGATCGTTGGGGTAATGACGATGATGATGATGATGTACAAAAATAACAACAGAACCCTTGTTTCAGACGCCAATCAAACCAGTTCGACGCTCCGAAGTTCACAGTAACTCCCGTCCGCCGCAGCGGGAGGTTAAGCACGCACTTTAGCAGCGGCAACAAACGCACCCCATTACAAGTATGTACCAGCGTCCGTCAGGCCGACGAGCTGGTGCTTGGAGAAAAACCTGTGTTTGTACCGAACGGCAGTCTATATGGCACGCCTTAAGTTCTGAACCTGTCTGAAAGAGTTTGTTGTTAAATTATTTAGCGTAGGTATTCTTTCTTGCTGGCCAAGCATAGAGTAGTTAGCAGATGGAGTGCTAATGTGGTAATGGCCGACAATAATGTGCATAATAAGCTGTGATATAGTTATATCTCTACAGGATATACCTTTATACCGTAATATAGTTATATGAAAGCGGTCTCTCGTGATACAGAACTAGTTTAAAATTACCATTGAAATTTTCACAGGGTTTTCTAGGAAACCCTTTCACTATTTTATAGTTGGTCCCATATTGAATGTTATTCATATTTATGGGTAGAACATCCTGTGAAAATTTGCATGGTGATCGAAAATTTGCCTTGTACAGCTATTTTACTAGACTCATCTGGTTACTGCAACAAATTTCGATGTAACGTAGTCGGTCACAGTTCTAACCTAACCTCTCCTACTTAGAGTGCCCTAAATAGTTACTGCCACTGATCCTGATGTCCTGTAATTGTTACACTAGATTAGTCTATTACTAGATCATGCTCGTATCATAGTTGTATTCCTAGTAAGACAGTTATGATGGTCATGATGGCCCAGTGGTTTAGGCCTTGCCTCTTGTGCACGAGGTTTTGGGTTCAAACCTGGGCAAGTACTAATGTGACTTTTTCAATTCATATGTTCTTTCTAAGTTTATTTATCTTGGACATCACTGACATTGGTGAAGGAAAATTATCGTGAGGAAACCTGGACTTATAATTAGTATAAGTTTGAAATCGCCAAAGCGACTACAGCAAGCGTGGTGATTAATGCTCGTGCCTTCTCTGTATGAGAAGAGGCCTTTGCCCTGAAGTGGGACAGTAACAGGCTGGTATTACATTGTATAAGATAGTTATGAACCGCTTTTGTATACGTATATAGCGGTATATAGTATGGATATAACTAAGTAAATGAAGGCTTCAATCAACTTACTGCGACATATTATGTAAGTATCAAATACTGCGGCGACACTTACACCCGGTGTCTAGAACGAAATTTTTGACGCGTCATATATTAAAAGCAACCCAACATGTTTGGCAGGTCCGCTATGCCTCCGTGGTACATTTCTGACGGAAACACACCCATAAGCTTAAAGACACAGCTATTGGTGCCGATTCCCTTGTCGACAAGTTTAACTAAATTTACACTATTTTCATCTCTTTCTCTCTTACAAAACAAGAAGGGACGCATATTTATAAGAATTGTACATTTTAGTTGAACTGAAACTTTCAAACAAATATATAGTTAACATTTAAAAGGCATCTACCAAAAACATGGTCAAGTTCGAGGCATCAACGGTCAATTGTCAATTTGACATCTCTAACTTAGTACATAACTGTCACCATCCTTTTTTTTCGAGTCGTCTGTCATAAAAAGGTGAATCGGCGCCATTATGAATATATATTAAAAAATATGCAATTTAGAATTCCATCTGTTGATTATTCTGTTGGTTTCTCTGTGGCCCATAGACAAAAATTAAAAAGCAGTGTTTATCAAACGTAAGTATTGGTGGGAACAGTCGATTGATGGGAGCATTCGCAGAACCAAAACCTCTTTTGTAATAAATGTTTTCACAGGCCTCGTTCATACCTAACGTGATGTCAGCCGTCGACTGTCAACGTGCGTTTATACATCTGCTTTCCCATACATATTTTTGTTTTTTTTAATACCTACCCTATTATTTAGCCTGCTCATAATCGGCGGCTGATTATGCGTTCGGCGTTAACGCGTCCTTACGACACATTTGCATTACGCTTTTAATTCCCAAAGGGATAAGCGGAGGTGTTTGGTACACCCACTTTGTTCATATATATGACAGTAATAATACCAATCATGTTTTAGCTAGTTCTCATGATAATATTTTTTTGTTTCATTAATTTTAAGTGTGTAAATAATTAAATATATTTTCGCTTCTGGATAAGCAAATGGTATACAATTTATTTCTTATCACCAAAAATGTACGCTTAGACGTTTATGTTAATTCTTTCTCTCTCTTGCTATGTTATTTCTAGTAAATACAAGATTTATATTTTAATAATTGGTTTGGTTTTATTTTGTGCACAACTTCTACACAATTGAAATACGAAATTACATCCAAATCCTATAATACCCTCGAAATCTCAAAATGTCGAAAGACATTTAATTATGACCGTTACACCCAGTTACTTGAACAATAATTATTGATGCGTCTCAAATTAAACGCAAGTCAAATGGTGCGATGAAGAATTTCACCACACAACAGTTACTGCCGCTTGACAAAATGACACTATTTTCGTTCCACAAACTGGTTATTAGCGCGTTGTTACACGCTGCACAACTAACATATTATTCTCGTTATTTCGTAACATGATACAGAAATTTGATTTGTATGTTAAATTACGTATACTAAAATCACTTTAAGTGCCTTAGCCTAATGAAACACTTATTTTTGAGCCGCTTCTAAGCAGTGATCTTTTTCTGCTTACCCCATTACCAATCGCACAAAGTTGGTAATAGCGCCATCTAGTAATAACTATCGGAACTACTTACGTAAAACTCCCACAAGTCACAACAGTAAAGGAGGTAAAACTGCTGTGAGTGAACATGAAATAAATACTTTTTATTAGACACAGATACATAGATAAAAATTCAATTACACAGGAAAATAGTTGCATTATTACGTCGATATTATGATGAAATTGTTTAAAAGCTGTCAAGTATTTTCAAATGGCAGCACCAATCAAACAACTATAGATGTTTAGTTGTGAACGTGAACAGTCTAACAGTACCTACTTCATACTTACTTAGTCTGTGCGTGTTTCGGAGATTCATTCATTTTCGTTCCGTCGTGTGCTAGTGACAGATTGAATGACAGACGAGAAAGGCAATTTTTCGAATTTCTGTGCCTTTGTGCGGGCCGATTTTGTTCTCGGTATGTTGTGTTAGTTTAAAATAAATGCCTACATTGTTATCCTAGTTATACTTTTGGTGCTGTGCTTGTGTTTTAAGATTTATAATAAGTCAGCTGTGCAACAGCTGATACTGTTGTGAATTTTCGATTTGGGTAAGTAATATTTTGCATTTTGTTACTCTTTTAGTGCAGTAAGAATTATCAATACAATATTACGAGACTTTTGATCTATTCTGAATTAAAAGCATCTTACTTCCAATTGTACCAGTACTTTAAAATGCAAACTCAACCTTTTTTTTTGTTGCAAAAGTTCGGCAAGAAAAAATAAAGGATACCGATTTTTTTTCAAGTTCAGCTAAAACTTCTTGTAGGTTGTTGCTAAGGATTGACGGTGCGAGAAAAAAGTTCTCGTAGTTAAATTTTTTGCTCAACTTTTTTTTCTTACATATAAAAGTTGTTGAAACGTGTTTCAATGTTATTTTTTTACTATGGACTGTGCAAGTCAGACGGGGACGTAAGTTTTTGTCGTATTCGCATACGGTTGATATGGTGCTTTTAAGCACGTTAGAATTTAGTAAAATTTATTTACCTTCTATTTCTCCGTTTACGAATAAACCCGTGTTTTTTATGGTCCCGTACAAAAATACGGAACCCATATAGAATCACTTCGTTGTCCGTCTGTCTGTTTGTCTGTGAAGACCCCTTTTCTCAAGAACGCGTGGAAAAAAAAATGGAAGTATTCTATTTTTATTGGCATATGGAGCGATTTTTTTTAAGGCCCCAGTATCGTATCGAATGGTTCAAGCAGAAAAAAATAGTAAATAATTCCCTTTTTTTTGGGAGGTTTATCAATTTGACGTGAAGACTTTGAAGGGTGTTACGACCCCTTCAAACCGCCACCAGAGGCCAGCACATCAAGCTACCCCAATGTCTCAGGTTTCTTTTGTAAGTTTTTCAACTTTATGTTAATAGAAATAAGGTTCATGTTCTATTGGGAAAATCTGACACATAGGGGTAGCTTGATGTGCTGGCCTCTGTACCTTACATAAATCAGGTCAATGACTTGGTGGCACAGTTTTATTCATGGTGTTTGCCAGTACCTTTTTATTGCACAACAGTTTGCAAGATTAGTTCAACACGTTAGGACAAGTTAAAAATACATTAGTCCCACCCAAAGCGTAGGTTAGTTAATACCTACTGTTATAAAAATTAGTTGGCTTGGTATTTACTTATACTATATACTTATTTAAGCACCCTTCGAAATAGACTTTGAAAAATAGTTGACTTATTATATTTCACATATCGACGATAAATTAGTTTTTATTGCCAATCGACGTTTAATACTGTTTCGCGTATATTGGCAAAATCTAACACGATATTGAACTATTTATCCCATTAAACACTAATACGGTACGGTATACAAACAATTTCCAAAGAAAAACTGAGACCTTTTTATTTGTCTCTTGGAAAGGGGCAATTTTTTAGACAGAAGATTTTTTTTGTATAGTTTTTCAACTTTATAACAAATGAATATGGTCCATGTTCAATTGGGACAATTTGACAGTTTGGGATAGCTTGATGTGCTGGCGTCTGTTCTTGCCGCCGAGTGTTTATCCGACCTTGACCTCGTCGATGGACTTTACCCGACTGCGTCAGAAGGAGAGTTACGTTGTTGACGATCGTAATTATAACCCATTTGCACGTGTCTATTGATAAAAAAAATATCCATCTAGTCTTTTCTTTCAATATCGAATTAAATCAATCAAACGGATGACTCTAATTTCGAAGAGCTCGTGGCTAAATAAAAACAGCCGTACGGGTCGATCGAAGGTTAAGCTACGGTTCGCCGGAGTCAGTCTGTAGATGGGTCACCGTTGATTACGTATTGAGACTCCTCCGTGTCTCTGACAGCACGTTCGTCCCAGCTGTCATTTGTAGATATTTGACAGTTGTTACGGGTAGTCAGAAGCCCGAAAGTCTGACAACCAGTCTTACCAAGGGGTACGGTGCTGCCCAGTCACTAGGTTGTGGGAGGTATGATGGACAGTCGCTCCATGTAAAATAGGGATATTCAGCTGCATCGGGTTAGACTGGAAGAACGCGACATATTCGGGAAAAGTCTAGGTAGATGATGAAACAGAAGACCCTCAATCTGAGATGGCACGTACTGCTCGGCATAGCGTAATAAATTAACACCTTAACTGCCAAACAACGAGACACAATAGAAAATGTATTGTTTGTTGGTCATTTGGCGTTCAATGTGTTAATATTCCTACATAAGCGAGATTTACCACAAAATACTTATCTCAATTACATAGTTTATCTTATATCACATGACTCAATGGCATGGCCGCAAGCTCATTGTCACTTTTTGTAGGGTTCCGTCCTATCTATCTGTCTGTGAGTCGGTCAGCGGGCTGTATCTCATGACCCGTAAGTGTTAGACCTTTTGATAATATTATTAATTATTTATTTCACGTACACACATCATCTTAATATTCAACCGATTTATTTATTTATTTGTTTATTGTATTTTTAGGAAAATTTACAGCTAAACAGACAGTGAGTAATAGTTTATAGAAAATATGGCCAATTACAAGTTTCCACATGTAGTATATAAATAATATGGCAGCAAAAACATAATAAGACCATATAATAAATAAATAATGCGGGACAATCCACACAGCATCATCTAGCCCCAAGCTAAGCAGAGCTTGTGTTATAGGTACTAGATGACTGATATACTTAATACAGTACATTACATAGATAGATATTTTTTTATTATACATAGCAAATACCCAGAACACCCGGAACAAATATTTGTAGATCGTACAAACATATGTCCCAAGGCGGGAATCGAACCCGCAACCTCCTGCGTAGCAGGCGGACCTTCTCCGCTGCGCCACATAGGTCGTCATAATATAACACCAAACAGAGAAATGACTAAATACGCTCGAAGAAGCTATTGGATAAAGTCTTCTTTAAATAAGCGATACTAAAATTGAAAATGTCGATATCAGCTTCCTGGCCAGTTGAGAACCAGCGTCAGACACTAGATGTCTGGCATTTTTACTGAACTGTACCCATTTGGCGCTGCCGTGAGGCATATAAATAATATTATTTTTTGTAAAGACTTCTGTCATGATTATTAATATGTTTTTTATTGTTTTTTGATATACAGTATTGTCATTGTGTGCCTGAGTCTGAGCTAAGTAGATGTATTTTTCTTTCTTTAGACAGTTCGAATTGACATGCGCAATAAACTATAAAAATCAAATTGAAAGATAGTTCATAAACAACGTTAAGTCATGTTTTTTTTCGGGGTTTTATTGCTTGACATAAGTACGGAACCCTTTGTGTGTGAGTCGGACTCGCACTTGGCCGGTTTTTAACGACGATCGCCGCTCACCGGTCTCTCTCAGGGTGAAGGCCGAAGTCCTAGAAATGATATATGTATTTGTTATTGTATGTTTGTTGCTAACTGCAAACATCATCAGCTTGCTAGACTTTTCCCGACTATGTCGGGGTCGGCTTCCAGTCTAACCCGATGCATTGATGGATTGCCTATCTGACCTTCACAACCCTGTAATAGGGCAACACTATCGTGTTGCCTTATTACAGGGTAACTTACCAAGGGGTATCCCCCTTGGTGAGACGGTTGTCAGACTTTCGGGCTTCTGACTACCCGTAACGATTGTCAAGATCTACAAAATGACAACCGGGACCAACGGCTCAACGTGCTTTCCGAGACACGGAGGAGTCTCGATATGTTACGAACGGTCACCCATCCACAGACTGACCTTGGCAAGCGTAGCTTAACCTCCGATCTAACCGTGCGGCTGTTTTTATTTAGCCACGAGCTCCTCCAACGTCAAATTATAATGATATGGGAAATTCGGAATATGTACTTGTGAGTCGTGATCTCGTGACTCGTGAATCATTATACCTATGGGTTACATATTACTAACTAATAATATTATGTTCCATGTCTGTAAACGCCGATAACAGTATGACTAGGCACAACGACCTTGAGCTAAAGCCGTTTCTCCAGTGCATCATGTTTCTACGAAACATTATACAAAAATCTTTACACACAAACATTTGTTTTCATACACGAGGTACACAACGTTCTTTCTTTCCAACCTGACATGTCTTCTACCCGAGCACGGGGCGCCCCGTACACTGTAGAGAATAGAAAACTTTCTTCTCTTCAGTTTTAACATCGTCATGCTTAGGACGGTAGAAATCTTTCAACAATCTGTCATGTTGTCTATTCTTTCGTGGACAAACCCCGTTTCTGTGGTGATCATGCTGTGTAGGCAGAAATATGAAAGAAATCCACGAATGACACTCTTAAGTTCCATCTGAACGGAAGCCAGCCATTGACAGTCTCTGGGCACCATTCCAATACTGTAAAATATGAGTACATCCATATTATTAATGGGAAAGTGTGTGTTTCTGTTTGTCCGTCTTTCACGGCGAAACGGAGCGACGAATTGACGTGATTTTTTACGCGGAGATAGTTGAAGGGATGGAGAGTGACATAGGCTAATTTTTGTCTCTTTCTAACCCCCCACTTTCTAACGCAAAAGCATGTATGTAATTACATATGTGTTTGTACAAACACTGTGCAAGGTTTCTGTTCTTAAAATAATAGGACAAGAGCTGCATGTTTTACTGTGTATTATCTTATCAGTATCATCATAATTCTGCCCTTATCTCAATTTATTTGGGGTCAGCGCAGCATGTCATCTTCCACACATCTCTATTGGCCGTTATCTCAAAAGTCACCTCCTTCCTAGCCATATCATCTTTCACATAATCCATCCATCGGTTTTTTGGTCTTCTCCACTCTTATAACCCTCATACTCAATCTGAGAAGCACTCGGTAAATTAAAGTTACTCTTTATAACATCAGCTATCTGCCAGTGTAATTCTCGTCAAAATCTGTCCAGTTGTTTCCGAGATTTACTCGAACAAACAGTAAGAAAAGCAAACAAAAAATGGCGTTTTGGTATAGCTCCCGTACTATCATATGCGTAAAAAGCTGTTATTTTGAAATTACAGATAGTCATTTCAATTCATTTATTTGTATTACCTATGTAGAATATTGGGCCGTGCCTCGGAAAGTACGTTAAGCCGTTGGTCACGGTTGTCATGTGTAGATCTTTGACAGTCGTTACGGGTAGTCAGGAACCCGAAAATCTGACAACCAGTCTTACCAAGGGGTATCGTGTTGCCCAGTAACTGGGTTGTGGATGTCAGATAGACAGTCGCTCCATGTGAAACACTGGTATTCAGCTTCATCCGGTCTGACTGGAAACTGACCCCAACATAGTTGGGAAAAGGCTAGGCAGATGATGATGTAGAATATTGGTACTCAGAATAAAATACTTTTTATTCTGAGCCGTATGAAAAAAAATCCGCAGACAAATTATTCAAATCAACATTTTCCTTGGCTTGACAGTTCAAGGTTATTTTTTCTACTTGTAACGAAACAAACTAATTATTCATGGAGAACCATAAATAATTAGTACAATAGTCCTTTGTTTGTAGCCTGACAACACTGGTGTGTCGTGGACAGTAGTCTGTGGTCAGTTACCATCCTCCTGGCCTTTAATCTTAATTTACTTGGGGTCGGCGATGCATGTCTTCTTCTTCCATACATCTCAATAGTCACCTCCTTCCTAGCCATATTATCTTTTACTCAATGAATCCATCGTTTCTTACTCTATGCCCAGTATTCGACGACCTGACGTCCGCCTGCGATGCATGAGGTTGCGGGTTCGATTCCCGCCCTAGGACAAATGTTTGTACGATCTACGAAGATTTGTTCTGGGTGTTATGGGTATTTGCTATGTATAATAAAAAAATATCCATCTGTGTAATGTATTGTATTAAGTATATCAGTCATCTAGTACCCATAGCACAAGCTCTGCTTAGCTTGGGGCTTGATGATGCTGTGTGGATTGTCCAGCATTATATATTATTTATTTATTATTGGGCGTTATAAGATCAATTTTGATAACATGCAATTCAGTTCTCGATTATATTCAATCAATTTGAATCATAATTGAAAAATAATACACGGCACGGTTGTCGAAGTGGCTGAGCGATCGACTGCTGCGCCGCGTGTCGTAGGTTTAATTCACGTACGGTACAAATATTTGTATGGCCTACTTATGCTGTTCGTGTATGTGACTTTCAATGTTTGTAAACGCACCCTCGACACGGGAGAAATTCCTAGTGAGAAGTAAAATTAAAAAAATTAAAGTTGTTATCGTAATTTAAATTAGAGATTTCATTTACTAGAGGTGTATTGCGCTTGCGTTCATATTCAATTACCAAACGAATGCTGTGCACATATCTACTTACTTACACATCGGGCTTCCCCGCGCCGATTGAGGAAAACTCTGCATCAAAATAAATGAAATTCACGAGAATCGCGGTCATTGCGATCTGGTGTACCTGTGTATCCTCTTCCTTGACAGTACATGTCGACGCTTTCCGCAACAAAGGGCGTAAAGACCATTCCGGCCAAATTGACTTTTTGATGCAATCGTACTTAGTTTTACGCCCTTTCTATCTGTATATTTAAAATTGCGCTACGTTGATAATAAATGGTTTATACTACCCAACATTTTCTTATCGCTAAATTAAAGGGTGTAATTTTTTTTTTTTCGTTTTCACGAGTGTAAATCCATGCTAACTTCGTTAATAAGTATCGTACATAGCTGTCATTAAATGAGACAAAAGACATCCAAAATTTAAGAAATTTCATGCTATTACTCAATTTTATAAGTTGACAAAGGTTTATGAGAAAGTTTTTTATTTTTACTCCTTTGCTCATAGCCGAAACTATGGGTTTTGGAGTTACGCCCTTTGTAGCGGAAAGCGTCGATAACATCGTCTGCCTAACCTTTTCCTAACTATGTTGGGGTCGGCTTCCAGTCTAACCGGATGCAGCTGAATACCAGTATTTTACATTAAGCGACTGCCAATCTGAGCTCCACAACCCATTTACTGGGCAACACGTTACCCCTTGGTAAGATTGGTTGTCAGACTTTCGGGCTTCTGACTACCCGTAACGCCTATCAGAGATCTGCAAATGACAGCCGGGACCAACGGCTTAACGTGCTTTCCGAGGCACGCAGGCGTATCAATAACAGTTAAGTACATATGCTAATTGCAATTCTTGGCGTAGGCACTCGAATACCTCAAGTATGTAAGTGGCCGGTACTTATCCACGAGCGTATATTTGTCCACGAATTCCAATGCGTGTATCCCTGCACTGCTCGGTCTACGCCACCCTGGCATAGCGCAGTAAAGCGTGGTTTTTCTAGCCAAACCAATGGAGGCTCTAGAAACAAAGTCGAAAATAAAAATCTTAGCCTACGTACTTCTGTCAGCATTGATACTCTCCCGGACTAATGGAAGTTTATTTTTTTAACATAACATACATACGTACTCACATTTACTTCACCCATCCACAGACTGACGCATGCCGAGGTCAGTCTGTGGATGGCTGACCGTTCGTAACATATCGAGATTCCTCCGTGCTACGGTCCCGGATGTCATTTGTAGATCTTTGACAGTCGGGTAGTCAGAAACCCGAAAGTCTGGTAACCAGTCTTACCAAGGTGTATCGCGTTGCCCAGGAACTGGGCTGTGGATGTCAAATAGGTAGTCGCTCCATGTAAAATACTGGTATTCAGCTGCATACGGTTAGACAGGAAGCCAACCCCAACATAGTTGGGAAAAGGCTAGGCAGATGAGGCAGATGATGATACATACATACATAACATCACGCCTATATTCCCCAAAAGGTTGCGCAGAGGTGTATGTATGGTAATACCCACATTTCGTCTCTTCATCACAGTTTGGGCGATAAAACCGTATCATACTAATAATTTCTTGTCACAAACGTCTTGTACGTCCCTGCTGGCTCTGCTGGTGTGGACATACCGTAATATGGAGGATAAGAAGCTGTCCAACATGTTCCTCATACCCCCATTAAACAAACTCATTAATACTAATCATTTCTTTGTAGATGGTATTACGCTTTCAATTTAGGATCGTTTGTTTAAATTGTCCAGCTGTACGCCCATTGGTCGACGTTTGAACTTTTTAATTTAAGCTTGAACTTCTGCGTACGTCTAATGGGCCTAAGCCGGGATCCCTTTAGTATCTTAAAATAACGTTATTTATTTATAAGATAATTTAAGCACACAAATGTACAGAGGCGGACTTAATGTCATAGGCATTTTCTACGAGTCAACCTTTGGGTGATAAAGAAATAAATAATGCTGTACAATCCACACAGCATCATCTATCCCCAAGCTAAGCAGAGCTTGTGTTATGGGTACTAGATGACTGATATACTTAATACAATACATTACAAAGATAGATATTTTTTTATTATACATAGCAAATACCCAGAACACCCGGAACAAATATTTGTAGATCGTACTAGCAATTGCTCCAGGTCGGGAATCGAACCCGCAACCTCCTGCGTCGCAGGCGGACCATCGCCCTCTGCGCCACATAGGTCGTCAAAGTGATGCAGAGACAGGTGCAATTTCTTACGCCCGTAATCGCTGAAAGGTAGGGGCAGATGTGAATTTCGTCGAAAGGGCGTCAGTTTGTTCGTCGATATCCCTTCCACACTTTCACCCTGTATAGAAAGTGATACGTACATATTTATTTATTGATGATATTTAAAAAAAGAGGTTAAAATCTTATCAAGTTGGGAAAGCATACTACTACGTATTATAGAATGTTTAAATGACGAAGTGTAAGTAATATTAAGAATTTAACAAATATTTACAGGCCTTCTATAATTTTGACAATTTATGATTAGATTATAGTACCATTTAAAAACAGAGATTGGAAGTCTCTGGTCCCGGCTGTCATTTGTAGGTCTTTGACAGTCGAGTTGTTACGGGTAGTCGGAAGACTGAAAGTCTGACAACCAGTCTTACCAAGGAGTATCGTGTAGCCCATTAACTGGGTTGTGGATGTTAGATAGGCAGTTGCTCCATGTAAAACACTGGTATACAACTGCGTCCAGTTAGCCTGGAAGCCGACCCCAGCATAGTTGGATAAAGACTAGGCTGATGGTGAGTATAGGACAGTTTAATTCAAGTTTACAGTTTACTTAGTGTTTACATTTAATTTCTAGTTTGTGTGACAATTTAATAATGGACGGATGGACGACACGGTTGTCGCAGTGGCTGAGCGATCGACTGCTGCGCCGCGAGTCGTGGGTTCGATTCCCGCACGGAACAAATATTTGTATGGCCTACAGGTAATTGTTCCGGGTCTGGCTGTTCGTGTATGCGAGTTTCAATGTTTGTAAACGCACCCACGACACAGGAGAAATTCGTAGTGTGGGGCAACGTTTTAAAAAAATGTTTCTTGTAATGTCTTGTCCTACAAATAAATTTGTGTACGACAAAGGCCGAACACGTTGAATCTTTTTTCTTTATAAACACCCTGCATGCCTTGTATAATGTAGACACGGTGGATGTGTGTAGTTGATAATAATTCTTGAAATAAACACATTATAAGTCACCGGCACGTAAGTTGGCAAGGTTTTGGCGGAGTGGGGGTAAGTTCGCGCATCGTGCACTTAGTGTAACAAAAAAGTGGTGACTTTTATTGATCGTCATTATTTTATGGTTATTGCCATCATTTATATTTAATAATATCTGATTAGAAGAAAGTTGAAGAAGGGAGTGGAATTCGTAAAGTTTATTGGGAGTTATAAATAATATGCATACGAGGAAAGTATGCTCAAAAAGTATGCGAAAAAGGCATACCTTTTTTCGTCTTCATTTTTTAATTTATAACAACAACAATAATATCAACTCGTAACAAAAACTAAACAATAACAATAACTCTTTAACATAAACACAACAACAACAAAGGTGCAATCTTTCGTGCACGCAAGTGTAATCGGGAGTTCGGGAGGCAACAGTCGACTGTTGCACCAATCGCGCGCTCGGATTGACGCTACCTCATGTCCCGCTTGCCTACCAAAGAGACCTAAAAAACGACTTGTGCGCATCTAACGACTCTTGCCAAGTTACGTGCCGGGGACTATACCCTCCGGCGCCTCGGCGTCGTGTAAAAACACAGACCTGTGCTTGATAACCTGTCAATATTTTCGCCATCACCCCCATGCAAACCAAAGTCCAAAACTTGCTTAAAACCCATAATACCACCTGGACCAACTTGCAAGCTACCCTCAGTTTAAATACAAGTAATAATTTCACACAAGTACCTACCATCTTAGGGTCGCCCCACACGATTTTGTAACTTGTAAGAGTCTTGCTACAATGGGTCCACACTTGCGTCTCCATTCAATTGTGAACACCTGAGGCTTCTTAAGGGTAAAGAAAAATAGGGGTGCGTTTCTAAAAGGTATGCTGAAAGATTTTAAACGCTGGTTTCGTGAATTGTTTGCGGACAGTTGTTTCTAGTTGTTTAAATTACTCATGTTTCTACAAATAAAAGTCTTGTCTTATCCTGTCTTGAAGAAACTAAACAAGTTGATAGGTTTAAAGCCTCTTATACACGTTGGGCTAACGTAAGCCAATGTACAGACGCCACCACATCAAGCTACCCCAAACTTTCTAATTTTCCCAATTGAATATGAACTTTATTTTTTGTGACAAAGTTGAAAACCTATCAAAGAAATTTGAAATATCGGGGTAGCTTGATGTGCTGGCCTCTGTACACCGCAATACACTTACATTTTTACCAGAACATTGACCTACCGTCATTTGAGTAAATTTTTCGTTGGAATATAGGCAGTCTGTGCCCAATATTGGCGCATGTTGGGCCAACGTATAGAAGGATCATAAAATGTGCCGCACAAAAACAGTTGACTATCTTCGCCTAAACCTGTTTGAAAATACATTACTACTTGAACTATTTACACAGTCTGCTTGGAAACAAATGCAACAATATAGAAACACGTGTATTTAATGTATCGATAAGTAAATGTGTTTTCTAAGTGTTTACATAGTATGTTATTATGTACTTATCATTGAAACGTTGGCAATACATAGTTAGTAAAATAAGGTGAAAAATTAAACCTTAAACTATTTCACATTTTCCTTCCATGACGGTACATCCCCATTGCTGGGCAAAGGTTTACCAATAGCCTTCGAATCTCTGTTTTTACCGACTTCTAAATAGAAAGAAGTTCTTGACTAATTTCACTTTTTGATTTAGGTATGGTATCGCGCGTGCGACATAAGTGCTGTATTTTTCATATATCTAAACTGCCTTTTAAACAAGGACGAAGTTATTTAAAATATATCCGTTAAAATATGACCCGTTTAGCGTTTTTATACCTTGACTGTTCATTCCCTCACCTGGCCATGTTTTCCCATAGCCTTATACTTTTCCGTCTATATTTCGGCCATTTTCCATAAAGAGGCATAATCACTTTTCATTATCTTTTTAACTGGTCCCTAGGTAGTAGTTAAGTGGTTTTACAAGCACCGCTTACCTAGACAAAACACATATTCTTGTTACTTTCAATTACTAAGAATGGAATCCTTGAAGGCCGTGTGATGGGCGCCTATTATGTTAGGTGTATTGTTATGATATTAAAACGGTAGCGAAAACTTGGGTTCCCATATTGAAAGAAAGAAAGAAAGAACATTTATTCAGCACAGGCTTAGGCACAGAACGACACAATACTAAACAAAGAAAACATAAAAAAACGGGTAACAAGAAATACAATAATATATATAAGTATACAAATATTATTGAGTATGTGCCTTACGGCTGCGCTGAAAGGGTCCAGTTCAGCAAAAAATGCCGGACAACTAGTGCCTGACGCTGGTTTTCAACTGGACCTGAGATTGTGTAGATGTCACGGACGTAAACCAGTTTTTAGGGGTACGTAAAGTGTGCCAACAGATAAATAAATAAATAATAAATAAATAAATAATGCTGGACAATCCACACAGCATCATCTAGCCCCAAGCTAAGCAGAGCTTGTGTTATGGGTACTAGATGACTGATATACTTAATACAATACATTACATAGATAGGTATTTTTTTATTATACATAGCAAATACCCAGAACACCCGAAAAAAATATTTGTAGATCGTACAAACATTTGTTCCAGGGCGGGAATCGAACCCGCAACCTCCTGCGTCGCAGGCGGACCTTCGCCCACCGCGCCACATCGGTCGTCAAAGAGGGACGCAGGAACAGTGGTAGTAATGGGGTCCCTATTATTATACCTCCATTGTTACTGCGTCCGTCTGTCAACGGGCTGTATCTCATGAACCGTTATAGGTAGACAGTTGAAATGTTCACAGTGTACATTTTAATTAAAGGCCCCTAAAATCGTGATATTTTCGGCGTTTCTTCGACTCGTACTTGGAAGGCTTTTGAGAATATTGCTCACACTAACTCTTATAACAGAGGAGCCCGTGGATAAATAGAAACAGCCGCATGGCTTGATCAAAGGTTAAGCTACGCTTGCTGAGGTCAGTCTGTGGATGGGTGACCGTTCGTAACATATCGAGACTCCTCCGTGCCTCGGAAAGCACGTTAAGCCGTTGGTCCCGGCTGTCATTTGTAGATTTTTGACAGTCGTCACGGGTAGTCAGAAGCCCGAAAGTCTGACAACTAGTCTTACCAAGGGGTCTTGTGTTGCCTAGTAACTGGGTTGTGGAGGTCAGATAGAAAGTCGCTCCATGTAAAATACTGGTATTCAGCTGCATCCGGTTAGACTGGAAGCCGACCCTAACACGGTTGGGAAAAGGCTAGGCCATATCACACGACTCCTCCTTTCCTAAGAAATGGAATAGTTCAAGTTCATATGGAGAATGATAGCAGAATGATAAAACCGTCCAATGTCAACTACTGAGCGACTAGTGAATATAAAACCACTTTTTTATTTTACGAGTATGTTTAGAAGGAATATTTGTATAGGTTAAGCAAACGTCAAAGGTTTGTTCCGGGTGTTCTGGGTATTTGCTATGTATAACGAAATATCTATCTATTTAATGTATTGTATCCGTCATCTAGTACCCATAACACAAGCTCTGCTTAGTTTGGGGCTAGATGATGCTGTGTGGATTGTCCAGCATTATTTATTTATTTAAGTAATGCATACAAGGCACTTCCACAGACGTCAGCCCCACTCTCAAGGTCTCCTGTCACTTTTACTTCCTTGTGCCGTTCCGCAGATGCAGTTCCGTTATCTATTATTGTAAAACTATTAAGAGTATCATTACCTCTATGATTTAAATGCGTGTTAAGTATAAGATTAATCATCTGTCTAGCTTTTTCCGGATTATTTTTCGTTTTCGATTTATTTAAAAAAAAGCGTTTCCCCACTGTATGTATCGTGGGTATGTTAACAAACATTCAAACTCACATACACAAACAGCCAGACCCGGAACAATTACCTGTTGGCCATACAAATATTTTTCCTTGTGGGAATCGAACACGCAGCGCAGCAGTCAATCGCTCAGCCACTGCGCCAACCGTGCCGTCAAAATTAGGTTGGGTTTGGCGTCTAACCGGATGCAGCTGAATACCAGTATTTTACATGGAGCGACTGCCTATCTGACCTCCACAACCCAGTTACTGGGCAACACGATACCCCTTTGGTAAGACTGAGCACGGCTGGGCTCGTTTAAACCTGTCTTTAACCTCTGACCCATACCGATGATTCGGAAATATACAAACACACCTCGATATCTGTCATAACAATCAATATCTGAAGCGAAGGCGTTGTTTATGGAAAATATCCACAGATAATTGCGAAAACTCTCGAGTGTCTTGTAAACATTGTCTGTGTTTGTGTCCACCAGCCAGTGTGTTGATATAACATGAGACTGCTTCTTTAAACGTTCTGTGGTGAGCTGACATGGGAACTCATATCGGAAGGCAAAAAAATAACGGAAAATTTTCAATTATTTCCGTACATTTTCATTGACTTGTTACCCTTTTAGAGTTTCGCCATATCTGTCTGTACAGACAGCTGTCAAAGTGGTAAATGAAAACGGTCACAGCTAAGGAGGCTTTATCATCATCATCATCCTCCTGCCCTCATCCCAACTTATTTGGGGTCGGCGCAGCATGTTTTCTTCTTCCATACATCTCTACTTGCCGTCATCTCAATAGTCACCTCTTTTCTAGCCATATCATCTTTCACGCAATCCATCCATCCTTTCTTTGGTCTCCCTCTACGCTTGGAACCCTCTACATTCAATCTCAAAACTTACCTCACAACGTGGTCCTAAGGAGGCTTTATATGTTATAAAAAGTACTTGGTGAAGTAAAAACGAAATTTCGTAAAAAAATCCAATGGAAACCTAGCCTACACCCTAGAAAACCCTTTCTAAGTCCACATATTGTGATGTGCAACTACGGAATCCTACAGAAAAAAAAATACTAAAAATTCTTTAGATGCTCATCATTTTGATTATTTGACTGTACATCAGTGTTTTAAAGGCTGATGATGTGTTACGTCCCAAAAATACCAAGACCTGCCTTCCTTAAATCTTCTGTATATCCTTTTACTGTTTGTATTCTTATACAATAAATAATGCTGGACAATCCAAACAGCATCTCTAGCCCCAAGCTAAGCAGAGCTTGTGTTATGGGTACTAGATGACTGATATACTTACTTTGACGACCGATGTGGCGCGTCGGGCGAAGGTTCGCCTGCGACGCAGGAAGTTGCGGGTTCGATTCCCGCCTTGGGACAAATGTTTGTACGATCTACAAAGATTTGTTCCGGGTGTTCTGGGTATTTGCTTACATGTATAATAAAAAATATCTATCTATGTAATGTATTGTATTAAGTATATCAGTCATCTAGTACCCATAACACAAGCTCTGCTTAGCTTGGGGCTAGATGATGCTGTGTGGATTGTCCAGCATTAATTTTATTTTATTTACTGTTTGTATTCTCATACATATATACACAATATTTCATAATGATTAATTGAAACACGTGCGGCCTTTGTTGAACGTTGAACCCACTTGTGATATCACTCGTCCATAGTGTCATCACTTTTTGGATCATCGTCACCATTTCGAAGAACGAAAAGCCCTGACTAAAAGTTGGACACTTACGAGGAACTAAGGCCATTTTTTTTAGATATATCTTTTTTTTATTTTCCGAACGATATCTAATACTTTTAAACGAGCAATTCTTTTATATGTATATATGTATGTTCATATGAACATATATAATAGGATTATATATATATAATATATATATATAATAGGAAACGGCTCCAACGATTTTCATGAAAGTTAGTATGCAGGGGGTTTTGGGGGCGATAAATCGATCTAGCTAAGTTTCATCTGAAGAAAACGTCGTGTTATCCGAGCGATGCTCGGTCATCCAGGTACTCTCACTAATAAGAAAGTCCAGACATAAGACAAGGCTCGACAAAGTCAGACCATGGGGCTGATAAGTCGGATTTGTCCGGCTCGGGTACATACCACAGTTATCTCCCAGTTCTACTGATGTAATGTGTTGACGGCACGGTTGGCGCAGTGGCTGAGCGATTGACTGCTGCGCTGCGTGTCGTGGGTTCGATTCCCGCACGGAACAAATATTTGTATGGCCTACAGATAGTTGTTCCGGGTCTGGCTGTTTGTGTATGTGAGTTTGAATGTTTGTAAACGCACCCACGATACAGGAGAAATTTCTAGTGTGGGGCAAAGTTTTTTATGAAAAAAAAAAATGTAATATTGACACAATATTACGTACACTAAAGCACGCTTAGATAACCTATTTTACTATAGTATTTGAATGAATTTACGCTTGTTTTGTAGATAGGGGTGTAAAGGTATAGATATAATAACCCACAGTATTTTTAATTAGGACAAGCCCGCCACACTATTCCCAAACCACTGCAACTCCTGAAAACCAGTATCAACAGTGACGACCACCAGAACCTCCATAGTTAGTCAGTTCATGTAATCGAAGGCAAAATACATATAGGACTTGTAGAATCTGCTGCAGCTGCAGCAGACCATGAAGGAGATGGTGGGACGACCAGCACGAGCAGCATGACCACCATAGAAACGGGTTTTGTCGACGGAAGAATAAACAACATGACTGTCGAAAGATTTCTACCGTCCTAAGCATGGCGATGTTAAAACTGAAGAAAAAAAGTTTTCTACAGTCTACGGGGCGCCTTGTGCTCGGGTAGAAGATATGTCAAGTTGGAAAGAAAGAACGTTGTCTATTCTTGGTAGAACAGATATAGAATAGAGTAGTGTCCTTAAAAAATCTGGTTGGCCCGAAAGTTGGATTACTCAAAAATACTGGACACGTATTTTTTCTTTTGTCACGTAAACCAAAAATGACGACGGTATAGTGCTTTTTTTTTTTTAGGTAGGGCCACTTGCAGTTCAGCACTATAAGGCTGTTTACTGCTTAACCGGTCGATCCTGTGGTGACCTTACAAGAAGGCCCCCAGCCAGGGCTAACTACAAGTTACATTTAAACGACCGCTCGCTAAGGGCGCCCCCTGTGGGGCTCGAACCTCGGCTTAGGGCGTCGTTGAATACTTACCAGAAACAAAGGCTGGGTCTCGTTATTATTATGTCGGGGGGTTGATAGTATAGTGCGTTGAAATTGCGCGTGACGTCACGCCGTGCTACATTTTTCGTTAAAAGTGTAGCACGGCGTGACGTCACAAGCCCCTTCTCCTGAACTTTGATGTGCTATATCATTGTCACTTTTTATTGAATTAAGTAAGCAAAAAATACGTTTCCAATATTTTATGGTAATCTGACGGACTGACGACGGACTAAATAGACTTAATATATTTTTACCTAGGACACATCCCTATTGGTCATGCTACGAGTTCTGGATATCTTCCTTGCGAATAGTAATGTGGTTATGCAAAATCGTGACCGATGACAGGAATGGAGGGAGACCTTTGTCCAGCTGTAGGACAATTCGGGCTAGTCATAAAAGGACATAATTCATCAATAACTGTTGGAGTAGTTCTTGAGTGGAGACTGAAAAGCGCAAGAGTAGGATTAGATCCGCGCTGGTTGAAGCAACGGCTACTAGCTGACACTGAGGAATACCTCAGTGTCAGCTAGTGGTTGGTGTCAGCAGCAGCCGAGAAAGGTCTATGACCAGCAGTGGACTGCTAACACCAGATGATGATGAGGCAGACACAAATACATATCTTTTCCGGGAAAGCGGTCACACGGTCATTGATACATTTCTGTTTGACTAAGTTTCATCTCATATTTAATCATACTTCGCGCTTATAACCTACTTTCGTTATCAGCGACAGTATTTAGCACTATAGTGAGTCAAAGATTATTTTATTATATTATATATTTGCATGTCCATACCATTAAATATGTACAGAAGGCCGGTTTTATAAAACGAGTGAAAATGTGTGTGTGTGATGACGATTTCAAAGGCATGCTAGTCGAAGATTTACGAGTATAATAAATAAATAATAAATAAATAATGCTGGACAATCCACACAGCATCATCTAGCCCCAACCTAAGCAGAGCTTGTGTTATGGGTACTACATGACTGATATACTTAATACAATACATTACATAGATAGATATTTTTTATTATACATAGCAAATACCCAGAACACCCGGTACAAATCTTTGTAGGTCGTACAAACATTTGTCCCAAGGCGGGAATCGAACCCGCAACCTCCTGCGTCGCAGGCGGACCTTCGCCCGCTGCGCCACATAGGTCGTCAAAAGTATATAGAGCGGAAGGGACATCGACGCAAAACCTGATACTATGAGTTCAGTAGGTACATGATTCTGGACAGGGTTGACATTTTTGTTGCATAAAAACTACCCTATGTCCTCAGGATCTCAAACTATCTCCATACTGAATTTCATATAAGTAAATCGGTTTACCGCATTAAGCGTGAGCAGGTAACAGACGGACAGTTGCTTTCATATATTTTATATTAGTATGCATTTGTATCAGATACTGAAGTATGGATGTACCTGGATGACCGAGGATTTCCTCGGATAAAACGATGTTTTCTAAAAATGAAACCTAGCTAGATCGATTTATCGCCCCCGAAACGCATGCATACTAAATTTTACCAAAATCGTTGGAGCCGTTTCCGAGATTCAGATTATATATATACATACATACAAGAATGCCTCGTTTAAAGGTATTAGTTTAACTGAAAGTTTTCCTGGACTGAGATTAATTATGTTCATTACATTTGGATATGCAGAAAGATTGACACTTTGGTCTAGCGGTCGCAAGCGTTACTGCTGAGGTCCTGGTTTCCATTACCGGATCTGATCTGCCAAAGTGATATTTGATTATCCCATCAGGGATTTCTCAGTTGCAGTCCGAAGTCTGGATTTGTGCCAGTGCCAGTTGATGGCAATATGCTCGTCCCCTATTACATGGGACTTAAAGGTAACTAGCAAAATGTGGGTGTACTATAGTTATACCTCTACCTAACTCTGCGGGCAAAAGAGGCTTGACGTTACCATCTCATTCTTTGCAAATAAAATATTCTGATTCAGAGTCCATCCAAAGACTGTCTATAAGAGATCGCTTTTAGCGATAAGGCCGCCCATTGTAACACCCTATGTACGAGTAGCTCTTAAAGTCGTTATTTGTAAGTTTTCATGGTGTACGATGAACGCTAAAAGCGAGACGCTTGAGTGCCGGTTCGAACAGCCTTCTGAACGTGTTCGTGGACCGCTGGGACTCACTGATGTGGCAGCACTGGATGTGACTACACACTGTGTTCGGTCGCATCCAGGGCTTGCCATAAAATTGGCGCTCCTGTAAAGTAAAGTAAGTACCAGCCTATTATTGTCCCACTGCAGGGCAAAGGCCTCTTCTCATACAGAGAAGGCATGAGCATTAATCACCACGCTTGCTCAAGACGGGTTGGCAATTTCAGACTTATGTCAATTATGAAAGTCCAGGTTTCCTCACGATGTTTTCCTTCACCGATGTCAGTGATGTCCAAGTTAAACTTAGAAAGTACATACGAGTATGAATTGAAAAACTCACATTTGTACTTGCCCAGGTTTGAACCCTACCTAGAGGCCATCATGACATGTTGTGTTTTGTTTTCGTCTTTGTTTTTGTATGTGCTAACAATATTGTATAAGGTTTTTGTGTTACTAACATTGCATGGACTATGTCTGAAATAAATAAATAATATTATTTTATAAAGAGTATTCTATTCTGAGTTCGCACGCATTCACGTGAGTTTAGGTTCGCTCGTTGTGTGGAATTGACCTTCTGTTCATATTCTGTTCTGTGTGTATTTTATAGTTTCTGTCCATACAATATTCTGTCCAGCACAATGTGATCGTTACTCAGTGTAATTACTTTCTGTTGCGATAAATATTAATTGGCAAATTGTTAATGATTGTTACAACCATAATTGTCTTGTCGTCGCGAGTTATGTGACGCTTTTATTTCATTGTTGAGGTGTGTTGTTATTTATGAATAGGGTAGTGTCTTTAAAAAATCCTTTTGTTCCAAAAGTTGGATTACTCAAAAATACTGGACACGTATTTTTTTCTTTTGTCTCGTAAACCAAAAATGACGACAATAGAATGCGTTGAAATTTCGCGTGACGTCACGACGTGCTACACTTTTAACGTAAAAGAGACGTCACTAGCCACTTCTCCTGAACTTTGATGTGCTATATCTTTGTCACCTTTTATTGCTTTGAGTAAGCAAAAAATACGTGCCCTATTGAACATGGACCTAATTGTTTTGTTATAAAGTTGAAAACCTATCAAAGAAATTTGACACATTGGGGTAGCTTGATGTGCTGCCCTCTGTACATAAGAAAATAACCCGAAGCTAACTGTTATGATGGGTAGAAAATAAATAGGGGACTTTTTTCGCGATAAGGTTAAATAGTGGTGGTGACTTTTTCGCCATACTTATTTTAACTTCAAAACCGCAAACGGGGAAAACCCATTTAGTGGTACTTTAAAATAATTGAGGTTAACACAATATTTTCTGTGGTTATGAAGTTCCTATAACTGCATATTTCTGTTTAAATTTGTTCCAAGTATCAGCTGTTTATATCGTTGTTTTTTTTATCGATATCTTAGTTGTCATATGCACGGTGGAGCTTAACACAATATGTTTTGTTGTTTATAAAAGCAATTATTTATGTGGATTAGTTATTGCGCGAGGTTTTGGGTTCGATTCCCAGGTCATAGAAAGTGTAAATGGGTTTTTCCACCTGGAATTTCTCAATAGCAGTCCGGTTTCTGGCATTGTGCCCGGTTGATGGCAATAAGCTCGCCCCTTATTACGTGGGACTTAAAACATAACAGTCTAAGTGTGGGTGTTACTATAGGCGCAGCACTGTCCAATCGTTCAGGAGTACAGGCGTGATGTTATGATTACATATTGCTTTGACATTTCTGTCATTGTCATCAGTATCCTGATACTCCTATGTACTATGAGGAACACGGTGTAAAGTTCTTCATCCCCTATACAAACGGTAGGATCCTCTGAATAGACGAGTGTTTATTTAACACTCGTCTACTCGTCCAGGTGGTAGTTAGTTTAGTTTAGGTTAGGTTAGACTGCATCGATGGTTTGCTTCGGGAAGTACCTGTGTCGCATAAACAGGGAGCCGGACGCCCGGTGTCACCACTGCGTCGACTGCCGGGAGAACACGGCGTGGCATACGCTGGCAGAGTGTGCCGCTTGGGAGGAGCCGCGCCGTGCCCTCGTTGCGGAAGTAGGCAGAGACCTGTCGCTGCCGGCCGTCATGTCATCGATGGTTGGCAGCGAGGAGGCCTGGAACGCGGCGGTGTCCTTCTACGAGACGGTTATCTCGCGGAAGGAGGCTGCGGAACGGGAAAGGAAGATTTCTTCCTCTAACCGGGCCCGCAGCAGGTGCACCGGGCGTCAGCGGAGGGCAGACAACGCCCGACGGACTTGGGGCCGTCCGTCGACCCCCACACATCAGGACAGGAGGTGGCGGCGCGAAGTGTTCCGCGCGCACCCCTCTTAGACGTCACGGGTGGAGTCAGACTCACTCCCCCTCGACCTGAGGAGGCCTGCAGAGGCTTGCCGGCGCTAGCCGGGGGTTGCGGAAGGATCGTACATTCCCGCGACCCTCGATGTAGGTGTGAGATGGAACACCGGGGTGGTTTTAGTCAGTAAGAGTCCGTCAGACCCCTTCGCCCCCCCAGGGCGGAGGAAATCCATGAGGATTTTTCACTTCGTATAAAAAAAAAAGGTTAGGTTAGACTGGATCTTGACCTCTGAATAGTATGAAAGAATCTAGACAGAAGGTGATAATGGTTTCCACAAATAACCATTGAGAAAACCCCGCCATTATATATTTATCGTACGTGTACCTACATGATCAAACAAACTTATCTACTGTACAAATAATAATGGTATTTTCATCATACGTGATAGAGGGCGCCCTGATAATACTATTGCAGAACAAATATTTGACAGAACTCTTGAAACAGCTTCAGAAATGTGTTTATTTTTTTGCTATTTCATGTTTTTATAACAAAAATACTGTCATCATCTGCCTAGCCTTTTCCAAACCATGTTGGGGTTGGCTTCCAGTCTAACCTAAAAATGAAATTCACGAGAATCGCCGACATTCTAATCTGGTGTAGGTACCAGTGTATTCTCCTCCTTGCCAGTTAAGTACATATCATAATCAGCCTAGCCTTTTCCCAACTATGTTGGGGTCGGCTTCCAGTCTAACCGGATACAGTTGATTACCAGTGTTTAACATGGAGCTACTGCCTATTTGACATCTACGGCCCAGTTTCTGAGCAACACGATACTCCTTGATAAGACTGGGTGTCAGACTTTCGGGTTTCTATATTACCCGTTACGAATGTCAAAGATCTACAAATGACAGCCGGGACCAACGGCTTAACATGCTCTCCGAGGCACGAAAGAGTCTCGATATGTTACGAAAGGCCCATCCGCAGACTGATCCCAGCAAGCGTAGCTTAACCTCCGATCAACCCGTGCGGCTGTTTTTATTTAGCCACGAGCTCTGCCACTGGCACTTTGAACATTGACATATTGGGTAATCTCGATTCTCGATTAACACATAACATCAGGCCTGATAGTCACGCGATGCGGACGTCGACACGAACCCAAGTTATGTCCCTACCAAAAATAGCTCAAACACTAAAGAGGTGGTCACTTCAAAAAATGAAACACAAGCAGAATTAGGGCCGTCGCGTACTGGCGGCATGTAAAAGGAATTTAGTATTTAAGCGCAAATGATTAGGGATCTAATTTCATGTTGAGCGTTAACAGTGTTTAAATAAGATACAAAATCATCTGTATTACAATAATCCCTTGTTGAGTTTTGCCGCTAGAGGCGGCAGATCAAGTCTTGGGTACGATAAAGTACGATCCAGTTCCGTCTGACTCTAACTTCTGAACCTATAAGGTTTTGGTAATCATCATCATCATCATCATCATCCTCCTGTCTTTATCCCAATTTATTTGGGGTCGGCGCAGTATGTTTTTTTCTTCCATAAATCTCTACATGCCGTCATCTCAATAGTCACCTCTTTTCTAGCCATATCATCTTTCATACAATCCATCCATCTTTTCTTCGGTCTCCCTCTATTCTTGTAACCCTCCACATTCATACTCAAAACTTTCCTCACAACGTGGTCCTCATTCCTTCGCATTAAATGCCCATAGCATGACAACCGATTTCCACAAAACTTCTCGGTCACAGGCACCACTTTCAGACTTCCTCCTACATACCAATTTCTTATTCTATCCATTCGCGTAACACATCACATCCCCCTCAGCATTCTCATCTCAGATGCATGTAACTGCCTTTCATTCATCCCTTTTGCGGCCCAACATTCTGATCCATACAAGACAAGGTCTCACCATTGTCTCGTAAATCTTCAATAATGTAATTATTATGGTGATGTTATTTATTTAAGATGATTTTGATGTTTATGCCTTTTGGCTAATAAAAGGTTATCACCCTGGGCGCCTTAAGGCAGACGGATGAAGCATAGACGTACTATAGTCTAAGTTATGATCGCCTTAACAGCTCAACAGCCAAACAATAAGACACAATCCCTTGACGCAGCAGACCTTTAAGCAGCATTGTGAAATAATACGCAATATTAATCATTGATAAAATACACATAGCATATATTTTCCTTCGGCAGAGCAAATACAAGTAGTACCTACTGATAAATTACAATGTCGTTTGATGAACAAACACTACTTACTAATAAATAATTACTTTGCGAATCCCTGTTTATGTTTTCTAAAGGTTTTATGATGAAACATTATGATAAACTATATTTCTTTCTGTGAATTGTTTTTACACGTTTTTGATAAAAAGAAACTGCCGCACGGGTTAATGGAAGTTTAAACTACGCTTGCCGAGGTCAGTCTATGGATGGGTGACCGTTCTTATCATATCGAGACTCCGCTCGTGCCTCAGAAAGCACGTTAAGCCGTTGGTCCCGGCTGTAATTTGTACATCTTTGACAGTCCATACGGGTAGTCAGAAGCCCGAAAGTCTGGCAACCAGTCTTACCAAGGGGTATCGTGTTGAACAGTGAGTGGGATGTGGTGATCAGATAGGAAGTCGCTCCATGTAAAATACTGGTATTCAGCTGCATCCGGTTATAGGCTGATATGTTACGAACGGTCACCCATCCACAGACTGACCTCGGCAAGCGTAGCGTAGCTCTGTTCTGTCTTCTGCTTGATAAGGAGGGAAGTGGAAATTATGTATTTTCCTAACTCCTCCGCTGTTCTATTCTGATTAATTTCGTTGCGGGATCCAAGACAGTTTAATCGTTTCTCCGGGACTCCTCGGGCTTTATTGTCTCGACGCTTTTCTGGTGGTCGCCACTGTTGATTCTGGTTTTCAGGAGTTGCAGTGGTTTGGGAATAGCGTATCGGGCTTGTCCCATAAAATAAAAAAGTGTAGCTTAACCTTCGCTCATCCCGTGCAGCGGTTTTTATTTAGCCACGAGTTCCATACAATTTTGTATGAGCCATTTAATAGCAGCCGCAGCGTATTTGTGTTGGCACATTAAACCACATTCAACATTTTTTTATATTCTATCATCTATAATAGCAATTCATTATCAATAGCAATAAATTATCATATATTTAGCATTCTATCAATAATAGCTACTGTAATTCTGTAAACAACTTCTTTAATATTTTTGTTATTGTTACATCATTTGTAAAACTTACATTTCACTAAGCATTTTCAACTTTACATAAATATTTCTTTTCCTTTTCTTAAACTTTATTTTCTAGAGTAAAAATGTATAACGTCAGTAAAACCATGGACGAATTCGTCCTTGGTAAAAAGTATCCTGTGAATAACGCAGTTATTATTATTTATAAGTCTCACTGTTTGTATATTTTTATTATGTAATTGTTAGTTGTTCCAAATAAAATAAAATAAAATAGAAGTTAAGCATTTTGGCTTGGCAATCAACGTGCTAGTAGAATCCTAAAAATAATTAATGAGGAACAAATATTAGTCATATTGCAATCAGTTTCCCACAATTTTTCGCTGTTTTTATCTCAAGACGTCAAAGAATTGATAATTTTATCACATAATCTTACTACTCGCGAGATTATTGAACTGTCGCGTGTGCAAATAATAGTAAAGTATAATCTAATCTCATCTCTTAGACTTCCCCTTGTAGTACATCTCGTAAAACTCGTTCTTCTGTTTTTTTGATACGTTGCCCCACACTAGGAATGTTTCCTGTGTCGTGGGTACGTTTACAAACATTTAATATCACATATACGAATAGCCAGACACGGAACAACTACCTCTAGGCCATACAAATACTTGTTCCGTGCGGAAATCGAACCCACAGCACGTGGCGCAGCAGTACATCGCTCAGCCACTGCGCCAACCGTACCGTCTGAATGAATAGCTGTTAATTCAATTCAAATACTCAAAGAGTGACGAGATAGTGCTTCCCTACCCGTCACTTTCAATCCATCACGAAAATCGGACAGTTTTACTTGTAGTCAGAAGCCTGAAAGTCTGACATCCAGTCTTACTAAAGGGTATAGTGTTATCCAGTAACTGGGTTCAAAGTTGATGATATAGCACATCAAAGTTCCGGTGAAGGGGCTTGAGACTTCACTGTTACGTTAAAAGTGTAGCACGGCGTGACGTCACGTGCAATTTCAACGCACTATATTATCTTTGTCATTTTTGGTTTGTGTGACAAAGGAAAAAATACGTGTCCAGTATTTTTGAGTAATCGAACTTTCGGACCAATCAGAATTTTGAAGGACACTACCCTATTATTACGCTACACGAAGTGTCCATGCATTACTAACGCAATGATCAGCGCCAGAGATAATGTCAATATTAAATATCAGTAACTGATAAAGAGTGACAGATTTCATAATCAATACTTTTTTGTGAGATACGTGTGGAATGACCTAGGCACTACATCCATCACAGACACAGCCAGACGCCTCATATCACGTAGAAGATGGCGTGACGAGATACATCATCATCATCATCAGGCTATACTAGTCCACCGCTGGACATAGCCCTCTCCTAATGAGCGCCATAGCGCCCTGTCTTCAGCTTGCCGCATCCAGCATCTGCCTGCAGTCTTTCGCAGACGAGATATAATGATAGTAAATTATAAATGACTAGCCCTTCGCCCGCGACATTGTCCGTGTGGTTTTCCCTGCGAACTTTCAATTTCTTTGATAGTTTTTTAACTCTATGACAAAAGAATAAGTTTCATATTCAATCGGGACAATTTGAGTAGAGAGAGGAGAGTTTGGGGTGGCTTGATGTGCTGGCGTCTGTACCTTGACTGGTGCATTCTTGCCTAGAAGTAACACGAGTCTTTAAACGCCTGATTTCACTAACACTTTCTTTTTCTTTATAAAAACATTTAAAGTCACATACACGAACAGCCGAACCCGGAACAACTACCTGTAGGCCATACAAATATTTGTTCCGTGCGGGAATCGAACCCACGACACGCGGCGCAGCAGTCGACCGCTCAGCCACTGCGCCATCACTAGTATAGACGGCAATAGACTGCCACTCTATAACGTGAGACTTAATCATAATTGGTGAAATATGGGTGTACTATTGGTACACCTCTGTATAACCCTTTGGGAGTACAGTCATGATGTTATGCTGTAGTTTTTAAACGGGCGAAATACTCCCAGGATAAAGACTTTTAGCTATTCCAAAATTTCGAATCCTGGAAAGTCCAGAGTCTGGATTTGCTGCATGGAATTTGAACTTATCCGTCGAAATCTGGGTGTACTATAGGTACACTTCTGCCTAACCCTTTAAAGAAACCTGGCGTGTCGTTATGACTCCAATCTAGGTATAAACCTACTGGAATGGACTAACCATCGTTCTAGAACACAGACCTTGGACCTCAAGTTTAACCGGCCATGGTAACTGTCATTAAGTCAATGAAGCAGAGTTAATTTAAAACGATTTGAAAGTAAACCAGTTAGTGAAAGTTAATTTTAACTGGTGAAGCAAATGCTACCTTAGAGACGGCGTTGAAACTTCATGGGTTTGATTTCGCTGCTATTCATTGGATAATCTTCAGGGATTACCCTTAGGGGCAGTGGCGGACTAACAGGGGGGCGGAAGGGGTGGCCCGCCCCGGGCCTCCGGTCTTGGGGGCCCCCAAATTCTTCGCATTCCCCTGATCAAATCCTAAACAAGACTTTAAAATTGTGCCTAACGTACATTATTTCATCAAGATCAAAACACTACAGCCATCTAGACTTTTTACGCGATATATTCGTTTTACTTTGCTTAACCCGTCCAATACGCTGGGGGAATTCCCGTCTTTGTAGCGTATACTTTCAAATTAATTTCACTTGCCAGATATTAACGAAATAAACATAAAAACTACATACAAATGTGAACTGAATAAAAAGCTTGTAAAACTACATTTTTTTTAAAGCTGGGGGGCCTCATTCGGCTTTGCCGCCCCGGGCCTTAGACGGGCTTAGTCCGCCACTGCTAAGGGGTACAGTACAGTACACGAACAGGGTGTAAAGTTCCTCATCTGCCGTTGAAAAGGGAGGATACTCCGACGAGACGGGTGTTGTGTCTGTTGGGTTACTGCCCGTCGGTTGCTGTATAGTTCTTGTATCATCATCCTCCTGCCCTTATCCCAATTTTATTTGGGGTCGGCGCAGCATGTTTTCTTCTTCCATACACCTCTATTTGCCGTCATCTCATGGGTCACCTCTTTTCTTGCCATATCCTCTTTCACACAATCCATCCATCTTTTCTTTGGTCTTCCTCTACTCATGTAACCCTGCACATTCATACTCAAAACTTTCCTCACAACATGGTCCTCATTCCTTCGCATCACATGCCCATACCATGACAACCGATTTCCACACAACTTCTCGGTCACAGGCGCAACTTTAAGACTTCCTCTTACATACTCATTTCTTATTCTATCCATTCGCGTAACACCACACATCCCCCTCAGCATTCTCATCTCAGCTGCATGTAACTGCCTTTCATTCATGCCTTTTGCGGCCCAACATTCTGTATAGTTCTTGTATATATTATATTAAATCGCACGGAGAACTTTGATATCGCGATGTAGGATACGTCAGATTTAGTTCGTATGTGGCGAGATAGATGTCGCTCTCCTTTCTAGGGAGAATGTCTAGAACTCTAGACTGACTAAAACCTACGGTGTTCCTCCCGATGTCAGAAGTCGAGAGCGCAAGATCTTCTTATTTAATATCCACTCTTCAGACACATACCAGCCCGTCATACCAATTTGTAGTAAGCGGTAGTCTGGCGTCTGTTTTGAAAGTGTTGTGTTTGCCCGTAATTGGCATATATATTAGAATGTAACCTAAGATTAATTGTATTTATGTTCATAAATAAATAAATAAATAATGCTGGACAATCCACACAGCATCATCTAGCCCCAAGCTAAGCAGAGCTTGTGTTATGGGTACTAGATGACTGATATACTTAAAACAATACATTACATAGATAGATATTTTTATTATACATACATAGGAAATACCCAGAACACCTGGAACAAATATTTGTAGATCGTACAAACATTTGTCCCAAGGCGGGAATCGAACCCAACCAATCCAACCTCTTGCGTCGCAGGCGGACCTTCGCCCGCCGCGCCACAACGGTCGTCAAATTTTATATAATAATTATAAATGTATAAAAAAATTATATACATATGTGCTGTGGGTGAACCTTTAAGTAAATTAATAAATACCAAATACGTCATCTCATACAAATAACGCACGAGCATTAGTCACTAAAGAAATGCAATAGAAGTATTCTATTTTTCTTGGCAAATGGGGTGATAATATTTAACAAGTCAGTCTCGAACGTCTCAAGCAGGAAGTCTATTTTTAAGTTTTTCAATTTTAGAAGATGATTGGGGGGGGGGCTTACTTACCCCACTTCTCTCCCTCCCCTCTTGCACCACCACTGTGTCGGCTTCACTATGTCTCACTCACTTTAAGTCTACTCGAATTCAACAGAATACTAGTATTTTACATGGCGCGACTGTATATCTGTTAAACCTAGTTACTGGGCAACACGATACCCATCGGTAAGCCGAGATGAGATGGATGTTTACATTTTCCCTGATTTCTAAGTTCAAGTGAGTGTACAGTCGTGGAAAGTGCCGTGGGTACGATTCCTGCACGGAACAAATATATATATATGTATATTTTTTAAATAAACGTTGCCCAACACTAGGAATTTCTCCTGTGTCGTGGGTGCGTTGACAAACATATAAAGTCACATACACAAACAGCCAGACCCGAAATAATTACCTGTAGGCCGTACAAATATCATATAAATATATCATACATCTGCGCCAACCGTGTCGTCAATATGATCTACAAGTACTTGTTCCGGGTCTGGCTGTTTGCAATGTGTATGTGAGTTTAAATGTGTACTACACAGGAGAAATTCCTAGTGTGGGGCAACGTAAAAAGAAAATTAATGGTTTTCACTTCATTTTTAATTACCTCCAATGCGCAATCTATTCTTAAGTCATCTCAAGTTGCTTTGTTTTTCCCCCAACTAAGTTGGGATCGCCTTCCAGTCTAATCGGATGCAACTGAGTACCAGTATGTCACATAGAGCGACTGCCTATCTGACCTCCACAACAAAACCTAGTATAAGCATCGGCCCGGATCGTGAACGCTGGATGCAATAGTTGGGATAAGTTCCCGCATAGGTACTTTATACTAAAATCGACTGCTGCTTAACCCGAGGACAGTACTCAAGATCCGTGCCGGTAACTATACAGTAAAATGGGGTAAATCGAAAAGCTGGGGTGAATCGAAACAAAACTTAAAATGAGAAACAATCAGCATTGCCATTCAAAGTGGAAATGCTGCCAGCCTTCTGGGTACTTTTCCCGTTGACAGCGATGCGGATGAAATTTTCGATGCCCTGTGATTATTTATTTTATTTAATTTCTTCATGTATTAACAGTTGTATCGTTTTATAGAAATAAATAATTTTCGTGAGTTAATCGTTGATTCAACATGATTAATTACTGACTTGGTGTTGAAATTAATAATTTCAATTCCTTAAAAAATAAGAGTCCTTGTAGTAACAAACAATGTTGAAGTAACGCGAAAATGCCCTCCAAAGTTATTTTTCTGCTCATTCCTGCGTTTCTATTCACCCCGTTTTACAGTACTCTAGAACACAATACACCTTGGTCCCCTGTATTTAAAGCTATTGCATCATCATCATCATCATCATCATCATCATCAGGCTATATTAGTCCACTGCTAGACATAGCCCTCTCCTAATAAGCGCCATAGCGCCCTGTCTTCAGCTTGACGCATCCAGCATCTGCCTGCAGTCTTTCGCAGATCGTCATCCCACCTGGTCAGAGGGCGTCCCACACTACGTTTTTACTAGCTATTGCATAAGAACATAGTAATACTTTCCTGCTTACCATGATCTCAGAAAACACGTGTACATATAATATTCTATTTACCTCCGTCGATTCATATGAGAATTATGACTAATTGAATATCAATTTTAACTATGTTGTGTGTTATAACAATACTGCAGTAGTTACCTCCATTCAATGACTTACGGTACTTTTATTGAGTAGGTAAGGAAAATAGTAATTGTAAAATAATTGTGGCATTGAAGTTTTCCGTTGTTCGTCACAAATAACCTCTCGACTACTTACTCCTATGTGCTGTGATGGTTTTCCTTGAGTACAAAGTCCAAGTGAGTGTACAGTCGCGGTACAATGCTCCAAAACTATTGTATGTATCTTTATGTACAGCCTACCACCTAAGTTCACATTGTGGAATGCAACAAACGTATTGAGTATTGAGTAAGAAAAGGTCATACTTAATTTCTCATCATTTTCCGGCAACTGGCAGTCTTAAGCGGATGCAGTTGAATACCTATTATATTACATGGAGCGACTGCCTATTTGACCTTGACAACCCAGCTACTGGGTAACACGATACGCTCTGCTAAGACTGGTTGTCAGACTTTCGGGCTATCAAGGATCTACGAATGACAGCCGGGACTAGAGTTGCCAGGTCGCCAAGCCTAATAGCCGGACAGACCAGCCAGTTTGGCCGGACATTTGGGTAGAAAGGCCAGACAACCTACATTATTGAGGATTTTGTCTCAGAATGAATAGGTACGACAAAAAAAATACACAAATAGTGTTCGTATGGTTTGTTGTACTAATAAAAACGAAATATCTGTCTTTTCGTGTTGGGCAGTTGAGAAAAAATGGTCTAAGTATGCTAAGCTTAGTCTTACAAAGTCCGGACACCTAATCAAAAAGCCTACCTATGTCCGGCTTTATCCGGACCTCTGGCAACGCTAGCCGGGACCAACTTGCTTTTCGAGGAACGGAGGAACCCATCCATTTTATTCAGAGACACCTACGTGCCTCCGTTACCATCCCGTCTCCGTTGCCATCACCCATCCACGGAACAGCCTCGGCAAGCGTAGTTTTAACGTCGATCGACTGTTATTATTTATCTTTAATCAACGATACAATAATTATGAATAATTACGTTTATGATATAATAGATAAGTCCGCGACTTATCGCAATACATTCACTGATGTTATTGACCCACATGCACAACCAACATTACTTGAGCTGCGGTATTAATCTTGAGATATATAAACGTGGGTCAGGTTATATTGTTTTTTTCGTACTTAAATGTTTGGCATTCCAACTCAGTGATTTTGTGTTATTATTTTTAGACTAACTTGTTCAACAGGTTTTGCTTGATTGACTGGTATACATATATTTTATTTACCGTTGATTTTTGTTTCTTGCTTCGTTAATTAGTTGTTGCTAGGGCTACTGGTGAGCATGAGGTCCTCGGTACGATTCTCTGGTTGAGCAGTGTAATTCGGTTTTTCTTAGTAGCAGATCAGAGTCTGGATTTGTGCCCGGTTGTTGGCTTAAGGCTGTACAAAACGTACACCTCTCCCTACCCCTCGTGGAATACAGGTGTGATGTTATGTTTGGTTTAGTGTGAAAACATAATTAATTCCATTTTTTTTAATATTTACAAGTACACAAGTTGGTAGCGGGGTGACTGGCCAGATTGCGCTGGACTTACTACAAACTCCAAGAGGTTAAGCACCTTTGGTAGCACTTTTGCGTGCTATTCATTATCGTTATTGTGTTTTTATTACTAGCCCCAACTGACGGCACGGTTGGCGCATCTGCTGAGCGATTGGCTGCTGCGTTTCGTGTCGTGGGTTCGATTCCCGCACGGAACAAATATTTGTATGGTTCGTGTATGTGACTTTAAATCTTTGTAAACGCACCCACGACACAGGAGAAACTCCTAGTGTGGGGCAAAGTTAAAAAAAAAAACTGTCCTACTACTAAGCAAAGAATGCCTTCCTCCATTCCTTCCATCAGTCGTGATTCCGTGCCGCCTGCTCCGCTTCACGCTGAAAACCAGCGCCGTGATTTCATGCCTTCATGCACGGGACACAGCATTAAATAAATAAGTAAATAAATCATCATCATCATCATCATTTCAGCCGAAAGACGTCCACTGCTGGACAAAGGCCTCCCCCAAGGATTTCCACAATGACCGGTCCTGTGCCTTCCGCATCCATGCCCTTCCCGCGACTTTCACCAGGTCGTCGGTCCACCGTGTGGGAGGCCTGCCTACACTGCGTCTTCCGGCGCGCGGTCGCCACTCGAGAACTTTCTTGCCCCAACGGCCATCTGTTCTACGAGCTATGTGCCCCGCCCACTGCCACTTAAGTTTGGCGATTCTGTGTGCTATGTCGGTTACTTTAGTTCTCCTGCGGATCTCTTCATTTCTGATTCGATCACGCAGGGAAACTCCGAGCATAGCACGCTCCATCGCCCTTTGGGTGACCTTGAGCCTTCTTATGAGGCCCAAGTAGTAAGGGACCAAGTCTCAGTTCCGTAGGTCATCGCTGGCAACACACACTGGTCATAGACTTTAGTCTTGAGACACTGCGGTATTTTGGACGAAAAGATATTACGAAGCTTCCCGAACGCTGCCCAGCCGAGTTGGATTCGACGATTGACCTCTTTCTCAAAGTTGGACCTGCCTAACTGGACTGTCTGTCCCAGGTAAACATATTCGTCGACAACTTCGAGTGTAGAGTCTCCAACCTTTAAAGAAGAAGTGGGTGCGACATGGACATTTGACATAATTTTCGTCTTGTCCATGTTCATTTTGAGGCCCACTTGTTGGGAGGCTCTACTGAGGCCATCGAGCATTGTGCCTAGGTCTTCCAAGGTCTCAGCCATGACTACGATATCGTCAGCGAATCGAAGGTGAGTGATGTACTCGCCGTTGATAATGATGCCGAGTCTTCTCCAGTCCAGGAGCTTGAAAACATCTTCCAGGCCGGCAGTGAACAGTTTCGGAGATATAACGTCTCCCTGTCTCACCCCTCGCTGCAACTGGATAGGTTTTGAGCTTTGATCCTGGAGGCGGACTGACATGGTGGCGTTTTCGTACAAACACTTCAGCACTTCGATATATCGATAGTCAATTTGGCACCGTTGGAGAGACTGTAGCACGGCCCAGGTCTCGATCGAATCTAAGGCTTTCTCATAGTCCACAAACGCCAAGCAGAGTGGCTGGTTATACTCCTCAGTCTTCTGTATAATCTGTCGCAGCGTATGTATGTGGTCTATGGTGCTAAAGCCTTTTCGGAAACCGGCTTGTTCGGGAGGCTGGAAGTCGTCGAACCTGCGAGCGAGACGATTCGTAATGACTCTCGAAAACAATTTGTAGACATGGCTCAGAAGCGAGATGGGTCTATAATTCTTCAACAAGGTTTTATCGCCTTTTTTGAAGAAGAGTACCACCACACTTCCGTGCCATGCCTTAGGCGTTCGTCCCTCGAGTATGACGGAATCAAATAGCTTCTGAAGAGCTTTCAGTACCGGTGTTCCACCAGCTTTCAGAAGCTCAGCCGTGATTCCATCATCACCCGGTGCCTTATTGTTCTTTAGCTGTTTAAGAGCCATTCTAATCTCGTACAGGCTGACGTCCGGGATATCCTCGGTATAGTGTCGGGTCAATCTGGCTCTTGGGTCTTTAGCCTGATTATTAACAGATTGCCGTACACTCGTGTATAATTGTCCGTAGAACTTCTCGACCTCTTTCAACAGCTCCGGCTTTGACGAAACAATTCTGCCATCCTCTGCCTTCAGCTTAGTCAGTTGGCTTTGACCAACAGACAGATCCCTTGCGAAAACCTTTGAGCCTTTGTTGCTCTCAATCGCCTCCTTAATACGAGTCGTATTAAATTGGCGTAGGTCGCAAGTCAAGGACTTGGAGATCCATCTGTTTAAACGCCGATACTGAGCAGCATCTTCAGAGGACTGCAGAACCAAATTTCGTCTTTGTTCCATAAGTTTGTTGGTGAGGTCCGAGATCTTTTTGGTTCCTTTTGAACGACGGGTTTTGAAGATCTTAGACCCAGTCGTTTGGACAATTTCCACAAATCTGTCATTGTAATCATCCACATTTTCGCAATCTCCCAGGCATTCAAAGCGATGCTGCAGCTCGAGCTGAAAGTTCTCAGGGTTCTGGAGCTGGATAGGTGCTGGTCGGAGCGTAGACTTCATCAGTCGACATCTTTCGAGCTTTGTTCTAAGATTCAATGTGCCTCTTACCATCCGGTGATCGCTTCCTGTTTTTACTGAATTGATCACGGAGACATCATTGAATATGTGCCTCTTCGTCGACAGGATGAAGTCAATCTCATTTTTTGAGACACCGTTAGGATGCAGCCATGTCCACTTACGCTGTTCCGGTTTTCTGAAGAAGGAGTTCATCATAAAAAGGCCCTCCTTCTCCATGAAGCCGGCCAGCAGATGGCCACGTGCATTCCTCTTTCCATATCCAAATTGCCCCACTCTCAGCTCATGAAGTAAATAAATAGTGCTGGACAATCCACACAGCATCATCTAGACCCAAGCTAAGCAGAGCTTGTGTTATGGGTACTAGATGACTGATATACTTAATACAATACATTACATAGATAGATATGTTTTACTAGACATAACAAATACCCAGAACACCCGGAACAAATCTTTGTAGATCATATTTTATTATTCACTTTCAAGTGAATAAACAGTTTTTCTTTCTTCTTCTTTCTCTTTCCATTTATTAAGGAAGACATCTAGGTCGTCCCACCATATCTTTCGTGGTCTGCCATGGCCTCATGTCGCTGTTTCGGGGCACCGATTTGCGTTTGATGGGCCTACAGCTCATTCGGCATGCGTCAGACGTGTCCTGCCCAGTCCTATTTAAGCAAATGAGTCTCATTATTTCTCCAACCGACTACTGAATAGGATGGGGCGAAGACCGTCTGTAGGCTAAGACCAACACATTAAAATATAGTTCGAGAAAGAGGCATAGGTAATCCTGAAATGCAAGAATAAATCATCCACCCTGTTACCGGGCAACACGAGACCCCTTGGTAAGACTGGTTGTCAGATTTTCGGGCTTCGGACTGCCCGTAACGAATAATTACAGTCCGGACCAACGGCTTTACGTGCTTTCTGAGGTACAAAGGGGTCTCAATATGTATTGGATGATCTGACAGTATATTTGTACGATAAAATACAGAGTCATGGACTAATCGACGCACGCACAACTGATTAATTTACTAGTGTTGAGTAAAAACAAAGTAAAAAACAATACCGACGAAAAGTCGTGTACTGAACTTATGGTATCAGGTTGTGAGAAGATTTAATTAATTAATTTATAGTTTATCAAAACGGTAAAAACACCAATTACAATAATTAACATAGAAACATAATATAAAATAAAACAAAAGCAAAACATACAGTCGACAGCGTTCAATGATAATTGAAATAACAGCTGACACGGAACAGTGGACACTCTTGCATACTATCTCTCACAGAACACCAGACATATACACATTAATTTAATCCATGAATCCGCAAACACATCACATTCAGGGTTGGCAATGAGAAGGGCGTTGAGCATCTTAAGGGTACGACATAAAGGAGATTCAGCTCTGGCAACCGTTTTGCATAACGGTGGGGCGAAGAGGTTGTGCTGTCGGCTCTGGCGGTGTCCGATGATATTGTCGGGCACAAATAGGTGATGTCCTTTCCACCCTGTACACTAAAATGAATATTACTATCTTCCATTTAGGTTAACTGACGGTTATGGGAATAGCCCCAAAAATTAACTAGTCTACCCATAACATCACGGGCTGGGCTTGCCGAAAATCAATGGCCAAATATAGACATTGACCTTTTAGCCAAGTTAATGGCCAACGTTATCTTTGGCGCGATCGATATCTGAACACGCCTGCTAATTGCACCCTTATTTCGCAAGTAATGTTTCTGTCTCACGTAAGAGTGGCTCGTGGCTGTATTGAAACGGCCGCTCGTGTCTTTAGGGGTATAATAATAAATAATATTGTTTTTTTATTACCTTCAATAATTGTACAAGAAACTCTTATCTAGAAACTATGCAGCGTAACAACAAAAGAAAAGAGTGTTTTCGATTAGCTCTGGCACCCAATGTATGATTTAACCTACGTAGGTATGAGGAACAGGGTGTATGATCAGATGTATGAACGTAAACGAAGCAATAGGAGTATGTAAGGATCGTAGCAGGTGGTGATCCTGCCATATTCACGCCTTTTACCCATGGTACCTACCACCATGGCAATAAGGCGTGAGTTTAATTATGGGCGACCACGACCCGCGACTTTGTCCACTTGATTTTCGTACCTTTTCCTTCAAACTTCAACATCCCTCGACCCACTTTCGAAAACATAATATAGCCTATGATACTCACTGGTCATGTATCTTTCTATAGGTGAAAGTTGGCTGTGTTCGAGTTTATCCATTACAAAAAAAAACATACTAACAAACAAATCAATCAAATACCGACATACACATTGTCAATCACAAATTACTCTTTCATCATCATACTCTTGCCCTTATCCCAATTTCATTTGGGGTCGGCGCAGCATGTCTTCTTCTTCCATACATCTCTATTTCCCGTCATCTCAGAAGTCACCTCCTTCTTAGCCATATCAACTTTCACACAATCCATCCATCGTTTCCTGGGTCTTCCTCTTCTCCTGTAACCCTCTACATTCATACTCAAAACTTTCCTCACAATATGATCCTCATTCCTTCGCATCACGTGTCCATACCATGACAGCCGATTTCCACACAACTTCTCTGTCACAGGCGCCACTTTCAGACTTCCTCTTATGTATTCATTTCTTATTCTATCCATTCACAAATTACTCTTTATAAGTATATAACCTTGGGCTTATAGGTACCATTGGTATGTTACCGGAAAACCATCGCTGATACACATTCAACTCATTCTTTTTTCTGTGACAAAGTCACATGGCCGGTCCAAGGTCTGTTCCATACTATGGTTTTTGGCAATTATACGTGCTTTACATGGTAAATAATCACGTGGGACAAACGTGACGTGTACTCGTTTGACACGAATGCCAAGAAGGATTTTGATTTACGCGTTTCTTCGTATGTTTTGTAATATTCTTTATATCCTCGTATCATCGGAACGGCTGGAAGGATATTTTCAGTAGGGATGTGTCCTAGATAAAAATATATTAAGTCTAGTCAGTCAGTAAGATTACCAAAAAATGTTGGACAAGTATTTTTTGCTTACTCAAATCAATAAAAAGTGACGATGATATAGCACATCAAAGTTCAGGAAAAAGTGCTTGTGACGTCACTGTTACTTTAAAAGTGTCGCACGGCGTGACGTGCAATTTTAACGCACAAAAAGTTTACGTAACAAAAGGAAAATACGTGTCCAGTATTTTTGGGGAATCCAACTTTCGGACCAATCAGAAAGACACTACTCTATTATAATATCGTTGGATTTGTCTTAGCATTCACAATCTCCCAAATAACATAAAATAAAAACAAATGTGTTGGTAAATTTATAATAAAAAATTTGCTTGATCTTTTTATTCCGCGACTGTACATCAATAATGAACGTTAAATAAAAAGCATTTTTTTTGGATATTCAAAATACAATAGAGATTCTTTATTCTTTGAATTTTTGAAGATATGGCCTGTTTCATCCCAGTAAAGTAAGCAATAATCGAATCCTTGGATATTATTGGCATCCTGCCCGCGCCAGCCTTCGGGTCGTTACACCCTCTGTTAATGGGACTGCCCCAATATAATCGAGATCCATGGCGCCGGTGCCAAGGAGTAGAAATCCGACAGAGACGAAACTTCAGGAACACTTCAACTTTTTATCTCGCGACTGTACATAAAAAAAATCCAAGGTCGGTTAGAAAGGTTAGGTGCGTAGTATCTAGTCACAACCGGGTGCTGTTAGGTGACGTTAGGGCACATAAGTCTCTGTAGTGTACTTCCTCTGTGTCCCCATGTCGATGCCGCCAGTCTGGCCTACACTGTTATGTGCGAAATTTGACCTACTTATAGTTAGCACGTGTAGTCTGCCACCTTTGCCCGATGACCTTTTTATTATTTTTCAAACGACGAAAGAAAATAGGAGGACGTTCTCAATTGGCCTAGCATATCTTTTTACAGTGTAGTCCGATTTCGATTATTCTTCTTTTTTTATTGGATAGGCTATATATATGCGTATATATATATGTATACCTCAAAGTTGCCTGTACGTACGGGGTACGTGGGGGTACGTGTGCCTAGACTATTCCACACGAATTCGTGCAGGACTAACGCTGGGGTGCGCGTGCCTCTTCGTCGCCTTGTTGATGCGTACAACGCTCACTTTATGGAGCTTGATATATTTACTCTTGCCAAGGATCGCTTCAAGGCAAGTGCAATAGAGTTGTTAAAATCATAAGTATGTATATATTTTTCTTTCCCTTCTTCTTCTTACTAAGCTATGCACACCGTTTGTCTGTTTTATTTTAACTTTTTTTATAAATTCGTGGACATTGTTGTGGGTTACATGTATGGTAACATAAATATAGAATAGACTGTGTATATCTATACACAGTATTTCTAAGTATTGTGCTAATTTAAGAATCTCTAGTTAAGCTTGGCATGTAACTGTTTTTTGTCCCTAACAAATAAAATAAAATAAAAATAAAAGTTGATTGGTTCCATTTATCTTTGAAACAAAAATCCATACCTAAGCGTAGAAAATAGGGGATAATTGATTATTCACCTGCTGAATTTTGTTAAAGGTGATGAGCAGTTTACATTGGGTTATTTTAACGATTCATTCAAAACCGACCAACTAAAAAACGAGAAATAAAAAATGTTTTTACAAAAATTTAACTGACTTTGAAAAAAAATACTAATTTTAATTTCGGAAGTCGGTAGCAAATATTCTTTAAAGAAAACAACCAAAGCCACCAGACATCCGAAATTAAACATATAATACACCTTTTTGTCTGTCAACGTTATTAAGTTTTTGTGTGCTAACTACAATAGAAATCTAAAAATAATGAAAGAAACATAATTATAATTTGCCACACAAGACAATATGATGTAGTGACAAAAAATGAAAACAGTATGCTCAAATGGTTTGGTCACGTTGAGAGGATGAACGAAAGACGACTAACAAAATGTATTTATAAGGCAGATGTAAGCGTAAACGCTGGAAGGGGACGTCCTAGAAGGACGTACACCTTAAAGGTTGTCTTCAAAAAGGTCAAGTGCGTAGTACTCGCAACTGGCGTGCGTGTGTGACCAGATGTATTTATTTATTTATTTGGTTCACCAACAATTGTTTACACAGATTCTATACTAAGGGTAACATGCGAATGTATGTATGCAATAGTGCAACAATCACTTACAGGCAAACTCCGCATGCATAAAGAAATTGTACAAATTAAAAAAAAAATAAGTAGGTGTTAATCTTGTTTTAAATTACTTAGGTATCTAAAAGTGTAAATAATGAAAACATCGCTCCAGAAATGCAACAATATAGGTTACTTATTATAATATGTAAACAGACACATATTTTTAAGAAGGTAGGTTTTTATGAAGTAAACGAAGCAAAAGGGGTATGTAAGGATCGTAGCAGATGGCGTTCTGTAGTTTCTGGCTACCTTAATGATAAAGACGTGAGTTTATGTATGTAAGACAATTATATTTACAAATTTATGAGATTCTTGTACTTAAAGCAGTATGGTGTATCCAGGGTTTCCACTGTTGTATCCAACTCTTTTTGTGCGGGGCATGGTAGGCTATACCAAGCTGGAAGTAAGAAGGGAAGTTGCTCTCGCCACTTATTTATTTAAGATTATGCGTGGTAAAATACACAACCCAGGCGTTCTACGCACAGTTAGGTTGTGTGTACCTGACGGGCATGTGGGGCGCCGCTGCTGCGGGCGCTGCCCGCTCGCACCAATCTGCTGCAGCGCGCGCCGCTGACGCGCGCGTTGCGTACACTCAACATGATGTCACAACAGATTGACTGCTTCAATTGTACCATAGTATAAAGAGCGGGAAGTAAGTTATCTTCATACAAACGCACCGCGCGCGGCTTGTATGTGTGCGCCGTAGTATCTATGCGTCGCCGCACGCACACTTATTAAAATCTCGACTCATTTCGAGTTGTGCCAGTCAGGGCCAACACTGCACGAGTTTCGCGCTTATTTTACAACGCTCGGTTTCTTTTTCATTATAAATAAGTCTGCTCTGTATCTTGAATACATTTCTATATTTGATAGGAAAACCATTGTTGAACTTTATTGACCAATAAGAGATGTGTTATCTTTGGCAAGGGCCGGGTTTTAAACTAATGGATTTGTGACAGTACAATAGTACTGTCACCAATTCATTAGTGAAACTTCCCGACCCTTGCCAATTTATAAGTACTGAATTAAAATTTAACTAAAAGTGACAACCCTAAGACAGTAGGCAATTACATCGCGGATTGGGCCGGAGATAACCTACTTCCTCTCTTTATACTATGCCTACACTCAACATGATGTCACAACAGATTGACAGCTTCAATTGTACTCTGAGCGAATTCACACAGGCCGCAATTTGTAACATTACTTTAGGCTAAGATTTGTTATCTCGTATACTACAATATTGTATTAGGTAAGTAAGCCTGTGAGGATAGTGTATGTGTGTTATAAATAAATAAAATATACCGTCCATATAAAAAAAGAGACTAAATACTACTTTCTAATGATAGTAGAAGTACCTACTAATACTGGCCTAAATTATAGTGCAGACAAAACATAAACTAACATAAGTAGGTAATACTCTTATCAGAGAATTTTGTAAAACGGTTAGTGAGGCTTCGCTAACACAAACCGTCATTTCGTCCTCGCCGTCGAGGCCCGTCGCGACGACCCCGTCGATGCCCCCCTCCCGGCCCTTTGCTACAGCCAGCTCGCGAAGCTGAGCCAGTAAATGATTTAAATGTCCCTAAATCATATATCTATTTGCCTGTCCCTTGCTGTCCTCTTCAGCGACGTCCTAAGCCGAGGTTCGTACCCCGCAGGGGGTGCCCTTAGCGATCGGTCGCTTAGTTTTTAAGTTTGTACGCCTGGCTGGAGGCCTTAATTTTAATTAAGCCCCCCACAGGAAAGTTTGGTTAAGCAGTAGATATCCCAATAGGATAAACTGCGAGATGCCCATTCCAAAAAAAAAAAGTTGCGTGTGGTGGTAAGTAAAATGCAGGGAACAATTCTTTTTACTTTTGCGATTTCATGGTTGGTCCTGTAGGAACAGTTCTGTTGATCACTTTCATGAGTACTAGTATTTTTATAGTTCTACCCATCGTTTTATATACAGGGTACACATGATTCTGGATACCCCAGAGTTGCAATTTACGCAAGCTTTTCTTAATTGCTACGTTTTTATCTGAGGTTGTTTTACTTTTTTTTGTAAGAAAATCATGATATGAAGGAATCACAAGCCTTCTTTAAAAATGATGATGTGTTCACGCCGACGAACTCGTGAGCGAAATGCTAGTCTTCTATATTTTCCGAAATCGTGTTATTTGCAGCACATATAAAAACTTCACTGCTATTTGGAAAATACGTAGACAATTTTAAATTTTGCGAGCTGCCTTGACGGATCCCCTTGATAATTTCGTGGCCAGCACATCAAGCTACCTCAATCTGTCAAATTGCTTTGAAAGTTTCTCAACTGTATGACAAAATTTAATGATAAGGCTCATTTTCAATTGGGAAAATACGACAGTTTGGGATAGCTTGGTGTGCTGGCGTCTTGTACTACCCGGTCACGCCTCGCTGCGCTGTCTTTTGTTCTTTCAAATAGTTTTATCTAGACCTCGTTAAACGCATCGAATTTTTCATTTAACTGAAAAATTCGTTGTATTTTAATAGAAACCTTTCTATTTCGTTGTATAAATATTTCAAGTCAAACCTTTGACTTCTTTATTAGTTTTACGGACACAAACATATGGAAGCTGATTTTTTTTACATGGTAAGATGGTTATACTTATCTACGTAAGTATGGACAAATCGTCAATACGTTTCATCATCATCCTCCTGCCAAAAATGACAAATATTATGTCGATATATATTCTTTAAATATAATTTTGATATCGCTTTCAAAATAAAATATTATTTAACTCCGGCCAGTTGTTGTGATTTATTTTCGACAGGTATTAAAATTTCGTTTTCGATACATTTTTGAGACTCTGTATTTTGGCATCGACATATCGAAACTTACGAATGCCTATTACATACACATACATACATAAGCCTTTTTCCCATGAGGGTAGGCAGAAACTACAGAACGCCACATCCTTCCATTCCCCTTTTGCTTCGTTCGTTTGTATTGCACATACACGTACGCCGGTTGCGAGTACTACGCACCTGACTTTTTTTCAGAACATCACCAACACGGTCAGTGTATGTGCGTAGGGCGTTCTCTCCGGGCGTCCCCTCCTGATGCCCCACCTGGCGTCGCCTCCAGGCGTCCCCTCCGAGTGCCCAAACGGGCGTCTCCTCCAGGCGTTCCTTCCGGGCGTCCCCTCCGGGCGTGCACTCCGGGCATCCCAATAAATATCGATGTGTCGAATGAAGACTATTTGTCGTAATATATGGTGGTCCTATACCGTCCCTGAGTTTATGTAAATACATGCAAATATATTGCTTTTAACGTTGAACCGCCTTTATGGTTCATTGCCCACCTGCCGTAGAAGGACGGTAATGTTTTTCTAGTGTGTGTTTCTGTGTATGTATGTATGTCTATTTCTTTGGTATGTCCGCATAGCATGACCAATTCTCTATCTATTCTACCATTCTATTATTTTCGAGCCGTTTGGGGTTGAAATTCTCGGGCCGTGGGGACCGAGCGCTCATCTTCTTTTTAAAGTCATTTTTAAACGTTAAGGTTCAATTTATACTAGAGCAGGGTCGAAGCGCATCGAAGCAACTATCTAAAACTGAACATAACACTTTTGACCTTAACTCCACAGCGCAAGGCACACATTCTTCCGTCGAAAAAAAAACCCGTTTCTATGGAGGTCATACTACCCGTGCTGTAACCTAAACTGTACAATAAATTTTCACAAATACGTATCACAAGATTCGCCGATAATCGGGTCGAGCAAGCCCACCACACTATTCCTAACCACTGCAACTCCTGAAAACCAGAATCAACAGTGGCGACAACCAGAAAAGCGTCGAGTCAATGAAGCCCGACGAGTCCCGGAGAAACAATTCAACTGTCTTGGATCCTGCAACGAAATCAGATCAGAAAAATACTTAATTTCCACTTCCCTCCATATCAAGCAGGAGACAGAACGCCACAAAGGGACGGTTAACCGGGTCGGGTTATTGGGCGTTATTGGGTTTTTGCCTTCTGGAATTTCTCAGTAAATGCCTAGAGTCTATATTTGTGCCCGGATAATATGCTTGCCCCGTATTAGTATTATATCTGGTTACACCTATGCCTAACCCTTCTAAGAATACAAGCGTTATGTTTATGTTGTATTGTTATTCTAAAAACATATTTCTTTTGTTACAGGTATCCAAAAATGCTGGTACTAATACTTAAATGATCTAAGTACCTAATGTTACGGATATTAACGAAGATTTACGAAGTCACTATAAGTGCCAAATAGTTAAATTAATAGTTAAGTGAATAAACATGGATCCTGGATATTTTGATATTGAAAGGAAACAGAATCCAAGAGAAACTGCGAGTTATTTATCAAAATTTTGTTACTGGTACGTATCATTAATTATTTTATCATTATAATGTCGCCCTGTCTGGTAAGGCCTTGTGGCTTAATTTTATTAACGGCCGCATTAGTCGATATTAAAGGTTAAGCACTGCTTGCCGAGGTAGGTCTGTGGATGGGTGACCATTCATCACAGACTCCTCCGTGCTTTGGAAAGCACGTTAAGCTGTTGGTCCCGGTTGGGAATGGTAAATAGGAAGTCAGTTCGATCCGGTTAGACTGGAAGCCGAACCCAACTAAAAAAAGACACACAATCTATTTTTAAGTAATTTTATTACTTAACCGAGACGTAATCCGACATATGACGACCGATGTGGCGCGGTGGGCGAAGGTCCGCCTGCAACGCAAGAGGTTGCGGGTTCGATTCCCGCCTTGGGACAAATGTTTGTACGATCTACAAATATTTGTTCCGGGTGTTCTGGGTATTTGCTATGTATAATAAAAACTATCTATCTATGTAATGTATTGTATTAAGTATATCAGTCATCTAGTACCCATAACACAAGCTCTGCTTAGCTTGGGGCTAGATGATGCTGTGTGGATTGTCCAGCAATATTTATTTATTTATATTATCGACAGCTATTTACATCAGTATACTATGCCGATTTACTTGCAAGCGCTACTGCTGATCATGAGATCCTGGGGTCAATTCCCAGGTCGAGTAAAGTTTAAGAGGGCTTATTCTGAAAGTTGGCAACGTCGCAAATAGATGTCAAATATTTCGCTGTTTTGATTAATTTGATAATATTTCTGTATGGAAATAAAAAATGTGGCTAACTAGCGAACTAGAATATTGATTATGAATTGCAATAATTAATATCGTAACACCGAATAGTTAGTTTTAGATGTAAAAAAAGTATTTGGTAACTTTCCAAATGCCTTTTTTTCACCTAAAACGGGTACAACATCAAATTCAATGTTATAATTGCAATTCATTATTAATATTCTAGTCAATTGGTTAGCCAAATTTCTTATTTCCATACAGTATTATTTAAAAATTAATCGAAACAGGCAAATATTTGACAGCTATTTACGACGTTGCCAACTTTTAGGATTCACCCTCTTAATAGGGTTTTTCCATCTGAAATTTCTCAGTAACCTTTAGTTTGGATTAGTGCCGGTTGATGGCTAAGGCTCGACCCTTACTTATTACATGGAACTTTAACATAACTGGCGAAACGTGGGTACGTAGGTACACCTCTTCTTAGCGTGATGTTATGCTATAAAGAATAATAACCATTTGACGACCGATGTGGCGCGGCGGGCGAAGGTCCGCTTCCGACGCAGGAGGTTGCGGGTTCGATTCCCGCCTTGGGACAAATGTTTATACGATCTACAAAGATTTATTCCGGGTGTTCTGGGTATTTGCTATGTATAACAAAAAATGTCTATCTATGGAATGTATTGTATTAAGTATATCAGTCGTCTAGTACCCATAACACAAGCTCTGCTTAGCTTGGGGCTAGATGATGCTGTGTGGATTGTCTAGCATTATTTATTTATTTATGATTTATTTATTTCTGTTTTCAGGTACACACGGTCCGTATTCGCGAAAGGCAGGAAAGGTCAGCTCAGCATATCAGATGTATATAGGTCAGTATATACGTGTTGTAATTACATAATCGCATAGCTGGATCAAAACAGACACAACTCAAAAAAATAAGTTTTTCAGTGGGTAAACGAAGCAAATGTATTTGTCCATTTTTTGTTCGTGAAATTATAAAACTGAATTTAAATATCATGTTGTAGATTGTTACTTTACATTAACTGGGCAAGAATTCAATACTTATCAACGACAAATTATTGTTTTTGTGTTTGTAACTCAAAATTTTGTCTCAAATTAATAATTGATCGAATGTTATTATAATACATATTTGTACGCCGTAAAGGTAAAACATGACTGTGATCCTTTCTTCAATGTACTTAACATCTTGCATGCTTTGTGTGTGCATACTCATGTTTCTGACAAATAAATAAACTCTGAACTCAGTTTTGATTTATACAATACAGCTCAAATTACAAATCATCTTTCATTATACAGTAACTTATTTCTTCACTTTCAAGTGGTTGAAAAAATAAACAAACGACTAGCGCTTCGTACGTTTCGTAATTTTCCCTCAAACTTTAACACCTTCTCCACCATCTTTAAATCGTTTTGAAAATAGAATATAGCCTAGAAAACTTAAACCACGTGCTGAACTCATGATATCAGGTTGTGCGTCGATGATCAAGCCCTCAATGATGGTGAAAACCTCATCAAGAACCAGTGTGTAGTTTAGAAGATGTACAGACAGACACGAGAAGCTACTGAATTTTATACTGTTTATGAAAATATAAGGCGTCCTTTGTATTTTACTAGTTAAATAATGAACAGTTTTAATCTTAATTTCCAGGTGTACACCGGGTCACAAAGCGACCCCACGTGGGGATGAATTGGGGGTACAATGGAAGAAACAGCTGGACAAGAGAGGTGAGTTCACTTGCCTATACACGTCACCTTGACCTTTGACGACACGGTTGGCGCAGTGGCTGAGTGATCGACTGCTGCGCCGTGTGTCGTGGGTTCGATTTTCGCACGGAAGAAATATTTGTATTTTTTTTTTAAAGACGATTCCCCACACTAGGAATTTCTCCTGTATCGTGGATGCGTTTACAAACATTTAAATTCACATACACAAACAGCCAGACCCGGAACAACTACCTGTAGGCCATTCAAATATTTGTTCCGTGCGGGGATCGAACCCACGACACACGGAGCAGCAGTCGATCACTCAGCCACTGCGCCAACCGTGTCGTTATGTGTGTGGCCTACAGGTAGTTGTTGCGGGTCTGGCTGTTTGTGTATGTGAGTTTAAATGTTTGTAAACGCACCCACGATACAGGAGGAATTCCTAGTTTGGGGTAACGTACAAAAGAGTATACATAAATTGATAGTAATATGTTTCTCTCATTTTCAGAAAAAGGCAAAAAGCCGTCGCTCCTTCGCGCTATTATCCGCGCTTATGGCCTCAAATTCATCATAGGAAATATTATATACGCCTTCGTAGATGCTGCTATTAGGTAAGTGCTTTTATACGTCCTTTACATACCTATAAACTCATGCCTTTTTCCCATGGGATTAGGCAGGAACTACAGAACGCTACCTGCGTTATCCTCACTTATTTATTTATTGCTTTAAGCACACAAATGTACAGAGGCGGTCTTAATGCCATAGGCATTTTCTACTAGTCATTTACCTTTGGGTAATGCAGAGACAAACAGTGATTGGTGCAATTTCTTGAAAAAAAAGGGAACAGAAAAAAATAAATTTTAAATAGATAATAAACTATAAATGTAATAACCTACATAGGATATGCACAAATGAATACATACACGACTATACATAAACAGTACCCCCCACTTACCCCTTTTGCTTCGTTTACGATCACACACACGCCGGTAGCGAGATCTACGCACCTGACCTTTTTGAAGAACATCACCAACAAAGTAAAAAAATATCGTAGGATTTCAAAGAAGCCGGTGAAATATTTCAACGCTGGGTGGTCTAAAATCATGTACTAAACTCAAGGATAAGCGTCAATATCCCTTCCACTCTGTAGATAACTGGGAAAATGTGGGAATATAGACGTAACAATATACTACTGCTATTTGGCGCGGTGGGCGAAGGTCCGCCTGCGACGCAGGAGGTTGCGGGTTCGATTCCCGCACTGGAAGAAATGTTTGTACGATCTACAAAGATTTGTTCAATGTGTTCTGGATATTTGCTATGTATAATAAAAAATATCGATCTATGTAATGTATTGTATTAAGTATATCAGTCATCTAGTACCCATAACACAAGCTGTGCTTAGTTTGGGGTTAGATGATGCTGTGTGGATTGTCTAGCTTTATTTTTTTTATTTGTCCACAGGCTATCAATACCATTATGCTTGGAAGGTCTGATCCACTACTTCTCGCCTTCACATGCGGGAGTGAAAGCCCACGAAGCGTATCTGTATGCACTCGGAGTAGTAGGGTAAGTGTCACATTTTAACAACATACACTTGATAGAAGTTTTGGCCAAAAAGTAAGTAAGTAGTCATCATCATCCTCCTGCTCTTATCCCAATTTATTTGGGGTCGGCGCAGCATGTTTTCTTCTTCCATTTATATTCATCTCTTTTTGCCGTCATCTCAAGAGTCACTTCTTATCTAGCCATAATAGGCCAGTCATATCGAACATTAAGATTGCAAAGAAATTTTACTTTTTTGGAAAAAAAATAATTCGTAATTTTTGGAGAGCTGTATCTCGATAAGTATTGAGCTTACAGGGCTGTTTCTATTGTTTTAAAAGTGTACAGAAAGAATTAAAAAAAACGCATGGTTTATTTTAGTTTTATTTTTATTTAATTTTATAGGAATAACAAACAGCAGTATATTACAAATATTTGTTCCGGGTGTTCTGGGTATTTCCTATGTATAATAAAAATATCTATCTATGTAATGTACTGTATTAAGTATATCAGTCATCTAGTACCCATAACACAAGCTCTGCTTAGCTTGGGGCTAGATGGATCTGTGTGGATTGTCCAGCATTATTTATATAAAAATAACGCCTACCCCGGTTACCGGGTACCTACCGGTTCGATTCCCGCCTTGGGACAAATGTTTGTACGATCTACAAAGAATTGTTCCGGGTGTTCTGGGTATTTGCTATGTACGAGTATATTAAAATTGATATCCATGTAATGTATTGTATTAAGAATATCAGTCATTTAGTAACCATAACACAAGCTCTGCTTAGCTTGGGGCTAGATGACGCTGTGTGGATTGTCCAGCATTATTTATTTATTTAATTATTGAAGAAATCATTAATAATTGATAATCAATCGCCCAACACTGGAACATCGCACGAAACTAATAGTAACAAAGCATTGTTTTTTTTTTAATTTAAGGACAAAGGAAAATACGCCATTTTAAGGATTTATTGACGAAGTATTGTTCTTTTAATTTCAGTTTCATGGCATTAAGTGCCAGTTTAGTCCATCCAATGTTGCTATGGTTACTCAATATGGCGATGAAAGTGAGAGTCGCGTGCGGATCACTTATATACAGAAAGGTAATTAGTATTTTGTTATCATACTAAGCTCGTGATATTATTATATCTCGCAAAGAACCGACAACCGCTGGGGTAAACGTGTTCTTGAGTGGAGACCGCGACTCGGCAAACGTAGTGTATTACGCCCTCTGACCAGGTGGGATGACGATCTGCGAAAGACTGCAGGCAGATGCTGGATGCGGCAAGCTGAAGACAGGGCGCTATGGCGCTCATTAGGAGAGGGCTATGTCCAGCAGTGGACTAGTATAGCCTGATGATGATAATGATGATGATACTAAGCTCTTGTGATGGCCCAGTGGTTCAAATTGAGATGGGTACCAATGTGAGCTATTAAATTCTTAAGTATTAAAAGTAAACTGGCTGATATTGTTCCTATTACTGACGCCAGCGCCGCTACCCCATTTTTTTAATAAGTTTTTGACTTTATTACAAAGTACCTGGATGATCGATCTATGCTCGGATAGAACGATGTTTTCTAAAAGTGAAACCTCCCTAGATCGATTTATCGCCCCCGAAATCCCCTGCATACTAAATTTCATGAATATCGTTGGAGCCGTTTGCGAGATTCAGATTATATATATATACTAAAAGTTAAGTTACACTGCCATCTGTTAGAAATGTAACTTATTATAGGAAAAATGTCAATAATCGAAATAAAAACTGTCCTACCTTTTAAGTTGGATCAAACTGCACACGGTGTGCAAATTTAATTTAATATCGGTTCAGTAGTTTAGGAGTCCATCGCAGACAAACAACGTGACACGTGATTTATATATATTAAGATATGTACATACATATATACAAAAATTGCTCGTTTAAAGGTGTCCAATCGGGAAAATTTGACGATTGGGGATAGCTTGATGTCTGTACACAATTATATTTTGTTATGAAGTTTATAACTAATTGAGTTTTTCCATCTGAATTTGCGCCCGTTTAGTGGCAATAGGCTCGCTCCCTATTACATGGAACTTAAACATAACTCACGAAATGTGGTTGTACTATTGGTACACCTCTGTCTAATCCCTTGAAGACAATAGTTCTGATGTTATTTACGTGTGATTTCGAGGAAAGAAAGGGTTAACTATTTTTAGGTATTTTTTTTTCTACTGTAGATAAAAATAACATTGATATTTAAAATGACTATATTAAATTTTAAGTAACAATGTGACTTTTTCAATTCATATGTACTTTCTAAGTTTAACTTGGACATCACTGACAACGGTGAAGGAAAACATCGTGAAAAAATCTGGACTTATAATTAATATAAAAGTCTGAAATCGCCAACCCGTCTTGAGCAAGCGTGGTGATTAATGCTCGTGCCTTCTCTGTATGAGAAGAGGCCTTTGCCCTGCAGTGGGACTGTAACAGGCTGTTATTTCCTTTATTTTTCTGTATACATATAAATTATATTTTTAAATATTTCAGTATAAAAAAAAACATTTAAAAATATAAAGAAATAGTACCCCACCGGCATCGGGAACAGGGTCCAAGCTACCGGTGGTCAGAGAGGAACCTCCTTACTATGCGCGCCGTGTCCAAGAGTACTGCTTTCTGGATCAAACCCTTGATCCAACTGCCCAACGAGAGCCTCTTTAGGTGTTGATCGAGGCTCTTGGCTATTATGTAACAGGCTGTTATTATTATTATTATATTAAATATATTAAATTACTTTCTGTGATATTTCCAGCTCCTCCGCCTAGATCTTACGAAAGGCGGGAAAGCATCCGAAGGCCTCGCCGGCCACGTGGTCAATCTACTGACTACTGACGCCCAAAGATTCGATATGGCCAGTCTGTTCATGGTGGACCTCGTCAGGACTCCTATAGAAAGCACTCTGATCGTGTACCTGATGTATAGACAAATCGGCGTGGCAACACTGATCGGTGTAGCATTTCTGATCATGTTTATACCGCTGCAAGGTTGGTAGTTCCTTTTCCACATATTGAAAACTTGCTGTGTGGTTTCACCGCGTTTTTGCGCATCACCTTCCTTACGAATCGGGCTATCAAATGTGGAAGGAATTTCATAAATCCGATAGAGATAGATAGCTCGTGGCTACGACCTATGTTTGACTATTACTATCTAAGTTATGACAGCTGCACTGTTTGTTTACCGAGGTCGGTCCGTGGATGGGTGATGCGTCCATTACATATGGAGACCCCTCTCATCCTGTATTAATCCTTGTAATTTTTCCAGGTTATCTCGGCAAAATATCAAGTAAGCTTCGACGACAGACAGCTATTAGGACCGATAATAGAATTAGATTGATGAACGAAGTCATACAAAGTATCGAAGCAATCAAAATGTATGCCTGGGAAAATGCATTTGTACGAATCATTGGGAAGGCGAGAAAGTGAGTATAAAAGAGTACTCTTTATAAAATTAGCCACTCATCTTTCACGAAGTATATCATCTGCCTAGCCTTTTCCCAACTATGTTGGGGTCGGCTACCAGTCTAACCGGATGCAGCTGAATACCAGTATTTTACATGGAGCGACTGCCTATCTGACCTCCACAACCCAGTTACTGGGCAACACAATACCCATTGGTAAGACTGGTTGTCAGACTTTCGGGTTTCTGACTATCCGTAACGACTGTCAAAGATCTACAAATGACAGCCGGGAACAACGGCTTAACGTGCTTTCCGAGGCACGGAGGAGTCTCGATATGTTATGAAGGTCACCCATCCACAGACTGACCTCGGCAAGCGTAGCCTTCGATCAACCCGTGCGGCTGTTTTTAATTAGCCACGAGCTCCATGAAGTATATACGAAGTGTTATAGAATATACGCAAGACCTCTGAAGGGTTCATTGTATGTATAACTATGAACATCTTTAACTATGGGACCAACACTGAAATCCCTAAAAATGTTCGCATAACTCGGCAAAATGACGGCTGAGCGATTGGCTGCGGCGCTGCGTGTCGTGAGTTCGATTCCCGCACGGAACAAATATTTGTATGACCTACAGGTAGTTCTTCTGGGTCTGGCTGTTTGTAGGTATATGTGACTTTAAATGTTTGTAAACGCATCCACGATACAGGAGATAATCCTAGTGTGGGGCAAAGTTTAAAAAAAAAAAGTTTTAATCTTTTGCGGACCAATGACAAATTTTGGTAACCAATGGTCTAAACTATTTATTTTTTTATCCACAGGAAAGAAATGAATGTAATAAAAAAGATGTCCTGGCTTCGCGCGGTAATGATATCCTGCGTAAAATTGAACACAAAAGTAGCCATTTTACTGAGTATAATGTCATACATTTCATTTGGAAACGACTTAACTGCCGCAAAGGTTTTCGTCATATTCTCATACTACGAAATATTGAAATACACGCTTGTCGACTTTCTCCCTCTCGCAATCACATTCACACTAGAAGCTTACGTGAGTGTGAAAAGGATGCAAGAGTTTCTGTTGTTGCCTGAGGTAGACAATCAAGATGGCGTCGATTTGTTGACCATTGATGATGAGAAAACAGGTGTTACGCCAAATGGTGTTTTTGAAAAGATTGGGAATGGGTGAGTTTTTATATGACACTAAAATTTACCTAGTTACCCCATTTTATAATTCCAACCTCTTTATTTCGGCTCCTATTGTAAATAGATATTTTTTTAATTCTTTCACTAGCTATGTCAGAAGATAAATATTGTTTATAACTGTTCCGAATTTCAAGTCTATAGCATTACTAGTTCCTGAAATCAGTTACTATTTTCATAAACATATTTTTTTTTCTATAGTTTATTTTAAGTTCTTCTAAGTTATCAGACAGATGTGTCACTGGGGACTTTGCTGCGCCACTTCTTCCTCCCTGCAAAAACATTAGGATGGTGTAGGGCCGGCGTTTTGGGAGGACTGTCTTATGTAATTTTTGACATTAAAAATGTGTAGATTATCAGCCTTATAACAATAAATTGATTATGATTTTTATAGCTACAATACATGTATCGCAACTTCTATGACACCCACACACATATTATAACAAACAACAACGCGCTGGTGGAATTCCGTGACTAGACCAACCAGGCTCTATGGTCTGTTGACATTATAATTTCTGTTTAAATCTTGCCAGCAAAAACACTAGGAAGTGGTGAAGGGTGGGCGTTTTGGGGGACTGTCTTATGTAATCGTTTTGACGTTCAAAAAGTGCTGATTCTCAGCCTAATTTGAATAAATGAATTTTGATTTCGATTTTGATTTTTGTAATAATTCCTGAACCTTTCACCAACAGCCAACAAGCATACATCAAATCGGAGAGCAACCTGGAACACTTGAAACCACCAGTACTGATCGCTATGAAGGACTTCACGGCTCATTGGAAGAATGTGGACGATGAAACTGTAGATGGCAAGATACCAGCGCTTGTTGATATCAATCTTACTGTAAGTAGAACTTTATGTTACAATCCTAACATCCTATAGTTACCGGCACGGATCTTGAGCGCTGACCTTGAGTTGTGCAGTAGTCGCTTTTGTATAAAGTGCCTCTGCGCGAACTAACCCCCACTCCTGCGTCCAGAGCTCAAGATACGTGCTGGTGCTTATACTAGCCTTGTCCCGATTTCTTTTGGGGTCGTTGTGACATGTCTTCTTCTGCTATACAGTTCTATTTGCAGTCTTCTCAATAGTCACCTCTTTTCTAGCTATATCACCTAACACACAATCCATCTATCGTTTCTTTGGTTTTCCTTTATTATTTGTAAACATCTACATTCGTAATTAAAACTGTCCTCACGACATATGCTTCATTCGTCTACATCAGATGCCGATTCCTTGACAACCAACTGCTCGTTCACCGGCGCCACTTTCAAATATTGATACTAGTATTAGGCGAAAAGTAATCGGATTTCATAAAAACGATAGTGATTACTAAATGCAATAGGGTAGTGTCCTTAAAAATTCTGTTTGGTCTGAAAGTTGGATTACTCAAAAATACTGGACACTTTTTTTTTCTTTTGTCACGTAAACCAAAAATGACGACTATAAATAGTGCATTGAAATATCGCGTGACGTCACGCCTTGCTACACTTTTTATGTAAAAGTGACGTCACAAGCCCCTTCTCCTGAACTTTGATGTATATCTATATCTTTATCACTGTTTATTGATTTAAGTAAGCAAAAAATACGTGTCCAATATTTTTTAGCAATCTAACTGACGGACCAAATAGACTTATTATATTTTTACCTAGGACACATCCCTATTGAGATTACGATTATAAATTGCTTGCTAGTAATCGCAAAACTTAGATTTATTATAACAATTACATCATGTAATTTACGATTACTTTTTAGTAATCCCAATTGGGTGTTGATTACTTTTCTCGATAACGATTACTTTTGTGTCTTGTGCAGTGGTTACGGTTTAATTGATTCGTCTTTTGTCCACAGATTAAGCCAGAATCTCTTACAACAGTTGTAGGCACAGTTGGATCAGGCAAGTCCACGCTACTTCAGGCAATGTTGAGGGAACTCTCGCCCACTAGTGGACATCTGCATGTCCACGCTATTGTTGCCTATGCGTCGCAGGAACCGTGGCTGTTTGAGGCTTCTGTAAGTGGCATTTGTAAATAAATAAATAATGCTGGACAATTCACACAGCATCATCTGGCCCCAAGCTAAGCAAGGCTTGTGTTATGGGTGATATACTTAACGGATGACTGATATACTTAATACAATACATGACATAGATAGGTTTTTTTTTATAATACGTAGTACCCAATACCCTAAACAAATCGTTGTAGATCATACAAACATTTGTCCCAAGGCGGGAATCGAACCCGCAACCTCCTACGTTGCGGGCGGACCTTCGCCCACCGCGCCACATTGATCGTCCGAAATTAAACGTTAAATGTTATCATCATCTACCTAGCATATTACCCAAATACAATGGGTTTGGTGTCTAGTCTAACCGTTTGCAACCGAATAGTATTTTACATGAAGGGACTGCCTACCTGACCTCCATAACCCAGTTACTGAATATCGCAGTATCGTAATACTAACTTGTTGAATGCTCGCTTGTCCAGGTCCGTCAAAACATCCTTTTCGGTCAGGATATGGACCTTCGGAGGTACAAGCAGGTGATCAAATGCTGTCAACTGAAGACTGACCTTGAGATTCTGGCAAATGGAGATAAAACCGTTGTGGGAGAACGAGGTAAGTTCATATATGAAGGTAGGGATATCAATAATACCAGCCTGTTACTGTCCCACTGCAGAACAAAGACCTCGTCTCATACTAAGAAGGGACGAATTTCAAGCATCACCAGAGGTCGGAATTAGGTAGAGTTATTTATGTACTTACGCTGATTTCATACAGCGAAAGAATAAAGCGGATATGCCTCAAATCCCGGGATTAATTATAAAGACCAGAAAAGTCCCGAAGTTATTTACTTTATATAATTTAAACCATCCGACATCGGATGTCCAAATGTCTTATCTATCTCTGAGGTTTTTATAACTATTTATTTGTAATATTGTTGGCCACACGGGATTGTATTATAAATCCCGGGAAGATCCATATTAATATCAACATTTCCATGCAAGTACATAAATACCTAATTCAAACCTCTGATCAACACGCTTCATCAAGGCGAATATTACTACTACGAGTATTATAATTTCAGGCTTAAATTAATTTAATAAGTCCAGGATTCCTCAAGAGTTTTTCCTAGATCGAAATTATAAAGATTCCGTTTTTGTCATATTACTACGGACCCCATGAAAGCAAAATTGATGAAGAATTATTTTCTAGGTGCGTCCTTATCCGGTGGTCAACGCGCCAGGATATCACTGGCGCGTTGCGTGTACCAGAGCGCCGATGTTTACTTGCTTGATGACCCCTTAGCGGCTGTGGATGCTAAGGTAAGGACATCAACCAACGTCATCAGGTGTTGTCTTAATAGAAAGCGATCGTCACCCAAATACGAGCCCAACAACAACCGTCGGGCAGTAGCCAACCAGACACAACACTCGTCTGGTCGGAGGATCCTCCCTTTGCTATGGTGGATGAGGAACTTTACACCCTGTTCCTTATACCCCTAAAATGCGATGTTCGCGATATTTTTTTGGCGAGCTCTACTCTAACCTGTAATTCATCATCTGCCTAGCCTTATCCCATCAATGTTGGGGTTGGCTTCCAGTCTAATTGGATGCGGCTGAATACCAGTATTTTTTATTGAGCGACTTCCTATTTGACCTCCACAACCCAGTTACTGGGTAACATAATACACCTTGGCTACCCGTAACGACTCCAAAGAGTTACTAATGAATGCTAGGACCAACGGCTTTCCAAGCTTTCAGAGGCACGATTGAAATGTATGGATAGGAATAAAGACATTATTCCTTATTTGACGACCGATTTGGCGCAGCGGGTAAAGGTCCGCCTGCGACGCAGGAGGCTGCGGGTTCGATTCCCGCCTTGGGACAAATGTTTGTACTATCTACAAAGATTTGTTCCGGGTGTTCTGAGTATTTGCCAAGAAAAAAAAAAACTATATATACAACGTGTCCCAGAAATCAACGTCAAGCCGAAAACGGGCAATAGGCCAAGTCGTGACAGCTATTAGAAAAATATAAAAAAAAATCTTGGTCATGTATTTTTCGAATTATAAGCATTCAAAAATAAATCTCAAAAAGTGACACCCTGTGATGATTTTTCAAGTCCTGTGACTACATTATTAACATTTCGGTAGTTTTTTTCTCTGTGATGTAACCATGAATAACCCTTCTGTAAATTACAGTTAAAAGTTAAAACGTAACTGCCTCAGTTCTAAATTAAATGTTAGATTTTTGCCCAATATTGAATTCAAAATAATGACATCACCCAACTTTAACCGACTGTACTGAAAAAAAAATCTACTACACTATTTTGGCAAGTAACTTTAAAAGATGGCGCGTTTAGTCAGGATTCCAAAATGGTATAACACATACTAATTGCTACTTCTTAATTGAGGAAAAAAAGTACATTGTTGGTTTTAGGTGCGTTTGAAATAAAATTCAGTCGTTGGATTTCTTTTATTATAATTTTTATTAAATCAGATTTACGAAGTTTTATAACAAATGTTCAAACTGTTTTCCTTCAGCTGCAATGCAAGTTCTACATCTCTTTAAAAATGATCGCGTAATAAGACGGGCGTATCTTCTTGAGTTGATGTATTCAGCGGCTTCTGCAATTCTTTGGCGCAGCTCGTCTAAATCTTGAATTGGTTTAGAGTACACTTTATCCTTTATCGTACCCCAGTAAAAAAAATCTATGGGGTTTAAATCGGGTGAACGGGCAGGCCACGAAATTGTACCACCCCGCCCAATCCACCTATCGGGGTATTCTCGATTGAGAAACTCTCGTACAGTGAGAGCATAATGCGCTGGGCAGCCATCTTGTTGATACCACATGCTGCCGTAAATGTTCAGTGGCACTTCTTCCAATAATTCTGGTAATTGGTTCTGTAAGAAGTTCAAATAACCCTGGGCATTTAAATTCTCCGGCAGCTCGATTGGACCAATAACTTTACCATTCAAAATTCCCGTCCACATATTTACTTTAAACTGGTACTGAGATCTATCTTCCCGCATCAAATTTGGATTTTCCACGTGCCATTCGTGCAAATTGTGGAGGTTCATGTAACCGTCCTTTTTAAATGTTGATTCATCGGACCATAGAATTTTTTCAAAGAATCGCGGGTCCTCTCGGTGCCTCTGCAACATCGTTCGACAAAATCGTACTCTCTCTGGGTAGTCTCGGGGTAGCAGACTTTGTACTCGTCGTACATGGTATGGGTGAAACTCGTTCTTTTTTAAAATACGATGTGCAGTACTTTTGGGGACTCCTATGCTCTGTTCAATTCCACGTACTGAGATACTTCTGTCTTCTTCAACTGCTTGCAAGACTTCGGCTTCGTAGGGCATAACGGGTCTTCCCTCGCTAACCATTTGGCTAGGAAATCGACCCTCTGATAATGACCGATGCACATTAATAAATACTCGATGATCGGGATGACGCTCAGCATTCGGGTATCTCTCACGATACACTCTTGCTGCAGCATTGGCGTTGCATAAGCATTCTCCATAAATGAGATGCATGTTGGCGTATTCCTGTGCGGTGTATCGAGATGGCATGATAAAACACTACACAAACACGGGGTTGCGATTAAAACAAGTCCGGGGTTGTCAGAAACGGTGCAGATAAATCCAAATCACAATGCAAATCAAGTCCAATAAACAAAGCCACAGTTGTAAGTACGAAGTCAATACGAATACAAAAAGATGTGCAGTCAACGAAAGAGCGTAACGTACTGCAGTATTGCACAATTTGCCGACGCATCCCTGTTTAGCCAGAGTAGCGTCTCTATCTGTTTCACTCACACATATGAAATGATGTGTCAATCCGTCTCCCTCTTAGTTAGATAAAAGTAGCGTCACTATCTATCTCGCTCCCACTTGTCAAAGTAGCGTCACCTCAAATTAGTTAAAATGAATCTTTCTCGCTCACACTAGTCAAAATAACGTCACTCTTCGTCTCAATCGAACTTTTATGAAATACGGCTTCATAAAAAAAATAATGTTTTTTCTCAATTAAGAAGTAGCAATTAGTATGTGTTATACCATTTTGGAATCCTGACTAAACGCGCCATCTTTTAAAGTTACTTGCCAAAATAGTGTAGTAGATTTTTTTTTCAGTACAGTCGGTTAAAGTTGGGTGATGTCATTATTTTGAATTCAATATTGGGCAAAAATCTAACATTTAATTTAGAACTGAGGCAGTTACGTTTTAACTTTTAACTGTAATTTACAGAAGGGTTATTCATGGTTACATCACAGAGAAAAAAACTACCGAAATGTTAATAATGTAGTCACAGGACTTGAAAAATCATCACAGGGTGTCACTTTTTGAGATTTATTTTTGAATGCTTATAATTCGAAAAGTACATGACCAAGTTTTTTTTTTATATTTTTCTAATAGCTGTCACGACTTGGCCTATTGCCCGTTTTCGGCTTGACGTTGATTTCTGGGACACGTTGTATATATATAGCTTGGGGCTAGATGATGCTGTGTGGATTGTCCAGCATAATTTATTTTTATTTTACTATGCTACATTAAATAAATGTAAAATTCAGGTGGCCCACGCAATCTATGAGGATTGCATCAAGAACTTCCTGAGAGACAAGGCGACCGTGTTGGTGACGCACCACGTGCAGTACGCGAAGCATGCGCATACCGTGTGCGTCATGAGATCGGGACGGGTAAGTACCATCATAAAACGAAGTCTTAATAGACAAGGAGATACACATTTGTCGGTTAAGTAAGGAGAACTTGAATCTACGCAATAGTCATCATCTGCGTAGCCTTTTCCCAACCATGTTGGTATTGGCTTCCAGTCTAACCGGATGCAGCTGAATACCAGTATTTTACATGGAGCGACCACCTATCTAACCTCCATAACCCAGTCACTGGGGAACTCGATACCTCTTGGTAAGACTTTCGGTCAGACTTTTGGGCTTTAGACTGCCCGTAATGACTATAAAGTATCTATGAATGGCAGCCCACAACAAGGGCTTATCATGCTTTCCGAATCAGGGGGTATAAGACTGGGTATATGGTGACTCATCCACGGAAAGACTTCGATCGACCCTTGTGGCTGTTATTATTAAGCATTAACCCCATGGAAATAGCGAAATATGACTAGTAGCCTGAAACTGACACCCCCCTGGAAGGTACTAATAGCTTTAATAACACTCGATAATGGGGAATCGAGTGTTGATGATCTTTTCTTAGTCTGCATTGTACAAATAAAGTTGTCGTTGAATCACCATCCATCTGCGTAGTCTTTGCCCAACCATGTTGGTATCGGCTTCCAGTCTAACCCGATGCAGCTGAATACCAGTATTTTACATGGAGCGACTGCCTATCTGACCTTCCCAACCCAGTCACTGGGAACACGATACCCCTTGGTAAGACTGGTTGTCAGACTTTCGGGCCTTTGACTGCCCGTAACGACCGTCAAAGATCTACAAATGACAGCCGGAACCAACGGCTTAACGTGATTTCCGAGGCACGTAGGAGTCTCGATATGTAATGAACGGTCACCCATCCACAGACTGACCTCGGCAAGCGAAGCTTAACCTTCGATCGACCCGTGGGGCTGTTTTTATGTAGCCACGAACTCCTCCTCCTCTTTGAATCACGATCTTCTATAATTTTCTCAACAGATCGTCGCCCAAGGAACCTACCACGAGTTAAAGAACGGAGTGGCAGAATTCGAGAAACTGATAGAAATGGGGGAAAAAGTAAAGGAGGAAAAACAGAAAGCAACCACCTACGAGAATACTGAGAGTGTGGTAAGTTTATGTAGCATTATTTATCTGAACATCACGCCTTCATACCCCGAAGTGTTAGGCACAGGTATACCTATAGGAGGTACACCATTTCGCCTGTGATGTCGAAGTCTCATGTAATGCGGAGCGAGCCTATTGACATCAACCGGCCACAAATCCAGATTTCAGGCTTCTACTGAGAAAGTTCCAAATAAAAAGACTTAATAAACAAATTACTTGATCCGGAAATCGAATTCAAGACCTCATGCTCAGCAGCAGCACTTACGACCACGAGACCAACGAGGAACTCACATTAATACTATAATATTTAGTAAAATAGTGGTCATAATATTTTTTCAAAATGTTCTAAATGCTATATACTAATATTATAAAGAGGTAAAATTTGTTTGTAAGTTTGTATGTAGGTAGTAATCTCCGGAACATATATGATCCAATTATTTATGACGACACGGTTGGCGCATTGGTTGAGCCATCGGCTGCTGCGCCGCGTGTTGTGGGTTCGATCCCCGCACGGAACAAATATTTGTATAACCTACAGGTAGTTGTTCCGGGTCTGGCTGTTTGTGTATGTGAGTTTAAATGTTTGTAAACGCACCCACGATACAGGAGAAATTCCTAGTGTGGGGCAACGTTTCAAATCTAATTCAAAAAACTGTTTTCACTGTTAGAAAGCTACATTATTCCTGAGTGCTATCGGCTATTATTATTTTCAAAACTACGCTTTAAATGGAGTGTGTACGAAATCAAAGTGCCAGTTATTAATACGACTGACTGATCTGACGACCTATGTGGCGCAGCGGGCGAAGGTCCGCCTGCGACGCAGGAGGTTGCGGGTTCGATTCCCGCCTTGGGACAAATATTTGTACGATCTACAAATATTTGTGCCGGGTGTTCTGGGTATTTGCTATGTATAATAAAAAAATATCTATCTATGTAGTGTATTGTATTAAGTATATCAGTCATCTAGTACCCATAACACAAGCTCTGCTTAGCTTGGGGCTAGATGATGCTGTGTGGATTGTCCAGCATTATTTATTTTATTTTAATAACTTTTATTTCTTTTTACTAGGTGTATAACGTCATGATAAAACCAGATAAAGCGGAGATCAAACGAAGCGTTAGTTTTATGTTTTGCTCCTTGTAATTTGAATACCACTTATATTGTAATGTTTTATTAGTGTTCAGCTTAGCGGATAGCATTGTTTATATCGGCACCGATTCTCTGTCACAAACTTAACTTAAATGGGTTATTGACATCTCTTTCTAACACACATCTCGAGAAAAGGACGGCGAGAGATAAGGGCTAAGTTTGATATATCAAATAAGTTTGCGACTAGAGGTTTATTTATTTATTTATTTAATAAAACCTGGAAGACTGTAAGCTAAAAAACAAAATAGTAAGGTTGACATAGTCCACAGGAAGCCAATAAGAAGTCCTCACGTGTAGAAATAGACTGGATATTCTAAAGTGAGCGCACAAAGTAATATAAAATTTAAAAAACAACGAATAAAACTATTTGGTTTTCAATTTTTGATTCAACCGAGTTTACGGTTAAGTGACTAATTGAAAAAATTAAAGCTTAACAACCTCCTCGTGTAGATCAATTCAAATCAGCAGCTATTATTCATATGCTCGTCCCTTTCTTGTTATGTAAGAGAGAAAAGAAGGTTAGAACCTGAATAGGGTAGTGTCCTTAAAAGATCTGATTGGTCCGAAAGTTGGATAACTCAAAAATACTGGACAAGTATTTTTTCTTTTGTCACGTAAACCAAAAATGACAATGATATAGTGCGTTGAAATTTCGCGTTTTTTATGCAAAATTGACGTCACAAGCCCCTTCTCATGAACTTTGATGTGCTATATCTTTGTCACCTCTTATTGATAAAAAATACGTGTCTAATATTTCTTGGTAATCTAACTGACGGACCAAATAGACTTATTATATTTTTACCTAGGGACACATCCCTATTTAGTTAAGCTTGTAGACAAGAGAATAGGCACCATTAACTAGCAAGTTTTAGTACACAATTAGTTTTTATTATTGTAGAATCGTTGTTTATTAAATCACTAAAACTGACAAATTGAACATTATGTAAATTGATCCGTGTATAGTTTTCGCCGATATGTAAAAAGTAGCGTTCGGCAAAAGTAATTGAATTAAATATTAATGATTACGATTAATTGTAATGGCGATTACAAATTACTTCATAAGTAATCGCAATACTTAAGTTGTAATTGGATTATCAATTTCTTTTATGCAATCCCAATTGGTAATAAATTTCTTTACCTTTGTTTCATGGAATTGCAATTACTAATTAAGGTAATCATTAACCGATTAATAATTACAATAGATTTAATGTAACTAGGATCACATGTAATCAGATAAGAAGTAATTGTATCACAAGTAATCCTAATTATTATCAATCTAATTACAAAAGTAATCAATTACACCCAACATACGTATTTCGCACATCAACCTACCCAAAACTGTCAAAAACTCCGGATTGAATATGTACCTTATTCTTTTGGAATAAATTTGAAAAACTGATCAAAGAAATTTGCCATAATGGGGCAGCGTGATGTGGTGGCCTCTGTACATATTTAAATATCATTTTATATTAATCTAATGTATTTATGTCTAGGAACACAGCTACAAACTCAGATCACAGAGATCCATGTCAGAAGCATCGCAGCTGTCTTTCAACCTAGATCTAGATAATAATTTAGACCCTAAGTATGAAGGTAAGACTTCTTTTTATTATTTTTAATTACTTTGACAGGTTTACATTTATTGGACACGCACAGATGATAAAAACGACAAAAGAAACTAAAAACTAAAATAACCTGTGACCTGTGCGAAGCCAAAATGGCTCCAAAAGCTTTGCTTATTTATTTTTTTGCTTTTTTTTTGTTCTGATTTTTCAAACCGGTAGTGCTAAACATCAGCGGTACCCAAGTACATTTTAAAACGTACACGATAAAAATGGTCTGAACAGCTGTTTTGCGCTGGGTTGGCTTAATAGAGGTTGTTCGTATTCATGAGCATAAATATCTTACCCTGATACAAAATACAAAAGTGATTCCCTCGTGAAATACCGATTGAAACTTTGAGGAAAGTCCTTTTTCATAATAGTGTGGTGTCGAGAATACTGTTCTCATAACACCTTAATATTTCCATCAATATTTTAGTAGAAAAACGCTTTTGAATCCCGAGTTAATCTAAGGTATTTATACTCGTGACTGTACAATGCAGTGGCGGACTAAGCCTGTCAGAGGCCCGGGGCGGCAAAGATGAATGAGGTCCCCCAGCTTTACAAAAAAAAAATAGTTTTCTTTAGTCTTTTTATGGCTGTAGTGTTTTGATCTTGATAAAATTATGTAGGTTAGGTACTTAGCACATTTTTAAAGTCTTGATTACAATTTGATCAGGGGAATGCGGAGGCATTTGGGGGCCCCACACGACCGGAGGCCCGGGGCGGGCCGCCCCTTCCGCCCCTTGTTAGTCCGCCACTGGTACAATGACCTCTAAAATATTTTGTGTGTGAATAGAATTACCTTATAAGGCTTATATAGTAAGAATCGTAGAAGGTACCGTCCTATAGTTTCTGCGAATGGTAAAAAAGCGTGAGTTTTTGTATGTATTTTCTTCTAAATTGCACCTTCTTTTAGGCGAGAGTCAAAAGAAAGGCTCAGTGGACAATAGTGTGTACGTTTCGTACATACGCAGCGGCGGCAGCGCCCTGTCCATGGCGCTGCTCATCCTACTGTTCCTGCTGGCACAGTTCTTCTACTCCTCAACTGATGTCTGGCTCAAAGAATGGTGAGTACTTTTTAGGGGTAGGAGAAACAGGGTGTTTGCGAGCTCCTCATCCTCGATTGAAATGGGAGGATCCTCCGACCAGACGGGTGTAAGGTCTCAGTAGCCGATTTATAGGAGGATTTATCAAGGTAAACGCCTGAAAAATACACGCAATCAATTCGTGATCCTTAAATAGAAATTAAAATATAGTCACGGCACGGTTGGCGCAGTGGCTGAGCGATCGACTGGTGCGCCGGGTGTTGACGGTTTGATTCCCGCACGGAACGAATATGTGTAAGGGCTACAGATAGTGGTTTCGGGTCTGGCTGTTTGTGTATGTGAGTTTGAATGTTTGTAAACGCACCCACGGTACAGGAGAAATTCCTCGTGTGGGGCAATGTAATTAAGCAATACTAATTGGAAGTGGATCCAGGTGTTTGGGGGGTGGGGAGCCTATGTCCTATTCCCGAGTATAATCTATCTCTGTGACAAATTTCATTCGGATCCGTTCAGCCGTTCTGGCGTCATTAACAAACCTCCATCCGTCCAAACTTTCGAATTTGTAAAATTTGAGAGTCTTTTTCTTTTTCAGGGTTAACTTAGAAGAAGCGAACAGCGCTGCGAAACTAGCAAGCCAGCCGGCGGCAGCGTCGAACTCAACTGCAGCGCCACCACCAGGTAATTGACACTCATCATCGTCCTGCCGTCATCTCTATAATATATATTTGGTGTCGGCGCAGCATGTCGTCTTCATCCATACATCTCTATTTACCGTCATCTCAAAAGTCACTTCCTTTCTATCCACATCACCTGTCACATAAGCCATCCATCGTTTTTTTACTATTATTCTACTCTTGTAACCATCCACATTCATCATTAAAACTTTCCTCACAACATGGTCCTCATTCCTTCGCATCACATGCCCATACCATGACAACCGATTTCCACACAACTTCTCGGTCACAGGCGCCACTTTTAGTCTTCTGTCCATTCGATTCACAGCACACATCCTTTATAATTAAGGGATGTGTGGTGTTACGCGAATGGATAGAATAAGAAATGAGTATGTAAGAGGAAGTCTGAAAGTGGCGCCTGTGACAGAGAAGTAGTGTGGAAATCGGTTGTCATGGTATGGGCATGTGATGCGAAGGAATGAGGACCATGTTGTGAGGAAAGTTTTGAGTATGAATGTGCAGGGTTACAAGAGTAGAGGGAGACCAAAGAAAAGATGGATGGATTGTGTGAAAGATGATATGGCTAGAAAAGAGTATGTGTATGGAAGAAGAACACATGCTGTATCGATCCCAAATGAATTGGGATAAGAGCAAGAGGATGACTCAAGTTATGTTGTGAAGTGTTTTTAAAACTTAATTGACAATTGAAATATTTATGGTCGCGACTGTACAGTGAATTTAATTGCAGTGATAGACTTGCTTTAGGAAAGCCGATTTTAATGTTTCGACATGGGTGTTGTCAATAGACTTGAGTATATTTTAGAAATGTCTCATTATTTTATTACGTTTGCTTTTTTGCTGGACGGGACAATAATCAATGTTTTGTTTTTATTCAAAGCTATTTCTAATAACACATGGATTTTTTTATATTTTCCAGCCTTCGACGAGATATCAAGCAACCGCTTCCATCTGACACGAGAGCAGTGTCTGTACATATACGGCGGTCTCATCGGCATTTGCATAGTGTTCACGTGGAACAAACTCGTAATCTTCTACAACACATGCATACGTGCATCCACCAATTTGCACGACAACATGTTCAAGTAAGTAACCTCTTAATATCAGACTCATTGTCTAACTGAGGAGCTCGTGGCTTATTGAAAATATGCCGCACGGGTTGATCGAAGGTTAAGCTACGCTTGCCGAGGTCCGGTGACCGTTCTTAACATATCGAGACTCCTCCGTGCCTCGGAAAGCACGTTAAGCCGTCGGTCCCGGTTGTCATTTTCTAGGTCTTTGACAATCGTTACGGGTAGTCAGAAACCCGAAAGTCTGACGACCAGTCTTACCAAGGGGTATCGTGTTGCCCAGTAATTGGGTTGTGGAGATCAGATAGACAGTCGCTCCATGTAAAATACTGGTATTCAGCTGTATCCGGTTAGACTTGAAGCCGACCCCAACATAGTTGGGATAAGGCTAGGCAGACGGTGTTGATGATGATAACGACAATGACAGCGAAATACAGACCTTTCAGAATAGGTCCTTATTCTGTCTCTAGCGAGTATGAGCGTTTCGTTTTGATCGCTCTGTGCTGTGCTCGGCTCGAACGTGAAGTTCTCTGGTATGGCGAGCGGCGCCTGAAATTTTATATCTCATATATTATATATCTCTTCTATCCACAGAGGTGTGACGAGCGCCCCCATGTGGTTCTTCCACCACAACCCATCAGGTCGGATCCTCAACCGTTTCTCCAAAGACATGGGCCAAGTGGACACGTTACTTCCTGTCGCTTTGGTCGACTGTCTCGGGGTGAGTGTGGCTTTTAAACAACTTTCTAATTTAGCTCTATGTAGTTTAAGTTTGATTTTGATTGACCGTTTAGTCCGTTTTTAGTTGCAATGGAATTTAAACTTTGTCACGTATGACATTGAGTTTTTATTCCAAGAACATGATGGTTATCTGAAATTCAAAATATAGTAAATACTGACACGGAAATGTTATAAAAAGTATCGAAATGTACAGCACTTCAAGTTGTCCCCCAATCAAATTTCCTTGATAGTTTTTCAACTTTATTACAAACAAGCCATCCGCTCCGGCTTTGCCCGCGACAAATTATATACAAAAACCTCCCTCAGTTTTCGCTCTTCCTATTGGTAAAAACCTAATGAAAATCCGTTCAGTCGTTTTTGAGTTTATCACTTACAGACAACGACGGGGTTCTTTGTTTTATACTATGTAGTGAAAAGTAAGGTTCGTGTTCAATTGGGAATATTTGACAGTTCGGGATAGCTGTTTTTTTTTTAATATATCCTATGATATGCTGGCGTCTGTTTCATCGATATTTTGAAAATATATTAGGTATCACTTGCATTACTTTCTGTAATCAGCAGAAGCAGTAAATGCATATAATTTGTTTTTTTCGCGGTAAACTCCGGCCTGTTGAGTTATTGCGTTTTATTTTTAAAGTCGTATCGATATATCCAACTAATCGCCAATGGATATCGCTATTTTTCAGACAAGTCTACTCTGACACGCACTTGACAAGTTTTATTTTGTAAAATTTAATGCGTCATATTTAGCGGCTGTAATTTGTAAATCTTTGACAGTCCTTACGAGTAGTCAGAAGCCCAAAAGTCTGATAACCAGCCTTACCAAGGTGTATCGTGTTGCCCAGTAATTGGATTGAGGAGGTGAGATAGGCAGTCGCTCCATGTGAAATACTGGTATTCAGCTTCATACGGTTAGACTGAACGCCGACCCCAACGTAGTTGGGAAAAGGCTAGGCATACTTAGCGTATTTATTTTAAATGTAATATTCTCTGTTCACAGTTCTTCCTAGAGGTGATGGCTATATTGATAGTGGTGTGTCTGGTCAACTGGTGGCTCCTGATACCCACTGCTTTGGTGGCGGTGCTGCTGTTCCTGCTGAGGGACCTGTTCCTGCACACCAGTCGGGAGCTGAAGAGGATTGAGGCTATCGGTGAGTTCTTTTTACCGACACCAGATTAACACCTTAAACGTCAAGTGATCGACAAACAATACATTTCCTATTGTTTCTCGTTGTTTGGCATAATTGAATGGATAGAATAAGAAATGAGTATGTAAGAGGAAGTCTGAAACTGGCGCCTGTGACAGAGAAGTAGTGTGGAAATCGGTTGTCATGGTATGGACATGTGATGCGAAGGAATGAGGACCATGTTGTGAGGAAAGTTTTGAATATGAATGTGCTAGGTTATAAGAGTAGAGGGAGACCAAAGAAAAGATGGATGGATTGTGTGAAAGATGATATGGCTAGAAAAGAGGTGAAACTTAAGATGACGGCAAATAGAGATGTATCTATGGAAGAAGAAAACATGCTGCGCCGACCCCAAATAAATTGGGACAAGGGCAGGAGGATGATGATGATGGCAGTTAAGGTGTTAATAAAAATTACAAATAATTCATCTCATTCATCATAGAGGTGACCCTTGAGATGACGGCAAATAGAGATGTATCTATGGAAGAAGAAAACATGCTGCGCCGACCCCAAATAAATTGGGACAAGGGCAGGAGGATGATGATGATGGCAGTTAAGGTGTTAATAAAAATTACAAATAATTCATCTCATTCATCATAGAGGTGACCCTTGAGATGACGGCAAATAGAGATGTATCTATGGAAGAAGAAAACATGCTGCGCCGACCCTAATTAAATTGGGACAAGGGCAGGAGGATGATGATGATGATGGCAGTTAAGGTGTTAACAACAATTACAAAAACACTTAACGCTGCAAGGGGACGTCATTGAAGGACACTGACCTTATTGGTGATTTTCTTTAATAAGGTCTAATTGAAATCATTCGTAAGTTTATGGTCTGGGCATGGGAATCTGACAAGAAAGATTCCTCAAGACCTTCTCAGAGAGGCTCAAGAATAAACGGAGCAGGCACTGGACAGCTTTCGTGCGAGCCCTTTAATTAAATAAATCTTACACATATTGCTGAATTTGATCAAGATTGATCGTATGAAGTCCGTAAACGCTCATCAATATAAACTTACAAGGAGTTCAACTGATGTGACGGCGCGATTGGCGCAGTGGCTGAGCTTGATCTTCTTTCAAATATATTAAATTCCATGTCGCAATGTTTGTTACCAAACTCCTCCGAAACCCCTAAGTGATAAGGGTGGTCACCCCAAAAATGGCCTTAAAATGGCAATACTAGAGCAATGTTTGACGACACGGTTGGCGCATTGGTTGAGCCATCGGCTGCTGCGCCTCGTGTCGTGAGTTCGATTCCCGCACGAAACAAATATTTGTATGGCCTACAGGCAGTTGTTCCGGGTCTGGCTGTTTGTGTATGTGAGTTTGAATGTTTGTAAACGCACCCACGATACAGGAGAAATTCTAGGTAATTTCTCCTGTATTGTGGGTGCGTTTACATTCAAAAAGTTGTGTGGTGAAAAATTTCAAATATAATTGCTAATGTGGCTATTTCTCCCACCAGCCCGAAGCCAGTCCCTCAACCACTTATCAGCGACAGTCTCCGGGCTGACCACCATCAGATCAGCGCGGCAGCACCAGCGGACCCTGGTCAAGGAGTTCGACAAGCAGCAGGACCTGCACTCCTCATGCTGGACCCTGGTGCTCAACACCACCAGAGCTTTCGGGTTCTGGATGGACATGATATGCTGTCTGTACCTGGCTTTTGTTACATTCAGCTTCTTCTTGTTCACTACTGAAGGTTAGTAGAAGTTATAGTATTTTTTAAGAAGGACGTGTACTGCTAAATAATTTGGTTGCACGGCCTTTTTTAAGATTTTTTCAATTCAATTTTTTTAATAGAAATGTCACAATATTTTTGATGTGTAACATCTTTCCTCTCGCTTTCCTGCAATCTGTGATTTCGTGAAAAGTTACGGAAATGTGTAACAGGAAGCCTGGGAAGCGCGCGCTATTTAATTTAAATAATACCTGAGGTGTCAACTCTTATTTCTTTAAAACGACACAACTATTAATACATGAAAAATTAAAATAAATAATCACAGGGCATCAAACAATTCATCCTCATCACTGTCAATTTCAAAAGTGCCCAGAAGGCTGGCAGCATTGCCACGTTGAATGTCAATGATGTGTCTTTGGCCAAAGGGCAAAAGGGCCAGCCCTTTGGTCACGGGAAGAGTCGGCCAAACTCTTCGCGATGTCTCTAAAAATACCCGAGTATTCTTTTCAGGATATAATGTTAATGTAGCTTTTATTACCAAGGCGAGATGTCAGATGTTACACATCATATGCGACTACTTTTAGAGACGCTATTTCATTTTTTATGTTTATTTGTTTTTGTGGGCTTGTTATTTAAAATGATTGTTTTAAATAACAATTTAAGCCCACAAAAACAAATAAACATGGTACCTGAAATCCCGGGATTAAAAAGTCACCAGCACATCAAGCTACCCCAATGTGTCAAATTTCTTTGATAGTTTTTCAACTTTATCGCAATAAAAATAAATCATTCAGGTTCATGTTCAATTGGGAAAATCCGAAAATTTGGGGTACTTAAATATACGCTACCTATTCCGATCTTGACTTGAACTGTGAAAACTGCCCTTGATGCAACGACTTTAAAGGTTCTGCCAAATTATTGCTATCGTGGATACGCATTTGACAGGAATGTGCAAATAAGGGAGGCTTTTAAAAACTACCTCGTTAGTCTAGTAGTTGTAAGCAGTGCTGCTGAGCATGTGGTTCTGGGTTCGATTACCGGGTCGGGCAAAGAGTTATTGGTGTTTTCTATCTGGAATTTCTCAGTAGCAGCCCGGAGTCTGGATTCTTGCCTGGTGTATGTCAATAGACTCGCTGCCTATTACAAGCCTCATTGGGTGTACTATAGGTAAAATGCTTCCTATTTTATCGGGGATTCCAGGCATGATTTCATCTTAGTATTTACACACATCCATACTAATAAGTGTGTGTGTTTGTTTGTCCATCTTTCACGGCTAAAAGGAGCGACGGATCGGCGTGATTTTTTAAATGGTGATACTGAAGGTATGGAGATTGACATAGGCTACTTTTTGTCTCTTTCTAACCATCCACTTCCTAACGCGAGCGGAGCCACGGGCAAAAGCTAGTACATACATAAACTCACGCCTTTCTCCCATGGGAGTAGGCAGAAACAATAGAACACCACCCGCTACGATCCTTACATACTCAGTAGTTACATTGTTACATGTTAGTATTTAAATTTGTATTTTTTTCTTAACAGATACGTTAGGAGGCAATGTGGGACTGGCTATAACTCAAGTGATAGGCCTCGTGGGGATGTGTCAGTACGGGATGAGGCAGACGGCTGAAGTGGAGAATCAAATGACTTCAGTAAGTTATACATCCAAATCTTCTTTCAAATATATTAAATTCCATGTCGCAATGTTTGTTACCAAACTCCTCCGAAACGGCTGGGCTGATTTGTATGAAATTTTGTCGTACCCCTAAGTGATAAGGGTGGTCACCCCAAAAATGGCCTTAAAATGGCAATACTAGAGCAATGTTTGACGACACGGTTGGCGCATTGGTTGAGCCATCGGCTGATGCGCCGCGTGTTGTGGGTTCGATCCCCACAAGGAACAAATATTTGTATGACCTACAGGTGGTTGTTCCGGGTCTGGCTGTTTGTGTATGTGAGTTTAAATGTTTGTAAACGCACTCACGATACAGGAGAAATTCCTAGTGTGGGAAAACGTTTAAAAAAAAAAACAACCCAGTTACTGGGCAACATCTTTGGTATTACTGGATGTCAGACTTTCAGTCTTCTGACTACCCGTAACGTCTGTCAAAATCAACGAATGACAACCGACACCAACGGTTTAACGTGCTTTCTGAGGCATTAAACATTCTTGGTATAAAACGGATAGATGGACCCATCCACATACCGACCGCGGTCAACCTAGCTTAACCTTGGTCAATAAATGCATACGGCCTATACCAAGCCACGAGCCACTCAATTCCCCGTTTCCATCTCCCTCCGTATTCATAAAAGAGGATTTTTTTTTTTTTAACTTTTAGGTTGAAAGAATATTGGAATATACGAATCTTCCACCGGAGAAACCCCTAGATGTGGATAGAGATGCTCTGAAGAAGGAACATCCAGATCTGGACTTTGAAAAATGGCCGACAAAAGGTAGGTAACTTTCTCGTATGAATGAGTCACTTCGAATGCCATCTGTATTTGTCTCATACTAGTTATCGCCCGCGAGTTCTTCCACGTTTATCAAAATTTAAAGGATTTTTTTTAAGAACCCCTATTTTTTTTAAATAAAGGACAAATTTAAGTGTCTGTTTGTAATGTTCAGATAACAGGTTTTTAATAAATGCATCTACCTATATGAAAGTTTATGCGGTAGTTATATACCCAAAAATCCAATTTCATTTTTTTTTGTCTGGTGGTCTGTCTGTTTGTATGAGGTAATGTCCGAAACGGCTGGACCGATTTTGACGGAACTTATTCTGGCAGAAAGCTAATTTTATAAGGAGTAACTTAGGCTACTTTTTTCTTAGAAAAAATGTTGGGTTCTGTGCAAAAAATGATTTGTTAAATTCCACGTTTAAAAACTCGCGGGCACAGGTTGTATAATATGGAGTAACTTCACATCCAGGGGCTGTTGACCCTGCCCATTCCCATATAGACTATGAAATTTCGTCGATGACACTCATTTGACCCTCTGTACTCTCAGGCGAAATCATATTCGATGATGTTTCCCTCGAGTACGAGAAGCCGCCAGGCGGCGCTGGTGAGCCGATCTACGCCATCAAAGGTGTGAACTTCTCCATCAAGGCTGCTGAGAAGGTGGCCGTGGTGGGCCGCACGGGCGCCGGGAAGAGCTCGCTGCTCAGTGCGCTGTTCAGGTGAGATGGGGCATTGGATTATAATAACAGCTAAGTATGTAACGGAGGCCATTTTAGAGATGCTGGAGTTGGAAAAATAGTAAAAAAATCGAGTGTGAGGTCACACGCGGTAGAAGTGAAACTTTTTACTCTGGTTAGTTTGTCAGAGAGTTAGATGCACTATGGAGGTGGTCAACACAGAGAGAGAGAGGGAGAGAGAGCGGAAAACATTCATAGTAGTCACTTTTTCGTTCATACCATTATTAATTCACACCATCCCAAAAGAAGTGTCTCTTAAAAAATGCTTTAACTTCTACAGAGAATTTCAGACTAAACCTTTTAAATATTTCTTACTTATTACTAATATTGGCCTTTTGGGTAACATGTTTAAGAATAGAAAATGTCTTAAATGCTTAGAAATAGGATACTTGTTATTCGCATGTAGGAGTTGCCATAGGATACAACTAAAACCACGGGGAACTCCAGTCTATTCACGCTGGGTAGGTTTGCATGACACAGGCCAAAAAATCAAATAGAAAGTATAGCAATATTCGCGTGTACCTCCCAGGTTAGGCCACGTGTCGGGCTCGGTGCTGGTGGACGGCGTGTCTGCGCAGGCGGCCGGCCTGCGCGCGTGGCGCTCGCGGCTGTGCGCGCTGCCGCAGCGCCCCGCGCTGTTCGCCGCCACGCTGCGGGACAACCTGGACCCCGAGGGGCTGTACTCCGACGCTGATATCTACAAGGCTTTGGATCAGGTCAGTAAAACATCATCTGTCCAACCTTTCCCAACTTTGAAGTTGAGATCGACTTTCAGACTAAGTGGAAGCATTTTACCCATGGAAAAAGACTGGTACCACTTCATAAGGACTGCTTATGTGACCTCCACCACCCGTTTACGTAAACACGATACACCTTGGTAAGACTGGTTGTCAGACAGTCTAAGTATGTGCTGGATGATAATCCATCTACAGATCGACTTCTGCAAAAGAAGTTTAACCGTCGATTACCCGTGCGGCTGTTTTAACTCTACCATTACCTACAGTCTGGAGGGTACACTCGTTATGAAAACATTTTTTGAGTTCAAGAAAGTAAACAAGGCTTAGTTTCTGGTAATAATTCTTATTACCTATGTACCTACTAAATTAGCTGTGCCCGACTTTGTTCACATAAAATTTTACAGAATTTCATGGCTTTTATTTTTCAGGGACCCTAATTCTTTGTCCAAAGTTGAAGTAGTTGTAGACTTCTTAATAAGTCAGCTATTGGCTAGTGTATTTCCCTTCAGAACAGGTCCAGCCGTTTTGGAGAATACTTCAAACAAGTTTTTTTGTTATTAATCCTACATGCGTTTAGTAAAAACCTGTTCTCCTGACACTATAAGAAGACACTTCAATTTTAATGACTTCTATAGATTTATATTATTTTCGTGTCCACCCAAGGTCGAACTCCGCGAAATGGTGAGCAACATGCCGGCTGGCCTCAACACCAAGGTCGGCGACGGCGGAGGGAACCTTTCGGCCGGACAGAGGCAGCTCATCTGCCTCGCGCGCGCGGCCCTAGCTGGCTGCAAGGTGCTGGTGCTGGACGAGGCGACGGCCAACGTTGATACTGAGTAAGTATCAACAATACGATGCATGCGGTTGGCGCAGTGGCTGAGCGATCGACTGCTGCGCCACGTGTCGTGGGTTCGATTCCCGCACGGAACAAATATTTGTATGGCCTACAGGTAATTGTTCCGGGTCTGGCTGTTCGTGTATGTGACTTAACTAAATGTTTGTATACGCACCCACGACACAGGAGAAATTCCTAGTGTGGGGCAACGGCTTAAATATAAGCGATAAGGGTCAGGCGACAATCTAACAATTTTGTTCGCTATTTTCGTGATAAACAGCCAATATTAATGTGTATTTTTTGACAAATATATCGCATTGCCAATGAAATATATTTAGCAGGGCCCTGGTTACGGTGTTAATTGTACAGTGCGAGTAAAACGTATCTCGTACTGTGCCACGACCTCGTATCTCATACTGTGCCACGACTTAGTATCTTATACTGTCCTACTGCGTGTCTCGTACTGTACCATGACGAGGTATCTCGTACCGTGTCACGATAACGTATCTCTTATCGACTCGTCGTGGTACACATACTACGACAAGTCTAGTACTGTGCCACGATGTGTTTCTGAAGGAATATTAAATATTGCGTGGTTGTGGTAATTAAACGTAATTTCATTATTATATTAGTTTATTGAAATAGAGAATAATGCGGTATCAGAATGACACATTGTTCTAGAAAAATCGTGCGACAACAGCGCCATAAAACTAAACCATGGATGCGTTCCATTACACTAACAGTTTCGTACTGTGCTTCGACGCATCTCGTACTGTTTTACGATGGGTCTCGTACTGTGTCACGACGAATTTCGTACTGTGCCACAAGTCGCGTAGTTTTTTACGTTAACTCTTTTTATGTTATCGTGTTGCTACATACATGGTTATATAACACCGAGAGAAAATATCGAAAAAACAACTCTCAACATTAAAGTTGGTGGCTTGACCCTTATCTGCCAGGATGCAGTTCGAACTGCAACTAACCGAGCTGCCATTATGTGATCATTCAGCAAATATAATAACATAATTTTTTCCTTAGCACCGACAAGCACATACAGCGAACGATACGGACCAAGTTCGCGCACTCTACTGTGCTGACCATCGCGCATCGACTGAACACCGTGATGGACTACCATCGAGTCATTGTCATGGACAAGTTAGTATCTTCCAATTCTACATCCATCATCATCATCTGCCTAGCCTTTTCCCGAATATGTTGGGGTGGGTGTCCAGCCTAACCGGATGCAGCTGAATACCAGTATTTTACAAGGACCGGCTGCCCATCTGACCTACACAACCTAGTTACAGGGCAACTCGATACCCCTTGGTAAGACTGGTTGACAGGCTTTCGGGCTTCTGACGACCCGTAACGACTCAAAGATCTACAAATGACAGCCGCGACCAACGACTTAGCGTGCTTTCCGAGGCACGGAGGATCCTCCATATCGCACACCTAGATCAAAACTGACACAACTCCAAAAACTGTTTTTTTCAGTACTCAGATGAAAAATACCCATTTTTCTAGATTTTGTAAGACAAGTTGAAACGTAATTTTATAGTAGGTCATTAATATGTTGTAGAATGTCACTGCATTGTAAATGGGGCTAGGAATCAGTACTTTCTATTGATAAATTAGTATTTTGGAGTTGTAACTAAACTATCTGGTATTTTGAGTTGTCTCAGTTTTAATCTAGCAGTGCGATATATTACAGTTTTAGTACAGGGTTCAGTGCGATGCGCGCTCGGATACGGACGTGTTACCACAGTGCAAATAATTAGTACACGTGTAGCGCGGCAACAGCCGTTGCCCGTCATTGAGCTATGAGTTCACAGCAGCTTATAGCCAACGAGTTGTTGGCATTCATACAACATGCCATCGATACCATGGACGAAGTGAGCATCTTGCAGATATGCAAGTCGAGCTTCAAAGAAGATGAGATCAGCAGCAGCAAGTTGCTGCTATTCCAAACGCTTGGAAAGATCGAGGAGATGCCGTCTCGCAGGAGGGATGGGACGGAGAAGAGTATCCAGGACATCATCACCTTGTTGAAGGTCACTGACCCGGACGACGTGCCCGCTTTCGTGGCTAAGGACCTGCATAAGCTGCCCCCTGTCACATTCGACCACGTTGACGTCACCAGGCTGTTGAAGGACATCACATTCCTGAAAGCAAGCCTGGCCGAGCTGCAGTCAAAGTTGGAGGCGTCGGATAACACCATAGGTGAATTGCGAGCAGAGGTAGTGTTGTTACGCAAGGCTGCTTCTGTAAGTAGGACACCTGACGCTTCCAACGTGAACACGCGTCGCGGGGCGCAAAATGCTTCCTTCGGCAGTTTTGAATCGGCGAAATTTGATGCGTCGCCGGCTGCCAATATTGTCTGCGATGCATCATGTCCCGTCGCCGCCGTCCCCGCCTCAACACCAGCTGAGGTGACGACATGCGTAGGTGCGTTGACCCCTAAACGTGCCTACGCTGCAATAGTGGCTGCAAACAAACCAGCTGTGTCGCAAGTCAAGCGGCATGAAGTTAAAGGGGGTAAGCAGAGGCGCTGTGATACTACCTGCAAGGATCTGGCACAGCGTAAAACCGAGCAAGATACATGCGATAAAGATGGCTTTATCAAGGTGCAGAGGAAAAAGAGGAAGCCAGCTTGTCGCAACCAGTGCGGTACTGCACCGAGCGGGCCGAACTTCCTGCTGCGTCCTGCTGTACCAGTGACGCCATTGTACGTGTCCCGTTTGCATCACTCTACAAAGGTCGCGGAGATTGTAGAGTATATCAGCATCAAGACCAAGTTCACTCTGAGGGTCGAGCGGTTGGAATCTCACCACGGCGTAAGTTTCAATTCCTTCGTGGTGAGGGTGCCAACTCAACATCTATCGACTTTCATGAAGGAGGAATTTTGGCCGAGAGGTGTAGTGTTCCGGCGATTCCGAGGCCGGATACCCGACACCGCGCGACACACGACGCCGACTTTACGTGTCAATTAGTTATGTTTTTGATATGTATTAGTTTATTAATGTATAACTTTATTTTATGTATTTTATCTATGGGCCTCAGTTGCCTGACAATAAAATGATTATTATTATTATTATTATTATTATTACGAACGGTTACCCATCCACAGACTGACCTCGGCAAATGTAGCTTAACCTTCGATTAACCCGTGCGGCTGTTTTTATTTAGCCACAAGCTCCTCCATCTACACTTCTACATCCAATCATCCAAATAGCATCCACGACTACGTTCAAGTCGTATATAGTCATTCACAAGTAAGTATAAGTCATCCGGCTGCACTTCATCCACCTAAAATCCATCCGTCATCCACTCATCATACATCTCATCATTTAACTAGTTGCCCATGAATACCAAAGAGTCAGCATCATGACCAAGTTAATACAGGTCATTCTTCTGACATCCATGCGTCATCCTACTACTATACACCCATCATTCACGACTAACGTTGAGTCATCGTCATGGACAAGCTAGTATACTCCACCACCGTCATCCCTCATGATCCATTCCACATTTATCCAGCATCCATCTATCATCCTATAATTCTTAGTCATCCACACGTCCTCTTTTCATTCAAGCATTATCCAAATATCAATACTGACCATTATATTATCTTTACAGAGGTCGTGTAGTGGAATCAGGCCATCCATTTGAGCTTTTGACTCAAGGAACTGCTCAGAAGAAGGATGATGGGTTGCCCAGGAACCGCGTATTGACCAAAAGTCAGGTAAGAAAATTAGATGTAAACAACATCATATTTCTGCCCTTGTCCCAATTTATTTGGGGCCGGCGCAGCATGTCTTCTTCTTCTATACATCACATTCCAGTCACCTCCTTTCTAGCCATACAATCCATCCATCTTTTATTTAGTCTCCCTCTACTCTTGTAAACCTCCACATTCATATTCTCCTAAAACTTTCCTCACAACATGGTCCTCATTCCTTCGCATCACATACCATGACAACCGATTTCCACACAACTTCTCTGACACAGGCGCCACTTTCAGACTTCCTCTTACATACTCATTTCTTATTCTAAAGTTATCCAACATATTATTAAAATTTAAATCTATACATAACAATGAAAGCTGAGTTGTTCTGCTTGAACGCGCTCATCTACTGAAATGAAATGATATTTATTTCTGTAAATGGGTTTTTAAGAAACATTTTTCCAATTCTTCAGTCAGTGAAAGTCTGGCGCACCAAACTCCCCAGCAACACATGTGTCTGATACGTTTGGAAAACTTGAATCTGTACAATATAAGTAAAAATTTATATACATATTTCCTCACGATAATTTTCTCCTGCGATTAACCTATGCTGTCCCACTGCTGGCCAAAGCCTTCCCCCAAATCTCTCAAGTCAAGTACTCTCTCCCCGCGCCACCTCATGCTGTCCTCAGAGTATGCGTCCAGGTCGATTCGCCATCTCCTGGGCTGACCTCGGCAGCGCCGTCCATCTTCGGGCACCCATTGTGTGGAGACTTGCCCAAAGGTCACGTGACCGGCCCAATACCGTCGCCCATAATCGAATTAACAAAAATGTGTTTAAAATTTCAGGCGCCGCTCGCCATACCAGAGAACTTCACGTTCGAGCCGAGCACAGCACAGAGCGATCAAAACGAAACGCTCATACTCGCTAGAGACAGAATAAGGACCTATTCTGAAAGGTCTGTATCATCGTTGTCATCATCATCGTCATCTGCCTAGTCTTTGCCCAACTATGTTGGGGTCGGCTGCCAGTCTAACCGCATGCAGCTGAATGCCAGTATTTTACATTGAGTGACTTCCTATCTGACCTCCACAACCCAGTTACTGGGTTACACATTACACCTTGGCTACCCGTAACGACTCAAAGATCTGCGAATGAATGCCAAGACCAACGGCTTTTTAAGCTTTCCGAGACACGATTGAAATTTTATGGATAGGAATAAAGGCATTATTCCTTATTTGACGACACGATACCCCACAACCAACCCAACCATATTTATCTAAAAAGCAAATAAATCTTTGTTTTTGAATCTCCTCCTTTTTTTCGTCGGTGATAAATGACATATCTTCAAAAATATGACCCATATTCTTTGCCATTACTTACAGATCTGAAGCGTCGGAGCCAGACAGCGGTGGTATCTTCAAGACGCTAGTGGAACAGACTGGCCCGGAGACAGCCAGGTTGCTGTACCAAATGGCTGAAGAGGTAAGTGTTCACTCATACTTGGTCTTTTAATAAAACCAGGTTTCCTCATGATGTTTTCCTTCACCGATGACAGTGATGTCTAAGATAAACTTCATCATCATCACCGTCATCATCCTCCTGCCCTTATCCCAATTTATTTGGGGTGCTGCGCCAACCCTGCTTCTTCTAAACTATCTAAACTAATATTATAGAGAGGAAAAAATTGGTTAAACAATCAATTTTTTCCACGCCTTGTTACACTTTTTACGTAGAAATGACGTCACAAGCCTTTTCTACTGAACTTTGGTGTGCTACATCTTTGTCACTTTCTATTGCTTTGAGTAAGCAAAAAATACGTGTCCAATATTTTTTGGTAATCTAACTGGCGGACCAAAAAGACTTATTATACTTTTACATAGGACACATCCCTATTGTGTTGTTAGTTTCATATATTCTTTTTCTTTACAGAGTTATAACAATATGATGGAGACGAAGAAAACGTCTTGAAATCGCACATAATAGTGACTTAACACATTCCTTCCGTATGCCTTTACAAGATGGTTGACCAATGTGAGCTCACAATGTCTAAAAAAATATTTAAATAAAAACAATAAGTGAATCTTCTAATATCTAAAATTCTCGTGTCACAATGTTTGTTACCTAACTCCTCCGAAACAGCTGGCCCGATTTGTATGAAATTTTGTGTGCATATCGGTTAAGTCTGAGAATCGGCCAACGTCTACTTTTCATACCCCTAAATGATAAGGGTGGTCCACCCCCAAACGTTTTTACGGCAAAACAACGTTTGCTGGGTCAGCTAGTAATGTATAAAAATATAGACAGAATGATAATAAATAGATAGAATGAAAATGAATTTTTACCTCAAAATATAGACTAACTGTCACTTACATTGGTCAGTCATCAGAGATGCACAAAAAAAAACTGCCATTTTCGGTAATCTATTATACCGCCAGTATTTTACAATAATATTATACAAATTAATTACTTATGTAATAATTAGTACTTATTAGCGTCAATTTAAAATGCCTTATCATGCCTTTTTATATAAATGATGTGTTTATGATAAATGCGGATACTGGATAACTTACACATACATACACATACTGACGTCATTATCTACCTGCCTTTTCCCAACTATGTTGGGGTCGGCTTCCAGACTAACCGAATGCAGTTGAATACCAGTATTTTACTTGGAGCGACTGCCTATCTCCCGTCGACAGCCCAGTTACTGGGTAACACGATACCTCTTGGTAAGACTGGTATGTAGTAAGTAGTTAAAATAAATGCTTGTCAATTAAAATTCTAATTTGATTGTCAATTACAATTACACTCCAAGGTGGATTTCTGTCAATTCTTATAAATTATTAGAATTACTAAAATATTTATAGATCTCTGTCGACAGCCTTGTTGGTCCAGGGTTCGATTCTCGGTTCGGGCAGTGTTATTGGGTTTTTCCAGTTGGAATTACTCAGTAGCAGCCCGTAGACTAAACTTGTGCCCGCTTGATGTCATTAAGCTCTCCCCCTATTAAATGGTACTTAAACATAACTGGCGAATAGTGGGTGTACCATAGAGGTACACTTCTGCCTAATACTTTGGAGGAATACAGGCGTGATATTACGTAACACACTTAATTCTGTACTTACACAATTACTTAAAATGAATCAAAAAGATATAGGTACTTAATAAAAACATGTTTTTACACTATGATAATGTTGAATAAAATTATGTTAAAAATTATTTAAATTAAAAATAAATAAGTGAATAATGTGATGAATGAATATTACCAGTATTTTTTATTTGCACTTAAAAATAAAAATATACCTACGTAAATTATTTTATTGCTTACTTTGAAAGTTTGTTTTTAATCGAATATTATTTCAAAAAAATATGATAATTAGTTAAATTAACTGCGAATTAAAAGATAACCTAAAAAATAAAAGATGACATACTGGATAGTGGCGTTGCTAACGCGGTATAAGCTGTATCAATGATACTGGGCCCCCGAGCAACATAAGGAATCATAAATTTGTGTAGAAATAATAATAACCTCTTCTTATACAGAGAAGGCACGAGCATTAATCACCACGCTTGCTCAAGACGATTTCAGACTTATATTAAGTCCAGGTTTCCTTACGATTTTTTCCTTCTTCGATGTCAATGATGTCCAAGATGAACTTAGAAAGTACATATGAATTGAATAAGTCACATTGGTACTTGCCCAGGTTTGAACCCATAACCTCGTGCACAAGAGGCGAGGCCTAAACCACTGGGCCATCATGACTACAAAATACTAAAATAAATAAATATATACTAAATTTGTAGAATCCTTAAATTCTTATTCTTATTGAAATGAGGCCCGTTTTAAAACGTTTAATTTCTTCTTTGTTACCATGAATTTATCAATATCCGTGGTGTATTTTAATTTGTTTCATGTAATTAAATACGCACAGGAACTTCAACTTTTAGAAAACATAAATAAACACACACAAAAGTAATTATTTAATTGTTTATTTCGTGTTATAGTGCATCGCATTTTTTGTCACGTATTTGTGACGTTGGCGTACAGGGCATGCGGTCGTTTGACGTTTTTTTGTGACAATGGCGTCCAAAAAGTTAAAAACTTACTGTAGGTACTAAGCTTTTGGGCTTCATCGCAGTCAGGTTAGTTTTGGGGTCTCTTTAGGAGTAGCAACGCCACTGTACAGACGCCAGCACATCAAGCTACCCCAAACTATCAAATTTTCCCAATGGAACATGAATTTTATGGCTATTGCAATAAAGTTCAAAAACTATCAAAGAATTCTGACACATTGGGGAAGCTTGATGTGTTGGCCTCTGTACTTAACTAACATTGGAAAGAGAACGAACATCGCATACGTCATAAGATACGTAATTATAATAGCGAAACGACCCCTATTTATGAACATCTTGTAATCGCTAAAGAGTACTATTGCCCTCTCATTTTATTATTACTAAAATGAAAAGGACAAAAACAATTTACCAATAAAAGCTTCGCAAATGTGAAGTTTACTATGTTGCTATATAAGTTGGTCAAGAATATTGCCACACGCAAATAATCGTTGCGTCCTTTCTACCAAATGCCATTAATCTTAGGCAATACTTACTTAAAGGCATTTTTCCTGTTTTCTGATTATAGAAAACAAAGATATACTTATATGTTTTTGCAAAAGTAGCAAAACTCTTTTTCTGGGCTGTGTATAAAGAGTTGAAGGAACATCGACGTACAGATGCCAGCACATCAAGCTATCCCAAACTGTTGAAGTTTCCCAATTCAATATCAACCTTATTCTTCTCTAATACAGTTGATAAACTATCAAAGAAATTTGACAGATTGGGGTAGCTTGATATGCTGGCCTCTGTACAATCCGTTTCGGCTTTTAATTAGACGCTATTGGGTCCAGAATCATGTACTACACTCGTGGTTATTTTTTATGGTCCCATTTATGGGTCGATGTTCCTCCCACCCCTGTATAAAATATCGGAACGTACTGTACTTAGAAAAATTGTAATATTATTATATAATTAGCCAATTTTGTTTTTGTAACTATTTTAATTATGTCAATTTTAATTTAATGATTTTTAGGTAACAATTATGTAAAATAATATATTTAGTAGGCTTACATCCTGTTTCTGGAATGGAAATTTTGGAAATAAATAATGTGACATATTGTCAAAAGCATGGGAACTGTCGTGATTGGTTGAATTTATTATCAACAGAAAGAAAGAAACAGTATTTTTAGATCATGCAAAAAAATAAAAAATAAACAACCAATCGCATCAATTGACTCACGTTTCATCCGAAAGGCGCCGTTAATTTCGTTCTAGAAACCGGGTGTAATTCTTATAATTGTTTGTCAATAAAAGTAAATGGAATTGTGGAAAGAAATCTTAGAAATGCTAAAAAGTGCGAGATTTGTATCAGAATATTAATATTTCTTGATGCCTTATCAACTAACTATTCACCTCTGACGCTTCGTTGGTCTGGCGATCGCTGAATTTGTGCGCGGTTGATGTCAATAGGCTCGCCCCCTATTACATGCGACTTCAATATAACTAGTGTAAGGTGGGTTTGCAATAGAACCCTTCGGGAAATACGGGCTTGTTTTTCGTGTAATTACTAATTTGTGAATCGGAGTAACGAATTTTTTTCCACTACAATTTCGTTTATTTTCTTTGACTTATGTTACTCGTCCTGTTATTGTACAAACGCGCCACTATAGCTTACCAGTGGTATGTTCTTAATGTGATATACTATAGTAAATAAATATATTTTTAACTTCGTGCTGTTTCATTTTTACTGCAGGCTCGAAGAACATCGACGTACAACCGAACACCGTGAGTTCAGTACATTATTATTGTTTTTTCCTATTTTGTACGTTTTTCTCTGAAGTTTTTTTGTTTTTTTTTTTAAAACATCTTTACGAAATTCTGATTTCTACCTAACCCACTAAGGTTTTTATTAAAAAGTAACTAATTCACGTATTGAATTAAAAACAGCAATGTAAATAAAACTATAACACCTCAGCTGACTTGCTTAAGTTCACGATAGAATTCTACGCTGGCCGGCTGCTGTCAGTAACGCCGCAAACGGACCTATAAATGTAACAGACGCGGCACATAAATAATCTCTTCCGACCCTTTGCTAGAGCCAGCCCGCGAAGCTGAGTCGGTAAATGTTTAAAAATGTCCCTAAATAATATATCTATTTGATCCAGCCTGTCCCTTGCTGTCCTCTCTCAGCGACGTCCTAAGCCGACGCTAGTACCCCGCAGGGGGCCCTTAGCGATTGATCGCTTAGTTTTTAAGTTTTTACGCCCTGGCTGGAGGCCTTAATTTGTAACATAAGCTCTTTTAAGGCTGCGGTTCCATTGAGGTGGAGCTGTGCGGAGCGGAGTTTAGTGGTGCGTGCCCTAACCAATTGCATTGCTCAAAATCTCCGCTCCGATTCAGATTAGACAATGTGATTGGTTAATTCATGCGCAGCTAAGCTCCTTTCCGCACAGCTCCGCCTCAGTGGGACCGCAGCCTAATCGTCCTACTTAAATGAATATCCCATTTACTTTTTTCATTAAAATGGTTGATTATTTATTTAATTTAAGCCTAAGTTATCACTATTATGTTTGAATGTTGGTTCACCTGTTATTGGCAACTGTATAAGCCTATTACTAATTACTATTTTATTCGATATTTTATATACATAAGCTGTTGGTGTGCCTTTATTAATAAACAAATAAATACATTATTTTCCTAAATCTTTTTGATCGACACTCAACTATTTTATTTAGCTTTCTATACTCCTCCATATAAACGTTAGCCGTGCCAAATCTCAGATCCCAAGGTTTTACTTCACGTATTAATATTAAAATAAGAATAATAAAGTTCGTTTAATTCAGACTATTTAAATGTCCATATTTTGTTTTAATAACATTATCTTAAAACTATTTTAGTCATGAGATATCAATTTAATGAAAAAATAATAATAGAAATATATAAATTGGAATTACTAAATTAAATTGAAATAATTATAAACAATAAGTTAACGTGTATTGTGTAGTTTCTGTTATCACATTAAACTTAAGTTTTTAATGCGATTCAACAATGCAATTTATTGTTTCATAAAATACACATCCGTTTTCGAAATTATTTCGTGGGTAGATACAACTAAATGCAATTGTACAGTCTATCATCTTATTCATCAGTACTGCTAGACAAGAGCGACCGATGAGGCTTAGTTAAAAAAAAAGTAGGCAAAATGGATTTCATTTGCAACGTTAACAATGGATCGTTGTCAGTTCTTAGTTTTCGTTAATCGAAAGCGGTTGTGTTTCAGTCGTGAAGTTGTGTTTTTATCGCAAATTTATCATAGCAGTTTTTCAAATTCAAAAGTAGGTATGTGTGTGTGGAATGAGCGACTGTAAGGTAAGTTCATCAATTGATACCTACCTTCATTACTGGATCGCTTCACTGTGTACGTTCTTGCAAATCTTTTTATGTTAATCTTTACCGGATTCGCTATTCTAAGGCAATGAGCTTCTTGAGAGAATCTTGAGCGCTGACTTGGAGTTTTCGCATAATTCGATTTTAGTATAAAGTGCGTATGCCTGAACTTCCCCCCATTATTGCCAGCGCTCAAGATCCGTGCCGGGGCACTTATGGACCGTGGAACTTATGTTTTTTTATTCCTTATCATTGTTAATACCTAATGACTGACCTATTACCATCGGTGTATTGATGAATTAATCTTGATATTATGTGGTATCAATATAGTCGGTAGGCGATTTTTCGAAGGAACAGCCGCCAGCTCATATCAAGCTATCCCAAATTGTCAAATTTTCCCAAATGAACATGAAGCTTATTCTTTTGTAATACAGTTAAAAAACTATCAAATAAATTTAGCGGATTAGGGTAGCTTGATGTGCTGGCCTGTGTACATTCACGAAAGCGCGGCAAGAGCAGTTTATGCAACAACATTCTTTGCGGAGCGTATTGAGAGCGTTGTTTACAATACATTGCACGCTCAATAATGTCAGTTTCTGTAATCGATCATTAAAAACTTTCGTAAAATTGATAGTATCCCGAAGTGTTGGTAACCTTTTCACGAAGTTTGACACGGCGATGTCCATTTCACCCTGTGTACAGAGCTATATATATGACGGCGCGCTGATTATCGAATTAAGATTTTAATTAATTATTAACTAACTAAAATAACTTCCCTATTTTTCTTCGAATTAAGCCACATCTGCCGCTTTTATGTACACCTAGCACTGATCAATAAGATGATAGACTGTACATTACTGATAGGTGCATTAAGTTGTACCTACCCACAAAATAATTTCGAATTTGGATGTATATTTTATAGAACAATAAATTACATTATTGAATCGCACTAAAAACTTAAGTTTAATGCAGGCTTTCTAGCCTATTGGCTCGTAATCTATTTTCATCTGGTTTATTTAGTGTTAAATTGTGAACCCATCAAATAAAAGAACGTTCAACAATACAAGTGTGCTATCATTTTGAAATTCCTGCCGATATAACGCCCACGATGGCCAGCCAAGACCGCCAAGACCGCTATGAGGCACCGTCCTTTTTTTTTTGGAATGCTGCTTAACCAAACTTTCCTGTGGGGGGCTTAATTAAAATTAAGGCCTCCAGCCAGGCGTAAAAACTTAAAAACTAAGCGACCGATCGCTAAGGGCACCCCCTGCGGGGTACGAACCTCGGCTTTGGACGTCGCTGAAGAGGACAGCAAGGGACAGGCTGGATCAAATAGATATATGATTTAGGGACATTTTAATCATTTACCGGCTCAGCTTCGCGGGCTGGCTCTAGCAAAGGGTCGGGAGGGTGTGAGGCACCGTCTGACGCTCTTGCATATAATATACTAGCTGTCCCGGCGAACATCGTACCGCCTCAAAAGCACTGCCATCTGTTAGAAATATATGGAAATTATTATAGGAAAACATTTAATTCGCAATAAGAAAAGTATTGAGGTCAATAATCGAAATAAAAACTGTCCTATCTTGAGTTTGTCCAATACACACACTGTGTGCAAAATTTTATTAATATCGGTTCTGTAGTTTAGGAGTCCATAGCGGACAAGCAACGTGACACGTAATTTATATCTATATATTAAGATATTATGTCAGTCCACATGACGGCGACGTTCCATTTATGTAAATTTTAAAAAAGGGTTTTTATTGGGAAATTTTGGACGTGAATAATATGGTTTCAAGATAAATAAAAATACAATAGATTTAAGAAGATAATTTATTTAAAACTATCAACCAACCTAATTGAACTAGAATTGAGCTAGCTTAAATAAGTGGCAGTCGCATTTTAAGACCCATATTTAAATCTTCTGACAATTTTATCTGCGGAACACAAATTGCGGTTTGACAGCTTGACAGCTGACAACTTTACGATACCCCTTGGTAAGTAAGACTGCAGACTGTTGCCAGATTTTCAGACTTCTGACTACCCGTAACGACTGTCAAAGATCTACAAATGACAGCCGGGACCAACGGCTTAAGGCCGGCGCCCACTAACTGCACGGAACGCCAAGGGGTTTTAGTAAGCGCAAATGATTTGAGATCTTATTTCATGTATCTTAGCGTTCACATTTCAGTATGCCAGAACGTGCCGAAGGATGCCATAGCAGGCTGTGACGTATCAATGAAATGTGAGCGTTAACAGTGTTAAATAGGATTCGAAATCGTCTGTATTACAACAATCCCTTGTCTTGTCGTTCCGCCAGTGAGCGCGCCTTTAACTTAGTATCCGAGACATAAAGGAGCCTCAATATGTAATGAACGGTCATTCACAGACTGACGTCGGCAAGCGTAGCTTATCCATTCGTCGACGACTTTGCATTTTATTCAAAATATTTTATTTCACATAAATCTACATGGCCACTTATGAAACGTCAGACCCTAGATGCAGGGTTCCAATGGGTCGCTTCCTATGGAGGTGTACTAGCCAAATATCTCCACGGTTACTCCTTCATATTCATATAGACGACCGATGTGGCGCGGCGGGCGAAGGTCCGCCTGCGACGCAGGAGGATACGGGTTCGATTCCCGCCCTGGGACAAATGTTTGTACGATCTACAAAGATTTGTTCAGGGTGTTCTGGGTATTTGCTATATATAATAAAAAATATCTATCTATGTAATGTATTGTATTAAGTATATCAGTCATCTAGTACCCATAACACAAGCTCTGCTTAGCTTGGGGCTAGATAATGCTGTGTGGATTGTCCAACAAAATTTGTTTATTCATTTATATTTGTCTTTTACAATATTTTCATTGAAAAGCTTTTATTTAACTTACCATGTTGGTTAATGTGTGGGGTCAAATCTTGAATTTTAAACCAGTCACCCCCAGCCGCATGAGCTGAAATTTGGATTACTCCTGGTAGTTTAAGCTTCATACATTTGTGTACATGTTTTACTTTTTCATACGTTAATTTTGTTTAGCCGCGTTGAGCAAGTTTTGTAGGGCCAAAACTATGGATTCGCGTTACCGAGATGTCATACCAGACAGGCTCCGTTTTAAGTTTTCACTTCTGTTGGCCCTTGACTGTCCTTTTTATCTGCCAGGTGAAACAAAACGGAAAATCCGAAACAAATTGACGCTTCTATGAGTCAGGGTCAGTAAAACCGCCGTATTTATTCTTCAGATAAAATTTATTTGCCGCATAAAAAGCAGACTCTTAATGTATTACAAGATAATTATAATAATGCTTTAGTATTTCCATAACCTATTCGTATTTTTAAAGGAAGGGTGAAGGAAGGAAGGGTGAAGGGTGGGCGTTTTGGGGGACTGTCTTATGTAAACGTCTTTGACGTTCAAAAAGTGCTGATTCTCAGCCTAATTTGAATAAATGAATTTTGATTTTGATTTTGACTGTTGACCATTGTCGACTTTAATCTAGAACTTCTTTAGCATCCTTGCGAAACAAACTCTGTTACCTTTTCACGACTAATCGGCTGAATCTACTCGGTGAAATTTGGTATGGAGATAGTTTGAGACACAGGGAAGGACGTAGGCTAGTTTTTATTTAACCCGCGACTTGGTCTGCATCCGCGATAACCGACATTGACTTGAAAAGTGACATTTTTACTATAAAAGTGCAATTACAGCGTAGATGACTTTTTGAATGATAATCTTCAGCAATAGAATTTGGAATGTGTACCTGTGTTATTATTTTTTCTTATATGTATTTTACTTAAATTGAATTGAAATTTTTGACATTTTAATTTAATCGTTTTTTTTTCTTTGTAAGTCATTTTTTTGGTTTATTATTAACGATTTTATAATTATCGTTTTTGTAATAGTTGTCTTAGTGCAACTAATTTTGTACGCCATGATTGGCAAAACATGTGGCACCTCTTTTTATTTTTAAGACCTGTATAATTCTAATTATGTTTTACAAAATAAAATATCTTGTATCTTGAAGTCTAAGCTAGTTCTTAACAAAATCTATCTTTAGTAAAAAATCCTGTAATAATTGTACCTAAGTCGACATTCAACTATATTAGGTTAGGCTTCCAGTCTAATCGGATGCAGCTGAATACCAGTATTTTACATGGAGCGACTGTCAATCTGATCTCCATAATCCAGTTACTGGGCAAAACGGTACCTTTTGATAATAAAGGTTGTCAGTTTCGGGCTTTTTAATTGCTCGTAACGTCTGACACCGATCTTCGTTCTACTGAGAAACGTAACACCCAATGAAAAGGAAAACAGCACTCAGGCAGACTCATGCTGCGTCATTTATTTTAGAGATCCTTGGATTGCAAAATTTTCGAATCAGGCGCATCGTGCAAAGGATATATTAAAGCAAAACAAAAATAAATCATAATATACACCATTTATTTATTTGGTCCCATTTTAAACATAAATAACATTAAATAATAAATAACGTGTTGTGTGGACGCGCAGATAATATCACTACATATTCAAACGGTGGCTTTTAGCGTATCAGTGTTGCTACACTTAAAAAAAATCATTGCTTAGTTGAAACTCCATTGTTACAGATGTATTTTTACTTATGGCAATATTACACGGTTCACAGAAATGAAGGAGCCATAGATTATAAAATATGTTTATAAGACCAAATTGGTTGCTTCATTTTAATTGAAACGAATAAGGAATCCTTGTAATATTGCATTTAGGCATATCACAAACTAAATACATATACGGTACTGGACTAAATATCGGATTGAGTAATCTATTAAATATTATATCTTTCTTAACCCTAGAACCGCCCACGTTACGTTCGTGCCCATTTAGCCCGAGTCGTTTTTATACGACAAACAAAAACATTTGATTTGATTTTACATTCTACCCAAAAATAGGTAACTTCAGGCAAGAGGATAAATGGACTGACGATTTATAATCTTGGCGCTGGGGGCACGACGACTGGTATAAAATCATGCGGTTAAAAGACTAATCACAGGGTGTTGATCGTATAAGAACCGACTAAACCCACGGAATAGAAAAAACATGGGAAGTGCCCACGCAGCTATTTATACAAAATTAAGCCTTATTACAACTGGAGAAGCTTGTTATTATTTTTACATAATTTTACGCATAATAGGGATGTCTTCCAGATAACAAAAATAAGTCTATTTGGTCCGTCCGCTAGATTACCAAAAAATATTGGACACGTACTTTTTGCTTACTCAAATCAATAAAAATATAACACATCAAAGTTCAGAAGGGGCTTGTGACGTCAATTCTACGTAAAAAGTGTAGCACGGCGTGACGTCAAGCGAAATTTAAATGCAGTATATCGTCGTCATTTTTGGTTTACGAGACAAAAGAAAAAATACGTGTCCAGTATTTTTGAGTACCTAATCCAACTATCGGACCAAAACGATTTTTCAAGGACACTACCCTGTTGTGATACGAGCAGGACACCTGTCTGAACACCTTCACATGTGTTTTCCTTACTTCAATCCCAATCTAGAGATCGATCTTTGTTTGTAACCAATCAATGGCCGAATTTGCAATCTGTAATCTCTAGAGGGCGAATCAGAAGACTTGAGATGGAGGTAATATTGAAATTGGCTTTATAACAAGTAAGTAAATGGAGTTCCAACCTTTCAAAAAGCTTTCCAATGATTTAAAATTATTCAACAGACAAACGGGAATGTAATTGTGGTACACTTGGTACACATTGCAATGGTTTCATACATTTTTAATGATAAATGAACACATAAGTATATTGTTTTTAAAACATGATTTATATGAAGCTTGAGAAATATCCGACTTTTTACATAATCAGGGCAGCTTTTTCAATCTTAAGATTACTCTCTAGTAAACTCTTTAGTAAATAAGTATGGCTTCAGGCAAAGGTACACATTTCACCAGTTAAGTTTAAGTCCTATGTATTTTGAGTTTATCGTATTGTTTTGTCAAATAGCATATCTTTCTCTAGATATTTTAGAATTAGTACTTAACATCACGCCTGTTATCCCCCAAGGGTTAGGTAGAGGTTAACCGGCACCCAAATATTACCCCAACTAGACTGCTACTGAGAGATTATACATATAGAAATTCGGATATTTACCAAGCCGCATACATAGTAGGATAATAATAACAATTAACCATTATTTAAAAGACAATTGCCTCATATTAGCTGTAAGATGTAATCATATACACATTTCGTTTACATTCTCAACAAGTATATAAGACACTATGTATATACAATATTCCATTAATTTTTCGTTGTGTTAAGATATTTGAGAATTATTTTTTGCTATTTGACCGCTAGAGGAATGACATCACAGAGAGTATTTTTAGAATTTTGTAAAATTCGAGTGATTCAGGTGTTGTATCTCACTAAGGCTGGTGGCCCTTGAATGTGTGTGTAGGGATCTTAGATGCACGTTGCGTACACATTGTGTATGTGTGTGTAAAGGCGGCTCGGCCAATACTGAGCACACACACATGTAGAAACATTGTGTACGTGCATCAGACACACACATCCAAAAGCATCCGGCCTTCATGATATATAACTTCTATACATCGTTATAAGTATATCTTGCGTACTCAGCCCTGATTTATATGCATTTGGCTATTTTCACAATGACACGAGTTATTCTCGTGGTAGCTCGTGCCGGCACGAGTTTATTAAACGTATGTCAATCCTAATAACAATATTGGACTATTCACTAAATTTATAACATTACTATTAAACAATTTTGCGCTTTTAGCATACTTACACAGAGCAAAACAAATGGAAATTTATTTTCGAGAATTATATAATACCCTATGAATTATTCTGTTGGCGTTAAAATATAGTCTCACGATCGTACGTACCAAGAGGTACCTTGGTGTATCTAACTAAATATAAACGGAAACTATACAAAAATTGTCATGCAACTGAGTTTCACAGCCGAACGAAAGTATATTTTTAAATAATAGGATCATCAGCTTCCAGTCTAACCGGATACAGCTGAACACCAGTATTTTACATGGAGCGACTGCCTATCTGACCTCCTCAATAGTTACTGGGAAGCTCGATACCTCTTGGTAAGACTGGTTGTCAGGGGTAATATTAAAACTGAGGGTAATTTACCCTCATCTCTTTTTATTGAGAAATAAGTCTAGTTAATGGCAGTTGAGTCTAGTTCATAGTAGGAAAATGGAAGACATAAATATTAGAAGTACTATGGCCCAGTCAGTGGGTTCAAATCCAGTCTGTACCAGTGTGACTTTTTCAATTCTTATGTACTTAGTATAAAAAAAACAGACTTAAGATCACGACTGTACTCCCCGGAAGGTTAGGCAGAAGTGTACACGTGTACACTCAAATAAAAGCCAGTTTTAGGGGTGAACCCATTACCATCAACCAGCCACAGATAAAAAATTGGACTTTTGACACTATTTGGAAGTTTATCTTAGACATTACTGGCATCGTTGAAGGAAAACATCGTGAGGAAACCTGGACTTATACCTAATATAAGTCTGAAATCGCCAACCCGCATCGAGCAAGTGTAGTGATTGATGCTCATGCCTTCTCTGTATGAGAAGAGGCCTTTGCCCTGCAGTGACAGGAACAGGCTAACCTAACCGAGAACACGTTATATCTTAACTTTTTCGTCAGGCTGTGAATCTTAATATTTCTTTAGTAAATTCTGAACTTAAAACACACAATTCTGTCAGCGAAGTGATCCCTCGGAAAATCCACATTAAAAATCTATTTCACAGTATTTCCACGTTTCATTTTTACCCTTAAATGCAGTTAATAGTTAGAGAGGCTTGATTTATAACACCAAGCTACCTACTATCTCTGAACAGAGTGGAAGGGACATCCCCAGGACAAGGGACAGACCCACATCCTGATACTGTGAGTTCAGGACATATTTCTACACCGCTCAGCGTTGAAATTATTCTGTAATATAGGAGGAATAATTATTGTGTATAATAATTATACCTGAGATTTTTGTCTTACTTTATATTGTACCGAGGCCAGCACATCAAGCTACCCCAATGTGTGAGATTTCTTTGATAGTTTTTCAACTTTATCTTAATAGAAATAATGTTCATGTTCTATTGGGAAAATCTGACACATCAGTGTAGTATGATGTGCTGGCCTCTGTACACAATCAGTATTTCTATATAAACCAATGTGATTTTTAATGAGAGAGTGAATTATTTACTTTTTATATAAAAACCACATTGGGTTACTTAGAAATACCGATTTTATCATGATTATTATCAATTACAATTAACAGAAAAACGCATAAAAATCAGGAAAAAGCCGACGAAAAAATCTCTGTACTCCAGAATTATGTACTGATCTCGTGGTACAGGATGTGCGTCGACGTTCCTACCACCCTGTATACGACTGGCATATAGCTGCCATTGTGGTAAAGACAGATTTCCCGAACGATCACTTGGTAAACAATGGTCTGCGCACACTGGCCGACTAGACGGCAGAGGATTTTTACTTCATCACTTAAATTTAATACTTACCCGATCTATAGGGCACATACCAGTAAAAGGGGGTGGATCGGAAGAGAACTTTAAATGAAATTTTAACGTTTATACAATATTATTTCTTACTGACAAGGAGTCGAGATGATTTATTTCAATTCAATAAAAAAAAATAAGAGTCCTTCGTAGTAACAAACAATGTTAAACTTACGCAAAAATCCCTTCAAAGTTTAGTTTATATTCACCCCTTTATATGGTATTTAATGTTTATGCTCTGAGATCCACTCTCAAAACTGTTCTGCGATACCGATCATTGAAATATAAACCCTATTGCGATTGGATAAGTTTTAAATTCAAAATCCTCTGCCGTCTCTTACGCCAGTCTGCGCAGGCCATAAGACAGAATCGAGTCGCATCTACATAGCCCCAACAATAAATATAATGTACCCTACATAATTTGTTCGTCCTAGGTATATTAAAATTAACTATAGTAATGTTATTGCTCCATTTCCAACGCTGACAGTTTTCTGATGAACTCCGCCCGTTGGGAGGGTGTGAGTTCCTGAAAAGATACAAATAAATAATATAACATTACGCCTCTTTTCCCCTGAAAGGTTGGGCACGTGTCTCTATAGTACACCGGATCTCAGACAGCCATTTTACTCTTGTCACTATATCGACGGAATTTTGAAGAAAAGTATATTCTATTTACCACTCCTAAATGATCACTAGTCGTAAACGACATACAATATAGGTGTTAGGTATCTAGGAATTATTGAATTTTCGATCAATCTCATAAATAACATAGGCTATTGTGGGCAATTTTTACATAGAAAATATTTGTGCAGGTAAAATATCAGAATACACATCTTTTTAAAGGCAGCCTTTTGTAATAACTGACCTTCATTATGGATGGAGAAGGGTACTACGGAACGCCAGTACCAAATCTACAAATCCATTATAGCCAACAGAAAAAAAGGTACATTACAGAACCACCACTTCTTTGGTTAAAGTATTCAGCATCAACTCACCACTACTAGATTATTGACAGCTTGCAAGAGTGCGTCCTGGTGTATGGAGCGGAGGTTCCTCTCCAGCACAGAGTTATCATCACCGGCCTGCGCCTCCAGCCACTTGCACACTGCCTCGTTGTCGTGCTCCCATTGGTGGGACTGTGGGGACAGATACGTGTTATTAGTATTTAAAATGGGACAAGCCCGCCACACTATTCCTAAACCACTGCAACTCCTGAAAACCAGAATCAAAAGTGGCGACCACCAGAAAAGCGTCAAGACAATGAAGCCCGACGCACCCCGGAGAAACGGTTCAACTGTCTTAGATCCCGCAACGAAATTAATCAAAAAAGAACAGCGGAGGAGTTAGAAAAATACATAATTTCCACTTCCCTCCATATCAAGCAGGAGACAGAACAGAGCTAGGCCAATAGGCACAAAGGCTTGTTTACAACTGGGTAAGGCCCAGTTGCCTAGCACCACGCTTTAAAATGAACACTGATATTAATGGGTCCTAAATGATGAGCTATGATGTGTATAAGTATTTTAGATACGCAGAGATTGTGGACCAACATGGACCACATAGGGACAATGGACCAACTTAGCCCATCGTGGTACATTGTGTGAATGGACAATGGGTCAACGTAGTCCATTGAATGAAAGAAACCTTGGACCACCATTGTCCTTTGTGTGTAGGGACAATGGACCAACATATTCCATCATGGGCTTGCTTAGTACCGCTGCGCTATTGCGCTATTCCGCAGTCGGCGCCGCTGCTTCCGCCATAGAGCACAATAGAATTATTCTCACCTGCGTCTCCCCCCTGTCCTCGGTGAACCAGCGCCGCAGCGTGGCGGCGGCAGGTCCCTGCTCCATGCAGTCTGCCGGCTTGACCGCAGCCTGCACGCGCCGCTCCTGCTCGTTCTGCCGCAGCAGCCGCTTGAGGCGCCAATAGAACTGGCGGCGGGAGTCGCGCCAGGGGATTATGTCCTGCAGGCAAATAAAAAGGGTTAGTATTTTCTATATGACAAACTTTTGAACAGTTAACTTATTGTTAACACCCTTAACAGCCAAACAACGAGACATGATAGAAAATGTATTTGTTTGTCAGTCATTTGGCGTGTAACGTGTTAAACTCAATTTATTTTTAAAATAAGCTCCAAAGGTAGAATCCAAAAATAAAAATCAATCAAAATGATCAGCATGCTTGTTTGATTCAACGGTAACATGCATTAAGAGTACTATTGTAACAGAAAAGACATCATTCCTTACAGAATAAAAATTACTAGTAAATTATATGCAAACATGTGATTTTCTAGTTTAAAAAGGTTGTAATTTTATTTTTAACCGTTTCCTACGGTAAAAATTAATTCTTCTTAAATTCGAATATTTTTAACTTAAAATGGTAAAATTATAACATTTTAAATTTAAAAGGATAAAATTACAACATTTTAACAACCCGTAAAATTGTGCAGGGTGGATGTTTGGTGGAGTGGTGTGACATAACTGTCTAATGTAAATTTTGACGTTTAAAAGTGCTGATTCTCAGCCTCATGTAAATAAATGAATTTTGTTTTTACTCAAGCTCTTGTGGACCTCGGGTTGTGAACCAATGGTTCAGACGAACAATATCGAAAGTATAGTTATGAGTACTCACAAATATGCATCCTTTTTCTAGCATCCTTTCGGCTGTGTCGTGTAGTTCCGCGAATTGGACTGCGATCTAAAATTAAATAAGTCTTACTTTATAACATGATCCTTATTACCCTCTACTTAGAGTCTAATCTGTTGACAAATCACACGCCAATAGTGATGATGATGACGACCAAATTTTATCTGTCCGTAGGGTAGATTATAGGAAAATACTAAAATACACGATTTTTTCTCTCTTTAATTTAGAGATTACGTAGATACGTTAAGTTAAACTGTGACATGACGTCACGCGTACGTAGATTTAATACAATAATACATACTGAATATCGAAAACAATTAAAGAAATAATAATAATGATGGCCGAAGTAGGTAACTCAGCAATCGTTGTACCGATAGTCGTGTCAGCCAATGGCTTAATAGCTAAGAGCCTCGACCAACACCTAAGGAGGCTCTCGTTAGGCAGCTGGATCAAGAGCTTGATTCAGAAAGCACTTCTTCTGGATACGGCGCGTATTGTTAGGCGATTCCTCTTTCTGGAGCCCTGACCGCCGGTAGCTTGGACCCTGTTCCCGATACCGGTGGGCAACTATTCTTTTATATGTTTAAATATAAAAATTGTTTTTTTGATTTTATATTGAAATGTTTAAAAATATAATGAGTAAGAAAATAAATGAAATAAAGGAGATAATAATGATGACCGAGGTAGTTACAAAAAACAATATTATTACTGTGCCTTACGGCTGCGCCAAATGAGATGACTCCCATCCACTCTGTAAATATTTACTTCATCTGTTAACATACCTGGTGGTAAATAGGGCTGAGTTCCTTTTCGCGTGCTTTGGCTGTTTTCTCGGAGGCTAACAATTCCGTTTCTAATTCCCGTACTCTGGTTTCAGCTGAAACAAATGATGATAGTCAAAATTATTATTAGTGATGTCTTATCTATGTACATATTTTATGTACAAATAAATAACATTGAAGTGTCTGTTTGTAATGTCAAAAGAACAGCTTTTTACTAAAGGCATATCATAGTTCATACGGTAGTTTTACCAAAAAAAACATTTTTTTTTCGTCTGTTTGTTTGAGGTAATCTCCGAAACGGCGAGATTGATTTTGACTAGCAGATAGCCGCAGTGTTAAGGAATAACATAGGCTTTTAATTTAGAAAAATAATTTTGTCTTGCACAGACTGGTGAAAGGGAAGACTGGTGAGAGGATTATGAATATATCAATTGAATTTTATACTTATTCGATCGAAATAAGGTTTATGTTTCAGTCCTCGTTGCATCGCAGCGCAGTTTTGAGGTCAATCACCAAGCATTGAAATATTCAATAATACCTAATTTCGATCGGATTAAATTCAGTTGACGAATTGAAAGTCCTCTACCATCCAGTCCGCCAGGCAGAGTTCCCGCGTAAAAAATTGGAACCCATGAAATTTTGTCAAATTCTAAGCGGACCAAGTCGCAGGGTATAGCTGGTAACTGTTTAAATCCTGACAAACCGATTATAATTATGAGTATTATTTACCTGCTCTGCCGGCGTCGGTCCTGATGAGGCTTTCATCAATGGACCCTCTACGATCCAGTCCCTTTGAGATCTCCTTGATTTGCTCTTTCAGTTCTGTAACAATACAAATGTATTACTTTTATCATAATATTCATATTCATTTATTTGCGTTCCACGATAGACTCTATCAGGGCTAGATAGTTTTTTCTGGGAAGAAGAAGTGGCGGAACAAACTCCCCACTTCGTAATGTCAAAAAAATAATGGTTATACCAATAAAAAAAACCCCGAAACCCCCTGCATACTAAATTTCACGAAAATTGTCGGAGCCGTTTCCGAGATTCAGATTATATACATATGTCGTTACATAATTATGTTTACACAAGAATTGCTCATTTAAAGGTATTAGATTAGATATATTATTTAATGTTTTTTTTTTGCAGCATACGTTGTCTACTCTCACAGGGAACCTACTCAAAGCTGGTTAAATAGTTCCACATACCTGCAATCCTAGCTCCGACTCTTTGCAGTTCAGGGTCCAGCCGGTGCATGGTCTTTAGGATATCTCGCTGCTTGAACTTGACTTCGACTATAGCTTCTGCTTCTAATACACCTCCCCTGTTCACACAAAGAAATGATTTAAAACACACATAACATAACATCACGCCTGTATTCCCCAAAGGGTTGGGCAGAGGTGTACCTATAGTAACACCCATATTTCACCAGTTATGTTCAAGTCCCTTGTAACAGGGAGAATGCCAAATACCATCAACCGGACACAAATTCAGACTCCGGGTTGCTAATGAGTTAATTTCTATTGGAAAAATTAAATTACACTTTGCCCGACCACGGAATCGAATCAAAGACCTCACGTTCAACAGCCGCGCTTAGGACCACTAAATCAACGAGACAGTTTGAGGGAGAGATTTATACTTGAATGTAACCATTCAAACGCCGTAAAGACCCTCATATTGAAAAAGTTTAAAATTATTCAAACCGTAAACAAACAGAAGAAGAAATAAGATAAACATTTAATTCGGACAGGGACAGGAAATCCAAAAGAAAAAAAAATGAAACAAATATATTATTATATAAAAAAAAAGCCTGGATCTGTGTGAGGCGAGAAATAAAAAATGTTTCATATTTAGAATAGAATATTCTTTATGGTATACCATAAAAACTTACAAATAATAACTTGCTTTTTTTGTTTAAAACCATACTGTGAATTTCTCTTCTATCATAGGTGTGTTTGCAAACATTTAAACTCACAGACACAAAGCCAGACCCGAAGCGATTGGCGAGTTCGATACCCGCACGGAACAACTATTATATACACTACAGGTAGTTGTTCCAGGTCTGGCTGTGCGTGAGTTTCAATGTTTGTAAACCTACCCAAGTTACTGGAGAAACTCTTAGTGTGGGCAACGTTTAAAGAAAAATAACAGCTCAAAATCTAGTGTTGCCGCATGAGAGACAAGCCCAATGCCTCTGTCACCACGATCTCACCTGGCCTCGGGGTCGGCATACATCTCCATGCGCAGCGAGTTGACAGAGGGGTCCACCACGGCCCAGGCTCCCCCGCGCAGCTCGCCGCCCGGCGGGATGTACACGATGACAGGCGCGGTGGCACCGCGGAGCGCGCGGACGATCTCCGCGCCGAACTTCAGGATCTGCTCGTACATGTCTGGTGGGGACACAAGCCTTGTTACTTACGACGCGAGACGTGACGTTACACGTGTTCTATATTACCCCATCATCATCCTCCTGCCCTTATCCCAATTTATTTGGGGCCGACACAACATAATATTCTTCTTTCATACATCTCTAATAGAGATGATGGCGGCAAATAGAGATTCTCTACTTGCCGTCATCTGAAAAGTCACCTCCTTCCTAGCCATATCATCTTTCACACAATCCATCCATCTTTTCTTTGGTCTCCCTCTACTCTTTTAACCCTGCACATTCATACTCAAAACTTTCCTCACAACATGGTCCTCATTCCTTCGCATCACGTGCCCATACCAACATAAAAACCAATGTATTCGTAATATTATTTTAAATCTTACGGACCACGATGGTCATTTTATTATAAAAACGGACCCCAAGTAAAAGAATTTGCGAGGTGACCCCTGCTGCATAGGATAGATAGATTTTACACTACTTAGATGGGGGGAGCTAAAAAAATTGTTATGATTTTCTTTCTGTTGAGAAATTCGAGATGAAAAACTCTAATAACTCCTTGCCTGACCCAGGAATCGAACCCAGGACCTCATGCTCAGCAGAAACGTTTGCGACTGCTTGACCTTGTAAGATTAGTGTCCTCATGAAAAGAATTGATCTTACCCTTCTGTCCACCACTGAAACCTCTCCAGTTGGCGAAGATCATGATAGGTAGACCTTCGCGGGAGAAGTCGTTGATGGCCTGCGCTGTCTTGTACGCGGAGTCTGGGAACCATACCTGTGAAATTAGATATAAGAATTATACGAGATCTGTTAAAAAAGGTGCATTTTCATTTTAGTCATAAAATATTTATTTCTTCATCAATTTCTATTTTGTCCCTTTCAAAGTATAGTTGAGATATAAAACACTTGTGTTGCCGTTGGTCCCAGCTGTTATTTGTAGATCTTTGACAGTTGTTACTGGTAGTCAGAAACCTGAAAGTCTTACCAATGGGTATCGTGTTAGCCAGTATTGGCTTGTGGAGGTCAGATAGGCAGTCGCTCCATGTAAAATACTGGTATTTAACTGCATCTAAACTGGAAACCTAGTAACATGGACCTGGAAGTGTGGTTACTGACCTGTCCAGCCTGCTGCAGGGTCTTGGCTTCGGAGTCCAAGTTAGCAGGATCAGCAGGTAGGGTCAGCTCGACTGTTCTAGTTTCCACTGCCACCACTCCTACTGGTATACCACCGAGGCGGGCACGACCTGGAAGAGTATAACTTTAGTATTGGTTGGTTGATTTTCAAATTTGTTTCAACATGTGAAAGGTCGGTATTTGTTTGTTAATAATAATTGCTCTGTGGTGCCGCTTCGCCAGGTTTTCTTCAAGTGATATATATCTCTTGAGGGTTCTAGCTGGGTTTGCCGGTCGATGTACCTAATTATTTCACGCGGTAATAGACTGTCGTGCCGATCGATGGATCTCATCGATTGCAAATTACATCGAAGCCATCTTGGATTTAAATTTTGACCCCGTAAACCAGAAAAATTACAAACATGATGAAAAGTTAGTAAATTTCATCGGTACTATCTTGGATGTCTATTTTCACCCCAATAATCGTTTTTAACACTCACTTTTGACACCCATCTTGAAAAGTTGGCAAATTAACGTGTTGGTAACGCATTACGTTACATTGGAATGTCTGTGTCTTTTGTACTTAACAAAAGTGACGAAAAGCTTATAAAATCAAAGAAAAAATATACACGCTGGGGGATCGTCTTGAACTCATGGTTGTACGATGGCCATTCAGTGCAAGACAAGCCCTTACCAGTGATGACAGTCTGCGCCCAGGGCCGCATGATCTCGTCCCAGCTGCCGATGTCGAAGAAGCCAGCGCGAGCTGCATCTCCTGCCAGCATGAGGCGCGGGTCGTGTGCGGCGCGCGGAGGGGTCCACTCCACCGGCCGGTCCACTGGGTCCCACGCGTTCATTATGGGGACCATGCTCAGCTTGTCCTGGGGAACAGAGGGGACATTGCAATTGCTCCTATCTTTCACCTCAATCAATAATTACCTTACCCCTTGACCCCAATTTCGATAACAGTAAAAAATTATACAAGAAATTACCCATATTATGAATCCGTTCAAATACATATGATCCAAATTTTGACCCCTACCTAAAGTTACCCTGATTTTTACCTCTACCAAAAATTATCCTGATTTTGACCACCAGCAAAAATAACCCCAATTTTGACCTCGTATCAATATTAACCTAGATTTATCCCTTTCCAAAAATAACCCTTATTATAACACCTACAAAAAAATCCCCTTAATTTGACCCCTACCAAAAATCCCAAGATATTGACTCCTTCTAAAACTGAGCCCATTTAGTCCCCTCAGCTTACCTTAGGCACAAACGAGAGCCACCTCAGCGCAGTCTTCACAGCCTCCAGGTCCGTGGGAGCGACGGCATGCGACACACCGTTGTGGTGCATGACCTGCTGGCCTCCCAGCTGGTTATTGCTGGCGTACACCGCACGACCCAGCACCTTGTTGAGGGCCGCGTAACCCGTGAGGATGATGTAGGAGGACTCCACTTGGATCACTCTGTGGCCTAATCTGTTGGGGACGAGGTTAGTATTAGTGGGTGTTTGTGTAGAATACTGTTGATGTAAGACATCAACAGTAGTCTATTTATATAGTAAATAAGAAAGAAGCAGAAGTTTTGTGTACAATTTGAGCTGAACATACAACTAATTCGATTGCTGCTTATGACGAACTTGATTTATTAATCGACCCCAACTAAACGTCACCAGATAGTGGGAGGAGTCTTTAAAATCAAATGGAATAAAATTTTTTATTTGCTTATTTAGCCCGTGATTTCCAACTCCTGGGAAGACCACCCAGATTACTTCTTTTTCTCTTGAAGGTTTGCTTCTTCTCGCCAATTCGCAAGGAAGCCGTCCATCTATTTATTTTAAAATAAATCTAAAAGAAGAAGCAAACGGAATCTGTGAGGATCGTAGCAGGTGGCGTTCTGTAGTATGTAGATACTACCCGTAATGGGAAAAGGGGTGAGTTTATATATGTATGTAAAAATGAACCATCAGAAAAACACCTAAAAATTAGGACAAAAACGAGGAAAAATTTCAATGCACATCCTGATATGACCCTGATGTCATGATTCTGGACCCTAAGTCCAGAATCATGACATCAGGGTCATGATATCAGGATGTGTATCGATGTCCCTTCCACCCTCATCATCTGCGTAGCCTTTTCCCAAATATGATGGGGTCGGCTTCCAGTCTATCCGGATGCAGCTGAATACCAGTACTTTACATGAAGCGACTGCCTACCTGACCTCCACAGCCCAGTTATTGGGCAAGACGATACGCCTTGGTAAGACTGGTGGTCACTTACGGGTTTCTGACTACCCGTTACGACTGTCAAAGATCTGCAAATGACAACCGGGACCAACGTTTTAACGTGCTTTCCGAGGCACGGAGGAGTCTCGATATGTTACTAACGGTCACCCATCCACAGACTGACCTCGGCAAGCGTAGCTTAACCTTCGATCAACCAATGCGGCTGTTTTTATTTAGCCACGAGCTCCTCTATGGATGTCCCTCCTACCCTGTATACCACATAGTGGGCAGTAGGTACATACCTGACGACATAGGAGCCGATACCAATAGCACGACACGTGACTATAGAGATGGTGACGATGTCCTCGTACGCCTGCGCAGTCTCGCCGGCGATCAGACCGGCGTCGCGCAGACACTCCACGCCTAGACCGTCTTCTTTGCCTGGGGGAGAAGATGTGAATTATAATCACACAAAAAAGACCGTATCAGACACTAATCTGCATGGTCCTCACTGAATCTGACCAATATAATGTCTGGATTTTTAAAGAGACCTCCAAGTTTGTTTCGGTGTTTCTTGACAGACTAGTAAGATGGGGAAACACCGACCTAGTTTAAAAAAAATATTTTACTTGTTGACGTGTAAAAGTTTTTGTAAATATTCAGTCATTGCGCGCACATAAAAACGGCGTATTTGCATTTTGTTTTTCCCTGGTACGAGTATAATTTTGTACGAACATGACGTAGTGTAATAAACAAGTTTTGAGCCCACAGCCTCTGGCATAAGAAGCGAGGCGCTAACTTCTAAGCCATCACGACATCCTATATATCACCTGATGGCAAGCGGTGATGAAGTTGAAGATGGCGGCGCACTCGTGCCTAGAAGTTAGCTGAGACTTCAAGACTCCTCTATATACTCCTCGGTTACAGGTATCGGAAAACACAACAGGCATTGTCACTGCTTAGTTGTTCTAAGTACGTATGACTTACCAATAATATCAGTGATCTTGTATCGGGACTCGCCCTCGTCTTCAATGAGCGTGGTCTTCACTGAGCCCAGCGCACCTAGGGGGAAGGAAAAAGCATTATTGCCAATACATAAAATAGGCAATCAGTCATGGGACTGCAGACAGAAGTGGAAAGATTGGAATAACTGTCAGTCTGATGCAACACGTCACTTTAGCATGTCCGTGACGTGATGCTATAAGATTTGCTCTGCCAAAAATCGCTTTCATCGGCTAAAGAACTTCTTTACTACAAAATTGTGTTACATCGCTGATTCAATAATAAATTCTGAATTCAAGTTTTATGTAGTTTATTAATTATAGGTAGCCTATTCGTTTCCAAAGGATGTTACTTTTATTTAAACCAAAATCAACTTTATGGCTGTAATTTTCAAGTTGATTTCAGAATGACTAGTAGTATTGAAAAGTTTCATAATAATGTTTTAAATTTAATCGCAAAATGAACCTAATGTGTGAGTCTTAAAGTTGTTTTTCCATTAACATATTTGGTTACTGGTACTGTAACTTATGAATTTCAACTAGAATTAGTTCTATTTTATGAATAAATAATTACCGAGCTTGGAGTAGGACTCGGGCGTCAGGTAGAGGTACTTGAACCCGCGGTCAGGACGCTCGGAGTCGAGCCAAGCCACGTTGAACTCAGACTTCACTTCTTCAGCGACGCCGATACGGGCTCCGGAGTTCACACTGATGTATATCTGGGTAACAAGCAAAGAAATTACTATTCAGATTTTGTAGAAAATATACAGCGGGAATAATAAATGGTTGTTTGCCCGATTGATTCGATTCAGATGCTGTGTGGAATCCCTCTAAAATAATAAAATAAATCATTTTATTGTCAGGCAACTGAGGCCCATAAATTAAATACAAGAAGACCTGTTTACCGTATTACCCAGTAACTTGGTTGTGGAAGTTAGATAGGCAATCAAGCGATAGAAAATATAGGTATTCTGCTTCATTTGGTTAAACTGGAAGATGAAAAAAAACCTTGTCTCACACTAAGAGTTTCTCTTGTATCGTAAATGTGATAATGAATCTCAATACTAATCTATGAAAATCGTATATGTGTGTACATAACACTGTTATAAACACTCAAAGACAAACAGCCAGACCCGAAACAACTACCTATAGGCCATAAAAAATATTAGTCCCGTGCGGCAATCGAAGCTGCAACATGCAGCGCAGCAGCCAATCGCTCAGCCACTGCACCAACCGGGCTATGGCGGTTGGGAGAAGTCTAAGCAGGTGATGAATATACAACTTACTCTAGGTATCTTCAGCTCCCTGGCGTACACGGAGGCCTTGAAGAAGACCAAATCTTCGCTGGGTCCAAACGACCCCATGTAGTATGTCAGGTCGTTGGCTATCAGTATGATGTCACGGCCGTCTGGACATTCTGGTGTGTACAGGGTTAAGCGCCACGCTACCATACCGACCTGGAAAGTACAAACGTGTTAAGGACTGGCAACACCAAGGGCATCCAGCCTCCACCGGGTATGACGTGGAAGAAATAAATTAAGAAAAAGCATTTATTCAGCACAGGCTCAGGCACACAACGACCCAATACTAGGTTGTGAGATGTCATGTACGTCATTATCATTCTCCTGCTCTAATCCCAATTTATTTGGGGTCGGCGCAGCATGTTTTCTTCTTCCATTCATCTCTACTTGACGTCATCTGTTTTCTAGCATCTTTTCTTTGGTCTCCCTCTACTCTCGTAACCCTCATGTGTACGTGTTACAATTATTATTTTTTGTAGAACGTTGGCCCACACTAGGAATATCTCCTGAGTCGTGGGTGCGTTTACAAACATTTAAACTCACATACTCAAACAGCTAGACCCGGAACAACTACCTGTAGACCATATAAATATTTGTTCCGTGCGGGAATTGAACCCTCATCATGCAGCGCAGCAGTCGATCGCTCTGCCACTGCGCTAACCGTGCCGTCACAAGCCTTTGTTAAGTTTAGTAAGCTTAATCATTATTTTTAAATGTTTGTGTACTCTTATTTTCTTTTTTTGTGAGTATATTGGAGTGCGCTAGCTAACGCATGGTAATGCATTTAATTGAATGAACGATTCATAAACTATATTTATAATCATAAAATTTACTTTGCATTATATTGTATAGATTCAAGGTCTTCAACTAATCAGACAGATGTGTTGCTGGGGAGTTTGTTGCGCAACTTCTTCCCAGCAAAAACACTAGGAATTGGGTAGGCGTTTATGGGGGTATATCTTATGTAATTTTTGACGTTCAAAATGTGCTGACTCTCAGTCTAAGTAGAATAAATGAATTTTGATTTTAACCAAGTAAATGTCTTTTTTTCTTTTTTCGTTTTAACTCACGTTATTCTGTCCCGGTAGCCTAGTAACTTCAACGATTCTCCTCTCGCCATCAGGTTCCACCACCAACTCTACGACGTTCATCACATTGTCTGGCATTGGACCTGAAACAAAAAAAAACAAGATTTAGTACGTCTGTGGTTTGATATAGATGTCGCCACATACACGTACAATTCTAATGACAGCTGCATATATGAATGACTAAATTTATCAGATCAAACGCGATGCTGGTGACGTTGCGGCACAACAACGGTTTGGTGCGCTTCTACAGTCTCGATGTCGTACTCGCCGTGGTTACAATCGAAACTAAACCTCGTGCTAATAAAATTAAAGTATTAAATTCTGGAGCAAGAAAATGATCTTTCTTTGTTTTTTATCTTTAAAAATAACGTTGGAACTAGGAATTTCTCCTGTATAGTAGTTGTGTTTACAAAAATTTAAACTCACACAAAACCAGACCCAGAACAACTACCTGTAGGCCTGACAAATATTTTTCCGTGCGGGGATCGAACCCACGACACGCACCGCAGGAGCCAATCGCTCTGCCACTGGACCAACCGTGCCGCATCACGTTTAGTTGGCCGTCCTATGAATAAGTATAGATTACTCCTTAATACAGACTATTTTATAGCCTAGCAAGGAGATCAGCACGTCACCCACTTGATTACCTTCAACGCTGCCTTCCTCGATGCACTCCCGCCATCTCCCTTCGATCATCTGGCGGAACATGTCGGGAATATCGTACACGTATGTCGTTCCTTGTGATGTAGCCTAGAAAGCAAAGTAGAAAGCTTAGAATTAGTATCGAATCTATGGTCGGTAAGTGGATGGGAGACCATCCAATATACTAAGAGACCCCTGCCTCGGAAAGCGTGTTAAGCCGTTGGTCCAGGCCGTAATTTTTCGCACTAGTTCCCATGATCCCCGGTGCAAGTGTAGGGTGGGAACACCGGGGTGGTTTTTAATCAGTAAGAGTCTGACAGACATCCATGAGGATTTTTCATCAAGTTTTTGAGCTTATCAGACAGACGTGTTGCTGGGGAGTTTGTTCCGCCACTTCTTCTTAGCAGCAAAAACACTAGGAAGTGGTCAAGGGGGACTGTCTTTAATAAATTTTGAAGTTCAAAAAGTGCTGATTCTCAGCCTAATTAGAATAAATGATTTTGATTTTGAACAAAATTGCAACACTTACCAAGAACCTTTTCTGTTGCAAGTAATCTTTGGTAACATATGGTGTGGAGATTGGTAGACTGTGCATGGGACCTTGTCGGGGCCCGAACGATTGGAACATTATCTGAAAAAAAGGAGGAATCAGTCAATCTGTAATTATTAAGGGTTTCGTTACCAACAGACTTAGACCTGTCTGTAGCGTGAAACGCCAGACGCTGACGTCAAAATGTATGGGAATGACATAACCAACGTCATTCCCATATACTATTTCGCCGCGCTGGCAGTGTATAGTGACACAGCTGCAGTAATTAAATTCGTGGCACCTGCGTTAGGCGCATTACTTCTGTCACGGACGGCCTTCAAAGCTGTGAATTGGTGATTCATATGATATTAACTTGTTTGTATAGATTCAAGTTATTTCAACTTATCAGGCTGATGTGTTGTTGGGGAGTCTGTTGCACCACTTTTTGGAACTCTTATTTTATTTTTGACGTTCAAAAAATACAAATTCTCAGCCTAATCAGAATAAATATTTTTGTATATTTTTAAAATAAATAGTAAAAGTAAATAACTCACCACACCAATCTTTGGATCAGAAATTTCTTCATAAGTGTAGACATCTAACGAATAGCCGGAGCCGTTGGACAAGCATAGTCTCACGTTCTTTGTAGGCGCACCGGGGCCTGTACCAAAAAAGAAACATTAAACATAACATCACGCCTGTATACCCCAAAGGAATAAGCAGATGGGCACCTAAGATACACGCACTTTTGTCACAAATCCAGCTAGACTCCGGGCTGCTACTAGGAAATTTCAGATGGAAAAACCCAATAACACTTTCCCCGACCTATAAATCGTATTTACTCACTATCTTCATCAGTCAGTCATTATCTCTTTTATTTGGTTTAAGAGTTTCTTCAGAGAAAATAATCTTCTTATAATATCAATTTATTACAGTACACGCAGCAAGAACACTTCAGATTCGTAATGAAAAGAAAATACAATCGTACCATAAACATAGACAAACCTGTCCGCTGATAAATTCGAGTTACGTGTTTTTATTATTTTTCTATAATCTTTGTCAAAACACTAAGATATTATGTCCCCTTGAAGAAAGAGCTATTGCAGCTTTGAGTAGACCCGTCTCGGCAGACGGCTTATGGCTCGGGAAGCACGTTAAGCCGTCGGTCCCGGCTATCATTCTTAGATATTAGACAGTCTTCAATGGTAGTTAAAAGCCCGAAAGTTTGACCAGTAGGCTTACAAAAAGGTATCGCATTACACAGTAACTGGATTGTGGAGGTCAAGGTAAAGTTCTTCATCCTCCGTAGAAAAGAGAGGATACTACGACCAGACGTAAGTTGTGTCTGGTGGGCTACTGCCTGATTTTGTAAATATGTTTAATCGCGCGGATAACTCTGATATTGCTATACATCAGTTTCTAAACAGTGCCCCACACTAAGAATTTCTCCTGTATCGCGGCCCGTGAGTGCGTTTACAAACATTAAAACTCACATACACAAACAACCAGACCCGAAACAACTACCTGTATGCCATACAAATCTTTGCTCAGTGCGGGAATCGAACCAGCGACACGCAACGCAGCAGCCAATCGCTCAGCTTCTGCGCCAACCGTGCAGTGCGGTGGCGGTTGGGAAAAGGCTAAGCAGATGGTAGGTATCTACAGTTTCGCCAACCGTGTTTTCGAGCATAGTTCGTATGTGTCGATATATATGTCGCTACACATGGCAAGGCTTACGATTTGTAACTTACCAATACGCAGTGTGAATCTGATCTCCGCTTGTAGCACCCTGAGTTTCCATAGACGAGGGCCGTAACGCATCACCATGCCGAGCACAGACTCTTCAATCTGCAATACAGTTATCAATAAGAAATCTCTCAATGAAAAATGAAGTCGACTTGTGACTAAAAAAATAAAAGTAGCATATACTTTGAGCCCATTTAAGTATAATAGTTCTTCATATACTAGGTGTAAAAGAATAAACGCAATACCTCTTAAGGGGTCATTGTACTCATTCAAAATTCAAACTTCATTTATTGGTGTGATTTTTGGTACATTTTATATGAGATCTTAAAAATAAATAATTATAAGTTCCTCAAAAATCTACCTTAAAGTTACACACTCTTTCATCACTATGAATAGCTTCTACTACAGGCCCAGCACTGAAATCGCGAAAAAAAGCGACTCCCCCATACATTCATGTGTGCATCTCTATAATATTGACAAATTTATGATGGAATAACCCAATTTACTTGGCCTGGCCCGGAATACGAGATCAGGTTTAGGACTACTAGTCTAACGAGTGTGCCAATACTTTGAAAGGCTATGGCTACACTAGTGCCCTTAGCATGTACAGAAATTTCTTACTAGCTCGTAACATTCAAATATTAGTTCATTTATTTATTACTTTAAACACACAAATGTACAGAGGCGGACTTAATGCCATTGGCATTTTCTACCAGTCAACCTTTGGGTGATGCAGAGACAAACAGTGGCAGGTGCAATTTCTTAAAAGAAAAGTGAAAAGAAATATATATTTATAAAATATATATATACATATATATTATTATAAACTATAAATATAATACCTACATAGATAATTTTAATGAATAATATTAATATTATTCATTAAAATTATTAAAAAGATTTTTACATGTTTTACCATAAATAGGTCTAAGTAGGTCTTGATAATATGTTATAATTTTATTGTTAAAAAATATAATAATGACGACCTACTGATTATTTCAGCTTACGCAATTATATTTATAAGAAGGTGCACATTTTTCATAAAACGAAACGTCAGAATCTTATGACGTTCGTCTTGACATACAAAAGCTATGGGAAAACAAGTAAAAAAAACTTTTAATTATTTGATTAATTCAAGAAAGTTCGAGGAGAATAATAAACCCGATAAAGTAATAATTACTGAATGAATATTTGAATGTCACGAGCTGGTAAGAAGAAAGTTCTCTAGCCAAACTTTATTGAGACATGTTATTTGAATTTGAAATATTACCTTGGCGGGATCCATGATGACAGTGGGTCCGAAGTTCAAGAATATGTGGTTACAATCCGTCCTCTTAGCGAGCGGGTGGGAGAAGGCCACCTCCAGCTCATCCATTGCTTCTAATAGTACTCTGAGAAAGAAAATTACATTAAATTCAGGGTATCACACCTATATTCCCTAAAGAGTTAGGCAGAGCTGTACCTATGGTGTAATCTCCGGCACGGAACATGATCGCTGACCTACAGTTGAGCAGTAGTCGATTTTAGTAGAAAGTACTTATCCGCGAACCCGACAACAGCCGTCGGGCAGTAGCCCACCAGACACAACACCCGTCTGGTCGGACGATCCTCTCTTTTCTATGGGGGATGAGGAATTTTACACTCTGTTCCTCATACCTCAAAAATGGTGAAAGTTTTTGTTATTAAACATCCTGTGCATATTCGGAAAATGATAAAAAAGTGGACCAGTAATTGCTGGCAACTCTTTAGTAATTAAATAATCACCTTTCTCCTTCATTCTGCAGATACTCGAAGCTAGCCTCTTTGGTGATGAGATCCTGGTGTCTGATGATGGAGCGAATGAAGAACCTGTAGTCTGTTACTTCTTGTCCCTTCTTAACCTGTTAAGGAAAATTATTATGATAATAATTAAATAACGTTTTCTTTATTTTTGTTATAAAAAAAGTAAATATTTATGATGTATAGTTACCGGCACGGATCTTGAACGCTGACCTTGAGTTGCACACTCTTCGATTTTTAGTATAAAGTGCACATGCGCGAATATACCCACTACTGCGTCCAGCGCTCAAGATTCGTACCAGTTCTTACATCTATTCATACACTTCATATTTGAAGAGGTCATTGTTCTCATTGCTACAAGCAACTTTAAAAAAATCAGCTGCTTTTTAATCTAATGGGTATTAAACTTTAGCAGGGAACAGCTGATCTTTCTTAACATATTCCAGGGGAAGTCCCGTAGTGAAACTTGTTCGTATTCATGACTAGTGACCTTTTCAAATATTTCCCGCCCGCGAGCTGGTGAGACCCAAGGCACCGGCTTTTAGGGATCTAGAGAGAGAAGAACCTCCTCACATTGCGTGCCGCGTCCAACACGACACAATGTCCATGCAGCGTAAACAAAGCGTTAGCGTTAACGTTGCGGTAACGTTGCGTTAGCGATTTCGACGAACGCGTGTCACCTATCTTTTGGTCTCTGACGCTCCTAGTAGTTAATATATATTTTGTCTCTATCTCTCACCTTAGCCTTGCCTAAGTACAGATGCATCTTCTGGTTGCTGGTAGGCAACGCTTCGAGCTCATAGCTCCTCATACGGTACAGCTCCAGCTGGAAGGCCGACGCTGGCTCCAAGTGACGGTAGATAGTGTCTTCCGTGAAGTCGTTGCGGGCTCGGAATGTGAAGAATTTGGGGAATTGACGCCTGTTAAGAGAAGATTTGTTTAAGTTTTAAGTAACTAAAGTTCTGCATTTTCATTTTAGTACACCCACATTTCACCAGAGATGTTTCTAAAAAACATAACATGACCCCTTGTATTCCTTAGGCACATTTCGACAGTCATATTGAAGTCCCATGTGAAAGACGGGTGAGACTATTGCTATAAACCGGGCAAACATGTGGGGGTGCCAGCTACTGAGATATTCGAGATGGAAAAGCCCAATAACCCTTTGCCCGACCTAGGAATCGAACCCAGAACGCCGGCAGAAGCGCTTGCCACTAGACCATAGAAGCAATCAAATTTTAAGTAATATACAGAGTGGAGAGACATTGACGTATAATCGAATACTATGAGTTCAGTAGTTATATTTTTTTTATATTACCGGAACGGTTTTTTCTTTTTACTTTAAAAAAAACATGATTTATATCTAACCTAATGAGGTTCTTTAACACCTTAACTGCTAAACAACGAGACACAATAGAAAATGTACTGTTTGTCGGTCATTTGGCGTTCAACGTGTTGACGACACGGTTGACGCAGTGGTTCAGCCATCGGCTGCTGCGCCGCGTGTTATGGGTTCGATCCCCGCACGGAACAAATATTTGTATGGCCTAGAGGCAGTTGTTCCGGGTCTGGGTGATTGTGTATGTGATTATAAATGTTTGTAAACGCACCCACGATACAGGAGAAATTCCTAGTGTGGGGCAACGTTTTAAAAAAAAAAAAAAAGAAGAAACGAATTATTTGTTAATTAAAAATCTATAAATAAAATTGGGAAATCATGTACTGAACTCTTGTTGGGTATCGGGTTGTGCGTTGATGGTCTTGCCAGTATATTTACTCGTATATAGCAAATTTGAATTCTTTAATAAAATGTTAGGTGGCGACCTGCCCGAACTCGGTTTATTTGCAACTGCGTTTCAGATGATGATGATGGTAATGATGATAATGATGATTAGGATGTGAATGATGATGATGATGATAATGATAATGATGGTAACGATGATGGTACTGATGATGGTGATGATGATGATGATAATGATGGTAACGATGATGATGATGGTACTGATGATGGTGATGATGATGAGGATGATGATGGTGATGACGAAGATGACTCACTTGATAAGCAGCATGAAGGTGATCCTCCTGATCCTCTTCTGGTGCAGCTCGTGTCGGTGTGCGCGACAGAAGTTGCCGAAACGACGCGACACGGCGCTGTCGTCACTCTCGCCCGAGTCTCGCACTCCGATCATGAGGATGTGGATGGGTTCTAGCGGGGTCTGTAGGGAATTAAAGACCATTTAGAAACATTTAGGGTAGACTGGGCTGAGTTTGAGCCACTGAAAAATTAATTGTCTTCACGTTGACCAGTACAGATAAATATCTTACCCTAACACAAAATTCAAAAGCGATTTCCTCGTGCAATAACGATTTAAATTTTGAGGAAAGCCCTATTTCATAATAGTATGATTTCGAGTAAACTATGTTCATAACGCTTTAATACTTCTATCACTATACTTTAGTAGAAAATCGCTATTAAATTGTGAGTTAATGTAAGGTATTTATGCTCGTGACTGAACACAACATTTTTACAATGCGTCATTTACCTCAATATCAGCATCGGCGGGTTTGAAGTCCATGCCAACATTGATGCTGGTACTGTCACGACTCTCGCTGCCTTCCTGCAGTGCTGCCAGGTCCTGCAACAAAATATTACATCACAATAACGAAAAAAAAAAAAATCCGCTGTGGACGTACTTACATTCATATTATTCAAAGAAAGATTAAAAGTTAATTCTGGGAATTTCTAATGATTGTAATATTATTTTTTTTCTTGCCAAACATTATAACAGTTCCCAGTTCAAAAATACGATTTAACTTGTAAAATGTTAAATCGTATTTTTGAACTGGGCAGCGAAAGGGTTAACTGGTAATCGTGTACTCACCTCTCTCCTTACAGTGGCGGAGCTGGCGAAGTCGTGCACCAGGTCGAGCAGCTCATCAGAGTACTGCACGAACTGGTCGAAGGACTCGAACGAGGCCAGCGCACCGGTGCGGTGGTGGCACTTCTTCATGGCCGCCGTGCATAGCTCAGCGGGAATGCCTTCGGCGTCCGTGCCGGATGCTAGTTCGATCTCCGCTTGACTGATTGGGATTCTGGTGAAGAAAAATGGAATGGATTCATAGGAATGTGAGTTTTATATTATCTGTGGACCCAACAGACGTTGTTCTGCCAGAACAGCGGCATCTGCCGGGTCCAATAAATATTTGTCTCTACATGACCCAAATGTTGACGTAGAGAAAATGCCTATAGCATTAAGGCCACCGTTGTGCCTTTGTGTGCTCAAAGTATTAAATAAATAATTGTGAATCTCAACGATCGAACGACCCAGTGTAACATTTTATTTTAAAATTAAAATCGTTCGAGCCCTTTTCGAGTTTCTGCGAGACTAACACAAGGCATTTAATTTTTATATATTTAGAAGATAGTGGATTAGATAAGGATAAGAAAATACATATATCTCATCACATCTGTAATCCCCGAAGGGTTAGGGGTAACCACATTTTAGTCAATTACGTAAGTTCCATGTATTAGGGGCGAGCTTATTGCCACTTTTCGGGATCAAATCCTGATTACGGGCTGGTACTGAGAAAATCCCGTTAGTCCCTTGGCCACAAGCAGTACTGCTGAGTATGAGGTGGTGGGTGCGATTCCCGGTGCGAGCAAAGCGTTTTCCATTTGGAATTTCTCTCTCTCACCCCCTTTTACATGGAACTTAAATAAAACTGGCAATGAAATGTGGGAATACTACAGGTACACCTCTGCCTATCCCGTCGGGAAATACAGGCGTAATATTAACACAGCACGTTGATGGTGCTTCTCTCTCTCTCACTCACTCAGAACATACCTGTTAGGATGTCCAGTAGGCAATATAAACTGGAAGTGCACGACGCCCAGTTCCCCAGACAACGCCAGATGTTGGAGGCAAGTGATGTCGTAAGATGTGTACGCCCGCCGGACGTATACTTCCAGAGCGGCGTTGCATACCTGGGGGAAAGAAAGAGATACCGTTAAAACCAAAATTGTGAAACTTATCACAACTTACTTGTCTTAGAGACCGCTTTTAGCGATAAGGCCGACCATTGTAACAACCTACGAAGTTCTTAAACTTCATTATTTGAAAGTTTTCATGGTGTACATTAAAGAGTATTCTAATGTATTATATTGACTTATATACCACATAAAAAAAATTGCACACATTGCTTGTATTCCCGAAAAAGGTAATAGTGTTCCAATGCAGAGTCAGGAAGTCAAGAATCGAATCATGATTCTGCATCACGATGGAATTATTCGACTTTTCCTAATTTCTAAGTTTCTTTTTGATGTTCTTTTATTACTTAAAATTGTAAACGATCATGATATCTGTGTGACCCAATGAGATTGTTAATGAATAAAGTGAATTATTTTTTTAATTTTAATTAGTTTGGACATAAATCATGATTTTTACGCCACTCGGGGCGTAAAAAATCACGTGTATTGTATGTATACCCAAAAGCCCGTCTTTTGGAATATTCATCTCGTATGAACTAAAATTGTTATTGAAAACACAAAATTTCAAATATTAACTAAATTCGGATCGCACAAATATAATTTAAGAGTTGAAAGGTTGACTGGTGGAGAATGCCTATGGCATCAAGTCCGCCTCTGTACATTTTTGTGCTTAAAGTATTAAATAAATAAATAAAAACTTTGAAAATCTCGCTGTTGCGGACCACTGATTGGGAACCAGTGCTCCACATAATCATACTTACGCCATCAAAGAAAAACTTTCACAAAGAAATCGTTTTAATTAAGAAAATCGCTGCTCTACCCATTACAAAAGGTAAAAGAATAATTGATGCAACAGTTCAATTTGAACAATTACGGCTTTCATTAAACCTTTACGGCCCCGGGCATAGCTTTTGATGAAAATAATTTTCTAATAATTTCTTAATAACAATTTATAAGGCAACTTCTTTTTAGTGGTTAGTGTGTGGCAGGGTTAACAAAGACTTTAGATGCGCTTTTCATAAAACCTTATTATTTATGGTACTCCTGGGAAAAAGGCATCGAAAAAAATTGAATATTATCCAGGGACACACGCCATCAAGGTAAAAATAGGCTGAGAGATCATCGGGCGCGCACACAAAATAAGTATATTTATTAAGTAGTTTTTTATTTCTTTAAAATGATACAACTATTATATTGCCACGTTGAATGGCAATGCTGATGATTCTTTGGACAAAAAAAAACGGTCAGCCCTCTGGTCACGTGAAGAATCGACCAAACGCTTCGCGAGTTCTCGAAAAACTAAATGTGCAGACGGACCCCATGGCTCTAGTGTTTCAACCCCAAACGGCTCAAACATATAACTTCCAGTTAGGTTGTTGTATTTATTTAGTGAATCATAGGTATTTACATAAAGGTCTTAGGTTAATTGTGCGCTATGTTATGTTATGAAGGCGTATAAGTATTAAAGAAAATAAACAAAACAAAACCTAGCAATATTTTTAAAATTCTTTACTTTGCCATTGGACACTAGTTCACACTAGGAGTTCTTGAAATAAGCAGCTGTGACAGAGAGACAGACGAAGTCGCAGTACAAAGACTCGTTCCTGATGGTTTTTCAGGTAATAATGGATGAAAAGCTGGAATTCAAGCCTTTCAGTGATACATACAAGATGATCACGTTCGCGTTGAGTGTGGGCATGATATATCCGAATCCGAAGACCGATAAATGGAGGCTGGCTAGTATACGTAAGTACAAAAAGCTGCTTATACAGTGCTTGTGACTGTTTCCTTTATTTCTGATGTTTCTTTTTTTACTTTATACTGTAAAAACTGTGAATTCTATCCATATACCAATGAGATTTTTAATGAAACAAATAGATTATTTACTTTATAATAGAAAAACGAATGGAGTTGCACAGAAATCATGATTTTTTCATGACTTTTTACAGTATAAAGTAAAAAAACATTAAAAAAAAGTTAATTAGAAAAAAGCCGATGAAAACTTTCAACATTGGAATATCCAGAATCATGTAATGAACTCATGGTATCAAGTTATGCGACGATGTGCCTTCCAACCTTTCTAGTAGGGACTTAATAAATTAAGGCCAATTCGGGTCTTCCAGCCAGGGTATACAAACTTAAAAAAAGGGCCTGCAGGGTACGGGCATCGGTTTAGGGCGTCGCTGGTCTGACCGCTCCCGAGCTTACGAACGTAAAAACATTGTGTACGTACATCAGACACACACACTCAAGGGCAACCGGCTTTAGTGAGATAGAACATCTATACTCAGCTGAATCTGGTTAGACTGGAAGCCGACCCTGGCGACGGAGACGGGGACGTCCGTCGCCCCCCATACATCAGGACCCGAGGGGACGGCGCGTAGTGTTCCCACGACCCCCGGCGTAGGTGTGAGATGGAACACCGGAGTGGTTTTTAGTTAGTAAGAGTCTAAAAGACCCCCTCCCCAAAGGTGGAGGATATCCATGAGAATTTCCACAAAGGAACAAAAAAAAACATATTCAGGGAAATGGCTAGACTGATGATGATTGACTGGGTATTATTAATCTCCCTACAGCAACACGCATTGATATCTATCCTATTCTCAACAGCGCTATTAGTGACCTCCATAACGCCACTTGCCCTCATGATTTTCATTGACATGTACAAGTGTTGGATGGCCAAAGATATTGTGAATATCATCAGACACAGCACGGTCGTGGGACCATTTCTTGGTGGATTCTTTAAGGTAAGTGAAGATAGTTTGGCAGATAGCGTATTCATTTTGACTGGTAAATTTTTGTCACCATATTTGCCGAGAGCAAAACGTTGTCGCGTGTATTGATATGCAAACGGACAATGAAGCTCGCCGAGTCCCGGAGAAACGATTCAACTGTCTTGGATGCCGCAATTAATGAAATTAATCAGAAAAGAAAAGCGGAGGAGTTAAAAAATATGTAATTTCCACTACCCTCCATATCAAGCAGGAGACAGAACAGAGCTAGGCCAATAGGCACAAAGGGACGTTTAAAAATCTCTGTATCTATCGCTTATTCTTTACTATACTATAAAACGGAAACTTTCGCGTGCAAATCAGACTCGCACTTAGTCAATTTTGTTTTCAGATGATACTGATGTATCACAAGCGCACCCAAGCCAAAGAGATCCTCGACGAAATCGATCGTGACTATAGAGTTTTTAACGATTATCCCGAATCTTACAAGGACGTAGCGCGCGCTGCTATCAAGAACTGCCAGATTTACAGTGAGAGAGGCTGGGTGATAACAGTATCCACGTGTGTGATGACATTTCCAGTGATGGCCATAGTTTTGAATCTTTACAATTTCTCGTTTGAATCGGAGCCCGTGAAGACTATGATACATGATTTGGAGAAGCCGTTCGCTGCGTCGGAAGCGAGATTTCAGTCACCTTATTTTGAGGTGGTATTGTTGCTTAATTTATTGTCTAATAACATCAAAACTCAATATTTTATATTAAAATTAGGCTGAGACTCACAGGCACTTTTTGAACATCAACATTTACATAGACAGTCGTTCAAAACGCCTGCCCTTTACCACTTCTTAGTGTTTTTGCTAGGAAGAAGTGGCGCACCAAAGTATAACAAAGTGTAGCCACGAATCAAGACTAGAACCTAGGACCCTGTGTTCAGCAGTACCGCTTGAAACCAGGAGACCAACGAGATAGACTTTTTTTGTTTTAACATTTCTGTACCCAGTTTTAAGTCTTATAACGTGACTAGTAAAAATGTGGCAGAACACCTTTGTAGAATACAAACGCGGCTTAATTTAATCTATCAAGATCACAACTCTATACTTTTAATGCATTCAAAACTCAAATTAGCCAGCCCATCATAGAGATCTAGGTAAAAATATAATAAGTCTATTTGGTCTTAGTATAAAACTTTTTACTGTAACATATATGGAAACCCGAGATCGCAGAAAGCCGATGGATGAGGGCAGCGCAGGACCGTACATTGTGGAAATCTTTGGGGAAGGCCTATATCCAACAGCGGACGTTATTTGGCTCAAATAAATAAATAAATATATAAATAAATATTGCTGGACAATCCACACAGCATCATCTAGCCCCAAGCTAAGCAGAGCTTGTGTTATGGGTACTAGATGACTGTTATACTTAATACAATACATTACATAGATAGATATTTTTATTATACATGGGAAATACCCAGAACACCCGGAACATATATTTGTAGATCGTACAAACATTTGTCCCAAGGTGGGAATCAAACCCGCAACCTCCTGCGTCGCAGGCGGACCTTCGTCCACCGCGCCACATCGGTCGTCAAATGATAATGAGGATTAACATTTCAGATCATGTTTATCTACATGTTCTACTGTTCAATACTCTACGTGGTTAACTTCATCGGTTACGATGGCTTCTTCGGGCTGTCGATCAACCACGCGTGTTTGAAGATGGACCTGTACTGCAAGGCTCTGGAGGAGGCCATGTTAGCTCCCAGGGAGAAGGTTTGCGGAAGAGTTATTGCAGTCATTAAAGAACAGAATCGTATGTTCAGGTGAGGGTTGAGCGAGTCCTTTCAAAGTAAAGGGGGGTTGGGGCGAAATAAAAACAGCCTCAAGGGTCGAACGAAGGTTAAGCTAGGCTTGCCGAGGTCCTGAGGAGGCCTGCAGAGGCGTGCCGGTACTAGACGGGGGTTGCGGAAGGATCGTACGTTCCCGCGACCCCCGGCGTAGGTGTGAGATGGAACACCGGGGTGGTTTTTAGTCAGTAAGAGTTCGACAGACCGCTTCGACCCCCAGAGCGGAGGACATCCATGAGGATTTTATCCTTACATTTTTACATCATTTATCATTACAATAATACATTACATCCTTACCTCGATTAAGAAAAAAAAGGCTTGCCGAGGTAGGCTTTTCAATGGCTCGTGGATTGATCATTATTTGTCTTGGAGAGAGACTAGAGACCAGCCTAAATGCGAGTTTAATTTTGCTTCCTAATGGAAACTTATTTGACGCCACGTTTGGCGTTTTTGCTGCGCTGCATGTCGCTGGATTAAATATTTGTATGACCTGTATAGGTTTCGGGTTTGTAAACGCAAACATGATACAGGAGAATTTCTAGTGTGGAGCAACTTTAAAAAAATAAAAATCATATCAAACTATGCGAGGTCGTGGCTACATAATAACAGTCGCACGGGTCGATTGAAGGTTAAGCTACGCTTGCCGGTTTGCTCCGTGGATGGGTTACCATCCATGACACACCATCAGGACTCCTCCTCGCTTCGGGAAGCACTTTAAGCAGTAAGATCTTTGATAGTCGTTACGAGTTAGCCTCTTTTCAAACGCCCTGATGTGTTGCTTCTATTACAGATACGTAGATTTGATTCAAGACACATTCAACATATGGCTGGGCATCATATTCATAGCGACTATGATACAGATATGTACATGTTTGTATCATATTACTGAGGTACGAGTGCTTTTAATATATTATAGAGTGTGGAACATGTGCAACATCGGCGCACAACCTGATACCATGAGTTAATAACATGATTCTGGACATAATCATTAAGATCGCATCTGTCAGGAATCCCCGAAATGTGGGTGTACTTAGGTACACCTAAGTACCTACACCCACATTTCACCAGTACTGTTTAACGGGCTGCTACTGAGTATTTCATTCTGAAAAAAACCAGTTGCTCGACCCGGGAATCGAACCAAGGACCTCATGCTTAGCAGTCGCGCTGATAATGTACGTTTCTATAGGTGAAAATAAAAGTTGTATCGGTTCAGTAGTTTTTGAGTTTATCCATTACAAATAAACATTCAAACAGGGATTGTTTCTCTACTGATATTTCCTCTTTATTTATAAATAGTAGTTTGAGTAGATTATGCTTTCAGGGTTACGGTTTTGATCTACGCTACATGATATTTGTAACCGGGGCCGTCATCCATATCTATCTGCCATGCCGATACGCTGCCAAATTGAAAGCTATGGTAAGTAATCAACTCATCATCTGCCTTGCCTTTTTCCCAACTATGTTGGGGTGGGCTTCCAGTCTTACCGAAAGCAGCTGAATGCCAGAAGTGTCCTTGAAAATTCTGATTGGTCCGAAAGTTGGATTAGGTACACAAAAATACTGGACACGTATTTTTTCTTTAGTCACGTAAACCAAAAATGACGACGATATAATGCGTTGAAATTGCGCGTGACGTCACGCCGTGCTACACTCTTAACGTAACAGTGACATCACAAGACCCTTCTCCTGAATTTTGATGTCCTATATATTTTTCACTTTTTATTGATTTGAGTAAGCAAAACCCGTGTCCAATATTTTTTGGTAATCTTACTGACGGACTAAATAGACTTAATATATTTTTACTTAGGACACATCCCTATTTACATGAAGCGACTGCCTGCCTGACCTACACAACCCAGTTGCTAGGTAATACGATAACCCCTTTGTAACACTGCTTGTCTGAATTACGGGTTATTGATAACCTGCTACGACTGTCAAAAATCTACAAATGACAGCCGGGACCAACGGCTTACCGTGCTTTCCGCGACACGGAGGTCTAGATAGTAATAATCGTCGGTCACTCGGACCAACCTCTTTTAATTTGTAATATATATTGATTTCCCAGTCGGAGGAGACCGCGAACCGTTTCTACAGCAGCGGCTGGGAGCAAGTGGACGAGCAGCGAGTCAGGAAGATGATTCTATTCATGGTTGCGCGTGCGCAGGTGCCTATAGTGATCACGGCGTTCGACATGATGGCGTTTGATATGGAGTTGTTTACTTCGGTAAGTGATTTATAAAATCACTAGCACCTCGCCCATGACGTCTTGCAAGCGGATTTTGTACTCTTCCTTTCGAACTTTAACATACCCTCCACCCTTATTAAAGATATGATTTGAAAATAAAATATAGCCTATGTTACTCGCTGATAACGTACCTTTCTATAGGTGAAAGAATTTTTATAATCGGTAAAGTCGTTCAAGAGTTTATGCATCATCATCATCATCATCCTCCTGCCCTTATACCAATTTATTTGGGGTCGGCGTACAACTACTTGCCGTCATCTCAATAGTCACCACTTTCTGTCTAGCCATATCATCTTTCACACAATCCATCCATCTTTTCTTTGGTCTCCCTCTACTCTTGTAACCCTGCACATTCATACTCAAAAGAGTATATGCATAACAAACAAAAAAATCTTTCCCCTTTTTAGTATGAGTTTAGATAGACAGAATACTCATACCGATTGTTTGTTTCAGATCCTGCAGTCATCGTACTCAATGTTTACGCTTTTGAGGTCATAACATGTTTTCAACGAAATATTATTGTCACACGGCTCTCTAATAGCTTTATTCACCGTTGCATTTGACCAAAGGTGGTCCACTAAATGTATCCAACATAAAATAATTCTACGACGCAATTAAAATCTAAAATATCATCACGCCTGTATTTCGCGAAGTACCCCACACTAGGAATATTTCCCGTATCGTGGGTGCATTTACAAACATTTAAACTCACATACACAAACAGCCAGACCCGGAACAACTACCTGTAGGCCATACAAATAATAGGTCTTTACCTATGAAATTGCCGTTTTGTATGAAAAAAATTAAATGAATTTTTTTCATGTATTTTTTATTTGTATTAATCGAAGTAATCACCCATGCAATCAATGCATCTTTGCCAACGCAGTGGCAGTTTATTGATGCCCTTCTTAAAGAAATCAGCTGGACGGGAGGCAACAAATTCTTCAAAGGCATTTTGTACTGCCTCTCGGGTATTGAATTTTTTTCCCGCCACGAAGTTATCCAAATTCTGGAAAAAGTAGTAGTCTGTAGGCGCAAGGTCTGGTGAGTAGGGCGGATGACGGAGAGCTTCCAACCCCAGTTCTTGCAACTTGGAGACCGTCTGCTGTGCAGTATGAGGTCGCGCGTTGTCGTGCAGGAGCAGCGGAGACGAGCGATTGACCAATGCTGGTTGGAGATGTGCCAGCTTCTCCATCATTGTGTTCAATTCTTCACAGTACACATCTGCAGTAATGCTCACCCCGTTTGGTAAGAAGCTGTGTTGAATCACACCGGCGCTAGACCACCAAACAGTGACCATCACTTTTCTTGGGGTAAGTTTTCGTTTAGGGCATTGTTTAGGTGCTGAACCAGGATCCAACCAACTTGCTGAGCGCTTGCGGTTATCAAACAGAATCCATTTTTCATCGCAGGTAACAATGCGGTTCAAAATTCCTTCATTTGTGTGTCTGTTGAGCAGTGCAAGGCACGTCTCGACGCGTACTTCGCGCTGGCGATCATTGAGTTCGTGGGGCACCCATTTGTCAAGCTTTTTTACCTTGCCAATTTGACGCAAATGGACCAATATTGTTTTGACGCTAACGTCGAAAGCTGCTGCTAATTCAGCCGTAGATTGTGTATCATCAGCTTCCACAATCGCCTTTAATTCGTCATTGTCGACCAAAGTCTTCGGACGACCGCGAGGTTCATTTTTCAGGTCGAAATTTCCAGAACGGAAGCGAGCAAACCAATAACAGGTAGTGCGTTGGTTTGTAGTGTTAGCTCCGTAAACGTCGTTGATGTTGCGTGCCGCTTGTGCCGCGTTGCTGCCACGACGGTACTCATATTCCATAATTACTCGAATTTTTAACGTATCCATGATGACGAAAAAGATTTAAATGCGATGAAAATGTAACACTAATCAATAAACAAATGACTACTTTTGGAAAAAAAAAACCATGTTTTTAAAATAAAATTAATTTGAAATTACAATTCTTAGCCAAACAAAAAATATTTTGATTTGAAATGGCCAGTACTGCAGAACGGCAATTTCATAGGTAAAGACCTAATATTTGTTCCGTGCGGGGATCGGGCCCAAGACACGCGGCGCGGCAGTCGATCGCTCAGCCACCGCGCCAAACGTGCCGTCAAGATTTGGCATAGTAAAGGTTTACATGAAGGAGTGCAGAAAGATTAAAATAGTCGGGTTTTAACTACTAGGCCACCCACCGCTTATAATAATAAAATTATTAATCACGCAAAAATATGTTTTATTCTCAGCGAAATTGTATTAACATGTCGAAAGAACCGCGCGTAGAGTGATGACACTCTACGCGCGGTTCTTTCTTCAAATCTCATGATTTGCAGTTTGAGACACTAATTAATGACAAAAATGATTGCGATAATTTTCGTTCTGGAAACTGTACCCAAGGTCCTGTTAGCATGCTAACGTTTTAGCTGTAAGAACTCTGAGTGCAAGTATCCTACTTGCAAGTATATTGTGTGCTTTTAGTTAACGTGCAAGTATACTGTCTGCTACTAGCTAACGCCAGTTTCTTGCAAGACAGTTTCATTCATGCGAGTATAAAAACCTATTTAATAGGAGAAATCGTGCAATATATCGAAGATGGAGTTCTTAGATAGGATCAGCTTCTGCAAGGTCTCCGGGTGGAAGTAATATCGGTCCATGTCGACCGCTGACAGGAAGATAGATTCCATTTGATAACGACGGAGCTTGTAGGCGTGTTCGACGTCTGGTTGTCTTGAGTGCAAAGGACGTTCAAGCAAATATTTTGCTTGCAAGTAAAATCTGTGTAAGTACACTGCCTGCAAGTATCTTCCATGCAAGTTTCTTACACACTAATAAACTTTAGAAAAACTTACCGCAGCATTAGTATGGTAAAAGAAATCGTGCAATATATCAAGATGGAGGTCTCGAACAAGATCAGAAAGATGGATTCCATTTGACTGTCACGGAGTTCCTTAGTGAGTTCTTTGCCTGCTTGACTTGTGTGCAAGTTACTTTTAAGCAAGTATTATGCTTGCAAGTTTCATACGTGCAAGTATACTGCCTGCAAGTATTATGCTTGCAAGTATCTTGCGTGCAAGTTTCTTAAACACTAATAAACTTTTAAAAAGAACTTACCGCAGCATTAGTGTGGTAAAAGAAATCGTGCAATATATCGAAGATGGAGGTCTCGGACAGGATCAGCTTCTGCAAGTTCTCCGGGTGGAAGTCGTGGCCGTACATGTCGACCGCCGACAGGAAGATGGATTCCATTTGATTATGACGGAGCTCGTAAGCGGGCTGGTGGGCTGCGATGAGGACCTGGGGAGAAAAATCGTTATTTAGATTTGTTTTTATTAAGAGGTGCTTTTTTCAAGGTAGGATATTTTTTATCTGTGTTATCTGACAGTTTTTAATGGGACAGCAATTCCAGTATCTAAAAGAACGTTCACATTCTATTCTGGCTCATTCTGACATAAATACGTCTATTTTACATACATTTTTAACAATTTTTTTTTACTTCGATTGTTTTTGAAATGAGATTGTGACTAGATTTTGAATGTTTTTAAAAACGGGAGTTGGCCAAATCATCCTATTGATAAAAACAATTGGTGACAATAACTCGAAAACATTAGTTACAAGTAAGCATTACATGCGACATGAATCTTATTCTTATGCAATAAATGTTCATATTCGTATAAAGTGTACGTGAGCAAACATTTCATTCGATTATGAACGTAAATGATATAGGAATAATGTACACAATCGTATGCGATCAAGACCAACATAGTTGGCAGATGATGCGAAAGTCCATAATTTGATAGTATTGGAGGATCACATAACGTCCAATACCTGTCTCGCTCTCAAAGCCACTCGGCTATGTTCGGCTCTGTGCAACGAAGTGAGCTCGTTGAGTGTGGTCGCCAACTCGTCCGTGAGGCCAGGCTCGTTGGACCATAAGTGGTCGATCAGCAGGGTCACCTGTGAGAAACAAAAATGCGTTTAGTTAAAAGAAGAATAGGTAGTCATAGACACTGCCGACAGCAATGAAAACTAAGATGCTCTTCACCAGTCTGGCGCGACACGTTCACACGACAGTTTAGTATTTCGGTGACGCGGTAACTTTAGCATGTCGGTGACGCGGTCACATTAGAATGTCGGTGATGCGGTCTTGTTATCAAATCAGTGACGCGGTCACATTAAATAAATAAAGCTGGAACAAATCTTTGTAGAACGTACAAACATTTGTCCCAAGGTGGGAATCGAACCCGCAACCACCTGCGTCGCAAGCGGTCCTTTGCCCGCCGCGCCACATAGGTCGTCAAATGCAATCGATTAGCATGTCGATGACACGGTCACATCAGGCTGACGGTGACGTGGTCTAATTAGCATGTCAGTGATGCGAACCCATAAGTTTGGGCACCAAAAATTGCTCAAAGCGGCTTAAGGGACCATCCATTAATCACGTGAGGCTTGAAAGGGGGGGAGGGGGTTGGGCAAAAATCACGAAATATCACAAGGGGGAAGGGGAGTGGTAGTAAGATATCACGTGTATTAATTTTTTCGTCAAAATTTAAGATTTTTGGTAGGGGGGCGGGGGGGTACAAACATCACGTGATTAATGGACGGCCCCTAAGAACTTTTCACTTCTTAAGAGTACGGTAATGGACTCACCAACAAGTTCTTCTTGGCGACCTGATTGTGTGAGAAGATAATGTTGGAGACTTGTTGCATGTCGTCCTTGTAGCGGTCGCGGAGTGCCACCACGCACTTGTCGTAGGACCCTGTTTAATATAAATAAATGTATTGAAAAAAAAAAAAATGTCCATCTATTACAGTTCCAACCGCACCCTTTGGGTACGGTACCCTAAAAACGTAAAAATAAGGAAAAGCCGGCGAAAACTTTCAACGCTGTGATATCTAGAATCATGGACTGAACTCATGGTATAAGATTACGCGTCGATGTGCGCATGAGCTTATCAGCAGTATAAACAGACCACAAGGATCATTATTAAAACGTTTCCCAAAATTCGAATCACTCTGTAACTCACCTAGTTGGAAGTGACTTTCCACTTGATAGTACAGCTTCAGGAGATCGTGGACAGCTGCCTTCATTCTTCCACGGATTCCATTCCTATCGACAAATACAGTTTAAATTAGATAATGTTGAAAAACACAATCAATCGACTATAAAAGCGGGCCGTTAAAAAAGAAAAAAGCTTTTTCAGAAATAATACAATCGACTTCCTTAAAGAAAGACTACAAAGTTCAAAAAAACTTTTGTTAAGTGAAGTCGGTGTCTTTGGTCTTGTGACGAGCTCGTGAATCATCGTTAAGCTACTCTTGCCGCGGTCAGTCTATGGATGCGTGACCGTTCATGACATATCGATACTCGTGAAAGTTTCCAAAAGTCTGACCACCAGTCTTACCAAGGGGTATCGAGTTACCCAGTAAATGGGTTGTGGAGGTCACTTTGTTCTTCTTTTGTTTTATTTCTTCATGAACTAAGTTTATTTTTATCTTTTTAGTACTTTTTTATGGATCTCGCTTGTGCTTAGCTATACCAGATAAATAGTCTCACTCACCTATATCTTTGCACTAAAACGACCAGGGCTTGAGTGCTCATGAAGAACACATCTCTGTCGGCTCTCTTTGCTAGTGACGCTGCATGGCTGTAAAAAAAACATGAAAGTTATAACATAACGTCAAGAAAGAAAGAAATGTTTATGTCCCACAGAGGATAAGTAAATTCTAATGACAGTGCACCTACGCGTGCCTATTACGTCTGCACACATCACGCCGTATTCCCCTAAGGGTTAGACAGAAGTGTACATTTACACCCACATTTTGGTGTGTTTTAAGTCCTATGTAATAATTACGAACAACTTTTTTAATACTACAGGGTGGAAGATACATCGACGCACAAACTGAATTCAGAACATCGTTGTTGTAATTTCTCGTCAAGTTTTCCTAATTTCTGTTTTCTTCTGGCATAGCTTTTAATCTAAACTGTAAAAAAATAACGGCGCAATTGTCGTAGTGGCTGAGAGATTGGCTGCTGCGCTGCGTGTTCGATTCCCGCACGGAGCAAATATCTGTACGGCCTACAGGTAGCTGTTCCCATGAAATTTGAATTTCGCGGGCTGCCATTACCAATTCACAGTATAAAAACGGACGCGTATCCTGTGGGGTAAAACATAGGATCGAGAATGTACTCACTGATCAATAACGCTGGCAATCTGTTGACTGGGGAACTGGGCGAGCACACTCGTAATATTTCTCTCGTACAGAGCCATCAGCTTGCGAACCTTCTTCTCCACAGCTATGGGGATACGGCCCGATGTCGAGGATAAGACCTGGTGGGGAGGAACAGGTGGTTTATACACTGACTTTTGATTAATTAGTAATCTTTGACGGTCGTTACGGGTAGTCATAAGCCTGAAAGTCTGATAAAGAAGCAACACAATTCATTATTTTAACGTTTGTACTTTAGATCTCCGCTATTTATGAACGGATTGAAAAAAAAAGCATTTTAGTTAACAAAAACAAAAAAAAACTCAAAAATACAACCTTTTTGAAGTCTAAAGTAACGTTAATAAGGATTTGGTTTCTGATGGTTTTGCAATTTACAATTTACGGATATAAATATCACATATCATTTCAAACTCCTTACCTCCTGCAACTCCAACAGTGGTAACGAAGGATCTCGCAGACTCTGCATGAACTTCTCAACCACTTCGCGCAGTCGAGGAGTGTTGTATGGCTCCGGGAGGCAGTAACCTGGTGAAAAGATAATATGAGATAACCAGGAAAAGGCCTGATAATAGGTCATATCAACGCTGAAGTATATACCTAAGTACTTTTTTTCAACTCTTAGTTTTGAATGCTATTCAACGTAAAATGATATTTCGCTTATAAAACATCCTAACACGATATTAACTATTTATCCTATTAAACACTAATAAGGTAACTGTTTACTCCCAATTGCCAAATAAAAAAACTAAACAATTTTTTCGTCTCGATATATCTCTTCATACATTAGGTCATAGTGGTTAATGATGGCCCATTGTCACATCACAGAATGAGTCATGGTGGTCCATCGCCTCTAAAAAAGGAGGTTACTGCATACAGGGCAGAATAATTCGGTTACTCTTCGGGAAATCGCAACATCAAATCGCTACTGGCCCTCTTGAGGAGTAGGGGTTGATCGAGTAAGGTTTGTCGCACCTTTACATAAAATGGGCGCTGAGTCGTGGAGTTGCGGATATTGGGCCGTTCATACAATACAATGGTCTCTAAAGAAGATCCGCTTTTGGTGCGAATTGTACCATTTCTCTGACAGATTAGGGTATTCTTTTATAAGGAAACGCCCTTTGAATAGTATGGCCGCTGTCACTTGTATAATGTCAATGGCCATGATGGCCCATTCGCGCAGTGGGCCATGCTCATCCATGATGGCCTACTGTCGCTTCGCACCACTGTGCGACCACTAAGGACCACTGAGTACCACTGTCCATGCTCATATATGATGGCCTATTCCCACAGTGGGTCATGACGGTCCACGATGGCTTATTGCCTCTTCACACAATGCGCTATAGTAGTGTACAGTATAAAGATTGCCTTGCCTTGCAGCGTATTTTCGAGCATGGCTCTCAGCTTCAGATGCGAATGGTTCAGCTTCTCCGACAGGTTCGGGTTCTCTTCTATCGGGAACTGGCCCTTGTACGGTACGGCTGTGGTGACCAACGAGGGGTCATCCAGTTCTAGAAGTCGAAAAGAAGATCGTGGTAATATTTAGTTCTGAAGAAAGGGGAATTTATTTGCATAGTACTACATGGTGGCGTTGTAGTCTAACACCCTAGACAACACCTAAAAAAAAAAACAGAACTACAGACTTCATTTGACAGGTGCTGACCTGTCAAATATCTGTAGTTCTGTTTTTTTTATTAATCAACAGTCTTTGTATGACACAGGTTATTACTTACAAAAATGTTATAATTTCAATATTAGTTAACATTTGCGCAAGTTACTGCGTTTTAAAATATAGCAAATTTACTGTAAAAGCTTACCCAGTGTGCCAATCATAGCTCCCATGTCCAACACGGCACCGGAACGTAAGATCCAGGTCACCTTGCCTGACTCGGGGGCTGCTAGCGTCATCACCATTTTCATTACCTGTTGTATTACGAAATAAGAAAGTGATTAGTAAAAAAAATAGGCAATCAGGGGGGACTGCGGAAGAAAGTGAAAACTTAAAACGCAACACGTTAAATTAGCATGTCGGTGATGCGGTCACATTGGCATGTCGGAAACAAGATCACATTAGCATGTCTATGACGCGGTCACGGAGGAATGTCGGTGACGCGGTCACTTAGGTCCAGATTACTCTTAAGGACAACTTCACTCACTCTCAAATGCCATTGATTAATTAATCAAAATACTTAGTTACAAACCTCGATCTCAGCATAAGGCTGTCCTTTATCCACGTGTCCGCCATCTTCTACTAAAGTGTTGATCAGTTTGCCGGCAGAGGGCGCGCGCAACTTCGAAGGGTCCTTCTCCTTTTCGAACACCACAGTCTGATTTCCTATTACTATTCTGTATTTGTCCACCTCGTCACGTAGGTATGTAGTGAAGGAAGCACCGTCAATTGATAGAAGCATGCCTGGAGATAGAAAAAATGAGTTTAGAGTAGACTCTTCTCACAATGGGCCATGCCCATATTAACATGGACCTTGGTGGTCTATGTTGGCTCATTCTCTCTTAACACAACAGTCTCTGATAGGCCATTGTCTCTTCACACAATGGGCCATTGTCAAAGTTTACTCCGTCATTATCAAAATCAAAATTCATTTATTGAAATAAATGAATTTTGATTAAAACGTCTGAGAGACTGAGAATCAGCACTTTGTGAACGTCAAAACGTCTACAAAAGACAGTCCCCCAAATCGCCCACCCTTCACCATTTGGTGAGCTCATGCACCTTCGTGTTCTGCGATCGTTCATCGTGAGGAGGTAGGACGTAGGTCCCGATTTTTGTGCCCAACACTTAGTATTTGAAACCATTTTAGTCCACTGTGACTCATTGGCCATAGTAGGGCTATAATACCTTACCTACCTAATGGTCCGTGATGGGCCAAGATTTTCACAGCAAGTTAGTCTACTCACCACTATCGGTGAGCTTGTGCACCTCCATCTCCTTAAAGCTGCCGTTCATCGCGAGGAAGTAGGAGGTGGGGCCCGACTTGGTGGCAGACACCTTGTATTTGGAACCGGTGTGGATCAACTCCACTTCCACCCAGTTCGAGAGGGCGCTGGAACCCTGGATTTGGCCCCTGGGGAAAATTGCAGGTGGAGAGTTACAAGAGTAGCATTTACCAAAGAAATGACGATTGTGTTGCTAGAAATAGCGATTATATGGCTAGAAAAGGAGGTTACTTTTGAGATGACGGCAAATAGATATGTATGGAAAAAGAAGACATGCTGCTCCAACACCAAATAAATTGGGATAAGGGCAAGAGGATGATGAATATATACTAAATAAAAATGATTCGCATAAAAGTAGGGGGACTCGCTACGTCACATCTAAGTATGAAATGTACATACACGTGACGTTATGCCACATTTTAACTCAATGTTTTGACGTACTCTTTTAATTACATAAAAAAAAAAAAAATAAGTATCCTGCAATCTAACAGACTGACACAATTTTTTTTAATAAGAGTAAAGGGAGACCAAATATAAGATGGATGGATTGTGTGTAAGATGATATGGCTAGAAAGAGGGTGAACTCTGCAATGACGGCTGAAAGAGATGTGTTGAAGAACATGGCAGGCTGCGTCGCAACGACTCGCTAAAATGGAGCTAAAGGCAGAAAAAGGGTAGTGGTGATGATGATGAAGACTTACTTCTCAAGCGCACTCTTGAACTCCTGGAAGTTAGCAGTGATGTGCGCGTCAGCTATAAGAATGGAACCGCATATCACACCCAGCATTATGTCCGGCTTCTCTGATTGCATCTGCAAGCAAAGAATATTCATTTATGAGGATTGTAGAACTATTAATACATGAAAAAATAAAATAAATTAACACACACACACAAAAATTCTTCCGCATCACTGTCAACGGGGAAAGTGCCCAGGACGCTGGCAGCATTGCCACGTTGAATGGCAATGCCGATTCTTTTCTTTTGATTCCACCTGCTGAACATCTCCCCCTGGTCAACAATGGGACACCTGACTTGTCCTGCATATCCTGACACCTGCAAGCTGCAGGATTTGATGGAAGCTACTGAGAGGCGCCAAACTCGTAGCTAATATCTGGACAGACTCTATATAGATTGTCATTGACACACTAAGAACAAGTCTACTTGGTCTAACTGGTCTTTTGGACAACTTGGTCTTCTAGTCTCCTTGGTCTACTTTATTTGGTCTTCTAGTCTACTTAATCTTTAAGTCTGTTCCGTCTTCTCGGTCTATCGATCTACTCAGTCTATTGGTTTACTTTAGTCTACTCATCATCAGTTCATTAAGTTAACTCACCCTCTCAGCAATAAGCGCGTCCAGCCAGGCGGTATCGATATCGTTGTTCTGAAAGGCGCCTGTTTCAAGCAAAGTAATAAGATACTCCACTGTGGTACGGAAGTCACCGCGGATGCTGAGCTCTTTGAGAGCTATTACTAGGTTTCTGTGGATGAGATGAGGAATTTAGTTTAGTAAACTTATCACACAACATATCTATACATAGGAATGAAAACTTCATTTTTTTTTTTAAACGTTGCCCCACACTAGGAATTTTTCCTATTTCGTGGGTGCGTTAACAAACATTTAAAGTCACATTCACAAACAGCCAGACCCGGAACAACTACCTGTAGGCCATACAAATATTTGTTCCGTGCGGGAATCGAACCCACGACACGCGGCGCAGCAGTCAACCGCTCATCCACTGCGCCAACCGTGCCGTCAAAAACGAAAACAAAAGTAAACTCACTCTCTAGCCTGCTCCCTGGTCTCGCCCCAAGAGAAACAATGACCGAACTGCGAGTCAGCAAACTCGTGCAGACCACCAGATGCCGCCACGCTGAAGTAACCCCACACGTTCTTTGAGGAGCGGAAATTCAGCTCCTGAACTGTGCCGGAAGACGGCTTGAAACCTGGTGACGAGAGACGAAATTTAGTAACATAACATCACACCCGGATTCCTTGCAAGGTTAGGAAGAGGTGTACCTATAGTACACACACATTTTACCTGTTTTATTTAAGTCCCATATAATTGGGGGTGAGCCTATTGGCATCAATCGGACACAACTCCGGTCTCCAAGCAGCTACTGAGACATTTCAGTTGGAAAAACCCTTTAACACTTGACAGAACTTGAGAATCGAACCAAGGGCCTCATACTTAGAAGTAGCGCTTGCGACCACAAAAATAACGAGGCAGTTCAAAAATGTAAGTAAATAAATTAAATATTATTAACCACGCAATTACTAGACTTTCAGTGACCTACTTGTACCTTCGAGCCAACAGAAAAAAAAAAATCTCCTTAAAGCTATCAACTGTCAGCTGTCAAGCGGCTGCAAAATGACAGCTGTCACAAAAATGACGGTAGGTATTTGAAAATACAATGTCAAGTATCACTTTCTATACAAATGGCCGTCATTTGCAGGCGTTATATAACGGCACCGTTATCTGAGGTCTACCTAAGGTTTTGGTCTTGATAAATTATATTTATTCTTGAAATTTGTTATTGCGAAACTTTTACAAGTCAAAAAAGCAAGTAAACTAGGTTTGTGTTCCCTATATTTGACTACTCAGACAAGAAACACCGAAAAAAACCCCCCCGAGGTCACAGTTTCTTTCAAAATCCAGACATTTTCTTTTGTCAGATCATATTCATATTCATATTTATTTGCGTTCCACAAGGTAAAAAATAAGGTGTTAATGAAAGGCTTAAAGCTAAGAGCCGTTGTAGACCCCGACAGGGCACAGCAAAGTAAAAGTAAGTAGGAGAGAGGAGGAAGAACACTGCGTGTTTAATGCAATATTGGGCGCTTCTTTTATTTTATTATTTACTATTTATTTTTTGTATTTATGTGTAGGCAAATTTACATATAAATTAAGTAACTTCATAAATACATGAAGTTCCTTATAATTTATCATTTAAGTAGTCACTTATACTAGTCTAGTAGCATTTGCTTACAAGAAAAAGCTTCAATTTAATGATATAGATGTTATATTTATTTACATTCTTTGTGTGGACCATCCAGATTAGTGTTTGAGATGGTGTTTTCAGGAAAGAACTAGTCCAGTCAGAGCGAGCATTTGTCTGTAATCCTAGAGCTCAACTCAAAACTGTAGGAGATTCAGGGCTTTTTATCCCTAATACCTTCTTACCTTCATCAGGGTTCTCAGAAGTGATCCTAGCGGCGATGACGTGTCCCCAGGGCGAGGGACGCTGCTTCGGCTCATCGAACTCTATCTGAGAGAGACCCCACGGCGACTCGCCGTACAGCAGACGGATGTCTTTGATGTGATAGAGGGGCAGACCCATGGCGATCTGAAATGAGATGATGGTTATCCTACATTTAATACAGGGCTAGAAACTAGATCAGGGATCCATTCCATACATCTCTATTTGCCGTCATCTCAAGGGTCACCTCTTTTCTTGCCATATCATCTTTCACACAATCCATCCATCTTTTCTTTGGTCTTAGATCCTGATCTAAGACCAAAGAAAAGATGGATGGATTGTTGATTCAAGTGCCCTGGCACTTGAAGTAAAAGAGATGGTGCTATCTATGTATGTTTATCTTCATCTCTCTTTCACATAACTGTGGTCCCAGACTATACAGGGTGTAAAGATGTTGACGCATAAACTGATATCATGAGTTTAGTGTATGATTCTGGACCCGTTCCCGGGTTAAAAGTAAATACCTACGTCGGTATATCCTAATTTCTAAAAAAAAATCTGTTGTTATTTTTAATTGAAACTGTTAAAACTTATGAGTATGACAAAACCCAATTTTTTAATGAGAGACGCAAAGTATTAATTAATGTTCTAATCAACAATCTCATTAAGTCAGATACATTATGATTTTCTAATGACTACTTTAAGCAAAAAAAAAAACGTAAAAAGGAATAAAATGCCGACAGTAATTTTCAACGCAGGGGGGGTGTCCAGAATCTTGTCCTTTCCACCCTGTGTAGTCTGAGACCACAGTTATGTGAAAGAGAGATGAAGCTATACATAGATAGCACCATCTCTTTTACTTCAAGTCCCCTGATCTAGTTTCTGATAAGCAAATCTGCTGTCAATGTAACTGGTCGACTAAACTAACACTACTGAAATCAGAGCATTTGAGATATAAAAATAGACAATTAATTTGTTTTCATTTTCGCTAGTCTCTGAACAAGTTTGACTAAATTACATGTTGATCGATAGAAGAATGTATACAGGTAAATATTTAAAGATATTTCGACACTAATATTTACCCCATTCAGTGTACTTATTTAGTCAATTAAGCAATTTAGTGTACACTAGGAATTTCTCCTGTTTTGTGGGCGCACAGCAGCAGCCAATCGCTCAGCCACTGCATCGATCGTGCCGTCAATCATTATTAATGATTACCTATTGTTTCCGAGTACCTACTGAATCAACAGGTCTTGGGAGTCATTTCAGTCTGCTAGGACTATTGGTCTACTCAATATTTTGGACTACTCACACGACCTGGTCTTTTAGGTCTACTAGTCTACTTGGTATTTTAGCTACTGAATCTTCTTAGACTACTAAGAGCCACATACCTGCAGCTGCGCGGCGGGTAGATTGACATCGGCCACCATCTCAGTACAGGGATGTTCCACTTGAAGACGAGGGTTCAGCTCTAAGAAGTAATAAGCGCCTGTCGCCGGCTCGTAAAGGTACTCTACGGTACCAGCGCTGACGTAGCCCACCATTTTTGCTAAACGTACGGCGGCCTGAAACAAAATTGCTCTAGAAATATCTGACATATTTGTTAAACAAAGATTTTCGTATGAAGATCAAGAGTAAGATACAATTATGCATCTAATGGTCCTCGAGAGACTTCTATATACAAATATATGTACATAAGCTCACACCTTTTACCCAACGGGGAGCCACAATCTACAGAACGCCACCTCCAACGACCTTTTGTTTTGTTTCCGTTCATACAACTGGTCATTTCAGAAGAACTTGACCAATAAGATTAGTGTATGGCCTTTTAGGGCGTCCTTTCTCGACGTTTCAACTTACATCTCAGAGGAATATGCTTATAAAGGAATTATTTTAATTAATTATAACTATAACAAAATGTCATTAAATGTCTGATCGACTGAAAGTCTGACCACCAATCTCACCAAGGCCTATCGTGCTACCTCTAACCGAGTTGTGGAGGTCAGATAGGCAGTCGCTATATGTAAAACACGAGTATTAAGCTGCATCTGGTTAGACTGGAAGCCGACCCTACCATAGTTGAGGATATAAGCAGACGACATACCTTCTCCATCTCAATGAACACCTCTGGCTTGGATATCGCCGCGGGCGCCTCCTCAATGATCTTCTGATGCCGACGTTGAATGGAGCAATCGCGACCAAACAGAGAGATGGCGTTACCTGCAATAGGAAAGTTTATAAGAGGTGGGATGATCTATCAGATCCAGCGGGTCCCTTTGCTGCCCTCTCCCAGCAACGCAGGGGGTGCCTTTAGCGTGTGGTCGCTTAGCTTTGAAGTTTTTACGCCCTGGTTGGAGGCCTTAATTTTTACTAAGACCCCACAGGAAAGTGCGGTTGGGCAGTTAATAACCCTGAAGGTTAAACTGCAAGATGCTGATGATGGTGAAAGTGTGGGGATGACAGTACAGCGGGAGTATGAAAATCAATGTCTCAACAGCTCTTTCACTCTAAAGAGCTAGTTCACTTTTTTAGCTAACTCATTTTTTTTTTATTAAAAAATAAATCAAAATACTTTGCCCCACACTAGGAATTTTTCCTATTTCGTGGGTGCGTTTACAAACATTTAAACACACATGCACAAACAGCCAGACCCGGAACAACTACTTGTAGGTCATACAAATATTTGCTCCGTGCGGGGATCGAACCCACAACACGCGGCGCAGCAGCCGATGGCTCAACCACTGCGCCAACCGTGTTGTCAAAATTGAAGATGAACTTTTGTAACAAAGTTGTGAGTAAAGAAACTAGACAGATTGGGGTAGCTTGATGTGCTTGCGTCTGTAGTATCTACAAATTTGTATGTTCTCTTACCGTACTGATCAGCCAGGAGTTGCACCTCCAAATGCCGGGCAGACTTGGCGAGCTTCATCACGAATATAGGAGAGCCGGGCACTTCCGCTTGCACCTATCAAAATGGAAATAGAAAGTTTATTTTTATGTATTGAAATTAGTAGCATTGGGCCTAATTCCGAATGCTTTTGAACAATATGCGTATTTTTTTTTTCAATACTGATAGTAATGATGGTTAGTGAACTGAATGTTTCGTTTTGTCTACCACCCTGTATAATATTTATTTATCTTGACCTACGTTAAATACATTTACTAACCTGCCTGAAGGAGCTGTTGAAGTCATCAGGGTTATCCACTTTCCTGATACCCTTACCGCCACCACCTTCCGAAGCCTTGATCATCACCGGGAAACCTGGAGAGAGCAAAGGTACGAACTGTAGGCTTTACATATTTTTGTGAAGCATCGCTCAATGCGGTCAGTAAGCGAATAAATAAAATAAAAAATAAATAAATAATGCTGGACAATCCAGCATCATCTAGCCCCAAGCAAAGCAGAGCTTGTGTTATGGGTACTAGATGACTGACATACTTAATACTGTTCTGGATATTAGCTATGTCTATATTATATATTATATAGATATTTTTTATTACCCATAGCTAATATCCAGAACACCCGGAACAAATATTTGTAGATCGTACAAACATTTGTCCCAAGGCGGGGAATCGGACCCGCAAACTCATGCGTCGCAGGCGGAACTTCCCCCGTCGCGCCACATAGGTCGTCAAAAGAATAGGAATATAAATGGGTAAGACTGGTTGTCAGACTTTTGGGTTTCTGACTACCCGTAACAACAGTCAAAGATCTACAGATGAAAGCCGGGACCAACGGTTTAGCGTGCTTTCCGAGACACGGAGGTCACGGGTCACGGGGTATTGATATGCAATGGTGGTCACTCATACACGGATCGACGGCAGGCGTAACTTAACCTTCGATCGACCAGACAGGTGTTGTGTCTGGTGGGCTACTGCCCGACGGTTTTAGCCGGGATCTTGTATGTAAGTTCAATCGCGCGGATAACTTTAATATCGCGATGTAGGATACGTCAATTTTTTTTTAGTTCGTATGTGGCGGGATAGATGTCGCTACACTGTCTAAGATAAGATATTTATGCAGATGGCTGACTATAATACCCAATTGACGACTGTCAAGGATCTACAAATGACAGCCGGGACCAAAGGCTTTGCCGTGATGTTATATGATGTCCATTCAGACAACAACTCACCAATTTTCTGTGCAGCTAGAAGACCCTGCTCGGGCGTGGTGACGCACCCTTTAGCGAACAGCTCGGAAGATATCTTGATCTTCTTGCTGTTGTATTCGGCTTTCAGCCCTGTAATAACATAAATAAACAAGTAAATGAAAATGTTTGTAAAGAAGATAGTGTATTGGTAGATTTTTTTGTCTCATTCAAAGTCAAAGTCAAAGCATTTATTTCAAATAAACCAATTACAGGTACTTTTGAATTGACAAAGAATGAAGCTAGTCGCCCATTCCAAAGCGTAGGTACCTATGGAGAAGAACGGGCAAGAAACTCCATGGCCACTCTTTTTAAGTCATTAGTGCTTTCGACTTTTTTGGTCCTTTAGATACTCGTAGATTAGAGCTTCTTCAAGCTCCTAGATTTTCCTAAGACTTCCTTTTCCTAGATACTTTTAACAGCCTTTTGGATCTCTAAGATTTTTTAGGGCTTCATTTTCATAGATATTTTTAGAGCATCTTAGACCTCCTAGATTTTCTCAAAAACAAGGTTTTCTCCATAGAAAACCTTGTGAAAAGAAGGACAATCCACGTGGCATGAGCCACGTAGATTGTCCTAGAGCTTCTTAGATTTTCAGGTTTTCTTATAATGATTTTTTTAGCTTAGTATGCTTATTTGATATTATTATGAGGCATATTAGAAAATCTACAAGGCATGGTAAACCAATAAAAATTTCCTTAACTGGAGCCTACATAGCATTCTCTTTATGGTTGCCGAGTACTTTAGCGTATCTTCTAGCGTCTATGAACATCTTAGTGCATCCTAGATTTCCTTAGAGCTTGCCAATATTGTCTAAGAGCCTCCTAGGGTCCTATAGTCTTAAAAATAATGTCAAAATCCACTTACCGCTGCCACTCCAAGCCAAAGTGGGTATCTCAGCGGTCTGCGCCACGATTGACGACGCGATCTTGTCACCCAGAGCCCACATAGCCTTCTCCGGGGGTCCTATGAACACCACCCCAGCTCTGTGAAGGAGCTCCGGCAGTTTGGGGTTCTCGGATGCGTGACCCCAACCTGCCCATACGGCCTGGGACAGAGAAATACTTTGTTAGGGGTATTGTTATACCAGAAAAATATTGCACATAATATCACGCCTCGAATACCGGGGGATGAGGTGTTTGGGGGTTTGAGGAACAGGATAAAGTTCCTCATCCGCCGTAGAAGGGAGGATCTTCCGACCAGACGGTTTGTTTTCGCCTCTGCCTGACCGTTAGGGGTTTACAGGTGTGATGTTTTTATGTGTTATTTTTATGTTTATAGAAAAAAAGATCAAAACGCGTCCAGTTCTCAGAGTTCAGGTACGTTAGGACATAAAATTTCGTTTTTTTTTTTAGGACTTCATCGAAGCCGAAGGTCCAATATCCAATCCATTTCCAAAATATCGATACTATAAAATAAATAAATATTGCTGGACAATCCACACAGCATCATCGCCAGATGATGCTGTGTGTGATGCAAGCTCTGCTTAGCTTGGGGCTACCCAAGCTAAGCAGAGCTTGTGTTATGGGTACTAGATGACTGATATAATTAATACAATACATTACATAGATAGATATTTTTATTATACAGAACACCCGGAACAAATATTTGTAGATCGTACAAACATTTGTCCCAAGGTGGGAATCGAACCCGCAACCTCTTGCGTCGCAGGCGGACCTTCGCCCGCCGCGCCACAACGGTCGTCGATTATGGAAAGGAACCTTTATGCAATTCTCACCTGCACTTGAGTCCTGATAGCAATATCCACAATCAGCTCAACATTGGCATAATTATTGTTATTTGAACCTCCGGGCACAGGCACATAGTGGTCAGCCATTTTGATGTACTCTGCGTTGGCTTTTAGATCCTCTGGTGTTACCTGAGGGAATAATTAATATATTACATAAAATGTTGTCTCATCTGGTCCACAGTTTCATGCCATAAATAATAATATATCGTTACACACACATATTTATTTTCTCACTACAATATTACAATATACATATTACAAGGTATCAGAGTCAGACAACTTAAATATAGTGGGAGACTGGTGCCTAAACTAAGCTCTAGGCTTGTATTTCAGGACACCAGGTCTCCGCCCTTTTACAAAATTTTACATTTTACTTTGTTATGCACTTGTACACTGACAACTTAAAAGATGAAGAATAAACACATTATAAGGATATTGGCAATTCTAGCCGTAAATTTCTTGCCAAGATTTTTTTATACAATTTGACAGTCTGTAAATCGGTACTTGAATTATAAATTTATCTTTATACTTATTGAATACTATTCAAGTATAGATTATTATCAATCAATACTTGAATAGTTTCCGATGAGCAACTTTTGGTGGGAGCACAACTTGTAGGTTCGCGTCACCAACATGCTAATGTGACGAGTTGCACCAGACTGGTCTGACTGACTCTAGTTTCAAGTTTTCACTTATCAGCAGTTGGTGACTGTCTATTTTTTTTTTGTATAATTTCTCTTGTCTAGTAGGTATTGAACTCACCATAACGACGAAGCGCACAGCCCGTTCGTTTTTGAACATCTCGTACGACCATCTTCTGACTGATCGCATACATTTTACTGCGCCGATACCGTTGTTCGCGATCAGGACCTATCGGCAAAACAACACATTACTTATTTATTGTAATTACCAGAGGTTCCTTTCGAAGGAGTAGATTTCTCGCCGACTGGTCGATACTTCGCGTGACCAGAGATGGCTCATCTCTTGGCCATAGAATTAATATTGCCACTAAACGTGGCAATGCTGTCAATCTTCTAGGCATGTTTCCGGATGACGGCTATGCGGAGGAGCACTTTGACGCCTAAGTGATGATTACCCAGCAAATTGGGTTGTGGAGGTCAGATATGCAGTCGCTCCATGTAATATTGATATGTACCTACTCGTAATATGAAGTCAGGACGCGCGACGCGCGCGCCGCCGCGCTGTCAATGATAGTAATAAACTAGTGTTCAAGCAAGCCGGTCGTTTCCTTATTCTCCCGCCCTCACATACACATCAAAAATACTGGTACTAAACTGCATAATATGGTTAGACTATAAGCCGACCCGACAAAGTTGGGTAAAGGCTGGATAGATGACGACACATTACACTTTAAAGTAAATAGGTATAACAAAGATAAGTTTTAGATAAGTGAACTGCTATTTTTAAAAGATATGACTGGTGAATACAATAAAAATAATCAAAGCTCTTGTTAATATATCATCTCTTGTCAATAAATAGTTGTATGCTGTAAAGGTAAAACATGACTGTGATCCTTTCTGCAATGTACTTAATATCTTGCATGCTTTGTGTGTGCATACTCATGTTTCTGACAAATAAATAAACTCTGAACTCACCATCAACAGTCATTATCTCTCATACCAATTTATTTGGGGTCAGCAAATCATCTCTTCTTCATCCATACATCTCTATTGACCGTCATCTCAATAATCACCACCTTTCCGCTCATACATTCGTTCACACAATCCATCCAATATGTCTTTGGTCTTCCTCAACTAATACTGACCTTGTTTATGGGCTTGGTGCCCTGGAACCTCCTCACAAACTCCTCAGGAGTAGCTACTGTGAAGTCTTTCTCTTGGAACCGCTGGCTGTGGATCACTGTGCCCTGGGACATGGAAGGCCTGTAACAGAAATGTATGGAAAGATAAATAAATATATCTATATACAATGAATAAAGACTAGGAATTACTAGCAGGGTTGTATGTATACACTTTTGTAGAAAGGGCAGGTCAAACAGAGAGTATTATGGCTGCTTTAACTTTTTTTTTAACTTTTAATACTGTGGGGTCTAAATTAAATAAATAATGAATAAATAAATAATAAATAATGCTGGACAATCCACACAGCATCATCTAGCCCCAAGCTAAGCAGAGCTTGTGTTATGGGTACTAGATGACTGATATATTTAATACAATACATTACATAGATAGATATTTTTTATTATACATAGCAAATACCCAGAACACCCGGAACAAATATTTGTAGATCGTACAAACATTTGTCCCAAGGCGGGAATCGAACCCGCAACCTCCTGCGTCGCAGGCGGACCTTCGCCCGCTGCGCCACATAGGTCGTCAAAATTAATTAAGTTCTGCAGCTAGGGCATACAAACTTATAAACTAAGGGCCTACGCTCTAAGGGCGGCCCTTGTGGGGTCGGAGCTGGTCTTAGGGTGTCCATGGTTGGACGAGTGCGCAAGGCACAAGCTGGATCTGATCAAGATATTTTAGGGACGAATTTTAAGCTACAGGCTTTGGCGCGCGCTATCTCCAGCCAGGGTAGGGGAGGGCATGAAAGGGGACAAACAAGTTTTATCTTTAACAAAGGTGAAAAAAAGCGATTTACACACCTACATACTTTTTATTGAATATCAAAACTTAGAATTTAAAACATAATACTTAAATGATCATCAAGCAATTCCAAGTTTTCTCAAACTCTATACTGAAATTCTATATAATTATTCTATATATATTGCTGTGTGTAAATATGTGACCATATAAAATTAAAATATAAGACATTATATATTTTTTCAATATTGTTAACGAACCAACAAAATTGTTCTTTGATTAAGTAATTATTTTCGAAAACTGTCCGCACTATAATTATAATACAAGTACATTATTTCGTTTACACTGTTACTACTATGATGTAAGTCCTATTAAAGGTACAATTTTTTTTTTTAGTACATAATACATACCTAGTTGTCCACATTATAGCAAGTGCTAATAAAAAAACTCAGAAATTACATAAACACTCGGTAACTTTTAAGACAAAGCCATAGACCAAAATTAATATAATTTCTAACTAAACTACCAAGCTAACTGAGCAAAAACTGCCAATAAATTGAAGTATCTTTTAATATTTACGGATGTGTGATCGTTACCACAATTCTAAAGCAAACAAGTGATCAACAGCAACAATCTTATTTATCAGACTAATTAAATCTTGATTTTATATAATTATATAATCTGCAACAATCGTTAATGTTTGTTAAATCCTGTGGAAGATTTATTTTTGATTTTATGATAGCAATTTATGAATCAGTCATAGATAATGATAAAATTATACGGCAACGAAGTGCTTTAAATCTTTTAAGATTAGCGGATAACACAGTACCCCCCTTGGTGAGACTGATTAGGAGACTTTCCAGCTTCTGATTATTAATACTCAAAGATCTGGAAATGACAGCGACGGACTGACAGCTTCACATACTATCCCAGGCTTGGAGGGGTGCAACACATGCAAAAGTTATTATATAGCCACAAGGCCCTAGAATTTTTAAAATAAATTGAAATATATATAATTATCTAACACTACAAAACTGCTTTATACTTGCCACAATTTTCTTTTTTAATTAAATCTGTTAATATTGCAGATATTCAGCAATATGTGTAAGGTTTCTGTTCTGTTATTTTTCTGTTTTACTTTAACTCTTTCGCTGCCCAGTTCAATAATATATATTTATACTTGTGCACCATAATGCTTGAAAATCATCATTTGTATCTAACCCAATTGGATTTTTTAATAAAAAGAATACTCTTCTTTCATTTAAAATTACATTGGAGTTAGAAATCATGATTATTTAGTTTAAAGTATAAAAAAACAGCAAAAATAACGTAGGAATTACTTAAGAAAAGCCGATAAAACATTTCAATGCTGAGGTTTCCAAAATCATGTATTAAACCCACGGTATCCGGTTGTGCATTGTTGTAAATTCCACCATATAAAATGGAATACATTTTAAATACAATGTAACTTTAAGCTATAAGAACCACAAATGTATTACGCTATTTGCACAAGAAATTATTAATTAATTCTAATGTGAATTTCAACACTACTTCTAGTGGGCTTATCACAAAAAATAAACAAATATAATCTCACGAAGGTGTTGTGCGAAATGACGATTTATACTACTTGCCATTAATTTATTATATATTAATTTTTATTAGGTATGTAGTGAAACTACGAAGTAAAGAGAAATCACGGTCCGTGGCATACTTTTAGTATTTCGTCACGTAATTCCTACATTTTGGACTAGCCAGCACAAAAATCGGCATCCGAACTATTGTAAGAAACAGTCTTAATGCTTTTACTAAGCGTACTAACTATAATTCACGTAAAAACCAAAGTAGCTTAAAACAATTTTTTTTCTAACCTGTAAGGCGCATCTGAGTATAATCCATTCATCCCTTGATACATATTTATCAATGAAAAAACACTGAAAACACTATTTCACACAATAGGACTGAAACCACTATTGATTAATACATTACAACAATAATAACTAAAAATTTCTTCAATCCAAGATGCGATTCGGTTTTGTTTTCTTATTTTGACGTAAAGGATTCGCAATGAACTCGAATGACGGATCATACGATCGTGCTTTCTCGCCCGGCTCGTTTATTTACACTAGTGCGAAAGAGACAGCACACTAATTGGTCAAAGTTGCCATAATAAGGAAATTGCAAGGAGGTTGCATAAGAAAAGTCTTGTTTATCACGAAGTTAGGGTTGGGAAAGGGTCAACTCGATTTGATAAGATAAAAATTATTTGCGTGCATTATGTTATTATTGTGTTGATTGCGCGCTTATCAAGCATATGTGATTATCTTACTAATTAAAATATTCATGAATAAGTTGATTTATAATTAGACACTTGAAGCTATCGTGAAAATATTGTGAGTTTGTTCGGTATTACGTTGTTAATTTACGCTTTATAAATTCATGAAGCGGCCATTGCGGACAAAGTCCGAACTGGAGAATAAATTAGTAAAATGTTTTTTTGGAATCCACGCAACATTAGCCGTCAGATAAGAAAATCCTTAACAATTAACTGACCACAACCAAACAGTTTCCTTATAATGATTTTCCCCAAAATATATTCCTAGTTTTAAATATCTAGGTTTTGAAATATAGAATAAATACTGGGACGGCTGACCTAAGCCCATGGGAAGAAGGCGTGGCTCACGCCATCTTCCCATGGGGTAAGGCAGTAACTACAGAACGTCACCTGTTACGATCTTTAAGTACCTACTCATTTTGCTTTGTTTACCTTCATACAATCTATCGTATATATAAAATTCTCATGTCACAATGTTAGTTACCATACCTACTCCTCCGAAACCGATTTGTATGAAATTTTGTGTGCATATCGGGTAGGTCTGAGAATCGGCCAACATCTATTTGTCATCCCCATAAATGATAATGGTGGTCCACCCCAAACATTTTATATGGCAAAACAACGTTTGCTGGGTCAGCTAGTAATATATATATATCTTTATATATATATATCATAGAACCTAGTTATCCGCATTTGGACCCACAACCCCGTGATTGACGAACCACGAATGTAATAGTAGTAGTACCAGCCTACTACTGTCCCACTGCAGGGCAAAGACCTCTTCTCATACAGAGAAGGCACGAGCTTTAATCATCACGCTTGCTCAAGACGGGTTGGCGATTTCAGACTTATATTAATTATATAAGTACAGGTTTCCTCACGATGTTTTCCTTCATCGATGTCAGTGATGTCCAGGATAAACTTAGAAAGTACATATGAATTGAAAAAGTCCCATTGGTACTTGCCCAGGTTTGAACCCACAACTTCGTGCAACAAGACGTGAGGCCTAAACCACTGGGCCATCATGACATTTCACCACGAATGTACGACTTTTAAATTCGAGTGTATTGAGACCAGTATGTTGATACAAATGTCACACAATACACTAAGATACAATATGGCGGTGCATAATTAAAATAATCAGTACCTACAGTGCTGTTCTAGAATCTACTTTGTATGTTATTTTACTAACGGCAAAACCAGTTTTTTCTCAAGTTATAGTATCTTAGGTGACATTAGACCCTGTCAAGTTACTGGAGCTAATTCAAAGTCGTACTTAGGCCATCACGTTAGTTGTGTGTAAATCGGTTGTGATGGCATAGGCACGTGATGCGAAGAAATGAGGACCATGTTGTGAGGAAAGTTTTGAGTATCAATGTGTAGGGTTACAAGAGTAGAGGGAGACCAAAGAAAAGATGGATGGATTATGTGTAAGCTGAAATGGCTAGAAAGGAGGTGACGTTTGATGATGGGGATGTATGGAAGAAGATATGCTGCTCGGACTCCAAATAAATTGGGATAAGGGCAGGAGGATGATGATGATGACTTAGGCCATCACGATATTAACCTCTGCGCAATCACGACAAGAAGCTTAACAGCACCAGTTGAATAACTTTGACACATAAAGCTTAATTTCAATTTTTCGCACGGAATTTTGAGACTGGTGTCATTGAATTATAAATACCGCAGTAAAAGTAAACTGTTAAAAATATTAACCCAGCAATAAACAAGGATTTCAGGTACAACTTATGGTAACTTGAGTTAAGTTGTTTTGTAACTAACTTGAAAGTTGAAGTGGAGGAACGAGAACAAGTTTAATTATGTTAACGAATATGGTTAAGTTCTGGTTCAAAAATGATATGGTGGTTTCGGTCTTAAAGTGGAAACGCCGCCCTGCCAGGGTAGCGATGTTCGAAAGGTTTATTACGACCCTGAAACGTAAAGGGCAAGGACGGAACACGGATGGGTTTTAGTCAGTAAAAGTCTGACACGTCCTCCCGTTCCACCCATAAAGGGAGAAGTCATGAGATGATTTTCTACTTTAGAAAAAAAGTGGTAACACCTCCGCGCTCGGTGGGGACGCCCTCACTTTCTTTATTTTTGACAGTAATTAGGAAAAGCCGACGAAAAACCACCGGGAGGGGGCGCCCTAGAAGGACCTACACTGACCTTATTGGTGATGTTCTTCAGAAAGGTCTAGCGCGTAGTATTCGTAACCGGCGTCCGTGTATGACCATATTTTTTTAAAGTATCTAAATATTTATTTATTACATTAATTTAAAGTTAAGGATTATGTAAGGATCTTAGTGGGTGGCGTTCTATATAAGTTTCTACCGACCCCCATAGAGTGAAGGCACGTGTATGTGGATATTCGAAAGAGGTAACTATTACACGAAGATGAAACTAAACCCAGTACCTATAATATGTTTACTACAGCATATCGCAAGGTTCTCATTAACCGTCATAAAAAGAGTTACAGCTTAATACACTTCTTAGTGGGAAACTAAGGTGTGCGTATCGAGGTTTTCTTTCCAAACATGTAATAAAAATACCGGCCAAGTGCGAGACAGACTCGCGCACGAAGGGTTCCGTACCATTATCTATAAAACTGCAAAAAAAATCACGTTTGTTGTATAGGAGCCCCTTCAATATTTATTTTATTCTGTTTTTTTTTTAAATTGTCATAGCGGCAACAGAAATACATGTTTTTTAAACATTTCAACTGTCTAACTATCATTGTTCATGAGATGACAGACGGACAGACGGACGGACAGCGGAGTCTTAGTAAAAAGGTCCCGTTTTACCCTTTGGGTACGGAACCCTTATAAAAATGACCAAAAATGCGTTTCCGAGCTTTTCACTCTAAGGCGACGATATATGTATGTATGTATGTAACATTTACTATCATAGTTCTCTGATTTGTTATAGGAGCTCTCTGACTGACATAAATTACAGTTTAGCCAAACACACGTCACAACGCCAATTGCTCTATTACTTCAAATAGTTCAATTAAATTAGTTCACAATGTATTTTGGCTACTGTACAGACGCCAACACATGAAGCTATCCCTGTCACATTATCCTGATTAAACATGAACGTTATACTTTTGTGATAAAGTTGAAAATCTATCAAAGTAATATGACAGACTGGGGTAGCTTGATGTGCTGGCCTCTGTATATCAGTCGTTACTTTTTATTGACCAGGTTGGTACAGCGATCTTGAATGAGACATCTTTTTTTATTTTATACTTTGCCTCACACTAGGAATTTCTCCTGTATAGTGGGTGGTTTTACAAAAATTTAAACTCACATACACAAACAGCCAGACCCGGAACAACTACTTGTAGGTCATAAAAATATTTGCTCCGTGAGGGATTCGAACCCACAATACGCAGCGCCGCAGCCGAACACTCAGCCACTACGCCAACCGTTTTGGAGCTGATATGATTTACACGTTCTTGCAAGGAGAGATAGTAAGTACAAGCAAATTAATACCTTAGTTCCTCAAGATAATCACATGCCCAGTGTCCATAAGATTGTTAATCTTATAACATAATATACTCATTGATAAGCAGTGATCAGATAATCGGGCGCTAATATACCTAAACTTCACTTCTATCCCACTATTTCAGGCATTCTGGGTAAAAAGCTCTCGTGTAAATACACAGCATTGTAAAGATAAAACAGTTGCAAAGGAAAGCTTGTAAAGAGTCTTGAACTTAGCACTCGTTGATCGATCAGAAGGAAGACAGCTACAAAATAGAGAATGCAGGCAATCTGCGAAAGACTGCAGGCAGATGCTGGATGCGGCAAGCTGAAGACAGGGCGCTATGGCACTCATTAGGAGAGGGCTATGTCCAGCAGTGGACTAGTATAGCCTGATGATGATGATGATGATGATGGCAGATAGCTAATGTTATAAGGAGTAACTTAGGCTACTTTTATTTTAGAAAAATAAATAGGGTACCGCACATTATAAATGTGTAAAACGCCCAAAACAAAACGCCATTTTCACCCAAGTTTTGTTAAATTCCACGCGGACAAAGTCAAGGGCGTTGCTAGTATAAAATAAAATATCGACACTGACTTCCCACTACACTAGCGTCTATATCTATGATATCAACACTTAATAGTATCTTATCTACACGTGTACTAACACTAACGTATTGTTTTCAAACAACACTGTAATATTTTTCGTGATTCACTGGCTTCTATTCAAAAGAACGGAGCTAGATTGTAAACAAACTCACGTGTTAAAAATAAACCAAACATAAGCGTATGTTTATTACTAGAACGTGATTTTTTGGCACTGGTCTTAGAGGATATTAGGTGAGACGGAAGTAGGTGGGAGGAATACGGCGATAGTTTTCTGAAAGACTGACATCAACATATAAAATGGCTGCCTAGTTGGTCTTATGGTCGTAAAGCGCTATTACTGAGCACAGACCAGGGGCGGATCTCCATATACAAGAGTATATTAAGTGAGACAGCGGTAGGTGGGAGGCATACGGCGATAGTTTTCTGAAAGAGTTTTACATTAACATATTTTTTTTAAACGTTTCCCACACTAAGAATTTCTCATGTGTCGTGGGTGCGTACACAAACATTTACAGTCACATACACAAACAGCCAGACCTGAAACAACTATCTGTAGGTCATACAAATATTTTTTCCGTACGGGAATCGAACCCACGACACACGGCGCGGAAGCCGATCGCTCAGCCACTAGCGCTGGCTGCCTAGTAGGTCCAGTGGTCGCAAAGCGCCACTTTTGAGCACAGACCAGAGGTGGAACTCCACATACAGAGTGGATACTAATACCATGAGTTCAGTACATGTTTCTGGACCCCCAAATTTGAAAATTTTCGTCTGCTTTTTTCTTTTAAAATAGAAATATCATCAATAGGTTGGTTGGGTATCAATAGGTTATGGAGGTCAGATAATCAGTCGCTCCATGTAAAATACTGGTATTCAGCTGCATCCGGTTAGACTGGAAGCCGACCCCAACATAGTTGGGAAAAGGCTAGGCAGATGTGTAAGGATCTTACAATACGCTTAAAGCTAAGTTACAATTACGGAGCTTGTAGGACACGGCAAAAAGTATAAAATTAACATTTGAATAAAATAACAACCATTAAAAGTGGGATGATTATTTTTTCTTCTGATATGGTAGCCCATGGTGTGGGGGTCGTTACATGGGACTTACACATAACTGGCGACATATGGTTGTACTATAGTTACACCTCTGACTAACCCTTCGGAGGATACAGGCGCGATGTTGTGTTCAATTCACATGACACGACCTTGTCATACCAATAGTAGAGACCATGTAACAAGTTAATATTTGTAGACTCTTAACTACGTGTAAGATACACAAATGCATTACATCATAACATGACGCCTGTATTCCCCGGAGGGGAAGGCAGAGGCGTGCTTATAGTCCACCCACATTTCTCCATATAAGTTTGAGCAAGAGTATTGCCTTCAAACGGGCACAAATCCACACCCCGGGCTGCTACTACGAAATTTCAGATGGAAAAACCCAATAAGAATTTTCCCGAACCGGGAATGGATCCCAGGAGCTCATGCTCCAAGGGTTGCGGTATGTTCGAAAGAGTTACCATAACCCTAGAACGTAAAGGGCAAGGACGGATCACGAATATGTTTTAGTCAGTAAAAGTCTGATACGCCCTTCCGTTCCACCCAGAAAGGAAGAAGGATGGATGATCGTTGGAGGATTTCTCATCCCTAAAAACGACCTCATGATCTGCAGTAACTCTTGCAATCAGTAGACTAACGCGGCCGTCAACTAGTACATTTTAAACTTATTATATCATATGAAATAAATGAATATGAAATGGAACCCTTTGGTTATGTGTGTAATTTAAAAGTAGATTTATTATTATTATTTGATATAGATTTTTGTACAACTAGTTTACGCATGTGGAGTTTAGGGCCTGTGCACACGTGCGCTTTTATCCTACAGAGCAGTTTGTTGTCCTTTGTATCGTGACACACGCGCGTTAGCATCGCGTTTGTATCGATTCAAACGCGCGACACCGGTGCGTCGCTAGCGCACTCGCTTCCTCTACGGGCAGGAGTACCCCCGCAATGAGGGAGGTGTTAATCTACGCTAGTTGCAATTTGGTGCACCGCACGTCTTTGGAACACAAAAAAATGGACATCTTGCTACTGTTGACGAGGTTCTGCTTGAAAACGCAATATACCAGCACGTTTGTATCGATTCACACGCGCGTCTGTATCGCTACATACGCGCGTTTACGGCGCGATTAAAAAACGTGGTGTGCATAGGCGCTTACCTGTAAGTGATTGTTGCACTGTTGCATAAACAGTTTTGCATGTTACCTATAAGCATTAAGCGACTGTAAATAATTGTTGGTGAACCAATAAATAAATAAAGAAATAAGCAAGGTGGTCACGAATTACTTTTTTAATAACACACAACCTAATATTGAGCTGCAAATTGAAAAAAACCTATGAAAAATTAAATATTCTGGGTTGCCACTACGCATTCACTTTAAGGTGTAGTTTTCCACTAGCATGTATAATTATGTCGATTAGTAACGATTTTTTTCGTCAAATTTCAGACTTCATGTGGGCAAAAAAATGGGTTTTGGGCAACGACAACATCCGTTTATATTAGTATTGAAGTGACGGGAGTTATTAGAACGGTGTGAATTGAATTTTGTGTAACGTAAGAAGTATAAAGAAAAAGAGAACTATAAATGTTTTTCTCTCTAAAAGAAAGAGAGAGGGAGGGAGAGAGAGAGAGCTCTCTCTCTCTCTCTCTCTCTCTCTCTCCTATCTATCTCTCCCTTTCTGTTTTTTTTTTTAATTTAGAGTTAAAGTGAAAAAACATCAGTAAATCAAGACGAACAATATTGAACGCTAGAGAATCCAGGGTCCAGTCATGAATGGAACTCATACTCGTAGTATCAAGTTGTGTGTCGATGGCCTTTCAACCTTGTACAAACCTTTTATTTGTTCCGAGGTGGGAAATCCTCATGAAGGTCTGTCAGAATAAAAACCACCCCGGTGTTCCATCTCACACCTACACCGGGGGTCGCGGGAACGTACGATCCTTCCACAACCCCCGGCTGAACCTTGTACAAACCTCAATCAACTAAGTTTAATCATTGTTCCCAAGTAGATAGCGTTAATAGTTCCTGAAATAAACAGCTGTGCGTCAGAAAGACGGACAGACGTAGTATCACCATAAGATCGATGTGGCGAGTGTGAAGGTCCGCCTGCGACGCAGGAGGTTGCGGGTTCGATTCCCGCCTTGGGACAAATGTTTATACGATCTACAAAGATTTATTCCGGGTGTACTGGGTATTTGCTATGTATAATAAAAAAAATATCTATCTATGTTATGTATTGTATTAAGTATATCAGTCATCTAGTACCCATAACACAAGCTCTGCTTAGCTTGGGGCTAAATGATGCTGTGTGGATTGTCCAGCTATAGCGGAACCCTAAAAACTTAACACAGTCATCATAACATAGTTTTTACATGCATACAAATCTTAAATCACTACATCTATCTACCATAATTACCAGTGCTCATCATTTGAGTCAGACCTGTGCAGAAAAAAAATCAATGAAATAAACATGTATTGTATCCGCATATAGTTTTTTCTTTTTTCAATGTCAATTCTTGTATATTTGTATCTATGTATACTAATATTATAAATGGGAAAGTGTGTGTATCTGTTTGTCCGTATTTCACGGCAAAACGGAGCGACGAATTGACGTCATTTTTTAAGTGGAGATAGTTGAAGGGATGGAGAGTGACATAGGCTACTTTTTGTCTCTTTCTAACCCCCCACTTCCCCCTCAAAGCTACTATTTTATATTTATTATTTAAATATACACATAAATTTTTTTTATTTTATTCTTCTATATAAAAATGGATCCCTATTTCCCTTGGTCACGGCATCACGCGAGAACGGCTGGACCAATTTCGCTGATTCTTTTTTTATTGTGTTTGTTATTGTGAGGAGAAGGTTCTTATACAGAAAAAAACTAAAAAAAATGCGCGGAATATTCGAAAATTTAAGAAAACTTAACGACTTTTTTAGTTTAGCGCGTTTGGTGAGTGACAATTATATCCGCAGGTAACACCGCGGGGCGCAGCTAGTTACATAGTGTTTGTTATTGTCAGGTGGAGGTTCTTACGGAAAGATAAATTGTTTTTGTTTTTAGAAAACTGAACGACTATTTTAAGTTCGCGCGTTTGACGGTTCGCACAATTAAAAGGACGACGTCTGACAGGTCAGCTGGTAATGTATAAAATATAACAACATAATTTGGAGTTATATGTTTGAGCCGTCTAGGGCCATGGGGTCCGTGTGCCCATTTAGTTTTTCGAGATATCGAGAAGCGTTTGGTCAACTGTTCGCGTTACCAGAGGAACGTTGGAGAAATGAGAAATTTTACGTGTCCCGTTTGCATCACTCTACAAAGGTCGCGGAGATTGTAGAGTATATCAGCATCAAGACCAAGTTCACTCTGAGGGTCGAGCGGTTGGAATCTCACCACGGCGTGAGTTTCAATTCCTTCGTGGTGAGGGTGCCAACTCAACATCTATCGACTTTCATGAAGGAGGAATTTTGGCCGAGAGGTGTAGTGTTCCGGCGATTCCGAGGCCGGATACCCGACACCGCGCGACACACGACGCCGACTTTACGTGTCAATTAGTTTTTAATTATGTTTTTGATATGTATTAGTTTATTAATGTATAACTTTATTTTATGTATTTTATCTATGGGCCTCAGTTGCCTGACAATAAAATGATTTATTATTATTATATTTAATGTCCTTCTTTGGCCAAGAATCAGCATTGCCATTTAACGTGGCAATGCCGCCAGCCTTCTCAACTTTCTTCAACTAATCACAAACAACGCATTTTTTGTGAACTCACTCTGAGAGCAATGGAATAAATCAAAGTCTTTGAGGTTGTCATGCAAACCGTACAAAATAAGTCACAGTGGCTGTTATGAGTTACTGTAAAGATTGTATACAATAGCAGAACTTATTGGATAAGACTGGTTTTGATTACTCAAGATATATACGATTTTTTTAGAAGATGGAACGTGTTTTGGGTATATGAGGAACAGGGTGTAAAGCTCCACCTCATTGAAAAGGTAGGATCCTCCGATCAGACGGTATTGTGTCTGGTGGGCTACTGCCCGACGGTTTTTGTCGGGTTTTTATACATACTTTCAATCGCGCGGATAACTTTAGCTTCTAGAGTAAAATTTATGAGGCAAACACAATCCAGTCACCCATACATATTAATTAAGTCTTAAAAATAAATAAATATGAAATAGGAAACGTGTAAGTATTTTAAATTTTGAAATCGTTCCAATTGACGTTCGTTCGACGACGTCAAGCATTCGTGCCAGGAACACAAATATAAACGTTAACGAAGCAAAAGGAGTATGTAAGGATCGTAGAAGGTGGCGTTATGCAGTTGCTGCCAGTGACGGATTAAGTGTCTAAACACACTATGCCGAAGTTACGCGACCGAAGTTCGGCGGCTGATTTTACGTTCCGACGTATTCGGCTGATATGACAAACCATAAGTGCCGAACTAACGCTGCAGAAATTCAGTTCCATAAACACGGTCGGGACTCAACCGCAGAACCGAACTTCGGTCGCGTATAATGTGTGCTCACAGAATAAGTTACCGCTGAACTTACGGTGCCCGACCGAAGTTAGGTTGTACGCTATGAGGAGACGTAATTCAAATAGCTTTGCAGGCGTAATTGTGCTGAACTTCGGTCGCGTAACTTCGGCATAGTGTGTTTAGACACTAAAACTACTTGATGCCCTAAGCAATCCACCCCTGTGGGCCCCCCTATCCGTATGTCAACTAGAATCGGTCTTTAAACCTTTACCGCCTAATAACCTTAGTTTTTTGTAAAATAATGATGATGAGATGTATGTGTTAGAAGTCGAGATAAAAAACCAAAGCATAATTTATTTATTTATTGAAATGCGCCTTGAGGCTTTTTGGGCATTGAATTCACGCAGTATAATTGCGGGAGTGGGGTTATGACTCTATATTGGACTCTCGCGAAGAACCGACAACCGCTGGGGTAAACGTGTTCTTGAGTGGAGACCGCGACTCGGCAAACTTAGTGTAGGACGCCCTTTGACCAGGTGGGATGACGATCTGCGAAAGACTGCAGGCAGATGCTGGATGCGGCAAGCTGAAGACAGGGCGCTATGGCGCTTATTAGGAGAAGGCTATGTCCAGCAGTGGACTAATATAGCCTGATGATGATGATTGGACTCTATGTCAAATAAAATGCGCGAAATTTCAAACTAGTCCTTGAAACTTTTTTTGGTGTGGTTTTCGGTGACGTGCGAGTGAGGCGTCATGCCCTAAGGACGGTTTGTGGTCCTCTGGTGCCCCCCGAGACGTGGTGCCCTAGGCAATTGCTTAATTTGATTAAGGGTTAATCCGTCATTGGTTGCTGCCCACCTCCATGGGCTAAGAAGGCACGGTTGGTGCAGTGGCTGGGCGATTGACTGCTGCGCTGCGTGTCGCGAGAAAAAATATTTGTCACTACCCTAATGTCCTTGACCAAGCGTAGTTAGGAGCGTCAATAAGATAAGACGCCATCTGATTCCTGCTATGATCAATGAAACATTTGTATGGTCTACAGGTAATTGCTACAGTTCGGGCCGTTTGTGTATGTGAGCTTAAATGTTTGTGAATGCACCCACGATACAGGAGAAATTCCTAGTGTAGGGAAACGATTTATTTAAAAAAACGGCAAGGAAATCAAGTCTTTTGTATGGATCCACTTAAATATTTTCTTTCTTTTTTTCTTTTTCAGATAAGTTAGAAGGGCCTACAGTGGATAGGTTTATGAAGCTACATGTCAGACATGGGACTTGACAAATCTTCCTCTAATTGGATGCTGTATCTTTTTGTTGTGTTTGTTTTTGTAGTCATGTGTGTCTAAGTGATACTAACATAGTTTTTAAGTTTAATACTAACACGTTATGGGCCTTCGACGCCTGAAAATTAACGATATTTTTTTATAGCGGCAAAAGAAATCCATCATCTGTGAAAATTTCAACTGTCTAACTATCACGGTTCATGAGATAGATACAGCCTGGTGACAGACGGACAGACAGACAGACGGATGGACAGCGCAGTCTTAGTAATAGGGACCCGTTTCCCTCCTGGATAATGAGTTCACGTATGTACATATCGCTGGTTTGCGAGAATATCTACGTACTTAATTCAAAATATGTGAAATTTAAGAATCTTTGATCTAAATATTTTTTGTTTCAAATGAATAATGACGCTGTCTCTTTCTAATGAAAGCTGGGGCTAAATTGGCGTTGCGTCCCTGTTCACGATAAAATATCAAAGATTTATGATTGTTTGGCATTCAGAATTCAATTTGACAGAATATTGAATTACGTCGATATTCTCGCAAACTAGCGATATGTCTGTTACCAGTGACGTGCAGCCCGTTGTACCTAGCGACCGTGTGTATTATCTTATCTGACAACCGAAGTCCAGCTGTTGTGTTGAATCAGTCGGATTTTACTAATCGTTGTATCAATACTGAGTATAAATTTCGTGGTGACATTTATACATAATAAATAAATAAATAAATAATGCTGGACAATCCACACAGCATCACCTAGCCCCAAGCTAAGCAGAGCTTGTGTTATGGGTACTAGATGACTGATATACTTAATACAATACATTACATAGATAGATATTTTTTATTATACATACATAGCAAACACCCAGACCACCTGGAACAAATCTTTGTAGATCGTACAAACATTTGTCCCAAGGCGGGAATCGAACCCGCAACCTCCTGCGTCGCAGGCGGACCTTCGCCCGCCGCGCCACATAGGTCGTCAAATAATAATAATATAATATTTCTGTTTATTTTATAAATAGCCAGTTATTTAACGGTCTCTTTATTATATCGACGTTTGGAAGAAATCTTATAGCAATGTTTTGACGACCGATGTGGCGCGGCGAAGGTCCGCCTACGACGCAGGAGGTTGCGGGTTCGATTCCCGCTATAGCAAAAATGTTTGTACGATCTACAAGTTTTGTTCCGGGTGATCTGGGTATTTGCTATGTATAATAAAAAAATATCTGTCTATGTAATGTCTTGTGTTGAGTACATCAGTCATCTAGTACCCATAACACAAGCTCTGCTTAGCTTGGGGCTAGATGATGCTGTGTGGATTATCCAGCATTATTTATTTATTTAATGTAAATAAAATATTGACACATTTTCTGTCATTTTGGACCTGCAAGGCGCCATGCGTGTTTACTTAAATTGAGGACACTTACTACTTGTGACTTGACAAGAAATATTTGAATAAGAACAAGTGATATAATAAATGGACTTAAATAAACAGTGAAAATTACAGCTTTTTTTTTACCTTATTTAGTTTTGAAAAAGTTCCACGATGGACGGTGACCATTGTAAACTAGGTAGTTGCTCCATGGACAATCCTGGTATACAGCTGCATCCGGTTAGACTGGAGGCCGACCCCAACATAGTTGGGAAAAGGCTAGGCAAATGATGAGTATCGTCTGCCTGGTTCGTATGAATATTGTCAAGTCCTTACGTTTAGGCAATTGTTTGTACTGACCACTGCTATTAAGCAACACTCTATTTCCAACTATTCACAGCAAACAAACCGCCGTAACCGTATAGTTGCCTTAGCTACTCCTCTTAAGACCTATTTTAGTCAAAGATTCTTTATTTTCCTCGGACCCTATCTTTACAATTAATTAAACCAAGTTCTTTCTCTACACTCAATGAATAAACATAATTGTAAAATCGCTTTACATGCTACAAAACCAAACATACTGCCACAGAAGCTCTCTTTCACGTATTAGTCTAATCAGACTCTCCAACGCACACACACACACACACACACACATAGTCACACACACACACACATAGTCACACACACACACACATAGTCACACACACACAAAACTTACATTCATATAAACCACTCAACATACTTTAAATTATTAACAGTTTTTACTTTTTTTTTTTTTACTCTAGTACTTTCTTTAATTAATTTGATTTATTTATTTTTTTATAAGCTCTCTAATTATTATTTGAAACTTTTGTAATTTGCTGTGATACCAGATAAACTTGCTATCAAATGTGTAACTTTAAACAGGTGGGGACCTGGTGACCTGTATTATACCTGTACCTACCACAGGCACCAGCGATCCACAGCCAAAAATAGTTGCCTATTGCTTGTGTGTAAATATTGTTTGTATTTTTTGGCTTGTGGTGAGAAACAAACACTTTTTATTTATTATTTATTTATTTCTTCCCCAATTAAGTTGGAGTCAGCCATAAGAATAATGGCTAACTATTGCACGTAAAGGCAGATAAGCTAAACAAATAATAATAGTTATCGTTTACGAAATTCATCGAAATTCACACCTAAATCGATGACTACCTATAGTTTAATTCTGTTAACCAAACAATCAAAGACGACACGGTTGGCGCAGTGGTTGAGCCATCGGCTGCTGCGCCGCGTGTTGTGGGTTCGATCCCCGCACGGAACAAATATTTGTATGACCTACAGGTAGTTGTTCCGGGTCTGGCTGTTTGTGTATGTGACTTTAAATGTTTGTAAACGCACCCACGATACAGGAGAAATTCCTAGTGTGGGGCAACGTTTTTTAAAATAAAAAAAAAAAAAAAACATGTAAAATCTACAATTGAATTATGATGTCACCACTCGCTATAAAATTACCTAAAACTGGTCAAGAAGTGAAAACCCTCAAAATTCATCATCATAAACGCGCAAAAAAAAACGTAACTGTGACCATTTTAGAGCTTTTAAAGTATAGATGGACGGGGATCATCATCGTCATCATCATCCTCCTGTTCTTATCCCAATTCATTTGGGATCAGCGCAGCATGTCTTCTTCCATACATCTCTATTTGCCGTCATCTCAAAAGTCTCATCTTTCCTAGCCATATTATCTTCCACACAATCCATCCATCGTTACTTTGGTCTCCCTCTACTCTTGTAACCCTCCAGATTCATACTCAAAACTTTCCTCACAACACGTAGTAAGGAGTTTCTTGCCCATTCGTCTCCACAAGAAACTACCTTTGAGAAGGGGCATCTAGATTAATTTTAGTATTTAATTGTAATTTAAGGACGTTTTACAGTGCCTTGTTGAAATAAATTATCTGACTTTGACTTAAAGAATCATTACTCCGCATCACATGTCCATACTATGACAACCGATGTCCATACAACTTGTCGGTCACCGGCGCCACTTTCAGACTTCCTCTTACATAGGTACTACTCATACCATTCGCATAACACTAGACATACCCCGAAGCAGACCAATATTCTCGTAAGCACGGTTCGGAGCCCATGGCTATCGTAAGTTAAGCTACCCTTGCCGAGATCAGTCTGGATCAGTGGATGGATGACCATTTATTACATATCGAGACTCCTCCGTGCCTCGGAAAGCAGGCTAAGCCGTTAGTACCGGCTGTCATTTGTAGATCTTAGGCAGTCGTTACGGGTGGCCAGAAACCCGAAAGTCTGACAACCAGTCTTACCAAGGGGTACCGCATTACCCAGTGACTGGGTTGTGGAGCTCAGATAAGCAGTCGCTCCATGTAAAATACTGGCGTTTAGCTGCATCCGGTTAGACTGGAAGCCGACCCCAACATAATTGGGAAAATCTTAGGCTATGATGATTCTGGTACACACGGATATAACAGTCTTCACACGAGACTTAATACGTAAATAGGTGTCAATATGTATGATGTATTACCGAAAATATAACTGACGAATACCAAAGTAGCACTTGCAAATCGTAAAGTACACAGAACAATGTTTATTCTTTAACAATAATTCAAGGCTATCGTATCGTAGACTTGTCGATAGTACATCAATGTATCATTATCGAAATAATGAGTATCATATTTGTACACAGAAAATAACATCACACCCTTATTCCGGGAAGGATAAGGCAGAGGTGTACTTATGGTACCCACACCCACCGAACTATTACATTTTTTTAAATTTGGAAAATCTAAAAGTGCACGCCTCATAATCTCATTTTTCACTTCTTCATATTTTTTTTTTGTTTTTTATTAATTGTAATTAAACGACAACGAATTACCCAGAGATTTTCAATAGCAAATAGCGTGCTGCGATTATGAAGCTTTAAAAAAAAAATACTTCGATACATTAATTTTTACGGTCGTGAGAGTGCCAGATCCATACGGACAGACATCCGGACGTCCTTGAACATTTTTGTATTTTTTTTTTCTACTTTAAACAAAATAATTGTTTTTTTTTCAATATCAAATATGTTTAAACGAATGTTTTTTTCTTGATATATGTATGATAATATTATCCTATAAGTGCATTGTGAGAAAAATACAGTCATTTTTAGTTTCGAAAAGTCCTTGACTTTCATATATCGGGAGTAGAGCATCACCTCAACGCTTCGCTTATGAGGCGTGCAATACGAGCACGAGGTCCTGGGTTCGATTTCCGGGTCGGGAAAAGTGTTATTGGGTTTTCCATCTGTAATTTCTCAGTAGCGGTATGATCCCTAAGAATATGGTAATAATGTAAACGAAATCTACGCGAACGAAGTCGTGGTTTATAGCTAGTCGTAGTTTGTTTATAAAGGTTGATAGAGCAAAACAGATTAGAGCTGCATCAGAGTTTTGTTTACGAAGATCGTTGTACGGTATTTAGATCAATGAAATAGCAGAGGTCGTGATTATACATTAGAGATATCTAATAATAACATCATAATTATCACGCTTGTATTTCTCAGAAGGAATAAGCAGAGGTGTTCCTATGATACACCCACATTTTGCAAGTTATATTTAAGTCCCATGTTGGGACTTGAAGTTGAAGTCGTCGCTATTTCCCTACTGTGTTGCCCGCCACGCCACATCCAGTTTATATCGTGGACCAATGTCCCTGTATTACTTCGTCAGTGGCAAAAACAACGTTTGATTAAAAATAAAAAATGGTGTTTATATAATAAAGATTAGAACCAGTTTGAGTCGTTTTTGGTTTGATGACCGAGGGCAAATGGAGGTTCCTATGCAGGTACCTGTGTACCCGTACCGCATGGTATAGATGTAATTTTAAGCTTTTGTATGACCATATCTAAATATTAGGCTTGGTGAATTCATATCGTTTTTTTTTGCAACATCTGCAGTTTCAAAGTAGAATAAAATTTAAAACTCCTTGGTTTTTTTCTTCTAAAAACAAGTAGCTTACATTACTCCTTCGCCCTTCAATTACTTACGAGATGGAATAAGCCAATTTTAATAGTAGATTATGCATCAAGCAGTGTCTTACGTCACGGGCGCCATATTGAAGCTAACCCAAAGCGATGACAGCTATTATCCCCGATGACAATACTCTACTTTTTTCTTCTGCGAGATATAACAATAAAAATCAATCCGATTTTCAAAGGAGTTCTTTTTAAAGTGTTATATACAATGTTTTAGTTGACGTTCCAAATTCAAATTACATTATTTACCGGCGGGTTTTAATGCTATATTATTACGCAGCTGTAGCATTGCCAGGCGCCTGAATAAAGCCGGACATAGGTAAGCTTGTTGATAAGGTGTTCGACCAAAATAAACGGTATCCGGTTTTTGTAAGACTAAGCTTAGCATACTTAGACCGATGTTTCTCATATGCCCAAAACAATAAGACAGATATTTCGTTTTTATTAGTACAACAAACCATACGAACACTATTTGTATACAATTTTTTTGTCGTACCCATTAATACTGAGACAAAATCCTCAATAATGTAGGGTGTCCGGTCTTTCTACCCAAATATCCGGCCAAACTGGCTGTTCTGTCCGGCTAATAGGTTTGGCGACCTGGCAACCCTACCCAGCTGTATAGGGCTGTATTGACTTGCTTTTGGTTAGGTTTGCATGACATATACTTTGCCATTATTAAGCAAGTGGTTTGAAAAAGTTTTTATTTAAGTTGCCATGTAAGTAAGTATGTGTGAGTCAAATCTTGCAACTGAATTTTTAACCAGATATCCCTAACCGATAGAGACGAAATGTTGCATACGCGTTTGGTTTGAATGACATTGCATATTAGAGCTATCATAATAATTGTGTTACTAAGTATTATATTCAATACTTTATAATAAGTCACAGTCAATTTGTGAAGGAAAAATTCTGTTTATTAGCGAACCATCACCACGAAACTTACTGCAAAGTCCCAGTGTTCGGAGTCCTCAGCAGTCTCCCATCTTGCTGTCTCTGTTCTGCTTCCGATGTCTCCGTAATAGACCGCCGTCTCTCTTCAGGGTCCATGCTCAAAGTCATCTGGAACTTCTGGGTCAGGTTCGGCATTACCTCTGTCGGATCATCCTCGTCAAACGATGGTTTCTCCGCGTTATCTCCCAGCACAAATCTTTTCGATGTCCGCCTTTTCATCGTGGCGAAGAATTTGCTCACAAAATCAATAATTGATTCTAAAATGTTCATAAAGTCACTGTTTGTTCATTGTTTTGTTTTTTTAACACGCACTTGTTTTCTTTCCTTTTTTTTAGTTTGGTAAGTAGGTAATCTATTTGAGGTAAATTGGTTATGTAGTGAAAATAATATCGTATTTGAGTACTCGCTATCAAAAATAAACATGAATTAATTAACGAAAAAAATAATTATATATCAAAGATAGTTTTTCTTGCCACTCAAAACGATAATCACACTGAATGTCACTGAATAGCGCGGAAGTACTTTAGCGCTTCTCACATGTGACGTCAGATGCTAACAGTTCCGTCTCTGTCTAGCATAGATTTAAAAAACGAACATAGCTCCACCATGTTTTTTTTCGATCACTTTTTTACTGTTTTTATTTTTTCAATAAAAACTCTGTTGAATACCGTATTGAAAGGAAATATTAGACATTATTTTGTTGTGTCTATTTGTTTATAATATTCTAGTAATACGCAGTGATCTAACGTGTTGTTCAGTGCTCAAACTTTATCTAAATGAGAAGCCTTTGCCCTGCAGTTAGATTAATAGAAATAGGTTGATTATGAAAAGATTACTGGTCCAGAGGCAGCAAGCGCTACTGTTTAGCATGAGGTTCTGGGTTCAATACTCGGGTCAGGTAGGATTTGTATTTCCATCTGGAATTGTTCAGCCCGGAGTCTCAATTTGTGTCCGGTTTGTGGATATTTATTTATTTATTTTATTTCATTTATTTAGTATTAAGGCACATCAACATCATAAACACAAACATTAATAAGAGACACGAAACAGACACATATAGCTGGTGTTTACAACAATTACAGAAGTGCACAACATTTAAAACAAAGTAGAAGAAAAATACAGTATAGGTACACATTACAAAATAGAAGAACAAAATATAAAGGCAACTACCACAAAGTACAATTTACTAACACTTGGGCCACTTAATTTCTTTAATTTTATTATATTGACTATAGTTTGACACATTGACCCATACATTGACTTGTACTACTTGTTTTCGATTTTTCCTTCATTTATGATCTTAGATCTAAAATAGTGTCGTCCCCTTCTACAAAGGATTTAAACATAATGTGGTTGTAGCTACTATACACCTCTCCCTTACCCTAAGGAGAATACAGGCGTAATGTTATGTTACGAGACTGATAATATTTAGTGATCCTTCTCTATAGTATACTAGCTGTTCCGACGAACTTTGTACCGCCTAGCGCCTCAAAAGTTAAGTTACACTGCCATCTGTTAGAAATATAAGGAACTTATTATAGGAAAACATTTAATTTGCAATAAGAAAATATTGAGGTCAATTATCGAAATAAAAACTGTCCTATCTTTTGAGTTTGACCAAAAATTTATATATACTAAGATTTAGGTGACCACTGAAAACCAGCACTGAGCTGTGGGCCCCCGTGGCACAGCATCATGCTTTAGACGACACGGTTGGCGCAGTGGTTGAGCCATCGGCTGCTGCGCCACGTGTTGTGGGTTCGATCCCCGCACGGAACAAATATTTGTATGACCTACAGGTAGTTGTTCCGGGTCTGGCTGTTTGTGTATGTGAGTTTAAGTAAACGCACCCACGACACAGGAGAAATTCCTTTATACATAGTTTAAAAGGCTAAAAAAAAAAAACTTTTTTTTTTAACTATTATTTATTTTTCATGTTGTGTTTGACCGGATTTGAAGCCACAACCTGGTGCATGACTGACGATGCCGGGGCCGAATCTCAACTAAGAATCACAACGAGGAGGTCGAGCCAAATCTCAACTAATCTTAATATGGGGGTCTCGACGAAAATCACGTATTTTTTTCCGCCAGAAACAGGAAAATAATTGCGATAAATATTATTTATTTGTTTATTCTCTCGTTCTTCCGACTATCTAAACAGGTTTAACTAAAGCGATAGTGTAGACAATAACAATACAAAATTTTGTAACTAATCATAAACAATGCGTTTATTGTGAACTCACTCAGAGAACAATGGAATAAATCAACGTCTATGAAGTTGAGAGTGCGGAGTGCACGCGTAAATAAAAATATTAAGTATTTATAATAAATAGATCTACCTAGGTTTCATTTTTAGAAAACGTCGTTTTATCCAAGCAAAGCTCGGTCATCCAGGTACTGTGTAATAGAGATGTGTAGGTAGGAAACTCTACCTGTAGGTCATACAGATATTTGTCCCGTGCAGGAATCGAACCCACGACACGCGGCGCAGCAGTCGATCGCTCAGCCACTGCGCCATCCGTGCCGTCAATTATTATATTTTTGCCAAAAGTTTAATACCGTATTGTGGGCATAAACTAGTTTAAAAATAGAATAGAACAGTGGATGTTCACAGACCCATAATTATAAGAATTTCCTTAGACCACTAACTGCATACATACTTTTTATGTAAGTAACCCAACCTTGGCTCAAACAAAACCTGTTTATTAATGTTTTTGTTTACAAAGTTAAGAACTTATAATGTATTATTTATTTCACGTCTCGGATCATCATCAAAGTTCAGAAAATTACAGTTATTCGTTCATTACTAACTCAAATAACAGACTCATCATCCTTCTGCTCTTAATCCAATTAATTTTATTTATTAATTTGGGGTCGGCGCAGCATGTCTTCTTCTTCCATACATCTCTACTTGCTTTCATATTAATAGTCACCTCCTTCCTATCCTAGCCATCTGTCACACAATCCATACATCGTTCTTTGGTCTTCCTCTACTCTAGCATCCCTCCACATTCATACTATATCACTATCACTATCCTCACAACATCTTCCTCATTCCTCTGCATCATTTGCCAGTACCATGACAACCGATTATTTGGTAAAAGCGAGGCATTCTGACAGCTTCCAATATACTATTACTACTGATACTAAAGTAAATAGGTAGGTAAGCTCAATACTTTATTATCGCTTGGAAATATTCTTATTTATGTAAATCATCATCATCTGCCTAGCCTTTTCCCAACTATGTTGGGGTCGGCTTCCATTCTAACCGGAAGCAGCTGCATACCAGTATTTACATGGACCTCCACAACCCAGTTACTGGGCAACGCGATACCCCTTGGTGAGACTGGTTGTCAGATTTTTCGGGCTTCTGACTGTTCATGACGATTGTCAAAAAAAAATTGTGACATGTAAATGTCACAGGATAATTATCGACACTCGTCAGTTTATAATTAATCTCGCGAGATTATGAACTCTCGATAAATTGAATTGAAAATTCGGTGTTTCCTTTTTGACTTCTCTGAGTAACCCTACAGTTACTTCCTACAACAGTCGAGTCACTAATATTCAAAGCAGGGGTTTTTTTCTTATTTTTCCGTGTTTTAATAGAAGATTTAATTAAAAAAAGCAAAAAAAGAATAAATTAAAAAGTAGAATTAATTTCTTAAACAAACCGGCCATGTGCGAGTCGGAATCCCACACGATGGGTTCTGTATAAAAAAAGCAAGTTCCTCATATGGGGACCTCGTTCGCTTGCCAATTTTGTGTTATTTTTATTTAATAGTCAGCTCTTGTTAAAGCGGCATCTCGCAGTTTATCCTTCAGGGATATCTACTGCTTAACCGAACTTTCCTGTGGGGTCTTAATTAGAAATTAAGTCCTCCAGCCAGGGCATAAAGACTTAAAAGCTAAGCGACAAATCGCTAAGGGCCCCCTGCGGGGTACGAGCCTCGGCTTAGAACGTCGCTGAGAGAGGACAGCAAGGGACGGGCTGGATCTAATAGATAGTATAAACGAGCATTGTTGGTTTTATAGAATTGTGGAGGTTAGATAGGCAGTCGCTCCATTTGAAATACTGATGTATGGTTGGTTCTGGTTGGATTGATATATTATTTGAGTCTAATAGATTTATTATTTAGGGACTAATTTAATTATTTACTGGCTCAGGTACGCGGGCTGGCTCGAGCAAAGGGTCGGGGGGAAGAAGCCACAGTCTGAAAACTCCAACTGCCTACTTATTACGGTTCATGAGATACAGTCCATTGACAGACTGATTGACGCAAGCACCCTTTGTTTACGGAACCCTAAAATATATTAATTGTATAATAAGACTCTTGGACGTATCACCCTATTAAATAAAACAACAATTAAATTGATAATTTTAGTTACTTATAGACACGATTTAACTTTTTTACATGAATTTTTTACCTGTGGCTTACATTAGGAACAAGTGGGTATTTTATCGAACAGCTTTGACGCATCGTAACTTAAGTTTGTTACATCATAACATCACGCCTGTTTACCCTGAAGGGTTAGGGTAGAGGTGCACCTACAGTAACACCCACACTTCGCTAGTATATTAAGGTCCCATGTAATAGGGGCAAGCCTATTGCCCTCAACCGGGAACAAATCCAGACTCGGAGTTCTAATGAGCAAAATCCTATTGGAAAATCTCAATAACACTATGCCCGTCCTGGGAATCGAAACCTCACGCTCAGCAGTCGCTTTTGGGACCACTAGACCATCGAGACAGTCTGACAAGTTTGTTACATACATACATACATACATAAGCTCACGCCTCTTTCCCGATGGGGGATGTCAGAAACCATAGAACGCCAACCGCTACGATCCTAACAAACTTCTTTCGCTTTGCTCACGATTATAAATTGACGACCTATGTGGCGCAGCGGGCGAAGGTCCGCCTGCGACGCAGGAGGTTGCGGGATCGATTCCCGCCCAGGGATAAATGTTTGTACGATCTACAAAGATTTGTTCCGGGTGTTCTGGGTATTTGCTATGTATAATAAAACATATCTATCTATGTAATGTATTGTATTAAGTATATCAGTCATCTAGTACCCATAACACAAGCTCTGCTTAGCTTGGGGCTAGATGATCCTGTGTGGATTGTCCAGCATTATTTATTTATTTATAAATCTGGTCATACACGTACGCCGGTTGCGGGTACTACGCACATGACCTTTCTGAAGAATATCACAAATAAGATTGTTATATTCATTGTTACGACACAAGTGTGGCAAGAAACCATATACTTATGAGGCAAAGCCCATTACAACTAGAACTTATATAACGTTAAAAAAAAATGGAGAAAATAGAAATCGGATAATAGATGAGCGCTGTTTATGGTTCCCACCTAACGCCCACTTTAGTAGATCTATACAGGCTGACTTGATCATACCAAAAGCATTGCACATCTTAAGGTAGCATTCTGTTCATCGGCGACCGCTACGAGCGACTGCGACCAGCGACTACGCGACCATGGTCGCCTGTCGCAAGGCGACCTCTAGCTTTCGGATGTCAGCGACCGCGACATCGCCATTTTTCCCGCAAGGATGAAGATCGACATTTAGATGCGCTTCTCGCCTGCGTCGCGCGACGGCACTGGCTCCGGAGCGACCGGGTCGCGGTCGCCACGCCGCTCCCTGGCCCCGCCCACCGGTCGCGGGATTTGTTTAGTGCTCCATATAAATTAATACTAAGCAGTGGGTCGCGCGACCCGGTCGCGGTCGCTAAGAACCGAACGCTACCTTTAGATGAGGTAGAATTTGTCATGTCATAGACACGTGATGCGAACGAATGAGGATAATGTTGTGAGGAAAGTTTTGAGTATGAATGTAGAGGGTTACAAGTGTAGAGGGAGACCTAGGAAACGATGGATGGATTGTGTGAAAGTTGATATGGCTAAGAAGGAGGTGACTTCTGAAATGACGGGAAATAGAGATGTATGGAAGATGAAGACATGCTGCGCCGACCCCAAATAAATTGGGATAAGGGCAAGAGGATGATCATGAGATGAGTAGAATTTAAAAAATCACGAGTCTTTGGTCTAGTTGTCGCAAGCATCGTGAGGTGCTGGGTTCGATTACCGGGTCGGATAACATGTTGTGGGGTTTTTCCATGTGGAACTGGTCAGTAGCAAGCAGTGTCCGGAGTATGGATTTGTGCCCACTTGGTGGCAATACACTCGCACCGTATTATATAGGACTTTAACATAATTGGTGAAGTGTGGGTGTACTATAGGTAAATAAATAATAATAAATAAATAAGACATGAACACTTACGGTAAGGTTGGTCCACCAATTTAAAGTCGCTCAGCGAGCTATGGAGAGAGCTATGCTCGGAGTTTCTCTGAAGGATAGGATTCGAAACGAATACATCCGACATAGAACCAAAGTCACCGACATAGCTCAAAGAATTAGCAAGTTGAAGTGGCAGTGGGCTGGCCATATCTCGCGAAGAACCGACAACCGCTGGGGTAAACGTGTTCTTGAGTGGAGACCGCGACTCGGCAAACGTAGTGTAGGACGCCCTCTGACCAGGTGGGATGACGATCTGCGAAAGACTGCAGGCAGATGCTGGATGCGGCAAGCTGAAGACAGGGCGCTATGGCGCTCATTAGGAGAGGGCTATGTCCAGCAGTGGACTAGTATAGCCTGATGATGAAATAAATAAGGCTGGACAATCCACACAGCATCATCTAGCCCCAAGCTAAGCAGAGCTTGTGTTATTCAGGTATACCTCTGCCTAACACGTGATGTTGTGTATAAAAAAATCAAGATGGTTTCGTCATGGTTTTTTGGAGTTTACAGTGAATTTTATGAGGACTGGAATAAATTCCAACGTCAACTCAAATGCGTTTTGTTTTGCGCCAATATTGGCAAAACCAATGTTGATCGCCAACATTGGCGCCAACAGACAATCGCACTTATTTCAATAACGTATTTAAATCCAAATCTCAATCCGCGTTTTATAACTGCTACTTCTGTTAGTTTTAATTTTATCTATTTCGATGTTATGGCGGCAATTGAAATCTTACACACACTCAGTAAAATTTCATCCGTTTACCTATAATATGGTTCATGATATACAGACAGACGGACGGACAGCGGAGTCTTAGTAATACAGTCCCGTTTTACCCTTAGTACCCAAAGGGTAAAACGGGATCCTAAAAAGAAAACAAATTTAGTGTCGAATCGAGAACCTTCATTTTTTTGTCGGTAAAAAAGTAACGCGGATGACATTAGCCCCTGAAGTAAGTGTGGGTTTAAATAAACAAGATAAGACACTAATTTAAACTTAATGACTAATCTTATCAGTCTGTCCACTTTTCAGAATACAGTAAAGATGATCTGCGCAATCAAAATCGTTTTAAAATGTCGTTAAAAACACTTTAAGAGATTATTTTTGCTATATCTCCTGACAAAGTAGGCAGGTATTTACTACTTTGTTCTTGAAATGATTTATGAATAGGAGAATAGAATGAGGAGCTCGTAGCCAAAAAAAAACAGCCGCACGGGGTAAGGTAGAGGCGATTGGCACACTGCACCGCATCACGCAGCGTAGCGCGGGAGTGCGTGTTCTTACGTTGTTTGCAAGTATCTGTGTTTATTTATATTACCCACAGAAAGCGTATTCACGCGCAGTGTTCGTCGTTCGTCGAGCACCCCGCTGCGTGATACGGTGCAGTGTGCCAATCGCCTTAGCTACGCTTGCCGAAGCCAGCCTGTGGATTGGTGACCGGTCATTACATCGAGACTCCTCCGTGCCTCGGCAAACACGTTAAGCCGTTGGTACCGGTTGTCATTTGTTCTTGTAGATCTTTGACAGTCGTTACGGGTAGTCAGAAACCCGAAGTCTGACAACCAGTCTTACCAAGGGGTATCGTGTTGCCTAGTAACTGGGTTGTGGAGGTCAGATAGGCAGTCGCTCCATGTAAGATATTGGTATTTAGCTGCATCCTGTTAGACTGGAAGCCGACTCCAACATAGTTGGGAAAAGACTAGGCAGATGATGTTTAGTGGTGGATCATGTGTTGTGTGATGATGTAGATACCTATACATACGGTTGCCATCCGTCCGGTTTTCCCCAGATTTGTCCTAGTTTAATAGAGGGCGTCCGGGGAGCGTCCGGGTGGGGTTTCATTTATCGTCCGGGTTTTTAAAGTTGTTATTTTCATTTTCATTTCAAGTTAAAGTTGTTAGACTGCTAATACTTTCTTCTAAAATCTGTTTTGTTTCTTTAGAAGACCTCAATTATTTTTAAATTGTATGCAGCTCCAAAATCCGGGGTATTTGTGCTTCTTGTCCTGTTTGGCGCTCTTTAAAGATGACAACACTACCTATACGTATTGTATAGTGAAGAATCTTTGTGTGTTTTGGTTGACATCAGCATTCATCTAAAGTTATTACCGACTAAGTACCTACTTCAAGAATATAAGTTGATTAATAGATAGATTCTCTATTTTACAGAGAACAATAACCAATTTATTTATACATACATAAATTGTATGTTAATTGTATTCAGTTTCAGGTGAAGTGGGCATGATTTGACTTGTTAATCCCAGCATTAGTGACGATGTTACGCTTGTAGTAACACTCACATTTCGCCAGTTATTCTTAAGCCCCACGTAACAGGGGGCGGGCCTATTTCCATCAACCGGGCACGAATCTAGGATCCGGGCTGCTACTGAGAAATATCAGATGGGAAGACGCAATAACACTTCCCAGGATTCGAACCCAGGACCTCGTTCTCAGCGCTACCGACCACTAGACCAACGAAGCAGTCTTTAATAAAAGTAATTTATGATGTCGTTGGTTTATAATGTTTTTTTTTTCATGTTGGTACTCTTCACGCCAGCAGGTACGTCTCAGGAAGAATTCTAACGGCACGGTACTGATTAATTAATCTATACAAATAAATACAATGTTAGTGTATGTTTGTTATATTAAAATAACAGGTTTTTTACTAAATGATTATACTTAGTATACACGGTGGTCATATCAAAACTATAATTTAAAAAAAAATATTAAGTAAGTACCTTCAATTAATTGTACAAGAAACACTTATCTAAACGCTATGCAGCGTTACAACTACAGAAAAGAGTGTTTTCGATGAGCTCTTGCACCCAATGTTAGATTTAACTTAATACTTTTACTTAATTTTTCGATGCCCTGTGATTATTTATTTTATTTCTTCATATATATATGCAAACTTTAATAAGTTAAATAGCAAAAGATACAAATTCAATATAAGTTTACCAAGCCATCAAACAGCGTCATTGAATAAAAGTATTTATTATGTATGGCTCCACGCATATATAACCATTTGCCAAATTAATTTCACGAGATAAGTGATATTAACGTATTCAAAAACAACATTAAAACACTATTGCTAAGAAAAGCATATATATTACTCTGTTACTGAATATTTACAGGATAAACTTATATAATCATACGATGTTTTAAATAATGTATTTTAGTATTAAATTCTAGTTTCTTAAAAACCTGTGTATTTGTAAATTTGCATGCCTTATGGTAGGATATGGCAATGGACCCTATTGTATGTTTAAGACCTTTTCTATTGTATCTACATTCGCAAATTATTAAATAAATAAATAAATAAATAAAATAAAGGCTTGCGAAGTACAATAAAAGCTGCTTAACTATGTGTGTACGAATTTATAACAAATTACCCAGTAATCTGAAAATGCTAAACTCGAGATACGCTTTTAAGAATAAATTGTATGAATGGTTAATTGATAACAACTTCTATAGCATAAAACAATTCCTAAAATAGCGTTATTGTAACATAATAATAATTTTTGTCAAGGAAATTGTTATAATCAAATATTTGCATGCTATGTTAAATCTTGGCAAAACATGTTTGTTCTATTTGTGTACTGTAAGACCTTTTTATACCATGTTTTACGCAAATAAATATATTATTATTATTATTAAATAAATATTGCTGGACAATCCACACAGCATCATCTAGCCCCAAGCTAAGCAGAGCTTGTGTTATGGGTACTAGATGACTGATATACTTAATACAATACATTACATAGATAGATATTTTTATTATATATAGCAAATACCCAGAACACCCGGAACAAATATTTGTAGATCGTACAAACATTTGTCCCAAGGCGGGAATCGAACCCGCAACCTCTTGCGTCGCAGGCGGACCTTCGCCCGCCGCGCCACATCGGTCGTCGAAATGATTATGATTATTAAAAAAACAGTATTAATTTCTCCCTGTCTGTCTGTGAAAAGTAATTTGACAGAACTTTCACTGGCAGATAGTTAATGTTACAAGGAGTAACTTAGACTCCATTTATTTTGTAAAAATTATTAGAGTTTTGCACAAAAAATTATTTGTTATATTCCACGCGGGCAAAGCCACGGGCATACGAAGTACATACATTAAGTAAGTTTATGTCTACCAAGTCACGGATTAAGTAAAGTGTAAAGTTTAACAGCCGTGAAGGTCGAACTATACTGTTTGCTTAACTCAGCTAATAGGATGACGTAGTCTAAGCAAGCGCATCTGTACTTGAGGAGGCTCGTGGCTAAGTGGCTATGTAACAGGAGACAGCCGCACCCATACTTGCACTAACTTTGACGGCACGGTTGGCGCAGTATCTGAGCGATTGGCTGCTGCGCTGCGTGTCGCGAGTTCGATTCCCGCACGGAACAAATATTTGTATGGCCTACATTTAGTTGTTTTGGGTCTGGCTGTTTGTGTATGTGAGTTTAAATGTTTGTATACGCACATGTAACGTTTTTTTTTTTTAAACAAACAAATCTAACAAACAATCTCCTGAAATCCAGAATCAACAGTGGCGACCACTAGAAAAGCGTCGAGACTATGAATCCCGAGAAACGATGGAATTGTCTTGGATCCACTTTTCCCGTTGACAACGATGCGGATGAATTTCTCGATGCCCTATGTTTAAATTTAGTTTAATTAATTGTATACAAAAAAAAACTATACCGTGTACCGTGTAGGTATATCAATAATAGGAAGTAAATAAGGATATTATTGTGAATTGCTCATTGTTAGCTAACAATTTTTCCTTCACGGCTTATGTTAGGCATGTAGGTGAGGCTACGTAATTATATCTTTTCCAGACCAGTGCTCAATAATATGAACACCTTTTACTATGGGACGAACTCTTAAATCAACATGACATCACGACTGTTCTTTTTTTTTTTTCTCTGAAGGATACCTACAGTACACCCACATTTTTGACGGCCGATGTGGCCTGCGACGCAGGAGGTTGCGAGTGTGATCCCCGTCTTGGTATAAATGTTTGTACGATCTACAAAGATTTGTTCCGGGTGTTCTGGGTATTTGCTACGTATGATAAAAATATCTATCAATGTAATGTATCATCCAGTACCCATAACACAAGCTCAGCTTAGCTTGGGGCTAGATGATGCTGTGAGGATTGTCCAGCATTGTTTATTTATTATTATTATTTATAACATCACGACTGTTTCCTCAGATGGATACCTACAGTACACCCACATTTCGACAGTTATGTTCAATTCCCATGTTACAGAGGGCGAGTCTGTTGCCATGAACAGGGCAAATAATAAATCCAGACTCCAGGCTGCTACTGAGAAATCCCAGATGGAAAATACCAACGGGTTGACAGATTTGTGGATCGAACCTAGGACCTCATGCTCAGCAGTAGCGTTCGCGACCGCAGAACCAACAAGATAATGAGGTAATAATATATTATGTAAGAATAATGAGTGAGTAATATCTGCAGTATTCAATATTGTATCTTTTTATCTATTACTGATAAAATATTATTTAGAATCCATATTGTTTGTGTAGCCAGGTAGATTTTGTGTAAGATTAGATAGTGGGTTTACCTTCCCGTGTTGACATGTGACCATTTTTGTTTATTTTTATTATTATTGGGTTGGTTCAGATTGCGTATTAAGACAGGACATCACCCCCCAGCACGCGTAGCATGATAACCATAGAAACGGGTTTTGTCTATGGAAGAATAAACAACATGACAGATTGTTGAAAGATTTCTACCGTCCTAAGCATGGCGATGTTAAAACTGAAGAGAAGAAAGTTTTCTATTCGCTACAGTGCGCGGGGCGCTCCGTGCTCGGGCAGAAGAGATGTCAAGTTGGAAAGAAATAACGTTGTCTATTCTTGGTAGAATAGATAGAGAATTGGTCATGCGACGCGTGCTGGTGGCCAAATAAAAACAGGCACACGGGTTGATCGGAGGTTAAGCTACGTTCGCCGAGATCAGTCAATGGACGGCTGTCATATGTAGATCTTTGACATTCGTTACGGGTAGTCTGAAGCCCGAAAAACTGACAACCAGTCTTACCAAGGGGTATCGTGTCGAAGTCCGATAGGCAGTCGCTCCACGTAAAATACAGGTAATCAGCTGCATCCGGAAAGACTGGAAGCCGACCCCAACATAGTTGGGAAAAGGCTAGGCATTTGATTTTAAAAGTCGTACATTCGTGGTTTTATGTCATGATGGCCCAGTGGTTTCTTGTGCACGAGGTTATGGGTTCAAACCTGGGCAAGTACCAATGAGAGTTTTTCAATTCATATGTACTTTCTAAGTTTATCTTGGACATCACTGACATCGGTGAAGAAAAACATCGTGAGGAAACCTTGACTTATATAATTAATATAAGTCTCAAATCGCCAACCCATGTTTAGCAAGTGTGGTGATTAATACTCATGCCTTCTCTGTATGAGAAGAGGCCTTTGCCCTGTAGTGGGACAGTAACAGGCTGGTACTTTTTTACTTTACTAGGCATTTGATGACGCGTGCTGGAAATGAGTTGCTTTGGCTAACCTGGAAGTCTCTTAGCAGACTCCAGACACAGGAAGTTTATAGACGACTCCAGCCTAGACTACAAATGTGGTGATGCTACACAAATGACGGGACACCTGGGGGCTCACCCCTGCACACCCCCGATTTAGAGATCAATATTTATACTTGTAGTTCCGTCAGGCAGAAGATAAATATATAATATAAAATCACGCCTTTATTTGTTATAAGCAGAATAAGTATAAATCAAGTGATAACTTCGAATCGTCTAGATTTTCTATCAAGGAAATTTCATTATTTTATAGGTTTGCCTTATGTATAAGAAGACCTTTACAACATCGTTTAAATACTTATACAACTTAAGTTTTATATAATGCTCGTGTGTATTAATCAAATTTACTAATGGCAACATTTATTTGTTATACCCCCTCTTAAAGTCATCATTCGTCTAGCCTTTTCCCAACTACGTTGGGGTTGACTTCCAGTCTAACCGGACGCAGCTGAATACCAGTATATTACATGGAGACACTGTCTATCTGAACTCCACAACCCAGTACTCGGCAACAGGATATCCCTTGGTAAGACTGGTTGTCAGGATTTCGGGTTTCTGACTACCCGTAACGACTATCAAAGATCTACAAATAACAGCCGGGACCAACAGCTCAACGTGCTTTCCGAGGCACGGAGGAGTCTCAATATGTTACGGTCACCCATCCACAGACTGACCTCAGCAAGCGCAGCTTAACCATCCACTACCCGTGCGAGAGTTTTTATTTAGCCACCCCATCTTTTATTATCATAAGTTATTGGTCACATTTACTTATTAGGTATTTATTTCTTATACCTATCTTATCCTATCTAAATTAGTAATAGGTGACCTCACCAGTTTAAAACAAATTGTCCCTTATTCGACGTTCGTAAAAATCAATTTACAAAAATATATATTTTAATTCATCAATAGTTCAGTTCAGTTCGTACTGGCACAGTAAGAAGAACAAAGTATTGGTTAAAATTATCTATACGTAATTAGTTCATGAGCTGTATTAAAAAAAAAGTTGAATTAGGTTGTGTTTTTTTTTGTTTTTTCATACGTGAAGCGAAACGAATCCCTTTTTAAGAATATTGCGCGCACGGTGAGTGTGAGTTTAGGCATAGTTAAAGTTTATATCACTAAACGACCACTAGTCAAAATAATTACATTAAACATAGCATCAGGCCTGTATTCCTCGAAGAGTTGGTGTACAGAGGCCAGCACATCAAGCTACCCCAATCTGTGAAATTTCTTTGATAGTTTTTCAACTTCATCTCAAAAGTAATAAGGTTTAAAGTCAATTGGGAAAAAATATCACTTTGGGATAGTTTGTGTACCTGCCAGTACACCCACGTTTCAACGTTAAAATAATTGTGTAAAAATATTTATGTAAGTAACTATTATTTCTAAAATACCCATCAGGTAGGCTATAGGTAATGGTTATAATATGCCCACCACTGCTGGGACACACCTCCGCTCCGATAGAGGTAATGGATCTGAGCAGTCGGGTTAGCTAAATACTACAAACTTCGTATTATTTCCTTCGAAACATAATAAAAAACAAACGAACATCCACTAACAAATTCCACTGAATCATACGGCACATAAAAAAAAACGTAAAACGTCACAAACGTCAAAATTTTAAAAAGGAACAATCTCCCGCTTGTTTTGACTTCACATAAAACACACAGAGTAAACACAGTGTCGGGAATACACTACGATAAAACTCACACGGTAACAATAATTGGAATGGATTAATACGTAGTGTCGCGCGCGACGTCCGCGAAGTACTGGAGGCTTTGCCGCGAAAATGATCAACGTCACAAATATGGCCGCCCCTGACCAATTACGTAATATGACGCTTATTGCATTTTGATAACTAGTTTTATAATTCTTGTTCGCTTACGGTGTTTTATTCAGTCGCTTGTCGAAACTGGAAAGTGAGACTCGTTTTCTAATTCCTTGTTTGATGCTAGGTACATATTAGCAGTTGGCTGATTTAGAATAACTACTAACTGGTCGGTCAGTGATCGAAATTGACTTATATGCTGTTGTTGCTTTCTGCGCTCCTTTTCCATATAAATTTTAACTATGCCAAATCTCAAACTTCTCCGTGAGCAAAATAATCTTGAAAAGCAATCTGAAGATTTCGCCTAACGTATGTAGGTACCTATTAATATAATAATACATACTAAGAAAATGTCACCCGATTGTATAAACCCAATAAAAAAAAAGAAAACAGCCGCACGGGTTGATCGAAGGTTCAGCTACGCTTGCCGAGGTCAGTCTGTGGATGGGTGACCATTCGTAACATATCCTCCGTGCCTCGGAAAGCACGTTAAGCCGTTGATCTAGGTTGTCATTTGTAGTTCTTTGACAGTCGTTACGGGTAGTCAGAAAGCCGAAAGTCTGACAATCAGTCTTACCAAGAGTTATCGTGTTGCCCAGTAACTAGGTTGTGGCCGTTAGATAGGCAGTCGCTCCATGTAAAACTCTGGTATTCAGGTGCATCCGGTTAGACTGGAAGCCGACCCTAATATAGTAGGGAAAAGGCTAGGCAGATGATGATCTCACGACTGTATATTTTCCCATCGCAGGGCAAAGGCCTCTTCTCATACAGAGAAGTCATGACAGATAACCAGGCTTACCCAAGGTGGACAAAATCACTTATACTTATTTTTAGACTCACTGGCTTCGGTGAAAGAAAACCTGTGATAATGCCAAGTTATAAAAAAAATTGAAAAAGTTACATCGGGATAGTTGGTTCAGTGGTTACTTTAACCTCGACCTAGCCTAGCGTTGTACAGAGATTCCATAGAATGCGAGGCCAGATTATACTGGATCTGTTACCAGTTACGTGCGATCTACTGTACTTTCCTTTTTTGTACCTACAACCATGTGCCTGAGAGGCTTTGACATTGGTAAAGGAATACGTCGTTAGGAAACCTGATTAATTAATTAAGTTTAACTAATTTAAGTACAGACTTACATTAGTTAAACTATCTTAATTAATCATCACCACGATTGCTTAAACCGGCTTAGCGACAGCACTAAGCCGGTTTGAGCAATCGTGGTGATTAAAACTCTTGCCTTCTCTGCATGAGAAGAGGCCTTTGCCATGCAGTGGGACAATAACAGAAGTTATATTATTATTTTAAAAATGTCTTTGACCTGAGGGGTTATAATGGAATTAGACACCAAACGACGATTATCTCACTATGCATTATGCAAGTGAGTCCAAAGACCACCCCCGGTTGGCGCAAGAGTGTTATGATCTATAGGTTTGTGTGGGTATAATATGCTGGTCATCTAGAACTATGGAAGGATTATGGTCCTTGCTCGACCAATGCTATTAAATCACACGGAGATCTCTCGGAGGTATCTAAATGTTTTAAGACGAGCGCAAATCTTGCCGACAAACTGTCACGCAGTTGGTTTTTAAGATATGTAGAAGTATTTTGTCCAAAATAAATTATTTGTTTAGTTTTGTTGCAGTTTTAAAAACTGCAACAAAATGTTCTTCGTAAAACGTAAATCATCTCCAAACTCTCCTATCAGCCATCATTACATCCTATCACACATTAAATATGGGTTTCATTCTTAAATAAACAAAAGAGGCCCTAAAAGAAGTCCCTGAGGAACGCCAGATGGAATTTGATTCTGATCAGTAATCCCCTGCCGGAAACTGTTTGCTATATGTTTATTATGTAAGAAATAACGTTCCATATACTTACTTAAGTATCTACAGGCTGTACAATGCAGCAGAAACGAGATTACGTAAAATACATGGTGATCAATGCCATCAAAAGGTTTATTGAATTAAGTTTTGCACATTGCACAATTTCTTGAGAAATACTTAAATTCATTGTAGAGGACACGATTACTGGTCAAAGATACTAGTCAAAGCCTTGCACCGTTATTTTAAAGTGTTTTCAGTGAGGTATCAGTGATACACAGTGTTAATCCAAGGGTTTGTGCTATCAAAATCTTATCTAATAATAGGACCATGTTAGTGATGAGTGTTTACATGCCTACTGAGAGGGCTGAAAATACATTGGATTTTACGGAATGCCTGGGACTGGTGAGTGCTATAATAGACAGTGAGGTTGTTGAATCTGTGTTTGTCTTAGGTGACTTTAATGCCCACCCTGGTGGATTATTTTTCAGCGAATTGTCTCTTTTTTGTGCCGAGCACGAACTGGTTTGTGTAGATGTGGACAAGTTAGGTGTGGATTCAGGCTCCTATACTTTTATAAGTGACGCTCATGGGACGTCAAGCTGGTTAGACCATTGCTTGGTCACAAAGTCTGCATTTAAGGCTGTCATTGATGTTCGTGTTAACTATGATACACTGTGGTCTGATCACTTTCCTCTACACCTAGAGTGTAAGTTTGACGCCATTAGTCCTGTATCTAACTTGTATGATGCTAATAAATATGATGTAAATAGCGAAGTAAGGTGGGGCAATAGGAATTTGAATCAAATACATGATTACAGGGAATATTGTCATAAACAATTGAGATTTATTGATTTTCCACATGACTTTATTAAGTGTGGGGACAAACAATGTTGTAACCAGAATCATAAACTTTTACTGGATGATATGTATTGTAATATAGTGGCCGCCCTCCGTGAATCTGCAAGGGCTACATATCTGGGAAGCAGGCAACATAGAGGTAGGTGTGTAATGGGGTGGAACAGGCATGTGAGTGAAGCTCACGGGTCGGCCAAGCTAATGTTTCAGGACTGGGTTGATCATGGCAAGCCAAAGTCAGGAATAATATATGAGGCGATGTACGGAAGCAGAAAGATTTTTAAATCACGCTTGAAGTGGTGTCAAGATCATAAAGAACAAATTAAAATGGATAGGTTAGCGACATCGTGTACAAATAAGAATTTCTCTAGTTTTTGGAAAGACACTAGAAAATTGAACTGTAAGCCTGGCCTTCCCGTGAGTGTTGGGGGCCATTCAGATCCTAGGAACATAGCTAATGCGTTTAAAGAGCACTTCTTTGTTAGGTCACCACTTGGTCCATCAGCGTCGGTGCTCAATACTGAGTCCAGGGGGGTGGAGTTGAACCTAAAGATTTCAGCGAAAGTAGTAGCTCAAGCGATTCGACAAATGAAAAGGGGAAAGTCTCCTGGCCACGATGGACTTAGTATTGAGCATTTGCAGCATGCCGGACCACATATTACATGAGTACTGGCTATGTTTTATTCGTTATGTATAGGTCACTCATACTTGCCGGAACAGTTAATGAAAACAATTGTAGTGCCTATCGTTAAAAATAAAACTGGAGACATCTCCGACAAAAATAACTATAGGCCGATATCTTTAGCGACTGTGGTGGCTAAGGTGCTTGACAGTGTGCTGGATGCACAGTTGGCTGAATCTATAGTTCTGCATGACAATCAATTTGGTTTCAGATCACAGCTGTCAACGGAAACTGCCATATTGTGCATGAAGCATACTGTCAGGTACTATACCCACAGGGGCACACCTGTGTATGCCTGTTTCCTCGATCTGAGCAAAGCTTTTGACTTAGTCTGTTATGATATTCTGTGGAGAAAATTACAAGAGGCAGGTCTACCTTGTGAACTAGTGAATATCTTCAAGTACTGGTATAGCAATCAAAGTAATAATGTACGGTGGGCGGGCACCCTTTCAGATTCATATAAATTGGAATGTGGCGTTAGGCAGGGTGGCTTGAGCTCTCCCAGACTCTTTAATTTGTATATAAATGCCCTAATTGAGGGGCTCAGCGTCCAGCATGTCGGTTGTCGCATAGATGATGTATGTGTTAATAATCTGAGTTATGCGGACGACATGGTGTTGCTGAGCGCCTCGGTTTGTGGCATTAGAAAATTGTTACAAATTTGTGAAACTTACGCAGATGGTCACGGCTTAATGTACAATGTGAAGAAAAGCGAGTATGTTGTCTTTAAGGCTGGTACTAAGTGTCCCTCTAGAGTGCCCCCTATAAAACTGAATGGAAATGAGTTGGCTAGAGTACATCAGTTCAGATACTTGGGACATCTTATTACCGAAGACCTTAAGGACGACACGGATATTGAACGTGAACGTAGGGCACTGTCCGTTAGAGCAAACATGATTGCTCGCAGGTTTGCGAGATGTACTAATGAGGTAAAAATCACTCTCTTCAGAGCTTTCTGTACATCCTTTTACACCTGCAGCCTGTGGGCAGTCTATACTCAAAGAGCGTACAGTGCCCTGCGCGTACAGTACAATAATGCGCTTAGAACGATGTTGCGGCTGCCTCGCCACTGTAGTGCTTCACGTATGTTTGCTGAGGCGCGCATCGATTGCTTCTACGCTACTCTGCGCAAGCGGTGCGCGTCGATGCTGAGCAGAGTGCGGGCTAGTCGCAACAGCGTTTTAAGTATGATAGCCGGTAGACTTGACTGTCGGTACATGAATCGATGTATTACTGCTCACATGACTATTGATACATCGATTCATGGGTCGGGCAGGGGGCGAGTAGATTAAGGTTGTATTGTTACTAACACTAGTTATAAGTTATTGTACTACTAACCAATTGGATCCTAGTTATCTTAATAAAAGTTTTTATTATTATTATTATTATTACACAGTAAAATGTGCTGTCAATAAAAAAATCGAAACATCAAAACGATCGAACGTCAAACTTTAAAACATCCATCTATCGCCCAAAACAGCAAGCCTTACCTGAGAGTGCTTCGTTTCTCCGCTAGAGCGAGTTGCTGCGCCACTGTGAGAGGCCGCGGCCTATTCGGCCGAGGGATAGGGGCCCCGGGGAATGAATCCCTGCCCTCATGAGCTGGCCCATCATCAACAGGCTCTTGTTCTACTTCCTCACCAATCACAAAGTTTGCAGGAGTGCCCTGGAAGTAAAGGAAAGAGGTTATGAGTTTAGCTAGTCTGTCCTGTGTCGGTACAAGATATACGAAGTCAGTCAAGTTGGTATAAGGGCTGGCACTTCAGCGTACGCCGAATATTTTAAGCGGTAACTTGGCTGCTGGACTCTCAAACCTTTAGGAAAGATTTCGAACTTAAAATAAAAGACAAAAAAAGTCGAAGTTCAGCTCCATATCTAACAAGTGACAGGAAAGAGCTAGTTCATTGATGCACCAGCTGTAGAGATAGCGTACTCATTATTGCAGCATCCGTCTTTTTTTTATCAGGACCCATTCTTGCCCTTTCTTCCTTCTTCGAAACTACATTTTTGAAGGGCCAACTAAAATCGAGTAATTAATATTTTTCTTATAAATTTGACATCCTAAAGTGTCTTTTAATTGCACATCTAGGTCGTCCCTTCACGTGACCAGAATGCTGGGCTTTCTTAGGTTAAAGAATCAGCATTGCATTGCAATGTTGCCAGCCTTCTAGACAGTTTCCCCATTGATAGTGACAACTGATGCCCTACGATTCCTTTCTTTTCTTTTTATATGTTCATGTATAACTATTATTAGTTAACGTATAACTGACATATAATATTTTTTTGTACGAGTATGTTAAAAATAGTTCAAACAAATACTTACATTTTCCCGTGCCTCTTCAGAGTCGATTTTCTCAAAGTTATCGCTTTCACTGGATGAACAACGAGCCTGGTCTTGTTGCTCAGCCATTTTATGCCCTGAAAATAAATAATAAAGCAAATTAACTATCTGATTTTTAGGAATTCAGGACTCAGAGAGAACATTGCATAGAATAATGGAGAGTTATGTGGTCTGTGTCTTGTAGAGAGACAGGAGGAACGCAATATCCACATGTATGAACTAAAACGGTGTTGGATTTCAATCCATTCAGAACCAGCAAAATACCAGTATTTCAAATGGAGCGACTGCCTATCTTACCTCCACAATTCAACCATCAACGCTCGTTTATATATTTTTCAAACGCCTGTTTCGCGGGATTAGCAATGAAATGCACATCTTTACTTTGACGTTAACGCCTAAGCAAATTTTAATAGCAACAAGTTTCGAGAAAGAACTTGCTGTAAAACAGCAGTGCATTTAAAACAATTATACATGTCAAATGCGTACCTAGTAGTTAAGTACGCACATGTAATTGTAGCTATGCAAATGGTTGTCATGGCATGGGCAATATGGGCATGTGATGCGAAGGAATGAGGATCATGTTGTGAAGGAAGTTTTGAGCATGAATGTGGAGAGTTACATGAGTAGAGGAGAACCAAACCAATCAAGAAACGATGAATGGATTGTGTGAAAGATGATATGGCTAGGAAAGAGGTCACTTTTGAGAGGTCGGCAAATAGAGGTATGGAAGAAGAATACAAGCTACGCCGACCCCAAATAAGTTGGGACAAGGGCTGGAGGATGATGATGATGTACTTAAGTATAGTTAACGAGGACAAAGCAAAAGTAGTATCACATAGTACCGTAAAACGGGGTGAATATAAATGCAGGGGTGAGTAGAAACAACACTTTGAAGGGCATTTTCGCGTTAGTTTAACATTGTTTGTTACTACAAGGACTCTTATTGTTTTAGGAATTGAAAATAATAATTTCAACACCTGGTCAGTGATTAATAATGTTGAATCAACTTTTAAATCTTATTTAAACTTTTTAACGACGGATGTGGCGCGGCGGAAGAATGTCCGCCTGCGACGCAGGAGGTTGCGGGTTCGATTCCCGCCCTGGGACAAATCTTTGTAGATCGTACAAACATTTGTCCCGGGTGTTCTGGGTATTTGCTATGTTTAATAAAAAAATATCTATCGTTTATCGTATAGTACCCATAACACAAGCTCTGCTTAGCTTGGGGCTAGATGATGCTGTGTGGATTGTCCAGCATTATTTATATTTAAAGTTTTCTTTCGATTCACCCCGTTTTACTGTATGGTATATTTGTCCCCTCCCACTACAGTAAAAGGCATGAATGCACAAGTAATTACGTGTTTATTACTTGTCGTATAATCTTGAGCTAATCTGTTATGAAGTTAAGATGTCACGGTCAAAGTACAGAGGCCAGCACATCAAGCTACCCCAATGTGTGAGATTTCTTTGATAGTTTTTCAACTTTATCTAAATAGAAATAAGGTTCATGTTCTATTGGGAAAATCTGACACTTGGGGTGGCTTGGTATACTGGCGTCTGTACATAGAGCGGTTTATCATTTGCTCGAAGCATCTTTTTTGCACTTATCTTTTTACATCTTTTATGTAGTTAAGTGAAATCAAATTTGAGTTGCCCATATATTATTATCTAATATCAATGCCAAAATGTGTACTGTTAAAAAAATCATGAAGGGCGTTTAAATTTTATCAGCTAACCTCATATACATAAACTCAAGCCCTGCTAAGATCCTTACATACTCCATAGTTATTTCGTTTCATTTACGTTCATACATTATATCATACACGCAAGCCGGTTGCGAGTACTACGCACGTGACCTTTCTGAAGATCACCAATAAGGTCGGTGTATGTGCCACGAGGACGTCCCTCCCGGCGTTTCCACTTACATCTGCCTTATTACTAGCAGCAGACTAGAGAGATACCTTTTGCTAGCCTTCTTTCATTCATTCTCTCAGCATGATTAAATCATCTAGAAAAGCATGTGTTGCGACGTCTATGTCGCCACATACTAACTAAATTTGACGTGTCCTACATCACGATATTAAACGCCCGATAACAACCGTCGGGCAGTATCCCACCTGACACAACACCCGTCTGGTAGAGGATCCTTCCTTCTCAATGGCGGATGAGGAACTTTACACCCTGTTCCTCATACTCACATACACATTCCGCCACTTCTTCTTCCCAGCAAAAACACTAGGAAGTGGTGAAGGGTGAGCGTTTTGGGGGACTGTCTCATGTAAACGTTTTGACGTTCAAAAAGTGCTGATTCTCAGCCTAATTTGAATAAATGAATTTTGATTTGATTTGATTTGACTACCAAACATGCTCTTTTCAATTATTGACACTACAGCTTCTTTTAAATCCCAACATTGTGCGAATTTCAATACCGAAAATGTGAAGTATTCACGTGGGAATTATGAATCGTCTTTGCAATGAAGAATATCTCTTCGCTACATAGTTCATGGCTTGTTTTCCGATGCCAATCGGCGTTCATTCTAACCAGACTGATGCGTCTGATAATCGGTACAAAACTGTCTCATAACTGCCTTCTTGACCTTCGTAACTCAGCATCTGTTATCTAAAAAGCCTTATCGTAGAAGATTAATACATTATTTGCATATAATACTTAGCGTATTAACTAACGACTACAAAAATACTCAAGTACCACTTTATACCTTTTTTTTTAACGGGGGGAAACATTCAAAAGGCGCCTGGACTTTTGGGGAAAAGACCAGGGAGTGTGGGATTCTTGCCTCACTCAAACCACCCCGGTGATCACCATCAGCACATGGAAGGGGCCCCGTTACCTCTTAAGAGACCACTCCGGGACCCCCTCTGTGCAACGCCTGTTGGCACATCCCATCCACGACGACACGTGATCACTACGCCGCCGTCTTCCCTAAGGTCATTCGTTGGGCGATCAGAGTCCCCACACTGAGCACCCATGACCCCAACCACTTTATACCTACTAGTTTTTCTACGGTTTGTCTGATGTGGTGTATCTCACATGAATAGAGCGTGCTTTTTTTCAGAATATAATGTCTTACGGCTAATTAAGTATATATCATACTCTCTGTGTTCCGCGATTTCACCCGCTTCTAAGGCGATTGGCACACTGCACCACATCACGCAGCGGGGTGCTCGACGACGAACGACGAACACTGCGCGTGAATGCTATGCGTTTTCTGTGTGTTGCACTACGCTTGTTTTCCATACGAACACAGATACTTGTAAACAACGTAACTACGCCACACTTATCCTAGCCACTGCTACTCCTGAAAACTAAAATCAACAGTGGCGACCACCAGAAAAGTTAGTCAATGAAGCTCGACGAGTCCCGGAGAAACGATTGAACTATTGAATCCAACGACGAAATTAATCGGACAATAATAAGACTATTTGACAATGCATTATAAATACCGAGTTCTCAATAATTATATATTCCGACCTACATTCTTTTGAGGCACCCATACTGCAGGGCAAAATACGCAGAAGGCCCAAATTGTTTTACAACTTTAAGAAAGCATGAACAGAAGTGTTTTTAAATGAAAAAATAATAATATCACACACACAAATAACGTAACTATCAAAAGTTTATGGCTAGAATTGCCAATAACCTTATAATGTTTTTTTTCCTTCATCTTTTAAGTTGTCAGTGTACAAGTTCATAATAAAGTAAAATGTATAATTTTGTAAAAGGGCGGAGACCTGGTGTCCTAAAATACAAGCCTAGAGCTTAGTTTACGCACCAGTCTCCCGCAATAGTTAAGTGGTCAAATACCCTGTAATATGTGTTATATTGTAATATTGTGGTGAGAAAATAAAATATTTTTTATTATTATTATTTTATCGTTCAGAGGTCAAATGTCAAAACCGCAATACTTATAATTTCTCTTGTGTCCGTCTGCTTGCACGTGCAATAAAAAAGATCGCTATGAAGCGGACGATGTTACAATGCAATTTTTCTTGGAGACTCTAAAAAGTCTTCAAAATATATTTACACTACCAAAACTTACATCGTTACTTATACGTTTATTTTATGGTGCATTTTATGTATTCTGTGGTATAGTACATATACATATATGTACCTTCTTCAAGAATTGGGCTATGATATTCAAAACACTGTTTCAAAACTGGTTTTTTTTTTGGTTGGCTCTTGTCTCTAGTCTAGGTCAGAGGTGACAAATACAGTCGACGATGGAGTGAGCTTACCCAGAAAAAGGCTGTTCACTCTTATTTTGAAGAGATTCGGGATGAATGTGTTTGGAAACACAGACGCAGGCAGTGAGTTCCACTCTTTTGCTGTGCATTTGAATTATGAAGGATGTTTGAAAGCGTTTGGTGCAAAATTGGTGGAAGATCAACTAAGTAAGGATGAAAGGATATTATTTCCAGAGATTAAATTCCTCAGCTTTATTATCTACTAGACTTCTGCCCGCGGCTTCGTTCGCGTGGTCAATTCCCCCCTCCACCTTTAAAGCGTAGTTTTGATAATAATAAAGCCTATGTCAGGAATAATGTAGCTTTCAAACAGTGTAAACAATTTAGAATTGGATCATTCGTTCCGGAGATTACCCCCTACATACAAACTTATAAACAAATTTCGACTCTTCATAATATTAAATAGAAAGAAAATGCTGGTAGAAAATGCCTATGGCATTAAGTCCGCCTCTGTACATTTGTGTGCTTAAAGTATTAAATAAATAAATAAATAAATATCTAATATATAAAATGTTCGTTCCCGTACTCCGAAACGGCTTGACCGATTCTTATGAAATTTTGTGTGCATATTGGGTAGGTCTGAGAATAGGCCAACATCTATTTTTCGTACCCCTAAATGGTAAGGGTGACCCACCCCAAATTTTTTATTTATTTTTTATATCAGCTAGTAGAAGTAAAGATTTATATCGAGTCGATTCAAACTGGTCCTTCTGTTCCTTACTCTGTTGCTTGTAGAAGTGCCAGATGGAATCCGTTGATTAAAATCGATCAGATTCCATTCGCGGGCAGAAGCTATTATCGAGGACCCGGTACTCATATTAAGCGTAGTTCTTGGTGTAGGGATACCGTTTACCCGGCTTTCTTAGCCCTTCGGGTTCCGTAATTCAAAAGGAAAAAGGAGGAATGAGGAACTGTCATCAGGAATGTTTTGTGTGTTTCTTTTGTTTTTAACTGTGAACAATTATTGCTCTTTAAGTATGACAGTAACCTAAGATTTTTTATTTCTTTAAAACGATATAACTATTAATATATGAAGGCATCGAAAAATTCATTCGCATCGATGTCAGCCTGCAGTCAGTTTAGAAGGCTGGCAGCATTGCCACGTTGAATGGCAATGCTAATTCTATGGCCAATAAAAGGCCAGACTTCTGGTCACGTGAAGAGTCGACCAAACGCGATGTCTCGCAATTTCTCGAAAAACTAAATGGGCACACGGACCCCACAGCCCTAGTATTTCAACCCCAAACGGCTCAAACATATAACTTCCAATTAGGTTGTTGTATTTTCGCCGTTTGAGGTTTTCTGCAGCAGCCGCACCTGCACAGTCCACCGTACTTGGAAGATTGGATGGCGTAAGGGTGTCGACACATGTTGCATCCCACACCAAAGGCCTAACTATCTTCCAAAGTATTATGGTCAATCCATCTGGTCTCTTACTATCGTCAATTATTTAATTTAATTTTCTATTTAGTTATCAATTTTAATTAATGTTTACATGGCTATTATAAGGTAGATTTTGACGACCGATGTGGCGCGGCGCGCGATGGTCCGCCTGCAACGCAGGAGGTTGCGGGTTCGATTCCCGCCCTGGGACAAATGTTTGTATGATCTACAAATATTTGTTCTAGGTGTTCTGGGTATTTGCTATGTATAATAAAAATATATCTATCTATGTAATGTATTGTATTAAGTATATCAGTCATCTAGTACCCATAATACAAGCTCTGCTTAGCTTGGGGCTAGATGATGCTGTGTGGATTGTCCAGCATTATTTATTTATTTATTATTTATTTATTGTATAACGTTCGCCCGTTTTATTGTTGCGTCGTATTTTATGTACAGAGGCCAGCACATCAAGCTACTCCAATGTGTCAAATTTCTTTGATAGTTTTTCAACTTTATCCCAATACAAATAAGGTTCATGTTCAATTGGGAAAATCTGACAATTTGGAGTAGCTTGATGTGCTGGCGTCTGTACCTGCAATGTAAGCAAATATAATAATTTTATTTTACTTTACTTTGAGTTTCAATATGGAGGGTTACAAGAGTGAGAATCGAGAGAATCGATTGATATAATCTTATAATAATAATACCAGGCTGTTAATGTCCCACTGGGCAAAGGCCTCTTCTCATACAGAGAAGGCACGAGCTTTAATCATCACGCTTGCTCAAGACGGGTTGGCGATTTCAGACTTATATTAATTATATAAGTACAGGTTTCCTCACGATGTTTTCCTTCATCGATGTCAGTGATGTCCAGGATAAACTTAGAAAGTACATATGAATTGAAAAAGTCCCATTGGTACTTGCACAAGAGGCTAGGCCTATACTACGGGGCCAACATGGGGGGCTTCAGTGGGTATACTATACTGTAGCTAAAACATGGATCTTGAGCGCTGACCTTGATTTGTGCAGTACACTGTTGAATTTAGTACAAAGTGCATATATGCGCGAACTTGCCCAGCTTCTTCCTGACTACCAGCAGCGCTCAAGATTCGTGCCGTCAATAATATCACTACTACCACCCAAATTTTTCCCGTAATTTCACCTTTTTTATCCTTCAAAACCACTTAGTTTGCAATCTTTTTGTTCTCTTATGACACAATGAAACATGTACAAGATTTAAAAATAATGACTATATTGTAAAAAAAAAAAATACATATTTAATTTAGTTTATTTATATTTTTGTTACTTATACCGGTATAGACACGCACACTATGAAAAAAAGAACTATCTACCTAATAAGGTTTATGAGATACAGCCCGTTGACAGACATTATCTTATTTTGGTTCCGCGATCCTAAAAAAATGTTATCGGCTGTAGTTACTGTTGTATTTGTACAGAGTGCATCTCGACGTGCGTGACTCTGCCCATACTCTTGACATATTTATTAGATGTGAGTAAATGCGTACTACTACTACTACTCACGACATCCAAGTGTTATCTCTGAACAAAAAGGTCATAATCTTTCACGACACTCCCATCACTGTTTTGACGGAGAACAAATTCTCTTGCACTTCATCAAATCACAAAATCACAACAAAGATAAAAAAAAATACCATTCTACCTTTTTTTTCATCATTGCAACCAAAAATAAAACTCCTTAAGCACCTGGCAACACTCAGAAAAACACCCATCACGTGTGCCACATTTCAAAATAGAAAAACACTAGTGATGAGGAAGAGTTACTATCCGATATCGGTTATTTCACAACTTGTTATTTTTCGTTATCTAAATTAACGGTTATCGAAGTTCAAATGTCGACACGGTGACTGACACTGACATTTCTCGTTCGGGGAGCGCATGCGCGGCTGTGAAGGTGAAATAGGACGACCGATAAATCTTCGGAAGTGAAATAAAGGGCAAATGTATACGTTAGATTGACTTTGGATGACATTTGTTCTGTCATTTTCCATTTGATCGTGTAAACGACGTATTTACTATAATTCACGTTGAGAGGATGAATGAAAGACGACTATACAAAAGGGTTTTATAAGGCAGAAGTAAGCGGAAACGCCGGGAGGGGACGCCTTAGAAGCACATACCCTGACCTTATTGGTGATGTTCTTCAAAAAGGTCAGGTGCGTAGTACTCGCAACCGCGTGTGTGACGAGATGTATAAACGTATACGAAGCAAAAAGAGTATGTAACGATCGAAGCAGGTAGTCTGTAGTTTCTGTCTACCCCCATGGGAAAAAAAGCGTGAGTGTATGTAATTAACGTAACTGTGACCATTTTAGAGCTTCTAAAGTACACGTGGACGGGGATCATCATCGTCATCGTCATCCTCTTGCCTTTATCCCAATTTATTTGGGGTTGGCGCATCATCTCTATTTGCTGTCAAATTTATTTATTTATTTGTCATCTCAATGGCCTTGGTAGCCATACCATCAACTCAATCCATCTATCGTTTCTGTGGTCTTCCTCTACTCTTGTAACCCTCCTCATTCAAACTTAAAGTTTCCTCACAACATGCTCCTCATTCTTCTGCATCACATGCAGGTGACCTGGACATTTATTTAAAAAAAACAATTCTCGTAAATGGTTACCCTGCATGGTTACCCTCTGAGGAACGATACAGTCTCGATATTCATGAACGGTCTCCCATGCACAGACTGACCTCAACAAGCGTAGCTTAACCTTCGATCGACCCGTGGGGCTGTTTTCATTTAGCCACGAGCTCCTCCGATTCATTCATTTGATTTTTATTTTATTTTATTACACATAATTTAATTTGATTCTATTTGTTTTAATAAGATTTTATTTGATTTTATTTACTTAGTTTGTTTAATTCGTTTGATTTAAAGTCATTAAATTTGTATACCTAAATAAGATTTTATAGTATACTAGCTGCGAACTTTTTTTTTTCATAAGAACCTTCCCCTTACAATAACCAAAAAACACACAAAAGAATCAGCCCAATTAGTCCAGCCGTTCTCGAGTTTTGCGCTTAGCAACACGTGTAGACAATTTTGATTGCTATACATTTTGCCAATGAGTGTAAATTACCTAAAATAAATGGAATATTTATGAATTAATAATCATCATTTGCCAAGCCTTTTCCCAACTGTGTTGGGGTCGGCTTCCAGTCTAACCATCCGGTTAGACTGGAAGCAGCTGAATACCAGTATTTTACATGGAGCGACTGCCTATCTGACCTCCACAACCCAGCCACTGGACAACATGAGACCCTTTGCTAAGACTGGTTGTCAAACTTTTTTTTTTTTTTGACTACCCGTAACGACTAAGATCTCTAAATGTCAGCCGGGACCAACGGCTTTACGTGCTTTCCGAAGCACGGAGGAGACTCGATATGTTTCGAATGGTCACCCATCCACAGACTGACCGCGGCAAGCGTAGCTTAACCTTCGATCAACCCGTGCAGCTGTTTCTATTTAGCCACGAGCTCCTGATGGTATCTATTATTAATTAATAATAGATACCAAAATTGAATACTAAACCCAAGCAATCTAAGTAGGCGATGTCAAATATAAGAAAGATACGACGATAGTGATTACAATTATTTTTTTCCGTCCTTGTGAGTTGTGAATAGCGAATTATTAATTGGTTTTATAATCATCTCGCTCTCAATCACAAGACGTTCGACAAATTAGTGATAGCCTGTCTCACCACGCCGCAAACACGCAGAAAAATATTATTAAATTTATAGTTTTTGTTACCAAGTTACATATTAATTAATTGGTCTGCATTACTTATTAATTTAAGGCAGTTTTATTATGATTGCAAACGCTGGGAAGGGCGCTCTAGAAAGACCCACACTGACCTTATTGGAGATCTTCTTCAGAAAGGTCAGGTGCGTAGTACTCGCAACCGGCGCCGCGGCGTGCGTGTTTGTATAAACGTAAACTAAGCAAAATAATAGGGTAGTGTCCTTAAAAAATCTGTTTGGTCCGAAAGTAGGATTACTCAAAAATACGTGACACGTATTTTTTCTTTTGTCACGTAAACCAAAAATGACGACGATATAGTGCATTGAATTTTCTCGTGACGTCACGCCGTGCTACACTTTTTATGTAAAAGTGACGTCACAAGCCCCTTCTCCTGATCTTTGATGTCCTATCTTTGGAGATCCTAGATCTTTGTCACCTTTTATTGATTTGAGTAAACAAAAAATACGTGTCCAATATTTTTTGGTAATCCAACTGACGGACCAAATAGAATTATTATATTTTTACCTAGGACACATCAATATACGTACGGATCGTAGCAAGTGGTGTTCTGTAGTATCTGCCTACCTCCATGGGAAATGGGCGTGAGTTTATGTATGTATGTTGTCAGTTTATTCTACAAAACAATATTACATAACACAACATCATGCCTGTATTCCACGAAGGGTTGAGCAGAGTTGTACGTACATACAGTACTCCCACATTTCACCAGTTTTGTTTTTTTTAGTCCCATGTAAATGGGGGGTGAGCCTTTTGCCATCAACCGGGCACACATCCGGACTTCGGGCTACTATTGAGAATTCCTAAATTCCCAAAATTTATTTGCATCATCTGTCAACGGGAAAAGTGCCCAGAAGACTGGCAGCATTGCCACGTTGAATAGGGTAGTGTGCTTAAAAAATCTGATTGGTCCGAAAGTTGGATTACTCAAAAATAGTGGACACGTATGTTTCTTTTGTCACGTAAACCAAAAATGACGACGGTATAGTGCGTTGAAATTGCGCGTGCGTGACGTCACGCCGTGCTACACTTTTCGTGAAAAGTCTAGCACGGCGTGACGTCACAAGCCCCTTCTCCTGAACTTTGATACTGTCACGGTGCTATATCATTGTCACTTTTTTTTTAATTAAGTAAGCAAAAATTAAGTCCAATATTTTTTGGTAATCTTATATATTTTTACCTAGGACACATACTCCTCCTCCATTCCTCTGGTCACGTGAAGAGTCGACCAAACGCTTCGCAATGTCCCGAAAAACTAAATGGGCACACGGACGCATATCTGTGTGGTTCTTTCCTCAAAAGACCATCTCAGATCACTAATCTGAATGGTCCTCACATGATCTGACCAAGATAATGTCTGGACTTTAAAAGAGACTGTGATCTCTGAGTGTTTCTTCTCAGAGTAGTCAGGTAGGGGAACACCGACGTAGTCTAATCCTAATTAATTTATTTTCTGACGTATTCAAGTTGGCTGCCTCGTAGGTCGAGTGGTCACATGCGCGACTGCTAAGCATGAGATCCTGGGTTCGATTCCCGAGTAGAGCAATGTGTTATTGGGATTTTTCTTTAAGAATTTCTCAGGAATTTCTGGGGAGTTTGTTCCGCCACTCTGGGGAGTTTGTTCCGCCACTCTGGGGAGTTTGTTCCGCCACTTCTTCCCAGCAAAAATACTAGGAAGTGTTGAAGGGTGGGCGTTTTGGGGGTATGTCTTTTGTAAACATTTTGTCGTTCAAAAAGTGCTGATTCTCAGCCTCATTTGAATAAATGAATTTTGATTCAGTAGAAGCCCGCAGTCTTGTTGTGTGCTTGGTTATTGTCAATGAGCTCACCCCCTATTATATGACACTCAAACTGGTGAAATGTGGGTGTAATGTAGGTACGTCTCTGCCCAACACTTCGGGGAAGGCAGGCGTTATGTTATGTACAGACCACTTACATACATAAACTCACGCTTTTCTCGCATGGGTGTAGACAGAAACTACAGAACACCACTTTAACGATTTACAGAAACAAATAGCATTTATCATTTATTTATTTTTTGTTTTTATTCAATTAAACGATTATACATTTCGTTTATATTAGTTAGGCCTGATTTCAAGATTAGGAATTAATCTCGACATACACGAGTTTTGGCATCGTAAACAGACACAAGACCTTTTGCTTAAAGATAAGATACATAATCTTATCATCATACTATTGTGCCGAAAATATTCAAGGAAAAACGACAATTGACCAACAATGGAGCGACTTACATATATATGTCATCTGATTCTATGTTGTTAAGGCGTCTATGTAGGGCAGCGTCGTAAATTAAAAATACATTAATTTTGAATAGGAGTCTTCTTTAGCGATTTTTGGTAGGGGCAAAAGTCACCGACATGCTAAACTGACAGTTATTTCAAAGTTTGAAAAAACCAAATTAAAAATCATTTATTCAAATTAGGCTGAGAATCAGCACTTTTTGAACGTCAAAACGTTTACAAAAGTCAGTCCCCCAAAACGCCCATCCTTCACCACTTAGTGTTTTTGCTGGGAAGAAGACGTGGCGCAACAAACTCCCCAGCAAAGAGACTGCCTTTTTTTTGTGCAAATTAAAATGGTAAGTAAAGGAAATTTGATTTATCTACAGCAACGTGGAAATAAATTGAAAAGCGTTATTAATATTAGATTTAGAAACAATAAAAGGTGTAAAACTATAGTTCCGGAAGTCATCATCCACCTGCCCTTATCCCAATTTATTTGTAGCATGCCTTCGCCTTCCATACATCTCTACTTGCCGTCATCTCAATAGTCACCTCTTTTCTAGCCATATCACCTTTCACGCAATCCATCCATCTTTTCTTTAGTCTCCCTCTACTCTTGTAACCCTCCACATTCATACTCAAAACTTTCCTCACAACGTGGTCCTCATTCCTTCGCATTACATGTCCATACCATGACAGCCGATTTCCACACAACTTCTCGGTCACAGGCACCACTTTCAGACTTCCTCTTACATACTCATTTCTTATTCTATCCATTCGCGTAACACCACACATCCCCCTCAGCATTCTATAATATAATATAACTATAGTTTCGGTAGTCTGTGACAAAAAGTTAATCAAACAAAAGAACCAACGGCACTGATTTACAATATGTACGTATTTTTTTACGTTGGTTAAATATTATTGGAAAAATTGTTGTCATTTGAGGTTGTGGGTTCAAACCTGGGCAAGTACCAATGTGACTTTTTCAATTCATATGTACTTTCTAAGTTTGTCTTGGACATCACTGGCATCGGTGAAGGAAAACATCTTGAGGAAACCTGGACTTATATAATTAATAAAAGTCTGAAATCGCCAACCCGTCTTGAGCAAGCGTGGTGATTAGTGCTCGTGCCTTCTCTGTATGAGAAGAGGCCTTTGCCCTGCAGTGGGGCATTAATAGGCTGGTACTGGTTGTCATTTATCAATTTTTTAAATGGGGTAAGGACTAAGATCACCGAACCGTTGCCCGTTATTATTAAATTGGACAGATTGGGATGGCTTGATGTGCTGGCCTTTGTACATAGATTGCAGGATTATACATATTGTTTGAGTCCTTCCTCAAGATATTTTAGTGTTAGTTGAGGTTACTCATAATAGTTTTAAGAATTTTGACGAAAGCCCTCATTTACAAATTTTGAAGAACATAGTTAAGATGACAGTTTAATAAATTAAATAACTCTGCTTCGTTGGTGTAGATGTTGCAAGCGCTACTGCTAAGCATGAGGCCTTGAAGGGTGGGCGTTTTGGGGGACTGTCACATGTAAACATTTTGACGTTCAAAAAGTGCTGATTCTCAGCCTAATTTTAATAAATAAATAAATAAATAATAATAAACAAATAATGCTGGACAATCCACACAGCATCATCTAGCCCCAAGCTAAGCAGAGCTTGTGTTATGGGTACTAGATGACTGATTTAGGTACTTAATACAATACATAACATAGATAGATATTTTTTATTTTACATAGCAAATACCCAGAACACCCGAAACAAATACTTGTAGATCGTACAAACATTTGTCCCAAGGCGGGAATCGAACCCGCAACCTCCTGCGTCGCAGGCGGACTTTCACCCGCTGCGCCACATAGGTCGTAAATGAATTTTGATTTTGATTTTTATTTTGCTTGGTTATTCCCGGGTCAGGAAAACTGTTATAGTTGTTTTCCATCTGGGATATCTTAGTAGCGGCCTGAATTTGGGTCCATTTTGATAGGTTCACCCCTGGGATACGGCTCTTAAACATAACTGGCAAAATGCGGGTATAATTAGTATACTACAGAGACACCTGAGGCACCCATCTGCCTAACCCTTCGAGAAATAGAGGCGTGATATTCTGTTAATAACATAAATACTCAAGGTAGTATTTCTCCATACAAGCATGTTCACAAAGAACTGTATTGTTACAAGACAACGTTTGCCGGGTCAGCTAGACCCGGCAAACGTTGTCTTGCCATTTTAAGCTAAAAAAATTAAAACAATATTTAGGGGTGGTCTCCCTTATCATTTAGGGGGATGAAAAATAGATGTTGGCCGATTCTCAGACCTACCCGGTATGCACAAAAAATTTCATACAAATCGGTCCAGCCGTTTCGGAGGAGTATGGTAACTAACATTGTGACACGAGAATTTTATATGTAAGATTTACTTACCTAAATGTTGAGTTGAATTTCATTAAATAATACCAGCCTGTTACTGTCCCACTGCAGGGCAAAGGCCTCTTCTCATGCAGAGAAGGTACGTCCATTAATTACCACGCTTGCTCAGGACGGTTGGCGATTTCAGACTTATATTAATTTTAGGTTCAGGTTTTCTTACGATGTTTTTCTTCACCGATATCAGTGATGTTCAAGACAAACTTAGAAAATACATATGAATTGAAAAAGCCACATTGGTACTTGCCCAGATTTGAACCCACAACCTCATGACCAAGAAGCGAGGCCTTAACCACCGGGCCATCACGACGCATTAAATTATATCTGTTTTTCCTATTTTCTGTTAATTTAAATGTGGCAACTCTCGGGGAATTTTTAACAATCATCTACATTCTAAACTGAGTTTCAATCTATCATGATTGCGTCTAATTTACCCACATTTTAATGACTCTTTGTGTGTGTATATTCTTTTTTTACGTTTTAGTCATTTCGTTCATTTATTTTCTCCCTGTATTTTCCTATAAAATACTAGCTGACCCAGCAAACGTTGTTTTGCCATATAGAGGTTGGTGATAGAAGGGTGAAAATTTGAAGTTGTATGTAATTTTCGATACTAAATCATAATAACATTAAAACAAAAACAAAAACTGTCTATAAATGAAAATTAAATAGGGGTTGACCACCCTTTGACCACCACATTTAGGGGGATGAAAAATAGATTTTGTCCGATTCGCAGACCTAACCGATATGCACACAAGATTTCACGAAAATCGGTCGAGCCATTTCGGAGGAGTTTAATTACACCGTGACACAAGAATTTTATATATTAGAAAGAAGATTCTCTGATAGTATCTCCAGCGTTTGATGGTCTATCATAGTACCCTACGTGATATTGGCAGAATGATAGTGTCTCTTCGACAAAACCCATTAATAAATAAATAATGCTGGGACAATCCACACAGCATCATCTAGCCCCAAACTAAGCAGAGCTTGAGTTATGGGTACTAGATGACTGATATACTTAACACAATACATTACATAGATAGATATTTTTTTACAATAGCAAATACCCAGAACACCCGGAACAAATATTTGTAGATCGTACAAACATTTGTCCCAAGGCGGGAATCGAACCCGCAACCTCCTGCGTCGCAGGCGGACCTTCGCCCGCTGCGCCACATCGGTCGTCAATAATTGAAGAGTTGGAGGTGAAGTTGACAAGTTTTTAACATTGCTGAGATGTGATCACGACTTGATTGAACGTTTTTAATTATGGGAATTGGCCTTCAGTACGTGTTTCCATTGCATCATTGAGGTTTTTGACATACAAAAACAATCGCGAGATTTCCACTTCTATAGTGGTTTTGTTCAAAAACAGGTTCTTAAATTACCATTAAAATTCATTTTTTACATAACAATAAATGTCATAAGTAGTTACATACCAGTTTAAACCAGGTATTTACGACGAGTCGCAGTTATTTATAGAAATAAATATTTATTGAGAACATTATATTTAAATTATTTTTTTCTTGTAAGGTCATCGACAATGTTTTTTTTTCTTTTTTTAAAAAACGTTGCCCCACACTAGGAATTTCTCCTGTATCGTGGGTGCGTTTACAAACTTTTAAACTCACATACACAAGTAGTTGTTCCGGGTCTGGCTATTTGTGTATGTGAGTTTAAAAGTTTGTAAACGCACCCACGATACAGGAGAAATTCCTAGTGTGGGGCAACGTTTTTTAAAAAAAGAAAACAAAGAAAGAAAGAACTATGTAGGGGTCCGCTTCCAGTCTATCCGGACGCAGCTGATAACCAGTATTTTACATGTAGTGACTGCCTATCTGACCTCCACAACCCAGTTTTAGGAGAACACGATACCCCTAGGTAAAACTGGTTGGTTAGACTTTTGGGCTTTCTGACTACCTGATACGACTGTCAAAGATCTACAAATGACAACCAGAAACGTGCTTTCCGAGGCACGGAGGAGACTCAATATGTTACGATTGGTTACCCATCCAAAGACCGACCTTGGCAAGCGTTGGTTAACCTTTGATTAGCGACGAGTTTCTCCTTTTCTCCGCCCGGAGATTTCTCAAACTGATGGCCATTGGGGCAGCAGGTGGAAGACGCAGCATGGGTACCCCTACAAGGTGGTCCGACGATCTGGTGAAGATCGCAGGAAGCCGATGGATGAGGTCAGCGCAGGACTGATCGTTGACGAAATGTTTGAAAGAGGCCTATGTCTATTAGTGGACGTGTATCGGTTCAAATAAGTGGCAGTGGGTGAGGCACATTGCTTGCAGAACCGGAGGCAGCTGGGGCGGAAATGTCCACGTGTGGGGACCGCGTACTAGAAGACACAGCGTGGGTAGGCCACCCCACAAGTTAGACCGACTATCAGGACTGTAGTGGAAGTGTTTTGGCTAAAAAGATGAAGGTAGCGTAACCAATCAAATTACCCGTCAGTACCAACATCTGGCCTTGGCCATGTTTGACAAATAAGAATCTACATCTACGCCAATCACAATATTACGACAGAAACCTTTCAAGTCACATTTTGATTAATTAAACAAATAAATTATTCAAAACCTACCAAATAAACGGGCCATTATACTTGCGAATATATTTGTGAACACAAACGTCACAGAGCAACTAATTAATTTTAATCTTATTCTGTTTTGTACAATGCTTTGAATAACTAGGTGGCATCGGTTGGAGGGCGAAAACAACACACGCGAGGTATAAAAATTACCTTCGCTGAGTTTCAATTTTGGGGAATGGGGATCATATTGTAAGAAAAGGTTTGAGTATGAATGTGGAGGGTTACAAGAGTAAAGGAAGACCAAGTGTGGTGTGAAAGAAAGATGATATTACTAGGAAAGAAGGGTCCATTTAATGAGGCTAGCTTATCTTATCCGTGATGGCTCGTAATTATCAAGGTATTTCTTATTTGGTACAAACCCGCTACACTATCCCTAAACCACTGCAACTCCTGAAAACCAGAATCAACAGTGGCGATCACCAGAAAAGCGTCGAGACAATGAAGCCCGACGAGTCCCGGAGAAACGATTCAACTGTCTTGGATCCTACAATGAAAATGATCAGAAAAGAACAGCGGAGGAATTAGAAAAATACATAATTTTGACTTCCTTTGACAAGGTTCCACATGTTGTTGTTATCCTTAAGGTACTCCGTCACTGGGAGCATTGGCCTGTAATGTAACATTTCAGATTCGATTTTGAGCATTACATTTCGATATTGCCTTCCTGACTGACAAAATTCGTTTGGCATTCGTTTGACAAAACGTTACAGGTTGTAACAAAACGTTACAGGTTGTTTCATTACAGGTTGCGGACTGTAATGCTCAGTACTCCACACTCACTGATTTAAAGACGCCAGCACATCAGGCTATCTCAAACTGTCAATTTTTTCCAATAGGGATGTGTCCAAGGTTTATAATATATTAAGATTTTAAGTAATATATTAAGATTAAGATTTAGGGATATATTAAGTCTTTTTAATCAATAAAAAGTGACGATGATATAGCACATCAAGTTCAGGAGAAGGGGCTTGTGACGTCACTGTTACGTTAAAAGTGTAGCACGGCATGACGTCATCGCAATTTCAACGCACTATACCGTCGTCATTTTTGGTTTACGTGACAAAAGAAAAAATACATGTCCAGTATTTTTGAGTAATCCAACTTTCGGATCAATCAGATTTTTTAAGGACACTACCCTATTGAACATGGACCTTATCCTTTTGTAATAAAGTTAAAGAAGTATCAAATAAATTTGACAGATCGAAGTGGCTTCATGTGCAGCTGCCCTCTGTACCTACTGCTTGATTCAGTAACGTTACATTGCAGTCGAATGCTCCTTTTGAGGAAGCACCTTTATTAATCATGTTCTTGCTTGGTCAGCCTGAACAGCATTTAACGTTCCACCGCTAGTAAATTGTGTCAAGAGGAATGTGGGGGGAACATTCCTCTTGACACCGCCACAATCTGCCACACCTCCGTAAATAACGTCACAACTGACAGCTGTCTAATTCTCGGTAAGCCAAAGGACACTGAACTCCAAAGAAAACATAATATTACCATTTAATTATAATAATAGTCATAATTCGTAAAATATCTTAACAATGTCTAATATAGTAGGTTTGTGATTGAATACGTTTATCATCATCTGCCTAGCCTTTTCCCAACTATGTTGGGGTCAGCTTCCAGTCTAACCGGGTGCAGCTGAATACCAGTGTTTAATCTGGAGCGACTGCCTATCTGAACTCCACAACCCAGTAACTGGTAACCTTGGTAAGACTGGTTGTCAGCCTTTCGGGATTCTGACTACCCGTAACGACTGTCAAAGAACTACAAAATGACAGCCGGGACCAACGGCTTAGCGTGATTTCCGAGGCACGGAGGAGTCTCGATATATTACGAACGGTCACCCATCCACAGACTGACCTCGGCAAGCGTAGCTTAACCTTCGATCAAGCTGTTTTTCACGAAATATAGATATAACAAAACAGCATAATACTGTTTTTTTAAAAGGATGCTTGGCGACCCTAGCAGATAGCAGATCGGTTAATTTATTACTACAGAAGATTATTAAGTAAATTAAAATGGTTGAGTTGATGTGGGACATCAGCTCGCAATATCTGTAACACGTGTTGAATGGGACATGTAGCCACACTGACTCCACGTGGCTGATCAAATTAAAAGGAGGTTTAAAGATAAAGATTCGTTTATTTGTATAAACGTGTGTAGCATCCATACTCAATATTATTACTTACTATAATATTATAAATGGGAAAGGGTGTGTCTGTTTGTCTGTCTATCACGGCAAAACCACTGGACGGATTTGGATAAAATTTGGCAGAGAGATAGATAGCATCCCGAGGAAGGACTATAGCAGATATAAGCTACTTTTTATCAGCAAACCACGAGGGAAAAGCCGGGGGCAGAAGCTAGTAATACATAGATATGCACATCGACGGTGAGGTACAGACACCATCAACCTACCCCAAATCGCAAATTTTGCCAATTGAAAATTAACCACATGATTTTGTGATAAAATTGAAAACCTATCAAAGAAATGTGACGGATTGGGGCAGCTTGATGTGCTATTGTGAAGGGTGGGCGTTTTGGGGGACTGTCTTTTCTAAACGATTTGACGTTCAAAAAGTGCTGATTCTCAGCCTAATTCGAATAAATGAATTTTGATTTTGATTTTAGTGCGTCGCATGACGTCACACCTTGTTACACTTTTTACGTAAGAGTGCCGTCACAAACCCTTTCTCCTGAACTTTGATGTGTCAAATATTTTTTGGTAATCTAACTGACGGACCAAATAGACTTAAGTATTATAATTTTACCTAGGACACTAATAGGGATCTATTACAGTCAATATAGAAAATAAATACAAATTATAGCAATAAAATGGTATTAAATAATAAATTTTCATTATTCAAGTATAAAAAATATGGCATGATATATTTTTCAAGTAAGTTTGTATGGTATGGTAATCTCCGGAACTAATGATCTAATTCTAAAATATTTTTGTATGTTACAAAGCTACATTTTTCCGAAGTGCTATTATTATGTCCGAGACTACGATTTAAAGGGGGGCTGTATGTTAAAGTTCGAAGGGAAAAATAAGAAAGTCTCACACGCGGACAAAGTCGCGGGCGAAGTGTTAGTACGAAATTGAGAAAAAAGCTTAAAATTTTCAATTTTCTTTACTTACCTATAAGGTCGATGGGGCGAAGACCGTTAGTAGGCTAAGACCGTCAGTAGCCTAAGATCGTCTGTGTCTGTGTGTCATAGGCTATGATGGTTAAGAAAGAAATACGAAGAAACATTACATTTTTGTATCTTAGGCCATGCTTTCTTTGTAGCTAATAAGTATTCGTCGTTTATTCTTACTGTACGATCTTAACCGACTGACGGTCTTCGCCCCATTGACGATAGGTCTAAAATAGGTAACAAAAAACAACAAAAAATCACATTGTATTTTCATGGAAAATAAGTACATACCTACTTAGGTACATAGTCAGTTCCGTATATTTTAAATTCATGCACATTTAATTTTAAGGACATATTCAGCAATTTCATGTCACAAAAACTTCTATTTTTCATAATACGTCGCAAATAATTTTTGAATAATAAAAAAAAATACGCGTGGTGATAAATACTCGTGCCTTCTCTGTATGAGAAGAGACCTTTGCCCTGCAGTGAGACAGTAACAGGCCGGTATTCTTTTTTTTCTTTTTATTAAAATCTATGAAGGTTAAAAAAATATTTTGGTGCACTACTGATTTTGTCTGCTAAGAATAAATAAGGATAAATCCAATCGCATAAGAGTGCTAAAATAACACAGTTTTCGTTGTAATCTTTACCCTATTTACAATAATTACGATGCATAAATTCCTGGGGCACAGTTGTAAATGTATTCGAGTACACTGTTAAATGTTAAAGAGCACGAACATATACGCTATTATATGTAAATCAAGCGACACTGTCGTCAGTTCCTGAGATTAATTTGTTATTCACGTTATAATGTACCACGCGAGTGCGTAATTTCAAATAAAATACTTTTGTGTTTAAAATTACAGGGCTTTATAAAAAAAAAAATTGAAATATCCGATTTTTAATGCTGGCTGAATCATAATTCTTGGTAAGGAAGAATAAAATTAAATTATCGAAAGCGTGACTTAAAAAAAAACTTTTGAATTTATAATATTAATACTGTTTTTTTAAGAAAAATTGAAATAATCGATCTTTAATACTGGCTGAATCATAATCCTTGGCAAGACAGATAAAAATAAATTATCTATAGCGTGACTCAAAAAAATGAAATTTGTATTCAAAATAAGAACACTGTTTTGTAAAGAAAAAATAAAATAATCGATACCTATTTAATAGGAACTGGCTGAATCACAATCTAATCTAAAATCTAAGGAAGAATAAAATAATAATTTAAATACATAATCACTGCGTAATCCATACATAAATACTAAAAACACAATAAAATTAAAAATAAATAAATACTCACTGTAATCCTCAACCCACTCCAATAACTTAATAATAACAAAAACGAAAACAAAACCGATAAAAAAGGTAACTGTAAACATAAAAGAAAATTGTACGAAAAAAAATATCACATCACTACACTATCACTGCATATTGCCGACTGACAAATCAAATTTCCCGCCAAAGTTTGACATGTGCCAACCGCTCGTGTCCAACGCCGAACTCACACTTCGAACGTACACTTTTAATTATTTATCGTATTATAATTACGTGATATTATCAACAAATACTCAACTTTATTTATGAAACGTGTGATTGGCTGTTTATATTATTTGTTCACGGTTTAAATTGTGCGAGCGCGCTCCTGTCAAAGCCACGCGTGACACTGAAATCAAGCGATGTATGACCTTGTAGTATGATCGTGCGTCTTGTGTGTGCGTGGGTTGGAAAGCGATGTACAGCGCTTTTTTGTTTCGTTGGATACATTATTTTTATCGTATGATCCCTGAACTTAGATGCGTATCTTTGTTCTACTTTTAGTTAGGTATAGGGCTGCGGTAGTACCGTCGTAGAATCGAAATGTATAATCGATAATTTCGCTGATTAGAATCGAAATCGGTTTATTATCGGTACCTATGTTGTAGTTTTAAGATTAGGTATCATAATCTGCCTAGTCTTTTCCCAATTATGTTGAGGTCGGCTTCCAGTCTTACCGGATGCAGCTGAAGACCAGTATTTTACATGGAGCGACTGCCTATCTGACCTTCACATCCCAGAAAATGGGCAACACGTCACCCCTTGGTAAGACTGGTTGTCAGAATTTTGGACTACCCGTAACGACTGTCAAAGATCTATGAATGACAGCCGGGACCAACGGCTTAACGATTTCCATGCGGCTGTTTTACTTAGCCTCGAGCTCCTCAGTTCTAAGACGAGGTAGGATATTTGTCAGTAGGTAATTATAGATCTGATGTTAGGGCTTATATAGTCACCGACAAATAAGATGGCAAGATTTTGGCGTAGTGGGGGTAAGTTCGCGCATCGTACAGTTAGTGGCACAAAAAAGTGATAACTTTTATTGATCGTCATTATTCTATTGTTATTGCCATCATTTATATTTAATCATGTCTGTATAGAACAAAGTAAAAGAAGGGAGAGGAATTCAAGTTTATTAGGGGTTATAAATAACGTGCATTTAAAATTCAAAAAAGTTTATATAAATAAAAAAAAAAAACTAGTCGTCGTCGTCACTATCCGTTAATAAAACTACCCTTGGCATCATATTGAAAGTCGCAATCGCAGAACACTATGGTTGTGTTCTGCAAGTGTTTGGTCAATGCTGTATGTTTTAAATTGTTCTTTTTCCAATTTTATTAATTTGTATAACTCTGGTTTGAGCATACTTTCCTCGTATGCTATGCCTTTTCAGGAACTCTATCCTAAATTTAAAAACAATAACAACACTTAAGTTTAACACAACAAAAACAAAGGGTTCAATTTTCGTGCACTGAAATGTAATCGGGAGCGAACGGGACGAAGGCGCGGTGCGGGAGGCAAGGGTCGACTGATGCACCAATCGCGCGCTCGGATCAACGCTACCTCATACCCCGCGTCCCGCTTGACCACCAAAGAGACCTAAAAAACGACTTGTGCGCATCTAACGACTTTTGCCATCTTATTTGCCGGTGATTATACCACGCGCGGGTATAAATAAAAAACCGGCTAAGTTTTAGTTGGACTCGCTCAATACTCAATATCTTTATTGCGTTCCAAAATGTACCTACATTTGTAAGTTTACATTAGCTGGTAGGTTGTAATAACGACACAATTTTGGAATAATTATGGGAGAGAGGAGGAAGAGCACTGAGTGTTTACTTCTAATATTAAAAAATATGTATATTGCACGTTACGTTATTATTTCTAATTAGATAATGCTAGCTCAAGGAAGGTTCTGTAGTTCTTGACCATCATACAACAATATATTATGTACAGCGATTTTAAAGCCCCAACAATAAAACACGAGTGTGTAGTGTGTAACAACAACTAATAATTTTACAAACACAATACCCTGCTTTGCATCGAGTAGTCGGGTAAAAAAATTAAAGGGCCTTTGGTTTGCGTTACGTTGCTTGTATGGCTCCCATTCAAGTTACTAGATGTTGTGACATCTATTGTACTTAATTTAAAAAAAAAAATGTAACCTATTATGGTTATGTTATGGTAGGTCCGCCTGCAACGCAGGAGGTTGCAGATTCGATTCCTGCCTTGGGACTAATGTTTGTACGATCTACAAAGATTTGTTCCAAGTGTTCTGGGTATTTGCTATGTATAATAAAAAATATCTATCTATGTAATGTGTTGTATTAAGTATATCAGTCATCTAGTACCCATAACACAAGCTCTGCTTAGCTTGGGGCTAGATGATGCTGTGTGGATTGTCCAGATTTATTTATTGATTTATTTAATTTAATTTATGTATTGAATATGCTCAGGCAATGGGGGATGGCGACAGTGTGCTGCAGTTGGTTGTATCAGATCTGAAAAGCTGCAACATACTCTCATCTTTTAGGACCAATTAATACTCGTATCAGTGATAATTTTAATTCGTGATGCTAAGCAACTGGGCTTAACCCAGTGGAAACGTCCATTTGTGCCTATTGGCCTAGCTATGTTCTGTCTCCAGCTTGATATGGAGGGAAGTGGAAATTATGTAGGTACTTTTCTGACTTCTCCGCTGTACTTTTCTAATTAATTTCGTTGCGGGATCCAAGACAGTTGAACCGTTTCTTCGGGACTCGTCGGGCTTCATTGTCTCGACGCTTTTCTGGTGGTCGCCACTGTTGATTCTGGTTTTCAAGAGTTGCAGTTGTTTGGGAATAGTGTAACGGGCTTGTTCTAAAAAGAAAAAAAAACTGTCACATTTATGTGACCCCCGTCCACAAGCGCGACATCGCACGTTTAGCAATTTTAAATTCAGAAATGTTTACATTAAGACAGTTATACTTATTGTTTCTGATTATTTTTTTTTACTTTTAAACTTCGATTCGAAAAGTAAGAAAGAAAAACATTTATTCATCATAGACTCAGGCATACACTATACATATACTAAACATAGAAAACTTCATAAAGAAATAAAAAAACATATTGTATGTAACTGAATAAGTAACACATTAAAAAAACATAACATAAAAGTAGTTTGATCAGAATCCTTTACTGGATCGATTTCTATAATTTTTTATATAGATATTTTTTAAATCCAAAAAATAATTAAAACTGCTTCAATTACTGTCACACTACCCCTTTACAGTCAAAACAAATTGAAATAGACCGTGAGTCAAAGCTATAAGACTTCTAAAACTACAGTTTTATCTATATAAATACAAATTCCGTCATTCAATACAAAATAAAGAAAAAATATTAGAATTAGTAATAAGTACTAAATAAATAAATAATTAATGCTTAAACATGTTAAACTAAAAATTCAGTGTATGTATTATGATTATAACATAATATACTAATTGGGGTGTCTGAGGGTGTGCGTTAATTACGTTACATGTTGTATATACATGTATATTACTAGCTGACCCGGCCAACGTAGTTTTGCCATTTTAAGCCACAGAAAGAAAATATAGTCGGGGTGGACCACCCCTATCACTTTGGGGTATACCCGATATGCACACAAAATTTCATAGAAATCAGTTAAGCCGTTTCGGAGGAGTGTGGTAAGTAACATTGTGACGCGAGACTTTTATATATAAGATTAAGTACCTATGTGCCTTACGGCTGCGCTTAAAAGGGTCCATTTCAGCAAAAATGCCAGACAACTAGTCGTGACGTGAGTGGTCGAACTCGAACATGTGACATCACTGAGCTTATGACTTGTCATGCGATGTCACACGTAGTTAACTCCCCCCCCCCCTTATTGTGTGACGTCACTTTTGAATGGTCCCTTCGTTCGCACAATTCTCTACTCGATAACGGAAATTAATGATGTCGTGCTGTCAAAATTAATGTCATTCCCTTTGTTAGCTTTTTACGGTATTATCCCACAGTATTTTAATAATAGAATTGTTATTGTATTAGTATGTTATTCTCTTTATTTGTTGTATATCTTCTGTAATATATAAAATTCTCGTGTCACGGTGTTTGTAATTAAACTCCTCCGAAATGGCTCGAGCAAATTTTTGTGAAATTTTGTGTGCATATTGGTTAGGTCTGCGAATCGGACAAGATCTATTTTTCATCCCCCTGAATGTTAAGAGTCCACCCCAACATTTTATATGGCAAAACAACGTTTGTTGGGTCAGCTAGTAGTAGTATTATGAAGAGGAAACATTTGATTGTTTGTAATGGATAAACTCAAAAACTACATGACCGAAAAAAAAAATATTATACATAGCAAATACCCAGAACACCCGGAACAAATCTTTGTAGATCGTACAAACATTTGTCCCAAGGTGGAAATCGAACCCGCAACCTCCTGCGTCGCAGGCGGACCTTCACCCGCCGCGCCACATCGGTTGTCAAAAAAAAATAAAAATAAATGAGTAGACAGTTTTTGTTCGACTTTAAGCATCGCTGTAGGTATCTCTAATCTTGTACAATAATACGGAACCCATCGTGTGCGAGTCTAATTCTCACTTGGCCGGCTTATAACAAATTTCGTTAGTGTTCCTGAGGTGTTGATGTGCTGTCGTCTGTACTTACACTGTATTCTATAGGTTTTTTACATCCTATGAATTTTCCCTGTTCTGATCATTATTTAATCATTATCCGCCCATTTAGTTTTTCGAGAAATCGCGAAACGTTTGGTCGACTCTTCACGTGACCAGAGGGCTGGCCTTTTTTTTGGCCAAAGAATCAGCATTGCCATTCAACGTGGCAATGCTGCCAGCCTTCTGGGCACTTTCCCCGTTGACAACGATGCGGATGAATTTTTTTATGCCCTATGATTATTTATTTTATTTTATTTCTTCATATATTAATAATTGTATAATTTTAATGAAATAAAAAGAGTTTATCATTATCCAGAACAAAGAGAAGACTTCTACTGACACGGGACTACTAGCGCCATCTAGTTAAATGATGAAGTACCATTTATTTTCATTGGTCAAATGTAGATGGCGCTATGTATATTTTAAATCGCGTAACCTTTTGTTTGTTTTGTTGGTTATTGTCCTTGATCGTCCTTTTTACCCAACTGTAGCAAAGCCCGAAAGGAGGGTTTGTCTATGTCCTTTCCCATGTCCAATCATATTATATTTGTCATTATATTCGTCTTCGAGTGTCACTGGGTACAGACTAAGTGCTTAAAAATAAAATTGGATGACATTTTTTTTTCCTCAAGTCCTTCGAGTGTTGTATATAATAATATAAAATATACAATACCAGCCTGTTACTGTCCCACTGCAGGGCAAAGGCCTCTTCTCATACGGAGAAGTCACGAGCATTAATCACCACGCTTGCTCATGACAGGTTGGCGATTTCAGACTTATATTAATTATAAGTCCAGGTTACCTAACGATGTGTTCCTTCACCGATGTCAGTGATGTCCAATATAAACTTAGAAAGTACATATGAATTGAAAAAGTCACCCAACCCATAACCTCGTGCACAAGAGGCGAGGCCTAAACCAGTTGTGTTATATTTAGGTGTTTTGTCTTCATTTAAAGATAATAAATTTACAAGAAATATATTTATCAGTACACCGAGATAAAACACGTATCCACAAACCAAAATCTGCCTGTGGAGTGAATACATACTGTACTACTAATGTATTACACATTGTGGATGATGATCATTCTCCTGCTCTTATCGCAAATTATGAAAGGTCGGCGCAGCATGTCTTCTTCCATACATCTCTATTTGCCGTCATCTCAAGAGCCACCTCTTTTCTAGCCATATCATTGTTAACATAATCCATCCATCGTGTTTTTGGTCTCCCTCTACTCTTGTTACCCTGCACATTCATACCCAAAACTTTCCTCACAACATGGTCCTCATTCCTTCGCATCACATACCCATACCATGACAACCGATTACCACACAATTTCTCGGTCAGACGCAACTTTCAGACTTCCTCTTACATACTCATTTCTTATTCTATCCATTCGCGTAACACCACACATCCCCCTCAGCATTCTCATCTCAGCCCACACTTTATGAAGGAAATGTGGGCAAATAGCCATATCATCTTTCACATAATCCGTTCACTGTTTCTTTGGTCTTCCTTTACTATTTAACCCTCTAAATTCATATTCAAAACGTTCCTTACAACATGCTCCTCTTTCCTCTGCATCACACGACCATACCACGACAACCGATTTACACACATCTTCTCGATCACCAAATAAAAATACAATTTTGTGATAAAATACGATTATTTATTTATTTATAAGATCAAAAAAAAACATTAAATAAGTATAATAAAATGTAAAAAATAAATAAAACAAAACACAACAATATTTTATTTCGAGATCAAAACAACATAAACAAAATTTGTAAAATAAAAAAACTGTCTAAATCTGTGTGATCTGTTAGATGTTTCATTTTACGAAGGCCGGTTGCTTTGAGTGTTTGTGTAGGATTTTAATTGAACGTACACATTGTTTCTGTGTGCATGAAACTGGCTCGGTCAATGCTGAACGCTCCCGAGCTTCATCATCATTAAAAGACACCACGGCCCGACATAGGCTTCCCCCAAAGATTGCCACAACGAGCAGTCCTGAGCTGCCCTCATTTATCGCCTTCCCGCGATCTTCAACAATCTTGTAGGGGGGGCTACCCACGCTACGTCTTCTGGTACACGAGAACCCTTTCGCCCCAACGGCCATCGGTTCAGCAATGTGCCTCCACCAACTTACCTAAGTTTGGCAATTCTCAAGGCTAGGGCTTCTGATTAAATCCCGCAGAGAAACTGCAAGCTATCCATAGTATCCATTGCCCGTTGAGTGACCATGAGGCCTTCTTATGAGGCCCATTGTAAGCGACCACGTCTCTAATCCATATGACGTCATCACATCCAACACACACTGGTTGAAGACTTTCATCTTCAGATACTGTGGTATCACGGTTGGCGTTAGCTCGCAAGCTTACGCACACAGAGACACTGTACTGTTGCACACACATGCAACAGCCACACAAAGAAAGCCAAAGCGCCTTCGTGAGATGAAACATTTAAATCGCACCACGATTACATTTTCAAAACAGATTGTAATGCAATTTTATAAATTAGGAGCCTGGACCCTGAATACTTGTAATACTTACTTAATACAAAATATAGATATATGCAAACGCATTTGCGGATAACTAATAAATACTGGTAATTTTTTTTTACCTATTTACAGAAATAAATATCATTTCAGTTCAGTTAATCACTTCAATCGGTAGTCCTCATGACTGCCTATATTTTTTTACTAAATTAAAATCTTATACGATGGCATGGATTCGAAACCCGAAACCCCCTTTTCTTTGTCACATCCCGCGGGGCGAGCACGACATTTGTGACAAGAAATAATTACGGTGGTACTCGTATATCACGGGTTTTATCGCGAAAACTGTGATAAAATATGGGACTCAGATCATGTCACAGTACAAATAATTAAAGTGGTATGCTACGGTTTATCGGCCAAACTGTGATAAAATGTGGGACTCAGATCATGTCACAATGTATCAGTCTATAAGAGTCACAGTATTACCGCTTTCTTCTTCGTCTACCACCAGTTTCTCAGGTAGATTATTATATCTGACCCCCATTATTTTAATTGGGAATACTTTTCCAAAGTTAAAATCCAGATCTAGCTTCTTCATGTCCTGTGGAGTATTGAAAGTGTCCAGATCTTTGTATTTGTTTGCCTTTGCCGCATCAATCATGTTGCTGCCAATGAATACAGATCCAACGACTTCAATTCCAAGGGATTTTGCAATAAGTTTTCTAAAAAAGAATAAAAAATATATATATATCGTGGATAATGATGTCATTATAGTTGCTCAATAATAAATGTAGTAGTGGGGCAAACGCCGTTACGTTATTTTGTAATGGCGGCACGTGGAGTTCGTTTGGCAAGATGGAGATTCTCGAACGGACACTTTGCATCCAGACACGGTCCAAGTCACTTGTCCAAAACGAAACTGTCAGTTTGCCTGGTCACAATATTGTTTATAAAAGTGTGGTTATATTTGCACTTTGTGTTTTAAATACAAAGCCACCTACGAAATGGACCCTTTACCACCGAACCGAGATGGTAATGACACCATCGCTCCGCCATCGATGACGTCGTCGTATATATTATATATATATATATGTCGGCGCATCCGCTACTCAGTATATCTGATGACATTTTATAATATGCTAAACGTCACTGTCAGATGTCACATGTCACATGTCAAAGCCCATAGCGAACACCGAGCACTGGCGAGGCGGCCATATTGTAAAAATGTCTCTTAGTGTCGTACCGTCGAGGAGCGCGCACGCAACCACGTGCTCGGTGGACGTTAAAGTTCTAATCTATCCTAATCTTAACAATTCATAATTAAATTGTGAAAATAGTTATTGTAATATCAAGAATTATAAGTGAAGTGATTATAGCAACAGTTATTTTATTGAAATACTGTCTTCCTACCCGATAACCCACGCCTACCTGAACATGTCTCATAATTCTGATAACGGTCGAAAGACTTTATCAGAAGTGGGATACGAAGGGTCAAACGAACAGGAGACAGCATCACATCAAGGAAATAAAGATCGTAGTGCAAGTACCCACGATTTACTCTCCGGTATGGAATCGATTTTAACGAGGTTACTGGCTGCAACTACCCACAATACTCAGCCATCGACGCAACAACATAATTCGACCCTGCTGGTGAAATTCGATCCGGACGATGCAGAGGCTGATATCGAAGGTTGGTGCAGAATCACGGACATCATAGTTTCTAGCCGAAATCTCACTGGAACCGAGTTGTTACTTGCCTTAGTCAGTGCATTGAAAGGACGCGCCGCATCCTGTCTAACCAAATTAAAAAGTTCAGAGATAGAATGGCCTCGTATTAAAGAACTGCTACTGGCACGCTTTGGAAAACCCATGCTCATGCAAGACTATTTCGACAGTGTAATGAGATTCGAAATTACACAGCAAGAGACGGCTTCGGAAGCAGCTATGCGTTTGTGGAGTCTCATTGAGCGCATACCAAAAGTGGAGATGAACGAAGAGGTTATCACTGGCTTCGTCATATCAGTCCTCAGCCAAAGGAACTCACTGATACGCAGAGAACTAAATTAATATACCATCACAACAAGGGCTCAATTGTACCGCGCCCTTGGTGGAATATCGCTGAAGAGACGTCATGATGAAAATGAAGAGCAGCCTTCCAATTCTAAGAAACCACGTGTGACTGCTGATTCGAAATTTGGAGGATCCTGTCACTACTGCGGCCATCGTGGACACAAGATTGAAGAGTGCCGTAAACGTCGAGATGGGATCGCTGTCACAAAAGTTCCAGAACGAGAGAAGACAGTCACATGCTTCACCTGCCAAAAACCGGGACATGTCAGTACGGCTTGCCCAAACAACAAAGCAGATTCAGCTAAGAAGAATGTGAACATCTGCGATCGGAATCTCGTGAAAGGTACTTTGTCGACGTCGACTGGTAAGCCAATTCCATTTCTATTCGACAGTGGTTCAGCATGTTCATTGGTCAAGAATAGCGTAGCGGCCCTGCTTCTAGGCCCCATACACAAAGATACAGTTTACTTGACAGGCATAGGAGGTCAGGATGTAAAATGCATGAACCAAATTTCCAGTCTCGTCCGTATTCAGGGCATTCCAGTTAGTATATTATTTCATGTGGTCCCTGACAATACCTTGGTTGAATCTGTCATTATAGGCAGAGACATTTTAAACCAAGGGTTTCATGTTGAAATCAATAGTGATTCGATTCAATTTTCATCGCGCAAATCCATCAACACCTGCCAAACTTCTAGTCGGTTAGATTTTAGCTCGATTGACACAGATTTAGTAGGCGAAAAAAAGGAGCAACTATTTATGATTCTAAGCAAATATAGTGAATATTTTATAGAAGGCATGCCTATTCGTAGAGTTACCACTGGTGAACTGAGAATCGACCTTATTGACCCGCACAAAACGGTGCAAAGGCGGCCTCATCAGATGTCACCATCGGAGAAAGTGATTGTAAGAGAAAAGATACAATCACTTTTAGATGCAGATATCATCCGAGAGAGTTCTTCGCCTTTTGCTAGCCCTATCGTGTTGGTTAAAAAAAAAGACGGTACGGACCGGTTATGCGTCGATTATAGAGAGCTAAACGCCAACACCCGACCAGAACATTACCCACTCCCTAGGATAGAAGAGCAGGTAGACCGCTTAAACGGAGCGCATTTCTTCAGCTCTCTGGACATGGCGGCAGGCTACCATCAGGTCAGGGTTAGTCCTGAGTCCATAGAGCGTACAGCTTTCGTAACTCCTGATGGGCAATTCGAATATCTCGCCATGCCCTTCGGTTTGCGAAACGCTGCGTCCACATACCAGAGATGCATCAATAAAGCCCTTAAATCCCTGAAAGATACAGTAGCATTAGCGTACATGGATGATGTCCTCTCATATTCAGCCAGTGTTGATGAGGGATTACATCGCCTGGACACCGTACTCCAAGCTCTGACGGAGGCGGGGTTCTCTTTGAAAATGGCCAAATGTAAATTCATGAAAACTGAAATTAATTACTTAGGATATGTCATACGAGCGGGAGAAGTAAGACCCAATCCTGGAAAGATCAGAGCCCTCCTAGAAGTCCCATTTCCTAAGACAGCGCGGCAAGTAAGACAATTCTTAGGGTTGGCATCTTACTTCCGACGTTTCATACCTAATTTCGCCAACATAGCAAGTCCCTTATACCCCTTGACCAAACTCAAAGGTCGTATAACTTGAACGCAGGAACATTCGGAAGCACATAGGCAAATCGTTAAAATTCTGTCATCCGAACCCGTATTAACGATCTTTGATCCTGATAAACCGGTAGAACTCCATACTGATGCGAGTTCCGATGGCTATGGTGCCGTGTTAATTCAGAGAGAACAAAATATACCACACGTTGTAGCCTATTTCAGCCGCCGTACAACAGAGGTAGAATCCAGGTACCACTCGTACGAATTAGAAACCCTAGCGGTGGTACGAGCAGTCGAAAGTTTCCGCCATTATCTTTACGGCCAACACTTCACAGTCTACACCGACTGTAACTCCTTGAAGGCCTCTAAAGCCAAGACCGACTTGTCGCCTCGTGTTGACAGATGGTGGGCGTTCCTTCAAGCATATGACTTCGATATCATATACAAAGAAGGACGTCATATGGCGCATGCTGACTTTCTTTCTAGAAACCCATTACCCTCCCCGTCAAGTTCGGGAGAATCTAGTATCGCTTCTTTAGATTCGAACACCACAGACTTTCGCAAATCTGTGAATTTCGTGGAATTACACAATAGTTGGATCCAGGTAGAGCAAAAACGTGATCAAGAAATCCAGAACCTTATAAGTCAGCATGAGAAAGGCGAGCTACCAGATCAGGGCAGATGTTTTATTAGCACAGAATTCAAAGAATTCTGCACCGGTCACAACATAGAGCTACACCTCATAGCAACCGGCTCTGCCAGGGCGAACGGTCAGGTAGAGAGGGTAATGCGCACATTGAAAAACCTTCTAACTATCGTTGAAAATGACACCAATAAAGTTTGAAGAGACGAGCTAGATGAGGTACAACTAGCACTTAATAGTACTAGATCTAGGGTCACCGGTTTCACACCAACAGAACTCATGTTTGGCATACGCGCCCAATCCCTTGGAATGTCCCAAATAGCTGCCAATGTCAGCACCCTCTCTCGAGCTGATTTAGAATCCGTAAAAAATCAAGCTTCTGCAAATATCCTCAAGGCAGCTAGCTCTCAAGAAAAACTTTTTAATAGGGGCAAGGCTAGGATAAAACCGTTTAAACTAGGTGATTATGTTTTCATCAAGTGTAGCGAGCGTAATCAGACTAAGTTATCTAGAAAGTTTAAGGGACCATTCATTATAACTAAGATCTTAGACAACGATCGCTACGAATTAAAGAGTGCTAATAGATCTAGCAGAGTCTATAAGTACTCTCATGAAAACTTGCGTGAGGTACCTAGGGGTTTCGAGGGCTTGTTAGAGATATCAACAACATTGATTAATGAGGAGGATGACGTGTCGGCGATCGATGAAAATAGCACTGACTTAATAGAGTCCTCGGACACCGAAACCGAAACAGCGTCCAGTGCCAGTGAAAATACTCTCACTGCCGGTTCTGGTACGCTCTCGGCTTCGGAAGAAGATTTTCACATAGTCGTGGGAGAAGCTCAAGTGCACCGAAGTGAATGATTTTGATTTGTACGAAAAGGCGTCTATTTTAAAATTGTAGAGTAAAAGCTGGTTGAAAGGGCCTTGAACGCCCGGGCCACGCTTTGACAGTTAGTAATGTAAAGCTGGTTGAAGGGGCCCTCGTGCGCCCGGGCCACGCTTTGGCACTTAGTAAAGCTGGTTGAAGGGGCCTCGTACGCCCGGGCCACGCTTTGGTAGTTGGTTGAAGGGGCCTCGTACGCCCGGGCCATACTTTGGCGGTTGGTTGAAAGGGCCTCGAACGCCCGGACCACACTAAGAGTAAGGGTCAAAGAGGCCTAGCACACCTGGACCACAGTCGAATACCCGGATGCAAGGGCCCAGCACGCCCGATCCAAATTACCTGGCAATGACACTAAATCTTAGTCTGGTCAGGAATAGTCGAGCGTATGTTAATGTGTATACCCATTTTTCTGTTGGAACAGGTAGACGTCCTAGCATGTAGATGCACGACACAGCACGCACGAGGTCGTGCGACTGTCAGGATTGGCCGTGTCGGCGCATCCGCTACTCAGTATATCTGATGACATTTTATAATATGCTAAACGTCACTGTCAGATGTCACATGTCAAAGCCCATAGCGAACACCGAGCACTGGCGAGGCGGCCATATTGTAAAAAGTGTCTCTTAGTGTCGTACCGTCGAGGAGCGCGCACGCAACCACGTGCTCGGTGGACGTTAAAGTTCTAATCTATCCTAATCTTAACAATTCATAATTAAATTGTGAAAATAGTTATTGTAATATCAAGAATTATAAGTGAAGTGATTATAGCAACAGTTATTTTATTGAAATACTGTCTTCCTACCCGATAACCCACGCCTACCTGAACATGTCTCATAATTCTGATAACGGTCGAAAGACTTTATATATATATAATAGGTCTTTACCTATGAAATTGCCGTTCTGCAGTACTGGCCATTTCAAATCAAAATATTTTTTGTTTGGCTAAGAATTCTAATTTCAAATTAATTTTATTTTAAAAACATGGATTTTTTTTTCCAAAAGTAGTCATTTGTTTATTGATTAGTGTTACATTTTCATCGCATTTAAATCTTTTTCGTCATCATGGATACGTTAAAAATTCGAGTAATTATGGAATATGAGTACCGTCGTGGCAGCAACGCGGCACAAGCGGCACGCAACATCAACGACGTTTACGGAGCTAACACTACAAACCAACGCACTACCTGTTATTGGTTTGCTCGCTTCCGTTCTGGAAATTTCGACCTGAAAAATGAACCTCGCGGTCGTCCGAAGACTTTGGTCGACAATGACGAATTAAAGGCGATTGTGGAAGCTGATGATACACAATCTACGGCTGAATTAGCAGCAGCTTTCGACGTTAGCGTCAAAACAATATTGGTCCATTTGCGTCAAATTGGCAAGGTAAAAAAGCTTGACAAATGGGTGCCCCACGAACTCAATGATCGCCAGCGCGAAGTACGCGTCGAGACGTGCCTTGCACTGCTCAACAGACACACAAATGAAGGAATTTTGAACCGCATTGTTACCTGCGATGAAAAATGGATTCTGTTTGATAACCGCAAGCGCTCAGCAAGTTGGTTGGATCCTGGTTCAGCACCTAAACAATGCCCTAAACGAAAACTTACCCCAAGAAAAGTGATGGTCACTGTTTGGTGGTCTAGCGCCGGTGTGATTCAACACAGCTTCTTACCAAACGGGGTGAGCATTACTGCAGATGTGTACTGTGAAGAATTGAACACAATGATGGAGAAGCTGCCACATCTCCAACCAGCATTGGTCAATCGCTCGTCTCCGCTGCTCCTGCACGACAACGCGCGACCTCATACTGCACAGCAGACGGTCTCCAAGTTGCAAGAACTGGGGTTGGAAGCTCTCCGTCATCCGCCCTACTCACCAGACCTTGCGCCTACAGACTACTACTTTTTCCAGTATTTGGATAACTTCTTGGCGGGAAAAAAAATCAATACCCGAGAGGCAGTACAAAATGCCTTTGAAGAATTTGTTGCCTCCCGTCCAGCTGATTTCTTTAAGAAGGGCATCAATAAACTGCCACTGCGTTGGCAAAGATGCATTGATTGCATGGGTGATTACTTCGATTAATACAAATAAAAAATACATGAAAAAAATTCATTTAAATTTTTTCATACAAAACGGCAATTTCATAGGTAAAGACCTAATATATGTATACATAATTTGTATCCCAGGTCGGGCATAGAGTTATTGAGTTTATCCAATTGTTTTTTTTTCATTAGCCGCTGCAGTTTGGATTTGGACCCGGTTTTGGCAGTAGGGTCGCCCCCTATTACATGGAACTTAAAACATAATTGGCGAAATGTGGGCAGTTGCACCACTGCCCAACCCTTCGGGGAATAAAGGCGAGATGTTATGTTTATCATTATCACTTTCTAACCTTTGTAGATTTGTAATGGAAGAAGTGAATAATTATTTACTTTACGCGATTAGCGCAGAAGCTATCGACTGTTGCGCCGCGTGTCGAGGGTTCGATTCCCGCACAGGACTAATATTTGTATGGCCTACAGGTTACATGTTCCGTGTTTGGCTATACGTGTACGTGACTTTTAATGTTTGTAAACGCACCCACGACACAGGAGAAATTCCTAGTGTGGAGCAAGGTTTTTAATAAAAAAGTGTGTGAGTGTATTAATGTACTTACCTACACAGGTATGAAGTGAAACTTTTTCAAAACATTTAAAAATAATCTCTCACTTTATTTATTTATTTAAATGAATTAAATTCCATTTATACTATCACTTATTGTTATTAAAATACATATTTCTTTAAAAGACACTGTAAACACGCATGGCGCAGTGACGGTCCAAGGGTGACAGAAAATGTGACGATTTTTTTCAATATGGCGTCGAAAAGTGTGACGATTATTATTTAACATTGCTATAAGATTTCACCCATACTTCAAAACAGAGGTTTCACATAAACTTAAAAACCAATTGGATGAACTCAATAACTCTATGCCCGACCTGGGAATCAAACCCAAGATCTCACGGTAGTCCTCAGCTGTCGCGCTTGGGACCACTGGACAGTAAAAATAAATACAAGGGTTTATTTATCATCATCATCATCCTGCCCATATCCCAATTTATTTACGATCAGCACACCATGTGTTCTTCTTCCATACCATCTCTATTTGCCGGCATTAAGATTTATTTTCCTCCCACATCATCATCTACCTTTTCGTCGGCTTCCAGTCTAACCGGATGCAGCTGAATACCAGTATTTTACATGGAGCGACTGCCTATCTGACCTCCACAACCCAGCTACTGGGCAACATGATACCTCTTGGTAAGACTGGTTGTCAGACTTTCGGGCTTCTGTCTACCCGTAACGACTGTCAAAGATCTACTAATGACAGCCGGGACCAACGGCTTAACGTGCTTTCCGAGACACGGAGGAATCTCGGTATGTTACGAATGGTCACCCATCCACAGACTGACCTCGGCAAGTGTAGCTTAACCTTCGATCAACCCGTGCGGCTGTCTTTATTTAGCCACGAGCTCCTCGTTTAGATTTATTTTCCTCCCACGAAGTACATTTTTATACAGTATAAGTGTAATAAATATAGAACATACAAGGATTTGTGGGAGTCAGGAATCCAAACTAGGATACCCTGTGCTATGGATTCCTGGTCCCCTCACCGAGATAAGAAATTTTCACAGTTCACATTTCACATTTTCACAGTAGTTGTACAGTTAGTGGCACTATTGCACTATCTATTGTATGGAAAAAAAGATTACAATTGATTACAAGGCATTGCAGAAGTCACCTCCTTCCTAGCCATATCATCTGATTTGACGACACGGTTGGCGCAGTGGTTGAGCCATCGGCTGTTGCGCCGCGTGTTGTGGGTTCGATCCCCGCACGGAACAAATATTTGTGTGACCTACAGGTAGTTGTTCCGGGTCTGGCTGTTTGTGTATGTGAGTTTAAATGTTTGTAAACGCACCCACGATACAGGAGAAATTCCTAGTGTGGGGCAATGTCTTAAAAAAAAAAACTTTCACAGAATTCATCCATCTATCTTGTTTTTGGGCTTCCTCTAGTCAGGCTTTTGTTAAGTTGATAAAAACAAAAAAAAAGTTTGTTCATACCTCATTCTTATCATTTGCTTCTGAATACCAATGTCCCTGTGCGCAGGCGTTGTAAATACACCAACTGAAGTGAGATAATTGCACACCTTTCGCTTACTCAAATAACGAACTCGTGTTTCAATTATTTTTATATATTTAATGAAACTTCTGAAAGCTTTGCCCGAATTCTGAAACAATAAAGCGCAGTTTTATTAGTATTAAGCACTTCGCCCGCGACTTCGTTCGCGTGAAAGAAAGAAAGAAAGAAAGAAAGAAAGAAAGAAAGAAAGAAAGAAAGAAAGAAAGAAAGAAAGAAAGAAAGAAAGAAAGAAAGAAATCATTTATTGCCTGATAATGTAGTCGTAGCTATACAAATAAGTTGGAATATTTATTAAGTGTCCCGATACATTTTACCTTACGGCATGCAACATATTATAGGTTTGAATTAATTTGTCATATAGATACAGCTATTAGCTGGTACGATTATTATTAGCCATAGTTAAATTTAATAGGTATTCTCGACATTAAATTATTATTAAAACTTAACAAGCAGTTCCAGATTACACTAAAACACAAAAAAAAACAAAATAATTAATGAAAAATATAAATGTCTCGCAAATCATATAATGAAGAATATACACTCATGGACTTATTTAGAGGAACGCTTCATCAATCAAAGAAAAATACTAATATATGTACAGAAATTTCTTAATACAAACATTAATATTTAGTTTGAAAAAAGAATTACTTCAATAGTCTTTTGTTTCTGGCTTTCATTTGCGTTTTTTCGTTTATTTGTTATTTTCACTAGTCTATTGGAATAATTTTGCTGACGTAGGCGTATTGATTTCATATAATCTGTCTTTTTTCAAGTTTTTCTTTTACAAAAACGTATGGCAATGGTTTTCCTTACACATCAATGAATACCTAAAGGCACAATGCCGGATCTTAGCGTAGCTCAGGTTTTTTTGAAAATGGTCGTAGTTATAAAGAAGTGGCTCAAACATTGCGAGTTTCCAAATCCGTCATCTTCCGAATTATTAAACGTTACCGGCATACTGGAGAATACACGAGAAGTGCAGGGCAAGGTCGCAAGAGGGTCACATCAGCGAGAGACGATCGATTTATGGCGAGCACTGTTCTGAGAAATCGCACTTTGACTTCTTCTTCCAGCTAGAGGACCCTTACTTACCAATTACTACAGATCATCGAGTAGCTCGGGCTAACTTTGCTCGCTCAAATACCAAAATTGGAATGATGCTGACAGGGGGAAAATATTGTTCACTGATGAGTCTAGGTTTTGTCTTAAACCAGATGATAGAAGGGTGAAAGTTTGGAGACGACCCGGAAAAAGATACGCTCAGTGTAACATTGTCGGAAGAGAGTGATATGGTGGAGTTTTGGAGTTTATTTTGTTCCGTTCCGCGTTCCTCTAATTATCTCCATGAGTGTATGTAGTAATGTGTAATGTTAAAAGGCTACTTTTCCCTTTGAAGTTTATCATTCCCTTCTATCCTCTTTAAAGCGTAGCGTTCAATATCGCGGATAACGTTCAATATCGCGATGTAGGAAACGTCAGATTTAGTTCGTATGTGGTAAGAAAGATGTCGCTACAAAATCATCAACTAAGTATTATTATTCATTTCTTTGTTTTCGATATTTAGTATTGTCATTGTGTGTTAAACTAAGGAGGTCGTGGCTAAATAAAAACAGTCGCACGGGTTGATCGAAGCTACGCTTGCCGAGGTCAGTCGGTGGATGTGTTACCATTCGTAACATATCGAGACTCCTCCGTGCCTCGGAAAGCACGTTAAGCTTTGACAGTCGTTTCGGGTAGTCAGAAACCCGAAAGTCTGACAACCAGTCATACCAAGGGGTATCGTGTTGCCCGGTAACTGGGTTGTGGAGATCAGATAGGCAGTCGCTCCATGTAAAATACTGGTATTCAGCTGCATCCGGTTAGGCTGGAAGCCGACCCCAACATAGTTGAGAAAAGGCTAGGCAGATGATGATTGTGAGTTAAACTAATGTTTTTTCTCTCTTTCTTTCAACTCTGCACTTACTTCGCTCCAGTTCAGAAATGTATCGCGTATGTTTCGAACATACAAACAATCTACAGCCACCAAATCGCCTTCAGATGTGTAGCAACCAAATGCGATGTTCTGACTGAGATGCATCTCAATCCAATACTGAAGAGCTGCCTCCGAAGTTTTATCGAAACCTGAAACGAGAAAATTGGAAAATGGTGCAAGGGTCATGGACGCACATTAATTTGTCGACCGATCAGGCGCGGCGGGCGAAGGTCCGCCTGCGACGCAAGAGGTTGCGGGTTCGATTCCCGCCTTGGGACAAATGTTTGTACGATCTACAAATATTTGTTCCGGGTGTTCTGGGTATTTGCTATGTATAATAAAAATATCTATCATGTAATGTAGGTATTATATTAAGTATATCAGTCATCTAGTACCCATAATACAAGCTCTGCTTACAAGCGGGGGCAAGGCGTTTTCATCAACCGGGCTCAAATCCAGACTACTAGTACAGCCATGTGGTTAGAGTTTCTAAAAAAGATTCTTTAATAGATTTTGATGTGCTCTTTTCGAATTTAATTATTTTCAAAACTCCCAGAAAACTTTCCAGGTAAAACTACCAAATGAATGTGCTTTACGGGCTGACACTGAGAAATGCAGTTAATTTCCTAAGAAAAAAAAATGTAGTTGGATTTCATAGCAACCAGTTGGATTTTGTCTAGGTAGGTACACCATACAAAATGTAACCAACTTACCAACTGGCCTACCCAACTTCCAGCAAATATGATAACTCCGTCTGGTCTCTTCCCATCGTCGCGTAATTTTTGTTATTTTCTACTTGTCAAACGAATCCAAGGCGCATGCCGGTCAGACAGGACATAAGGCATGGGCGGGGGGCGGACGTGGTGTCTAAAAGGACTTTATAACAATATGTGAGGAAGTCTCGCAATTCAAAAGATATAGATAGGCGCATACGGGAGGGCGAGGTTCGTCGTCTTTGTCTTATTGCAAAACAAATAGCGGTAACGAGGTGGAGAAGGAACGAGAAAACGCGCGTCTCGTATTTTCTACAAAATTTGAGAAATCGCGTCCTTGACCCGTCTCTGCTCTGTCTCTGACGCGTCCTCGTCTTGCCTCGTTTCTGTCTGTCTTCCCTCAAGACAGCTGACACTTTCAACTAATGAGGTGTCCATGAATTGTCCTGTATTGAGAGAGGGTCCCAAGGTAGATGACAAATAAAATTAAAAAAAAATACATTAAACTCACCAAATGCGGAGATCACTGGATAGTCTCCTAAGAGTTCTTGCGTTATCAAATTCAGAGCCTGTATCTTTGCTGTCTCAGTTTCCAAAACTTGGATCGAAAATCTGTAAGAGGCCAAACAAGAAAAAATTGAGTACCATAATTTAGGCAAGTAAAAATATCATCATAAGGCTTGTATTCCAACGAAGGGTTGGGGTGTACCAATTGTTGTTTTTTTGTTATAAAAACAAAACGGATGCGTTACAAACATTTAAAGTCACATACACGAACAGCCAGACCCGGAACAACAAACTGTAGGCTATACAAATAATAGGGATGTGTCCAAGATAAAAATATATTCAGTCTATTGAGTCCGTCAGTAACATTACCAAAAAATATTGGACACGTATTTTTTGCTTACTTAATTCAATAAAAATTGACAATGATATAGCACATCAAAGTTCCAATCAGATTTTTTAAGGACACTACCCTATTGTTCCGTGCGGCCTGCGGGAATCCAACCCACGACACGCGGAACAGCAGTCGATCGCTCAGCCACTGCGCCAACAATGACGCCATTAATATATTCAACGATGGGTTAGGCAGAGGTACACCTTATACCTATAGTACACCCACATTTCGCCAGTTACCTATTTGGTGATACAATTTACAGTGGGACGCAACCTGTGTCGATACCCTTGCGCCATCTCATGTTTTAAGTACGGCGCTGCCGCAGCGGGTGCTGAGACCCTCAAACGGCGCAAATACTGTAACCTTATTGGTATAGTCACTGGCACGTAAGTTGGCATGGTTTTGGCGTAGTGGGGGTAAGTTCGCGCATCGTGCACTTAGTGGAATAAAAAAGTGGTGACTTTTATTGATCGTCATTATTTTATGGTTATTGCCATCATTTATATTTAATAATATCTGATTAGAAGAAAGTTGAAGAAGGTAGTGGAATTCGTAAAGTTTATTGGGAGTTATAAATAATATGCATACGAGGAAAGTATGCTCAAAAAGTATGCGAAAAAAGGCATACCTTTTTTTGCCTTAATTTTTTAATTTAAAACAACAACAATAATATCAACTCGTAACAAAAACTAAATTTAAAAACAATAACAATAACTCTTTAACATAAACACAACAAAAACAAAGGGTACAATTTTCGAGCACGCAAGTGTAATCGGGAGTTCGGGAGACAACTGTCGACTGTTGCACCAATCGCGCGCTCGGATTGCCGCTACCTCATACCCCGCGTCCCGCTTGACTACCAAAGAGACCTAAAAAACGACTTGTGCGCATCTAACGACTCTTGCCAAGTTACATGCCGATAATTATAACTACAGTTTTGAGCCGTTTGGGGTTGAAACGCTCGGGTCATGGGGTCCGAGTGCACGTCATCTTTATAAAGAAATTTCTCGACGTCTGATCGACAGTTCGCGTGACCAGAGGGCTGGCTCATTCTTTGCCCAAAGAATTAGTATTGCCATCCAACGTGGCAATGCTGCCAGTCTTTTGGGCACGTTTCCAGATGACAGCGATGCGGAGGAATACTTTGACGCCTGAGTGTCCTGGTCGGCTTTTTTATTTATTTTTTTTGTTTTCGTAAATATGTATATAGTTAGTTTTATGGTATAATTGTGAAAAAATATGTGAATATCTAATTTACAGAAAAAAAAATATATATAGTTAGTTTCTGAAATTTATACAGGGTGTTAGGCAGAACGAGGGACATGCTTTAAGGGAAGCTAGTAATCATCAAAACGAATTACTTTTACTATGGGATCGGACACTAAAATCGCGAAAAAAAATAGCTATATCTCACATTTTGTTTAGCCAACATAAATGTATGGAGTAGCTGATCATTTTTTCGCGATTTTACGGATTGTTCCATTGTCAAAGTTGTTCATTTTCATGAGTACTACACGCATTTAAAGTGTGTCCCTCGTTCTACCTAACACTCTGTATATTAACTAACTGTCCCGGCGAACTTCGTACCGCCTCAAAAGTTAAGTTACACTGCCATCTGTTAGAAATGTATAGAACTTATTATAGGAAAACATTTATTTTGATATAAAAAAAAATATTGACGTTAGTAATAGAAATAAAAACTGTCCTATCTTTTAAGTTTGACCAAAACACACTATATGTGCAAAATGTTAGTATCATCGGTTCAGTAGTTTAGGAGTCCATAGCAGACAAACAACGTGACACGTAATTTATATATATTAAGAAGATTAAGATAAGATAGAAGATTAAGATAGATTCGACGACCGATGTGGCGCGGCGGGCGAAGGTCCGCCTGCGACGCAAGAGGTTGCGGGTTCGATTCCCGCCTTGGGACAAATGTTTGTACGATCTACAAATATTTGTTCCGGGTGTTCTGGGTATTTCTATGTATAATAAAAAAATATCTATATATGTAATGTATTGTATTAAGTATATCAGTCATCTAGTACCCATAACACAAGCTCTGCTTAGCTTGGGGCTAGATGATGCTGTGTGGATTGTCCAGCAATATTTAATATTTATTATTTTATATACCACCTACTGCTTACTTAAATTCACAAAATAAATGAATTTGAATTTGAAATATGTGCAGAGGCCAGCACATAAGGCTATCCCAACGTCAAATATTCCAATTGAACATACGTCTTATACTTTTGTAATAAAGTTGAAAAACTATCATAGAAATTTGACAGATTGGGGTAGCTTGATGTGCTAGCCTCTGTACATCAAATATTGTTTAGGTACTTATTAGATGATAAATTAATGAAAAAGTAGTTGGTTGGTAATTTCAGACGTGATTATTTAAAAAAAGAAAACTTGTTTCGTATTTTTTTTTACGAATTACGTAATTGAAAAATGCGCGGGAAACATACGACGAAGCACAGTCACACATCAAATTCATAAACTCACCCATGACGTAGACTTCTGCCATCATAAACGCTGCTACGATCCTTACAAACTCCATTAGATTCGATCACGTTCATACATCTACAGTCACGCCAGATGCGAGGTCTACGCACCTGTCCTTTCTAAAGAACATCACCGATATGTAGATGCAGTGGCGTGCACAGAGATTTCAGACAGGGTATGCACAAAAAAAAACTTACCAGTTTTAGCTTGTTGTGCCTACAGTAGGTCTATGTGTTCTGAAAGTGGCGCCTGTGACAGAGAAGTTGTGTGGAAATCGGTTGTCATGATATGGACGATGATGCGAATGAATCAGGATCATGTTGTGAGGAAAGTTTTGAGTATGAATGTAGAGGGTTACAAGAGCAGAGGGAGACGTAGGAAACGATAGATGGATTGTGTGAAAGATGTTATGGCTAGGAAGGAGGTGACTTCTGAGATAACGGAAAATAGAAATGTATGGAAGAATAAGATATGCTGCGCCGACCCCAAATAAATTGGGATAAGGGCAGGAGGATGATGTATGTATGTACATATGTATGGGATCACAGGGTATGCAGTGCTTATTTGTTTGTATGGAGTGCACGCTACTGGGTAGGTGGGGTGTAGCCTACCCAGCACCCAGTAGCGTGCACTCCAAGTAGGTGTATGTCCTTCTAGAACGTCTCTTCTTGTCTCTTCGATCAACCCGAGCGGCTGATGTTTGTGCAGGAAGTTTTCAGACACATTGAAATATTATCGTCATATTTCTGCCAATTATGTAACACAAAACAATGCCAAACTATAGGTACAAACCTTCCTCTTAAATCACTCTATATTTATTAAGGAAAACTGGTTAAAAATCCTTATCGCAGTTTATGAGATAAAAGCGTACAGACAGAAAGCGACTTTGGTTTATACGAGTACTACATATGTTGAGTAGATATTCATCAATTTATCATTCACAGTGTTACACCCCACATACTTCGCACTATGGAATCCACACAATATTGAAATGTTGAATTAGATAATAATTTTAACTCACTGTTCAGTATTTTGTCCTGTTATATGTATACTTGAAGTCATATAGTTGAGGTTAGTATCGTTTGGTCTCCTCCAGATAGAAATCATTTTAATTCAGATCGAGGCAACTGCACTGCACGATAGCGATATAAACAATGGCGCGCTGCACTGAGCTGCGTCATCGTCCTTATCACCAGTAGAGTTCTAGAATACGCTGGAAGAAAAAGAAAGAATTACCATTTATTTAGAGCAGGAGGCTCTCATGACGACTGCCTACAGAAGTGTATAGTATAGAATAATTTGTAATAAGTTGTTAAAACGCTATGAATGTAAATTACATCGAATTGAATCAAAAACAAGTCACCGAGTCAAGTCAGTTATCTTGTTTTCAAGTTATCAAGTTTTACAGTTAACTTACGAGTTCACGTCACCAACATGCTTCTGGCATGTTGGTGACGCGGACTACAAAAGTTTACACATTAAACTTTAAAACTCACAAATTAAAAAAAAAAAACTGTACCTGTGCGTAGGCAAAAAGACAACTGTCTGAGCATGATTCTGGATAATATGGCGTCATTAACTCTATGATAAATTTGTTTTTGATTCCCTTAGCCATGATTTTAGAGGAATTGTTTAAATAACAATTCAAATTTGCTTGCACTTTGGGCCGTAACACTGTGTGTAGTGTCGATAAGGCTGACCAGAACCTACCTACATGTTATCGTGTAATTTGCTTTGTATAGATATTGCTGTGTACATAGATAAAATTGTTAATTTTTATAACAATAAAAAAATACACTTTTTTGTTTGTGGTACCAGTGGTACTCTTCATCACCAATATCCTCCTGACCTTATCAAAATTTATTTGGGTTCGGCGCAGCATGTCTTCTTCTTCCATACATCTCTATTTGCCGTCATCTCAATAGTCACCTCCGTCCTAGCCATATCATCATTTACACCCACCCAGCCCGTCAGAGGCCCGGGGCAGCAAAGCTGAATGAGGCCCCTCAGCTTTAAAAAAAATGTAGTTTTACAAGATTTTTATTCAGATCAGATTTTTATATAGTGTTTATGTTTATTTCGTTAAAATCTGGCAAGTGAAATTTAATTTCAAGTACCCGCTACAATAATAGGGATTACCCCAGCGTATTGGACGCGTTTAGCAAAGTTAAAAGAATATTAGTACCGCGTAAAAAGTATAGATGGCTGTATTGTTTTGATCTTGATGAAATTATGTAGGTTAGGTACTAAGCACATTTTTAAAGTCTTGTTTAGACTTTGATCAGGGGAATGATGAGGCATTTGGGGGCCCCCCAATACCGGAGGCCTGGGGCGGACCGCCCCTTCCGTCCCCCTGTTAGTCCGCCACTGCACCCATCCATTGTTTCTTAGATCTCTACTCTTGTAACCGTCCACATTCGTACTCAAAACTTTCCACACAACTTCTCGGTTATCGGCGCCACTTTCAGATTTCTCATGTCAGCTGTATCACTGTATGTATTCATATTCATTTATTTTGCGTACCATAATGTGCATAAAAGATGTTACAAAAAGCTTACAGCTAAGGTACAATTATGGACCCTGTTACAGCAACATGGTATTCAAAATCAAAATCAAAACAAAAATAACACAATTCTTATAAAAAATTGTAAACTTATGTACCTACCTATTAAAATGTATTGTTAGTAGTTACTTATAATTCTATTGAGATCTTTTATTTGTATTAATATAAATAAAGATATTAAATTTAATAGAAAATAAAATAACAATTCTTATATAAAAAAATATCTGAGCTTATGTATTTATCTAAGTATTCAAATGTATAGTATAGTTCGAAATTATCATTATATTAATATTGTTATTTAATTATGGTATATTATTTATGTATTAATATTATAATTATATATTTTTAATGTTTGGTGTGTTATATATTTTTAATGTAGTATTCATTTATTCCCTTTGTGGTCCAGCATTCTGATCAATGCAAGACAGCCCTTCTTTTTTTAATTCTTCTGTTCTTAGATTAGTGGTCGGAAACGCGACTGCTGAGCATGAGCTACTGAGTCCGGGGTTGGGCAGTGTTATTGGGTTTTTCCGTCTTGAACCTCTCAGTAGTAGACCAGGTTCATTTGTGCCCGGCTGTTGGCAATAGGCTCGCCTCCTATTACATGGGACTTGACCATAACTGGCGAAAGCCTTCATGGCACGGAATACAGGCGTGATATTTATTTCCTTAGTGGTTTAGGCCTCGCCTCTTGTGCACGAGGTTGTGAGTTCAAACCTGGGCAAGTACCAATGTGAGTTTTTCAATTCATATGTACTTTCTAAGTTTATCTTGGACATCATTGACATAGGTGAAGGAAAACATCGTGAGGAAACCTGGACTTGTATAATTGATATAAGTCTGAAATCGCCAAGCCGTCTTGAGCAAGCGTGGTGATTAATGCTCATGCCTTCTCTGTATGAGAAGAGGCCTTTGCCCTGCAGTGGGACAGTAATCGGCTGGTACTTTACTTTTTTTATTTATTTCCATTTAAAAAGGAATACACATCAATCAGCATCTTTTGTGAATGCGCCAGGGGTTAAGGCGTCGACTCTCATGCTTGACACCTCAAGCGTGTGGGAATTTTTCAATTAAAACGTCTCTGCTTTCACAGCATTCTTCTTACTATGTGGTGGCGCAGCGGGCAAACGTCCGCCTGCGACGCAGGTTTTTTTTTTTTTAATCCTTGCCCCATACCTAGATTTTCTCCTGTGTCGTGGGTGCGTTTACAAATTGTTTAGTCACATACACAAACAGCCAGACCCGGAACAACTACCTGTAGGCAATACAAATATTTTTTCCGTGTGGGAATCGAACCCACGACACGCGGCGCAGCAGTCGATCGCTCATCTACTGCGCCAACCGTGCCGTCAAAGGTTGCGTAATAGATTCCCGCCTTGAGACGAATGTTTGTACGATCTACAAACATTTGTTCCGGATGTTCTGGGTATTTGCTATGTATAATAAAAAGTATATATCTATGTAATGTATTGTATTAAGTATATCAGTCATCTAGTACCCATAACACAAGCTCTGCTTAGCGTGGGGCTAGATGATGCTGTGTGGATTGTCCAGCATTATTTATTTACTATCAGAAAAAAACGTAAGTCAAGGAAAGACGACGAAAAACTTCAACTCTGTGTGATCCAGAATCAAGTACTGAACTCATGGTATCAGGTTGTGCGTTGATGTCCCTTAAACCCAGCATATGGAGTGAATTTCTTCTCTTTTTCTACATCATCAGGCTATATTAGTCCACTGCTGGACATAGCCCTCTCCTAATAAGCGCCATAGCGCCCTGTCTTCAGCTTGCCGCATCCAGCATCTGCCTGCAGTCTTTCGCAGATCGTCATCCCACCTAGTCAGAGGTCGACCTACACTACGTTTTCCGAGTCGCGGTCTCCACTCAAGAACACGTTTACCCCAGCGGTTGTCGGTTCTTCGCGAGATATGGCCAGCCCACTGCCACTTCAACTTGCTAATTCTTTGTGCTATGTCGGTAACTTTGGTTCTCTGTCGGATGTATTCGTTACGAATCGTATCCTTCAGAGAAACTCCGAGCATAGCTCTCTCCATAGCTCGCTGAGTGACTTTAAACTGGTGGACTAACCCTACCGTGAGTGTCCATGTCTCGGCTAAGTAGGTCATGACGGGTAGGACGCACTGATTAAAAACTTTCGTTTTCTTTCTTTTTACTAATATTTTATGCATCAAGCAAGTCTGCCTTATCACTCACTTACCAAGTTATTGTATGATACGTCACTACAATATTTAAATATCAATTAGAACTAAGCACCCAAATGGTCTTATCTTATCATACAGTAGATGACCAGTCAAAGTTATTTAAAAAGAAAAAAATGAACTCACGTAAAGAAGATTGGCAAAACCCCATGTACTTTGAGTGTCGCCTTTATACTTCGCCTACATTGATGAAAACACCCGAAAGAGATGGATCTAAGGCCTAATAACATAAAGTGTAATCATAGCATATTTTTTTGTAATGGGATTTTAATAGAAAATCGGTTTAAAGATTTACCATTTAGGTTAGGTTATGTGTGTTGTGAAATGTGTATCTACTTAGTGATATGATTGATTATTGAGCAGATTAATTCATTTTATTATATTATATTATTAAATCAGCAGAGTAGATGTAACATCACAGTTGGCCTTCCCTTTTATCCTGTCTTTTTAGGTTACACTAATGATTATTTTTTCATACAATTTCAAGGGAAAAGCATGAAATCCACGCGTATCAATTTTTATTTTTATTTTTTAACGTTACCACACAACACACTAGGGATTTCTCCTGTGTCGTGGGCGCATTTTCAAACATTTAAAGTCACATACACAAACAACACCCGGAAAAACTAGGTTCCTGTAAGCTATACAAATATTTGTTCCGTGCGGGAATCGTACCCGCGACACGCATCGCAGCAGCAACTCGCTCAGCCACTGCGACTTATATTAATTATATAAGTCCAGGTTTCCTCACGATGTTTTCCTTCACCGATGTCAGTGATGTCCAAGATAAACTTAGAAAGTACATATGAATTGAAAAACTCACATTGGTAGTTGCCCAGGTTTGAACCCACAACCTCATGCAAAAGAGGCGAGGCCTAAACCACTGGGCCATCATGACACTACAGTAACACTACTACATATAATAATAATAGTAATACTCTAAAGCCAACTCGCGGGTAATCATTGTTTTTTGCCATAATCCTGATTTTACGCAAAATCTTGCACTTGCTAATCTTATCTCAGGTTTATGAAAACAAATATCGATATTTATTGACGGTATAACGTTTACATGACACATTTACATGTCAAAATAACGAGTATCGAAAATTATAGAACCTTATAAATATATAAATAAATAATGCTAAGCAGAGCTCGTGTTTTGGGTACTAAATGACTGATATACTTAATATTATACACATTACATAGATAGATATTTTTTATTATACATAGCGAATACCCAGAACACCCGGAACAAATCTTTGTAGATCGTACAAACATTTGTCCCAAGGCGGGAATCGCACCCGCAACCTCCTGCGTCGCAGGCGGACCTTCGCCCGCTGCGCCACATAGGTCGTCGTATTTATAATTAAGAAACATTTTGCGGTACCCTGGCAGGGTTCATGTACGAAAGTTATATTTGTAACAAGACCATGTAAACAACATGAATGAATGCGTCGCGGGCGGACCTTCGCCCGCCGCGCCACATCGGTCGTCATATAATAGGTCTTTACCTATGAAATTGCCGTTTTGTATGAAAAAATTTAAATGATTTTTTTTCATGTATTTTTTATTTGTATTAATCGAAGTAATCACCCATGCAATCAATGCATCTTTGCCAACGCAGTGGCAGTTTATTGATGCCCTTCTTAAAGAAATCAGCTGGACGGGAGGCAACAAATTCTTCAAAGGCATTTTGTACTGCCTCTCGGGTATTGAATTTTTTTCCCGCCAAGAAGTTATCCAAATTCTGGAAAAAGTAGTAGTCTGTAGGCGCAAGGTCTGGTGAGTAGGGCGGATGACGGAGAGCTTCCAACCCCAGTTCTTGCAACTTGGAGACCGTCTGCTGTGCAGTATGAGGTCGCGCGTTGTCGTGCAGGAGCAGCGGAGACGAGCGATTGACCAATGCTGGTTGGAGATGTGCCAGCTTCTCCATCATTGTGTTCAATTCTTCACAGTACACATCTGCAGTAATGCTCACCCCGTTTGGTAAGAAGCTGTGTTGAATCACACCGGCGCTAGACCACCAAACAGTGACCATCACTTTTCTTGGGGTAAGTTTTCGTTTAGGGCATTGTTTAGGTGCTGAACCAGGATCCAACCAACTTGCTGAGCGCTTGCGGTTATCAAACAGAATCCATTTTTCATCGCAGGTAACAATGCGGTTCAAAATTCCTTCATTTGTGTGTCTGTTGAGCAGTGCAAGGCACGTCTCGACGCGTACTTCGCGCTGGCGATCATTGAGTTCGTGGGGCACCCATTTGTCAAGCTTTTTTACCTTGCCAATTTGACGCAAATGGACCAATATTGTTTTGACGCTAACGTCGAAAGCTGCTGCTAATTCAGCCGTAGATTGTGTATCATCAGCTTCCACAATCGCCTTTAATTCGTCATTGTCGACCAAAGTCTTCGGACGACCGCGAGGTTCATTTTTCAGGTCGAAATTTCCAGAACGGAAGCGAGCAAACCAATAACAGGTAGTGCGTTGGTTTGTAGTGTTAGCTCCGTAAACGTCGTTGATGTTGCGTGCCGCTTGTGCCGCGTTGCTGCCACGACGGTACTCATATTCCATAATTACTCGAATTTTTAACGTATCCATGATGACGAAAAAGATTTAAATGCGATGAAAATGTAACACTAATCAATAAACAAATGAGTACTTTTGGAAAAAAAAAACCATGTTTTTAAAATAAAATTAATTTGAAATTAGAATTCTTAGCCAAACAAAAAATATTTTGATTTGAAATGGCCAGTACTGCAGAACGGCAATTTCATAAGTAAAGACCTAATATTAAATAAATTATAATAAAGTTGAAAATCTATCATAGAAACGTGACGAATTGGGATAGCTTGACTACTTGTACTATAAAAATATTCTATGCTCTGAGCAAGGCAATAAGGCCGTTTTTGTACAGAGGCCAGCACATCAAGCTACCCCAATCTGTCGAATTTCTTTGATAATTGTTCAACTTTATTACAAAATGTAAGGTTCATGTTCAATTGGAAAAATAATGACTGTTTGGGGTAGCTTGATGTGCTGACCTTTGTACCTACTGTTATTTTTACATTTGTATAAAGTTTTTATAAGTTAATGAAATGAATAGCGCAGACAATACTCAAAATTATTAAATAATTTAAAAAAATATGTAGGTAACGGATTTTTATGTCAAATTTTGTATTGTTTCGTTTACGTAATACGTTATCTTTTGACTGGTATCTAAGAAACGAATTTATATATGTGATAGAACTATTAATACATGAAAAGAAAATAGAGAATCACAGGGCATCAAAAAATTCATCCGCATCACTGTCAACGGGAAAAGTGTCCAGAAGGCTGGCAGCATTGCCTAATTTTGCCTTAATTCTATAATGTGACTATTCAACACATAGCATAAAGTCCGCCTTTGTATTTTTGTTTTTTTTTGTTTGTGTTTGTTTTTTGTATTTTATGTATATTATGTGTGCGTAAAGTATTATAAATAAATAAATAAATTGTTAATAGGCACCCAAGTTACGTTTTTTATTTATTATTATATTTTTTTTGTTTTTCCTTTTGAGTATTATTAAAAATGTTCTTCCCCTCTTTCATGACTGAAAAGTCAAAATGTAGGGAAAGTATTCCATTTCTAGGGTTCCGTAACAAAATGGTAAAAACGAACCCTTATAGTGTGACTCAGTCTGCCTGTCCGTCTGTTACAGCTGGATCTCTTAAGAACTATTAATGTTATCAACTTGGAAGTTAATAAAAAAAAATTGCTTTAGATGACAGTTGCCCAATTATTTTGCCCATTCGAAAGAAATAAAAAATATATTGGTACTTTTTATGGACTGAAACGGGGTCTTCAAAATTCGAAGTGGGGCTACTGGGACATGCGGGGTATCACAACATGAAAGAGTGCTATTTGCACATTCTCTAACATTAAATACCGTTAGTAATTGTAATAGAAGTTAATGTAAAGGTTACAAGAAAAATAGCACACTTTTTAAGAAATCATTTAAAAAATAACAGTAGTTCCACTATCGGTCAAGAGATGGCGCTGACCTAAAACTGCAATATTCCGCGCTTTACCGATGAAAATTAAAAAACATTTCACGTTTCACAACCATAATGTCCTAAATCCTGCCGAATGAAGCTCCTAATAGGCTCCTAAACAGGTTACTAAATTACTAAAGCAATTCTTATATATTTATGTAGATTGTAGGTACAATTATATTCATAATCTGAATCTCGGAAACGGCTCCAATGATTTTCATGAAATTTAGTATGCAAGGGGTTTCGGGAGCGATAAATCAATCTAGCAAGGTTTCATTTTTAGAAAACGTCGTTTTATCCGAGCAAAACTCGGTCATCCAGGTATAATATACTATAATATAATAGTAGCCGCCGTAGCCGGCCGGAGGTTATTTGTTCGTCGGCTTTTTCATCAATTTTACGTTTTTCTAATGCGTTTACTACAAATCGCAAAAATTCATGAGTAAATCATCATTTCTATCTGATCTAATAATTACATTTTTAGATAAAAAGTAAATAATTCACGTCTTTCATTAAAAATATCATCGGTTTACATAGAAATCGTGATTTTATCTTTAAACTGTTCAACAAGAAGTGAATTATTTACTGTTTTCTGTTATCTGACCTGGTGGAATCGTGCGAGGTATTTAAAAAACAAAGCAAACATTTATTTTATCTAGCTACGTGCAGTTGATGATAATCCTGCCCTGTCTCAATGATTATAAAATTATCTAACCTCTAAATTTATAAAATGAATTTGAAATAATTAATAAATTTGAAATTTAAAAAATGTTATACAAAATTACTCGTAGATAAATGTTATAAAGATAACTTTATTTTTTTTGCAAATATGGGTAACTCCAAACGATGACAAAACATATAATAGTACAAGCCATATTTTACCACATAGGCATGCAAAAGATATAAAATAACAACTTATAACTAAATACAATTTTAAAATTATTACAAGCTAAATACAATTTTAAACTTATTATTATTAAAATATATAATTCTGCACTAATTTAAAAACTTTTTCTCAATAAGGTAGGTACTCCTTAATATTATAATATGCTTTCGCCATTAAAAAGCTTCGGAGTCTCTTTTTAAATAATGCAAGCGGAAGCTCTTTCCATGTCTTCGGCAGTTTGTTATAAATGACTGGTGCCATGCAGTAGACACTTTTGCGCATAAGTGCTGTCTTGGCTGGCTCCAGACATATCACACTATTATCGCGCCTATTGCGTGGTGCTACATCTGCTAGTCGTCTAAAACGACTCGGATTTGTCTTTACAAACACAGCTACTTCAAATATGTATAGACAAGGCAATGTTAATATTTTGTAATTTCTAAAGTATGGTTCACAACTGTCAGTGGGTTTGAGTTTAAACATCGCTCTAACACATCTTTTTTGTGCCTTGAAGGCGGTCTCTCTTTCCGTAGAGTTTCCCCAAAACATAATCCCATAGCGTAAATGTGATTCTGCTATCCCATAATAGGCAGTCAGAAGAGCATCCGTGTTCAAGATAGGGGATAATGAGTATAGAGCGTATGCAGACTTACTCATTTTCTTGCATAAAGTAACAACGTGTGATTTCCAGTTTAGTTTACTGTCTATTTCGAGACCCAGGAATTTTGTAGTTTCAACTTCTTCTATAGTATCATTGTTATAATGTATATTTGAGTTAATACTAGAGGTCTGTTGTCTAAAATGGATAACTTTAGTTTTACACAAATTTATTTTTAAATTGTTTGCGTCTAGCCAGTTTACCATCTGTTTTAAACTATTATTAATGTCACTCTCATACGTATTTATATTTTTACAAGCTATTGTGATCGTGCTATCGTCCGCAAATAGTGTTATAGGTCGTTCAATAGATTTCGGTAGGTCATTTATGTATAGAATAAATGCAAAGGGACCTACAACACTCCCCTGCGGTACCCCAAACAATACTTTACGCTCTGAAGACCTGAATATCTCTTCACATTTACGTACCATATTAATTTTATTGACTTCAGTTATTTGTTTTCTGTCTTGTAGGTACGAATTAAGTAAACTAAAGACATTGCCCCTAATCCCGTAAGCTTCGAGTTTATTTAAAAGAGTAGCATGATGCACATAGTCGAACGCCTGGGTCATGTCGCAAAATATGCCACAAACAGGATTCCGTTGATCAACATTTTTAATGACATTGTATATAAAATCATATATAGCCATATTAATAGTCCTATGTATCCGAAATCCTTTTTGTTCCTCACACAGAATATCATGTTTATCTATGAATTTATAAAGTTCCCTATAAATATACTTTTCAAAAATTTTGGAAATAACTGGAATTAAAGAAATTGGTCGGTAATACTCCATTAGTTCTCTATTTTCTTTTTTGAAAAGTGGCTTAATTATTGATATTTTTAACGCATCAGAGTATTTACCTGCGCCAATACTTAGGTTAATAATGTGACTTAAATGACCGCTTATTTCCATTGACACATGTTTTAAAATTTTTGTAGCAATACCGTCGTATCCTACACTATTTGAATTGTTTAATGATTTGATGCTTCTCTCTATATCTCGTACTAGGGGCCATGAACATTGTTTTATTATTTGTGTCAATTTTGTTACATTTAGGTTTGCTAGTCACATCAAGCTTCCCTTATACTTTATTGATAAAATAATTGTTAAATGCTTCAGCAATGTCATTGGGATTTGATAGAGTACTATTATTATTTATAATTTTATTAATACCAGGTTTTGGTATGTTGTATTTTGCACGATTAATAATTTGCCACGTGGTTTTGGACTTATTTATCGAAGATTTTATTTTATAATTATTTTGCGCCTTTTGCGTTAGGTGTATAATTTTTTTGTGTAAACGAGAGTAGGTTGTGAAGGTGTTCTTATTATTTTTGTTTGGGTTTAATCTATATTGCCACAAAAGTTTTCTTTTTTTTTGACTTCCTAGCTGGATTCCTTTTGACAACCATTTGGGTCTTTTTAAAACATCTATTTTGATCCATTTAATTGGAAAACTTAAGTCGTATATTAATTTAAATAAATCGAGAAATTTGTTATAGGCTTCATTCGGATCGGCTGTGTCGTAGATCTCTGCAAAAGATAGATTTTGTATATGATTTTTAAACTTAGAAATATTGTTAAGGCTGTAGTCTCTTTTAGCCGTGTACCAATAATTAATTAAGCATTTGGTTTGAACTGGACAGTGAAGCAGCTGTGCCGTATGGTCTGACAATGCCAATTCTAATACATCAGTTTTACACACTTTACTAAAACTGTGAGCAAAGTTGTCTATGCATGTCATACTAGCCATGCGAGTTAAAACTCATTATAAGACATTCAAAAGCATTTGAATGGCTATTAGGTTTAAGCATGTCTATGTTAAAGTCGCCAGCCATTACAATGTTGTTGTACCGTGTGCGTGATATTTCACGCAGAAGCGTTTCCATTTTATCAAGGCAGTAATTGAGATTATTTATATTTGGTACTCTGTAAACACAAACAACAATTATCTTAAAATTAGTAAGTTCAATTGCACAACATTCGAATATGCCTGATGACGATAATTTTGACATTTTTGGTAGTTCCTTAAATTGAAGGCCGTTTTTTACAAGAATACAAGCCCCTCCTCTTTTTCTCCCTTCTCTACAGAAATAGGCAGCTAGACTGTAATTTGGTACATACAATTGATGTTGGCTACCCTCCATAATGAAATGTTCTGTTATGCACAGAACATCAACATCTATCTTTTTTTCGGACAATTCATCTAAACATACAGTAAGGATATTTGCTTTATTTACTAAACCAGCAATATTTTGATGAAATATTTTAATATAGGTACTTATTAGAGAAAAAAATCAATCGTGCTATCTTTTGTGTATGTTGGAGAAATAGGGGGACACTTACCATCATCCCGATCAATTAAGTGAGAATCGTCGCGACTACTGATCTCGTCAAGCATTAAATTAATATTTTTAAATATGTTTACTAAGCCATTATTATTCACAGATCCATTTCTTGGTGAAAACATATTGAAGTCATAAGACAAATAAAAGTTAGTATCAAATAAATATGCATATTGATGGGCACAAGCGTCCAAGTATAAGAGACTATTAAATGTTTCTATTCTTCCATTAAACATCATGGAGTAGTCATCCAATGTAAATGTAGGTGCACATATTATAATATTAGTATAATCAATTTTTAAAAGTGTTTCACGTAACGTAATTATGAGATCAACGTAGTTGTTAGTTATTATTATTATTCTGTACAGTATTTCCTAGATGATATATTCCAATAATCTATTTGCCCTGTAACTAACTTTGTATAATAATAATTGTATTTGCATGCCAACAAGGCAGAATGTACACGGATCTTATTATGTTATTTACCATCCTATTTTGTATGTACCTGCATTCTAAGCAAATAAAGACATATTCTATTCTATTCTCTAGCCTGTATTGTCCCACTGTAGTTTAAAAGATAAACATAAATAATATATTACTAGCGGCGCCCCGCAGTGTTATGAATGATATAACTAAGAAAGTTACGCGGCACATTGGAAAATATAATAAACAAATGACGACTGTTTTAATTTTGCGCGTTTGACAGTTCACGCGATTGATGAATGTGAATTTTAACAACGGGTAACACCTTAATATTTATCAATTATTTTTTATCGACTTTCAACAAGGCGTCTCACCGTCTTAGTTACTCTGTGCTTTAAAACAATACCATTAAACCATAGATTGTGTTTCCCTATTTGAAGTTTAATGTGCACCCCTCATTACTTAATAGCTCGTGTAACCCCTAGTTCTAGATGTGATGGGGTCTCCCCTGACAGAGACATCACGTACACTATGCACGCGTTCAAAATTCGACTGAGGATACGTTCAAAAATCAACGTATGAAACGATGTGTTAAAAAATACCAACCAAATGAACCAAATTAATCGTCCTTGGACAGTGCGCTGGATGCTAGGCGCTTTGTGAAATAAGATTAGTTTTTAAAACGCACAGAGGCCAGCTCAACAAGCTGCCCTTTTGTTTAATGATTTGTCAACTTTCTTTGATAGTTTTTCAACTTTATTCAAATTCAAATTCAAGTATTTTATTTGTAGAACATAGGTAAACAAAAATACAGATGTCAATATTAATAAATGAGCGCTATGTCTTGCCGTCAACGGCGTTAAGGTTCATGTTCCATTGAGAAAAATTAGACAGTTTGAGGTAGCTTTATGTGTTGGCCACTGTACATAATATTTTTATATTATGCTTTCAGCGGCCCATGAAACTTTCGCCTGGGGCCAGTAAGTAACAGGCGCACCAAGCGCACAGAGCATCCTATTATAACCGCTGCCGACTGAAGTCACTGTATATGTATCTAGCATTACACGTCTTGACAGCAAATGTTGTTCTCTAATTGTCAATCTGAAGACCAATTCCCGTAACTTAAATGTTCAAAATATAGTCGCAATCTCATCTCAATCTCATGACATTCAATGTAAAATGTTTTTCGAGAAATCGCGAAACTTTTGGTCGACTCTTCACGTGACCAGAGGGCTGGCCTTTTTTTTGGCCAAAGAATCAGCATTGCCATTCAACGTGGCAATGCTGCCAGCCTTCTGGGCACTTTTCCCGTTGACAACGATGCGGATGAATTTTTTGATGCCCTATGATTATTTATTTTATTTTATTTCTTCATATATTAATAATTGTATAATTTTAATGAAATAAAAAGTGTAATTTACGTATATACAATGTAAAATGTTGTCAAAAATTTAGGTTATCAAGACGTTATTTTGACAGGTTGAGACATACTTGAATGCGAACGTTCATAAAAATACAGAGACTTCTTCTCTGATTATAAGTGGAACATTGAATAAGAAAATAATAATTCGACTGTAACCTATGATGGACACAGATATTTTATTCAAAGACTATTGACACTTTATTATGAAGATGAACATTCACCGTCCGTACAAATTCACCACATGCAAAATAATGTTGTGAAAATTTCGATATTTATTTCAATAAAGATGTTACTGGTATGTAAAAAAACAAAATGCACACAAGTTTCACAGTAGTTGGCCACCAGTGACTTTTTTGTGTAAGTTTATGAGTTATGGGATATTTTCAAATTAAACCATGACAATAACCTTTAAGAAAAACTGAAATACTCTTTTTTTCTTAAAATAATATAGTGTAGACCATGCCTCATGCCGGATTACAGGATACATTACTATGAGTAGCCGTTTTTACAGTCAATATAAGTCGTTATAGGTACATTTAATTTTAGTTCACTATTTTACCGCGCGTAATGTAAAATGAACACGCTGCATCTGTACCGAGCAGTAGATAATTTTTTTATCATGGCAACACTGTATAGGCAGAATAACTTGACACCCTTGTAGAAATTTCTTCATTTATCAAAAAAGTTACATAAAAGTGAAGTGTGTAGTGAAACGTGAAGGACGATTATTTTCAAGTGATCGTAGTTTTTGCTGTAGTTATAATTGCAATTTCTCTATTTTAATAGGTGTGTTGTTGATGAACTGTCATTTGTGGACGATATAATTGTTGCAACGAGATGATTATAGAAAACCCTGACGCTTTCAAGTCGTGGTTGACCTCCATATTGGAGCCCCTGTGAGTACATCCGCTGCCATATTTTAGTATTTACAATATTGCGGTAATTTATAGAAATTCGCAATTTGTAAGGTAACTATGTAACTATCACACTGTATAAGTTTGAGGGGGTATTTCCACCTAACATGAATAATTAATGAGTAAAAGTATCAAGTTTCATTGGCTTTATTTTTTTATTTGACATAGGAGTACACATGGCGTTATTTTCGTGATTGCCAAGGTTTCAAATGGAGATTTTTGCTTACGTTTCACCTTAAAACCTTTGCATATCTACAAATAATGCGTTGTTTGTTTAAAAGCGACTAAAATTTTCAATACTTGTGACATTACGATCAAATTAGGTTTTGGTGAAATTCTTTCGCTGAAGTTAGTACATTCGCGAAATTTTTATCTCTGTGGATTATGGTTTAAGTAATGTTATCATTGTATTGTAAAGATAACATGTAAAATCACGTTTTCGTATCATAATATTATATGAAAATGTCAATCAGTTAAAATGGTACTTAACCTAAAAGTTCTTCGATGACAATTTACTATTATTATTGTTTGATCATTAATGAATCGTAAGTCGAATTAATGAGTCAGCAATTTTATGGAATTAACTTATATAATTATGACGATTTCATTTTTGTGGAAATCTTTCAAATCATTTGAAACTTTTACTAATAAAATATTTGTATAGTACTTACACTTATTTTTTAAATTATTTTTTGATATTAGCTGTTTCCCTCAGTGTAACCCGCCGCTAAAAATTAGTATGAGACAATTTAGAATTCCCCACAGGAATACTTCACTTTTTCGGGATAAAAGCTAGCCTATGTGTTAAACCAGGGTTTGAGCTACCTTCATGACAAATTTCATCCAAATCTTTTCAGACGTTTCTGCATCAAGAAGTAACAAAAATACACACATACTCAACAGCAAATTTTCGCATATTTATTAACACTTAAGCTGCCCAGTTCAAAAATACGATTTAACTTGTTTGTCATAATGTTTGGCAAATTACAATATTAAAAAAAAAAAAACATTTTTTTTTTCAACCCGCGAGCCCGGTGCTGGGCACTAAAAGTGTTAAAGGGGAATGAAACGAAAATTTTGGATCCCTATTCATGAATATTGAACATTAAATATTGAGTGCACGGGGAGTGCGAGATTTGCCTTAGTTGAAGTATGCTAAATCAAAGTCTGACAACTGAGTGACCTAATACATAGTACCTTTTATTCATTGGTATCCATACTACCATTACAAATGTGAAAGTAGCTCTGCTTCTCTTACTGTTCACTTCTCACGGTTCATCCGCTGAACCAATTTATATGAAAAATGCATATTATGCATATTATGAAATTATTAATAATTAATTTCATAATATGAATTGCTACTTGGTTTTTCGTCCTCTCTCCTAACTTTGCTGTGCCCGACAGGGTCCATTATGATCTTAACAATATTTTATAAGACCTATATGTACAAATGGAAAGCAATAAAGTATTGAGTATGCTGTGGAGATAGTTTGAGACCCTAGGACGGACATAGTATAGTTTTTAATCCACTCCTTCATCTACATCTCTGATATGCGGCATTCCCATGGATGATTTTACAGTCAAAATCTAGTTATAAATAAACTATAACTTTAAGAAATAGTTTTTAATGTGACTACAAACCTGCTTGCATAGTTTTGTTTGTGGCAGTTATTTGAATTGTGTTAAACTGTATCATTCAAACAATTTTTTTGTCTTTTCCTATAATTGTGGTTTTTATTTAGTTAATTTATAAATTCTATTGCTTTAACAGATCACTTCAAAAAATGTGCAGAATTTTTCACATCTAAAAGTATTTGTTAATACAATGTAACTTGTAGGGGATGCCCTAGAAGGACATACACTGACATTACTGGTAATATTCTTTAGAAAGGTCAGGTGCTTAGTTCTAGCACTGGACATAAGTGTATCATAAGAGATTTAAACGTAAATGAAGCAAGAAAGGAGCAGGTGGCATTCTGTAGTTCCTGCGTTCCCCCGTGTGCAAAAGGCGTCAGTTTATCTATGTTTGTTAGCTCGTACACCTGCGTGTAGCATGTTAAAATAGAATAGAATATAACCAAAGCTATCAAAAAGTGTTGTGTTTGCCCGTAATAGGCACATATTAGAATATAACCTAAGATTAATTGTATTTATGTTTATATATGTGCTGTGGGTGAACATTGAACTGTGGTGGGGTGAACTGTGGTTAAGTAAATAATAATAACAAAAGGTCCTAGAACTTTAAGTTTTTGGTAATATTTCATGCATGTGACAAGGTGGCCTGCTAAGTGGAATTTTGTAACATTACTTTCATTTTGCAGCTTTGGGATAAAAATAATAATAATAAATTTTTATTTGTTTCTCTCAAAAAATGGTACAACATAGGTCCATAGTAACTAAGTCAAAATTGCAACAATCTATCCTTTGTGAGAGCTGGAGTGTATACTGGGTCGAGACCTGTGTTACTGATCTCCAGGCTCACACCCGCAAAATTACAAATATGATTGCACTTACTACAAACGTCAGCAGGAGCTTAAAATTGTTCAGAGGTGACGACATAATTACAACCAAAATTATTCAGTTATTGTAAAGAAAAATGAAAATTTGGAGAGTGTAAGTTGTGTTTGTGGGTGCAATATACTCACACCCCAATGTCTGCACAAAGGGCGGGGAGTGTGTGTTCGAAAGTATATGTGTGAGTGAGGGTTGTATTCGGGTAAATGTGAGTGTGTGTGAATTAAGGTAAGACGCTGTCTGTAGATGAATGAAAACTATTTCACCGATCAATTAGCATATAGTAATAATGTTTTCAGTTAGTTCAGTATAGTAGATGGTTATAATGTTTTCAGTTTCTGTATAATCTAATTGAAGAAGCCAGTTCGTAATCGTTTTTTTACATAGGGATAGGCATCATGGTAATCAAAACATCCCTGAACCGTTAAAAATTGCTTTTACTAAACTTTAAAAGAGAATTGATTATAAATATGGAAATATGAAGTGTGAAAAAGACAGTAATACAGGATTGAGTGGGCGAGACAACAACAACAACTACAAAACTGAATGTAATTTTGTGGTTCAAGCATAGTCTGCAAATTTCACTGAAATTGATTCAGTGGTTGAGCGGTAAAACCGTAAAAGACAACCATAGAGAGTTTTGACGACCGATGTGGTGCGGCGGCAAAGGTCCGCCTGCGACGCAAGAGGTTGCGGGTTCGATTCCCGCCTTGGGACAAATGTTTGTACAATCTACAAATATTTGTTCCGGGTGTTCTGGGTATTTCCTATGTATAGTAAAAATATCTATCTATGTAATGTATTAAGTATATCAGTCATCTAGTACCCATAACACAAGCTTTGCTTAGCTTGGGGCTAGATGTTGCTGTGTGGATTGTCCAGCAATATTTATTTATTGTTTATTTACTTTCACATTTATAATATTAGTATAAAGATGGACAGATGGTTTAGCAGAGTTACTTGTCTAATTTCACAGACAGATCCGCATGCATAGCCTGTTCAAATTCTATTTTTGTGACACCTGTGTGGTTATACCATTAACATTACATCTTATCTGTTGTTGCACCGTTTATAAATAAAGAGTGCTGGTTAATTATAATCTGTGTGTTGGTCCTACCAAAATAGAATTCAAACATCTCGAAGCATTTATTTATAATGTCTGACATCAGCTTGCCACTGTCTTGAGTAGAGACTTCTTGCTGTTGGTTAAGTAGAGGTATTTATAGGGTTCCACATTCAAATGGTAATTGTATTGTATCGTTTGACGCGCCGATATCTGCAACTCCACGACTCTGCGCATCGAATTCAAATGGTAGAATTCGATACGGAACCATTCTAATTTTTCTATGTCTGTTTGAATGTGTTGTGAGACTGTTTACGCTATACCAATGTAATAACGAAGGAAGATGCATTCTATGTACATATTCCAGCACTTCACGCTGTCCCAAACTGACCATTTTTCCGAATTGAACATAAACCTTATTCATTTGTAATAAACTTGAATAACTAGCAAAGAAATTTGACAGAATGAGGTACCTTGATGTGTTGGCCTCTGTACCAGTACCGTATACCTCGAAATGTCAACCATAAAGAAAGAAGCGCAAGAATAGCAAGTCAAAATTCCTAAAGCGAAAAACAATTTCTTGGGAAAAATATAATTTATTAATATGGCGCCTTTTTAAAGGTGCGGGAGTTTGAATTAAAAAAAAAATATTTTTTTCAATACAAATAGATAAAATTGAAGTATCTGTTTGTGATGTCAAAAGAACAGTTAAACGCCAAGTGACCGACAAACAGTACATTTTCTATTGTGCCTCGTTGTCTGGCACAAAAAAACCAAATTTGAATTTTTGTCTGTTTGTTTGAGGTAATATCCAAAACGGCTGTACTAATTTTGATAGCTGATGTGATGAGGCGTAATTTAAGCTACTTTTATTTTAGTAAAAGAATGAGCAGTTCCGCACAAAAAATGATTTAACTAAAAAATGATAACTTTGCGCGGATAATGTCGTGGGGACCGCTAGTCTTTTATATGCACTTAAATCTTCAAGAATTTTTCTCCTTTTCTAAGACAACTTCCGTAAGAATAAGATAGTGGTTCAATGACGACACGGCGACACAGTGGCTGGGCGATTGACTGCTGCGCCGCATGTCATGGGTTCGATTCCCGCACGGAACAATTATTTGTATGGCCTACATGGTACTTAGTTCTCTTCGGTTCCGGGTCTAACTGTTTGTGTATGTGAGTTTAAATGTTTTTTAACGCTCCCCCGATACAGGAGAAATCCCTAGTGTGGGGTAACGTTTTTTGAATAGAAAAAAAGTACTAATAACATTTTTTTTTCTTTCTTTAGACAACTTGGGTAATAGTAAGATAGTAGTTAAATGTTAACCAATTTTAGTAATAATATTCTTGGTCTGTCTTAGCAATGAGATAAGAATATCTTTACTGTTAGGTAAGGTATGCTGACATAATGTTTTACTGATAGTAGTGTTAAAAATAGACACGTATTTATACAACTAGCTCTTACGCGCGAATTTGTCCGCGTAGAATTTCATGGGCTTTCATTTCTTTTTTGCGTGGAACCCTGATTCTTTTCTAATGTAAAAGTAGCCTAAGTTACTTCTTATAACACCTGCTATCTGCTAGTGACATATCAGTCAAAATCGGTTCAGCCATTTTGGAGATTACCCGGAACAAAAAGACGACAAAATTTTGAAAAATTGTTCTTCCTACTGTCCTTCTTAATTATGCATTGACATTACAAACATACACAAACAATTTTATTTATACATAATATGTGTAGATCACGTGAATTAAAATTGAAACTGAATGACTTGCCGGTCTAGTGGTTGTAAGCGCTACTGCTAAGCATGACGTTTGACGACCTATGTGGCGCAGCGGGTGAAGGTCCGCCTGCGACGCTGGAGGTTGCGGGTTCGATTCCCGCCTTGGGACCAATGTTTGTACGAACTACCAAAAATTGTTCCGGGTGTTCTGGGTATTTTCTAGTATAATAAAAAATATCTATCTATGTAACGTATTGTATTAAGTATATCAGTCTTCTAGTACCCATAACACAAGCTCTGCTTAGCTTGGGGCTAGATGATACTGTGTGGATTGTCCAGCATTATTTATTTATTATTTATAGGGTTTTCAGTAGCCCTTAAACAAACCCGTACACACAAATTCTAAACCAGGTAACCTGTAAAACGTCCGGTCCAATATCGGTTCATGCAAAAGTTAATTTTCAGTTGAAGTTGATTTAGTTACGTATAAATATATAAGGAATCGAAGAAATCTTGTGTAAAAACTCTTACGGAATTGCACCTGAGGTAGTCACTGCATCATCTGGATCCTCTGTTGAGCTCGGGGCTTAAAACCGCCGCACAGGTTAATCAAAAGTCAAGCTACGCTTGCCTAGGTCAGTCTGTGCATGGGTGACCGTTCGTAACATATCGAGACTCCTCCGTGCCTCGGAAAGCACGTTAAGCCGTTGGTCCCTGCTGTCATTTGCAGATCTTTGATAGTCGTTACGGGTAGTCAGAAGCCCGAAAGTCTAACAACCAGTCTTACCAAGGGGTATCGGGTTGCCCAGTAAGTGGGTTTCGGAGGTCAGATAGGCAGTCGCTCCATGTAAAGTACTGGCTGTATCCGGTTAGACTGGAAACCAACCCCAACATAGTTGGGATAAAGTCTAGGCAGATGATGGTCTCTGCATCACTCGAAAGGTTGACTGGTAGAATTATAAGATAAACTAGCTAACCCAGCTAACGTTGTGTTGCCATATAAGATGTTGGGGTGGACCACCCTCATCACTTAGGGGTATGAAAAATAGATGTTGACCGATTCTCAGACCTACCCAACATGCACACGAAAAATCAGTCAAGCCGTTTCGGAGGAGTATGGTTACTAACATTGTGACGGGAATTTTATATATAACATAATAAGAACTGGTGACATGTTGGCGTACTGCCACCTGCACCTGCCTAACCCTTCAGGGAATACAGGCGTTATGTTATGTTAATAATAATATCATCGCTCTTTCTCTTCGATTCCAGCTGCGATGCTGACCCTGCAGCCCTCGCTAAGTATGTGTATGCTCTGGTCAAGAAGGATAAACCCCTCGACGAGCTCCGAGAGGTGATGGTTGATCAGCTGGACGTGTTCCTTCAGCAGGGTATGTGTCTGTCAGGCTTTAAATAACTATTGACGACCGGTATGGCGCGGCGGGCGCAGGTCCGCCTGCGAGGTAGGAGGTTGCGGGTTCGATTCCCTTCTTGGGACAAATTTTTGTACGATCTACAAAGTTTTGTTCTGGGTGCTCTGGGTATTTGCCATGTATAATAAAAAAAAAAACTATCTATCTAATTTATTGTATTAAGGATATCAGTCATCTAGTACCCATAACACAAGCTCTGCTTAGCTTGGGGCTAGATGATGCTGTGTGGATTGTCCAGCATTATTTATTTATTTATTATTTATTTATAGGGTTTTCAGTAGCCATAAACAAACCCGTACACACACATTCTAAACCAGCTAACCTGTAAAACGTTGTTCTATATTGGTTCATGTTAAATTTATGTTTAAATTTTATAAGGAAGGCACAAATTAGTATCACCCATGAATATAGTAAAAATATTTGAAACAAACGTTTTCAATTTTAAAATCGTTCGTCAATTCGAACGAATTTTAAAATTGAAAACTCTTCGTTAGGTTTACTTCAAGCATTCAGGCTCACTGAAGTTCAGAACCTGCCCAGCGGCTAATTAGATGATGACGTCAATATAGTTACAAGGTGAAAGCTAGGCCTTTTAAACCCGACCCCACCTAGAGCTGCTCACAATCAAAATTCAACTATTCAAATTAGGCTGAGAGTCAGCACTTTTTGAATGTCAAAATTTCCCCCAAAACGCCCACCCACAACTGTTTTAGCTACGAAGAAGAAAAAAACTCCCTGGAATACATCTGTCTCTCTGACTTCCACAATGTAGTAACTGGTTAACACGATGCCCTTTTGTAAGACTGGTTGTCAGACTTTCATGATTCTGACTACCCTTAACTACTGTCGTTGTTTAGGGCAATAAGGTCTTTATATAATACGTCTTCTCTCTTAAGATTTTTATTTTGAACTAAACTAATAGCTAAATGGACTGTATAAACGTATGTTGAATGTGTTTGTGTAGTATGTCTGTGTGCGTGAACGGTTTGCGAGCAACTAAGGGATCTGTGTGTACTTATCTATATAATTAGACAGTCGTAGATCTAAGAATGACAGCCGGGACCAACTGTGAAACCATAGCTTGCTTAGTTATTATAAATACCAGTAAATAAAAAAGGGCATTGTCCTCTGATACCACTAATCTATCATTTAAATAGAACGCTATCGTAATGCAATCTTTTTAACAAGTTGGCGTGGAGAATGACGTCACAACAAATATAAAACTAACTAGCTGCGCCACGCGGTGTTTTATGTATTTATTTATTTATTTAAGGAAAACAAACAGAAGCACAATAAGATCTAGACATATTATCTTAAATATATATTTTGAACAATTATGATAACCCACTACGTATCTCATAAAGAGTAAAAAGTATTTAAAAATAGCTAGTAACACAGATACATTACCTATAGTGTTACTCGCGTTTAAAAAAATCACCATGAGACGATTCGAAATGCTCATGGAAATAAATACGTCAGTTTCTTGGGATGAAAAGTTGTCCATGTGTTAATCCATGCTATGAGCTACCCTCATAACAATTTTCATCTAAATCCATTATGCCGTTTCTGCGTGAAGGAGTAATAAACATAATTTGTTTAATTATTTTTTTAATCTTTCCCCACACTAGGAAATCCTCCTGTGTCGTGGGTGCGTTTACAAACATTTGAAGTCACATACACAAGCAGCCAGACCAGGGAACAACTACCTGTAGGCCATACGAGTATTTGTTCCGTGCCGGAATCGAACCCAAAACACGCGGCGCAGCAGCCGATCGCTCAGCCACTGCGCCATGCGTTGTTTCGAGTCTGGCTGTTTTTGTATGTGACTCTAAATGTTTATAAACACACCCACGATACAGCACAAATTCCTAGTGTGGGGCAATATAAAAAAATGAAAGTTGTAAAAGTCTCCAAGACCCTCGTTTTACCTTCCGCTCTGTATTTATAAACTGGGATATGTTTTTAACTGATGTAATAATTTCAGAAACAAAACCATTTGTCGAGATGCTATTCAAGGCTCTTGAAAGCAGTGATTACTTAACAGCAGCCAGGGAGGAGAAGAAACCGCCGTCGCCGACGCCGGCAGACGCCGAGACATTGACGGAACCTGAGATGGAAAACCACGGTGAGTAAAACCTCTTCAAGTCACATTGGCACGGTTTGCTCAGTCGATGAGCAATAGGGATGTGTCCTAGGTAAAAATATATTAAGTCTATTTAGTCCGTCTGTAAAATTACCAAAAAATATTGGACACGTATTTTTTTGCTTACACATCAAAGTTCAGGAGAAGGGGCTTGTGACGTCACTGTCACGTTAAAAGTGTGGCACGGCGTGACGTCACGCGCAATTTCAACGCAGTATATCGTCGTCATTTTTGGTTTACGTGACAAATGAAAAAATACGTGTCCAGCATTTTGGAGTAATCCAATTTTCGGATCAATCAGAATTTTTAAGGACACTACCCTATTGACTGCTACGCCGTGTGTCGTGGGTTCGACGTCCGCACGGAACAAATATTTGTATGGTCTACAGGTAATTGTTCCGGGACTGGCCTTTTGTGTATGTGAATTTAAGTGTTTGTAAACGCACCAACGGTACAGGAGAAATTCCTAGTGTGGGACAAAGTTTTTTAAAACAAAAAAAAAAAAATCCCTGTCATTGTTTTGGCCTGCGCAAACTAGCGAATGGGACGGCAGAGGATTTTGAATTTATCAATTGAATTTTATACTTGTTCAGTCGAAATAAGGTTCAATGTTCGGCGATCGACCACAAAACTGCGCTGCGATGCTCAGAGTTCGATTGGATCATTAGACATCATTGGTTCACCGATGTCAGTGATGTCGAAGATAACTTTTTTTAAAACTATTCCCTTGAATTTCCCCTGTGTTTACAAACATTCAAACTCACATGCCCAAACGGCCAGACCCGTAACAACTACCTGTAGGCCTTACAAATATTTGTCCACCCTAATCGAACCCACGACACGCGGCGCAGCAGTCAAACGTTCAGCCACTGCGCCAACCGTGCCGAATCTTATAAAGTATATATGAATTGAAAATTAAATACTGGTACTTATCAAGGTTTGAACCTACAACCTCTTGCCACGAGGCGGTCATCACGACATTTAATATCTTTTATAATGAGTGTCAATGGCTATAAATTGTGTAACATGGCCTTCCCTCAAAGAATTTAACTGTATCAAAACAAATCTCATTGGGAGAACTTCTATTTTTATTTTGAAGCAGATGGGAGTATGATATTTTATTACTATGCTTTGGTCTTGATTTTATTTATGAATACAAAACAATACGATTATCTGTCTAATATATACATATCTCGTGTCGCTTTTATTTGGTAGCAGATGGGAGTATGATATTTTATTTCTATGCTTTGGTCTTGATTTTATTTATGAATATAAAACAATATGATTATCTAATATTATAAAATTCTCGTGTCGCAATGTTTGTTACCAAACTCCCGGACGGCTGGACCGATTTGTATGAAATTTTGTGTGCATATCGGTTAGGTCTGAGAATCTGCCAACATCTATTTTTCGTACCCCTAAATGATAAGGGTGGTCCACCCCAAACATTTTATATGGCAAAACAATGTTTGCTGGGTCAGCTAGTCTTTTTATATAAAACAAAGTCGGGTTAGTTACACCATTTATAAGTCAAGCTTTGTCTTCGCCCGGAATAGCAGAATAAATATTAAAACTGACGAAAAAAATAGCAGGCAGTAGCTCGCCGGGTCAGCTAGTATCTACATACATAAATTATTGTATCTATCTGTATGTCTATTTAGTCAATAAGTAAAGAAGACTGAAAACTGTCTTAAATCTACGCCCTGTCCGTCTTATTTTTTTTGTTACTACATAAGTTGTTGAGTTACTGTGAAAAGTTTTTAGTACAAATTGAAGTTGTATTTCGTCTACAAGTATAAATTGTTACATGGTAGAATGTATCAGGTACAAATAACTACTAATGTAACAACTCATGTATGTACCTAAATGCAATGCAAATATATTATTTCTATTCTTAGACCTCTCATTATTTATGTTGGTTCCGGCTGTTACTTTCATATCTTTGAAACCAGATAACACCGTCTGGTAGGAGGATCTTTACTTCTCTGTGGAAGTCGAGGAACTTGTTGTTGCCACATTTTTACTTATAATCCCTAATGTTTTTGACCTTATAACGTCTTATGAATCGATGAACGCCGGCTGCACTCACGAAAAAACATGACTCATTGTCACGTTCCGCCTGAGTCGAGCGTGCAAGCGAGAGCGCGGAACGCGGCTTGTGACGTATATATCTCTTACGACGTTATCACGTAAACCGACTTTACAGACAACCATTTGTTTTTCTAGTTGGTGTCCCATTAATCACTTCTCCCGTATCGGGCGGCGAGACCCGCGGACGCTCTCCGTGCGCGGGCACGTTAGCGGGCACGCTGGCTCCGGGGGATGCGGCCGGCGGGATTGGCGCGGGCGCATTGGCGGGCACGCTGGCTGCGGGCCCCCTGCCGGGCACGCTGGGCGGGGGCGCGCTGGGCGCAGGCGCGGGCGCGGGCGCAGGCGCGGGCGCGGGCGCGGGCGCGCTGGGCGGGGGCGCGGTGCGCGCGCGGCTGGTGGTGTCGCGCGGAGCAAAGATGGCTGCGCCCGTGGCGCCTGTGGCTGCCGCAGTGCCCAGGGGACATCCGCATAATGAGCATACGCTAGTAAAGGTAAGCTATCTACATAATACGTTAGTTTCCTTAAAAAATCAGATTGGTCCGAAAGTTGGATCACTCAAAAATACTGGACACGTATTTTTTCTTTTGTCACGTGAACCAAAAATGACGACGGTATAGTGCGTTGAAATTGCGCGTGACGTCACGCCGTGCTACACAAGCCCCTTCTCCTGAACTTTGATGTGCTATATCATAGTCACTTTTTATTGAATTAAGTAAGCAAAAAATACTTGTCCAATATTTTTTGGTAATCTTACTGACGGACTAAATAGACTTAATATATTTTTACCTAGGAAACATCCCTATTATATAACAATACAAGTTTTTGCCACCGGCTTCACTCGCGTTAATGTAAATTTTGTGAAGCCCTCGGGAACAGTACTTTTTTTCTGGAGTAAAGTAGTTTTTGTGTACCTCTAACAATGTGTATCAAAATTTAATGAACTCAGCGTGGCGTGATGATGAAAATACCCATATCTAACTGGATAAAACGGTTGTTATCGTGGTTGAAAACATTTTTAACCAACTTTACATCTATAGTGTTAGGCTGTTCCCTACATAATAACTTCCTCATAGTAAACATTATTTATATTAATGAGTACTTTCACCTCAACTATCAACATGAATTTTATTATTTCAGGTAATGCCTTTAACTGAGCTGCTGGAAGAACCAGTGGATCAACCTCCAAGAAGACGAGACAGAAGGGGAGACTCGGTCAGTATTTATATTTATTAGTGTTGAGAGGATGAATGAAAAGGGACTAAAAAAGGTAGATGATATGAGGCAGATGTAAGTGGAAACGACGGGACGCTCTAGAAGGACATACGCTGACCATATTGGTGATGTTCTTCAGAAAGGTCTGTAGTGCTTAGTACTCGCAACTGACGTGCGTGTATGATCAGATTTATGAAAGCATATGAGTATGCAAGAATTGTAACAGATGGTAGTATTATACCATCCTGTTAGTATTCATTCTACTTCAGTGCAAAGACATCTTCTCATACAGGGAAGGCACGAGCATTAATCACCACGCTTGCTCGAGGCGGTTTGGCGATTTGTGCTAAATAAGTGTTATCTCTTTCTATCTTATGTCAGTTAACATAACATAATTAATAATGTATTTTTATTTTTATAATTGACAGGCACGCGATGCAGACAGAAGGCGTCGTCGCTCGAGGTCGTGGGAGAGGCGCGCACGCGCAAGAAGACACGCGCGGGACAACGAACACAATAGCGATGTTAGAAGGTGACTAAAGTTTCCAATTTATTTATTCATAGCTGTGCTTGCGACTTCGTCCACCTGGAATCCGACAAAATTGTATGGTTTTTTTTTGTGCGGAAACCTAATTCTTTTTCTGACATAAAAGTAGCCTAAGTTACTCCTTAACACATCAGCTATCTGCCATTGAAATTCCCGTCGATATGATCTAATAAAGTACTGTTGATCTTTGATAGTCGTTACGGGTAGTCAGAAGCCCGAAAGCCTGACAACCAGTCTTACCAAGGGGTATCGGGTTACCTGGTGACTGTGTTGTGGAGGTCAGATAGGCAGTCGCTCCATGTAAAATACTGGTATTTAGCTGCTGCAAAATTGGTGTACCTACACGCCTTAGAAAATTTTTGGTGGGGGACTTTCTGTCCTTGTCGCGCATCAAAGTTCGGAAGAAGGGGCTTGTAACGTCACTTTTACGTGAAAAGTGTACCACGGCGTGACGTAACGCGAAATTTCAACGCAGTATATCGTCGTCATTTTTGGTTTACGAGACAAAAGCAAAAATAGGTGTCTAGTATTTTTGAGTAATACAACTTTCGGACCAAACAGAATTTTTAAGGACACCACCCTATTTCTACTAAAAAACGATTAATTTATTTTACAATTAGCTTGTTGCCCTCGAACTCGTTCATGTGGAATTACACAATTTTAAAGGTTTTATTGTTTTCTGCGCAACCGTTATTATTTTTATCTTTGCTGCAGCCGAACTAGGTAAGATGCCTCTATCTCGGCATGCATCGTATCTATATCTATGGCGGTCATGATAAATGACGTCAGTTGTCTGTAGCAGTGTCTCTGTCTACCAAGTGATTTTAAATCAGTAAATTAAAACATTTTTGCCAAAGCTAATGATCCTCATTTCCGTGCTCACAAACGTTGCCCTTTAGGGAACTATCGGTCTTAGATTACATGTAAATAACGTCTATATTTGTTTGTCTCGCAGACGGCCGCTGTCTCGCTCGCCGTCGCCGCGCGGTCGCTACAGAAACCGAAGCCCACCACCTCCACCAACTATTTCAGACAGACTGAATAGTAGATCTAGGTATGTTCCAGTAGTTAGTTATGATCTTTTTATGTGCGTATAACTCGGCAAAATGTACTGAACAGCTGATTTTTTTTAGCGATTTTGGCGTTGGCCCCACGGTGAAAAATGTCGATAATGATGAGGAGAATGACCCCTTATGTGCTTACGCGTTTATTCTGTTACATGTTGTATTTCGATATATTTCGTTATTTTTGGTTGTCCAAAAATACTTAAATATCGCTATTTCAGGCTAGGGTTGTGCCTAGCCTAGCACCCATCAAATCCTGCAGCGATCAATGCTCGCAGGACGAGTTATCAGGTCTTCATTTTTGTAACATTACCACACTTGTACTAGTCTGAAATTGGGTGCTAATCTCCACCTGAACAGATTTACCCAGCTTCCTGATTATTCATTTAACGTATAACGCCATAACATGGCACGCTATGTGTACTAAACGATAAGCTTTTGTTAAATCGGCTCTCATTTCGCGTTATAATATATCAAAGAGGTAAACTAAACTTCATAGCGGCTAGACACGTTTCTAAATAACACTGATAACTTTGGTTCAAACCCGTTATAACGATAGCGTTATAATATAATAGTAAAAGTCTATAACGCATTCGGAATTGAACATCCCGGATGTAGTCTTAAATAATTAAAACACTTTTCAATTATATATAGTCCATACGGATAGTTAGAAGCCCAAAAGTCTGACAAGCAGTCTTACCTAAGGGTATATGGGTGTTGCCATTACTGTTTGTCTACTGTAATTAATCTCCAACTAGTTAGACAGGTAGCCAACCACGGCACAGTTAGGTAAAGGCTAGGCATGATTTGAAGTACTAATATATTCCCTATTTGCATATTGTACGCTTCAGTAGTTATTTAAAACACACACATAAATAGTAATTAATCATATTTTATTATTTTATTTCACAGATCACGATCACCGACCATCCGTGACCGCGACCATGAGCGTGAAAGAGAAAGATTGAGGATTCCCCGCGAGTTAGAGCGAGATAGAATGTCTCGGGATAGAGAGCATAGAGACAGGCTGTCCCGCTCTAGAGATAGGGAACGGTAATCATTTGTTTTAGTTATCTTTTATTAACTATTTCCCATGGGGATAGGCATAAACTACAGAACGCCATCATTTGGCACAAAAACATGTGATTTAAAAATGACTGGGCTGATGGACCAGCTCATGATCTTTAGAAACGTTAGGTGAATTAAAGAAAGGAAGGAAAACATTTATTTCGGACATGCACATGCACACACAAATTTAAAGTAAAGATAAACAAGTTAACCTAACAAAAATTGCGGACCTGTGCGAGGCGAAAAAGGCAAGGGTGCAAATAATCGTGTATGACCACATATATGACCGTAAATGAAGCAAAAGGAGTTAGTTAGGACCGTAGCAAGTGGCGTTCTGTAGTTTAGACCTACACCCATAGGGAAAAGGCTTGGGTTGTATTTGTAGCGACATCTATCTCGCCATATACGAACTAAATTTGACGTATTCTACATGGCGATATTAAAGTTATCCGCGCGATTGAACATTGTATACAAGAACCCGACAACAGCCGTCGGGCAGTAGCCCGCCAGACACAGCACCCGGCTGCTCGGAGGATTCCTCCCTTTTCAATGGCCGATTAGGAACTTTACACCTTCATACCCCCAAATATGACTGTGTATTGTATTCCGTCTCCCTCTCCAGCTAATCCATTTGTGTTTCATCCGCAGGTCGCGCGAGAGATCACGTGACCGCTCTCGTGGCTCTACGTCCCCTCACCCCGAGTCAAGGCTGGAGCTCAACGACGCTTACAAGCGCCGCTGTCGAGACTTTGACGGTGAGTACACTGCCTTGACCGCCAGAAAGGCACGCGCGTGCCCTCCACGCCAAGCCTTCTCGAAAGAACAACAGTGGCTGGTGGAGTTGACTGAGCCACTGTTGGTCTTCCGTAAAAAAAAATAGAAATTCTACAGTGGTATAACATGTATGTTTTTATTACAGAAAAGGGTTACTGCATGCGCGGCGACTTATGTCAATGGGACCACGGCAGTGATCCCGTTGTGCTGGAAGATGCCTCGGCCGCGTTGTCCGGCGTGTTACTGCCGCCTGCACCTAGCGTTCCTGGTCAGTACTTTATACTAGTTATGAAACGGATAGTGTGATGAAACGGATAGTGGGGTGAAGCGGATAGTGTGATGAAACGGATAGTGGGATGAAGCGGATAGTGTGAAGAAACAGATAGTGTGATGAAACAGATAGCCCGTTGAAACGGATAGTTTGATGAAGCGGATAGTGGGGTGAAGCGGATAGTGTGATGAAACGGATAGCCCGTTGAAACGGATACGTTGATGTAACGGATAGCTGGGTGAAGCGGATGATTTATTTATATTTATGAAACAGTCTTTTTATTGACAGCCTTATTGGATTCATATTCATATTTATTTGCGTTCCACAAGGTATAAAATAAGATGTTAGTGAAAGGCTTAAAGCTAAGAGCCGTTGTAGACCCCGACAGGGCACAGCAAAGTCAGTAGGAGAGAGGAGAAAGAACACTGTGTGTTTAATTATAGTAAATAAGTGAGGTATGAGGTGTAATATATTAGGTGAGGTATAATTTATTTGGCGCTTCTTTTATTTTATTATTTAACTATTTATTTTTTGTATTTATGTGTATGTCCATACTGAGTATTTATTTGTTGGCAAATTATATATAAATTAAGTAACTTCATACTTGCATGAAGCTACTTATAATTTATCATCTAAGTATTCACTTATACTATAGTAGCATTTGCTTACAAGAAAAAGCTTCAATTTATTGATAAAGATGTTGTATTTTTTTACATTCTTTATTACTTCGGGTAGTTTATTATATATTTTTATGGACATTACTACGGTACTATTAGAGTGCATTTTTAGTCGCGATTTTGGTAGGTTTAGTCTATTTTTATGCCTTAAAATAATTTTCGTTTGTATGTCTTCCCTTTTTGTGAAGAATTCTGGGTACTTTCGCACAAACTTACAAACTTCAAGTATATACAGACCGGGTAGGGATAAAATCTTTAGTTCCTGAAAGTATGGTTTACAGCTATCGGTGACTTCAATATTTACTAAGATTCGAATTATTTTTTTTTGTAGGGTAAATAGCGTGGGCGAGTCAGTGCTATTGCCCCATAAGATGACACCATATTTGAGCCAACCGTAGGCATACTCGTAGCACGTTACTAGTGCAGTTTTAAGATCTGTAGTTTTTTTGATCTCGCGGAGGGCGTATGAAAATTTGGATAATTTTGCTCTTACTTTTTTAATGTGAGGCTTCCAATTTATGTGTGTATCAATATTAAGGCCTAGTAGGGAAAACTCATTAACTACTTCTAATTTATTATTTTTAAAGCTAAAGTTTATATTTGTTGGTATTTTTTGGCGAGGGTGGAATGAAATGATTTTAGTTTTATTGAAATTAATTTCTAGGTTGTGTTCCGTCATCCAATTTATTGTAGAATCTAGTATTGAACTTAGTTTATTATTCAAATTGTTGTTATTTTCGCATGAGGTAAGTATAGATATGTCATCAGCGAACAGGACACAGGTTTAGTGGTCCCAAGCTCTGTTTGCTAAGTGGGCAATATGTTATTGAGTTTTTCCAATTGGCATTTTCTCAATAGCAGTCCGGAGTGTAGATTTGTGCCTGGTTGATGGCAATATGCTCACCCCCTATTACATGGGACTTTTACATCACTGGTGAAACGTTAGTGTAATATAGGTACACATCTGCCTAACCCTTATAAACATAACGCTATTCTAATATTGAAGTGTTATAATCTGCTTTATTCCACAGAATACAACCCCCTGACGCCGGACATCTGGTGCGGCGGCTTCCCTGCCTACCCCCCCCCGCACGCGCACCACCCGCACCCGCCCAGGGAGCTTATACCCATACCTAGGTTAGTAATATCTGAACTCAAAATGTAAAGATTCACGAACAAAAATCCAGCTCAAGATTCAATTTCCAGTCAATAGCCATCATCATCAATATCGCATTGCCCAGTAACTGGGTTGTAGAGGTCAGATAGGGCAGTCACTCTATGTAAAATACTGATAATCAGCTGTATCCGGTTAGACTGGAAACCGACCCCAACATAGTTGGGAAAAGGCTAAGCAGATGATGGCTGATGATGAGCCTATAGTGTCATCACAATACAGTCTTGTTTTCTGTTTTATTTTGCATGTTGGCATCTTATGCAGTCAACATGAAAAACATTCCTAGACGTCTTTTGTTTGCACCAAATATTTTTAATTTAACAATGTGTGTTTAGAAAAAAAAAACGATTTATCTATCTATCCATAGTTATGCTAGGGATTGACAGTTCACTTCGGCAGGCCCTAACTTCCAGCCGCACAAGTGTATTGACTGAGTGTTCTACTAGCAGCAGGTTTGCTTCCAGGATCCGCCACTCCCCCCCCGGGCCGCGCGCCCCTCCCGGCGCCGCGCCGCCGAGGCAGCCGCCGCCGCATAAGAAGAACTTCGACTACAACCGGTTTGGTAAGCATGACAACATAAAGCAATAATGATAAGGGCGATGTGCAGTCAGATATGAGATCGGAATGTTGGGCCACAAAAGGGATGAATGATGCAGCGGAGATGAGAATACTAAGAGGAATTGGTGGTGTTACGTGAATGGATAGAATAACAAATGACTATGTACTTAAGAGGGAGTCAGAAAGTGGAGCCGGTAAGTCATCTTCAAGTTCAGACATCAGTTGTCGTGGTATGGGCATGTGATGTGGAGGGATGAGGATCTTATTGTGAATAAAGTTTTGAGTATAAAAGTACGGTTACAAGTGTTGAGGAAGACCAAAGAAATGATGGAGGGAGGGATTGTGTGACAAATGAGAATTGAGGAATGAAAGAAGACATTCTTCTTAATTCTTTCTTCTTAAAAACGTTGCCCCACACTAGGAATTTCTCCTGTATCGTGGGTGCGTTTACAAACATTAAAACTCACATACACAAACAACATGCTGCGCCGACCACAAATAAATTTGCATAAGGCAGAAGGATGATGATAATTGATATTTATTTTGAAAATCGGTTAAAAACAAGAGAGATACTACTTTTTGACGTGTAAAAAGCGATTTTCTAACCAATTTACAGAAAACATCATATATAATTTAAAAACTTATTTTTAATATGAATGTCGCACACCCGCAGGCCCCGCGCGCCCCCCGCTGCCCGCCAGCGCCGCCAACTGCTCGCTGGAAGTGAAGAAGGTGCCGCGCGGACTGAACGACATCACGCATCTCAACAATCATTTCTGCAAGTTTGGCAAGATTGTTAATATACAGGTGCGTTGCGTAACTAAACTTTTTATTTTGTTGCGTGGTGGAAAATCCTCGTGGATGTCCTCTGCCCTGAGGGGTCTGTTGGACTCTTACTGAATAAAAACCACCCCGGTGTTCCCACCCTACACTTGCACCGGGTATCATGGGAACTAGTGCATCATCATCTCTCAATCTCTTTGCCCAATCAAATTCACCCAAATTGAATGAATTGAATGGTGAATTTACAAGAACAGCTACCCATAGAATTTGTTATGGTAATTAGCGGAACTATGTATTTTTATTTTTTTTTATTTTTTAAGTATGCTACAACATCGCATTGGGTATAGCCTGTAAGGATATTTGTATGTTTAAAGTAAATAAATATATAAAATAAATAAATAAATCATCTGTCAAACCTAATCTAACTATGTTGGGGTCAGCTTCCAGTCCAACCGGGTGTATTTGAGTACTAGTATTTTACATGGAGCGACTCCCTATCTGACCTCTACAACCCAGTCACTAAGGAACAATGCATAACAACAGTCAAAGATCTACGAATGAAATTTGATATCAATGGCTGAACGTGCCTTTCGAGGCTCAACGACCTTTGCAAGAGTTCCATACCTTTGACGACCGATCTGGCGCGACGGACCAAGGACCGCCTGCGACGTAGGAGGTTGCGGGTTCGATTCCCGCCCTGGGACAAATGTTTGAAAACGATCATCAAAACGATCTCCAAAGTTTTGCTCCGGGTGTTCTGGGTATTTGCTATGTATAATAAAAAATATCAATCTATTTAATGTATTGTATCAGTCATCTAGTACCCATAACACAAGCTCTGCTTAGCTTGAGGCTAGATGATGCTGTTTGGATTGTCCAGCATTATTTATTTATACCTTGAACATAAACCCAACTGGCTGTTATTAATTAAAATTCATTATAAATATTATTTCCCACCTGAAATTACTTAGTTGCAGTCATTAGTCTGAATTCATACCCAGGTCGATGGCAATAGGCTGGCCACCTACATGGGACTTTTACAAAACTGACCAAATATGCGTGTCCGACAGGTGCACTTCTGCCTATCCCCTTTGGGGAATACAGGCATGATGTTATATATGTATGTTAACCGTATTATCTCCTTTCCACCCCAGGTGTGCTACGACGGTGACCAAGAAGCGGCTCTCATTACGTTCAGCAACCCGACTGAAGCTAATGTGGCTTACAAGAGTACGGAGGCTGTCCTTAATAATAGATTTATCAAGGTCTTCTGGCACAATCCTGAGGTTAGTATCCTTTTTACTTGACTGCTACAGTAGGAGGGTAATGTATTGCGAGTGTGTTTGTATATTTGACGATGTGGCGCGGCGGGCGATGGTCCGCCTGCGACGCAGGAGGTTGCGGGTTCGATTCCCTCCCTGGGACAAATGTTTGTACGATCTACAAATATTTGTTTCGGGTGTTCTGGGTATTTGCTATGTATAATAAAAAATATCTATTTATGTAATGTATCGTATTAAGTATATCAGTCATCTAGTACCCATAACACTCTCTCTCTCTCTCTCATAGCTCTGCTTAGGTTGGGGCTAGATGATGCTGTGTGGATTGTCCTGCATTATTTACTTATCATACACGCATACACGTTGCGAGTACTACGCAGCTGACCAGAAATTTGATAATTCCTTTTAATAATATATCCTAGCCTTACAACCAACAGAACAAGCAGGAGAACATGGCGCCGGGCGGTCAGCTCGCGAACAAGCAGACGGACAGACAGAACTCCCAGCATCCGATGTCCCACAACAAGGTCCTCATCAACAGAGACAATATTAAGGCCACGGCCGACCATAATGCGAAGCAGCTTATGGAGAAGGTGAGGAGATATTTTGCTAGCACATATCATAACATCACTTTGACGACACGGTTGGCGCAGTGGTTGAGCCATCGGCTGTTGCGCCGCGTGTTGTGGGTTCGATCCCCGCACGGAACAAATATTTGTATGACCTACGGGTTATTGTTACGGGTCTGGCTGTTTGTGTATGTGAGTTTAAATGTTTGTAAACGCACCCACGATACAGGAGAAGTTCCTAGTGTGGGGCAACAATATTTATATAAAAAAAAGTTCTGTATCCCTCGAAGGGTTGGGCAGAGGTGTAGAGAGGCCTATAGTAACACCCACATTTCGTCAGTTATGTTTAAGCCCCAGTCCCAGTGGTCCCAAGTGCGACAGCTGAGCGTGCGGTCCTAGGATCGATTTCCAGGTCGCGCAGTGTTGTTGACTTTTTCCAATAGGAATTTTCTCTTTAGCAGCTCAGAGTCTGGATCTAGTTAGTTAGAGTCTGGTTACTCTATTACATGGGACTTAAACATAAATGGCCAAACAGAATTTTACAACCCGTGGCGTGCACTCCATACATGCATAAGCACTGCATACCCTGTGATCCCATACATATGTACATACATACATGCCCCTCTAAATGATAAATAACTTAAAGGTAACATAGCCTAGGTACTTGCTTGTTGTATCTACCGTAGGTACAACAAGCTGAAACAGGTAAGTTTTTTTTTTTTTCACTTAAAAAAACGTTGCCCCACATTAGGAATTTCTCCTGTGTCGTGGGTGCGTTTACAAACATTTAAATTCACATACACAAACAGCCAGGCCCGGAACAACTACCCGTAGGCCATACAAATATTTGTACCGTGCGGGAATCGAACCCGCGACACGCGGCGCAGCAGTCGATCATGCCAACCGTGTCGTCAAACACAGGCATTTTGTGCATTACCTGTCTCAAATCTCTGTGCACGCTACTGTTTACAACCCATTGCAAATTAATACATTCACAGACTAACATCTTTGCGTAAATTTACAGCAAGAAAAAGAGAAAGAGAAAGAGCTAGCGAACGGAGTGGAGCCAAAAAAAGAGATCGTGAAACAGTCCATAACAAAGAGTAAACAAGTGATGGAGATGCACAAGAGAGCGCAAGCGTTGTTGGAGACACAATTGCAGCAGCAGATGCTGTTGATACAGCGATTGGAATCTGGTGAGACCTTAGTTTTTTATTACCAGAGGTCGGAATTAGGTAGAGTTATTTATGTACTTGCATCGAAATATTAATATGGATCTTCCTGGGATTTCCCGGGATTTATAATATAATCCCGTGTGGCCAACAATATCAGAAATAAATAATAATAAAAACCACAGAGATAGATAAGACTTTCGGACATCCGATGTCGTATGGTTTAAATTGTGTAAAAGTAAATAACTTCTTTATCAATTATAATCCCGGGATTTCAGGACATATCTACTTAATTCTTTCGCTGTATGAAATCAGTGTAAGTACATAAATAACTACCTAATTCCGACCTCTGCTTATTACTAACTAACTAGTCGGTAAGTTTTTTGAAATTTTCCAACTTTCAGACCAAACAGAATTTTTAAGGACACTTAACCTATTGCATAGAAGTCATGTAGGCTAGCATCAGCAAACTAACTTATAACTATTGTATTTCCTTTGATAGGTAACGTAACCGGCCCCCAGCGTGCAGCCTTGTTAGAAGCGATCAACTCCGCTCAGGAAGGCATTGAGAAGCTGCGTAAAGAACTGGTCGCGTACAACGGAACGCTCAAACAGATGCAGGTATGTTCCTTTATGTATAAAATGTGATCTCTGTAATTTTCTAGTGTTATATGATTTAAGAGCCTTTTTCCCATACAATAGGGAAACGGACTAGTATATAAAAAAAAACTGAATCTGGTTCGAAAGATGTAACAGATAAAAATTCATGGTGTATTCAAGGTTTTAGGGACATCGACTGACATCCTAAAACCATTATTTCAGTACCTACATGATTCTGGACCCAATAGTGTTCAATTTTCCCCAGCTTTATCTAATTCCTACAATTTTTTCTGATCCTTTTTTACTCCACAATGTACAAAATCATTATTTCTATCTTACCTAATGAGATTTTTAATGAATAAAGTTAATTATTTACTTTTTAATTAAACATCACCCACTGGGTTAGATAGAAATTATGATTATCTACAATTTAAAGTGTTTTTTTTAGTAAAAAACAAAAAATAAAAAGCAAGCTGACTATGGTACAGGATCATGTACTGAACTCATGGTTTCAGGATGTTAGTCGATGTCACTTCAAGCCTGTATAAAGTCGTCAAAAAAGTTAAGTAGTTACATGCTTTAGAAGTGTTTGGTTTGGGCCTTTTGTCCTTACCGCGCGAATCAGTCATTTGTACTGTCAAACTATGACGGTCATGACAGATGACGTCACTTGTCTGTAGCGCTGTCTCTGTCTATTGAGTAATTTCAATCGAAGTTATTTTTTAAAGATATTAAAGAAACTAAATGTCCGATTCCCTATGACTCTGGTAGTAGAAAAAATGGCCGCCATTGCATAATTGGTTCTGTAATATCTTCTTAGAGTAGAGAGGAGAGGGGAGTGAGAGTAGTAGAAAAATCTCGATGTTATATAAAACCTTTTTCTTAGGATTAAGTGGTCGTAATAGAATGCGATTTTGCGATCTTCGGTCTGTTAATTCGGTCCATTAAATTCACTTTAGTATTTAATAACGGCCTAAGACGTATATAAAATATATATTGCTAAATATAAAAATTCATATATTTCAATTAGGCTGAGAACGTCAAAAGTAAAAAAACGTTTAAAATAAGACAGTCCCCCAAAACGCCCACCGTTCACCACTTTATAGTGTTTTTGCTGGGAAGACGTGGCGCAACAAACTCCCCAGCAACACGTCTGTCTGACGAGTTTCGAGAACTTGAATCTTTACAATATAAGTAAATATATAAAAATAAATCTGCTTTGTAAGTCATTAAACTACAGCTTTGGCCCGTGGTTTCACCCGCTCCTGAGCGTCGTAGCGTGATGTTAAATAGCCTATAATCTTCATCAAGAATTGTCAATACAAAAATATTTTTTTTAATCCGCCTGTTAGTTCGTTAGTTACATTGACTGCCAGAAAACGAGACACAATAGAAAATGTATTGTTTGTGTATCACTTAGCGCTTAATGTCTTGAAGCGTTCAAACAAACTAGCTCTTTGGCTTCATTATATTGGTATATAAGTACATGTATTCGACATGAGCAAAAGGTGTGAGAATGAGTACGGAGGCCAGCACATCAATCTACCCCAATGTGTCGAATTTCTTTGATATATTTTCAACTTTATTACGAAATTGACAGGGAAAATCTAACAGTTTGGGGTAGCTTGATGTGCTGGCGTCTGTACATAAATTCGCTCCTTTTCCTCGTGGGTAAAGTACAGAACGTCGCCTAAAACAATCCTTACAAAATACTGATGCTTAATTCCTTTTTTTTTTCATGCGTTCTAGTTATCGTTTACTCAATATTGTTGCACAATTAATTTTCGTGATTATAAAAGTCGCAAGATCGCTTTCTGTTTAAATGTCACATAAGAATTCTTTCAATTTGAGTGACAGAGACGTCGATCTAGGTTTGTCTTTCTACTTCAAAAGCACAGATCACACAAAAAGCACAGAGAACTGAAACTCGGGCCGCCACTAATCTGGTGTACGTTCCAGTGTGATATCCGCCTTATATGCGCCACAGTTGCTCGAATTGAAAGCATTCTCACTTCAGACCTTTCCCTAGTACTTGTACAGTCAAAAATATGTATTGTACTGTCGAAATATCCCAATAAAATGATTGTAAACACGACAGGACGAGTCGGTTGCAAGGAATATGTCCCGGCTACAACTGGCACAGGTACCGAGCAGTTGCGTTTCGCATGGCGTGCACTATTTGTAACGCGTTTGAAAAATGAAATATTCAGCTAAAAACAATTACAAAATTTCATATAAAAACTTTGAGTGGATGACTGACTGACTTGATGACAAATTCGTGCCTCGGAAAACATGTTAAGCCGTTGGTCCCGGCTGTCATTTATAGATCTTTGACAGACTTGATGACGTTATGGGTAATCAGAAGCCTGAAAGTGACTACCAGTCTTATGAAGGGGTATCGTATTGCCGAGTAACTGGGTTGTGGAGGTCAGATAGGTAGTCGCTCCATATGAAACACTGGTATTCAGCTACATCCAGTTACACTGGAAGCCGACCCCAACATGGTTGGGAAAGGGCAGATAAGATTTTAACTGACTGAGTTTCTTGTAGCCAGAACATTACATAATACTTAATTTGATTGAGAGCTAGAAAGAGACAGACACTGGTATGGGCGACAGAGACGACGCTATTGAAAGCAGAATCTTTTCTATAACGGGATGAGCTACAAAGGGTCTAAAGGACAACGACGCACAACCTGATACCATGACTTCAAGTACACAAACCTTCTGGAACCCCCATTTTAGGATTTTAGCTGAAATATTTAAAAGAACCATCGCGCATTGTAGATATTTTATCGGTCACGCTGTCGACCAATTTCAAAATCTACAACGTAAAATGGTTCTTATGTCAAACGCATTAAAGATTCATATGAAACACACTCCGCATTTGTGTATGTTTTGGGTGCATTTTGATTTTCATTACTTCATCGCCTTCTTGTCGGTTTGTTTCGTTTGCAAACTTATTTCTTTCATTTACAGCGTGGAATATCGACGCGAACCCTGATACCTTGAGTTCAGAACATGATTCTAGACCCCTAACGTTGAAAAAGAACTGAAAAAATAATGATTTTTATTTAACCAGTAGCGACATCTATCTCGCCACATAACGAACTAAGTCTGACGTTACCTACATCGCGATATTAAAGTTATCCACGCGATTGAACATATATACAAGAACCCGACAACAACCGTCGGGCAATAGCTCACCAGACACAACGGCCCGTCTGGTCGGAGGATCCTCCCGTTGTCAATGGCGGATAAGGAACTTTATACCCTGTTCTTCATACCCCCAAAAACTCGAAAAAAAATCTTAATGGATGAAGTAATTTATTATAAATGGTGGGGAGGGGGGGGGGATATAAACATGTAATATTAGAAATATTTTTTTAACTTATCATAGAAATGATTTTTAACAGTTTATAGTTTAAAAAAATACGACGAATCGTAAGAATTTCAGAATTCTGTACATACAGAACTCATGGTATCCGGTTGTGAGTCGATATCTATACACCCCTGTATGATTTTTTGTTTTGTTTATGCAAGTTAAAAATTATTAATAATATATTTTTCTTTATTAACGTTCTAGCGGATTAAGGATACCGTCTTATTGAAAAAGGAAAAAAAATAACACTAATTTTAACAATATATTTTTCTGTAGTCTGTCAATTATGATTTCACTCTTTATGATTGGTCTGCTGTTGTTTAGTTTTATCCAATTACAACAGCTCAAATTAGATTGGGTTGCAGATTTACTTTTCAAGTTTTCACAAACTGAAAGCGATAAAAACTATTTTGCAAATGAACTTTTTTTCTTAAATGAAAATCAGAATATTACTGATGCACTTCTCTTTCAAATTGCAATGTTACTATATCCATACTTCAAGAATGCATGACAGTTTTTTTGTTTGCATTTGTAGCCACACATTTTTATTTTATATAAACATCACGCATCTGCAAGGAATATTCACAAATAATCCAGAAGATGTAGGCACTAGTTTTGCCTTTCAATTTTTTTATTTCTCAGTTATGTAGCCAGCTACTAAGACGGTCTCGTGTCTAGATAATGATACCCACACTTATAGATCAAAGGTTAAGATATGCTTGACCATTTTTTACATATTTAAATAGTTGGCATCCCAGTCCTAAACTGCTGTTTGCCATTCAATGCAATATGAAACTAAATAAAAGCAGCCGCTCGAGTTGATCAAAGGTTAAGCTACGCTTGTCGAGGTCAGCCTGTGGATGGGTGACCGTTTGTACCATATCGAGACACCTCCGTGCTTCGGAAAGCACGCTAAGCTGTTAGTCCCGGCTGTCATTTGTAGATCGTTGTCAGTTTTTGCGGGGGTAGTCATAAGTCAGAATCTTGACAACTAGTCTTACCAAGGGTTACCGTCTTATGCTGGTAAGATGAGTAGTCTCTCCGTGTAAAATACTGGCTTTCAGCTGCATCCAGTTAGACTGAAAGCCGACCGTAACATAGTTGAGAAAAGTCTTGGTAATGTGTTTGGTTGCCCGCTATATTTGGCTAAAACATAATTTTAAGTTGCTTAGAAACTACGTCATGAATCAGTCACTTCGTGTCATACAGGGTGGAAAGGACATCGACACACGTCCTGTAACTACTACGAGTTGAGTACATGATTCTGGACCCCTCAAAGTGGAAATATTTCGCCGGCTTTTTCCTAATTTTTATGTTTTTTTCTGATATTTTTTTTTTTGCATTTAATTGTAAATAATCATGAGAAAATTATAATTTCTATCTCACCTTTTGAGATTTTCAATTTATAAGTAAATTATTGTCTTTAATTAAAAAATTCGGGTTACATAGAAATACTGAATTTGTATAGTTTGAAGTAAAAGAAAGATCAGAAAAAATCGTAGGAATTGGGAGAAGCCAACGAACATTATCAACGCTGAGGGGTACCGAAGACTGAAGTCGGATTTAAGGATTTACGGATTCAGGATGTGCGTCGATGTCCCATTTCACCCTGTATTAAGTGACCATAACCTAAAAGTTAAAACTACGAACAGGCGTTCGAGAGGTCTAAAATACGAAATCGACGTAAACCCTCGTGTCATTTCTTAATATGGAAAATGCAACCATTCTGTTCACCCCTTACTAACTAACCATACTGTTACTTAATATAGCATCGTATATTTTAGTTAATAAATAGATTCACGCATGCGTACCGCAACTTGTTCTATTTGTCTTTAGTTACGAAAGTATTGTACTTACATAATTAATATCATTACACTACGAATAGAATTGTCTGTAAAAGTGGTTCCAAATAAACTAATTTTGGGTAAGGCAGAGGTGTACCCAACCGGGCACAAATCCCAACTCCGGGCTACTACTGAGAAGTTCTCTACGTAAAAACTCCCAATAACGCGTTGTCTGACCTGGGAATCGAACTAAGGAAGTTAGTTATGTACATTAAATTAGTACGAACCACTTTTGCTTAGACTCTTTCTAACTTGATGTCCATATTGTGAAATACTCTCATTGACCACTGTATGTAATGAATAGTAACTAATAGTGTGTATTTAATACTGTAGTACAAGGTGTTAATAAAAAACTGAAAACTTCTTAAAGGGTACTGATTGATGAACAACTTTCTCTATAGAATCGACCATGAAATCAAAAAGAAAATCGTTTGTTGTACTATAAACCCCTTTCGAATAAAAAAATAATTTTGCAAAACCGTCTATATTTGACGGAGTTATGCCCATACATACATAAAAAAAAATACAAATATACGAATTGAGTACCTCCTTTTTTGGAAGTCGGTTAAAAATCGACGAAACGTAGACGTAGTAACGTTCACTTGCCCTTATCCCAATTTATTTGGAGTTGGCGTAGCATGCCTCTTCGCCTTCCATACATCTCTATGTCACGACATCTCAAAAGTAACCTCTCTAGCAATATCATCTTTCACACAATCCATCCATCGTTTCTTTGGTCTCCCCCTTCTCTTGTAAACTCTCCATATTAATACCTAAAACTTTCCTCACAAAATGAGCCTCATTCCTCCGCATCACATGCCCATTCCATGACAACCGATGTTCACACAACTTCTCGGTCACCGGCTTCACTTTCAGACTTCCTCCTACATACTCATTTCTTGTTCTATCCATTCGCGTAACACAACACATCTCCCTCAGCATTCTCATCTCAGTCCACAAAAGGGGGGAATGAAAGGCAGTTGTATACACAACTGCCTTTCATTCCCCCCTTTTGTGGACCAACATCCTGATCCATACAAGACATTGACAAAATGTAGTTAACAGCTGATATTGGTTTCTGGATTTCATGGTTAATCCCGTAGTGAAAAGTTGTTCACAATTATGGGTACAATGTACCCTGAAGGGGTTTTCAGTTATTACGTTTTCACCCTGAAAAATAATGCCTACCTATATCGAATAGTTTTTAGTAAATAATAAAAAAAACCAAGTGTGGATACGGATGGATGACCTAATATGTGCAAATTGTAACTGCAGGGCAAATGCCCTTCTCATACAGAGAAGGCATGAGAAATAATCACCACGCTTGCTCAAGGCGGGTTGGCGAGTCTAGACTTGTATAAGTCCAGGTTTAGTCTCGACGTTTTTCCTTAAACGATGTCAGTGATGTCCAAGATTATCTTATACAGGCTGGAAGCATAGACTCACAAGCTGATACCGTGAGATCAAAACATGATTCTGGATTTTTTAGTTTATTTTTTTCTGAAATATCAGGAAAGAACGTAGAAATTAGGGAAATGCTGACGAAATATTTCGACGCTGTGGGGGGTAGTAACGTAGTGTAGGACGCCCTCTGACCAGGTGGGATGACGATCTGCCAGAGACTGCAACCAGATGCCGGATGCGGCAAGCTGAAGACAGGGCGCTATGGCGCTCATTAGGAGTGGGCTATGTCCAGCAGTGGACTAATAGCCTGATGATGTGTTTTTCTTTTGTTTGAAGGCGCTAATCTCTGGTACACATGGCTACATATAAAGCTCTACATATCCAGTTTAAGCTGACCTCTCACTGTATAGGATTACCATTTAATGAGAGTACAGCTTATATACTACCACGTGAATTTGAAACTTTTTTTTGCATATGATAGCCTAATTCTTGATGATCACGCAACGTGTTTTAGGAGCAGGTGACATCGCGGGGCGCAGGTAGATAAAAGAGATAGATAAATATCGTTAAATATTGCCGTTCCATTTCTGTCGTGTCTGTATCCACACTTATGTTGTGTACTGTTGTGTTTGTGCGACATGTGTTGTATCAAGGTTGTGTAAATTAGTGTAAGTGCATCTAATATTAGCGCTAAAAGTGTGTAATTTTGTGACCACTAATCATGGCTTTGTTAAATGTATATTTAGCTTCCATCTTTGAAAGTAATTCTACTGATTGGAACGGTTTTTTGAAGCTAACTTGGAGAAATCACCTTGTAATCACAACCAATATTTCAAATATCGGTGATGTAAATATGGTCTGAAGGATGTGTGATCTTACGTGAATGGATGATGAGAAAGGAGAGTATGTAAAGGGAACTCTGAAAGTGGCGCCTGTGACCGAGAATTTGTGTGGACATCGGTTGTCATGTGATGCGGAGGAATGAGGAGCATGTTGTGAGGAAAGTTTTGAGTATGAATGTGGAGGGGGGTTACAAGAGTAGAGAGTGACCAAAGAAACGATGGATGGATTGTGTGAAAGATGATATAGCGAGAAAAGAGGTGACTATTGAGATGACGGAAATAGAGATGTATGGAAGGCGAAGACATGCTGCGCCGACTCCAAATAAATTGGGATAAGGGCAGTGGAATGATGATGAATTTCCGACATGTTTATATCAAATTCTCATCTCATCAATCATTTACGTTTACATAGGACGGGCCCATCAATTGTGTAAAAATTCGGTCATGATCATTATTGTATCATTTGGTACGGTTTGTGTAATTAAAAGCGTCTTATCCACGATGGAACTGTAGAGCTAATCTAGAAATAATACGTGCACAATAAAATGTGCGTGCGTGCGTGCGGGCCTGCCTGCGTACGTGCGTATGTACACCATTCCTTGCTTAGCTCTGCCTAAGAAACCCGCTCTACGTACAATGCTCGTGGACGATACGCTAAAACCTCATGAACATACACACAATCTTTTATATACTCAGAGCCTTGTAAATAGCTTTAAATTGGCTTCAATTACTTTTGTTAGCAGGCAAAGAAACCTAAGACCAAGGAGGAGGCGCAGAAAGAGATCCTTGACGCTGAACTGGATCTGTTTACCAAGCAACAGGTATGTGGGGTATTTTACTACTGTATTTTTTTAATCAAAAGAAGCTTAACAGAAAAAAAAGAATATCGGCCTCTTACTGTCTCAGAAGCTTAACAGAAAAAAAATATACCAGCCTGTCCCACTGCACGGTAAAGACCTCATCTCATACAGAAAAGTCACGCATAAATCAATGTATATTTATTTTTCTTTAATATGAGTTTTCTGATATTTCGTATCGACATGAAAGAGGGAGACGCTAAAAACTTAAACTTGTCGTCAACAGGAAGGCCATGACGTCACAGAGCTCACAAAGAAGATCGCAGAGCTTCGCCGGCAGATGGCGATACAGTTCCCCTCGCATAGCATGATGAGGAGACCACACGCAAGGTAATTTGACAAAACCTAATCAAATATCACAGTTGAAACCATTATACATCATACATTATACATACATATTTTTCCATATTATTTTATTGTACATATTTCTTTACATATTTCGGCAAAAAGAAATATGTATAAAAATAGTGCTCCGCCCGCAACGAGGTGGTAATACCCAAGCTAACGGTGGCTAAGGATCCAGAGTGAGATTAATTATTATTATATAATCTAAGTATTATCCGGGTGGGTAAATCTAATTGTTAATAATGATGTTATTAACTTTTCAAGCTATCGTATTGTGAAGAGGAAAATTAGGTGAGATGATAGATTTATATATATATTTTAAATATTACTGTTTTATTTCTTGCTTTGTGTTGTGTCTGTCAGCTAAGATTTAGTTTACAATAACCAGAGGTCGAAATTAGGCAGTTATTTATGTACTTGCATCGAAATGTTGATATTATTATCTTCCCGGGGGATTTATAATACAATCCCGTGTGGCCCGGTAAAAAATAATAAAAACCTCAGAGATAGATAAGACATTCGGACATCCGATGTCGGATGGTTTAAATTGTGTAAAAGTAAATAACTTTTTTATTTAATAAATCACGGGTCTTTATAAATTAATCCCGGGATTTGAGGCATATCTACTTCTTTCTTTCGCTGTATGAAATCAGTGTCAGTAAATAAAAAACTCTACCTAATTCCGACCTCTGATAATAACAAATCGCATGCCCTTTGATGGTTATGTAATTATTATACAGAAGTCAACAATTTTAAGAGTTAATCATAATTGATCACTTGCAATTAAAATAGTTGACAAAAAAAAATGTTTCTTGTCCGTCATGTAGATTATTAAAACAATATTGGACAAGTATTTTTTCTTTTTTAAAGTCATTAGTAAATAAAGATTTTAAATAATAATATCAGCATAGAATAATTAGTTTTTTTTTAATGACAATAAATTCTAAATATCGTGTTTAAAATCTAAATAGTAGCACGGGCAGTAGATCGCCGCACACAGATATATTCATGGATAAATGCGACTCTACCGAATGTGCATGCCCAACTTTGTTTTACGTATCAATTTAATGGAAAAAAAAACAAATCTTTTGGGTTCTGACTGGTAATATTTATCAATTAAAAAAAAAAAAACAAAACATTTTGGTTTTGAATGGTAATATTTGTTTTTGGAATGGATGGCTGCTGTACCATTTCGGGTCAGCGGGAACGCCTTTCGTTTATCAACATAATGTGTATTGAATTTTGTATCAAAAAGTTGATAGGGTCTTTCTCATAGTAAAAATACCTTATAATGATGGGCACTTCTGTTCTAAAGCAAGTAAACAACCATTCATACTTCACGGTATATAAAATCCCAACTTTTCAGAGGAGGCAGATTCAACACGCCCACCCGCTTCACCCGAGGCGGCATCACCACCAAGATGTTCAGCGTCAACCAGTCGGTGGACCACCGGCCGCGCGCGCTCCTCATCTCAGGGTTCGAGGCCGACGAGCTGGACGCACTGGTGGCGCATTTCTCTGTGAGCTCATTTTTATTTTTACAAATATGGGAAAAATGTTAATACTATCTACGAACATTTGTTCCGGGTGTTTTGGGTATTTGCTATGTATAGTAAAAAAAATATCTATCTTTGTAATGTATCGTATTAAGTATATCAGTCATCTAGTACCCATAACACAAGCTCTGCTTAGCTTGGGGCTAGATGATGCTGTGTGGATTGTCTAGCATTATTTATTTATTGAATACTTTAAGCACACAAATACTAGCTACCAGTCAACCTTTGGGTGATGCAAAAACCCTGCAAAGCTTGAATCCCTCGCTGCATTCAGGATTCTTTGATGATTATGCCTGTATTCAAATTGATCCCTTTTGTTGTAGCAATACGGCGAAGTGATAAGTAAAGAAGTGGAACTGTCGGTACCGCAGCTAGTTCTGCAGTACAAGTGTAGACTGCACGCTGAGCACGCAGCCGCCAACGGGAAGCATTACAACGACCGGACGCTATCGGTGAGTTAATTAACAGTATAATTTTTGACGAAATAACACAGCTCGTGGCTAAATAAAAACAGCCGCACGGGTTGATCGAAGGTTAAGCTACGCTTGCCGAGGTAAGTCTGTGGATGGGTGACCGTTCGCAACATATCGAGACTCCTCCGTGCCTCGGAAAGCACGTTGAGCCGTTGGTCCCGCCCGGCTGTCATTTGTAGATCTTTGGCAGTCGTTACGGGTAGTCAGAAACCCGAAAGTCTGACAACCAGTCTTACCAAGGGTATCGTGTTGCCCAGTAACTGGGTTGTGGAGATCAGATAGGCAGTCGCTCCATGTAAAATACTGGTATTCAGCTGCATCCGGTTAGACTGGTAGCCGACCCCAACATAGTTGGGAAAAGGCTAGGCAGATGATGATGATATAATGGGGTGCAGGGTGTACAGGGTACAGGGTGGTAGGTACAGCAACGCACAACCTAAGTCTAAAAGATTATTCTGGACCCCAGCGGTTGAATTCTTTTGTCGGACTTTTTCCTAATTTTTACGTTGTGTACGGTCTCATCAACCGTACATTTATTTTGCGAACGCAGCAACCTACTTGGATGTCGTGCGTCACAAATATTACGCTATAAGGGTAACCTTTCATGCAAGGCAGATCGAGTCAGACTTCAACTGTGGAACAAACCACTGGTCTAGAGAAAGAACCGTCACTACTACTAACTTAAACTTGTACATTTTACTATATAATTATAAACTTAACACGTGGTTCTTTCTCTGTACTCCATAACTTTACCAACGTCAACAAAGTGATAGTGTACGGTGCCTACAACCATTGAAATCATTTTTGCTATCTAACCCAGTGAAATCTTAATTGAACTGTTTCTAATTTAACTTCTTTAATTAAAAATCTCATTAGGTTGAATAGAATTCAGGATTTTTTCAGTTCATTTTCAAATTAATTGTTCGATTTTGAATTCAATATTTTATCGATATAATGCTGGACAGATAGACAGGCATGACTAAGTTATAAGGGATCCGTTTTTGCCATTTGGCTAAGGAACCCTATAAATATGATTATGCTAAAGCACAAGTATGAGTAGTATGAGTAGATTAATGGACGGCCCCTTTCTAAGTATTATCTCTTAAAAGTAAAAAAAAAAACACTTTTTTTATTGAAAATCTAATTTGTTTAGATACAAATCATGAGTTTTTGACACTTACGCCCCACTTCCAAACTAGACATCTGAGAGCGTTATTCTTATTCAATGATTGTGCTCCACAGATCACGTGGACGGCGAACACGAACGCGAGCACCAACAGCACCCCCCGGGCGGCGCCCGAGCCGCGCCCCGCGCGCAACGGTGACACACGGGAAGATAAGGACGAAGTCAATATGGTAAGTTCTTTTATATTTATCAACACAAATTAAGTTTTGGAGTATGATGAACAGAATTGGAGTATGAAGTTCCTCATCCACCGTAGAAAAGGAAGGATCCTCCGACCAGACGGGTGTTGCGTCTGGCTTCTTGTATATCTGTTCAATCGCGTGGATAACTTTAATATCGCGATGTAGGATACGTCAGATTTATTTCGTATGTGGCGAGCTAGATTTCACTACAAACGCATTGCTACAGCATTGATCACGATGTCACTCAATTGATAATTCAGCATAAAGAAATTGGCTGGCAATGCCGGCATTCCAATCGTTTCAGAAGATCGAAGTACAATATTTCTGTATACACAATAATACACATGTTCCTAAGTATATTCAAATATCCAATGACTTAGTAGCAATTAAGCTTGTAGGATACGTCACATTTAGTCCGCATGTGGCGAGGTAGATGTCGCTGCAAAGCAAACACCTAACAACATTCCATCTCCACAGACGCCAGTGGATCTCCCTGAGGACACGCTGCTCCGGTTCGACGAGGAAGAGGAGGACGACGCGGACGAGGAGCGCTCCTGGAGACGTTGACGTCCGCACGCCTCGTGCGCGCGCGACGCCGCGCACTGTACGCTGTTGTAGCACAGGATATTACTCGTAGTCGTACTTACCCATCTTAATATGTATGGTACGTGTAGAAGCGGCACTGGGAAAACACGCATGTAAATAAAAGATATTTAAAAAAATATATATTGCAGAGGCGTATCTTATACGCCCCGTATGAATCATACGCCCCTGTTTTTTTTTATACGTATTTCGTATCTAGTATTTCAAATATCATTACCATAAAAGTATCGTATGTCTGATATATGTTGAAAGTATCATGGTAACAGGTATTTCAGATTCTTTTTGTTAGGTATATTTGAGTTTTAACTGCCCAGTTTCGCTTTTATACTTACGAATAGTTATTAATAATTCGTATTGAAACGAACCTATCGGAAATGCCGCGCTTTAAGCGTTGTCTACGGCGTTTAGGCGTATTATGTAAAGAGAGATAGTATTTATTGGTTTAAGGCTAATGCGTGGTGTCAGCCCGCGAAATGAATTCAGGTTTTTTTCCATTTTTAAGCCCAGTATGTTATTGAAAAGTTATTCGCGACCGTAACAAAAATATTGTCACTAAGTATAATAATTAAAAACACCATTACAATTCTCTAAATTAGAATTGTGCTCAAATGTCATGATTTCATGAAATAGTCATTTAATCACACAATTTGAACTTCAAAAGTCGTATAATTGTTTCAATGATTAAAACTTCGTGAAATAACTGTCGTGAATTACTTTATTTAATAACAGAAAGCCTAATAATGAGCCGCAAAAAGCATAAAAGACAAGAAAATATGAATTTCGCGGGCTGCCACTACGCATTCGCCTTAATACGCCTAGTTTCGCTTTTATACCCTTCATTAACATATATTAGAAGATAATACTTCGTATAGACGCGTTAAAACTTTTGATTTACAGATTAGGGCGTATAACACGTCCGGTTCCGTTTCTAGATATAAATTTAGTATAGAAGCAAGCAATATTCTAAAACAAAACAGCTGAAAGTGAGACAAAATATTCACAAAAGCTAGCCTGGTCAGGCCTATGTACACCTAGGTATATTTATCTATTTATTTATCTACACAGTTCTTGTAGAATCGTGAATTTCTAAACGAGTGCTTGTGAAGAAATTGACGGTCCCACATCCAGTTTTTTTTTGTCTTTGACTCCTTAAACGCCAGGTGACCGGCAAACAATACATTTTCTATTGTATCTCGTTATCTGGCAGTTAAGTTGTTAAAACCTTTACCATAGAAATGATTACTTCGTAGTGAATATATTCAGTTTCGCTTTGAAAGTATAGCCACACACACTAGAGCATTGGTTCCTAACATGTAGTCAGCAAAACGATACTATTACATAACATCATGCCTGTATTTCTCAAAGGACAGAGGGCAGAGGTGCACCTATCGTGACACCCACATCTCGCCAGTTCTGTTTCAAGTCCTATGCAATAGGGGGCGAGTATATTACCCTCAACTGGATACGAATACAGGCTCCGGGCAATGAAGAAATTCCTGGAAAATTTCAGTAACACTTTACCCGACCTGGTAATCGAACCCAGGACGTCACGCCCAGGGACCACGAGGCAGTCACACAAAAAAACCTCAACCTGTGTAACCCGAAAATCACATAGAAAATTATGTGGTTTCTGTAGCATTGGTATTCCAATCGCATGTTACATGTTGAATTTAACTAATATGAGAAACATTTTAAGTAACACCTTAACTGCCATACAACGAGACACAATCGAAAATGTATTGTTTGTCGGTCATTTGGCGTTCAACGTGTTCAAGTAAATGTTTTATTGAACCTTCTGGTCCCTTTCAACAAACATGAAATTACAGTGGTACTTGGCCTTAAAAATATTTAAGAGCCATTGCGCTAGTGTGTACACTTTACGCCCCTTTAGCTTATTTACCCCCCCCCCCCATCTCTTAAAAATATCTCTTCGTATTGAACTTTAACTAAGTAGTTTCGCTTTTTCTTTTTGGATTTATTATCTATACCCACTATCCGCCCTTTATCTTCAGTTACTATCGATCTAAGAATGTTACTTTTATGTCACGATCCTGTGGCAGGTTATCCTGGGTGGAAGTATCGACGTACAAACTGATTCCATGAGTTCAGCATATGATTCTGGATGGATTTCCAACTTTCTACGGCATTCTGTAATATTTTTTTTTTGCTTTGACCCTTACAAAAATCATGATTTCATTCTGACCCAATGACTTAAATAAAAAATTACACAGGGTTTCATAAATGGTCTCATGTGCGTCTCGGGACGCCCGACATAAGTGATAACTTGAACTAATTTAGGTTTTCACCGTCAACAGCATAATGTCTATCGCACAGAAAACACTGAGTAGAGAGATGGGGAAGCGTCTGTTCGAAATGCGGCTAGCGCGTGGGTTAGAGTAAGAGAGGAGGAGCCTACCGCTGCCGTATGCGTGAGAGAAAGGGAAGCCAGACAGACTGGCGTCGTAACGCGTTACGTAACGAAGCGGTTTACTCTCCCATAAGAAGTGATTACTTCAAAAATAGTAAAATTCACGTAAATATTTGGAAAGAGCCGATGGAATTTTTAACGATGGCTGATCCAGTATCATGTACTGAACTCATGGTATCAGGTTGTGCGTCGATGTATCTGCCATCCTGTTTAGGGTAAAATCAGATTTGTCAGACGACAGAGTTAAAAAAATAAACAATATTTTGTTAGACATTGTTTGGATTCAACATGAATCGCGAATATTCAGTCGATAACGATTATTGTGAGTTGAATTCTGAATCTTGAGGTAGCTGGCGCGTGATTTGACGGATGGGCATGCGCTTTTCACAATGGAATGTACACCGAAATTAATGAAAAATAAAATATGAAAAATGTGTGTTTGCCATGCTTACGTGCACATTATAACAAAAACGAAATAGATAGTCAAAGGGACTGCCGACAGAAGTGAGAACATAAAACTTTGGAATAACTGTGTTTTCGACACACGTCACATTAGCATGTCGGTGACGCGAACCCATAATTTACTATGCCCTACCAAAAACCGCTGAACGCGGCTAAAAGTTTTCACCGAATAATATTTGAGGTCTAATGATAGTTGTTAACATTTTGCTTGAATTATGTCAACGAAGATAAAACACAAACTGAAGGTATAACACAGAAAATGTGTGTGTGGCAAGCATGACAGTTTTTAACCATCAGCAACTCGCGATTTAACGATTCTGATCTTTATACTGACAGCAAGATGGTGTAAACTCGCTTGTGAAATACGAATCGCTCGTCTGTCAAATCACGTACCGTGGGCATTAAGAATAGGAATGACTGCGCGTTATTTTGTTACTTATCAATAGAAACAGTCGGTGATAATTATTTCCTCTGCTAAACGAATAACAAACTTGTTGCAGTTGAAATAGAGTAGAAAATAAGCTTCCACTAGTCCGAGAGAGCATCAACGCTGATAGGAGTACGTGGTTTATGATTTTTATTTTCGACCTTATTTTGAGCCGTTCAAAGATGATATCGGTTTGGCATGGTGAAGCGCGCTTCGCCAGGTCTGCGCCGGCTCTTACGGCTCCGTTTGAGTCCAAAACTAGAAGGACATACCCAAAATGCGTACGTAGACTTTTTCTACAAGTTCCATCTGGCTATTATTATGTTTAACATCACGCCTGTATTCCCAAAAGGGTTGAGCAGAGGTGTACTTACCTACCTACCTATAGTACAAACACATTTCGCCAGTTATATCCTAGCCCCATGTTATAGAGTCTTTTGCCATCAACCGGGCTTCAACCCAGACTGCGCTGCTACTGAGAAATTCTGGATGGAAAAAAGTGTGTGTGAATTAATGTACACACGTATGAAGTGAAACTTTTTCATGATATATTCTTTATTTTTATTATATATTTTATTACGGAAATAATACCAAAATCACAATCACGTGATTTTATGATTTTTCAAAACTAAAAAAAATCTCATTTTCACCATTTATTTGAATAATTTTGAACAAGTCCATTTATTATTTCACTTGTTATGATTAAAATATTTCTTTATAAGTCACTCCTCAATAAAATTAAACACGCATCCGTGACGGTCCGAAGTGACAGAAAATGTGACGGATTTTTTTCAAGATGGCGTCGGAAAATGTGACGATTTTTTTAATATTAGGTCTTTACCTATGAAATTGCCGTTCTGCAGTACTGGCCATTTCAAATCAAAATATTTTTTGTTTGGCTAAGAATTCTAATTTCAAATTAATTTTATTTTAAAAACATGGATTTTTTTTTCCAAAAGTAGTCATTTTTTTATTGATTAGTGTTACATTTTCATCGCATTTAAATCTTTTTCGTCATCATGGATACGTTAAAAATTCGAGTAATTATGGAATATGAGTACCGTCGTGGCAGCAACGCGGCACAAGCGGCACGCAACATCAACGACGTTTACGGAGCTAACACTACAAACCAACGCACTACCTGTTATTGGTTTGCTCGCTTCCGTTCTGGAAATTTCGACCTGAAAAATGAACCTCGCGGTCGTCCGAAGACTTTGGTCGACAATGACGAATTAAAGGCGATTGTGGAAGCTGATGATAAACAATCTACGGCTGAATTAGCAGCAGCTTTCGACGTTAGCGTCAAAACAATATTGGTCCATTTGCGTCAAATTGGCAAGGTAAAAAAGCTTGACAAACGGGTGCCCCACGAACTCAATGATCGCCAGCGCGAAGTACGCGTCGAGACGTGCCTTGCACTGCTCAACAGACACACAAATGAAGGAATTTTGAACCGCATTGTTACCTGCGATGAAAAATGGATTCTGTTTGATAACCGCAAGCGCTCAGCAAGTTGGTTGGATCCTGGTTCAGCACCTAAACAATGCCCTAAACGAAAACTTACCCCAAGAAAAGTGATGGTCACTGTTTGGTGGTCTAGCGCCGGTGTGATTCAACACAGCTTCTTACCAAACGGGGTGAGCATTACTGCAGATGTGTACTGTGAAGAATTGAACACAATGATGGAGAAGCTGGCACATCTCCAACCAGCATTGGTCAATCGCTCGTCTCCGCTGCTCCTGCACGACAACGCGCGACCTCATACTGCACAGCAGACGGTCTCCAAGTTGCAGGAACTGGGATTGGAAGCTCTCCGTCATCCGCCCTACTCACCAGACCTTGCGCCTACAGACTACTACTTTTTCCAGAATTTGGATAACTTCTTGGCGGGAAAAAAATTCAATACCCGAGAGGCAGTACAAAATGCCTTTGAAGAATTTGTTGCCTCCCGTCCAGCTGATTTCTTTAAGAAGGGCATCAATAAACTGCCACTGCGTTGGCAAAGATGCATTGATTGCATGGGTGATTACTTCGATTAATACAAATAAAAAATACATGAAAAAAATTCATTTAAATTTTTTCATACAAAACGGCAATTTCATAGGTAAAGACCTATTACATTGCTATAAGATTTCTCCCATGCTTCGATAAAGAAGTTTCGCTTCAATAACCCAATAATACTCATCCAGGACCTCAGTATTCAGCATTAGCGCTTGCTACCCCTATACCAATTAGGCAGTCATTCTTATTCACTAAACAAATCTCCTATAGTAAAGCGTTCGGTGTGTTCATATATCGACGACGAATTACCAATATCTTCCATCTAAAACATTGCAACTTTACAGGAGACAAAAAAAATCGTCTCGATTTTTCCTTTACCAATTGGAAGTAAACAGTACCGTATTACTGTTACTATGGGATTAAAAATCAAATATCCTGTTAGGAGGTTTTCCCAGTATACGCGAAATACCATTTTACATCGATTGGTATTTTAGACTAAAAATCGAAAAAAACTTATTTGTACCCACTCAGCAGCAGCACTTTTGGTGCCCAGCACCCGGGTCGAAAAAGAGTTTATTCACGTACCCAGAACTCGCTGCCCGAGTCGTACATGTAAAAAGCTATAGATGAGATGTGAACATGCCCATCACCCCCTACCATGTCCTACGCATTATGTAATTTGCCAAACATTATGACGTACAAGTTAAATCGTATTTTTGAACTGCTAGGAGGCTGGGAGGTATTGGTACTTTATAGTCGATGTTCTCCTTGATTATTTAAAACGTATCTCATACCAGACTTAAGTAAATAATAAAAAAAAACCGCTTTAAAGATAAAAAAACACCAAATAGACTTTATGAAGAAAACAAGTGATGAATAGGATTATTTTTACTGATTTTTTTTTCTCTAATTTCCTATTGTGTAAATAATGACGTTATCAATTTCAAAACTCACGGATGGACGGTGTTAAAGATGATATGGCTAGGTAGGAGATGACGGCGAATAGAGATGTATGGATGATGATATCATCAATATATTTCGCTGTGGTAGGCTGAGTTGTATAGCAAATCTACATAAACTCGCGCCTGCTGTTCATGGGGGTAAGCAGAAACTACAAAACGCCAACTGCTGCATAATCCACCTCTTGCTTCGTATACGTTCATACACTCACGTTACAAGTACTACGCACCTGACCTTTCTGATGAACATCACCAAAAAGGTGTGTCTTTCTAGAGCGTCCCCTCCCCGCGTTAAGTATTAGGACACAGCTTCGGGCTTTTGACAGCCTAGGGACTAACTGCTTAACGTCGTGCCTTCCGAGGCACGGAGGGGTTCCAGTATGTAAAGAAAGACAAGAAAGAAAAAACATTTATTTACGTCAGGCGCACAACAACACAATACGAAACATAAAAAGGAACAAAATAGAAAAATTGTAAATGGTAACCCATCCTTGGACCGACCTCGGCAAGCGTTGGTTTACCTTCGATAGATCCGTGCATTATACCATCAAAGTCATTAATTACAAAGAAAAAGAGAATCAGTAAAAAACTTGAAACAAATGTTACAGCAAAACGAATAATTAAGATAGGCTTTTTGAAGCGCTTATATATATGTATGAAATAAAAGTCTTCCAGCCAATATGGTTTGGAGATGTAAAGTTCAAATTTAGCCACATAGTCAAAAGTTAGATACGTTATTAATATTAGAGGGAAATCGCTTTGTCTGAGGCTGCTGTAAGGCTCTGCTGTATAGTAAGCGGGGGCGGGAGCGCTAACGTACTCCACGCAACGCTTGCTGTATAGCATAGGTCAATTATTTGTGTGTCCACAATTATATTTTGAAAGTTTGATCAGGTTTCTTATTTGTAGTGTCATCTATCTCACCACATAGAAGCTAAATTGGACGTATACTACATCGCGATATTAAAGTTATCCGCGTGATTGAACATATATACAAGAACCCGACAACAACCGTCGGGCAGTAGCCCACCAGACACAGTCGGAGGATCCCCCCTTTGCAATGGTGGATGAGGAACTTTACACCCTGTTCCTCATACCCTTAAAATAGCGACTAAATGTGCACCGCGGCTTAAGGGTCGTACCTTAATTTTAAATAGTCTACAACCCCTCAAGTATTGGGCTATCAAATCCAAAAAAATATATTTTATATTACATTGGTAGGTCCAAAAATATGATCCGCGTTCAAATATAATAACAATTACAACTATTTTGCTTTATTATATTTATGTTATATAAATATTATAAAGGTGAAAGTTTGTGAGGATGTATGGATGTTTGTACGCATTTCACGCAAAAACTACTGAACGGATTTAGATGAGACTAAATATCAAAGGTCAGAATGAATGAGAGGTATTCAGAATAACATTCAGGGTGGCATCATCGACGTACATACTCGCAAACATATCATATGTTCAGTATATCAGGCGTAATTTTAACGCCTGATATACTGAACATATGATATGTGATGATGCGAGCCCACCTAATGTCCCATGAGCTTCACCTAATGTCTATCTTTTTCTGATGATTTTCTTTTTCATTTAAACTGTATACAAACCAGATTTCTACTTAACCAAATGAGATATTTTTATAAAAGACGCGAGGTTTTACATAAAAATCTCATTGGTTTAGGTAGAGCATGACTTTTAGTTTTAATCAAAAAAGACATCAGAAAAAAACGTAAAAATAAGAAAAAAGAGACGAAAAATTTCCTGGGTGGGTCCAGAATCATGAACTGATCCTCATGGTATCAGTATGTGCGTTGATGTCCTCTCCATCCTGTATATGTTATGATTTTTAAAACACATACGCAGACGAAGTCGCGGGTGCCTGCTACTAAACAATATGCTAGAACCGTCAAAAGGGACCACTCGTATATTGACCTAAGCCTTATATGTATGCTTCGTAACTTAGGAGTCTATGGAAACGGATTAGATACAAGAGTTATAGGCGGAGAGCTAGTGATCGTTGTATTTATGCTAGGTAGATATTTTTTATATTGATGGCGGTTTTCGCTGCCTATATTGATAACTGACTTGGTCGCTAAGGGACTAACTATACTAAATCAGCCCAATTCAGCGTTCGTCCGTAGAAAACACCAGTTTTTATGATATTCGCACGCGTCCTTTCAGTTGAACGGACGCGAAAATTGCAGTTTTCTATGGATGAAAGCTGAATTGAGATGAATAAGTAGTAGTTATTTCTTAAGACCTCCCATCTAATTCACGAGGTTGTCGGTTAAAATCCGGGCAAGTACCAATGTGACTTTTTCAGTACATTATAAGTTTATCTTGGACATCACTGACATCGGTGAAGGAAAACATCTTGAGATATCCTGGACTTATAATTAATTTAAGTCTGAAATCGCCTGCCTTCCTTGAGCAAGCGTGGTGATTAATACTCGTGCCTTCTCTGTATGAGAAGAGGCTATTTCCCCTGTTCAATATAAAAAAAGTGTTTACTAGAAAAAAAATAACGGTCTCTAGATCTTGGAACTAGATAACCGCGGAGCGGTATTTGTTAAAGAAGTTTTTTTATTTCTGTTGAGTCACCATTACATTAAATATTTTTTTCAATGTTTTCTTTTTTTATCTTTAACTTAACAACGTCTAGAAGGACCCTTACGAATGTAGGCTTCTGTTAAGGACTCCTCACACTATCCGACGTAATCGTCGTAACACGAAAAGTATTGGAGTGGTTATTATTATTAATATTTATTTAGGACTGTTGTTATATTAGATGAAATACGCGTGAAACATATGTTTGATATTAGTATTGAGCTTAGCCAAAATATACGCAGTTAACTGATGCGAAGGAAAATATATTTATCTTAAATATAATATTTAGTTAAGTTAGACCATTATACAAGATACGATTACTCGCGACATAGTGTGAACTGTCCTTAAATTCCTAATAAAATTGGAACTTTCAATGTTACATATTCTTATTTTTATTATAAATTATATAGATTTAGATTCTATTATTATATTAATTTGAAGTCTGACGTGTTATGGAGAACATTGAAATGTGCGCACGCGCATAAAAGCAATAAACACCAGAACTAAACACGCGTTGGAAATCTTTTTAATTAGTAGTTTAAAGGTTTTAGTCACAAATTCCTACTAGAAACGTGTAAATCCGTCTTTGAAGTCGCAAAATACCGTTTCAATGTTTTTCAAAATGTGTTTTTAGTTGAGTTCGTTTTGATTTTTTTGTCTTGTTTTTTTACTTACGTAATGTTTTTCGCTCTGCGGTAGGGATTGGTTGTAAAGTTAAGCCATGGACTAGGCATGACGCAACGTAGACGTAATATCACGCCTGTATTATCGTCTGGTGTAGACAGAGGTGCACCCATGTCGCCAGTTTTCTAGGGTATAACACCTCTTGAAAAAAATTACGTCAAGAAATACTAAGTAGGGTAACAAGACGTATTGTATTGTTGTATTGTTAGACGGGCCGATTTCCGCAACTCCACGACGTAGCGCGTATTTTGCGTAAAATAACAAGACGTAACATCACGCTTGTATGCCATGAAGGTTCAGGCAGAGGTGTACTAACAGTACCACCATTTTGCTAAGTCCTGTGAAATAAGTTGGAACAATAAGCACAAGATTTCGTCCAGTTAAAAGCCCGCTTGCATGACAAATGAAATATCACCATCGGCTTCCCGTCGTAACTGGATGCTGCTGTTAACCTGTATTATACATGGAGCGACTGCCTATCTGACCTCCACAACCTCTTGGCAAGACTGGTTGTCAAATCTTCGTGATTCTGACCACTCGTAACGACAGAGATCAGAGATCTACTACTGAAACCCAACGGCTTAAATAATGGACTAACAGCTTAACGTGCTTTCTGAGGCACGGAGGGTATATAATGTACGGTCACCACAGAGTGACCTCAGCGATGGTAGCTTTACCTTCGGTCGACCCGTGCGGCTGTTTTAATTTAGCCATGAGCTCCACACAAAGCCATATTTCCAATTGATGTTATCTCCAATCATACAAAAATCAACTTTATACCTGTATAAAAAGTCCAATGCTCTACCGACTTTATACCTGTATAAATAAAGACGATTTCACCTACTATTGAAAAAGTTGGTATGTTAAGATTGTTATGAAATTGGATCGCAAATTGAACTTAATGTGTAGGTGTTAAAGTTGCTTTTCTAAAAAGGCCAAATTCCCAGTCCATGGCTTTGCTCAGAAGCGATTGCTTGAAAGCATAGCAAGGTTTAATCATAGCTGTTAATCGCTAGATGTTTTGTTCAATTTTATTCTTTTTGTAAATAAAATTATGTTTTTTCTTAGACATAAGTCGTGTTCGCTCGTCCTCTCTTCGGAATACAAGGCGAGTGAAGGTATTAGGTACCTGGATGTGTGAATGCTATTTTGACACTTAATAACATCTCATTTAAGGTAGCTTTTAGTTTGATATAATTTTGTTGGTTAGTAAATTTTGTTTTTCAAATCTTATGTTGACTGTGAGTTGTGAATTGAAATAACAATCAATATTGTATAAGTTAACGTAAGATTTGACAGATGACGTCAAAATTTTAGTGTCTAAATTCTAAGTGGCTATTTATGCTTTTAATTATTTAAGGTACTTACTGTCAAATAAGTTGTTTGTTTTTAAGTCAAACGTCAAAATGCTTTCGTGAAGTACTTGCCTAGCAATAAAAAAAAGTCGAGAGGGCGAGTGTCGCAAAATAATGTACATACTAGTTATATATTTAATTATTAATACACAGACTTGTAAAAAAGAACATTTAACGAAAAAAAATAAAATCGCGCCGTTGAAAAGATACAATTTGGCGGTAAAAAATATATATATTTTCTAAGTTACGACGGCCATATTGTAACACAAGAAAAAAGTGACTTGTGACAAGTTTTCAGTTTTGTTGTTTTTGTAAAAAAGAGAAAAGATGCGGCCGCCAAAAAATAAAAATGGTTCAATATTTCTTGCAGACGTCTAAACGTGGTCTTAAACGGGTCGAAAGATCTGGTATTTCTCTTTCAGCGGAAGAATGAAGAGCTTTCTTGTGGGACTCCTAGAAGACTGATGATCTTGGAAGCAGATACAGGTTGGACGGGTCTTCGACGCTCAACCTGATACCATGAGTTCAATACGTGATTCCGGACTCCCCTGTAGAATTTTTTGTTGCCTTTTCCTTAATTTTGAAGTCTTTTTCCTGGTTTTTTTTTTGTACTTGCGTTCGTGATAATCATGAAGAAATTATCATTCATTTGTAACTGAAACAGATTTTTCATAAAAAAGTAAATCATTTGCTCTTTTATTATTAACCCTTTCGCTGCCCAGTTCAAAAATACGATTGAACTTGTATGTCATAATGTTTGGCAAATTACATAATGCGTAGGACATGGTAGGGGGTGATGGGCATGTTCACATCTCATCTATAGCTTTTTAAATGTACGACTCGGGAAGCGAGTTTTGTGTACATGAACAACTCTTTTTCGACCCGGGAGCCGGGTGCTGGGCACTAAGAGTTAAAAATATCATTGGTTTAAAAATAAATAATTATTCTTTACAGTTCAAAGTACGTAGTACGTACGTAGAAATTAGAAAAAGGCCGACAAACAATTTCAACTCTGGGTGTGTCCAGAATCATGTATTGAACTCATGGTATCAGGTTATGAGTCTATATCCCTACCAATCTGTATTGTCAGTGACAGAAATACATAATTATCGCTCTACCTTAACGACTGAAGATAAAAAAATATAGAAGAAAACTGGATGGAAGATTCAAGATCAGCACTCAAGACGATTTTGGGAATAATAAAATTGAAAGTGTTTTTCATTTCCACAACCTGCATACCATAATATCTACCTAGCATTCCCTACTTAACCAAACTTTCACCCGCAGCCTTCCCTATTCCACCAGACCTAACCCCCATCCACAGTCTTCTCCCATCAACATAACCCAACCCGACAGTCTTCTCTATTAAATCTTAGTAAACCCTTTGGCCTTTTTGCTCAATTTAATTTGCCCCTGCTTAGCCAATGCACCCCCCATTGTAGGCAACTGTACCTACTACCGACAACTCACATGACCCAACCAACGCACTCCTGGATCAACTCAAGCCATCTCAACGACCATTGGGACTCGATGCAGCTGGTCTCCAGCCCCAATAGTCTCCCACTCGACCACCTCGATCCCACAGCCTTCCCTTTTTAACCAGACGTACGCCCACAGGCTTTCACCTACGTCCGAAATTAGACTACATTATGTAGTCTACATGTATATCTCAAAATCTCCACGATAAAACAGTTCATGAAGCGCCTCACCCAGTGCTTCATGGACGGTTGTATCAAATATTCTAACCGCTTCTAAGACCGATACACGCCCTCGCGAAATAGCAAAATTCGTAGACCTCGACATACACTAACAGAGCCTGATGACCCTATCTCTCTCCTCCAAGACAGCAATAGGGCCACCAGCACTGTTCGCAAACACAGACCGCCGTCATTGCGTCCTCTCCGTCGATGCCCGTAGCGACGACCCACAGACAGGTATTTGGCCCTAAAAGTCGGGCGAAATCCATTTTTTTTGTTTTAGTTAGACGCCGTTTTTTATTATTCCTCGAAATACAATGGTATCTCCTCCTACCAATAGCGTGAATCCGACGCGCTAGAGACTTTCCCCCGCTCCATGAGCTCAGTCGGAAATTACCCTTCGCTTGCCGTGGTCGTGTAATTATTCGATGCGCTCAAATTTCATTGTTTTCAAATATTCAATTTATGGTGAAAAAGTCAATTTCTTTTGAATTTCTACTATGGATCTTACACAACCAGGTATGTACTTCTTATTTTATTTAGTTTTGTTAGGAAAAGAGGGAGTTTTCATACCTTTAGCTCCATTAGTAACTAATTCTTAAAAAGTCCTATAAAATACGCATTTCAAAAAATCTTTAAGCGTTTTAAATTATTTCTGAGCATTTCTAAGTAAAAATGTATATGGTTTGTTTTAGAATAGACTCTATAGTATTCTAAAATACGTAAAACAGCCACCCTAACGCACCCCTCCATTTTTGACAATTTTTTTTCAATGGACTCAAAAAACCACGTGTTGTTTTTTTTTATGAAAATTAGTTTATTTTGTTTCCAGGCTCTTCTGGGACGCGGGTATTAACTAGAAACGATTTACTAACTATCATGGAACGCTCCAATGCTTCAACTTTCAATGAAAAGTTGGAATTTATGGAGTTGGAACTTCTCCGTCAATACTCTGAAGATGACCCAAACATTGCCGATGCAAAGCACAAGTTGTCAATTATACGTCACCAATTCAAGCAGAAATGGTCAGCTGCCCGCAACACCAAAGCCAGATTCCTAGAAGCGAACAAAGAATGGCTCAAGGGCACCATATCGCTACCAAAAGCAGGTACCTATTTAGGTTAACAATTCTTTTGTTTCGAACATTATTATATTTCATAGAATTTTATCAGTGACTAAAGGTTTATCTTTTGTTATAGGATTAAGGCCAGGTAGACCTCAAAAGTCGTTTTCAGAGTTATGTGAAAGGAATAAAAGGCGAAAAACTGAAAATCTTCGAACATCTGACTTAGATGTGCTGGCATACGCAACACAAATGAAATTTCGAGAAACTGGCGAAGTTGAAGCATCAAAAATCGTAAAGGTCCTTACCAGAAGCCCCCGGAAAGCAAAAAAATATGCAGCTGAACAAGAAAAAGAAGTTTCAACGAAATTGGCACACCTTCGTTCCCTGTTCGAGACACGAATCCAGGCTTTTACCCATGCTATTCGATTCTAAAGAAGTTGAAGAAAGAATGTTACCCCGAAATCCACAGCATAACTGAGACCTGTGCCGAAGTAAGGGTACAAAGCTTAATGGATCACACCATCAAGCGATTATTATTGCATCTTGGTGAGGAGGTCTTGGAGCAATTGACTGAATCTGAAAAGCAGTCCTTTCTGCTCATCAGCAAATGGGGCTGTGACGGATCTCAGCAGATTCAATATAAAATGAAATTTGCAAATGAGACTGATTCCGACGCCAACATTTTTCAAAGTTCTGTCGTTCCACTCCAACTAGTCTATGGAACGGAAAGAAAAATTATTTGGCAAAACCCAACTCCGTCATCACCACGATATTGCAGACCAATACGCATACGATTTGTGAAAGAAAACACTGATGTGACTAATGAGGAAATCGAGTACGTAGAAAATCAAATAAAAGAACTGAGCAAGACCAAGATCGACGACATATCCGTCAAACATAAAATAGTTTTTACCATGGTGGACGGCAAGGTATGTAACGCAGCAACCCATACCAAGTCAACCATGAGATGTTACATATGTGGCGCCACATCCTCCGATTTCAACGACCTTACAAAAGAAAGGCCCTGCAATACGGAAAACATGCGATTTGGTCTATCTTTGCTGCACGCTCGAATAAGATTTTTCGAGAGCATACTGCATGTAGCTTATAAATTACCAGTCATGAAGTGGAGGGCTCGCCTGACTGCCGACGAGAAGAAACTAGTGGAGACACGAAAAAAAGAAATCCAAACCAAGTTTCGTGAACAACTAGGATTACTAGTAGATATTCCAAAGGCTAACTTTGGAAACACTAATGATGGGAATACCAGTAGGCGATTTTTCGATGAATACGAGATAGCTGCAGAAATAACTGGGATTGACCAGAATTTAATCTACCGATTAAAAGTCATCCTAGACACCATGTGCTGCGGGATAAAAATTAACATCCAAAAATTCGAAATTTACTGTAAAGAAACTGCTGAATTGTACGTTTCTTTGTACAAGTTTCATCCAATGTCGCCGACATTACATAAGGTGTTGAGTCATGGGGCAGCCGTGATGAAGGAGGCGATTCTGCCAATCGGGCAACTGTCTGAAGAAGCTGCAGAAGCCCGCAATAAGCACATCCGAGCGTTTCGACTAAACTACGCCCGAAAATTTTCGAGAGTAGCCTGCAACACAGACGTTTTAAATAGGTTACTCTTGACATCAGACCCCTTGCTGACGGGAATGAGGAACGCTAAACATAAAAGAAAGAGTCCTCTTTCAGCAGATACCATGAATCTTTTGGAGGAAAATGATATTTGCAATATTAGTATTGAAAATGACTCTGAAGATGATGAAAATTAGAAATAAAATTTGTTAAGAATAATGTATGCTTTTTTTCTACTCTATTATGCCTCAAAATAGAACGAAATACTTTAATAATACTATGAAACGCAAAAAAAAAAATTGTCCGACTTTTAGGGCCAAATACCTGTCTGTGCGACCCCGTCAATGCCCTCCCCCCGACCCTTTGCTCGTGCCAACCCGCGTCGCTGCGCCAGTAGTTGTTTAAATTAGGCCCTAACTAATATCTATCAGATCCAGCCTGTCTTTTTGCTGTCCTCTCCCAGCGACGGCCTAAGCTGAGGCTCGTACCCCGCAGGGGGTGCCCACAGCGTGTAGTCGTTTAGTTTGTAAGTTTCTACGCCCTGGCTGGAGGTCTAAATTTTAATTAAGTCCCCACAGGAAGGTTCTGTTCAGCTGTTAATAACCCTAAAGGTTAAACTGCGAGATGCTTATTGATACAACAAATAAATAAGCAAATTTCCACAGAGAACATAATAGGGATGTGTCCTAGGTAAATATATAATCAGTCTATTTGGTCCGTCAGTTAAATTACCAAAAAATATTGGACACATATTTTTTGGTTACTGAAATCAATAAAAGGTGACAGAGATATAGCACATCAAAGTTCAGAAGGGGCTTGTGACGTCACTTTTACATAAAAAGTGTAGCACGGCGTGACGTCACGTGAAATTTCAACGCACTGTATCATCGTCATTTTTGGTTTGCGTGACAAAAGAAAAAATACGTGTCCAGTATTTTTGAGTAATCCAACTTTCGGACCAAACAGAATTTTTAAGGACACTACTCTATTCGCATGTGTTTTATTGTGTGATTTATTGAAGAAGAAGACATGCTTCGCCTACCCCAAACAAATTGGGATAACCTTTCTTATTCATTTCAGGATTCAGATAACGATTGCATAGGTACGCTTGATTTTTATGTACAGACAGTAAATTTGCAAATAAAATAAAGATTAATCGCAGAGTAACTTTATTTACAATAACGTGTTAATAAAAATAAACAACTTTTTATTAAAATAAAATCTATAAAACAATCTTTGATTTCTTAAAACAATAGTAACGTAGCTTTACAAATAAAAATCAGTCCACTCTGGGTAACAAAATTGGAAAATCAACTATCGTCATTTATTTTTTGTAATTTCCAAAACTGTTTTATTAAAAAATAGAATAACATAAACTACGCAATGGATTTTGATTCGGTCCACACCAAAATTGGAGATTTTTGTTAGTTTTAAATAAACGAAAAAAAAGCAATTAATCCAATAGGTTTATGTGTAGACTTAATATAACTTATATATAACATAGAAATCTCGATGTTTTGCGATGTTGCCACATCAGTGTGCCTAGCGCATACGCTTGACGTAAAAGAAACTTAAATGAGAACGCTTTTAAAATAGGTAGATACCTACTTGATTCGTTTTTAGGGTTCGTATCAAAAGAAAAGTTTTCTTTTTGGAGGGTTGTATTACGGTCAGTTTTAAACATACAAAGCTGGCTCTTGGTCTCAAATTTTAGCTATTTCAGTCAATTTCATAAACGTAAGGAATATATTTTATAATAAACGCATAGTTTAGGACTATTGACAATACAAAAAAACAGTCCGAAAATTACCGTGGTTTTTGAGTGCAGCAAAGATTAGAGGTCTTTCGAACCTGCAAATTTCGATATACTTTCAGGTAGTGGTCTAAACAGCATATTAAAATATCAGAACTAACGTTTTTTGCTCGAATTGATTAGGAATCTTTCGAGTCCGACTCGCACTTGTGCAGTTTTTTAATAATTATTTTTTAAATGGTCCGGAACCTTTCGTGTAAAAGGCCGGCTCGCACTTGCCCGGCTATTAATTATTATTTAAGACTACTTGATAATTATTGAGCTAGACTCATAAATTGAAACCTACGAGTATATTCTATAGGATAGGTATACTTTCGGTTAAAAAAACGTTTGAGCTTACGCTACGTTACGTTAATTTTGGGGTAACATTACGTTACGTTCACGTTTACGTCGCGCGTTCACGCTAAGGAACAGGATTGGGCTCCACTTCATGAATTATAATTCTTCCTATTTGTTTCGAACCAAATAACAAAAGTGCGAATTTGAGTTGGTCGCAGTGTGACGACAAAATCCGTGTCGTCAACCTTCTCTGACGTCACAGCATCAGCTGTCGGCGGCTCGTCGTCTTTCGGTAGCGTTCTGGAACAGATATTTATGACTTTAGTTTAGTTAGGTCCAGAATCATATCCTGAACTCATGGTAACATTTTCGCTTCGAGACCCCTTCCAGCCATGAGAATATCAAACTTTGACTACGAGGCATACCGTAAAGTTGCGTTAACTACCGTAATATTCGCGTAAACTTCGTTTACGTTCATACGTCCGCCTGACTGCCGACCCTGAATGTGATTTGTTTGCTGATGAATGGAAGAAAATAACACACGCTTGTCCTGGTGTTCTGTGAGAGACAATATGCGAGGGTGTCCACTGTTACATGTTATTTTGTGATGTATTTAAGTTTATTTAATCATTTAATCAAATAATAATTAATAATTTGTACATGTTTTTATTTTTATATTTCTATGTTAATTAATGTAATGGGACCTGTGCCGTTTTAATTTACTATAAATAAATAAATAAATCTGGTCATACAAGCACGCCGGCTGCGAGTACTACGCACCTGACCTTTCTGAAGGACATCACCAATAAGATCAGGGTATGTACTTGTAGGACGTACCCTCCCGGACAACCGTTCTACCTACGAACTACGAACTTTTCAAATCAAATTTAACATCTCACCTCTTTCTCCTATTATTCTCTGGTTTTCTATCGCCATTGTCTTTCTCGACGTTATCAATATCTTCTTCATCAGAGTAATCTTGGACCTCCATGCCGCTATTGTCTTTACGTTTTCTCAAATGAGACGCTGCAGTTTTTATCGGAATTTCTGTAATTAACATCATATTTCTTACATGCATGTAGACATCACTTATTTTCCGTATTAATTATTTTACATACTTTTACAGGTAGGTACATATTTTAACAATTTTTTTTTATTGAAAATGTAGTTGTAGGATCCTCTGACCAGACGGGTGTTGAGTCTGGTGGGCTACTGCCTGACACTTGTTGTCGGTTTCTTGTATATATGTTCAATCGCGCGCAGTGGCGGCCTTAGGGGGTGGCGAACAGGGCAATCGCCTGGGGCCTCGCTCTTGCAGGGGCCTCGCGCAACAACACAAACAATTTTTTTTATTTTTTTATTAGTGCTTTTGATGATCCTTAGTTACTCACTAAGGTTATGACTTAACGGTAAATTAAAATAAAGTTAGTTAATTAACTCATTCAAAACTTAGTTGAAAAATGTATTATGTACACTGAGAGATTTTTTTCGATAACCGTAAGTACAAAAAATGACAAGTTCGAAGTTTATAAGTACAAATGTGTGTAAACAGAAGTAAACTTTGGCTTATTGTAACCATAAGATTTACTTTATTCTGTATTTTGTCTTAACACGTTCAACGCCAAGTTATTAAAACATATTTGAGGAATTTGATGACACAAGATCGGATTTCAGCCCTTGCTATTCTTTCAATCGAAAATGACGTGGCTCATTCATTAGATTATTGTGCTTTAATTAAAGATTTTAGTCTTAGGAAAAGCCGCAAAAATCAATTTCAAAATTTATCATCTCTGTATTTGTTAATTTTGTAAATCGTTAAATGAAGAAAATATTTTAAAACTCAAGTTTGATTTATTTGTATAATTTTAGAATTTCTCCTACAACTTCTTTAAAACAGTTGTTTTGTATTCTGTTGCTGTAATAGAGTCCCCCATATTTTTACTATACAGAGTGGAAGGGAAAAAAACAACAGCAAACAATCATAAAGGGTGAAATCAGAATTGACTGACTAGTTTTTTTTTGTTAAAACTAGTGTTTCTTTTTTAGTTTTTTTTTTATAAAACGGTTTTTTTTAAAGAATATCGCTTTATTTAACTTGCATAGACAAAAGAAAAAAATATACAGGGTGGAAGAGCTGATATCGAAGCACATCCTGATTACTTACTGTTCTCATGTACAGTAAGTACATTACTTACATACATTCTGATATATTTTTACTTAAAATTATAAATAATCAGGAGAAGATCATAATTTCAGTCTAACCCTATGAGCTATTAATTTTAAAAGTAAATAATTCACTTCTTTCATTAAAAATCTTATGGATGTGATGTTCTGATAGATCATAATAAATAATAATAAATAAATAATGCTGGACAATCCACACAGCATCATCTAGCCCCAAGCTAAGCAGAGCTTGTGTTATGGGTACTAGATGACTGATATACTTAATATAATACATTACATAGATAGATATTTTTTATTATACATAGCAAACACCCAGAACACCTGGAACAAACCTTTGTAGATCGTACAAACATTTGTCCCAAAGCGGGAATCGAACCCGCAACCTCCTGCGACGCAGGCGGACCTTCGCCCGCTGCGCCACATCGGTCGTCCATAATATTTTATAGTTAAAAGTAATAAGACGTCGAAATTACGAAAAGGCGACAAAAACATTTTTTCGTGGGAGTGTCCACAACCATGTATAACGGGCTGAGTAGAACCGCAGGGGCGAAAAAAACTTTAAAAGGCGTTAGTTTAACATTGTTTGTTACTACAAGAGCTCTTATGTTTATTAAAGAATTGTAGTGATACATTTCCACACCTTGTCAGTAATAAATAATATTGAACCAACGTTTAAATCTCATTTAAAGTTTTGTTTCGATTCACCCCGTTTACCAGTTACCATGATCTCATGATATCAGGTTGTGCGTCAATGTCCCATCCAGCCTGCGTAGTGCGTACCTTTCAACGGTTCATCATCAGCTATGGTCTTATCCCTCTCTCCCACACCACCATCCATAGCCAAATGTTCTCTGTCGCCCTTGCGATGTCTCCTGCTATCAGTTATAAAGAAGGGCATGTCCGCTGTAATCTTCCTGTGCCTTCCCCTTTTATTCTTATTTCTTGTATATCTTTGTGTAGTATGCTCCATATCATAATCATAGTCGTTATTCTTTTGTATTCTTCTGGCTTTCTTCTTCTTCTTGGCCGTCTCTTCTTCAGAGGTTTTGGAAATAGATCTGTAACGGTGTCTGGGGCGGTGCTTGTAGTACATTTCGTAGATAGATTTTGTTATACCGTCATCTGCGTCGTCTATTGCTGGTTCTGTAAGTTTTAATATAGATTTGTTTTGAAAAAGGCGAAATGTATGGTATTCGAAGTTACGTTAAGTTATTCAAATTAGGCTGAGAATCAGCACTTTTTGAACGTCAAAAACGTTTGCAAAAGACAGTCCCCAAAACGCCCACCCTTCACCACTTCTTAGAGTTTTTGTTGGGAAGAAGGAGTGGCGGAATAAACTCCCCAGAAGGGTTTTAATCCTTAAGCACTCGGCGTTATTTTAACGCGCTTCTGGCGCTGCAATCGCCACTAGCGCAGCGTTTTAAAGAAGAAGACGCGCGTATAAAAAACGCCGTGTGCATTCGCCCTGAGGGAGGACCTTTTTACAGCGTTATTGTAGCGCCTTTTAATTAACACGCGTTTGTGTGGCTTTAAAAACTGCACACAGTAAAACGGGGTCAATCGAAAAGCCGGGGTGAATTGAAACAAAACTTTAAACGAGATTTAATCATTGATTAATCATTATTAATTACTGACAAGGTGTTGAAATTAATCATTTCAATTCCTAAAAAATGCCCTTCAAAATTTTGTTTCTACTCACCCCTGCGTTTCTATTCACCCTTAAATGCTTTTTCATTGACTCTTCACTTTTTTACGTATTAGGCCTTAATAGCTCACACCCACCATCTGCCTAGCCTTTGCCAAACATGTTGGGCTAGACTTCCAGTCTAATAGCCGGGGGTTGTGGAAGGATCGTACGTTCCCTCGACCCCCGGCGTAGGTGTGAGATGGAACACCGGGGTGGTTTTTAGTCAGTAAGAGTGACAGACCCCTCGGACATCCATGAGGATTTTCCACCTCGAATAAAAAAAAAAGGCGTCCAGTCTAACTGGATGCGGCTGAATTTTTTTTTTTTGGATCGACGGCCTGCCTGACTTCCACAAGCCGGTTACTGAGTAACACGATACCACTTAGTAATACTTTCGGGCTTCTGTCTATCAAAGATCTACAAATAACAGCCGAGACCAACCGCTTAACATGCTTTCTGCGGCATGGAGGGGTCTCGGTAAAAAGACTCCACAAAACTAATTTGTTTCTTTGCATCTTCCACACTCACCGTCAGATTTGATCCTCTTCTGAATCTTAGCTCCCCTTTTCCTGGGCGATCTCTTCTTTAAATTAGAAGAGAAATCTTCCTCAGAAGACACTACTTCCTCAGAGTCTCCCGCCCAATCAGGTATTAGCTTACTAGGCTTCATTCGACTCAAAAAACTCAATCTTGGTGATTTTTGAGTGACCAAAAATCTGAACTGCTCTGGGTAATTTGTGGTGTCATTGACCCCAAGCCGGGTCGTCAACCCCAAGGTCGTGTGACTCGAGGGTAGTTCTGTAGTTTCGTTAATTCTGACGTCATCAACAGAAGTGTCATTAATAATGTTCTCCATGACATTTTCTGTCATGTTGACAGAACGCCTTTTTCTTTCGTAGTCTGCGTAGGACGGCATTTTAATTTTTGAGCGGCTCTTGTCTGAGAACCGATTGCGGACGTACTTCTTTCGGGAATAGTCGGGGTCTTCTTCTGAAAGGTGGCCTGTGATGGTAACAAAAAATACATACATGACATGACAAATCTGAAATTTGATTGATTGGCTGCTGATCTACGTGTCGCGGGTTCGATTCCCGCACTGTATAAATTTTTGTATGGCCTACAGGTAGTTGCTCCGGGTTTGTCTGTTTGTGAATGCGTCCACGAGACAGGAGAAATAGCATAAAATATTCATATAAGCTTCTTTAAGAAATATATCCACAGAAAACTTCTTAATACTCAATACTTTGTTGCGTACTTAAATAAAATTGTCTGTAATGTGTCTGTTTGTAATGTTAAAATTACAGCTGTTTACCAAATGCATATGCGTATTTCTTTATTTTTGTCTGTCTGTCTTTCTGTAGGTATGTCTGTTTTTTTGAGGTAATCTCCAAAATGCCTGGACCAATGCTGACGAGACTCACTGCCAGATAGCTGATTTGATAAGCAGTAATTAAGGCTACTAAACAAAATTAGGGTTCCTCGCAAAACATGAAAACCCTTTTTTTACTAAATTTCACGCGGTCAAAGTACATACAGCGCGCATACCTAGTAATCAAATAAAACAGGTGTGATGTCGTGCTACCTGATTCCTTATTATCAGCCTTTGGTAGCTTATCATCAGTATCCTCGACGTCTTCTGGCAGGATCCCGTCGTCAGCTCCGCTGTATACGTAGCTGTGGACAAATTTTGATATAATATATATAAAAAACGATTATTTTTGCATGTCCCTTTGAGGTTAGTATTACTGTACTTATAATCTATGTCAGTCGAATTAATTAAAATTCAAAATATGTCCCAGTATCAATGTCAAAATTTAAAATGAAATTCCATCAATTACTATTCTATTCATAATTACATTATTTCAAGTAATGTAACCTAGACCCAGACCTATATAGTTTAGACCTATACAGTTTTATAAACTGGGCTGCCTGGTTGGTCTAGTGGTTGCAAGCACTACTGCTGAGCATGAGGTCCTGAGTTCTATTTCCGGATCGAGAAAAGTGTTATTGGGTTGTTCCAACTGGATTTTTTTATTAGGAACCAGCAACGTTTGATGGCAATAGGCTCGCTTCCTAAAATCAAATCAATCAAATCAAATCAAATTTACAAATGTTTGTACGATCTACAAATATTTGTTCCAGGTGTTCTGGGTATTTACTATGTATAATAAAAAATATCTATCTATGTAATGTATTGTATTAGGTAAGTATATCAGTCATCTAGTACCCATAACACAAGCTCTGCTTAGCTTGGGGCTAGATGATGCTGTGTGGATTGTCCAGCAATATTTATTTATTATTTAATCAATCAAAATTCATTTATTCAAATTAGGCTGAGAATCAGCACTTTTTGAACGTCAAAAACGTTTACAAAAGACAGTCCCCTAAAACGCCCACCCCTCACCACTTCCTAGTGTTTTTGCTGGGAAGAAGAACGGCGGAATGAACTCCCCAGCAACACGCCTGTCTGATAGTTTGAAGAACTTGAAGCTATTACCTAAAATTAACTGGCGAAGTGTGGAGGTACTGTACACAGTTTTAACATACACTTTTCCACGTCAGTCAAGCAAGTAGGAAAGGTTGGTGTTTCCTATCTGCGAAAAAACACCGAAACAAATCCAGAGGTCACCGTCTCTTTTAAAGTCCAGACATTATCTTGGTCAGATTTTGTGAGGACCATGCAGATTAGACTCAATTTCTAAAAAAAATATGAGCACTATATCTAGAGATGCCAGGTCGCCACACCTAATAGCTGGTCAGACCAGCCAGTTTGGCCGGACATGTGGGTAGAAAGGCCTTACACCCTAAATTAATAGTATATAAATAGTGTTCGTATGGTTTGTTGTACGAAATATCTGTCTTATCGTTTTGGGCAGTTGAGAAACATCGGTCTAAGTATGCTAAGCTTAGTCTTACAAAAGCCGGACACCGTTTATTTTGGCCGAACACTTATCAAAAAGCCTACCTATGTCCGGCTTTATCTTGACGCCTGGCAATGCTAACTATATCCCATACTCGGTGTTTCATTTACTCATAATAGTGCCTACTGTCTGCCAAAATGTCATCTTACCGTGTACTCCAGTCCATCTGCCTGGCGTCGTCCAGCCATTGGTTGGCAGCCAGCGTGGTCTCCCTCACCATCTTTATATTCATTTGTAAGAATATCTTGCGTAACTCCACAGTGATGTGTGTAGGCTTAGAGTTGTAGTCGTCAGGACTATCTGCCTTTTCAGATCTGAAGCGTTCTGAAAAAAATAGACTTTCATTTAAGAATATTCATGTTATACAGATTTGTATTTTCTCTTTCTGTAACGGCTTAGCTGCCAAACAACGAGACACAATAGAAAATGTATTGTTTGTCTGTCACCTGGCATTTAATGTGTTGACAAGAAATATCGATTGCCGCGTTAGTCTAGTGTTCTCAAAACGCGACTGCTAAGCATGAGGTCCTGGGTTTGCGACGATTACCGGATCGAGCAATGTGTTATTGGGGTTTTTCATTAGGAATTTATCAATGGCAGTCCGGAGACTGGATGTATGCCCGGTGTTGGTAATTGACTCGCCCCTATAAATTAAATGAATGCGAAATGTGGGTGTTACTATTGGTGAACTTCTGCCCAAGTCTTCGGGGAATTTAGGCGTGATGTTATATTATCACCAATAAGACCAGTAATATCTTTCTAGGGCGTCTCTCCCAGAGGTTCCTCTAATATAATAATTACAATGATTTACCTCTAATTGGATTTTCCAGCGTATTCTCGAGTCGAACCAGCGCTGTGCCGGCCTTCCACGGCTCCAAGGTCAACACATGGATGTGGCGAGGTAGACCGTGCAGCTGCAGAACTGAAAACTGATAAGAGAAGAAGGTTTCAGAATGGCATGATACTGTAGCGACATCTATATTGTCACAAGCGAACTAAACTGGCGGATCCAAAATCAGGTTCTAAACTCGTGGTATTAGGTTGTGCATCGATGTCTCCTCCACCCTGTATTCAGGATCCCGACAGCTTTACGGCACGGTTGACGCAGTGGCTGAGCAATCGACTGCTGCGCCGTGTGTTGTGGGTTCGATTCCCGCACGGAACAAATATTTGTATGGCCTACAGATAGTTGTTCCGGGTCTGGCTGTTTGTGTATGTGAGTTAAAATGTTTGTAAACGCGCCCACGATACAGGAGAAATTCCTAGTGTGGGATAACCTTTTTTTTTTAATAAAAAAAAAGGCTTTCGGGCAGTATGTAGCCCACCAGACACTACACCTGTCTAGCCGGAGAATCCTTTTCAATGGATGATGAGGAACTTTACACCCTGTTCCTCATATCCTTAAAATCCATCATCTTCCATGCATTTACCAAAGGATATTGCTGTAAGCTTCCAGACTAACTGGATACCAGTAATAATCCATGTTAGTATTTTAGTATGACTTATACAAAGTTATGTGTCATCAATTACGAGGATCCCACGACACAGGGTATCCTTGCGTGGGGTCTAGAGTTACTCCATTGCACATACATTTGTTATGACTGTAAAGTTGTTCAAAATAAATTCAAGTATATTCTGCATGATTTTTTACATAAGCCATCTGCCTAATTGATCTCCACAACCTAGCTATTGGTAGCGATACTAGTAGTTAGTAGTAGTATCGTTTTTATTTATTTATTTTGGCATATTGGTGTGTGCTAGCTAACATGTAGCAAATGATTGAATTTAAATAAATAATAAATAAATAATGCTGGACAATCCACACAGCATCATCTAGCCCCAAGCTAAGCAGACCTTGTGTTATGGGTACAGATGACTGATATACTTAATACAATACATTACATAGATAGATAATTTTTATTATACATAACAAATACCCAGAACACCCGGAACAAATCTTTGTAGATCGTACAAACATTTGTCCCAAGGCGGGAATCGAACCCGCAACCTCCTGCGTCGCAGGCGGACCTTCGCCCGCCGCGCCACATAGGTCGTCATATCAAAGTCATGTGAATTTAATGATGTATAAAGATGACTGACATAATTATTATTTTTTGACATGTGTTGTATACTTTGTATAGCTTCAAGCTCTTCAAACTATCAGCCAGACGTGTTGCTGGGGAGTTTGTTCCACCACTTCTTCTTCCCAGCAAAAACACTAGGAAGTGGTGAAGGGTGGGCGTTTTGGGGGACTGTCTTATGTAAACGTTTTGACGTTCAAAAAGTGCTGATGCTCAGCCTAATTTGAATAAATGAATTTTGATTTTGATTTGATTTACTTAAGGTAAGACTGGTGGTCAGACTACCGGAAACAGATGTCAAAGATCTACAAGTTCTACAATATTATTGACGGCACGGTTGGTTCAGTGGATGAGCGACGCTTCCCACACGGTAGTAGTTCCGGGTCAGGCTGTTCGTGTATGTAAGTTTGAATATTTATAAACGCACCCACGATACAGGAGAAATTCCTATTGTGGGGTAGAGTTAAAAAAAAGGATCTACAAATGACAGCTGGTACCCAATCATGGAGGGGTCTCTATATGTAATGTATGGCCACCCATCCACTACAGCAAAAACTTCTACTTACTCTTTTATTCCTGACGTTCTGCCACTTTCTTCTGTTCAATTTCTCGCCTGAAGTGAGGAAGAGCCAGGGTTCGTACTGCCATCTCTTGGAGAATAACGACATCCTCTCGGAGAACGTTTGGTCATCCACTGGAAATATAATCATCATCTATTCATCTACATCTATACACACAAATAAAATTGAAGTGTCTGTTTGTAATGTCAAAATAACAGCTTTTTACTAAATGCATATGGAAGCTTATACGGCAGTTATTTGGGGAATGAGGAACAGGCTGTAACATTCCTCGTCCACCATTAAAAAGGGAATCCTCTCCTTTCAATGGTGAATGAGAAACTACAGGATGTAAAGTTTTCCTTAAGAAAGGATCCTCTGACCAGACGGCTGTTGTGTCTGGTGGGTTTCTGCCCCACGGTTTTTTTTTTTTTTTTTTTTTTGGAATGGGCATCTCGCAGTTTATCCTTTAGGGATATTTACTGCTCAACCGAACTTTCCTGTGGGGGGCTTAATTAAAATTAAGGCCTCCAGCCAGGCACCTGCCCCACGGTAGTTATGGAGTTCTTATATACATGCGCCTTGATAAGTTTAATATCGCGATGGAGATTTAGTTCGTATGTGGCGAGATAGATGTCGCTACAGTTATACTCCAACCGATAATTTTTTAAATGTTTATCTGTTTCTCTGTTTATTTGAGGTAATCTTCAAAACGGCTGATTTTGACGGGAGTTTTACTAACCGGAACTTAATGCTTAATTACAAAAAAAAAGGAAATATTAGTCTCCTTTTAGGAGGTTTTTCAATTTGTCGTGACGATTTTGGGGGGAGAGGTCAGGACCCCTACAACCCCCTCTCGAACTAACACTAGGTTGGTCACGTGGCGTTACAAGCGTAGAAGATAACGGTACAAGGCACTCACCTTCTTGCCTATAGTTCCCGAACAGAATCCTATGCCTCCCCTTGACCACAAGGCCAACTCCGTACGCCTCTTCATTTAAAGATTCTTCTAGTCCAAAACCGTCATCAGTCAAAAGGCGTCTGTGTACCTGAGAATGATTTAAAATAAATATTTATATCCAAACCTTTTACTTCATTTAGCACCAGCACGAATTGCTTGCAAGAAGTTTATCAATCGAAAACGGCAAATTACCTAGTTATTAATCAAACAAAATTGGTTTCGAATACGTAATATAGAGGCGTTGTTTCAATCTTAGTACATATTGTTGACGTTACTGATTGAAGAGCACTTTACGTTCTCGCAAGAAATTCGTGTTAGGGCTTTTGGTAATACACGCACGCCGGTTGCGAGCACTACGCACCTGATCTTTCTGAAGAACATCACCAATAAGATCAGTGTATATCTCGTCCCCTTTCAGCGTTTCCACTAGACACAGTTGAGAAAAGGCTAGGCAGATCTTGACCATGGTCCATGGCTAAGTCTTACCATGAAATGAAATGAAGAGATCCGCAAGAGAACCAAAGTAACTGGCTTTCCCCAAAGAATAGGGATGTGTCCTAGGTAAAAATATAATAAGTCTATTTGGTCCGTTCGATTACCAAAAAATATTGGACATGTATTTTTTGCTAACTCAAAACAATAAAAGGTGACAGAGATATAGCACATCAAAGTTCAGGAGAAGGGGCTTGTCACGTTACTTTTACATAAAAAGTGTAGCACGGCGTGACGTCACGCAAAATTTCAATGCACTGTATCGTCCTCTTTTTGGTTTACGTGACAAAAGAAAAAATACGTGTCCAGTATTTTTGAGTAATCCAACTTTCGGACCAAACAGATTTTTTAAGGACACTACCCTATTGCCAAACTTATATGTGGCAGTGAGGGGCACATTATCGTAGAACTGATGGCTATTGGGATGAAAGGATACAGGAAGACGCAGCGTGGGTAGGCCCCCCACATGGTGGACCGACGCTCTGGTATAGATCGCAGGAAGCCTATGTCTTTGGAAGAGCCCTGATGAAGTCTTACCATAAGCTCCACCTCTCCATCGTTATAGGAGGTGCCTCCCTGCGTCCGGTCTACCAGCACACACATCTCTATGCTGGTGTTAGAAGAGTGTATACAGATGCGAGAGGTGACTGGGTAGTAACAGGCAGCTACTATTTTCTTTTGTTGCTGACCTGCAATTTGAAGAGATAACAGATGAAACAATTTTAAGAGGCGGTATCGTATTGTATTGTTGACAGGGCGCAAGGAACGTCAAGGTGCAACCTGATGTATGATTTTAAAGGCTCCACGTTGAAAGCGTTGAAAGAAATTTTATATTTTTTTACTGGTTTGGGCTGGAAGCCGACCCCAACTTGGTTGAGGAAAGGCTTGGCATGCTTGTGAGTCCCGTCACAAGCGACGAAAGCGGAGTGACTGCCTATATAACCACCACAACGAACGCTTCTGAGAGCGCCAAACTCGTCGCCAAATTTTGGACTGACTCAATTTTGATCGTCATCGACACGCTAAGAAGAAGAAGACCACCACAACCCAGTGTCTGGGTAACACGATACCCCTTGGCAAAACTGGCTTTGTTTGGTCTTAGCTGTAAAGTCATCGATATTCTAATCAATATTTATAGAAGAAGAAAGAAAGAAAGAAAAAACATTTATTCAGCACAGGCTCAGGCACACAACGACACAATACTAAACATAGAAAACATAAAAAAACGAGTAACAAGAAATACATTTAAAATATATATACGAGTAAGTATACATATATTATTAAATATGTGCCTTACGGGTGCGCTAATAGGGTCCAGTTCAGCAAAAATGCCAGACAACTAGTGCCTGACGCTGTATGTCGATTATGTGATTTTGAGATGTGTGGTTGTGGTTTATGTCGATGACTTACTTGCAGATTCGTTCCAACAAGTCCTCCTCATCATCTGCCTTGAGTTGGAGTCGGTGAAGAACTCTCCATTACTCGTCACGTTTGTGGTGAACAGGCTCACGACTTCCTTGCCGAGGTCCGTCCTGGTTATGACGGCAAATGTTAAAAATAGATAGAATAGAATAGAATAGAATAGAATTTTATTTTGCAAATATGGGTAGTACATAGTTCTTAGGATTACATTACAGCTCAGCCACATTTTACCGTTCAGCATGCAAATATTTAAAAATTTTATTATCTGATTATTATACTTAAATTTTTTCTTTAAATTACTAGATAAATTTACACATTATTATTATTCAATTTAGTGTTTGGTACTGCCACTGAATTAAAACTGTAAACCAAATAGTTTGTTTTTTTACGTTTTATATTACTTTGTGTGCTCACTTTACAATATCCAGTTTATTTATACACGTGAGGACTTGTTATTGGCTTCCTGTCAACTATGTTTACCTTTTTATTTTGTTTATTAGCTGTAATTCTTCCAGGTTCTATTAAATTAACTAAAGTTAGTATCTACTAGAATGTCAGCGGTGACTGGATGCGGATGGTCGAAATAGTATCGTATTTGACGGCACGGTTGGCAAAGTGGCTGAGCGATCGACTGCCGCGCCGCATGTCGTGGGTTCGATTCCCGCACGGAACAAATATTTGAATTGCCTACAATTAGTTGTTCCGGTTGTGACTTTAAATGTTGCTAAACGTACTCACGACACAGGAGTGTGGGGCAACGTTTTTATTTAAGAAGATGAAGAAGTATCATCTGCCTAGCCTTTTCCCAACCATATAAGGGTCGGCTTCCAGTCTAATCAGACGCAGCCGAATACCAGTATTTTATATGGAGCGACTGCCTGTCAGACCTCCACTGTACTGCTGTGCATCACGATACTTCTTGGTAAGACTGGTTGAGCAATTTTCGAGCTTCTGACTACCATGCGGAAGGTGAAGATAGGCATTACTAAATAGTGCAACTAAGCCTTGCTTCCTTACTGTGGCTGGATTGACTATTCTACAGCCTCCTTACCCAATAGGAATGGGTCCAATAATCCACTCGAGCTCCACAAACTCCTCGCCTCGGTACAGCCTGATGATCTGCGTGACCCAGTCGCTGAACCTCTGGCGTATTTCCTTGACTAGGGAGCCTCGTATCGTGTTGTAGGCTACCTTGTCTGTTACCTGGAATGCAAGTTATTTCTGTTGCATAACTAGGTAAGATATTTAAAAAAAAATTGATGTCGATTTTGAAATATTCCAAAACAAAATTCATATTGCTCAATACTTTTAGGACAAGCCAAGTTGGTGCTGTATTTTTTTACAAAATGAAACTCCCTCCCTTTGAGGTAGGACGATTGGTTTTTGGTAATAAATAAAGATGAAGCTTTCAACACTAATTATTTAAATGTCGCTGTTTCGATGTGTTGAAATTTTATATATCACCGAAAATTTCGATATATCAAATGAAAAAAAAACGATTATTGTTTGGCAGCTTAAAAACAACGCAATACGAGAAAATAACACAGGCAAATCGCGGTTGGCACGCAGTACGTTGCAAACCTGATAAATTATATTAATTTCTGTAAATTAATCAAAACTAACCACCACCAACCAAGTCACGATCGGCTACTGCACTGCGTATCTGGGGTTTGATTCCCACACGCAACTAATATTTGTATAGCCTACAGGTTCCGGGTCTGGTTGTTTGTGTATGTGAGTTTAAATGTTTGTAAACGCATCCTCATGGGTGCGTTTACAAACATTTAAACACAGGAGAAATTCCTAGTATGGGACAACGTGTTTTAAAAGAACAATAAATATATATATTTCAATATAATAAATAAGCTACAATGTTACTCACAGGTACAGGCCTCTGTCGATCAGGCCTGAAGCTGTAGGCTCCAGACTGAAGGGTCTGCTGACCCTGAGAGTAGTAGAAGAAGTTTTGTGATACGTCGATCCTGACGCCCTCCACGTGTTGGATGGATTCGAGGAGTCCAGTCGCTTTGTTTACTGATACTTTGAGGTACTGTTGGAAAGGAGATTTTATTATTATTTGTGGCATTGATCTGTTCCTTTCACTATCAGATCATATGTTGTTTAGCAAGCGAAGTTTTTGATAAATGATGAATTATGTACAGAATGGAAGGGATACCATGAGTTCAGAACGTGATTTTGGACCCCCCAGCATTTAAAATTTTCGTCAGTTTTTCCTACATTCTTCGTTGTTTTTCTGTTATTTTAATGTATACTGTTGAAAATCATACTTACAACATAACCCTATTATTTATTTTATGAGAGGCGTAAAGTATAATTGTTTCTATTTTTAAATCTTTTTGGGTTAGGTTGAAATCATGATTATCAACCATTTTTGTAAATGTTTTATGCTTAAATTTAAATTCGGAGTTTAAGCTATGCCGATATCAGTCTCTGAATGGGTAACCTTTCATTACATATCGACACTCCTCTGTGCCTCGGAAAGCACGCTAAGCTTGGTCCTGGCTGTCATTTGTAGATCTTTGGTAGTCAAAACTCCGAAAGTCTGACAAGCAAGTCTTACTAAGAGGTATCATGATACCCAGTAGCTAGAATCTCGTATTTACTGAGTAACCAGATAGCCGTTGGTAAGACTTTCTATCAACTGTCTATCTAATTACCTACTAGATTACAGTCGCTCCAAATAAGGTCAGTATCTTATTTGGAGCGACTGCAATCTAGTAGGTAATTAGATAGTCTTATCAGATGCAGCTGAAGACCAGTGCTTTCATCTGCATCTGGTTAGACTGGAAGCCGATTCCAACATAGTTGGGAAAAGGCTAGGCAGATGATGAACTTACTTCATTAGAGATAAAAGGAATAATCTCTTGCTCAGCTTCTGTCTTCCCTGGTCCTTGTTTGGCGTACTTCTTGGCGAACTCGTTTTCATCCTGATAGAAAAGGTTAGTTAAATTTGAATCTTCTTAGGTAACTCTAGTGGTGACAAAACTAGACATCTAATCAAGTCAAAATTATTTAATCAAGTCATCAAGTTAAAAATAAACTTGAATCCTAATTTTGTTTAAAAGGCTCTAAGGGCTTCTTGAAAACTATGCCTACCACCAATTCTCGGCGTGAACGTAACACCAATAGGGATGATGTCTAGAATTTAAATTAAACTATAAGATTAAAATAGTTCTACAATTGCGTAAATGGTATAATCGCTTATATTCTGATCAACACGAATTACTTTAAAATACACTATGTTTAAAAAAGTCGAAAACTCGGTTCGGAGACCGCTCTCCAAGAAGGGAATCCTAAGATGGCCGCCCCGCTACCATCGACTCGACCTGTCACTCTTGACAATGTCATTCTTATGTGCGCAGACATATACAAGAATACGACAACAACCGTCGGGCAGTAGCCCATCAGACACAACACCCATATCTGGTCGGAGGATCCTCCCTTTTCTATGGTGTATGAGGAACTTTACACCCTGTTCCTCATACCTCCAAAACTTTAACTTGCGATTCCACTCACCAATTGATCTCTAACAGGAGCGATGTAGTATGCTGTGAAGCCAAGAGGTGGAATGTTCTCAGCTTCGAAGCATAACTCCTGAATTGCTGTAGAGGATCTACCTGGCAGGTTGATGATAGCTGCTGGCAGAGGCAGGAGCTGGTATTCCACCTCCTCATCTGAGGGTTAAAAAGATTATAATATTTATATTTTACTGTGTGTAGGTTAGGAACTTAGCACAGTTTTCAAGTCTTGTTTAAGATTTGATCAGGGGAATGCGGATGCATTTGGAGGCCCCCCAAGACCGGAGGCCCTGGGCGGGCCGCCCCTTCCGCCCCCTGTTAGTCCGCCACTGGATCTTTATCTTTGAACGTTCCGGGATCTGATTGATATTAGTACAAGTGAAGCCTACCATTAAAATCTCTGATGGAGTAGTGGAGAGCGATGGCTGGCAATCGCACGTGGTGGTACGTCTTCACGCTAAGGGGATTGTAGACCAGCAGGAGCATAGATTCTTGATTCTCTGTGAACTGGGTAAGAAGACCATTATGTTAGGATACATGTATTTTTCTTCTTTTCAAACACTTTTACACGTCAACAAGTTAAATATTATTTTTAACTAGGTTGGTGTTTTCCCATCTGATTACCATGAGAAAAAACACCGCAACAAACTCAGAGATCACAGTTTCTTTTAAAGTCGAGACATTATCTTTTTTTTTTTTTTTTAGGACTAGGAATTTCTCCTGTATCGTGGGTATCTTGGTTAGGTCATCTGAGGGCCATGCAGATTAGTGTCTAAGATGGTCTTTTGAGGAAAGAACCACACAGAATGAACACATGGAGCATACATGAAAAACCGGTAAAGAGCAAGTTGGACTCGTCCATAAGGGTTTCACGACTTGATAAGATAAAATGATTTTATATTTTGATATTTAAAAAGTGATTTTTTGGTTTGGTGACTACTGAATGACGTTTCTTTGCAAAGGATTTTGCTGAACAGCTACTTAAAAACGGAGTGACTTATGGATAGTAAAATAAAGAATCACCGGGCATCGAAATTCATCCGCATTACTGTAAAAGGGAAAAGTGCCCAGAAGGCTGGCAGTTTTGCCACGTTGAATGGCAATGCTGATTCATTATCCAAAAAAAGGCCAGCCCTTTGATCACTTGAAAAGTCAACCAAACGCTTCGCGATTTCCCAAAAAACTTAATGGGCACACGGATCCCATGGCTCTAGTGTTTCATCCCCAGTTATAGACAAGTTTTGTTTTCATAATTTTTATTTAATGGTCATTTTATGGATGGGGAACAAAATTTAATTTTTTATAACAATTTCATTCACGAGATAAATTTTCATTTGGATTTATTTTCAATGGGGTATTAGTAGTATTAGTGGTGACTTCTGAGATGTTGGCAAATAGAGATGTATCGAAGAAAAAGACATGCTGCGCCGACCCCAAATAAATTGGGATAAGGGCAAGAGAATTATGATGGGGTATTAGTAGTACCTATTGATTAAAAAAGACACTCACTCTACATTGACTCATGTTTAGTTGATGACAGATAATAAATTGTTGGTTATTCTTCGTTCGGCGGCTTCCTCCCCACGTAGGAGTCAAATAGCTGTACAAAAAAAAACAAGAAGATTTAGTGACAAAAATTGAAAAGAGTACAGTCAACAGCAAAAGTAGATGATCAAAATCATAAATTCAATACTAATGAACAGAGTTCGTGTCAGAACTGTGTGGCGTCAACATGATTCAAAAGTATGTGATTGTAAAATATTCCAAACATTTACAGCTGCCATATATTCGTGATCAGTTTTGACTCCAAAAGTTATAAACTCAATTCGCATCAGAACTAAGATGCGAAAAAAAAAATCAAAACTAGTGAACAGTTAAAATCAAAAATTAAATGATGAAACTGAGGCCACGTAATCATGATGCAAGTAATTAATCCATACTTATTTTTTGCTTAACTCGTAATTTAATTTGATATGTTTTTTGAAATTTTATTATTATTTGGAAGCTGTACCTGAGCAAACTGGACACTTTCTTGGTACACGCATCGATGGCTTCGCTTAAGATTCTGATAAAATCAAATGTGACATGCTGTTGGCTTGTTCCTGTTGAAATATAAATATGAGGTTGTTGGAATACACGGGGCTGATAATAATTTATAGAAATTTAAATTTCCACGTGATAACCTTCATCGTCAACCTATAAGAATCTGTTTTTAACCTACGAAAGGAGAGAAGGAGGTTATTAATTCCACACACAAGTATATATATTTTTTAATGTTTTACCTTCTAAGTATGTATAATTTTTAACAATTTTTCAATTTTCAACCGACCGACGAAAAATGTGTGAAATAACTTTAACTTGTCGGTGGCCAAAAATAAAAAAAAAAACAACAACAACAACCAAAGCCACAGACTTTCGAAATTTAAGTTATTTTACACTTTGAGTGTTAATTGTCGGTTTAATTTTTTTGTGAATTAAAAAAAGTTTGAGATACATTATTTGGAATCGTCTGTAAGATAGTTTGAGTTCGGTAACCCGGTTACTCTCCGAGAGATCGCCAGCAATGTCAGACCGCTGCAAGAATCGAGGAACTGGGGTGAATCGAATAAGGTATTGTCCCACCCGTTACGCAAAATACGCGCAGAGTCGTGGAGTTGCGGATATCGGCCCGTCTAACAATACAATACAATACAATAAGATAGTTTGACGATAGATGATGGACAGAATTCGGTAGATCTATGAGCAATATTTCATAAAATTTGAGGCTTTGTACCTGTAATGGCATCGTGATGCAGTACCAGGCTCACAGCATGTCTGAGAAGATGTAGCTCATAAGAGTCTCCGAGACGAGCGATCACAGTCAACTGTTTTACCACCTAAAATATTATAATTAAATAACATTCACTCAATGCATTCAAACTTCAGCTCGGCCAGTATTTAACAGCAAGAAAAACACCCTCGCAGAAATGAATGCGTCTGGTGGGTCGTGTTTGTGAAACTGTACATAGAGGTGAAGTCGTACCTTTTTATATTGTTAACATTAATTTATTGTTCTCAAGTAAGTGACATTTGTGTATGTTTTATTGAGAATAAAGTTTCTTTAAACCTAATAACAACCGAGTTTCTAAAAGTTATAGGTGAACAGAAATGTGCAAATACAGGGCGGATGGGATATACATATGTAGATGCACAAAATTAAAATCGAAATCAAAATTCATTTATTCAACTTAGGCTGAGAATCAGCACTTTTTGAAAGTGAAAACGTTTACAAAAGACAGTCCCCCAAAACGCCCACCCTTCACCAGTAAATATACATATTTGATTTTTATTTCAACTTGATACCTCCACCCGTTCCCGATAAAAGTACAGACAAACGGACAATGAAGTAATTGTAAAACGGATCCGTTTTTCCCTATGGAACCCTAAAATACTGCAGAATAAAAATAAAGTACCAAGCAACATAAAACTATACTCAGATCAGACCCCTACTCAGAAGAATATAATGAAAGAACTGAGCCAAGAGTTAGCTCGACGTAAAGAAAACGGGGAAAAGGACCTGATTATCAAATATGTTAGTGGGACTCCTAAGATCGTAGAAATGCCTTCAAAAAACCTCAACCCCTAACCTCACCTATCTTGCAACACCGAATCAACGAAACTATTACCTATCAGCTATGTCACACCTACCAGGATATATCTACATCGAAATCTACCTTGAATTTATTTTACGCAAATGCGCGAAGTATACGCAGGCGAGGAAAATTTGACGAACTAAAATGTTCCTTACAATCGATTGAAAACACCACCCATGTTATCTTACTCACCGAAACATGGTTAAGATCTAAAGAGGATGCGGAATCATTTCAACTACCCAGCTACACACATTATTATAATCTCAGAACAGACTCCAGAGGCGGTGGGGTTTCCATTTATGTGCATAATAATATAAATCATAGCGTGATCGAAGAAACGTACACTGGAGGTATAAACTATCTTTGGGTAGGTCTAGAAAAATATGCACTGAGCATAGGTTTAGTCTACAACCCTGGAACTACCAACATAAAAGAGTTTCTTGAAGTGTACTCATCACAACTGATTGGCAAAAAGCGAGCTATTGTCTTTGGTGACTTTAACATCGACCTATTAACAAAAAATAGCAGGAACAAACGGTATAAAACTGCCGTACAAGAATCTGGCTATGAAATTATTAACCATATCAGCGAAGATCACTGCACACGTGAAACCAGTTCTACAAAGACTATTCTCGACCACGTATGCTCAAACTTGAAACATAAAGGTTTCCACATGGCAATTGTTAACTCACCTATGTCCGATCATAAACAGATCTACCTATCAATGAAAAAGTACAAATCACCACCTAGAAAACGAGTTAATTATGATGCAGTGGACTACGAAAAACTCTTCGAATATATCAAAAGTACAAACTATCAGTTAAATGACAACTACTACAACAACCTCGAAAATTATATAAAGTGTGCAATATTTGAAAGTAAAGTTACTAAAACCAAAGTCCTAAATCCACCGCAACAAGACTGGATATGCAGAGATATAATAACAAAGATTCATGAAAGAAATGTATTTTGGCACAAATTGAAGCAGGATCCAGAAAATGAAGAATTAAACAAACAATTTATAATAGAAAGGAACAAAACTACAGAAATAATACAAAATACTAAAAAGAAATACTACTATGCAACATTCAAGAAATACTCAGGAAAGCCAAAGAAGATGTGGAAATTAATTAACTCCCTGTCCAACAACAAGATCAAAACACATTGTACTCCTCCAAATCTTCTAACCAAAGACGGGCCTGTAACCGATGGTGGTGAAATCTGTGAGACTTTTAACATCTTCTTCTCAACGATCGGTTCCACACTCGCTAACACTATCTTAACGACACAGCAAAGACACATCGTAGACACCACAATACAGACAAGAGATTACACTAATAAACTAACTACCTTTACACCATGTCAAACGGACGAAATCTCAAAAATTATCTTTAGTCTTGATTCAAACTGTAGCGTAGGGATTGATGGGATAACCACAAAAATAATTAAATGTTTAAAAACTCTAATATCAGACAAACTGACAATTTGCATTAATGAACACCTTGTTGAGGGATCGTTTCCAGATGCTCTGAAAATCGCCAAAGTTACCCCTATCCATAAATCTGGCACAAAAACTGACCCTAACAATTACCGGCCGATCTCCGTCCTACCTGTCGTATCGAAAATTTTTGAAAAAGTTATTTATTCGCGATTAGACCAATACCTCACCTCTATTAACTTTCTTTACAAAAGACAGTATGGGTTTCATTCTCAGTCCAACACTTTATCAGCCACAGCAGACCTAATTACAGCAACGCAAACTAATATTGACCAAAAAAAGATAGCACTAGGCCTTTTTATCGACCTAAAAAAAGCTTTCGACACCGTTAGCCACGCAATATTACTACAAAAGCTCATCAACATAGGTGTTTCAGGGGTGGCACTCAAAATGATTGAGTCATACCTACAGAATAGGTATCAAATAGTAAAAATCGGGGAATACCAAAGTAAACCACATAGCACAGGCTCATTCGGAGTGCCCCAGGGATCGGTTCTTGGACCACTATTCTTTCTCATTTACATCAATTCCGTACACGAAATTTCATTACACGGACACGTTTCCCTTTATGCTGACGATACCTGTCTTTTTTACTATGGTACTTCGATTAATAACATGATCATCCAAGCGCAGCAAGATTTAAACACGTTATCTGTTTGGTTCCAACAAAACCTACTTACAATAAATGCAGCTAAGACTAGTTATGTAATTTTTAAACCCAAAAATAAAAAAATACCAGGTTACCCCCCCTTGACCATTGATAATGAAGTAATACAGCAAAAAGAGTACGAAAAATACCTTGGACTAAGAGTAGACTGTCAGTTAAACTGGAAAATACAAATTGATCACATCAGATCCAAGCTTTCCTCACTTTTGGGCTCATTGCGCAATGTTGTTCATTGCCTTCCTCAAAAAGTGCGCCAGACCATTTACAACTCATTAGTGAAGCCACATCTGATGTACCTCATTGAAATCTGGGGCAACGCGCCAAAAACTAATCTAAAGGACCTACAGATTGCTCAAAATAAAATTATTAAACTGCTATTCCACTATGATTACCTTACACCTACAATTAAAATTTACAGGGAAACCAAACTCATGAATATTAGACAACTCCATGCATACTGTACGAGCATACTTATACGAAAAATTCTTAACAAGTCCATTCACACACAAATACAATTCACTAAAATACATCAAGTACACAATCGTAGCAGTCGTAGGAAGGATCACATTTTACTACCACGAGTGCGAACGGTCAACGGTGAGAGAACAATTATTTTTGCGGGAGTGAAACAATATAATAAGCTGCCTAAAGAGGTAAAGAATGCGAACTCGTTTAATATTTTTAAAACCAAATTAAAAAATCATATCTTAAATGATCAAACATTAGTAACATAAACGGACTTGCCCTACTGCTGCGTTGCTTTAATGTGGCACCGGGTACGCATTCCTTCTCTGTTATGATGAATATATGCGAAACGGTAATTATTGCTTTTGCGGGTGGCTTGAAAAGTTTTGTGTTTTTGTATCTTGTTAATGTTATTTGCGTACGAAATGAAATGAAATGTTATTATCAATTTAGTGATTTGTATGAATACCTGCTTAGTTTGTGTGTCAAAGTTCATATAATACTATATTTTTAAGTTCCAAAATGTTCTCAAGTAAGTGAAATCCTTGTAATTTCTTATTGAGAAATAAAATTTCTTTAACCATAAAAAGACTTAACAGAACCACTTACTTGTAGAAATACATGAGCTCTTCTTGCGAAGTATTTGAGACTTGGTCTAGACGTGTAATATCCTGTCCAGTACGTCATTGAATCACTGCCATAAGGCAGCAGGTCTCCCTGAAAATTAATTAATTTGTAATTATACATGCACATCCTGAAAATTAAAGGGAATTAGCATCGACGCACATCCTGAAACCATGAGTTTAGAACATGATTTTGGACCTCACAGCGTCTGCTTTTTCCTCAAAAAAAATATCCAGTAAGGATCCAGAATCTTAAAAAATGTACTTATGGTATTCGTTGGTACATCAATGTCTCTACCACTCTATACTTATAACTAGGCTACGCACCCCGTAACTGCTACGCGGCGTAGCACTATGCTAGTGCTACGCCGCGTAGTACTTCTTCCTCTTTTTACAAACGCTACGCGACACCTCAATGTTCATGCCTAAATATTTTTTCAGTTTTGCTTCGTGAAAAAATAATGCACTTTTATTTAGACGTAACATATGGGCCAGTGCCTCGTCGGTGTAGTGGTCGAAGTGCTAATGCTAAGCATGAGGTCTTGGGTTCGATTTCCAGGAGAGTTTTTTAATAAAAGGCCGGAGTTTTTTTTTGCGTGCGGTTGATGGCAATAGGCCCGCCCCTATTACATGGAACTTAATTATAACTGGTGAAATGCTTCCGGAAATAAAGGCGTAATATTACTCCATATAAGTCTAGTTTAGTGAAAAAAGGACAAAAAAGTTTAACCTTTTCAGTATAAACAGCTTTGTCTCTTCTTCCATATAAATAGATCGCTTTCAAATAACAAGATGGCGTCGAATAAAATATGTTGATATCTGACAGGTTGGCTGGATGCGTGTTGACGTGGCTGTAAAGAGAGAAAGAAAATACATTCATTTTGCACAGACTCAGGCACACAATTAAAATACTGAATAACGAAAACAAAAAAGAAATAATAATGATAATGGTTGAAACACTAGGGCCATGGGGTCCGTGTGCCCATTTAGTTTTTCGAGAAATCGCGAAACGTTTGGTCGACTCTTCACGTGACCAGAGGGCTGGCCTTTTTTTTGGCCAAAGAATCAGCATTGCCATTCAACGTGGCAATGCTGCCAGCCTTCTGGGCACTTTTCCCGTTGACAACGATGCGGATGAATTTTTTGATGCCCTATGATTATTTATTTTATTTTATTTCTTCATATATTAATAATATTAATAATTTGGAGATAATGATGACAGAAGTAGTTAAAAACAAAAAATTATATATATTAATTGTGTGCCTTACGGCTGCGCGTAATGGGTCTCGTTCAGCAAAAATGCCAGACGTCTAGTGTCTGACGCTGGTTCTCAACTGGACCTGAAGTTGTGAGATGTCACGATCGTAAATCAGTTGTATAGTGAGATGTATGAGTATGTGAATTAAATAATGAACACACAGGTAAGTATAATGTGACGTCAGTAAGTGAAGTGTTTATGTGTATGTGTCTGTGTGACGAACTGAGAAAATAAAAATGGGTAGCATGATAACAGTCTTTTAATTGTTTTTGTTTTTATTTTAGTTGTATTTTTTTGTTAAATAATTCAGCATTTCCTTAAAACAATACAACTATTAATATATGAAGTAATTTAATAAAATAAATAATCACTGGAGTTAACTCCTCGTAACACACGTTTACGCTGAGTATACAGCCACCGTCACCATGCATCGTATTGCAACTATGCATTTACTGGAAATCAGAGATACTTGTTTTTCTTTTGTATTATATTCAGTCTTACACTAGCCACCAGCTCAATATCCTGTATTAAGTAATTAAATTAATATTGTAACAAATAAATATTTTTTTAACTAAAATCCCGACCGCCGAAACATAACTGGCGCAGTCGGTAGGATCGCGACGCTCTAAGATCGAATCCAACTCTTCATCTTAAGAGTGACGGTTCTCAAATCGTTCTATCGCGGTCTACAAAGAACCTATCGCGCGGTCGGACACCTCTACGGTCATCGGGATAATTCTCCGGAGAATTGGAGGAAGCTGTGCTGGCCGAGACTCGACTCGACGGGAGATGCAGTGGCTGTTTTGGTAAGTGCTCTTATTTACCAAGTGTCCTTGCTCTATTTCCTGTCAATTTTTTTATTTTTATTTGTGTATTTTTGTGTTAATCTGTGTGTCTGTCTATAAGCTAAAATCGCAGTAGGCATCCACATAATTATAATAAGTAGCGTAAATATTCCACGAGTAAATTCCAAGTGTTTAATTTGACACCTCTATTGTTTTGCGTTAAGCGCCACTAGGCAGTAAAGCTACAGTAAAACAATGTCGCTCAGGGATTATGATGCTAACTATAAACCTTACAAACTAATAGCAGATTTAATGCCAAGATATGATGGTAATCCTAAATTACTTAATTATTATATTAGGGAAGTAGAAAACTTATTACAGTTAACTTCCGAGGCAGATCGTGCACATCCAGCATTTATTTGTTTAATTAAAAGTAGGCTTGGTGGTCCAGCCATAGACGCAATAGCGTATGAAGGCTACTTAAACTCATGGCCATCAGTTAAAAACGCGTTAATTAGGCGACTTGGCGAACCACGAAACGAGATACAAGTTATGCAGGAGCTAACGCGAGTGCGTAAGTCTAAAGGAGAAGACGCCGAAAGCTTCGGCAAACGCCTCCGTGAGCTGTTAGATACTCTGTATTCCGTAGGAGAGCATGGTAATAAATCTTATTACGAAAAGATGGTTATTGAACAGTATATAAACCAGTTAGACTTCCACGTCTCGTTGGGCGTTCGAATCACAAAACCAGAGACCTTCGAAGAAGCCATTATAGCGGCTAGACAAGAAGAGGCTAGGCTTGCATATAATAGAGGTAACTATATTAATAATAATTCTTCAACGTCACAAGCAAAGCCAAAGGAGTTACCTAAACAACCAGGCAATAATAATCCCATCCGTAATACAGCTAACCCATTCGTACCAGGCTTTATTATTCCGCCACAAAATTTTGTACCGCAACAAAATAATATGACCCCCGAACAGCGTCAACAATGGGTACAATCCGCATTACACTGGAAAGCCAGACCAGCGTCAGGTAACTCTAGACCAAATGGTTCAGGTAACTTTAGGAATCAACCCAACATTCCAAAACAGGTGGTTCCCACGCCAGTATCATCGGACGTCACAATGCGTACGGCAGGTAAGCCAGAAAAACCACAGTTCGCTCAGCAGTTGTACTACATTCCAATTCAGATGGCCACACAAGATCAACCAGGACCCAGTGACATGGGACTCTACGACAATGTACCAGACGGTAACGGCATATCGTTCGAACCGAATGCAACCGTGAACGAACAAGAGGTAGGTGCTAACCAGGATTTTACCTTGGACACCAACCGAGACAGCCAGACCTAGTTTCGATAAATTTCCAGACCAAGAAATATTTACCGTACATAATACTACCAGAGTTTGACGGTAAGTTTCTTTTAGATACAGGGGCCAGCCATTCAACTATAGCAACTGACGTAGTTGCAGGCACTATATTTGAGTACTGCGTAGAAACAGAACCCTTCCAAATTAATACAGCACACAGCTCATCAGTTCACGACAAGGTAGTTTATCTTCCTTTACCTCCCGCGTTTAATAGCGATATAACACATAAATTTCTAATATTTGACTTTGATCCTAAATATAAAGGTCTTATCGGAATTGACCTTCTGCAAAAATTAAAGAGTAACATAGATTTAAATAATAATATTCTACGTACATCTACAGCGGAAATACCAATACACTTTAGTTCTCCACCCCAAAAGATAAGTATAGAACCCAGATGCGAAAAGATTGTAAAAATAAAAACTAACTACCTAGATGGACAATACCTTCACGACGATTTAATCTGGTCAGATGGTCTTATGTCCCCAGCAGCTATAGTAAACGTTACAAACGGTTCTTTTAAAACATCGGTAATTAATCATAGTGACCAGAAGAAATGCATTCCATTTAAGCCGTCAATTGAATTAGAAGAGTTTCCCAAAATTAACGAAAAAGATAATCACGATATTAATACCATACAGGTTAAAACTAACATGGACCAAACATTAAACGAAAACCTAAAAAAAATCAATACAGATCATCTAAACGAAGAAGAAAAGCGCGAAATAACCCGGTTATGCTATCAGTACAGGGATTTGTTTTATGCGGAAGAAATACCACTTACTTTTACACATGCCGATATTAGAAGATGCGATGACTTTTGCTCAGATGGGCACCATGCATCCTAGTATTATAAGCTCTCAGAATCTAATAGAAGAGCTAAGAAACTTAGAAAATATATTTTTGTTTAAACCAGTAGCTAGTATTAGCATTAGTAACATATACAGGATAGAGAAGTCAATTAAAGTCAAAGCTTACAGCACAGAACATTCAGTTAACTTTATTCTCGAAATCCCTTCAATTACCCCAAAAACATTCGACCTTATCCACCTTTATTCAATCCCAAATAAAAACAACCTAACTATTATCCCCAAATCCAAATACCTAGCACTTGGTAATGATGAGTACGCTTACCTGGAAGAAGATTGTCAGCCACTGACCGACAACACCCAGCTCTGCAAGCTCCTCGACACCAGAAGAATCGAAGACACAGATGACTGCATACTATCACTCATCCAACATCGCCCAGCGAATTGCACCCACGCTAAGATGAACTTAAGAAGAGGAAAAGTTCAGAAGATCGGGGACAACAACTGGCTACTTGTCCTGACAGAAGACGAAGTCACCAAAACTCAATGCAACACCAAGACAGACTACAAGAAGCTATCTGGGATTCATCTCGCTACAATAACAGAAGATTGCCAGATGGTCGTCATGAATAAGACATTGCGATCTCACACCGACACAGTCGTCATCAACGAGGTTATACCCTTACCCGAGCAACATCAAGTCCCAGAATCGATACAATACGAACTCCAACTAGAAGACATCTCACTAGACAGCATCCATGAACTTATCAATAAGGCAAGCGACATCTCCGTGCCAGAAGAAGATAGTTGGCCAATCATAGCCGCTACACCCAGCTGGAACACAATCATCCTCTACATACTACTGGTTGCCGCAGCATCCTGGAAGCTGTATCAGTGGAAGAGAAAGAACACCCCGGAGGACACCAAGGGCAGCGCGGACGCCGCCAGAAGCAAGAGTTGCTTCTATCTTATGGAGGGAGGAGTTAACTCCTCGTAACACACGTTTACGCTGAGTATACAGCCACCGTCACCATGCATCGTATTGCAACTATGCATTTACTGGAAATCAGAGATACTTGTTTTTCTTTTGTATTATATTCAGTCTTACACTAGCCACCAGCTCAATATCCTGTATTAAGTAATTAAATTAATATTGTAACAAATAAATATTTTTTTAACTAAAATCCCGACCGCCGAAACATAACTCTGGGCATCGAAAAATTCATCCGCATCGCTGTCAACGGGAAAAGTGCCCAAGTATTTCCTACCGGCTTTGTGTACCCATTTTTAATTATCTGTTTATTATAAAACTGAAATACTGTGATGGTATTTGATTTGTTATTTTATTATTCTGCAAGTCCTGTGCACTTCTATAAATGATGAATTCACTGTCGCTAAAACTGTTTGAGATTTCTGTTTTTGTGTGCTTTAGTGGGTAACTTGTTGACGTGCCTTAAATTAAATAAATAAATGAAAACTTACTTGATAAGTTTATCCATATTCATGAACCAGTTAGCTGCACTTTGGTAGGTGAAGTCTCCTCCCATGGTCACCATGATATTGTCATGATCATAGTACTTTGCTTGCCTCTCTATTTGAGCTATGAAGTCATTTACCTATGGAAAAAAAATGAAGTATCGTACAGCGGGGTCAATAGAAACGCAGGAGTGAAAAGAAACAACACTTTGAAGGGGATTTTCGCGTTAGTTTAACATTGTTTGTTACTACAAGGACTGTTATTTTTTTAAGGAATTGAAATGAATCATCTCGACACCTTGTCAGTAATAAATAATATTGAATCAACGTTTAAATCTAATTTAAAGTATTGTTTCGATTCACCCCGTTTTACCGTATATATTATAAAATATATATTAATATCTATGTTGTCCTGCCCGAACAGCGCCACCTACCGGGCCAGTTCATGTTTTGTTAAATTCAACGCGGTAAATGTCGTGGGCACAGCTAGTGATAAATAAAATGATAACTTACCCTCTTGTCAGCATTGTAGACTTTGTTATCCGGGTCATCAATGATAGGCTCATCGTTACAGAGAAAATCGAAGCAGAATCCTTCGGGTGCGTTGTACAGGTTGAAGAGGGTGTGAGTCATTATGTCTGACATTTTGCCTGAAATTTCAGTTCATTTTAGTTTGACGACCGATGTGGCAAGTCCGCCTGCGACGCAGAAGGTTGCGGGTTCGATTCCCGCCTTGGGACAAATATTTGTATGTCCTACAGGTAGTTGTTGCGGGTCTGGCTATTTGTGTATGTGAGTTTAAATGTTTGTAAACGCGGGTACGTTGCCCCACACTAGGAATTTCTCCTGTATCGTGGGTACGATACAGGAGAAATTCCTAGTGTGGGGCAACGTTATTAAAAAAAAAAAAAAGTTTGATGGTAATAATTATGTTTCAATTGGTTCATGACGAAAATTAGATGCCACCTTATGGAGCCCAAATGGTTGTGCGTCGATGTTGTTTCCACCCTGTACAACTTACCCCAATCCCAAGTAAACTGGTCAATAACATGCCTATGCAGATGGTGATGCTTACCTGTGGTGGTCAGATAGGCATTCGCTCCATGTAAACTACTGGTATTTAGTTATATCCTGTTAGACTGGAAGCCGACCCCAACATATTTGGGAAAAGGCTAGGCAGATGGTGATGCTTACCTAAAACATCGGATCCTCTCCACATGAACTCCATCCTGTCCTCTTCTATCATGGCTTCTCTTTCTTTATGGTCTACTCTGCCTATTAAGAAAAACAAATAAAACGTAAAGTAACTAGTAAAGGACGACCGATGTTGCGCGGCGGGCGAAGGTCCGCCTGCGACGCAAGAGGTTGCGGGTTCGATTCCCGCCTTGAGACAAATGTTTGTACGATCTACAAATATTTGTTCCGGGTGTTCTGGGTATTTCCTATGTATAATAAAAAAATATCAATATATTAAGTATATCAGTCATCTAGTACCCATAACACAAGCTCTGCTTAGCTTGGGGCTAGATGATGCTGTGTGGATTGTCCAGCAATATTTATTTATGTATTTTATTTATTTAACTATTCTTCAGTACTGTGTATATGTGAAAATAGCTTTAGCAGTTTCGGATAGATAAGCACAAACAATTTCAGAAAATAGTTTTTTTGGTATTACTACCATATATACGTTTTGCATATGCATTAAGTAAAAATTTGTTATTTTAACATTACAAACAGATACTTCAAAATTATTTATTAAGAAAAAGTCAAATCATTTATTTAAATTACATCAAAACGAACTTTTAGACGTCAAATTTAAAATTATTAAATATTTATATGTTCATCAGGTATGAAAAATATTCAATGAATTATTAAAAAGATTATTTGCAAATAGACGTGTTGAATCTGCATTTAAAATACCACAGTAATTAATTAATTGTGAATATCTAACCACTAATGTTTAAATTATTTAAACAACTTATTAGTTTGACGTATTTACTGACTAGATTTCGACACTGCTGGAATTTTAAATTTATTATCTAATATATACCTAATGTATCTTTAATTGAGCAATTCTTGTATATTTATAAATATTATGTATCTACATATATATAATCTGAATCTCGGAAACGGCTCCAACGATTTTCATGAATTTTAGTATGCAGGGGGTTTCGGGAGCGATAAATCGATCTAGCCTGGTTTCACTTTTAGATAACGTCGTTTTATCAGATAAAAGCTCCGTCATCCAGGTATTAATAACGACAGCAAATACAACTTTCTAGTACCTACTAAGAGTCTAAAAGAGTTTAATAAAATAAAATAAAAAAAAATAAGCCACGGTCGGACAAACAGTAATGGCGATACTACCAGTATTTATTGTTGTCAACGGAACCAAAAAAACATTCGTATGTTTTAAATGATCACATAGGCCGGTAAAAGTCTTGACACCACACAGCCCACTCGGCTGGTTTGACAGATGACACGTGGTCAAGGTCGGAGAACATTCAGCCTCTTTTTATTTTTTCCCACGCATATTGAGTAAGTGGCACGAGCAGGATTTTTTGTTTTGACACTTGATACGAAGCAAAGGTCAAAGGAAATTGAGTCTACTTATTTTTATTGATACGTATAATTTCTTAATTTAGGATAGAGTAATTTGAGCTGTATTAATAAATAGGAAATGTCGTATGGATGCCAAGCATTGTTGATTTTTGAAATGAAACTTCTTTATCGACGTAAGGGAGAAATCGTATAGCAATGTTAATAGAAAATAGTCACCTTTTCTGTCACTTTGGACCGTCACGGCGCGGCGCCATGCGTGTTTACTTAAATTGAGGAGTGACTTATAAAAAAAAAAAAAAATGATAAAAAGTGATATAATGAAAGGAATTATTGAAATTCATTTAAATAAATTGTGAAAGTGAGAGATTATTTTGTTATTGTTTTGAAAAAGTTTCATTTCATACGTGAGTACATTAATACCACACACACTTTTTTTTGCAATATAAAACCGTCGAGCCGCCGTTGGTTTAGTGGTCACAACACAAGTGGGTTCGATTCCCGGGTCAGGTAAAGTGATATTTAGTTTTTCCATTGGGAACTTCTCAGTTGCAGCCTGGAGTCTGGACTTGTGCCCAGTTGATGACAAAAAGCTCACCCCATATCACATGGGTCTTAAACAAAACTGGCGAAATGTGGGTGTTACTATAGGTGCACGTCTGCCCAGCCCTTCAGGGAATACGGGCGTGATGTTATGTACTGCCCTCACTCGTTTAAAAAATATTTCGCTTTTTTGTAAAAGTGTTCGTATTTACGGAAATAAACGTCTAAACGTCTTTTTCCTATGGGTGAAAAACTACCGAACGCCATCTGTTTCGATCTTAACATACTCCTTTTGCTTCGTTTACGTTTGTAGCGACGTCTATCTCGCCATATATGAACTAAATCTGACGTATTATAGACCTACATCGCGATATTAAAGTTATCGAGTTATCCACCAGACACAACACCCGTCTGGTCGGAGGATCCACCGTTTTCAATAGTGGATGAGGAACTTTACACCCTGTTCCTCATACCCACAAATTTTCATACATCTGAAGGGCGTTTTGGGGGACTGTCTTTTGTAAATGTTTTGACGTTCAAAAAGTGCTGGTGGTCAGCCTAATTTGAATAAATGAATTTTGATTTTGAGTTTGATTCACTCACCTGATTTTTCTGAAGAAAGTCATCAATATGGTCATTGTATGTCCTTCTACTGCCTTCTAGGTCGTTCCCTCCACTTAAATCTGGATTAAGAAGGAAACTTACCTATGAACAACCCATCATAACCCATCTGCGCTAGTAAGGAGACCTGTTCTCTTGTGTGTCCGTATGTGTCTATCTGCCACGCGGCTTTCGGCTTACCGCAGGGGCCTAGAGTGTCGTTCAGTTTTCTGAAATAAAACTTTGAATAAGTATCTTGTTCCTTGAGTTGGCCTAGCGTTGTACGGAGTTTTAATGTAATAAGAGGTCAGCTTTTACTGGTTTCAATAGTTATTATACATATGATAGGTCATTGAACCTTTGGACCTTTGATGTCTTTTATTAATTTTTTGATCAATAAAGTAATAAAACTATTTATACTTGAAAAGAAAAAAAAAAGTATCACAGAACAATACAATTTATCCGCATCACTATATCAAATAAAATTTATCGGGAAAAATCCCTAGAAGGCTGGCAGCATTACCAGAAAAGCAAAAAAAAATTTACACAAGAATAAATTGTTCACGCTTAGTTATTAGAGGAGATGAAGACTAATACAAACAATGGATGGATTGAGCGATAGAATATATATCTAGAAAGGACTATTTAATTGAGATGCCGGCAAATAGATATGTATGGAAGAAGAAGACATGCTGCGCCGACCGCAAACAAATTGGGATAAGGTCAGGAAGATGATGATGACTTCAATTTAATTATAAATAACCTACCTCACAGACTCGTTGATTTAGTGGTCCTAAGCGTGAGATCCTGGGTTTGATTCCCAGCTCGGGCCAAGTGTTATAGAGTTTTTCCTTACTACAAATTCTCTCATCAGCAGCCCGGTGTCTGGATTGACGACAACAGGCTCGCCCCCTACATGGGACTTACACATAGCTGGCGAAATGTGGGTGTGTGTGTTTTACATAAGTACACGTCTGCCCAACCTTTTGGAGTATACAGGTGTGATGTTATCTTGTTATCTTACCTCAATCCCCAAGTATACTGGTCAATAATATGGAGATAATCAGGAGTAGCTTCATCATTATGGACCCAGCCTCCACCTGCGAATTCAACACGGCCTTCCTGCACCAGGGATCTGAAGGTAGCCCTGGTTGTGGGTCGTTGTTCCTTCCACCAGCGCCAGAAATAGGCTGTTTCGGAGAACGTGAACCTTTTGGGGAAGGAAATAGAGTCAAGTCAAATATTGTAACACTACTAGAAGATGCAAGAGGCTCGCGGCTATAAAAATAGCCTCACAGATCAGTTAAGCTTTGCTTGCCAGGTTCGGTTTGTGGATGAGTGACGGTATAACATCACAAATAAGGTCAGTGTATGTCCATCTAGGGCGTCCTCGTTACGTTACGTACGTTTCCACGTGCATCTGCCTTTTCTTAGTCTTCTTTCATTCGTCCTCTTAACGTGACCAAACCATCAAAGCATACTCTTTTCCATTTATGTCAATACATCTCCTTTTAAACCACAACGTTGTCTTATAACATCATTAATTCCAATCTATCACTACCAAATTCCTAACTCCAAATTGCAAAACACCTATGAACGTACGAATTTCCCGGGCTACCTCTAGGCATCAGCCTTAAGCCATGTGCAAGGAACTTACTTTCGTCTTTTGTCGTGCAACAGCTCAGAGAGTACCGAGTGGTAGATGAGCTGGACATTGGCTGTGCTCACTGTTGTTTTAGCTGTAACAAAAATAATTCTTTAAAGACTTTTTTCGATCATATTAAAGTCAAGACAAGTCGGTTCCGGGTTCAATTTCGGGAAAATACCAATCTGACTGTAGGGACATCTATGTCGCCACATAAGACCTAAATCTGACTTATCCTATTTTAAAAGTTATCCGAGTTATACAACCTGTTCCTCACAGCTCCAAATGACTTTTCCAATTCATGAGTATTTAAGTTTATGTTACTCATTACTGACATCGGTGAAGGAAACTGATGTCGTGAGATTTTCAAATGACCACCACCCCCTTCTGATAAGACATGATAAGATTCTGCTGAAACCTTCCCCCCCTAATTTGACGTAATATGGTCCCCAAAGTGGTTAATGGTCTCGAGCTTTTCAAATAGGTTTACAGGGTGGAATGGAGGGACATTGGCGCACAACCTGATATATCCAATGAGTTCTGTACATGATTTTGGTCAGCTTCTGATTTAAGAATTTTTACAATTTTCAAACAGTAAAAAGAAATCATGATTAATACAATAAAGGAAGACGTGGCTTATGACTTTTAGTTAAAACTCTCATTGGCTTAGACAAAAAAGTAAAACAACAGAAAAAAAAAATCGATTTCGTCGACTTTTCCATGATTCATGACCTTCTCACGTTCTAAAGTACCAGGTGGTCCGTCCATGTCTAGGTATACCACTTACTTCCATAATAGTACTCATCAAAAGTCTTCACCCATCCCGCGTCCATGTGAGAATGTGGTATGAGGTGGACGTTCAGCGCTCCGTCTCTTGTTTGAGGGCATTGCTGGAACAAACAACGAAAGATGTGTTGTTGATTGATTTTTGAAGTGAAAACTTCTTTAGCGGCGTTGTACACTTTTTTTGTAATGGGTAAAAAATGTTAAACTCGCGTCAGGACACGTGACCTGATCGAAAATTCGTAAGACGGATGGAGAGTAGACAGCCGGCGAGGCGTAGGAGAGGAAGTATCGCCCTCTCTTTCTACGGCGCGGCGAAAATGGGAAACCCGTAGTTTTTTTTTTTTTTTAATTCACCTTAAAAATGTTCTTTGGGTGAATTCGCAAGGCTATTACAATTGTGAATAATGTAACTGGCTAGCAATTACACTTAAACTGAAGGTACCTACGGAACAAAGACTGTAACTGTATGATATCTACGTATAAGTATTAAAGTTGTATCTATCGATAGGTTGAAATTATCTGTGGAGGCTTGTTATTGGCAATTTAAGTTTTATAATATTATGTTACCTATAATATTGTGATTAGTCCGTAAGCCTTCTCTAAGAATAAATAAATAAATAAATATATATTATGCTACAAGCAAAATAATTTGTAATTTATTAATAGTGATGTAGATAAATTAATGTGTTATTGTAGTGTAGTTTAAGTTTAGTAAAATAATTATTTGCGTATGTACTACTGTATAAAATGATTTTGTGCCATATTTTGAGTTTATTTCATTGAATTGTTTAATAATTTTATAAGTTTGTTTTGAAATGGTTTATTACGTTGTATAAAGTTTATTTTAGTCGTAAGTTTTAGTTTAAGGTCTTATTTGTCGCATTAGGGTAAATAAATAAATAAAATAAAAATAAAAATAAATAAACATCTGTTAACATTTTTGATAACCTGTCTCGTTGGTTTAGTTGTTGCGAGCACTGCTGCTGAGCATGAGGTCCTGGGTTCGATTCCCGGAACGAGCAAAGTGTTTTTATGTTTTTTCAATTGGAATTTCTAGGTAGCAGGCCGGAGTCTAGATTTTAGCGGGGTTAATGGTAGTAGGCTTGCCCCCTATTACATAGGGTATGCGATGCCAGCTTACAGTGACAAGGCGTCGATTGTCTTAAGAGAGAATCCGAATAAAAAATCCTTGTTAGTGATCAATCTAATCAGTGATTAAAAGTGTTATTCTTGGTGAAAATATTTTCCACAATAACATACGAGTACAATAATATTGCTGGACAATCCACACAGCATCATCTAGCCCCAAGCTAAGCAGAGCTTGTGTTATGGGTACTAGATGACTGATATATTTAATACAATACATTACATAGGTAGATATTTTTTATTGTACATAGCAAATACCCAGAACAGCCAGCCACATCGGTCGTCAAATAACATACTTAGGTACATACCTAGATAAACTCACTTTTTCCCATGGGGGTAGGCAGAAACTACAGAACGCCACCTGCTACGATCCTTACAAACTCGTTCTGCTTCGTTCACGTTCATACATCTGGTCATACACGCCCGCCGGTTGCGAGTACTACGCACCTGACCTATTTGAAGAACATCACCAATAAGGTCAGCGTATGTCCTTCTAAAGCGTCCCCTACCAGCGTATCTCTTTCATTCATCCTTTCAACGTGACCGAACCATTACCAACACGAAACACGACGCCGACACTTCGTGTGCACTAGTTTTAGTTATAATGTAATATATATTTATAGTATTTTAAGTTTTATATTGTTAATATAGTATTGTATATATTTATATGGGCCTTGATGCCTGAAATAAATGGATAAAAAAAATAAATTACCACAATAAATAGCTATCTTCTTCTTAATATTTATATAAATCACGTGTCACGTTGTTTGTCCGCTATGGACTCCTAAACTACTGAACCGATTTTAATAAAATTTGGCTTACTGTGTGTGTTTTGGACAAAACTTAAAGATATGATAGTTTTTATTTCAATTAAAGACCTTAATATTTTTTTATTGCAAATTAAATGTTTTCCTCGAATACGTTCCATACATTCGCCAGAGCTGAATCTCCTTTATGTCGTACCCTTAAGACGCTAAAAGCCCTTCTGATTGCCAACCCTGAATGTGATGTGTTTGCGGATTCATGGATTAAATTAATGTGTATATGTCTGGTGTTCTGTGAGAGATAGTTTATATTATGTTTCTATATTAATTATTGTAATTGGTGTTTGTACCGTTTTGATTAACTATAAATAAATAAATAAATAATACATTTCTAACAGATTGCAGTGTAACTTATTTTTTGAGGCGGTACGAAGTTCGCCGGGGCAGTTTGTATTATAATAAGAATTGATATTGATTTTGCAAACATCGTGTAAAATCATTGACTTGTGTCATGCAATATATACTAGCGCGAATAAATAGTAACATTAATTACAAAACACAAAATCCATTTATTGTTAAGTAATTACATAATTAATTTGAAATATACATTACCTTATAACCACATTCGATTTTACTTTTCACACTAGAAATATATTTAAGCCTTAACAATACGAAAATAAGCACATAATTAATATTACTCATCATTATTTTACTAAAAATCTATTTTTCTAAGATTAAAACACAAATCCTACATTCGAAAATGGAGTTCTATTGTTATTTTCAAAATCATTTTTAGTTGTAGGATTTATTTTTAATTATATTTTGGAATGGTTTTGAGTGATGTGTCTGAATCGATTTTTTATTATGGGAATCTTAGATTGAAGTTTAATAGTGTTGTTTCCCTGATAACTGAAGTAGAACTGTGGTTTTCGTGAACATTACGTGCGACTGTTGAAATAAGAGACTGTTTATCGTTAAGGCATGTTCACACTTAAGCAATTTTATTCGATTAAGCAGGTTGGATTAGGTTGGGTTACAAGAGTAGAGGGAGACCAAAGAAAAGATGGATGGATTAAAAAAACAAGCCCGCCACACTATTCCCAAACCACTGCAACTCCTAAAAACCAGAATCTACAGCGGTGACCATCAGAAAAGCGTCCAGACAATGAAGCCCGACGAGTCCCGGAGATACGATTCAACTGTCTTGGATCCCGCAACGAAATTAATCAGAAAAGAACGGCGGAGGAGTTAGAAAAATACGTCATTTCCACTTCCCTCCATATCAAGCAGGAGACAGAACAGGGATAGGCCAATAGGCCCAAAGGGACGTTTACAACTGGTTTAGGCCCAGTTGCCTAGCACCACGGTTTAAAATTAACACTGATATTAATGGATCCTGAATAAAATAAATAAATAATGCTGGACAATCCACACAGCATCATCTAGCCCCAAGCTAAGCAGAGCTTGTGTTATGAGTATACTAGATGACTGATATACTTAATACAATACATTACATAGATAGATATTTTTTATTATACATAGCAAATACCCAGAACATGATGAGCTGTTACATTTGATTCCAATTATAGTTATGGCGGATGGATTGTGTGAAAGATGATATGGCTAGAAAAGAGGTGACTCTTGAGATGACGGCAAATAGAGATGTATAGAAGAAGAAAACATGCTGCGCCGACCCCAGATAAATTGGGATAAGGGCAGGAGGATGATGATGATGATGATGAAGCAGGTTGGAATACCTTCCACGCACTTCCTGATACCATGAGTTCAGTACATGATTCTGGCATTGAAAAAATAACTGGCAAAGTGAGGGTGTTAGGTACTATATATACTCAATACTCAATTCTTGTTCTTGACCTTGATCATGCCTGGGTCATGATGGCCCAGTGGTTTAAGCCTCGCCTCTTGTGCACGAGGTTGTGGGGTTCAAACCTGGGCAAGTACCAATGTGAGTTTTTCAATTCATACGTCCTTTCTAAGTTTATCTTGGACATCACTGACATCGGTGAAGGAAAACATCGTGAGGAAACCTGGACTTAATAAATAATTAAAATAAGTCTGAAATTGCCAACCCGTCTTGAGCAAGCGTGGTGATTAATGCTCGTGCCTCCTCTGTATGAGAAGAGGCCTTTGCCCTGCAGTGGGACAGTAATAGGCTGGTACTTTACTCAAATATTTATTGCCTTCCACGATGTAGGCTTAGGTTGTAAACATTTTTTCGAAACAATCGTGGACCCTGTTGGGCACAGCAAAAGTAAGATCCTACACTTCACCAGTTATTTTTTATGTCCCATGTAATATGGCGCAAGCCTATTCCTATCAACTGGGCATACATTCACCCTCCGGGTTGCTAATGAGAAGATTCCTATTGGAAAAACTCGATAACACTGCTCGATCTGGGAATCCAGCCCAGGACCTCAAGCTCAACAGCCGCGTTTGGAACCACTAGACCAACGAAGCAATAAGCCTGGACAGTATGAGCGAAGCCTAAGGCTTTCCAATCATTAGTATCGGGTAAGCAAAACAAGCTCGCTGTTACGAACATCAAACATGTTAAGTTCACATGAACGTACATTCACGCTTATAGGGTACGAGCAGAGATGTATGTGTAATATTACCAGTAGTTACACAGTAGTGCCACACACTATACACATCCCCTGCGGCCTGCCTGGGAAAACGTCGGTTTTAATTAAAAAAAATTTAAAAAGAAATAGAATTTTCTGTGCGTTACCCTTATCTTTTTCTAAAATAAAAGTAGCCTATAATAAGCTAGCTTAGTTCAAAATGTTCAAAACAGCTTTTTGATTTTACAACCGTACGCTGTTTTACTTACAAATGCATAGCGTAACATCACGCCTGTTCCCTCGAAGGGTTGGGTAGTGGTGTACTTATACTACACCTTCTATTAACCAGTAATATTTAAGTCCCATGTAATAGGGGTGAGCCTATTGCCATCAACCGGGCACACAGCCAGACTCCGGTGAGAAGTTCCTAACAAAAAATCACACATTCACACTTCCAAATGCATTTAGTAATAAAAAGCTGTTATTTTAACATTACAAACAGACAGTTCAATTTAATTTTATTGTATACATTGTACAGCAAATACACCGAACTTAGTTCTACAATATCCGCGCTTAGGGTACCCATCCAAGGCCCCTTTTGACGTCATACAAAGGTATAATTAGAACTATTTCCGATTTAATAATTTTTGCGACACTATCGGGCCTGTCAAAACACGGTCAAAGTAAAACGGATACGGAAATGAACGATTTTATACGCTAAACGATTAAAAACATTTCCGAATTAAGTGTTGCAATAAAACATTATGTACTTACGAAGTTAAAATGGAAGGTCAAATGTGGTTGGTACTTGTATTTGTTTGACGTCATTGACTCGCATGCTTTACGTAATTGTATATTGATACTGTTATCCTACGTGATCCCACTGCTGGGGAAAGGCCTCCCCCCATGACTTCCAGATGTTTCGATCCGGGGCTAATGCGGGCCACTGGTTCTTCGTTTTGTCCAGCTCGTACCGCCATCTTCTGTAAGGTCTGCGTGACGCCTTCTGGCCGTGTCAGGGGTTCAGAAAGTGGTTATTGTAGCCCGCAGCTCATTGGGCATGTAGCAAAGTTGGGCAGTTCAGGACTCGCATGCTTTATGCAAATGTATATTGATACTGTTAGCCTACGTGATCCCACTGCTGGGCAAAGGCCTCTCCCTATGACTTTCAGTTGTTTCGATCCAGGGCTAGTGCGGGCCAGTGGTCCTTGGTTCTGTCCAGCCCGTCCAGCCATCTTCTATGAGGTCTACCGCGACGCCTTCTGGCTGTCAGGGCTCTAGAAAGTGGTTGTGGTGGTGGGGCATGCGGCAGACGTGGCCAGTCCAGTCCCACTTTTGCTTAGCGGCTTTTTGAGTAAAGTCAGAAAACGTAAGGTGTCGAAATAAATTGCAATCTATCATTGATCTTAGGGAGGATTATATCACGGAAAGATATCCCGAGTATTTTTTTTTCAGTGTATGCTCGATTCCTAATCCTTATTTTCAGAAACAGTACACCCAGATTTCACCAGTAATATTTTAAGTGCCATTAATTTATTCATACTAACAATATGAGCTTAGAGTGTAACGCTAAATCGCGTATATCTATATTAAATATAATGACTTCGGCGGCACGGTTGGCGCAGTGGCTGAGCGATCCTGTCGTGGGTTTGATTCCCGCACGGAACAAATATTTGTTTAGCCTACAGGTATGTGTTCCGGGTCTGATTGTTTGTTTATATGAGTATAAATGTTTGTAAACGCACCCACGATACAAGAGAAATTCCTAGTGTGGGGCAACGTTTTGATGAAAAAAAAACCCATCTCAATTTATAAAAAGAAACCTTTACTCGACCAGAAAATCGAACCCTTTCATGCTCAGCTGTAGCGCTTCCAACCACTAGACCAACGTGTGACTAGAGAGGGGCAAAGTTAAAAAAAAATAGAAAGTTAAAACCCTATTGCCCTAGTGCCTGTCAAATGCGGGAAACGCCTTTTGTATGATAACCCTATGTACCTGACCCGGAACAGAGTTGATAAACAAAGACTCCAAGACCCCAGTTCAGTGAATCCGTATGATTTAATAACATACTCGTAGAAATGTTGTCATAACATGACACGGGAGGCTACCTGGTGTAGGAAACAACAGCTGTGTGTGTGTGTGTGTGAATTTGTGAAGCAAAACATTCGTGTTGCCCAGTTACTGGGTTGTGGAGGTCAGATAGGCAGTCGTTCCATGTAGAATACTAGTCATTTAGCTGCATTCTGTTAGACTGGAAGCTGACCCCAACATCATCATCATCAGGCTATACTAGTCCACTGCTGGACATAGCCCTCTCCTAATGAGCGCCATAGCGCCCTGTCTTCAGCTTGCCGCATCCAGCATCTGTCTGCAGTCTTTCGCAGATCGTCATCCCACCTGGTCAGAGGGCGTCCTACTCTACGTACCCCAACACAGTTGGGAAAAGGCTACGCAGATGGTGATGATGATGATGAAGGAAAACATTGCCGTTAATATCTTCGACGTCTTAGAAGGGCATACACTGACCTTATTGGTGATGTTCTTCAAAAAGGTTAGGTGCGTGGTACTCGCAACCGGCGTGCGTGTATGATGAAGGTAGACGAAGCGAAAGGAGTATGTATGTATCGTAGCAGATGGCGTTCTATAGTTTCTGCCTACCCCCATGGGAAAAAGGCGTGTGTTAATGTATGTATTTGGGATCTATCTTCCTGCCCTTATTCTCATTTATTTGGTTTCGGCGCTGCACGACTCAATTCATGATGCAACATTTGGTGAAACACAATGAAACAATATAAATTGAGATGCTCGTGGATAAATAAAAACAGCCGCACGGGCTGATCGAAGGTTAAGATACGCTAGCCGAGGTCAGACTGCAGGTGGGTGGCCGTTTATTACATGTCGAGACTCCTCCGGGCCTCGGAAAGCACGTTAAGCCGGTGATCCCTGTTATCATTTGTAGATTTTTGACAGTCGTTACGGGTAGTTAGAAGCCTGAATGTCTGACAACCAGCCTTATCAAGGGGTATCGTGTTGCCCAAAATCTATTCTGTGGAGGTCAGACAGGCAGTCGCTCCATGTAAAGTACTGGTACTCAGCTGCATTCGGTTAGACTGGAAGTTGATCCCAACGTAGTTGGGAAAAGGCAGGCAGATGATGATTTATTTATTTTATAGTATACATAGCACCAAGCACGACTGCTGAGCGTGAGGTCCTGGGTTCGATATCCAGGTCAAGCAAAGTTTTATTAATAGGAATTTTCTCAAAACTGGCCCGAAGTCTGGATTTGTGCCCGCTTGATAGTAGTACGCTCGCCCCTTTGACATAGGACTTAATCATAACTGGTGAAATGTGGGTGTTACTATAGGTGCACCTCTGCCCAACACTTCGACTTATACAGGCGTGATGTTATGCTTTTAACCTTACCATTTTGGGCATGCAAACATGGCAACATAACTTGATCTCTTTGCGAAATAGTTATTAAACGTTGCAGTCATTAAAATTATGCTTATCTTTATCGTTAATAAAAGTAATGGTCCACTTATGAATTATAACTTTAGTATTTTAACTTACAACAGACTGCATCATGATATCCCTGAGTTAAAAATAGTATCTGAATGGTAAGTAAAGGGGGATGTGCAATCGCACTTACTCTTGATTTGAATACCGAGCGAGCGTCATTTGGTTTTTGGAATGGGCCTCTCGTAATTTTAAGGGGTTAGTTACTGCTTAACAGAAAATTCCTGTGGGGACTTAATAAAAAAAAAAAAAAAAAATCTAAGCGACCACACGCTAAGCGCATCCCCTGTGGGGTACGAGCCTCGGCTTAGGGCGTCGCTGGTAGAGGACAGCAGAGGGACGGGCTGGATCTGATAGACATTATTTAGGGACAAATTTAAACAACTACTGCATCAGCGACACGGGCTGGCTAGAACAAAGGGTCGGGGGAAAACGGGCGTCATTGGAATTTAGACTATTTGTAGTCTTGACTTTGACGGTAGCGCCGAATTCGGGATTGGGCTTGGAGCGTACTAAGCGCTACTCTTGTGTTTATTTTGACAGCTATGTATTTCGCTAAATAATACAATCACGGCTGTCAAAGATCTGCGAGAAACAGCTGGGAGCAACGCCTTAACCTGCTTTTAAAGGCACGAAGGGGTCTCGGTATATAATGGATGGTTATCCATTCACGGACCAACCTCGGCAAGCGTATCTTATCCTTGAAGATGGACCCGAGCAGCTTCTGTTATTTAGCTACGATGGCTAAACCTTTTGTCTATTGCCATCAGCCGGGCACAAATCCAGACTCCGGGCTGCTACTGAGAAATTCCAGATGGAAAAACCCAATAACACTTTGCTCGTACGTACCAAGCGCTTCCAAACATCCTTCATAATGAGCACAGTAAAAGAGTGGAACTCACAGCCTAAGTCTGTGTTTCCGAACGCATTCAACCTGAATCTCTTCAAAGTTATTATTATTATTTATTAATAAAGGCACACCAACATCTTCTGTATATAAAATATCGAATAAAATAGTAATTAGTAATAGGCTTATACAGTTGCCAATAACAGGTGAACCAACATTCAAACATAACAGTGCTAACTTAGGCTTAAATTAATGGACAGAATATAAGTGGTAATAAACTATACAAAGTTATAATTAAGTTATAGTGAACAGGCTTCTTCGAGGTAAGCTCACTCCATCATCGACTTTGTCTCTATCACCTCTGACCTAGACTAGAGTCGAGAGCAAACCGACGGCACGGTTGGTACAGTGGCTGAGCGATCGACTGCTGCGCCGCGTGTTGTGGGTGCGATTCCCGCACTGAAAAAATATTTGTATAGTCTACATAGGTATTTGTACCGGGTCTGGCTGTTTGTGTATGTGAGTTTGAATGTTTGTAAACGCACCCACGACACAGGAGAAATTCCTAGTAAGTGGCAACGTTTTAATGAAAGAAAAAACGGATACCCGCCCCGGGAATCAAACCCTTTCGTGCTCAGCAGTAGCGCTTTTCAACCACTACACCAACGAGGAACACACACATTAATTATATCAATAAATCAAATTAAATCAATAAACACATTATTTATAGAAGATTTTGGAATCCACAATCTTTGCTTAAGGCCATTGCCTTTCTATACATAATCGTAAATACACTTATTACTCACTAAGGAAGCGGTTAGCCTCGGAGACTGGTCACTCTGTCTTAAAGGACTCCGCACACCATTTCGATACCATTAATACAACATAAAATCAACTTGTCTTCCGGATCCAAAGCCCATTATAAGATCTTAATACAAGGAATGCAAAAAAATACATAAATAATGCTGGACAATCCACACCACATCATCTAGCCCCAAGCTAAGCAGAGCTTGTGTTATGAGTAGACTAGATGACTGATATACTTAATACAATACATTACAAAGATAGATATTTTTTAATATACATAGCAAATACCCAGAACACCCGGAACAAATCTTCGTAGATCGTACAAACATTTGTCGAACGAACCCGCAACCTCCTGCGTCGCAGGCGGACCTTTGCCCGCTGCGCCACATAGGTCGATACCATTAGTATAACAAATAATGACACGGCTGTATTTCCTGAAGCCTTTCTATTTTTGGCGACATCTGGATCGCCACATCTCAACTAATCTATAAAAATAAATAGAATTTAAGTGTCTGTTTGAGATGTTAAATTAACGATTTTTTACTAAATGCACACAGTAGGTATAACATAAAAAATATATTTTCATTGTGTTTCAGTAATTTACTTATTTTGACGGACGTATTGATGTGATAAGGAGTAGATTACTTAGGTAACAGCATTCAATAAAACTCTTGCGCATTCACTCGGAGTGTACGAAAATATGTCAAGTCTATTGTGGCTGTTTCTGTATGTGAGTTTAAATGTTTGTAAACGCACCCACGATATAGGAGAAATTCCTAGTAGAAAAAAAAACTTTAGAGGTGTCAAGGAACACCCGGATGGAACGAAGTTCCTTTTGTTATTATTTTTCATTATTTATTATGTACAAAAAACCTGTATACACTCAACAAAAATAATCGTCGCGACACCACACTGTTCAATGCGAAATAGAAAGACGAAACGAAAATAACTGGCTTGCTTTCTATGAGAGAGAGAGAGGCAGACAGACAGACAACCACGCGCACGCCGCACGGCTTACAACTATAGCAAAAGTGTCGTTACAACTTTTTGTCTTATTTTTTTCCGTCTAAATGATAACCTGAACAACCCGAGTTGTGAACGAAGTTCCTTCAAGAAGTGAAGGAACTTCGTTCACAACTCGGGTTGTTCAGGTTATCATTTCATCATAATTTTATTAATTTCCACTCGATAACACGTCTATCCCAGCGGCCGAGCTAGTGTACGACGACCGTTACTCGATTCAACTCGTCATCCAAATAATTCTTTTAAAATCGATCTCGTTAACGTAAGAGGTTGTTATTGGTGAATTTAATGATTTTAAATTGTACAGCGCACACGCATACAGTCTTTTAGCGTAAATGGTTAGCACACTGATTATTTTTGTAGATTTCGATAGGAATTGTGACTGGAACATAATGATAAATCATATATAGCTTTTCTTTGTACTTTTTACAAAAATTGCTGTGCCCGACAGGGTCCATGATTGTTTCTATTAATATTTCTATTTTTTATTCTACCACCTGTAAGTGTACATCATGGATTGCAACAAATGATTTGATTTGATTTAATATTTTTTTCTGAACGTACGATTGTCAGTACTTGAACCACTGCTGCATGGTTCAATGTTCAAATGTTAAGATAATGTTTTAGTTTTTTTTAATAATTTTAATTTTAAGTTGTAATTTTGTTGAAAATTTTAATTGTGATTTTAATTTTAATTGTGATGTTGATTTTAATTTGTGTTGTTGATTTTATACATTTTAATTCACTTTAATTGTAAATATGATCCAAAGTTGATTGAGATAAATAAATAATACTAATAATTTTAAAATTTCAGCAAAATATTTACTAACACGATCATTATAAATGACAAGTAAAATGTTTATTTTTGACTTAGGCACGTATGTCCTTAATGGATTTTTTACAAGAAAAACCCAATAACACTTTATCCAACCGGGAATCGAAGCAAAGATCTAATAGCTGTCAAATACCTATCATTTACCTATGTATACAGGGTGGAAGAAACATCAACGCACAACCTGATACCATGAGCTCAGTACATGATTTTCTGAACACCCTAGTCAAAGTCAAAAGTCAAAGTCAAAACATTTATTTCAAATAAACCAATTACAGGTAACTTTTGAATTGTCAAAGAATCGGAAAAATGAAGCTAGTCGCCCATTCCAAAGCGAAGGTACCTATGGAGAAGAACGGGCAAGAAACTCCATGGCCACTCTTGTTAAGTCATGATTTTGTTACAAATATGTGGTTACATCATTTATGTTCAGATTATCAATGTAAGAACGATGTAAAAGACGTGCACATTAAAAGCTTCCGTATTTAAAACCAAAACCAACTGACAATTTAGAAATTAAAACAGGCTGAAGCGGCCAGCTAAGAGATGACCAGTCCTTACTGGCGGCGCCCGTTCACGAACATTGTCTTTTTTTTTTTTTCTTGTTTTACAATTAACTGTGTCAATAAAACATGATTTCCATGCATGCCAATAACATTTTAAGTAAAAAAAGTAAAGTACCAGCCTATTACTGTCCCACTGCAGGGCAAAGGCCTCTTCTTATACAGAGAAGGCATGAGCATTAATCACCACGCTTGCTCAATACGGGTTGGGGATTTCAGACTTATATTAATTATATAAATCCAGGTTTCCTCACGATGTTTTTCTTCACCGATGTCAGTGATGTCCAAGATAAACTTAGAAAGTAAATATGAATTGAAAAACTCACATTTTTAGTTGTCCAGGTTTGAACCCACAACCTCGTGCACAAGAGGCGAAGCCTAAACCACTGGGCCATCATGACACATTTTAAGTAATTTCAGTGAGTTAATTATATTTAAGTTAAGAATCTCATTGGGTTAGATAGAAATGACGATTTTTTACCGATGATAGTAAGAAACATATGGATGTGTGCCCGGTTGATGGCATTAGGCTCGTCCCCTATTACATGGGACTTAAACATAACTAGCGAATTGTGAGTGTACTATAGGTACATCACTGCCCAACCCTTTAGGGAATACAGGCGTGATATTATGTATGTATTTACAGCATTTCAAGCATACGGAAATGCTAACTTAATGTTGCGAAAGTTTTTGTTTATTTTTTAATACTGTACAATCCACACACCGTCATCTAGCCCCAAGCTAAGCAGAGCTTGTGTTATGGGTACTGACTCATATACTTAATACAATACATTACACAGATAGATGTTTTTTTTTATTATACATAGCAAATACCCAGAACACCCGGAACAAAAACGTACAAACATCTGTCCCAAGGAGGGAATCGAGCCCGCAACCTCCTGCGTCGTAGGCGGAACTTCGCCCGCCGCGCCACGTAGGTCGTCAAAATATAAAATAATATGCATAAGATATGTATTGCTGATAACATATGTTAGTGCGTCATGGAGTCACGGCCGCGACCTACCTCACCATTAATAATTAATTAATAAATAAACTGCATTATTAATTACGACATCGATAGATAAATAGATAGATTTATTTATTTACTTAGAATATAGATAATTAGTACAATTAGATGTTACAATATTTTTGATCCTCCATCTCATTATCATAGATGATTTGGGTAGATAATTTGTCATTTGTAGATCTTTGACAGCCGTTAAGGGTGGTTAGACGCCCGAAAGTCTGACAACCAGTCTTACCAAGGGGTATCGTGTTGCCTAGTAACTGGGTTGTGGAGGTCAGATAGGCAGTCGTTCCATGTAAAATACTGGTATTCAGCTGCATCTGGTTATCATCGATTATTATCGATCTATTATCTGCCTAGCATTTTCCCAACTATGTTTAGTTGGGAAAATGCTAGGCAGATGAAGTTGCGATTTTTGGATGGGACTCTGCTAAAAAATTTTTTTTTACAAAAAAGTACAACTGGATTAAAAAAAAACACTAGGTATAAAATAAGTATAGTTCCGGTGGCTTTGGTTGTTTTGTCTGTTTTTTTATATAATTATATTATATATTTATTTGATTTAACCGAAAGTATAGTTATTTTACACCTATCAGTATGTTTTACAAAGTGTTTATTACAACCGGTATAAGGTACTTTGTGTAGTTGTTTTTTTTTTTTTTGTGTAAATTTAGACTGAGCACATTTTTTACAGAAAGAAACCAGTAATTTGGTCCGCGACAAATGACCCCCTTTCAACTTCCTCCTGCCAACTCAGGGGTAGTTAAGAAGGATCATCATCATCATCATCTGCCTAGCCTTTTCCCAGCTATGTTGAGGTCGGCTTCCAGTCGATGCAGCTGAATACCAGTGTTTTACATGGAGCGACTGCCTATCTGACCTCCACAACCCAGTTACTGAGCAACACGATACCCCTTGGTGTATGTGAATGGATAAGGATATGTGAAAAAAAAACTCAAGTGATGTTTTTAGCAAACAAATTTACAACAAAGCATTTTTTTAAACAAAGGTAAAGAGGAAAAAGAGATAAAACAATCGATACGGACCTTTAAGGATTTGTTTTTAAAAGGGCTCTGTCAATGTCAACGCAATCACAAGAGCACCGTTCTAGCCACGGCATTGCTTTTCAATAAAAACAATGAAGGGAAAGACGCGATGAAAATAATCTCAGCCGCCCAACTTGAAACTTTATCTACGTCTGCCGTAAAAGGAAGAAAGAACAGGCCAAGTCGAGTCAGTCTCGCGGACTAAGGGTACCATCATCATCATCATCCTCCTGCCCTTATCCCAATTTATTTGGGGCCGGCGCAGCATGTTTTCTTCTTCCATCTATCTCTATTTGCCGTCATCTGAAGAGTCACCTCTTTTCTAGCCGTATCATCTTTCACACAACCCATCTTTTCTTTGGTCTCCCTCTACTCTTGACTTGTAACCATGCACATTCACACTCAAAACTTTCCTCACAACATGGTCCTCATTCCTTCGCATCACATGCCCATACCATGACAACCGATTTCCACACAACTTGTCGGTCACAGGCGCCGCTTTCAGACTTCCTCTTTCATACTAAGGGTACCATTACCTATAAAAATCATGATTATATGGGATTATTCAATGTTTATTTTATTCTAGTTTTAAGTACTTTTTGTTATAGAGGCAACAGAGATACATAATTTGTGAAAATTTCAACTGTCTAACTATCACGGTTCATGAGATACAGCCTCGTGACAGACGGATGGATAATGTAGTCTCAGTAAAAGGGTTCCATTTTACTCTTTGGGTATGAAACCCTACAAACATAATTAAAAAACAAACACCAACCAATAGCGGATTAAAAAAAACAATACTGAACAACCTTTTTGCTTTTGCCGCGCAAAAGAGTTCTACATTCAAAATCATTAAACAGCAATTTATTAAACAATATAGGAAGCAATAAACTCGTATGTTATAATAACGTGTTTGTAAACATAAACAATTTAAGAAAATTTTATTTTAAAATCTGAGTCATGACGTGGGTCTGACCACAAAGAAGATAAGTGCAGAAGTTTAGCTCCTTGCAACGAGGGAAAACTCAGAGACACGCTTCGCGTATAGTCACAGTAAAAATACGAGTATCACTATGTCTATTTTTGTTTAGCAGAAGCAGTCACCTCCTTAAAAACACTTGCGAAACAGTAATGAGGCGTCGGTCGGGAGTCGCAGATAAACGTCCGTAGGCGACCGAGCACTGGGTAGCTCGCCATTCGATTAGACAGGCCCGAGTCGACGGCGCGTCGTGTTCCACGCGCGCCTCAAGGAGACGTGTTAGCAGAATCCGTCGAAGCCTGCCGGGTTTGCGGGATGTTTGAAAGATTTACCGTAACCCTGAAACGTAAAGGGCACGGATGGATGGGTTTTAGTCAGTAAAAGTCTTTTAAAAATATGATGATTGAGCGCTTCAGACGAATGTCCGACTGCGACGCAGGTGGTTGCGGGTTCGATTCCCGCCCTGGGACAAAAGTTTGTACGATCAACAAAGATTTGTGCCGGTGTTCTGGGTGTTGCCATGTATAATAAAAGAATATCTATCTATGTAATGTATTGTATTAAGTATATCAGTCATCTAGTACCCATAACACAAGCTCTGCTTAGCTTGGGGCTAGATAATGCTGTGTGGATTGTCCAGCATTATTTATTTATTTATTGATGTGCTGGCGTTTTTTACATGTTGTACGGAGTCGACCTTCTGCCACGATCACTTTCATTGTCTAGCCTTGGGAAATGAGACAAAATGACGCAAAATACAATCTAGATAATATTAATTGTTACTTTTTGAATCACTTTTGAGTACAGACCATTGTATGGCTTACGTCATATTTTTATCTTATTGCAAGGCCTGGCGGAACAGAGATACAAGAGTAGAGGGAGACAAAAAAACAATGGATGGATTATGTGAACCTTAACGTACTTCAACCGATCAATCAGTAACACACACACCTATTCACAACCACACACCCCGCACATCCACCTCTCTCACACACACACACACACACACTACTCATGCCTGAACTTGAAACAATAATTTTGTAACATCCTAGCACCTATATTAATATATGCAGAAATTAAGTAAAATAAATAATCACAGGGCATCGAAGCATTCATCCGCATCGCTGTCAACGGGAAACGTGCAAAGAAGGCTGGCAGCATTAGAATCAGCATTGCCATTCAACGTGGCAATGCTGATGCTTTGGCCAAAAAAAAGCCAGCCCTCAGGTCACGTGAAGAATCGACCAAACGCTTCGCGATTTCTCGAAAAACTAAATGGGCACACGGATCTCATGGCCCTTCAGATCTCAGGGCCGGAGGATGGTGATGATGATAGAAGAAAGGGTCTGTTACGAATATTAATACTAATTTTAATTATGTACCAGTACGACTTATTACATGCAGTAACTGACACACTATCAAAATTTTATGTCACCAGAGACACTCATCATCGTCTTGCCTTTATCCCAATTTATTCGGAGTCAGCGCAGCACGACTTCTTCTTCCATACATTTCTATTTGTCGTCATCTCAGAAGTCACCTCCTTCCGAGCCATCTTCCACACAATCCATCCACCGTTTCCTAGGTCTCCACGTTCGTACTCTAAACTTCCTCACAATATAATCCTCATTCCTTCGCATCACATGTCCATACCATGCCAATCGATTTCCACACAACTTCTCAGTCATAGGCACCACTTTCAGACTTCCTCTTCTACACTCATTTCTTATTCTATCCATTCGCGTAACACCACACCCCCTTAGCATTCTCATCTCAGCTGCATGCACAATGATATAGTACATCAAAGTTCACGAGAAGGGGCCTGTAACGTCACTGTTACGTTAAAAGTGTAGCACGGCGTGACGCGTCACGCGCATTTTCAACTCACTATATAGACGTCATTTTTGGTTTACGTGACAAAAGAAAAAATATATGTCCAGTATTTTTGAGTACTCCAACTTAACTTTCGGACCAATCAGATTTTTTACTCGTAGGTCATACAAATATTTGTTCCATACGGGTATCGAACCCACGGATTGCGGCGCAGCAGCTGATCGTTTAGCCACTGCGTCAAACAAACATATCATATGCGACTACTGTTAAGCTCGCTCCATTCTTAATTGTAAAAAAGTTTTTACTCTCGTCAGTCAAAGACTAGGCAAGCGATGATGGTTTTACTCACGCGAATACTGTGCCCGGAAGCGCCTTACCCGGAACAGTATAAACCATAGAGCATTATAGAATCGCTGCGGCATTGTTTTTATAAAATCAACTGTCACGCTAAGCAAACAAGCTGTATAAAAAAAAAACAAAACAACACCACGTTTCGTCTCAATAACACCAAATTAAATTATGAATCATAAGACTTAACAAAAAATATGAATCTCATCTAAACTGGTTCAGCAGTTTTGGAGTAATGAGTGCGCGAACTGTTTTTTTTTTAACGTAGATTAGTTAACTAAAAACTTGTATAGATCGTGGGTCAAGTTTGTAATGTTTGACTGACATCGGCGCGTGCGCAGTTCGGTTAGATTAGTTATAATTGTTGCATCTATTGATTGATTCGTTCGGTCGTTGTGGGTTTCTTATCTTGGACCTCGATGGTTTAGTGGTTGAAAGTGTAACTGCTGAGCATGAAGTCCTGGGTTCGATTCCCGGGTCGGGCACTGTTGTTGGATATTTTCATCTGGAATTTATTCGCAGCTTAGAGTCTGGATTTGTGTCCAATCAGTGGAAATAAGCTCGCCCCCGCATTACATTGGATTTTAATATAAATTGCATTATGTGGGTATACTATAGAGGTACAAAAGGGAATTTATACAGACGTAATCCATACTATACTAATATTATAAATGGGAAAGTGTGTCTGTTTGTCCGTCTTTCATGCCTAAACCACTGAACGGATTTGGATAAACTTTAACAGATAGATTGCACTCCGGGAAAGTACATAGGCTACTTTTTTATCAACAAACCACGCGGGCGACGCCGCGGGCGGAAGCTAGTGTTAAATAAGTCAATGTTTTGTTTAAATAACTAGCTGTGCCTGCGACTTCATCCACGTGGAATTTGACAAAATTTTATGGTTTTTTTTTTGTGCGGATCCCTAATTTTTTTTCTGAAATTAAAGTAGTTTTCGGTACTCCTTATAACATTAGCTATCTGTCAGTGAAAGACGCTTCGGCGGATCCGGATTTTTTTTTTTATAAAAACGTTACCCCACACTAGGAAAATCTCCTGTATCGTGGGTGAGTTTACAAACATTTAAAGTCACATACACCAACAGCTAGACCTGGAACAAGTACCTGTAGGCCATACAAATATTAGGTCCGTGCGGGGATCGAACCCGCAACACGCAGCGCAGCAGCCAATCGCTTAACCACTGCGCCAACCGTGCAAATCTATAATAATTTTATATACTTATTTGTAAAAACCGACTATTTTAACATTACGAACAGACACTTCAATTTTATTTTATTTGCATATAGATTAAGTAACCCTCTTCGTTTTTTTTTAGAAGCCTCTGACCTTAACCTTGCTCTGTTCTATTGCTAGTGAAATTCTAATTTTACATAAGGTCACTTCCTACTACTGGGCAGACTATGCGTCTAGCATGAACGCGGGTAATATAAACGCGAATAGTTAATTGAAAACAGTCGTTTTGTTTATACTACTACCTTTTATAATAAAGAGAAAATATTTATTTATTCGCTTCGCCTCTCGTGCACAAGGTTGTGGGTTCAAACCTGGGCAACTACCAATGTGACTTTTTTAATTCATATGTACTTTCTAAGTTTATCTTGGACATCACTGACATCGGTGAAGGAAAACATTGTGAGGAAACCTGGACTTATAATTAATATTAGTCTGTAATCGCCAACCCGTCTTGAGTGGTGATTAATGCTCGTGCCTTCTCTGATTGAGAGGAGGCCTTTGCCTTGCAGTGGGATAGTAACAGGCTGTTATTATTGATTATTATTTTATTTGTTTGTTTATTTATTTAATACTTTAAGTACACAAATGTGCAGAGGCGGACTTAATGCCATGGGCATTTTCTACCAGTCAATCTTTGGGTGATGCAGAGATAAACAGTGGTAGGTGCAATTTCTTAATGGAAAATGGATAAGAAAAAAAATATAGATTTTGACTTTATCCATTATAAACAAATAAACATACAAACAGTATTATTAATCGATATAAAAAATAGTTTAACACTCATTACATAACAATCATCTTATTTAAAATATTCATTTGGTTAATAAGTTAAGACAATCGTTACAGGTAGTCAGATGCCCGAAAGTCTGACAACGGTCTTACCAAGGGGCATCGTGTTGCCCGGTTTCTGTGTTGTGGCGGTCAGATAGGCAGTCGCTCCATGTAAAACACTGGTATTCAGCTGCATCTGTTTAGACTGGAAGCCGACCAAAACATAGTTGGGAAAAGGCAGGCAGATGTTGATGATGCAAAAGGTTATTTAAATATTTCTATACAGTTTAATTACTCAAGAAGTAGATTTAAATAATTGAATCAGTGTTAACCAAAGGTGATCCTCATCTTTAACCCAAATTACATTTTTTTTGATGTCGTTTTTATTATGAATGCGATAATTTATCGATAAAAACCGTAAATATAAGATTACCCTGACCTAATTACGGTTATAATTAACGTTAAATCATCTATGCTGTGTTATTGTAACGACTGTCAAATATCTACAAATGACAGTCGGGACCAACGGTCTCGATATGTTACGAACGGTCACCTATCCACAGAATGACCTCGGCATGCGTAGCTTAACTTTTGATCGACCCGTGCGGCTGTTTTTATAGCATCGATCATTAGGAATCGAATCCAAAATATTCCCAGCTTAGGCAGAGGATGGACTAAGTGTTATTGGGTTTTTCATCTGGAATTTCTCAGTAGCAGCCCGGAGTCTGGATTTGTACCTGGTTGATGTCAAAAGGCTCGCCCCACTTCAACATAACTGACCAAATGTGGGTGTACTACAGGTACGCCTCTGCCTAACCCATCAGGGATTACAGGCGTGATGTTATGTTGTGTAAGACAGAAAAAGATGGAAAAAGCCTCGATTAAGTAAAGATGGTGGACGAGGGGATCGGTACAAATGTCCGGTACTTTGTTTCTACTACAAAAAACTGTACATCTATACAAAGAAATAAAATTGAAGTGTCTGTCTGTAATGTCTAAAGAACAGCTTTTGACGTGACAACATCTAATAAATCGATGAATGCCGGCTGCATCCACGAAAAGGATGACTCATTGTCCCGTTACGCTCATTGTACGCTTGAGCCGCATCTTTCTCTCTTCCACTCGATTGGCTTGTCGTTGTTACGATAAACTATCGTCCGTAAACTAACTTTACAGACAACCAATTTTCACTAAGGGAAAGTATATACACGGTAGTTATGGCAAAAACATATTTCTGTCTGTTTGTTCTGGCTTTATCTCCGAAATGGCTGGACCGAACAATGGATTTCCACTGGCAGATAACTGATATAATGAGGAGTAACTTAGGCTACTTTTACATACACACATAAACTCACGCCATCATGAGGGTAGACAGAAACTACAGAACACGACATGCTACGATACTTACATACCCCTTTTGCTTCGTTTACGTTCATACATCTGGTTACTTACTACGCATCTGACCTTTCTGAAGTACATGTACCTTTCTGAAGTATGTTCTTCTAGGGCTTCCCCCTCGGGGGTCCCGGAGTGGTCTCTTAAGAGGTAACGGGGCCCCTTCCATGTGCTGATGGTGATCACCGGGGTGGTTTTAGTGAGGTAAGAATCCCACACTCCCTGGTCTTTTCCCCAAAAGTCCAGGCGCCTTTTGAAGGTTTCCCCCCTTTAACAAAAATAAAAAAGGGCTTCCCCCTCATGTCCTTTCCACTTACATCTGCCTTATTAATAACTTTTGTTAGTCGTCTTTCATTCATCCTCTCAACGTGACCAAGCCATCTGAGCATACTCTTATTTTATTACTTTTATTTAAAAAAAAACAAATCCTCGAAACAAAAAACTCATTTAAATTTGTTAAATCGAACGCAGACGAAGTCACGGGTATTAAGTAGGTTAGTTATAATAATAATTTTGACAATATTGACTTGTGACCTTGCTCTACTTTATAATAACAGTCGTGAATTACTTATAATTGTTTTTCTTCGGCTGTGTATCGTTGCGGTTAAGTGGCGCTCACTGAGGCATGAAAGAGGATGGGTGGGTGCGCGGAATTCGTCTTAATTATTAGTCATTGTTCTAGTGACTGATCTGAACTTTAAGGTCAGATAAGCAAAAAGTATATACGGTAGACAAAGTGTCTGGCATTAAAATAGCCTCCACGAGTAAAGAAAGAAAGAAAAACATTTATTTTTGACAAAAGGAAATCCAAACGAATAAAATATCTAAAGCTACACTCATCATCTGCCTAGCCTTTTCCCAACTATGTTGGGGTCGGCTACCAGTCTAACCGGATGCCGCTGAATACCAGTATTTTACATGGAGTGACTGCCTATCTGACCTCCACAACCCAGTTACTGGGCAACACGATACCCCTTGGTAAGACTGGTTGACAGACTTTCGGGCTTCTGACTACCCCTAACGACTGTCAAATATCTACAAATGACAGCCAGGACCAACGGCTTAACATGCTTTCTGAGGCACGGAGGAGTCTCGATATGTTACGAACGGTCACCCATCCACAGACTGACCTCGGCAAGCGTAGCCGTTGATCAACCCGTGCGGCTGTTTTTATTAAGCCACGAGCTAAAACTAAACAAGAATACTAATAAAAACACTTGGACCTGTGTGAGGCAAAAAGGCTCTAAATCTATCAACTAGCAATATATCTAAAAATCCGGACAATTGGAGGTCTGATACGCACCGAGGGTCCCGTTCAAAAGGTTCAACACTTTCACCAAAATAAAAACATTACAAAAAAAATACAATGTCATGATGGCCCAGTGGTTTAGGCCTCTCCTCTTGTGTACGAGCTTATGGATTCAAACCTGGGCAAGTACCAATGTGAGTTTTTCAATTCATATGTACTTTCTAAGTTTATCTTGGTCATCACTGACATCGGTGAAGGAAAACATCGTGAGGAAACCTGGACTTATTTAATTAATATAAGTCTGAAATCGTCAACCCGTCTTGAGCAAGGTGATTAATGCTCATGCCTTCTCTGTATGAGAAGAGGTCTTTGCCCTGCAGTGGGACAGTAATAGGCTGGTACAAAAAATATGATAAACACACAAATTTCAATTTTCGGACGTTTTTCTTTAATTGTACTGTAAAACCTTGTGCCTTGCCAAATCTTACAATTCTAGGTTAACAGGAAGTACCTCCATTATAGGTTTTGATTTATTTGCGAATATCAAAATAAATCACTTTTACGGTCGTATTTTTAATTGCGTAAACTTAGAAGCTTGATTTTTCTAGTGCTCTTAGTGTCGGTGCCTACATAATTGGTATTTATTTCAACATGTTAACTCCACGCGTTCCTGAGAAAAATTGTTTTGACAGACAGACACACGGTTGGCCAGCGAAGTGATCCTTCCTCTTATGAGGTACTTATTATCTTTAGCAGTTGCACTTATGTACTACTTACCATTTTGATGTTTTGTATAATAGATATGTAAAAAGAGTATTGCCGTCATCTCAAAAGTCGCCTCCTTCCTAGCCATATCATCTTTCACACAATCCATACATAGTTTCTTTAGTCTCCCTCTACTCTTGTAACCCTCCACAATCATACTCAATACTTTTCTCACAACATCGCCTTATCTTGTCATATCAAAAGTCACCTCCTTCCTAGCCATATCGTCTTTCACACAATCCACCCATCGTTTTCTTGGTCTCCATCTACTCTTGTAACCCTCCACATTCATACTCAAAACTTTTTATTTATTTATTTATTGCACTCATGTTGTTTACATTTTTTTTTTTGGAATGGGCATCTCGCAGTTTATCCTTTAGGGATATCTACTGCTTAACCGAACTTTCCTGTGGGGGGCTTAATTAAAATTAAGGCCTCCAGCCAGGCGTAAAAACTTAAAAACTAAGCGACCGATCGCTAAGGGCACCACCTGCGGGGTACGAACCTCGGCTTAGGACGTCGCTGAAGAGGACAGCAAGGGACAGGCTGGATCAAATAGATACATGTTTCGGGGATGTTGTTTACATGATCTTGTTACAAACATAAGTTTCGTTCATGAACCCTGCCAGGGCACCGCAACATGTTTCTTAATTATAAATTAGATTAAACTAAATAAAATAAAATAAATAAATAATGCTGGACAATCCACACAGCATCATCTAGCCCCATGCTAAACAGAGCTTGTGTTATGGGTACTAGATGACGGATATACTTAATACAATACATTACATAGATAGATATATTTTTATTATATATAGCAAATACCCAGAACACCCGGAACAAATTTTTGTAGATCGTACAAACATTTGTCCCAAGGCGGGAGTCGAACCCGCAACCTCTTGCGTCGCAGGCGGACCTTCGCCCGCCGCGCCACATCGGTCGTCAAATTAAATTATTATTGCATGCATTATCATATAAAATTATTTAAAAATATGTTATTTCATTATTAATTACTTTATTATTGGATGTCTTTATTACATTTGTATATTACCTATTAAATTGCGTCAACCTTCAAATAATCTACAATATTGATATTACAGAATGTCAATTTGTTAAGTACTCATTTAGGCTATAATAACACTTCTGTATTAGGTGCATTTTTAGTGCGTTTACAATTTTTTTGTCAAGTTCAATGTCTTTAATATCTTTGGGATTTTTCGTAACACCTCTATTTGCCGTCATCTCAAAAGCCACCTCCTTCCTAGCCTTATCGTCCTATTGACCTCAATTGTTTCTTAGCAGCCCGACGGTTAAATGTTTAATTAATATAAGATGTAATTAAATATGGAATTAAATGTTATATAAGCTGGTTGTATATATCTCGTTACACACGAGTGACGACGTACGTGCCTGATTATACTTGCTCTAAATACGTGGGTTTGGTTAAGCTGAGTGTAGACTGGAGTGGATATTCGTTGATACCGACCAGTGTTGCAAAGTTCGATCCCCACACGGAACGAATATTTGTATGGCCTACAGGTAGTTGTTCCGGGACTGGCTGTTTGTGTATGTGTGTTTAAATGTTTGTAAACACACTCGCGACACAGCAGAAATTCCTAGTATGGGGCAACGTTATTTCTTAAACAAAAAAAAAGAGTTACAGCTGGCCACAAACTTTCGCGATTTCAGATTTGGTCCCATAGTAAAATTCGTGCATCAATTAATATTTACATAATTGCAAGAAACTGCTGTAACGAAGTAGGTAGCAACTGGTGAATAGAAATGCAAGGGGAAAATTACTGGCAAGGCGTGGAAGTGATTAATATCCAATGTTAATTAAAAAAAAATAGCGTCATTGTTTGTCACAAACAATGTTTGACACAGTTGGCGCAATGTTGGCGGCTGAGCGTTTCGCTGCTGCACTGCGTGTCGTGGGTTCGATTCCCGCATGAAATGATAGTTGATCCGGGTCTGGCTGTTTGTGTAAGTACATATTATGTGATTTTAAATTTAAATATCATTACTATGTACAAATTTACGGTACCAGCAGTATTTTGAGTTTTTTCAGAAAATTCACAAAAAACATTTTGAACACAGCTTTATACCGACCTTAATATTGTAGTAGTCTATGAAAATATAATATGTATATAATCTTATTAACATCAGAAGTGGTTTTATTCTGACTTCATGAATAATTCTTGATGGCAGACCCTTTAACTTAAAACATATAACACCATAGCAAGGATGGTGGAAGATATAACACCATACCGCCTGTATTTTTTGAAGGGTAAGGCAGATATGAACATAAAGTACACCCACATTTCACCAGTTATATTTAAGTCCCATACAGTAATAGGGGGTGAGCCTATTGCCATCAACCGGGCACACACCCTGACTCCGGGTTGCTACTGAGAAAATCCTAAAGAAAAATCCCAGTAATACATAGCTCGACCCGGGACACGGACCTAATTTTAAAACTACCTATGCCCGCGAGTTCGTCCACGTAGATTTGACAAAATGTAAAGGGTTTTTTTCCGAGGTACCGTTTCTTTTTCTCAAAGAAAAGTAGCCTAACTTACTAACATATCTGATTCAGCCAGTGACAGTCCCGTCAAAATCGGTCCAGCCGTTTTGGAGATTACCTCCTAACAAACAGACAGACATTCATACAGACACTCAGACATAAAAATAAAACAAGAGACTGTAGACATGAGTATATCGTTTTTTTCAACTCGATACCTCCACGCGTTCCCGAGATAAAGATCCGTGACAGACAGGCGGACGGATGGACAAAACAGTGATCCTATATATAAATAATAGGTAATAATAATACCAGCCTATTACAGTCCCAATGCAGGGCTAAGGCCTCTTCTCATACAGAGAAGGCACGAGCATTAATCACCACGCTTGCACAAGACGGGTTGGCGATTTCCGACTTATATTAATTACTAGTCCAGGTTTCCTCGCGATGTCAGTGATGTCCAAGATAAACTTAAAAAGTAGGTACATATGAATTGAACAAAGTCACATAGGTTTGAACCCACAACATTGTACACGAGAGGCGGGGCCTAAACCACTAGGCCATCATGACATGATCCTATAAGGGTTCCTTTTTTTCTTTACAGGTACGGGACCCTAAAAATGGTTATTTGGAAAAAGTACCGTATAAACTTTCATATGAATTTAGTAAAACAGCAGTTATTTTAACATACCAAACAGACACTTCAATTTTATTTATTTCATGTCAGATGTCAGTCAGAAATGTTTTCGCCATCCCTAACCCACAGGGTTATATCTTATGAGTAGACTGACATTGACATTGAAATAAAAGATGACCGCCAGACGACGGGAATATACTAATGACGTCACACATACAAACAATAAACTCACCACTATCTCAAGAGTGTACTTAGGCAGAAATATTACTAACTTGACATACCCCGCTGCGTTCATGAACTAACATTTTTGAAGTGAAAACTTCTTTAGCGGCGTTTTACACTTTTTTTGTAATGAGTAAAAATGTTAAACTCGCGTCAGGACATGTAATCTGATCAAAAATTCGTAAGACGGATGGAGAGTAGACAGCCGGCGCGGCGTAGGAGAGGAATTATCTCCCTCTCTTTCTATCTTCTTTATTTTTCTGAGAGATAAACTTTTTAATGTAATATAAATTGTCATGTTTGTGTACGATAGTGCAATAAATAAATATTGTATTGTACCACATAAATGATACTACTTTTATACTGATAATTAAAGCACTTCGTGCAAAATTATTCCCTAACCATTCCAAAATATCAAAACTGCACAACATTAATATTCAAGTTTTCACTTCTGCCGGCACTCCCGGAGTGCAATTTTATTATTATTTTAATAGAATCAGAATCTGTACTTTATTTTCTATAAACGAAAGTGCCTATAGGTATAAGATGTTGTCTATAGATCATAATCATTTAATCATTTGCGAATATGGGTAAAAAAGAAAAGGTCTTAAACAATCTGCTACATCTACCTTTATTATTATCTATCTATCTATTTTATTGTTATATTATAATTATCATCATCCTCCTACCCTTATCCAAATTTATTTGGGGTCGGCGCAGCATGTTATCTTCGTCCATACATGTCTACTTGCCGTCATCTCAAGAGTCACCTCTTTTCTAGCCATATCATCTTTCCCACAATCCATCCATCTTTTCTTTGGTCTCCCTCTACTCTTGTAACCACACATTCATACTCTTTTTGCTTCGTTTACGTTCATACATCTGTGTGCACGAATTCTTAACGTAAAACTTGAAAAAAAAATTTTTTTTTCCGCCATTCTTGTGCGACTACAAGGGTCCTGGGGTTCGATTCCCAGGTAAGACAAAGTGCTATTGCGTTTTTCCATCTGGAATTTCTCAGAGGCACGATCTGTCTACGGTTGATGGCAATAGGCTCGCCCCTTAATACAGAGAACTTTAAACAGAACTGGCGAAATGTGAGTGTTACTTAGTTGTGTGTTAATATAGTTGCACCTGTGCTCAACCCTATTTGCAATAGCCTCATCCCTTATTACACATAGGACTTAAAAAAATGTACAGTGTAGTAATAGGTACCACCTCTGCTCTACCCTTTGGAGAATACAGGCGTGATGTTACATTTAAACTTAAGGGATAAACGTATTGTTATATATATTTTTTTACGAAATACGACTAAGACAGACGGAATCAATCACTGTATGGACGAATGAACTAAAACCTTGGTTCGCTTCCGTTAAAAAAAAAAAACTTGTACTCACAACAAAAAGTATTTAACTGGTTGTTATTACTTTACAGTTAAGTTTTAATGGTTATAATTTATGTGGCTAGTGTTAAACGTATTATTAATGTTGACATAACTAATTGATTTACTCGAGGGCTCGTGGCTAAATAAAAACGGTCGTACGGGTTGAGCCAAGGTTAAGTTACGCTTGCCGAGGTCGGTCTGTGGATGGGTGACCGTTTATGTAACTCCTCATTGCCGAAGAAAGCACGCTAAGACGTTGGTCCCGGCTGTCATTTGAAGATCTTTGATAGTCGTTACCTACGGGTAGTCAGAAGCCCGAATGTCTGACAACCAGTTTACCAAGGAGTATCGTGTTGCTCATTAACTGGGTTGTGGAGGTCAGATAGGCAGTCGCTCCATGTGAAATACTGGTATTCAGCTGCATCCGGTTAGACTGGAAGCCGACCCCAATATAGTAAACAAAAGGTTAGGCAGATGATGTAATTGATTTACTCAGTGGTGTAAGATTAACTATCGTTTCTAAGACTTATCGTAGTAAAGTCAAGTCTGAATCTTGCCCTTCACCTACGCAGGCTGTCCGTGAGGAGGTTCTGGAAGGGTACCATAAAATAAATAAACCTAATTCTATACTGTATAATACAAACCCACATTAGGGCTGAGTGGTGGATAAAACGTCCCACTCACTTTCAAATAGGATTAAGACGATCTTCTCGGTGAGAGGCAGTGGGCCATAATCCGCCACGTCGGCTCATTATGGATTGTCCTAACATTTATCTTTGTAGGATATACTGAAGTAATATTTTTTCAAAGTGACAAATAATACATTTTAATTAGACCATTATAAAATTGTACTTTTAAACGTCAAATTGAAAAATATGACTGATTGACACCTATTTATTTAATACTTTAAGCACACAAATGTACAGAGGCGGACTTAATGCCATAGGCATTTTCTACCAGTCAACCTTTGGGTGATGCAGAGACAAACAGTGGCAGGTGCAATTTCTTAAAAGAAAAGGGGAAAGAAATATATATTTAAACCTAATATATATTATTATAAACTATAAATATAATACCTACATACTTGTAGAATATATACACAAATAAACATATATACACAAACACATACATAAACAATAAGAACAGTTTATGAGAAAACATTTCAAAACACTTCGAGTGACCAGAGGGCTGGCTCATTCTTTTGCCCAAAGAATAAGTATTGCCATCCAACGTGGCGATGTTGCCAGTCTTTTGGGCATGTTTCTAGATGACAGCGATGCCAAGGAGTACTTTGACGCCTCAGTGCCTTTTATTTATATAGCAACTCTTTCGAACATCCCACAACACTACTTTATCTGCTTGATGCATATTCTATAATTGTTCTGATAAGTAAGTATTCATGATGATATGATGGCCCAGTGGTTTAGACCTCGCCTCTTGTGCACGAGGTTGTGGATTCAAACCTGGGCAAGTACCAATGTAACTTTTTCAATTCATATGTACTTTCTAAATCTATCTTGGACATCACTGACATCAAAATCAAAATCAAAATCAAAATTCATTTATTCAAATTAGGCTGAGAATCAGCACTTTTTGAACGTCAAAGACGTTTACATAAGACAGTCCCCCAAAACGCCCACCCTTCACCATCGGTGAAGGAAAACATCGTGAGGAAACCTGGACTTATAAATTAATATAAGTCTGAAATCGCCAACCCCGAGCAAGCGCGGTGATTAATGCTCGTGCCTTCTCTGTATGAGAAGAGGCCTTAGCCCTGCAGTGGGACAGTAACAGGCTGTTATATTTTTAAGTAAGTATTTTCCACCTTGAATTTATAGAACTCTTAATTGACACCAGTCGTGCTTCTAATTCATTTTGACAGCAGTTTGTCAGACTGTCAGATTAATAGATCAATCAAATTGTAATAACTAGTAGCTACTATGAGTCACGATGAGGCCTCTGTTCAAATTAATGTTTATTTATTTACTAATGAGCGTTGATAACTATTACATAATACTATATTATAATTACTATTTGTGCTGTGTAGTATTATGCGTGATCCGCCTCGTTGGTCTTGTATTCGCAATCGCTACTACTGAGCATGAGTTCCTGGCGCGAATCCCAGGTCGCGCAAAATGTAACTCGGTTTTTTCATCTTGAATTTCACAGTAGCAGTCTTTCAGGATTTGTGTGTGTTGATGGCAATATGCTCTGTTTATTAATTAAATTCTTCTTAACGATTGTAATTTTTTAACACGTTGAACGCCAAATGACCGACAATACACTTTACAATACATTTTCTATTGTGTCTCGTTGTTTAGCAGGTACGGTGTTAATGTGTGCCGAGACTTTGTAGGCAATGTAACAAGTTAGTCAAAACTAAAAATTAGGCATCTGCGAGTCTTTGTCAAAATTTAAATAAGATTTTTTTATAAAATGTACCTATGTTGTATGTTTTTTTATGTTTTCACTATGATAGTTACAAACATTTACAAACATTATTATTTATTTAGAAATAAGCTTGTTGTTCGAGACGCATCTACGAACAACAGCCCCAAATATCGGGGAGACGTAAGTTTGTAAAAAAAAAATAAGAAATTGTTGTATTGTATTTGTTGTATTGTATATTGTGAAAAACCCTGTTTCTTTTTGTGCGATTTTGACGGTCGACATGATACGGAACCCCGTTTGTGAGTCCCACCCACACTTGCCTGGTTTTTTGTGCTCTATATTGACCTTATCCACTGACCCAAATCTTAACGCTAAGTTCGACCTGTTTTTGTTCTAAATTAGTCTTAAAACTATATCCTTTTAATTAGGTTTAATTATAACTTTTTTCCGAGGCCATTGTGGGTGATGAAGCGAAATTTAGATGCTGCATAATCAGATTGAGTCAACCTCTCATCTATGATAACATCAACGGAAATATACGTATCTAGATTTAGTCTATATTTTGTACTTTTCCCTTTAAACTTTAACATCCCCTCCACACCCTTAAAATCATAATTTTTAAAATAATATATAGCCTATAGCTCTCAAGAATAATGTAGCTATCTAACAGTGAAAACATTTTTAAAATTGTATCATTACTTCTTTTAAGAAATTGCACCTGCTACTGTTTGTCTCTGCATCACCCAAAGGTTGACTGGTAGAAAATGCCTATGGCATTAAGTCCGCCTCTGTACATTTGTGTGCTTAAAGTATTAAATAAATAAATAAATAAATACTTCCGGAGATTACTACCTACACACAAACTTACAAAACATATTTCACCTCATTGTAATACATATTATAAGTAATAAATAACTATATAAGTATAGATAGTGCAGAAGTATAGATATAGAGTAGTGTTGCTATAATGAGCAATCTTAAAAAAAAAGAACCCAAAATACTCCTATCAAGATAGATAGGAGCATTTTTGGTCTCGCTCAGGTCATCATCTGCCTAGCCTTTTCCCAACTATGTTGGGGTCGGCTTCCAGTCTAACCGGATGCAGCAGAATACCAGTATTTTACATGGAGCGACTGCCTATCTGACCTCCACAACCTAGTTACTGGACAACCCGATACCCGAATACTGGTTGTCAAACTTTCGGGTTTCTGAGTACCCGTAACGACTGTCAAAGATCTGCAAATGATAGGACGCCTTTGTCCTCGTAAAGGTCCAGGATTTTTTACTTTTTAATTTGAGTAGATGTTTCATCATCACCTGCCTAGCCTTTTCCCAACTTTTGACGACACGGTTGGCGCAGTGGTTGAGCCATCGGCTGCTGCGCCGCGTGTTGTGGGTTCGATCCCCGCACGGAACAAATATTTGTATGACCTACAGGTAGTTGTTCCGGGTCTGGCTGTTTGTGTATGTGAGTTTAAATGTTTGTAAACGCACCCACGATACAGGAGAAATTCCTACTGTGGGGCAACGATTTTTTAAAGAAGAAAGAAAAAGAAAAATAAACTATGTTGGGGTCGGCTTCCAGCCTAGTCCACGCGTAATTAATGGACGATCCCTTAACGGCCTGACCTTGGTAACGGTCCAGCAAATGCGAAAATTTAAACATAGTCATTATTTTTTTCATCCCATTTATAATTTGAATATATTTTAAACAGTAACATTTATAACTACCAATTAACTTATATAATTTATTTAACGGATGTCAGTAATGCGTGGTAACGTTAAACTGGAAATGCGTGACGGAAATACGTTTTTTTTTAATAGGCCTCTCGAAAAAGTATAAATGTATCGATATTTTTCACCTTATCATGTCATTGATATAAAAATAACGAGTATAGAAACAAAATCAAATTAATGCATTCGCTAAAAGTATAAGTACAATTACGGTCTTAATATAAATATATAAATAAATAATGCTGTACAATCCACACAGCATCATCTAGCCCCAAGCTAGTGTTATGGGTACTAGATGACTGATACACTTAATACAATACATTACATAAATAGATACTTTTTATTATACATAGAAAATACCCAGAACACCCGGAACAAATCTTTGTAGATCGTACAAACATTTGTCCCAAGGCGGGAATCGAACCCGCAACCTCCTGCGTCGCAGGCGGACCATCGCCCGCCGCGCCACAAAGGTCGTCAATATATAAACACTTAGTCTTACTGTGCTATGAAAACGAGATGCTGGGGAGTTAGTTGCGCGACTTCTTCATACCAGCAAAAACACTAGGAAGTGGAGAAGGGCATAATGGGTTACCATAGTACATCATTTTTGAAAAATACTGATAAATGAATTTTGATATTTATTTAGTCGTTTGTAACTAAATAAATATCCTTAAAACTATTGTTACAAAATCAAAATTAATTTACTCTAATAAGGCTGAGAATCAGCACTTTTTGAACGTCAAAACGTTTACATAAGACAGTCCCCCAAAACGCCCACCCTACACCATTTCCTAGTGTTTTTGCTGGGAAGAAGAAGTGGCGGAACAAACTCCCCAGCAACACGTCTGTCTGATAGGTTTGAAGAACTTGAATCTATACAACATACGGCAATACAGGTGGCGAGTAATACAATAGCAGGGCCTGAAAGTTATCCTTTTCACAATTTTAATAAAGAAACAGAACACTAACAATAGAAGAGAATAGCTTAAAGGAAGAGTTTTAATTTTCCTTCAATAAAACTATTAATACATGAAAAGAAAAAAAGTTCAATAAAATAAATAATCACAGGGCATCGAAAAATTTGTATACATAAGAAAATACAGCATCCATTTAAGGCTTGTCAAAATATAGTTCGTTTTTCAGGTATAGAAAACAAAATCAATTATTTTATTCGCTGTTTCAGGGAACCAAGACTGTATATAACGGGCGTTCAGCTTGTTCGGCATTCGGCAGACAGATTGACAATATCAATACAATTTAATAACTTCGATACAATATTTATCGATACTTTTTAGCATACCAACATCCCTATTGTGATGTCCTTCGAAACCAACACGTGTGTTACTACGAATTTGGTACTTGTGACTGCCAAATAAAATAACGATTACAAATCTATTTGCAATCTGTGTTGAGATCAGGGCGATCTGGTTATGTGGGTGGGTACACCAAGGCCTAACCCTTTCCTAACTATGTTGGGGTCAGCTTCCAGTTTAACAGGATGCATCTGAATACCAGAATATTGCATGGAGCGACTGTCTATCTGGCCTCCATAACCCAGTTATGGGGCAACACGATACCCTTCCGTAAGACGAGTAAGTTGTCAGACTTTTAGACGATCTATGTCGCGCAGCGGGTGAAGGTCCGCCTGCGACGCATGAGGTTGCGGGTTCGATTCCCGCCTTGGGACAAACGTTTGTACGATCTACAAATATTTGTTTCGGGTGTTCTGGGTATTTGCTATGTATAGTAAAAATATCTATCTATGTTAGGTATTGTATTAAGTATATCAGTCATCTAGTACCCATAACACAAGCTCTGCTTAGCTTGGGGCTAGATGATGCTGTGTGGATTGTCCAGCATTATTTATTTTAGGCTTCTGACTACCCGTAACGAGTGTAAACAGCTTTACCTGCTTTTCGAGGCACCCCCGTGCCTCGAAAAGTAGGTAAAGCTGTTTGTTGTTCCGGTACCGTAAAATGGGGTGAATAGAAACGGAGCGGTGAGTAGAAACAAAACTTTGAAGGTGTGATATTCGCGTTAGTTTAACATTGTTTATTACTACAAGGACTCTAATTTTTTTTTACCATTTATTTACTTATTTTATAATCAATCTTTGCCACTTCCCTACATAACATAAATACACACCTATATTCCCCAAAGGGTAAGGCAGAGGTGGGTTAATAGTACATAAACATTTAGTCAGTTATGTTTAAATCCTATGTTATAGGGAGCGAGCCTATTGCCGGGCACAACTGGGGATATATCCAGACTACAGGCTGTTACAGATGGAATACTCAATAACACTTTACTCGACCCGGGAATAAAACCTAGGGCTTCATACTTAGCGACAATTGCGACCTCTATATCAACGAGACAGTCTCGCTGCAGTCAGGTTCAAAATCAAGAAAGAATGGTGCAACTTGTTGAAAAAATAGTCCTGTTGAAAAAACCGACTAAGGAATAGTGATCTACACTTATAAAATCGTTTATCCTGGCTGACTTTAGACTCAGAGCCAAAAAGTACTTAGTCTAGAAAGCTCATCATCGATGATGACCTATGTGGCGTAGCGGGCAAAGGTCCGCCTCCGACGCAGGAGGTTGCGGGTTCGATTCCCGCCTTGGGACAAATGTCTGTACGATCTACAAACATTTTTTCCGGGTGTTCTGGGTATTTGCTACATATAATAAAAAATATCTATGTATGTAATGTATCGTATTAAGTATATCAGTCATCTAGTATCCATAAGTCAAGCTCTGCTTAGCTTGGGGCTAGATGATGCTGTGTGGATTGTCCAGCTTTATTTATTATTTACTATAATTCAAAAATTAATTTTACTAGTGATTTTTGGATTTTAAATTTTGTAGTGGGTAAACGGGGGGTGAGATTTTCATAAGAACAAAAGTCGTGCAAAGCCGGCGCTGGTCGCTAGTCAAGCTTATTTCTTTGTTCAAAATCACTACAAATATGACGTCACTACTACATTGAGTGTAGGAACTGTATCAAAACAAAAACTAGTATAGTTTGACCTCTAATTGTTCGCAACATAATTGTGAACGGAGGTCGTCTTGCGATGGTTAGCTTGAGTGCGTAAAGCCTTCAATGGTTTGTCAAGGTTGTGTTGTAGTAAAAGCGATGACTTAAAATGTGTTATCGCTTTGCGTGAAGTTGTCGGCGTTTAAATGGCGGAAGGTGTTTTTTGGACGTAGTCTTTTACCAAGGACTATTTTAGTCGACAATACTAAAATAGTCCTTGGTAAAAGACTACTTCTACTATCTACTATTCAATCATTATAAGCCTAGCCTTTTCCACACAATATTGGGGTCGGCTTCCAGTCTAACTGGAAGTATACCAGTATGTTACTTGGAGCGACTGCCTATCTAACCTACACAACCCAGTTACTGGGTAACGCGATATCTCTTGGTAAGACTGATTTATCAGACTTTCTGGCTTCTGATTACTCGCAACGAATGTCAGAGATCTATACATGACAGCTAGATCCAGCGGCTTAACGTAATTTCAGTATGGAGGATGAAACACCAGTTAATGTATCAGATGCGCAGGAGTACGTTTAGCTGAATGCAATTAATTCAAAACTAGTGCTTATTATGGACAAAGGCCATATTGAGCTGAATAAGTGTAGTTTGTAGAGTGCTAGTCACTCTAGGGTTCGTAACCACTACTGCTAAGCATGAGGTCCTGGACTCCATTGCCGGGTCGGGAAAAGTGTGTTTTTCTATCTAGAACTTCTTAGCAGCAGTCTGGATTAGTGCCCGGTTTGTGGCATTAGGCTCGCCCTCTATTACACGAGACTTCAACATAACTGGCGAAATTTTGGTGTCCTATAAGAACATCTCTGCCTAACCCTTTTGGGGAATAAACTCCTGTGCACGATGTTTTGTTATTTTTTTTCATTTGTGGGACATGCCCGCTACAATATTCTCATATTCATATTCATATTTATTTGCATTCCACAAGGTATAAAATAAGATGTTAATGAAAGGCTTAAAGCTAAGAGCCGTTGTAGACCCCGACAGGGCACAGCAAAGTAAAAGTAAGTAGGAGAGAGGAGGAAGAACACTGTGTGTTTAATTATAGTAAATAAGTAATAGGTGAGGTATAATTTGTTTGGCGCTTCTATTATTTTATCATTTACAATTTGTTTTTTTGTATTTATGTGTATCCGTAATGAGTATTTATTTGTAGGCAAATTTACATATAACTTAAGTAACTTCATAACTACATGAAGCTATTCTCAAACCACTGCGACTCATGACAACCAGAATCAACAGCCCAGAAAAGCGTCGAGACAATGAAGCCTGTCGAGACCCGGAAAAACGATTCAACTGTCTTAGATCCCGCAACGAAATGAATCAGAAAAGAACAGCGGAGGAGTTAGAAAAATAAAACAATTTCCACTTCCCTCCATATCAAGCAGGAGACAGAACAGAGCTATCGCTGAGTTAGCGTTTTTCTTTGTTTCTGTGCTAAATAAATGCTTTTACGTTATTTCTTTCTTTTTGTTCCCATATTCGTACTTTCACCATTAGTACTTGAACTTTTTACACCCACCCCAAAGCCGCTTTATTTTTATAGCATATCTTGCACTACACAACCGCCTTAGTTCTACTATTTAAGCGGCAAGGCTAGATATTTTGCCTCAGTCGATGTAGGCGCGTACCGCGTTTGCCACCGTTAGGTAATGTTGTAATACAATAGTACCTAGTGAAGTGTAGTGTTGTGCTCCAGTTTTCCGATTTTCGAACTTTCGACTTTCAAGTTTCGAGTTTCCGACTTCCGAGAATAGGGAGCACTGGTAAGTTTGTCTTATTAATTTAAAAGCTAAAGCTATAAGTAGATTTCGATTCGATTCGAATTGGAAGTCGATCTTTCAGACTTTCGACTTTAAACTCTGTTACTTAACTGTTGTAACACTTTATAATATAATTCTCTGTTTTGTACTGGTACCTGGTGTGTACCAATAAAATTATTATTTTGGAAGTCGATCTTTGAATAACCGTGATTGTCAGATACAGTGTGATGATGGTGATCAGTAACTGGGTTGTGGACGTCAGATAGATAGTCACTCCATGTTAAATACTGGTATTCAGCTGCATCTGGTTAGACTGGAAGCCGACCCCAACATAGTTGGGAAAAGGCTAGGCAGATGATGATAATACAAAATATGCAAGTATACCATTACGAAGTCGTATTTCCGAAGATACACGATGATTTCCGAAGATACACGATGATTTTACGAAGGGCATACTTGTCCTACAAGATCTGCAGTACTATTATGTTAAAATCTAACATAACATTACGCCTATATTCCTCGAAGAGTTGGGTAGAGGTGTACCTCCCACATTTCACCAGTTATGTTTAAGTCCTATATTATAGGGGGTGAGCCTATTGCCATCAACCGGGCTCACATCCAGACCCCGGGCTGCTACTGAAAAATTCCTTAAGAAAAATCCCAATAACATATTGCTCGACCTGGGAATCAAACCCTCATACTTAGCAGTCACGTTTAAGACCACTAGACCGACAAGGCAGTCAAAAAAATCCGTAAAAAGCTCACCTTTCTTATTTATTTTTGTAACTTTGCCCCACACTAGTAATTTCTCCTGTATCGTGGGTGCGTTTACAAACATTCAAACTCACGCATACAAACAGCCAGAATCAGAACAACTTCCTGTAGGCCATACAAATATTTTTTCGTTGCGGGAGTCGAACCCGCGACACGCAGCGCGACAGCCAATCATTCAGCCACTGCGCTAATCGTCCCGTCGAAACCATGAAGGCGAAGTCGGCTGTTACCCCGTACCAATACTAAAAATTAACTAACACTAATATATAATTTACTTTGCATTATATTGTATAGATTATTTATTAGATCTTTAAATTTATCAGACAGATGTCTGATGGGTAAGTGCCGGTTGATACATCCGGTAGACATAGCATCATCTTCTGCCTAGCCTTTTCCCAACTATGTTGAGGTCGGCTTCCAACAACAGTATTTCACATGGAGCGACTGCCTATCTGACCTCCACAACCCAGTTACTGAACAACACGATACCCTTCGTAAGACTGGTTGTCAGACTACCCGTAACGACTGTCAAGATCTACAAATGACAGCCCGGACCAACGACTTATCGTGATTTCCGAGGCACGGAGGAGTCTCGATATGTTACGAACGGTCACCCATCCACAGACTGACATCGGCAAGCGTAGCTTAACCTACAATCGATTTTTATTTTTTTTTTATTTTTTTTTTTTTATATAAAAACGTTTCCCCACACTAGGAATTTCTCCTGTATCGTGGGTGCGTTTACAAACATTTAAACTCACATACACAAACAGCCAGACCCGGAACAACTACCTGTAGGCCATACAAATATTTGTTCCGTGTGGGGATCGAACCCACAACACGCGGCGCAGCAGCCGATGGCTCAACCACCGCGCCAACCGTGTCGTCAGATTCGTGCGGCCATTTTTATTAAGCCTCGAGCTCAATATGTTGCAAGCAGATAACCTTTTTATGATTCTAAAAATAATTTGTTTTGCGCACATATTTTTAATTATAAAATACTGGTCAATAAATTATATACAGGTTTGTATTGATCTAAGTACTATTAAGATGGCTGGTATCGTATTTAGGAATTCCAAAATTAATTGATCAATTATGCTCGTTTGATGTTTTCAAAATACATTGATACCGCTTTTGATGTTATATTCCTAAAAAAATGTCGACGGATCTGTGGTATAGTTGTTGGAAGCGCTACTGCTTAGTTTAATGTCTTGGGTTCGGTTGCCGGGTCGGGCCAAGTGTTATTGGGTATTTCCATCTGAATTATTTCAGTAGCAATCTGGAGCTTGGATTTGTATTCAGTTGATGGCAATATGGGCGCCCCTATTACATGGGACTTAAAGATAAATGCCGAAATTTGGGTGTATCCACTATAGGTACGCTTCTGCCTTACGCTTTGGGGCTAACAAGCGTGATGTTGAATGTACTAGTGAATGTTGTTTTTTTTTTAATTTTTGAAATTCTTTAATCTATATTTATGATACTTTTTTTGATACCTACTTGTAATTCCGAACGAAACCGAGTAGAATCGATACATCGAAATATAAATAAAATCGCCTAAAAAACTCGATCAATCGTTACGTCTATTTTTAGAACCATTAATCGAGGTTATTGAGCTATCATCGAGGATAGATAGTCGGACAGAATTCGCTGTTTTATAATTGCCGCCTGCGGATTCATCTGCTTTAAGGTCGAAAATTATCTAACGGGAACTTACTACCGGGACTAATAGTATGCTATATCCTTACCCAAATCATGGTCTTTTTGTGTGTATAAGTTCATGTATATCTGTTAAGCCGTTTAGGTGAGAGAGCGTAAAGAAACTGACATTCGCATTTATTATATTAGTTTCTGTCAGAGATCATCATCTGCTTAGCCTTTTCCCAACTATGTTGGGGTCGGCTTCCAGTCTAACCGGATGCAGCTGAATATCAAAATTTAACATGGAGCGACTGCCTATCTGACCTCCACAACCCAGTGACTGGGCAACACTTGGACATATTCTTGAAAACGTTATTCGCGACTGTGGCAAAAATAGATATTATGTTCTCGAAATAAAATCGGAATAATTAAAAAAAAACTTAAAATATAATAACGTCGTGGGCTACGAATTAGCTTTAACATGTACATTTTGTGATTTAAAAGCAAGTATTTTTATACTTACGTTAACACCGTTCTTTTTATGTACGCAATAATGTTTTTACATGTAAAATTTATAGCCGCGACTTATGTAAAATAAATGCAGATATACCTTAAGTCACAGTACTTAAGGTTTTTTGACGACACGGTTGGCGCAGTGGTTGGGCCATCGGCTGCTGCGCCGCGTGTTGTGGGTTCGATCCCCGCACGGAACAAATATTTGTATGGCCTACAGGTAGATGTTCCAGGTCTGGCTGTGAGTTTAAATGTTTGTTAACGGACCCATGATACGGGAGAAATTCCTAGTGTGGGGCAACGTTTTTAAAACAAAAAGAAAGAACCCAACATTTGTTATAATTTATTTCTCTTAACTTGCACTTTATGAACGTCAAAAATGTAAACAAAAAAAAAATAAACGTGGAGCGATTGCCTATCTGACCTCCATAACCCAGTGACTGGGCAACAAGATACGGCTTGTTAAGACTGGTTGTCAGACTTTCGAGCTTCTGACTACTCGTAACGACTGTCAAAGATCAACACAAATGACAGCCGCGACCAACGTCTTAACGTACTTTGCGAGGCACGGAGAATTCGTCGATTGGTCACCCATCCACATACTAACCTCGGCAAGCCTAGCTTAACCGTCGATCAACCCGCTGGTTTAATTTAGCCGCGAGCTCCTCCATTAGAACTCTTGAATGTTGCCTATTAATAGTGTCTAGTGTTGTAATTCTTTCCTCCGACAAAATATACTTAAATAAATCATCCAAGCATACGAATTCTTTCTCAATATTTTGTTATATGCAGTTAATTACTCGTAATTGGACAAAACCAAAAAACAAAAGAGAAATGAACACTTCATCTTATAAGTATCACTATTTATTATAAAATTTATTTGAATAAGACTATAAATTTTCTACACTGTGCAGTGGTAGCAAATGGTACTGCCGAGCATGAGGTCCTCCGTTCAATTCCATGCCAGGTAAATTGTCGTTGCGTTCATTTCATCTGGTATGATTCCAGACTTCAAGCTGCTACTGAGAAATTTCAGATGAAAAAATCCAATAACACTATTCTCGACCTCATGGATCGATCCTCAAGGATCTCATGCTCAGTAGTAGCGTATTTCTTTATTTTATTTGGGATACTCCGCAAAACTATTCCCAAACCACTGCAATTCCTGAAAACCAGAATCAACAGTGGCGACCACCAGAAATGCGTCGACACAATGAAGCCCGACGAGTCCCGGAGATACCGGAGTTTGTTCCGCCACTTCTTCTTGCCAGCAAAAACACTAGGAAGTGGTGAAGGGTGGGCGTTTTGGGGGACTGTCTTATGTAAACGTTTTAACGTTCAAAAAGTGCTGATTCTCAGCCTAATTTGAAAAATGAATTTTGATTTTGATACGATTCAACTGTCTTGGATCCCGCAACGATTTAATCAGAAAAGAACAGCGGAGGAGTTGGCGAAGTGAGTAGCGACCGATAGACGAGACAGTCACCCATTCACGAATTAATTAGAATACACTGCGATCATAATTATTATGGACTTAGCAATTGGCCCGCGTCTTCGTCTGCGTGGATTTCGTAATTTTAATAGTAACTACCAGACTTCTATCGGGAAATGTTGATACCTTGGGTTATATATTGCAATTTTCATATAGATCTCTATTATTTTTTTAAACAAAATAAAGCCTATGTTACTCCTTGATAATGTCGCTTTCTATTGGTGAAAGAATTAATGAAATTGGTTAAGTTGTTTTCGGGAATCTCATCCAGACGTTGGTCTCGTCGGCCATTTGTAGATCTTTGACAGTTGTTACGGGTAGTCAGAAGCCCGAAAGTTTGACAACCAGTCTTACCACGAGGTACCATGTTGCCTCGTCGCCTGTGAAGGTCAGATAGGCAGGCGCTCCGTGTAAAATTGTGGTATTCAGCTACATCTGGTTAGACTGGAAGCCGACCCCAACATAGTTGGGACAGGTAGGCAGATCATGCTGGTTATGGTAGTATTTGAGTTCCATCACAAACACGACGATGGCACAGTACCTGAGACATAGCCTACTGCACTGCGTTTCGCGGGTACGATTCCCACACGGAACAAATATTTGTTGATACAGATTGTTATTCCGGGTCTGGCTGTTGTGGATGAGTGCCGGATGTGTGGTGACATCTGTCCCGTCACATAAGAACTAAGCCTGACGTATCTAAATGATTGAAAACGCACCCACGGTACAGGAGAAAATCCTTGTGTAAAACAGTGCAAACAATAAAATATTTTCGCTCCAAAATATATAGCTTTGATATGCTGCATTAAATTATATACTAATAGTATTGTAATACCCCAAAAATAATTACATACGAACAAGGAAATAATACCACTCTATCATTATACATATTTTATTTTCCGCATTGTATTACATGTTTCGATTTGCATAACAAATAGTTAGGCTTTGCCCCCGGCTCGGACTGAGGTTGAATTGCCAAATTACATAGGATTTGCCAATTAAAAATAATTATTCTCGCCTTTATTTTCTTCAATGTCTTTGGTTAAATTGCTTGGCGGGATACGATGTCACCATTTTTAGACGTTTAGCGACGAATCTTTGGTGAGACGTATCACCAAGACATCTGTAGTTTTGCCGATGCGTATCAGAAATTCATTTGCTTAAAACCTCATTTGTATACGATACCACCAACAATAAAAATGTGGGTGTACACCTCTGCCTAACCCTTTGTGTATTGGAGTCTTAGTTTTAGAAATAAAGAAAGAAAGAAAGAAAAAACATTTATTCATTTTATTTTTTATGTAGTTCTACGTTCTAAAAACTAAGATATAGTAATATTAGTATAAAGTTCCTAAGTCGCTGTCCTTTTCTCGAGTTATCTGTCAGAAAGAGATGCTAATTCTCTAATTGAAGTTTAGGTTGTAAATAAGGGAACGTGGTGGCCAATTCCTATACAAGATCCTATCTTATGTCTAAATAATAATAAAATAAGACAGACGCACACTCGTCATGAACTGCCTAACCTTTCCCAACTCTGTTGGGGTCGGCTTCCAGTCTAACCGGATGCAACTGAATACCAGTATTTTACATGGAGCCACTGCCTATCTGATCTACACAACCCACTTACGTTACTGGACAACACGATACTCCTTGGTATGACGACATACAGACAGGGTATCAAAATTTTAGTGACATCTACAGAACGAAAGGTCAACAGACTTTTGACATTTGTTTAAGAAATTAATTGGTCACGCGACGTATAATAATGTTCATTAGTATTAGGCTATAATACATTTTCAATATTATTATATTCTAATATTAGAATGGAATTTAATAAAAAATATTTGCATATATATTGCTGGTACAGACACCAGCACATCAAGCTATCCCAAACTATATAAAGATGATTGACATAATATTTTTTTTTGACATTTATTGTATAAATTCAAGTTCTTCAAACGTATCAGACAGACGTGTTGCTGGGGAGTTTGTTCCGCCACTTCTTCTTCCCAGCAAAAACACTAGGAAGTTGTGAAGGGTGGGCGTTTTGGGGGACTGTCTTTTGTAAACGTTTTGACGTTCAAAAAGTGCTGATTCTCAGCCTAATTTGAATAAATGTATTTTGATTGAGACAATTTTTCCCAATTGAACAAGAACTTTATTCTTCTGTAATAAAGTTGAAAAACTATCAAACTAATTTAACAGATCTGGGTAGCTTGATGTGCTGTTATCTGTAAATGACATAGATATAATAAAGAGCGATTTAAAAAAGTGAAAAATTAAAACTAAAATGATATATTATTATTTTTTTTGTGTGTACTTATTAGCAAAGTATAATAAGCATAGTTCGAAAGTTCTATTTTTAACTAGAATATTTAATATCTTGTCTCTAATGTTATTGATTATCTTTTTGTCATTAAATACAGTCATTGTTCACAAATTGTTTGTCCGACGGAGGGTAAGCCTGGTGATCTGTAATACAGGTTCTACCTAAAACAGACACCAGTCTCTATGTATTGCATATTTGACTTTGTACTGTGTCTTGATGATGAGAAATAAATAAATATTATTATATTATTTTTATGTCATTGTGGAAATCCTTGGGGGAGGCCTTTGTCCAGCAGTGGACGTCTTTCGGCTGAAATGATGATGATGATTATATTATTATTATTATATGAAAAGGACCCATGTACATTCTGCCTTTATAGCATGCAAATATACAAAGTATGTCTTTGTATGTTATAGAAAGAAAAGATTTTTAGGTATATTGTATCTTTTACATAGTTTTAGATCTACTCTAATAACATGGGATCATAGACGAGACGCTTTATGCGTTTCTTACTGGATGGCACAAAACCATGCGAGTATAATAGGTAACATCTGGTCGGGATTCATCTCACAGAATGTGTGAAAATTAGAGTATGTATGTCTTTGGAGATAAAGGTCGCTCTGTTTTCCGCTGGCCAAAATTCCTCGGCACCCGTTTCATGAGACACTTCTTTACACTCTTGGTGCATAATAGGACGGATTGAGGCACAGTGGCTAAGCGATAGGCTGATGCGCTGCTTGTCGCGGGTTCCATCCCCGCACGGAACAATATTTGTATGGACTACAGGTCGTTGTTCCGTGTCTGGCTGTTTTTGTATGTGAGTTTAAATGTTTATAAGCACACCTTCTACGATACAGGAGCAATTGCTAATGTGGATCAACGTTTTGTTACAAAAAAGAAGAAAAAAATCTACAATTGAATTTGGCTACAGTTTCCTCAAAAATGTAATTGCTGCAGGATATTGACCAGTCAAAATGTTACCTAGATTTAATTGATTTGACCAATTTTGAGTGTTGGTACCATTGCAATTATTTTATGCCATGGACAATGACATTTAAATAATTAATACACTTTCACTCATTTTGTTTTGCAAAATTTGACATTTATAGACGCAATTAATGTATAAATAGATATTACCAGTTTTTGTTGTTATTGAAGCCCAATTATTAACTTAATAAGTTTGTAGTAGTGATACCAATTTTAAAGATAATTATTTTGCGCTAAAAAGGATCTTGATTTATTGCTAATTGCAATAACGTAATCACTCCTAATCTATTGAGATTATGATTTTTGTTTTATTGAGAGCGCTGTTTGCAGCGACCTCAAAAAGCGAGACATCGCGAAGCGTTTGGTCGACTCTTCACGTGACCAGAGGGCTGGCCTTTTTTGGTCAAAGAATCAGCATTGCCATTCAGCCAGCTAGCCAGCCTTTTGTACATTTTTCCCGTTCACAGTGATCCAGATGATTTTCTCGATGCCTGCTCGATTTTTGCTGTTCATGTATAAATATATAAATTTAATTATTGCTAAAGGCATAAAAAGAAGATTTCCAATTGATATTGAGAAATTGAGTATATTTCTGTATCTGTATTTTTAATAGGACTACATTATAGGCACTTATTTATATATCAAAACAATGGCTTATGAAAATAACTGTGAACATTAAAATCGAAAGGTTAGATTACCAATTCTGTTACGCACCCCTGCGACAAAACGATATAACTCTAATCTTCATGATATTCAGTAATGAGTCTTATGTAAACGCGATAGAGTTCTATTACTGGTTACTCATGTAGGTACCTATTTACATCGTTTTGTCTTGACACAGACGCCTGGATTTTCTTAAAGCCTATTAAATCTTCTATTGTCTTTTGATGATTTCATATTTAATTGTGTACTTAGGTTTTAATGAAACACTTATACACGTCATTAAATGGTATAAATAGAATAGAATAGGGATGTGTCCTAGGTAAAAATATATTAAATCTATTTAGTCTGTCAGTAAGATTACCAAAAAATATTGGACACGTATTTTTTGCTTACTCAAATCAATTAAAAGTAACAAATATATAGTACATCAAAGTTCAGGAGAAGGGGTTTGTGACGTCACTGTTACGTTAAAAGTGTAGCATTTTTACAACGAGTTTTACAACTATATAAAACTAGCAAAAACACGAATGGACAGTAAGCTATAGAAGTTGGGAGACAAAAGATTTTTTTAATGCGACTGGTAGTTTTAGTGATACGCACGTTCAAACCAAACCAAGAAAGAACTCATCAGATTTTATTCTGATTAGTGTACATAGATTTGTTTAAGATTTGAATATTAAATACATTTCGTGACCTGTTTAAAGCCTACACCCATTAACTAAACAAATATGCAATACCCAGCCTGGGACCTAACTATTCAAACTAATTAAAATTAAAAACTTAAAATATTTTTTGAATTTTTTTAATTCGGCTGCCTCGTTGGTCTTGTGGTCGGAAGCACTACTGCTGAGCACGAGGTCCTGGGTTCGATTCCCAGGTCGGGCAGTGTTATTGAGCTTTTAAAATATAAATTTTCTCATTAGCAGCCCGGAGTCTGGTATTGTACTCGGTTTGATGGCAATAAGCTCGCCCCCTATTACATGGGACTTAAACATAACTGGCGAAATATGGGTGTTACTATAGGTGCACCTCTGCCCAACCCTTTGGGAATACAGGCGTGATGTTATGTTATGTTCAAATTAATTCCGATCTAAAGCCAATACGATTCCAATGTCAATTTTGCAGTCACAAGATAATACGTATGCGAGGGTGTGGCAACAGCATCCTGAATATGATAGCAGACAAGATGGCCGCAGTTGATTGACGACCTATGTCGCGCAGCGGGCGAAGGTCCACCTGCGACGCAGGAGGTTGCGGGTTCGATTCCCGCCCTGGGACAAATGTTTGTACGATCTACAAATATTTGTTCCAGATGTTCTGGGTATTTGCTATGTATAATAAAAAATATCTATCGATCCATCCATTCAGTACCCATAACACAAGCTCTGCTTAGCTTGGGGCTAGATGATGCTGTGTGGATTGTCCAGCATTATTTATTATTTATGTGTTCAATCGATTCAATTCAATCTGCATGTGAGAGTGGCGGGTTGATGATAAGACATTGACTGCACGGTTGTCACAGTGGCTGATCGATTGAGTGCTGCGTCGCGGGTCGTGGGTTCTAAATTTTTTAGGCGCACCCACGATACAGGAGAAATTCCTAGTGTGGGATTCCTTTTTTAGTTTTTAAATAAACCTAGCCGCATACACCGACTAACGTTATCATAATTTTTACTATTTATTTGGTTTTTGTTTTTTTTTGAGATCACTGATTGAGATTAGTATTGATTACGTTATTGAAATTGGCAGTAAATCAAGATCCTTTTTAAGCAAAATAATAATCTTAAAAGTTGGTGTTACTATTACAATCTTATTTAGTAAATATTTGGGCTTCAATAAAAACTGACAAAAACTGGTAGTATCTTCTTATATATAAAATTCTCGTGTCACGGTGTTTGTTATTAAACTCCTCCGAAACGGCTCCACCGAAATTCGTGAAATATTGTGTGCATATCGGTTAGGTCTGCGAATCGAACAACATCTATTTTTCATCCCCCTAAATGTTAAGGGTGGTCCACACCAATTTTTTTTTTTTTTATGATACTACATACAAAAATACATATAACTTCAAATTTCCACTCTTTTATCTCCAACTTCTATATGACAAAACAATGTTTGCTGGGTCAGCTAGTCTATTTATATATTAATAGCGTCTATAAATGTCAAATATTGCAAAACAAAATGAGTGAAAGTGTATTAATTATTTAAATGTCATTGTCCATGGCATAAAATAATTGCAATGGTACCAACACTCAAAATTGGTCAAATCAATTAAATCTAGGTTACATTTTGACAGGTCAATATCCATTGTACCAATTACATTGTTGATATGAGGAAACTCGAATTCTATACAATTGTAGATATTTTTTTCTTTTTTGAAAAAAACGTTGCCCCAAACTAGGAATTTCTCCTGTATCGTAGGTGCGTTTACAAAGATTTATACTCACATACACAAACAGTCAGATCCGGAACAACTGCCTCTAGGCCATACAAATATTTGTTCCGTGCGGGAATCGAACCAGCGACACGCAGCGTATCAGCCAATCGCTCAGCCACTGCACCAACCGTGCCTTCTAGTCAACAATTCACTACTTTGAATAGTTTTTAGTGAATAGAGTAATTATAACCAACCTTAGAGCTCAGTGTCGACGGTACCAGGATCCATGATAACATTCGGATATGGCTGTTTATCTACTAATACTTTTTCGCAAACACTGATACACAAGACTTTTGTAGCGCGTAAATGAGTGTACCAGTACCAGTACCAGCCTATTACTGTCCCACTGCAGGGCAAAGGCCTCTTCTCATACAGAGAAGGCACGAGCATTAATCACCACGCTTACTCAAGACGGGTTAGCGATTTCAGACTTACGATGTTTTCCTTCACCGATGTCAATGTTGTAAATGAGTGTATTTTTTATGAAATATAACAATAAAACTATTTCTACAAAAAAAGAATTACATCCCTGTGATTTTTTTATATTTTACATTGAATTTTTCATTCATCTGTATCACTGTCAAAAGAAGGGAAACGTTCCCAAAAGGCTGGCCTTTTGGGAACGTTTCCCATACAGAGAAGGCACGAGCATTAATCACCACGCTTGCTCAAGACGGGTTGGCGATTTCAGACTTACGATGTTTTCCTTCACCGATGTCAATGTTGTAAATGAGTGTATTTTTTATGAAATATAACAATAAAACTATTTCTACAAAAAAAGAATAACATCCCTGTGATTTTTTTATATTTTACATTGAATTTTTCATTCATCTGTATCACTGTCAAAAGAAGGGAAAAGTTCCCAAAAGGCTGGCCTTTTTTGGCCAAAGTGGCAGCATTGCCATTCAATGTGGTTTAGTGATTCTTTGACCAAAAGAAGGCCAGTCTTTTGAGCACTTATCCTGGTGACAGTTTAATTAAAATGGTTGAGGGTGTAAACCTGGAGATCTGTCATACTGGTCTCGAACCCATCATAGACTCAGTTTTCACAAAGGATATATTTGTTTCCAATACTAGTTTAGCTCGTGGCTAAGTAAAAACAGCCGCACAGGTTGATCGAAGGTTAAGCTACGGTTGCCGAGAGCAATCTGTGGATGGGTGACCGTTCGCAATATATCGAAACTCCTCCGTGCCTCAGAAAGCACGTTAAACCGTTAGACCCGTAAACATAACTGGTGAAATGTGGATGTAGCTACAGTACACCTTTTTTTTTTTTGATTCGGGGTGGAAAATCCTCATGGATGTCCTCTGCCCTGGGGGAGCGAAGTCTGACAGACCTGTCAGACTCATACTGACTAAAAACCACCCCGGTGTTCCGTCCCACACCTACGCCGGGGGTCGCGGGAACGTACGACCCTTCCACAACCAGCTACAGTACACCTTTGACCAACCCTTCGGAGGACATAGGCGTGACGTCATGTTACATGCACTTGAAAAATACAACCCTTCTTTTTGGGCAGTCGAGTAATTTTTTTTTTTTTTTTTTAAATAAATCGCATCCATTTTATTTCTTATTCTTTTTCAAACAAACAATTATTAAAGTACAATTACTCGTGGTCATGAGTACCGAAAGAGGTCAGTGCCGGTGTGAACCACCTTATTACATACACCACTAACAACAGACTCCAATCAAAACTCAACCTTAACACAGAGCAATAAAGCCCACGAGTAAAGTTTCCAAACTGCACCATTAAAATTGTCCGTGCAATATTAGTTGCTGCAAACTAGGAAATTGATAATGGACTTTAATTCAAGACGTTTAAGGTTGCATTCTGATTGGTTCCAATAAGGTTGTTATATGGGTAATTGGCTAGTACAAAATTACTCGGTAATAATTTATTCTGCACGGACTTTTATGTCATTAAGTGCAAAAAAAACTTAGGTTTTGTATGAGGTTTAGGTATTTAGGTAAACCCTAAAAGACTAATGCCTATTTCCAGCAAGTAAACGCTTTTAGTTAAATCTTAGTTTTGATGCTACCAAGTTACCAACTGCAACAAACAGTGATCTAGATTTTATCCCAATTGAATATGAACCTTATTCTCACGTCACAAAGTTGAAAACTAATCAAATAAATTTGACACATGGGGGTGGCTTGTTGTGCTGGTACATAACAATAGGGTAATGTTCTTAAAATTCTATTTGGTATCCAACGATAGTTGGATTACTCAAAAATACTGGACACGCATTTTTTCTTTTGTCACGTAAACGTGTAGAAAAAAAGAGTAAAATTGCTACCCAAGAAACAGCAAAAGGCGCAGTGGTTGTGTTGGTCAGATAAGCAGTCACTTCATTTAAAATACTGGTATTCACCTGCATCCGGATAGACTGGAAGCCAACCCCAACATAGTTTTTTTTTTTTTTTTTTTTTTTGTTACAAAAAACGTTGCCCCACACTAGGAATTTCTCCTGTATCGTGGGTGCGTTTACAAACATTTAAACTCACATACACAAACAGCCAGACCCGGAACAACTACCTGTAGGTCATACAAATATTTGTTCCGTGCGGGGATCGAACCCACAACACGCGGCGCAGCAGCCGATGGCTCAACCACTGCGCCAACCGTGTCGTCAAAGTTCGACAAAGGTTAGGCAGATGATGACCAAAAAACATCACTAACTAGTCGACTTCTGGAAGTTTCACTAACATCACAAGAAACCATTGCTACGCGCTTGACAACGAGAACGACCCATATTTTCTTAGTTAAATGTAACCTAGACCCAGTTGTTTGTCAAGCATAAACAGTGACAAATAGCTGACCTAAGAAAGAGGGCAAATTACGATAAAATGGACCTAAGAGTCTGTATTTTCCGATGGAGAAGACAGTCAAAATTTCTCGAGACTCCTTAACACCGTAAACGCCAGGTGACCGACAATCTATACATTTTCTATTGTGTCTCGTTGTCTGGCAGTTAAGGTGTTAAGGTAAAAAGGATTCCGTACGTCCGAATGATAAATCGGAACCCTTATAGGTTACTCGTGTGTCTGTTTGTTCGTCTGACACAGCCAATTTTCTCATAATCTGCTGGAGGAAGTAAGTTGAAATTTGGTGTACACAATATGAATTTCTGTTACCGTATAACTTATAAAAAAGAAGGTTCCCATGAATTTCCACACGGATGAAGTCACGGGCGAGAGGTTGTGTGGAAATTGGGCAAGTGATGCGAAGCAATGACCATGTTGTGAGGAAAGTTTTGAGTATGAATGTGCAGGGTTACAAGAGTAGAGGGAGACCAAAGTAAAGATGGATGGACTGTGTGAAAGATGATATGGCAAGAAAGGAGGTGACTATTGAGATGAAGGCATGTAGAGATGAATGGAAGAAGAAGACATGCTGTGTCGACCCCAAATAAATTGGGATAAGGGCAGGAGGATGATGATGAAGTTGCAGACGACAGCTAGCTTAGAATAAAAATAATTAAGTTGAAGCGTTTGTTTGTATGAAAGGGCTGATCTCCTAGTCGACTTTTTTTTTTACAAAATAGCTGATTTCTTGAGGAAGGTTATGAAGCTTTTTACGACACGCTACGACCCTTATTAAGAGCGGATGAAACAGGCACAGCTAGTGAGATTTAAAAGTAGTATGTTGTAACTATGTTCAGATCTATTTCCTGGTAAAACGTCATAACGGTTTTTCGAGCTAATAATACCTCTTCTATTTTAGGAATTCAAGGAGAAACTTGACATTTAAGCTTCCTTTACGATGTTACGTCGTGTTTTTCCTGATTTTAAACATGTTTTCTTAAGGTTTTTTTTTAATGTAAACTGTAAAAAATCATTAGTATAAACACATCATCGTCACCTGCTTAGCTTTTTCGCAACTACGTTGGGGTTGGCTTCCAGTCTTAGCTGAATACCAGTATTGTTCATGGGGCGACTGTCTTTATAACCGCCACAACCAAGTTACTGGGCAACACGATACCCCTTGGTAAGACTGGTTGTCAGACTTTCGGGCTTCTGACTACCCGTAATGACTGTCAAATATCTACAAACGACAGCCGAGACCATCGGTTTTACGTTCTTTCCGAGACACGGAGGAGTCTCGATATGTTACGAACAGTCACCCATCCACAGACTGACCTCGGCAAGCGTAGCTTAACCTCTTCACCCAATCATCAGTACAAAGAGAAGTAACTCTGGGGTGTGTTAAGCGTTTTTGTATGCCCGTTATTACTATTGCAAATGCTAAATTTCCTTGCACAAACAAATCATAAATAACTAAAAGACTATTTCACCACACACAAAGGCATGTAATCGTAATAATAACTTAGCTATAGATGGGCGCGGTCGAGTGCAAGACTAGTTAAATATCTCAACAGCGTGAGCTGTTTATTTAATAAGTCATTCGTTATTACGATGAATCGATACTTCGGTATCGAAGTAACGAGTATCGAACACATTTTTTTTTATATCTATAGGAAAAAAAGCTATTGAGATCAGCAGCAGGCCTAGGCACAAAAACTTCTGTAGCGTAAAACGTCAAAATTTATAATATATATATTTACAAATGTGGGAATCACGTGACATCTCTAAAGCTAATGTCAACTCCATACAATTTAAGATTTCCGTTGACTTTGACGCCTACAGAAAAAGGAACTACTGTCTAGGAACCCAGAACCGTAAAAAGAAATTTGCCGAGAAATATCGAAACATCCATTTTTTTAACAATTCGACAGCGATACCAATATTATGTATTTATTTATTTATTTCAAAATGTGGTACAGTACAAATAGTTTTAACAAGTACCAAATCAAGAATAGCTATGACGTCCTAGCTAGGTTACATATTAATCTGTATTAAGGTACGCCAATCGGATTTCTAAAAACGGAATACGAAAAAAAAATGTTTTAAAAATACCGATACAATAATGTACATCGATACTTTTTCTCATTTCCCACATCCCTAAACGTAAGGACCAATCGTTGCGAAATAAATCCTTGAGATAAATGCCTATCCACTCTAGTAGGGTGACTAAGAGTTACTGCTAAAAATTGTGTACTACCAAATACACAATTAAATACTGACGTCGGAAATACAGGAAGAGGCACCCTGGTGCATGCTATTTGCCGACGACATTGTCCTTGTCAGTGAAGATGGACCTGAGATCCAGGGTAGATTGGAGAAATGGCAACAGAAGCTGGAGAGTGTAGGCTTGAAAATCAGCAGAACCAAGACAGAATATATGTTCTGAAATTTCGGCGGTCTCTCCAGCCCTGAAGCCATTGCGCTTGATTGCGTGCCCCTTCCGATCTGCTCCGACTTTCGGTATCTCGGTTCACTAGTGCAAAGTGACGGAGGAATAGATCGGACTGTCAAGCACAGAATAAACACAGGGTGGATGAAATGGCGGCAGGTAACGGGAACAACTTGCGATTCCCACGTTCCCCTTAAACTTAAAGGGAAGATCTATAAGTCAATGATAAGACCTGCCGTCTTGTATGGATCAGAATGTTGGGCCACAAAAGGACTGAATGAAAGGCAGTTGCATGCAGCTGAGATGAGAATGCTAAGGGGGATGTGTGGTGTTACGCGAATGGATAGAATAAGAAATGAGTATATAAGAGGAAGTCTGAAAGTGGCGCCTGTGACAGAGAAGTTGTGTGGAAATCGGCTGTCATGGTATGGGCATGTGATGCGAAGGAATGAGGATCATGTTGTGAGGAAAGTTTTGAGTATGAATGTAGAGGGTTACAAGAGTAGAGGGAGACCCAGGAAACGATGGATGGATTGTGTGAAAGTTGATATGGCTAAGAAGGAGGTGACTTCTGAGATGACGGGAAATAGAGATGTATGGAAGAAGAAGACATGCTGCGCCGACCCCAAATGAAAAATTGGGATAAGGGCAAGAGGATGATGATGATGATGATGTGTACATATTGGTACATATTAGGTGGGGGAAAAAATCTTTTCGCATTAAAGTATGTATGAACTTGTAATAAAATCTCTTTAGCTATTTCTATTTGTATCTGGCTGGTTTTGGTATCATTGAAAGTTTAAATTTTAAAGAACATAATTCCAAATTTAAATTTGGAAAATTTGTCATTTCATTTGTTTTTCGTACCGTCAAGATGACAGGGTACTGGGCAATAGTCCAGTAACTGAGTTGTGGACGTCAGGTCCGATAGGCAGTCACTCCATGTATTATACTGGTATTTAGCTGCATCCATTTATTTATTTTATTTATTGGAACCCACAGCCTCGTGCACAAAAGGCAAGGCCCAAACTACTACGCCATTTTGAACTGTATATCATCATCCTCCTGCCCTTATCCCAATTTATTCGGGGCCGGCGCAGCATGTCTTCCTCTTCCATACATCTCTATTTGTCGTCATCTCAAAAGTCAACTCGTTCCTAGGCATATATGAACTGTATATAATTTAATTAAAACGCCTAACATCACACGCTCAGTCTGACACGTGACTAAACTTCGTAAGCGGCCATATTGGATGTCAGCTAAATGTGGGTCAGAAATGCACGATAAATTACTTTGCGAGTATGTGACTTATGGCTTGGACTCGTTGGTGTAGTGGTCGCAAGTGTTGCTGCTGAGTTCGTGGATTCGAATCACGGTTCGGGCAAAAATGTTTTTCGGTTTTTCGATCTGGAATTTCTCAGTTGCCGCATGGAATCCGAATTAGTGCTTGGTTGATGGCAATAGGGACGCCCAATAACATGGGACTTTGACATAACTGGCGAAATGTGGGTGTAGTTACACGTCTGCTTATTGGGATTTTACGTGACTTAAGGGTATCAAGAAAAATCATTATAATATAAATCATCATTGTAATCATCTCAGCCGAAATATTCCACTGCTTGACATACGAAGCCTAAGAATACCACCTAGCGCGTGTAACCTCTAACCACAATTTATTCATCAATGAACTTATTCCTGTCAAAACGTGTCTCATCTTAAACACAATACAATAGGGTAATAAAAAAAAACAATGAAATATCTACGCCATACAATCTATGGTTTCCTATAAATAATCAAAAGAGTTTAAACTACCATAATGGTTGAGGTATTTATTATGGTAAACTAAGTAACAATCATTTCATTATAGTTATTAAATTTGAAACATGACAAAACTGTCATTATTTATCTATCTACTAGCTACGCCTCGGTGTTAAAATTCACTTTTTTTTTCTTTTTTTATTAAGAACAAAACTCTAAACAATTAATAACGATCTAGCCTATATACAAGATTAATAAGCAATTTAACTGTAACTTAATATGCTACGTGATAGATTATTTTAAAATTAAGAATAGTGTCATCATCAGCATCCCTGAGTACTTCATTTTGGAGGCTAATATTTACATTGACAAACGCGTTTTTTTATATTTTCTGCGCATTTTTCTTAATTTTTCTTTCCGTAAGGACCATCTACAAAGTATTATTAGACGACGGGTTCTCTCATCCACCATAGTAAAGAGAGGTTCCGGTCGACGTGTGTTGTGTCTGGTGGGTTACTGCCCGAAGCTTGCTGTCGGGTACTCGTACGAGTATATACATGTTCAATCTCTCGGATAACTTTAATATCGCGATGTAGGATCCGTCAAATTTAGTTCGTATGTGGCGAGATAGATGTCGCTACAACTTGAAATTTTGACAGGTCGTTTTATTATTACCCAAGACTGTTTAAACATATACTTTATCCAGTAGTTCACAAAAAGCAGAAATTTAAAGCGTTTAGATAATAGAGACAGAGTGAGAGAGACAGTCCCAACGGCTACCTGAGGGTAATTGGGGTTCACGTGGAGAGTCCTGTATGGAGGCATTGGATTCGCCAACATATAGGATAATTGTTATAGTTAGTTTTTGTATTATGTGTATTACTAACATAGTTGACGACACGAGCCGTCGTCTGCTGTGCCGCGTGTTGTGGATTCGATCCCCACATGGAACAAATATTTGTATGACCTACAGGTAGTGGTCTGGGTGTTAGTGTTTGTGACTTTAAATGTTTGTAAACGCACCCACGATACAGGACAAATTCCTAGTGTGGGGCAACGTTTTTTTTAAGAAAAAAAAAAGATCGTAAGTTTCTGTGTTTTACTAACATTCTATGGACAACTTAGTCTGATGTAAATTTTAAATAAATAAAACACATAAACAATACGTAACACTAAAAACAAAAGAACGAGCCACAGCGAAGTGTGTCTAGGTTTATTTGTTTTTTGCTTGAAAGCGCTAATCTTTCTTTTTGCAGACTGATTTGTTAAATCTTTTTGCATTTGATAGCTTCATTGTAAATAAATATTAGCGGCTATTTAACAACACGCCACGGCCCTTAGGAGTTTGTCAGAGTTCTGAGAAATTCCAGATAAATAACAACTCAATTACTCTTTGCAACACTGATGATGGCCATAGAAAATATGTATTCATAATGAAAGGGACATCAACGCAGATCCTGAAACCATAAGTTCAGTAAGTTTTGCTTAGGATTAGGATAAGTTTTGCTGGGGAGTTTGTTCCACCACTTCTTCTTCCCAGCAAAAACACTACGAAGTGTTGAAGGGTGGGCGTTTTGGGTGCCACGCGGTTTCACCCGTTCCCAAGGGTCGTAAAAAGATTCCAAATAGGTGTTATAGTACCTTTCTCAAGAATTGGGCTATTAAATGTGTTGCTGGGGAGTTTGTTCCTCCACTTCTTCTTCCCAGCAAAAACACTAGGAAGTGGTGAAGGGTGGGCGTTATGGGGGACTGTCTTATGTAAACGTTTTGACGTTCAAAAAGTGCTGATTCTCAGCCTAATTTGAATAAATGAATTTTGATTTTGATTTTCGGTACATAATTCTGGACCTTCCAGAGTGGAAATTTTTGACGGCTTTTTTATAATTTTTACTTGGAATTGTAGTAATAATCATGCAAAAATTATAATTCATATCTAACCATCATCATCATCGTCTGCTTAGCCTTTCCCAACCATGTTGGGGTCAGCTTCCAGTCTACCCAGATGCAGCTGAATACCAGTATTTTACATGGACCGACGACCTGGTGAAGGTCGCGGGAAGGGCATGGATGCGGAAGGCGCAGGACCGGTCATTGTGGAAATCCTTGGGGGAGGCCTTTGTCCAGCAGTGGACGTCTCTCGGCTGAAATGATGATGATGATGATGATGACATGGAGCGACTGCCTATCTGACCTCTACAACCTAGTAACCAGGGAACACGATACCCCTTGACAAGACTGGTTGTCAGATTTTCGGGCTTCTGATTAGCCGCAACGACTGACACTGAACTGCCGTTGTTTGGGAGAAATACTAATTACAAAACAGCGTTAATATTCAAATGTTGACGACCGATGTGGCGCGGCGGGCGAAGGTCCGCCTGCGACGCAAGAGGTTGCGGGATCGATTCCCACCTTGGGACAAATGTTTGTACGATCTACAAAGATTTGTTCCGGGTGTTCTGGGTATTTGCTATGTATAATAAGAATATCTGTGTATGTAATGTATTGCATTAAGTATATCAGTCATCTAGTACCCATAACACAAGCTCTGCTTAGCTTGGGACTAGATGATGCTGTGTGGATTGTTCAGCATTATTTATTTATTTTAATGTACAAGTTTAAAAACCTTTTAATATATTTTTATGCGTTCATTACTCATTCCCATTTGAGTACTGCAGGGGACTTAATCGACACCCTGTATAGAAGACATCATTCGACACGTGTTACAAAAAAATATGAGCACATAATACACGAGACTCGTGACAAGATGTCAGTCCAAGGTTAGTGTTACTAGTTCACAGAGGTGATTTGTCATTGTGTCAATGAACACTTTGGTCTGTCAGATGTCCGAATTAAAAAGCATACATTAATGTAAATAGGTTATTAACGACTCAATCATAAGCCGCAAGGGCCGATCGAAGGTTAAGGTACACTTGCCGAGGTCGATCCGTTGATGGTCTATTACATACCGAGACTCATCCGTGTTTGTCCCTGCTGTCATTTGTAGATCGGGTAGTCAGAAGCCCGAAAGTCTGACAAACAGTCTTGCCAAAGGGTATTGTGTTATCCAATAGCTGGGTTGTGGAGGTCAAATAAGTAGTAGTTCAATGTCAAATATTGGTACGCAGCTGCATCCTGTTAGACTGGAAACAGACCTATTATTTTTTACATTTTATCTTGTAGGAACGTATGCTCGGGCAAATAAATCATTACTTAATCATTCTTTCTTTCTTTTTTTAAATAAACCTCACTGAAAATTTCTCCTGTATTTTCGGTGCGTTTACAAACATTCAAACTCACATACACAAACAGCCAGACCCGGAATTATGAGTACCTGAAGCCAAACAAATATTTATTCCGTGCGAGAATCGAACCCGCAAGTCAGCGGTCTATTGCTCAGCCACTGTCGTTCCGTCATGTCGAAGTAATGTCGGTCATTAATTAATTTAATCATTCATTCGTTCATTCATCTAGTCGTTTGACGTTTCTTTTTTTACTGGTCACCCTAATAATCGTTATAGCTGCTCCGATTACAAATTGACTAATTAATTACAGTATACGTATTGCTAGATACATATCAGTTTCGACTGCTATAAATTAAAATTAATATGCCGCGATTTTAATTAATTAATTGGTACATAAATAAGAAATTAATTACTTACTCTTATTACACCATACAACTTACCATATCCGGTCCAATCAACTGGTCGCCGGCAATTTAGATTTTTCATGTCTTTTTTTCTTTTAACTAAAAAAAACACCATTTGTATGTTAAAAAACATCTCCCAACAGCTTGCCTTTTTCCCAACTATGTTGGGGTCGGCTTCAGTCTCACCGGATGCAACTGAATACCAGTATTTTACATGGAGTGTATGCCTGCCTGACCTCCACAACCCAGTTGCCGGGCAACCCGATACCCCGTGGCAAGACTGGTTGTCAGACGTTCGGGCTTCTGACTACACGTAACGACTGTCAAAGATCTACAAATGACAGCCGGAGGAGTCTCGATATGTTACGAACGGTCATCCATCCACAGACTGACCTCGGCAAGTGTAGCTTGATCTTCGATCAACCCGTGCGGCGGTTTTTATCTAGTTTCAAGCTCCTCTCATATTTATATGTAACTCACAAATATTCAATAAAAAACGGTTAAAAATTAAATTAGCAAATAACCGTTTTTTTTACTTTGAAGTAAAAAGGTTGTGCTTAGAGTGGAAGGGACCTCCCTTCCACTCTTTACTAAGGTAAATAAATATTTGAATCCATTCAAGACTGTGATTTTGTAAATAAAGTACGGACCGCGTGGGTTGCTCTCAATCATTATTAATTGTTAATTTGTCAGTAATCGTATTGCTAAACTTTTTGGCCAAACAAATATTTGTTCCGTGCGGGGATTGAACCCGTGACACGTAGCGTAGCAGCCAATCGCTTTACCACTGCCCCAACTCCAGCGTCGCAGGCGGACCTTCGCCCGCCGCGCCTCATTTTTGAACTTTTTACTTAAAGAGCTGAACAAATTTGAAGCTCGACTTTTCCCTCAACAAAATCAAAGTCAATCCATAGGATCCATAGACTATGTCAAGTTCATCTTACCCGCAGTTAATCGTTTACTTTGAACCATTGATGTCCGATTACGCCCAGAACACCATAAAACTGATCGATTAGTACACAATAGTTAACTTAACTCCTAGGTCAGACACGATGACTAAACGCAGAGCGATTGTTAAAGTTTAAACACGTAACGTTACCAAGGCTTAAATTTTGTAATCACTGGTCATTCACTGGTAGCGCCGTGACCTTGGGGTCTAAGACTTACTGTTATGTAAGGTCTTCGGTAGGATCTCAAAGTGTAAAGGGCGTGTTGGACCACGTACGAAGGGTTCCGTAGTGTTGATGAATTTACAGTTTGGATGGGACATCGACGCACAGCTGGAAGGCCAAATCATCTAATCAAAATCTAGAACTTGCTATCTCATCTCAGCGACAATCAATGTCAAAAGCTTGTCATAAATGTAGGCAAATTCAAAGATCATAAGTCTTTTTAACCAAATTTTGAAGGATACAAAAAATTGTTATTTGTTATTTTCGAGTAATATTTATGTAAACATGATTTTGTTGTGTACTGTGATACTGTCGCGCCGCATAGAGTAACCAAATAGGAATTAAGTGGTTTCTTTTTGACAAATATAATTTCTAAATCCGAACTAGACGTAGGTATTTTTGTCAGTTTGAGACTGAGATCAGACAACAATGTTCTTAAAAATACGGGATTTGCCGCTCTGATAGATTTTCTTTCAGAAAACTCTACATTAAATTAGATCTTAAAGGAGAGAAGTGAATTTTAATAAAAAAAAAATATATCATTGAAATGAAAAGGAGTAGTTTGAACATTTTTAGAATTAGGAAAAAGCCAAAGATAAATTCCACGTGATCTGACCAAGATAATGTCTAGATTTTAAAAGAAACTGTGATCTCCGAGTTTCTTTCTCCGAGCGGGAATCGAACCCACGGCAAGCGGCGCAGCAGTAAATCGCTCAGCCACTGCGCCAACCGTGCCGTCCATTAAAAGTTTTGTTTTATATTATATTGTTTTATATGTATTGAACCATATATCAAAAGGGGCCACACAGACTACTAGGTAGTCACTGTGGTAAAACTATTATAATCTAGTTACGTCAGGGTTACGGTGAATGAATAATGGTTACAAAACGTAAACGCAAACCTTGTAAATACGTGTTTACTACAAACACGTACACCCTTTAATTTGATGGTGTGGCAGTGAGCAGGGTTTTTCTCTAAACTTATATCTTATATATAAAATTCTCGTGTCGCAATGTTTGTTACCAAACTCCTCCGAAACGGCTGGACCGATTTGTATGAAATTTTTGTGTGCATATCGGGTAGTTCTGAGAAACGGTCACCTCTATTTTTCATATCCCTAAATGATAAGACCACACCCACATTTTTTTTTCATTTTTTTTGGCTTAAAATGGCAAAACAACGTTTGCCGGGTCAACTAGTAATCTGTAAAATTATTTTTTTCTGTTCCCTTTTACGCGTGCTGATAATATCACGATAGGGTATTTACCTTAAAAATTCTTATATATAATATTTCCGATAGTTAGATTACTCAAAAATATTGGACATATATTTTTGCTTTTGTCACGTAAACCAAAAATGACGACGATAAAGTGCGTTGAAATTTCGCGTGACGTCACGCCTTGTTACACTTTTGACGTAGAAGTGACGTCAGAAACCCCTTCTACTGAACTTTGATATGCTATATCTTTGCAACTTTTTATTGATTTGAGTAAGCAAAAAATACTTGTTCAATAGTTTTTGGTAATCTAACTAACGGACCAAATAGACTTATATTTTTACCTAGGACACATCCCTATTTCTTTCAATGCTAGTCCTATTTTTATAGTGTTTCCTATTGCAGTCTCGTCAAACGTGGTCATTCAACCAAGCCATGACCTTACCCAAGACTCGCACAGTAACTTATGTAACCAGATAGTTTTGGTCCCAAGGTTGAGAATTTAGCGAATGGTGAATGACGTGTGTGTGTGACGTCAGTGAGAGTCGCGTGCGAGTGGAGTCGAGCGTGAAGAAATTACTTTTATGGACAATCTGTTGTGTAGTATGATGTCGGAAACGTTGGGAAGTATCGTGAAGGGTGGGCGTTTTGGGGGACTGTCTTTAGTACACGTTTTGACGTTCAAAAAGTGCTGATTCTCAGCCTAATTTGAATAAATTAATTTTGATTTCATTGATTTGATTTGATGGATATTTCGTATAGATATTTTTATATCATCTGCTTAGTCTTTTCCCGACTATGTTGGGACCGTTCCGTACACTCATCGTTTCTTTAGTCTGCCTCTACTATTGTAACCCTCCACATTTTAACTCAAAACTTTCCTCACAGCATTCTGTTTTTATTCTTAGCCCGAATAAATAGTAAATACGCATAACATGAAATTAATGTCATATCATCTGCCTAGCCTTTACCTTACTATTTTGGGGTAGGTTTCCAGTCTAACCGGATGCAGCTGAATACCAGTATTTTACTTGGAGCGACTGCATATCTGACCTCCACAACACAATTACTGGGCAACCCCTTAGTCTAGACTGGTTGTCAGACTTTCGGGCTTCTGAAGACTTATGAAGATCTCCAAATGATAGTCAGGACCAGTGGCTTAGGCGTGCTTTCGAGTTTCGATATGTTACGAACGGTTACCAATACACAGACCGGCCTCGGCAAGCGTAACTTAACCATCGAACAACCCGTGCGGCTGTTCTGATCTTCACGAGCTCCCCTTCTTATTCTTATCATGATGTTTAACAATATTGTATTCTTATATTATTCTTTCTTTGTTACAGATCAAAATTGCCAACCAAAAGAAAAAAGATTATGCAAAGATTCTAAAAATGGCACCGCAAGAAAGAAACTCTTACGCCTCAGAGGACGATGCCCAAAACACGACGAATAACTTATCGAACATAGATTTAAGCGGCGGTTTTGTCAACAAAGCATACGAGAATGACAGCTCCGATGTTGCCACACCAAAGAATTTGTCACCGACCAATGTTGACAAGAAGAAAAATACAGATTTTGATGATTTGTTGCCATATATTGGAGAATTTGGACTGTACCAGAAGATATTGTTCTTATTGATGATACCTTTTGCATTTTTTGTGGCATTCGTATATTTTTCACAAATTTTTATGACACTTGTGCCTGAGCAGCACTGGTGTTGGGTGCCCGAGTTGGCGAATTTGACTATAGAAGAGAGGTAAGTCAAAATCTTTAATTTTGTATCTATATTATACAGGGTAGAAGGAAGATCATGCAACATGATTTTTTATTAAACACGATTCCCCCCAGCGTAGAATTATTTTTGTTCGGTTTGCCTAATTTCTAAATTTTTTTTGGCTTACATGTGTAAATAAAAATGATTTATATTTAACCCACGGAGATATTTAGTGAAAGAAATGAATTATATTAACTTTTTGATTAAAAATCTCATTGTGTTCGAAAACCTAAAAATTTTGAAAAAAATCGACGAAAATTTTCCAGAAATATCTTGTATACGTCCAGGTAAGAGATTGTGCAAAAGTATCCCTTCCATCCTGTATATCTTTTTATATGCATACAGTTCAACTGCCACATGCATGAAGGGAAGTTACTCGATGAGATACCTAGGCCCTTACATAGTTCTTATGCTTCGTCTACGTTCATACAACAAGTCATACACGCACGCCGATTGCGAGTACTACGCATCTGACTTTTCTGAAGAACATCACCAATAAAGTCAATGTATGTCCTTCTAGAGCGTCTCCTCCCGGCGTTTCCATTTAAATCTGCCTTATAAATACCTTTTGTTGGTCGTCTTTCATTAATTCTCTCAACGTGACTAAACTATCTAAGCTTACTCTTTTAAATATGTGTCACTAGACTCTTCCGTGCCCCAGAAAGCACGTTTAGACGGCGCTGGTCCGGCTGTCATTTGTAGATCTTTGACAGTCGTTACGGGTAGTCAGACGACCGTAAGTCTGACAACCAGTCTTACCAAGGGATACCGTGTTCCTCAGTAGGTTAGTCTATTTTAGTTATTTTCACAGCGTCATGAGTTACGGTATGCTATATAATTATTATTTTTTGACATAATATGTTGTTTAGCTTCAAGTTCTTCAAACCTATCAGAAAGACGTGTTGCTGGGGAGTTTGTTCCTCCACTTCTTCTTCCCAGCAAAAACACTAGGAAGTGGTGAAGGGTGGGCGTTTTGGGGGACTGTCTTATGTAAACGTTTTTGACGTTGTGTGAAACTTCTTTATCGGGGTTGGAAAAAATTTTAGTGTAACATTTTTCCGTTACGCGCCATCTTTTTCTTATCCCTACCACGCGTGATTCGAAGTATACTTTCTCCAGCGGAGTAGGGATTGGTAAATGTCTCCAATGTATTTTATTTAGATTTAGATATCTTGGAAATACTATTAATTGTTATGCAATAAGATTAACCAAAATAAATAAATGACAGTCTGTATTTCTATAAATATACAACCTTGCATAATTATTTAAACTAGTTCACAGGCCCTAAATAAAGTGAAGCCGGATAGTACCGATTACAAAGTAGTATTTTTTTAATGGATGCAATCACAGCGTGTATGAATATGGGCATGCGATAAGAACTAGTTTGTACACATACAATTATTTTGATTTTATTATTCTGATTTTGGTGGTCAAATTATTTTGTTATTTTTAAATGTTACACAATAAATACAATATGTTTAATTGCAGGAGGCGTTCCCTAAAGTCGTTAGTATATATCATTAATAGTTTAAAATATCAGCTTAAAACATCAGAATAAAAAAATATATTTAAATGTCAATACATTCGAAACAAAATCTAAATAGCAGCGGCGCATTAATAAAATCGCCGCACGCGCGGCCCGACATTCATGAATAAGGCACTACTCACACTTATTCAGCTTTATTCAGCTTTCGTCCATAGACAATAACGATTTCTTATGGAGACTTTAATACCTACTGAGTTATGACGTGCCAACTGCCAACTCCCTAACTTTAATGAGGTTAAATATCAAAGTCAATTTTTATGAATACGACAAAGCAAAAAAGAAAAAGTCTTATTATTTTTGAAGTGAAACTTCTTTATCGACGTATGGGAAAAATCTCATAGCAATGTTAAAAAAAATCATCATACTTTCCGACGCCATCTTGAAATTAATCGTCATATTTTCTGTCACTTTGGACCGTCACGGCGCCATGCGTAACACGCCACTTACACTTAGGTACACTCGACGCCTTTTACATGGGTCTTAAATATAAAAATGTAAATACCGGCTTGATGTTATGTTATTTAAAATAAAAAAGGAATCTTTAAAATAAGACACAATATTCAGTTAATTTAATTCATAACTTTTACTGAGGTTCTAAGTCATAAATAATAATAAAAAAAAATACCAGCCTATTACTGTCCCACTGCAGAGCAAAGACCTCTTCTCATACAGAGAAGGCGCGGGGATTAATCACCACGCTTGTTCAAGGCGGGGTGGCGATTTCAGACTTATATTTATCATTATAAATCCAGGTTTCCCCACGATGTTTTTCCCTCACCGATGCCAGTGATGTCCAAGATAAACTTAAAAAGTACATATGAATTGAAAAAGTCACATTGGTCCTTGCCCAAGTTTTAATCCATAACCTCGTGCACAAGAGATGGCGAGGCCTAAACCACTGGGCCATTATGACATAAAAGCAAGTTATGCAAAGTAAAAACTAATCTTTAAAATAAAACACGTATGAGGTAATTTAGTTAATAACTTATTTAATTATTTTCAACGTGTGTTCAGTTAATGGGACATGAAGTTTTTTGTGATTGTAATTACTTAAGTCATCATCATCAGCTGCCTAGCCTTTTCTTAACTATGTTGGGGTCGGCTTCCAGTCTAACCGGATGCAGCTGAATACCAGTATTTTACATGGAGCGATTGCCTATCTTACCTCCACAACCCAGTTACTGGATAACGCGATACTTATTGGTTACTCGGCTTTTGGCTCTCCGGCTTTTGTAATGATTAGGAGAAGGGTAAGAACCCAAATACTTACCTACTTAAAACGATAAAAGTATCAGCCTATTACTGTCCCACTGCAGGGCAAAGGCCTCTTCTCATACAGAGAAGGCACGAGCATTAATCACCACGCTTGCTCAAAGCGGGATGGCGATTTCAGACTTATATTAATTATAAGTCCAGGTTTCCTCACGATGTTTTCTTTCACATATGTCAGTGATGTCCAAGATAGTCTTTAAAAGAATAGGGATGTGTCCTAGGTAAAAATATATTAAGTCTATCTATTCCGTCAGTAAGATTACCAATAAATATTGGACACTCAAATCAATAAAAAGTGACAATTATATAGTACACTTAAGTTCAGGAGAAGGGGCTTGTGACGTCAGTGTTAGCCAATATTTTTGCGTAAGCCAATTTTCGGACCAATCAGAATTTTTAAGGACACTACCCTATTTAACATGGATTGAAAAGTCACATTGGTGTACTTACCCGGATTTGAACTCACATCCTCATGCATGAGATGCAAGGTCACTGGACCATCACGCCCACATACTTAAGGTACTAGCTTGATTAATTATATTTATGTAATTATTATTTAAATGTAATTCGAATCAGTATTCAATTATGCACATTATTCATGTATTCTGTCATTGTAAAACAGCTGATTTGCTTCTTAAATCTAAATAACGGAAACGATTACTTCATTTTTTTTTGTCTCTTGTTCTTTAAGAAATAATTATTCTAACACCTTTGGGGGTATGAGGAACAGGGTGTAAAGCTCCTCATCCACCATAAAAAAGGGAGGATCTTCCGACCAGGCGAGTGTTGTGTCTGGTGGGCTACTGCCCGACGGTTGTTTTTTTTTTTTTTTTTGGAATGGGCATCTCGCAGTTTATCCTTCAGGGATATTTACTGCTCAACCGAACTTTCCTGTGGGGGGCTTAATTAAAATTAAGGCCTCCAGCCAGGCATACAAACTTATAAGCTAAGCGACTATCGCTAAGGGCACCCCCTGCGGGGTACGAACCTCGGCTTAGGACGTCGCTGAAGAGGACAGCAAGGGACAGGCTGGATCTGATTGTTCCATTATTTAGGGACATTTGAAACATTAATCGGCTCAGCTTCGCGGGCTGGCTCTAGCAAAGGGTCGGGAGGGGGGCATCGACGGGGTCGTCGCGACGGGCCTCTGCCCTACGGTTGTTGTCGGGCTCGTTTATATATACTCAGTCGCGTGGATAACTTTAATATCGCGATGTAGGACACGTCGATTTAATTCGTATATGGCGAGATAGATGTCGCTACACACCTATTTAAACACATGAGGGGCACGTGGCTAAGTAAAAACAGCCACACGGGCCGATTTATCAGGTAAAGCAACATTTGCCTAGGTCTGACTGACTCCCTCGTGCTGCGAAAAGCACGTCCAGCAGACCCGGCTGGCATTTGTAGATCTTTGATTGTCGTTACGGGTAGTCAGAAGCCCGAAAGTCTGACGACCAGTCTAACAATAAAACCCCTTGGTATTATGTTGCCCAGTAACTGGGTTGTGGACGTCAAATGAGCAGTCGCTATAACATCAAAATTATATTTAAAAAATGGAAGACGTCTAACAACGCCGGGAGAGGTCGCCCTAGAAGGACATACACTGACCTTGTTGGTGATGTTCTTCAAAAAGGTCAAGTGCGTAGTACTCGCAACCGACGTGCGTCTATGACGAGATATATGCATGTGAACGAAACAAAAGAGTACCTACGTATGTAAGCATCGGAGCAGGTAGCGTTCTGCAGTTTCTGCCTACCCCATTGGGAAAAAGGTGTGAGTTTATGTGTGTGAAAGAAACTACTCATACGCCATGTGTAGACCTCTTCCTGTCTAGGTTTTCAAACGCTTTCATGTAACGCGGATAACAAAATACACCTGAGCGGAAACGGGTGGCAGAGCTAGTATTTCGACAATAATGATTAAAAATCATCATCAGCCTGCCTTTTCCCAACTATGTTGGGGTCAGTCTAGCCGGATGCAGCTGAATACCAATATTTCACTGACTTCCACAACCCAGTGACTGGGCAACACGATACCCCTTGGCTTACCAAGGGGCATCGTGAGGTAAAGTCTGACAACCAGTCTTAACTGGTTGTCAGACTTTCGAGCTTCTGACCACACGTAACGACTGTCAAAGATCTACAAATATCATCCGGGACCAACGGCTTAACGTGCTTTCCGAGGTACGGAGGAGTCTCGATATGTTTCTAACAGTCAACCATCCTCGGACTGACCTCGGCAGGCGTATCTTAACCTTCGATCGACCCGTACGGCTGTTTTTATTTAGCCACGAGCTCCTCAATAATGAATAAACATATACTTTTTATATTATATGTTAACACTTCTTATCTAAATAATGATTGCAAAAAACATTTTCGGTAATGCAAAATAACATCGAAGGGCGACGATGATTTTTGAGTAAAAAAATTTTTTAACTCGTAATTAGGTAGAATTAAGTATTTCCGCAGTGCAAACGTAACATAAAATCACGCCTTTAATCCACGAGGGGTTAGACAGAGGACCACGCCTACATTTCGCCAGTTTATCATAACGGGCGAGCCTACGAGTACCCCCATCAGTATGGAGTTCGGATTGGTACTCAGTTGTTGGCAATCAAAAAAAAAAAACAAAATGTTTATTTCAGAAACTTGTACAAATTTTACAGTAAAACTTACAGAGGGACCTCCTTTTAAGTAAAAGATATACCTGTGCTAGGAAAACCCGCTCTTCAATTACAAATGATAAAAAGATAAAATTGGTGTACACAAATATAATGGAATTTAAAACAAGAAAGTAACATCGAAAATTAAACAAAATAAAAGAAAAAAATAATTATAATAAAAATAACAAAAATATGTTGTATCCAAAAATAGTGTGTGAGGGGGTGTGTGGGTGTTCGTGTGTATGTGTGTGCGTGTGCGTGTGTGTGGGTGTGTGTCTTTTCAACTCATATTGGCTATGATTGCAGTAACAACTCAATGTCATCATAGGTAGACAAGAAGGCAATGAATGGGATATAAGGTCACAAATCCTGATAAAAAAACCTTATAACACTTTGTCCGACCTGAAAATCGAACTCAGAGCCTGTGTTATTGGGATTTTTCCTGATGAATTCCTCAGTAGCAGCCTGGAGTGTGGATCTGTGCTCAGTTGATGGCATTAAGCTCACCCCTTAATACATAGGACTTAAACATAACTGGTGGAACATTGGTGTATCAGACTGTTATTAAGAAATTTCTACGACACATTGCTTGACCTGGGAATCGATCCCAGGACCTCATGCTCAGCAGTAGCACTTGCCACTACTAGAGCAACGAGGTAGACTAAATTAAATAATTAAAAAAAAACAATAATCAGTCTTTAGAATTGATTTCATAATAAAAAAAACCAAACACATATTTAATTGAATTAGAAGATTATCTCACACGTGCATGAAAATCAATTATAATGGCGATAAAAAGCAATTTTATTATTATTTATATTAGCCACTATAACATTGACTGTGGATGGGTAACCGTTCATAACATATCGGGACTCCTCCGTGTCTCGGGAAGCACGTCAAGCCGTTGGGCCCGGCTGTCATTTGTAGATCTTTGACAGTCGTTACGGGTGGTCTGAAGGCCGAAAATCTGACAACCAGTCTTACCAAGGGGTGTCCTGTTGAACAGTTACTGGGTTGTTAAGGGCAGATAGGCAGTCGCTCCATGTAATATACTGGTATTCAGCTGCATCAGGTTAGACTGGAAGCCAGGTCTGTCAGACTCTTACTGACTAAAAACCACCCCGGTGTTCCATCTCACACCTACGCCAGGGGTCGCGGGAAAGTACTATCCTTCCGTAACGACTGGAAGCCTACCCCAACACAGTTGGGAAAGCCTGGAAGCCAACCATAACATTTTTGGGAAAAGGCTAGGCATGTGATTTAACATTAATCTCATGTTTATGCCTGCGTATTATCTATTTATTCGTGCTAAGAATAAAAACCAAATGCTGTGAGAAAAGTTTTGAGTATAAATGTAGAGGGTTACAAGAGTAGAGGTAGACTAAAGAAACGATGAGTGTACGAAAGATAATATGGATAAAAAGTGGCTATTGAGATGACGGCAAATAGAGATGTATGGAGGACGAAGACATGTTGCGCCGATCCCGAATTAATTGAGATAAGGGCAGAAGGATGATGATATGAAGCCTGTTTCTCAAAGGGATAGACATGAGTGGTTTTGCTACAACATATGTAATTGTAAGTCACATGTGATAGAAGAGATGAAAATTTGAAAGTGGTGACTAAGAAGTTGTGTGGAAATCAGTCATGAGTATGGATGCATGTGGATGTCAAAAAGAGTACAGAAGGACGCTGGATAGATTGTGTGAAAGATGATATGGCTAACAAGGAGGTGACTATTGAGATGACGGCAGATAGAGATTTATGGAGGAGAAAGACATGCTGCGCCGACCCTAAATAAATTGGGATAAGGGCAGGAGGATGATGACGAAATACAGGATGTTATTTTTCGAAACAGGCTTACATTATCAGAAAGTAAATTTTAAGTAAAAATGACGTCACCACCCACACGCTTTTAAGTTAAAATATTATTATGTTAAGTAGGGATGTCAGTAGTGCCAAAAAGTATCGATATGCGCATAGCGCATATGTGTAATGTTATCATCGATAGTTTCAAAATGTATTTAAAACTCTTTTGATATTAAACATTAAACTATTTTTTAAAAGCTGTATTTTTTGACGCATTTCAATTCCAGCCTTCTGTTTGCTTTGGCAATATTCTTGGGATGGAAATTAAAAGTACCTTTTTTTAGGTACAAAAGTATTTATTTTTACTATAATTTACAGATTTACAATTATAATATAAAACTAACTATTAACATACATATATACAAAAATGAAATAAAATAAAAATACAACCAAGACACTCAGGCGTCAAAGCACTCCTCCGCATTGCTGCCATCTGAAAACGTGCCCAGAAGACTGGCAGCATTGCCACGTTGGATGGCAATACTAATTCTTTGGGCAAAGAATGAGCCAGCCCTCTGGTAACGTGAACTGCCGGTCATTCAACGAGATGTACCTATGTTATATTAAAATCGATATATCGAATAAAAACTATCGAAATATCGAACGAAAACTATCGATATATCGAACGAAAACTATGAAATGAAAAATATTGATTCTTTTTTCCTCAACCCTAACGTTAAGTGCAGAATGCGGATACGTTAAAAAAAAAACGATTGTCGTTCAATTATTTTTGGGAATCACCTTGATACGGTTGATTACTTTCAATTATATTGACGTAATTGGGTGATAATGGTCAATATCAATTTATTTGTTTGTGTTGCGGATCTGAAGTTATAGTAACAGAGGTAACAAACCTGCACTACTACACAAAACATGATAAAATAATAATAATAAATATTGCTGGACAATCCACACAGCATCATCTTGCCCCAAGCTAAGAAGAGCTTGTGTTATGGGTACTGGATGACTGATATACTTAATACAATACATTACATAGATAGATATTTTTTTATTATACATAGCAAATACCCAGAACACCCGGAAAAAATCTTTGTAGATAGTACAAACATTTGTCCCAAGGCGGGAATCGAACCCGCAACCTCCTGCGTCGCAGGCGGACCTTCGCCCGTTGCGCCACATAGTTTGTCATCGCTATAATATAATTGAAGCAATTTGCACAACATGCCAATCATATTTATAATAAATAAATCAGTTTTAAAACCAGTCGCCACCATCTTTAATTAAACTAATCGTATAAACATTTATGAAGACATTTTCACATCTTGCATCTTTTTTATTTACTAGTTTTTATGACAAGTAATTGTTTATGATGATATGCGATCGATGGAAGCCGGAGTTTTAATTATGGAATGAGGATAATGATTGAAATACCTATGTTGTTTGTGCATAGGATAGGATACCTTTCCAAGCGTAGTTCCATAATAACGAGCTTCGAGCCGGATTATGAAAATGTTCAAGATCAGGCTCGAAGGCCACACTTATGACATAAACACAACTCCACACTCCTTTATCCAATGGGGGTACTCTGGAACTGGTACGCTGGTACGCTGGAACTCCAGAACGCCACCTGCTACGATTCTTACATACTCCTATTGCTTTTTTTTTATTTGTAAGTATAATTGATATTATGTAATTTGTAAATTTTGACATTTCAATCATAAATATACTAAACGCTTATAAAACTTGACATTGTATAAAATTTACCAATATAAATAAAACAATAAAATAAAATAAATAAATAAATATTGCTGGACAATCCACACAGTATCATCTGGCCCCAAGCTAAGCAGAGCTTGTGTTATGGGTACTAGATGACTGATATACTTGCGTTGCAGGCGGACCTTCGCCCGCCGCGCCACATCGGTCGTCAGATATCCATCTGAACTTATTTATAGTAAAGTTATTAATGTGGAAATCTTCTACTTAGCGTGTCGATGGCGAACTATTGATAATGTTTTTGCGGCTTAGAACTTTGACTTTGTAAGTAAGTTTTTATTTATTTTAAATATTTCTACACTGGTATCCTGAAATACAGGCCTAGGCTTAGTTTAGGAACCATTCTCCCACAAATAAACATTGTAAATCTAGGTTATATGAATGAATTTTAAATCTAGGTTGTAAGTGAGTTTTATTAGTGGAAGAAAATAAATATTTTTACGAAGTGAAACTTCTTTATCGACGCATAGCAGGAATCTTAAAGCAATGTTAAAAAAAATCGTCACACCGATTTTCCGACGCCATCTTGATAAAAATCGTCACATATTCTGTCACTTTGGACCGTCACATCGCCAAGCGTGTTTACTTAAATTGAGGAGTGATTTATAAAGAAATATTTTAATGATAACAAGTGATATAATAAATTGACTTATTGAAATTCATTTAAATAAATAGGGAAAGTGAGAGATTGTTTTTTAATTGTTTCCAAAAGTTTCAATTCATACGTGTGTACAATACTACACACACACGCACACATTTTTATTATTTACCCATCCACGGACCGACCTCTACAAGCGCTGCTTTACCTTGAAAATCAGCTGAAACTTAGCCACGAGCACCTCAAGGTACGCAGGTATAACATCTGTCAATGAATCTTCAACCACTGACTATTCGTGACCAAAAACGTTTAAAATCGTGACCACAAGTTTTAATTAAGAACGATCATTCCATTGATGGAGATCCCATTGAGTTTAATATCTGCGTAGTTATCAAAGTATGACGTCAAAAGGTGGTGTCCAAACCGCAAAAAGAAATAACCATGTAATTGTACATTGGACTGCAAAAATCGATTGATGTTTCTGTAACTTTGAACATGGTAGGATATGGTCGCATAAACTGATAGCATGATTCATCGTCTGCCTAGCTTTTTCTCGACTCAACAAGGACCTCATAACAAGAGGTCAAGATGGGGAGAATACTCATGTCCCTTAGATATCTCTTCATGGACCAGTACCTCTTCCAGGTCACTTCCAGTTATGTTTAAGTCCCATACAACACCAGGACTGAATCATATCATCTGCCAAGCCTTTTATCAACTATGTTGGGGTGGGCTTCCAGTCTAACCGGATGCAGCTGAATACCAGTATTTTACATGGAGCGACTGCCTACCTGACCTCCACAACCCAGTTGGGCAACATGATACCCCTTGGTAAGATTAGTTGTCTTGATTGATTACTTTCGGGTTTCTGACTAATCGTAACGACTGTCAAAGCTCTACAAATGACAGTCGGGATCAATGGCTTTATTTTGTAGATCTTCCGAAGTTGCAGAACGAGAGGTCTGGAAGGAGAAAAGACAGCCGTTTGCCAAGCAGAGGGTACTATGAACGTTTACAAAAAAGAAATGCTTTTTTCTAAAGTTACAAAGTCATAATTTTATTTGAATACGACTATTAAATTAGACTTACTGATCAAAATAGAGCATTTGTTGCACAAAAAAAATGCATTCGAGCAATCTATGGGCTACAATTCGACGATGACAATTATCGGCCTGTATTTCAGAAACTTGGTTTGTTGCCGCTACCGTCTCTTTATATATATGAGATATGTATGTTTGTGTGGAAGAATAAGGAATTATTTACAAAAGCAGACGATGTACATTCTCGAAACCGGCGCGACCCTCACTTCTGTTGACTGTACCTATCAACATTACTGGCTTTTTGCTCATCTTTTAACCATGGATTAAAGGAACTTCTTAGAAAATTGCTTATAAAATTAATCGTTCATTAATGGATCGTTTTTTATACAGGTACTTATGATTATAGAATATTCTTTGTTAGGATCTGATTCCATGAAACTCAGAGCAAAAAAAATATATAATCAACTTCTTCAATACATGTTTTGTTGTAGGCAACTGTATATAACTATATATAGTTGCCTCGGGAAGCACGTTAAGCCGTTGGTCGCGGGTGTCATTTGTAGATCTTTGACAGTCGTTACGGGTAGTAAGAAGCAGAAAAGTCGTACAAACAGTCTTAAAAATGGGTATCGTGTTGCCCAGAACGGGGTTGTGGAGGTCAGATAGGCAGTCGCTCCATGTAAAATACTGGTATTCAGCTGCATCCGGTTAGATTGGTAGCCGATCGTAACATAGTTGGGAAAAGGCTACGCAGATGATGATAAGTAGGTAAGTTAACACCCTGCGACCTTAAGGGATGTGCGCCTGGGCAGCCCCCAGACAAAGTCGTGGGCGTATCTATTTAAATATAAATAGTACAATACCCCCTTTTATACAAAAAAAGCCAATACATCCGTAGTCATGCGGACGTCCGTCCCGCAGAAGGCTGTAAGTGTATTTAAGTTGTACAACCACCGGAACAATTACACGCTTGTTAGTTACGACTCTATTCGTGGAGAGAGACAAAAAGAACGGAATTTATTAATTGAACTGTTTTTAAGTGTGTTGGCATGAGATACGAGAATATCTCATAACTTCACACGTATATAAACATATATATGACGACCGATGTGGGGCGGCGGGCGAAGGTCTGCCTGCGACGCAGGAGGTTGCGGGTGCAATCCCCGCCTTGGGACAAATGTTTGTACGATCTACAAAGATTTTTTCCGGGTGTTCTAGGTATTTGCTATGTACAATAAAAATATCTATGTAATGTATTGTTTTAAGTACCTATATTAGTCATCTAGTACCCATAATACAAGCTCTGCTTAACTTGGGGCTAGAAGATGCTGAGTAGATTTTCCAGCATTTTTACTTATTATTTTTATATATTTATATTTAAACTTAAGATTAAATAGAACAATGTTAAGACCTGCTGGGTTGTCATCATCGCTTGTCCCCATGACAGCCGATTTCTTATTTATAAATAAAAAACACACAAGTACAGGTACTCGGCTAACTTTTTGCCAATTTAAAGGGCACGACACGAAGAGCTGGCAACACCAAGGGCGATCACATCACGAAATAGAATGTATGTTGTTATTTATAGAAGGTTATAGTATTCGCGAATATCAATCATTTACTTTTGTAATGGTCGTCTAATCGCTTTAGGCTAGTTGGTATAAGTAATTGGGGGCTGACGATTAAGATCGATCCATCATCATCATCTGCCGAACCCCAACAATCTTGAGGTCAGCTTTCAGTGTAACCGGATGCAGCTGAGCAATAGTACTTTACATGGAGCGACTGCCTATCTGACCTCCACAACCCATGGTTATCAGACTTTCGGTCTTCTGACTAACCCATCCGTAACGGCTGTCAAAGATCTAGACATGACAGCCGGGACCAACGGCTTAACGTGCTTTCTGAGGCACGAAGGAGGCTCGATATGTAATGAACGGTCACCCATCCACGGACTATTCTCGGCTAGCATAGCTTAACCTTCAATCGACTCATGCGGCTGTTCTTGTTTTTGAGATATAACACTACTTTTATTAGTTATTTACGCCCACTTAAGTTGTGTTAGAATTAGCAAGAAAACCGAATCTTGGTTGGCTCATAACCTTTTAATGGATTTTTATTTTACTATTCTGATCGAAGACGATACCATACATTGTCCTGGATGTACAATATCAAACTGTGGAGCAAACACCCCATCCCCACCCATTTTTTTATCATGTACATACAATAGAGATATTAGGGTAGTGTCTTAAAAATTCTGGTTGGTCCGAAAGTTGGATTCCTCAAAAATACTGGACGCGTATTTTTTCTTTTGTCACGTAAACCAATAACGACGTCACACCATGTTACACTTTTACGAAAAAGTGACGTCACAAGCCCCTTCTCCTGAACTTTGTGCTATATATTTGTCACTTTTTATTGAGTAAGCAAAAAATACGCGTCCAATATTTTTTGGTAATCTAATTGACGGAACAAATAGACTTATATTATATTTTTACCTAGGACACAACCCTATTCTATGTTTCCATCTTTCATTCTATTCTGTATCGTGAGAACAACCGCAAAACCACAAAACCACAGATAATAAATCAATTAGGAAAGTAACAAAAAAAACAGGATATTAATTTCAACGATTTATTTGTGTTGCCAAAAAAAAATCAAACAATTAATTAAGGAAATATAATATCTGTGCTTTCAATAGTTTTGCCGGTCAGTTATTCGCACGATTAGATACGACCGTGAATACGATACAATGACCTTTCGCTTTTGTTTGGACGACCTCTAGTTAAGGTTACTGAGTATTGTGATTTAGGTTATAGTTTAACCGGTGGCTTAGGTGTTAACGGACCGTTATTTCTTTCTTTTTAAACGTTAGCCCACACTAGGAATTTAGAAGATTTTATTTGTTGCACTTTTTTGACACCAGTAATTTCTCCTGTATCGTGGGTACGGAACAACTAGCTGTAGGCCATACAAATATTTATTCTGTGCGTGGATTTAACCCACGACACTTAGCGTAGCAGCCAATCGCTCAGCAACTGCGCCAACGTGCCGTTAGTCTGAACCTTACTGTTGGAATTATCAGACCTTTCATCCTCCTGCCCTTATCCCAATTTACTTGGGGTCGGCACAGCATGTCTTCTTCTTCCATACATCTCTGTTGGCCGTCAGATGCCAAAAAGAAAGAAGACATGGCTAGGAAGGAGGTGACTGATGTTATTAGCGTCTAGCCCGAACAAATCCCGCTTCCTCTTCGCAGATGTTCTGGGCCCCACCTCCCAAGTCATCATCTTTGGGATGGTGGAGAACAGGTCAGAGGGCGTCCTACACTGCGTTTGCCGAGTCGCGGTCTCCACTCAAGAACACGTTTACCCCAGCGGTTGTCGGTTCTTCGCGAGATATGGCCAGCCCACTGCCACTTCAGCTTGCTAATTCTTTGAGCTATGTCGGTAACTTTGGTTACTGACCAGCCCATAATAAATATCATCACTATTTATTGTATTTTATCAATAAATTCTAATAATTGATCGCCACCATTTTTTACCTGACGTCAACTAAGAATTGTGTTTTTTACTCAGGAAGTCTGACGATCAGTAATTGGCAACTAGGCACGATATTTTAAAACACAAAAACTAGAACTTGACAAAAAATTAACAAAACGATCGTTTCCTATGTCATCAAATGTTTTATCTTTTTTTAAAGAAAACGTGCTCTCGCTCCCCACTTTTCCAATTAATTTTAAATGCCCCACCTTGTCATTCTATAATAAATGAAACGGTGAAAAAATGAAATGATGATAAGTTGAATTGAATGTAAACGCTACACATATTAAGATGTCAGTACCTGGATGACCAAGCATTAGATAAAGCGACGTTTCCTAAAAATGAAACTAGCTAGATCGATTTATCGCCCCCGAAACCCCCTGCATACTAAATTTTATGAAAATCATTGGTGCCAGTTCTGAGATTCACATTATATATATACATATGTATATGCAAGCATTGCTCGTTTAAAGGTATTATATGAGTGAGAGGAGACTTAAGTAAATTGTCATTGATAAAATAATATCAACATTCCCATACAACAGTCGTTGTTTTTATTTAGCCACGAGCTCTCATCATCTGCCTAGCCTTTTCCCAACTATGTTTGGGGTTGGCTTCCAGTCTTACCGGATGCAGATTACCAGTATTTTATATAGAGCGACTATCTATCTGACCTCCACAACACTGTTACGGGGCAACACGATACCCCTAGGTAAGACTAGTTATCAGACTTTCGGGCATCTGAGTACCCGTAACGACTGTCGAAGATCTACAAATGACAGCTGGGACCAACGGCTTAACGTGTTTGGGGGCATGAGGAACAGGGTGTAAAGTTCTTCATCGACCATTGAAAAGGGAGGATCCTCCGATCAGACGTGTGATGTATCTGGTGTGCTACTGCCCGACGGTTATTGTCGGGTTCTTGTATGTTTATTCAATCGCGTGAATAACTTTAATATCGCGATGTAGGATACGTCAGATTTAGTTCGTATGCGGTGAGATAGATGTCGCTAGACGTGCTTACCGAGGTCTATTTAGGTAAATAAGTTCAATGTTTAAATCTGTCTTTTCTTTCTTTCCAGACGAGCACTAGCCATCCCACCTTCAAATGGCCCATACTCTCACGACCGATGCAAGATGTACTCCGCAGACTTCAGCCAAGCATTGGCTGAAGGAAGAACCACACCTGATGATGAGTGGGCGGTGGTACCTTGTCAAAATGGCTGGGAGTACAACAAGAGCGACGTGCCTTATGATACTATTGCCTCAGAGGTGAGTGGATCGTTCTTTTAATTATGTATATAAAACCAGCCTGTCCTGTCCGCTAAAGGCCTCTTCTCATACAAGGAAGGCATGAGCATTAATCACCGCATTTGCTCAAGGTGATAATTTTAGTGTTAGTCCCATAGAGCAGAAGAGGCTTGAATAACATCGGCGAAAAAACTGATACCATAAGCTCAGTGTATAGTTCCGGACCCATTTTTTTTTTTTTTATTTAAACTGTAAAAAGATATAAACCTAGAGATAAGGATTTAGGGGTGTGAGGGGGATGAGGAACAGGGTGTTAAGCTCCTCATCCACCATAGAAAAGGGAGGACGGTTGTTGTCGGGTTCTTGTACAATGTTCAATAGCGCGGATAACTTTAATATCGCGATGTAGGATACGTCAGATTTAGTTCGTATGTGGCGAGATAGATGTCGCTACACACCTACACATGAGGTCCAGAATCATGTACTGAACTCATGATATCAATTTGCGCATCGATGTTCCTTCCACCCTGTATATATATATTATGTTCTGTGGTTAGTCCCATAGTAAAAATTGTTCTTAATGATTAATGACCCCTTCAAAGATTTTCTTTTATGTCAATAACATCTATTCAAACGGGCCGTATATCTTACGTCAAAAATGAATTAATAGGAATATTTTGAATGCACTTTTTATAGCCATAAGACTTTTTTACACTACAAAATATAACGCCTTTTGGTAAGAGGTTAAATGACAAAAAAGCTAAATCACAGTGCGTTGACCCCTACCTCTATTTTAAAGGGGTCAACGTTCTATAATTTTCTTAGAGATCAGACTTGCAGTGTTTTTACGGTACCATGGGTAAATTAATATTTGCGTTACCACCTCTTGGTAAATTACGGTTAATTTATAAGACAGTTAAATCTCAACTAACGGCTCGGTTGGCGCAGTGGCTGAACGATTGGGTCGCTGGATTTCTGCGCTGCGTGTTTTGGATTCGATTCCCGCACGGAGCAAATATTTGTATGGCTCATAGGTACCTGATCCAGGTCAGCCTGTTTGAGTATGTGAGTTTAAGTGTTTGTGAACGCACCCACCAAAATAATAATAATAAGTAAATAATGCTGGACAATCCACACAGCATCATCTAGCCCCAATCCAAGCAGAGCTTGTGTTATGGGTACTAGATGACTGATATACTTAATACAATACATTACATAGATAGATATTTTTACTATACATAGCAAATACCCAGAACACCCGGAACAAATGTTTGTAGATCGTACAAACATTTGTCCCAAAGCGGGAATCAAACCTGCAACCTGCTGCGTCGCAGGCGGACTTTCGCCCGCCGCGCCACATAGGTCGTCACACATGAACATAGTGTTTTTATAAATTATATCAGACTCTGAGAATGTGCGGACTAGTGTAAAAGTGCAAATGGATGCTATTCTCAGTTCTAACATAATCTATCACGTAGCATGTTAAGTTAGATTTAAATTGCTTATTAGTCTTTTATGTAGGCTAGATCGTAATTAATTGTTAAGAGTTTACTTACTAACAAAGAAAGAAAAAGGATGTAGGGATGTAAACGAAGCAAAAGGAGTATGTAAAAATCGTAGTAGGTGGCGTACTGTCGCTTCTGCCTACCCCCATGGAAAAAAGGCGTTAGTTTATGTATGAATTATATTCAACACCTATCTTAAACCTGTATTTGCTTTCTTTCAGTTGGATTGGGTGTGTGAGAAAGACAATTTAGCAGCCACAGCGCAGGCCATCTTCTTCTGTGGGGCTATAGTGGGGGGGCTGGTCTTTGGCTGGATAGCTGATAAGTACGGAAGAATACCTGCTTTAGTTGGTAAGTTATCATCATCATCTTCTTAGCCTTATTTTTTTGCCAACGTTGAAAATAAGGTCTGCAAAAAGAGGCGCGCGTGGAACACCACGCGCCGCCGCCTCAGGTCCTGATGTATGGGGGGTGAGGTACGTCCTCGAGTCCGTATGCCCCTGGACCTATTTAGGGGGGCTGGAAGAGGAGCCTTCAGTTTTTCAGTGGGTCAGTTTATAATTACTGGGTCTTTAATTTACTGGGTTTTATTTATTTAAACGCCCTCTGACTAGGTGGGATGACGATCTGCGAAAGACTGCAGGCAGATGCTGGATGCGGCAAGCTTTCCTAGCTCATTAGGCTTTCCTAGGGCTATATTAGTCCACTGCTGGACATAGCCCTCTGGCTATGTCCAGCAGTGGACTAATATAGCCTAATGATGATGATGATGATGATGATGATGATGATGATGATGATGATGATGATGATGAATTTACTGGGTCAGTTCATAATTTATTGTCATTTATCTAATCTATTCTACCTTTTACTTTCAGGCACCAATCTCCTGGGCTTCATAGCTGGTGTGGGCACCTCATTCTGCGACAGTTTCCTGACCTTCGCTCTATGCCGGTTCTTCGTTGGACTGGCTTTTGATAACTGTTTTACTATGATGTATATTCTTGGTAAGTAACAATGCAGTTTTCTTCTTGAGTAAGCGTGGTGTTTAGGGCTCCTGCCTTCTCTGTATGAGAAGAGGTATTCGCCCTGCAGTGGGATAGTAACAGGCTGGTATTATTTATGTAACAATACCCCAGGGTCCTGGTACTGATATACCTGTATGGAACTTTACAACAAGGATAAACCCAGGTTTATCCTTGTTGTAAAGTTCCTTTTGGCCAGCTCGCTGGGAAGTTTGTTTTTGATGGGAAGTTTGTTCCTCCACTTCTTCTTCCCAGCAAAAACACTAGGAAGTGGTGAAGGGTGAGCGTTTTGGGGGACTGTTTTTTGTAAACGTTTCGACGTTCAAAAGGCCTAATTTAAATAAATTAATTTTGATTTTGATTTTGCTCTGTTCTGTTTCCTGCTTGATATGGGAGAAGTGAAGATGATGAATTATGAGTGATGATGACATTGTAAGCGTGGTACCAAGTAAATATATTTAACGAAATTATGTATATTTCTAAGATGCTGTGACGACTTGTCCGCGTTGTGCCAAGTAAATATATTTAACTACCTCGTTTGTCTAGTGGTTGCAAGCGCTACTGCTGAGCTTGAGGTCCTGTGTTCAATTCCCGGGTCGGGAAAATTTTTACACGTTTTTCCATCTGGAATATAATTATGTATTTTTTAAACTACTAAATGTCAGCAACGTGCTCAAAGACACATTGCTAATTCAACGCTGACAGGCGCAGATGACCATGAACAGTACTTAATCGTTGAGTGTCTTCGTAATAGAATACGAGTACAATACTCTTTATTAAGCACGATAAAAACTTACAAATATTATCTTTAATAATTAAGAGTTACAGAGGGTGTTACTATTGCCGGCTCTATCGTTAAACTCACTGTAGTTAATAAAAGATAAGTGAGTTTATCATTATGGATTAAAAACAGAAAAAAAATAAACAAACGAAAAATCCCACTAATGAAAATTACTAATTAAAAACTAAGAAAGAAAGTATTACGTGTACATGTCAAAAGAAAAAAAAATCATAGTACATCAAAAAATTCATCCGCTTCACTGTCATTGTATTGGCCAAAACAGGCCAGCTTTTTGGTCACGTGAAGAGTCGACCAACCGCTTGGCGATGTCCCGGAAAACTAGATGGCCACACTGACCCCATTGACCTAGTGTTTCAACCCGAAACAACTCAAATGTAGAACTCCCAATAAAGTATCACCGGCACATATTATTCTAGCACTCTCCAAAATATTACTAACAGATCATTCTCTGATTTCAGTGTTGGAATACGTTGGACCAAAATGGCGAACATTTGTCGCCAACATGTCCATCGCATTATTCTTCACCCTGGCCGCTTCACTTCTACCCTGGATCGCGTTGTGGGCTGACGATTGGCGAATGTTTGCCATGGGCACCAGTCTGCCGTTCGCATTGGCTATCCTAACGCCGTGGTTGGTTCCTGAGAGCGCTAGGTATGTATATAGACCCGGAGAAGTGTGATATTTGGTAAAGTAAAAGTTTATATGGAGAATTAGTGCAGATAGCTAAAACGGTCAAAACTATCTTAAAAAAAAAAAAATATTATCTTCCATTGTACACGAACACTTAGGTAAACACTATGCAGCGTAACAACTAAAATAAAGAGTGTTTTCGATGAACTCTGGCACCCAGAGTAAGATTTAACTTGTGTTTAGGGTGCCAGCGTCCTCGCCTATAATTTGAACATATAAATCAGTAGTTGTATGACGAGCACAGTATATTATTGTTAAGAAAAACTACTTACTACTAGAAAATCCATGTGTCTGTTAAAATAACTATGAGGGGGAATGTGTTTGTGTATGTTTTGAGAGATAGATAAAATATGGTGAGAACTTGTTTGAATATAAGTCTGTGTAAATGTAATTATAAATATATGAATTAATTAATCTTAAGACTCCACAGTCAATAGTGTTCTCAAAGAAAGAAAGAAAGAAAAAACATTTATTCAGCACAGGCTCAGGCACACAAAGACACAATACTAAACATAGAAAACAAAATATAAATAAAAATTAAAAATAAACAAAAAATGAGTAACAAGAAATACATTAAAAATAAATATACGAGTAAGTAGACATATATTATTAAGTGTGTGCCTTACGGCTGCGCTAAAAAGGTCCAGTTCAGCAAAAATGCCAGACAACCAGGACCTTCTCAATAGTGCAACTGCCTCGCTGGGCTGATAGTCAGAAGCAGCACTGCTTAGTTGGACGTCCTGGCTTCGATTCTCGGGTCATGTGAAGTGTAATTGGGTGTTGGCATCAGGTTTTTCCCAGTAGCAGCCCAGATTTGTACCCGGCAGATGGCAATAGACTCACCCCCTGTTACATGGGACTTAAACATAACTGGCGAATGTGGGAGAAATATAGGTACACCTCTTCCTAACCCTTCTATGTATACAGCCGTGATGATGTTGAAATATAATGATATTTATTTCTGTAAAAAGTAAAAAACAAAACACATGTCATAATATGGAGTTCCTAAATTTGAATTAGATTAGATTGGTGTTTCCATACCTGGCTACTTTCTGTACGTTATGTTATTTCGAAATGTAATAAAATGCTTTTTTTTTCAGATGGTTGGTGTCTCAAGGCAAGATCGACAAAGCTTTGATAATTATGAAGAAGTTTGAGAGGATCAACAAGACTAAAATACCCGACAAAGTACTCAGTGATTTCACCGTAAGTATCATCTGCCTAGCCTTTACCCAACTATTTTGGGGTCGGCTTCCAGTCTAACCGAATGCATCTGAATAACAGTTGAACATTATACATGGAACGACTGCCTATCTGACCTTCTAGTAACTAGGTAACACGATATCCTTTGGTAAGGCTGTTTGTCAAACTTCCTGACTTCTGACTTCACATTAAGACTTTCAAAGATCTGCCAACGACAGCCGGGACCAACGATTGCGAGGCACGGAGGAGTCTTGGTATATATTGCATAATCACTATCCATGTACCTACTTCGGAGAGCGTTTCTTAATCTTATAGATGGACCCGAGTGACTGATATTAATTAACTTCCATCCGAAAAGAAAAATAATAATTGTATGAGCTGAACTTCAAAGTTCGTCAAAACGTATCGCTATAACAATCCATTCGTAATTTTACGAAGAATACAGGCACGATAGATGCAAATATGGGTAACATAAAACGATGACAAAAAAACATATAATAGTACAGCCATATTTTTCCACGTAGGCATGCAAAAGATTTAAAATATCAATTTATACCTACATATAATTTAATTACACAATGAAATACACACTAAATCCAATTTTAAAATATTACACTAAAAGACACACTAAATCCAATTTTCAAATATTTGACTAAACATAATTATGCACTAGCTTAAAAACTCTTTCTCCATTAGGAACTCCTTAATATTATAATATGCTTTCGCCACCAATAAAACAAGATCTTATGTAACTTTTGTCTCCCAGGAATCATCCCTGAAAACCATCAAAGAATCCGAAGCTGAATGCAGAACCTACTCCGTGCTGGACCTCTTCAAGACTCCCAGGCTGAGACGTAACGCCATTCTCCTCATCGTCATCTGGATGGCCATATCCCTGGTCTTCGATGGGCACGTCAGGAATGTCGGGTCTTTGGGCCTGGATATATTCCTGACGTTCACCATTGCATCGGCTACCGAGTTACCAGCTGATACGTTCTTGACTGCTGTTCTGGATAGGTAAATAAAAAATAATTAAAAATGTTTTTTTGGACAAACACCCAAATCAACTAGCCCCATACTAAGCATAGCTTGTACTTTGTATATAGATATATATATATCCATGGCTCCGGACCAAAATATGCTCGTGCTCATCACACAAACATTTGCCCCTTACGGGATTAGAACTCGCGACTCCTGGCTTTCGTAGTCCGAACCACTCGACCAAGGAGTCTGCTGGTATGTGTGGCGTTGGCAATAAGATCGAAGATTTTATAGAGGAAGTGGGGGGCTGTAGGTATTCCTCCTACCTCCTAAAAAAAGGGTGCTAGATAACACGATACCCCTTGGTAATACTGGTTGTCAAACTTTCTGGCTTCCGACATCCCATTAAAACTGTCAAAGATCTGCGAATGACAGCCGGGACCAACGACTTAAAAACCATCAAACCTTCACGATTTTGGAGCCTTTGGAGTCATGAGTAGGGTTATTCAGTACAAACTAATAAAATTGAAGTGTCTGTTTGTAATGTCAGAAAAACAGCTTTTTATAAGCGCATATGAAAGTTAATACGGCAGTTGTACCAATGAAACAATTTTTAACTTTGTCCATATGTCTGTTTGTTTGAAGTAATCTCCAAAACGGATCGCCTGATTTTGACGGGAATTTCACTGGTTGATAGCGGATGTGTTAAGGAGTTACTAAAGCTACTTTTATTTTAGAATAAAACTTAGAGTTCCGTCAAAAAAAAAGTAAATCCCATGAAAATGTATTAAATTTTACGGGGCCGTCGCGGGCATAGCTAATTTACATATTTATCTATTTATTGGGACAAAAAAGGTACATTGATACAAATTACAGAGAAATACTTAAACTAAGATTTAACAAACATGAACCATACCATTTTCCACGTTTTAACTAAAGGTTAAAAGTAGTGTTAAAGATAAGTGATAAAAAGAAAAAGAAAACAATAGTAGCTGCCACAATAATGCTGTGTTACTTAATTTTACTTAAAAACTAAAACACGTTATAAAAATTACATAAATTACTTACTCAGTAAAATATTTAGAACCATAATAAGCAAATGTATGATTGTGTGTCAAATTAGTATGAGTACTAAGCTACTTGACACACAATGTGTGAGTATATTTTGTAAGAGTTTATAATCAATAATGGAATTATCTTTTTCCAGATGGGGTCGTAGATGGCTGGCTTGCGGATCCATGGTCATCAGTGGCATCTTCAGTCTTTTGGCTACTGCTGTACCAGTCGGTAAGTGTGTTATATTACTTAGTCAGTAGGTACCTGGATGACCGAGCTTTGCCCGGATAAAAAGACGTTTTCTAAAAATGAAACCTAGCTAGATCGATTTATCGCCCCCGAAACATACGCATACATGAAAATAGTTGGAGCTGTTTCCGAGATTCTGAATATATTATATGTTTATACATACATATGTATATAGAAGAACTGCTCGTTTAAAGTATTGGATAGATTTGAGTAATATAAGGTGGATTTTTGAGACGAGGTAAAGGTAAAGATCGATGACACGGTCGGCGCAGTGGCTGAGCGATTGGCTGCTACGCTGCGTGTCGCGGACTCGATTCCCGCACGGTGCAAATGTTTGTAGGGCCTAAATGTAGTTGTTCCGGGTCTGACTGTGTATGTGAGTTTAAATGTTTATGAACGCACCCACGATACAGAAGAAATTACTAGTGTGGGGCAAGGTTTAAAAAAAAATGTTGTGTATTCCAAAAAAGTTTTAAGATTAAATCCTTTTCATTCAGGTGGCCCCTCAGCCTCTCTAGCAATCCTCGGCCGCTTCGCAGTGAACATATCTTACAATATTGGTCTGCAGTACGCGGCTGAACTGTTGCCCACCGTGGTGAGAGCTCAGGGAGTCGCGCTGATACATATCATGGGATATGTGGCTTCAATTGTGGCTCCATTTGTTGTTTATTTGGTAAGTGACTTTTGATTTTTACGGTACCGTACCCGAAGGTAAGTAGGTAAGTACTTTTCTTTTAAGAAATTGCACCTGCCACTGTTTGTCTCTGCATCACCCAAAGGTTGACTGGTAGAAAATGCCTATGGCATTAAGTCCGCCTCTGTACATTTGTGTGCTTAAAGTATTAAATAAATAAATAAATAAGGGTAAAACGGGTCCCTATATTGCTGTCTGTCCATCTGTCACCAGGCTTGTATCTCATGAACCCTCTTATTTCTAAGACAGTTGAAATTTTCCCAGGTGATGTATTTCTGTTGCCGCTGTAGCAACAAATACTAAAACAGAATAAAATAAATATTTAAGGGGGCTCCCATACAACAAAGGTGATTTTTTTTGCCATTGTACGGAATCGCCCTTGGCCGTTATTTTGCTATGTTGACTCCCGCGATCGTAGAAAGGGTTATTGGGTTTTTCCACCTGGAACTTTTCAGTAGCATCCAGAATACTGGATTTGTACCCAGCTGATCACAATACAAGAGTGCCTCGTTGGTCAAGTGGACGGAAGCGCTACTGTTGAGTACGAGGCCCTTGCTGCGATTCCCAGGTCGGGGTGTTTTAGAGTTTTTACATCCGGAATTTCTGAGTAGCAACCCGGAGTCTGGATTTGTATGCCGATGAAGCAATAAGCTCGCCCCCTATTACATGGGACTCTTTGCAAATCAGGTGTATGTCTTATGCGGTTATAACAAGAATATCTTCAACCCGATCTTTTACATTTTCCAGGCCAATATATCCCAAGACTTGCCACTGCTCATCCTGGGTGTGCTCGGAATAGCTGGTGGTCTATTGTGCCTGTTCCTGCCGGAAACCATGGACACTGAGATGCCTCAGACTCTTCAGGATGGAGAGAACTTCGGAAGGAACCAGACCTTCTGGGACAATCCTTGTTTTCCCAGGTAAGGATCCTACTCAAGATGCTAGGGATGTCGGAAGCATAAAAAAGTATCGATAGTTTTTAAATATATTGATGTACTCCAAAAAAATATCGATATGTCGCTGTAGGATGGTTGGTTGGTATTGTAATAATTGTAGGAAATAGGTCGCAGTAACTAGTTAGGGCATCCAGACCAATTAGGTTAGAACTGTGAGACGTCTGTCACCCCCATATATCAGTGCAACCCTCTTAGACGTCACAGGGGGAGTTAAAAACCTCACTCCCCCATGACCTGAGGCACCGGCACCTGTCTGGGCCTGCGGAAGGATCGTACGTTCCTGCGACCCATCACCGGGGTGGTTTTTAGTCAGTAAGAATCAAACAGACCTCCTGCCTCCCCAACTACACACGAGCCGAGGGAGCGAAATTTTTTTTTTGTTTTTTTGAATGAATTACTTGAATTTTGAAATCTAACTTCTAAGTATATTTTTAAACTACTTGCTCTTAAATCTCACGGTTTTGCTTACAGGAAAAAAGTCGAAGATGAAGAAGAAGGTGACCAGCCAGGCAGGTACACCAAAAGAGCTTCAGTCACAGCCACCAGTGAACCCCAAGCGTTTGTCAGAGCAGTTCCTAGCGCCATCGGATCTAGAGCCTCCATCAGGGCATCAATTAGAGCCTCGACCAGAGCTTCGGCCAGAAGACGCGAGCTTAGCAAGGACAGGAACGTCGTCTGAGGACGCAATGGAGACTGTAGCTTTTAGCCAAAAAAAATGTACAAAATTGGGTTCGCGACAGCCCTGTGCCAAGACTGGGATAATGGGAAGAATTCGATGGTTTTTGGAAAAGATTTCGTATGATCTCAAATTGATTGGTTTGGTCCTGTATTTTTATTCGAAGGAAAGTTTGGTCAGTGTATCTCACAGACTACGGAAGCGCCATGGCGTCTAGAGACGGTAGTACTAATAAAATTTTAGGCGGCGAAAGATCTATAAGCATATTGCAGACTACGGAAGTACAAAAGCTTCTAGACGCGGCAATGATAATAAAATTACTGGCACCGTAAGTTTGTGTAGCGCATCACAGACTACAAAAGCGTCTAGAAGCGGCGGTATTTGTAAAATTTGTGGCGCTGTGTACAACTTCTGTCACGGTCCGCCTTCAAAGCGCCAGCTAGTATGACGTCATTCGTGTCGTTGTACTAGTAATTTATGGAATATGCCTAGGTGTCTCCGTGTTCTGTGGTTTATCTGATGACAAAATGTCATGTTACCTTTTGATTGGAAATAAACGTCAAAAAATTCATAAAAAGTTGACTACGTTTTTGGGAGTAGATTGAATTGATTAGCGTTTTAGAAATGGAGGGTAAGCATAGATCATGGAAATCGCCGCGCAGGAAATGTGAAAAGTATTTTTGAATTGCCCTAAGAATGACAAGAATCGTAAAGACTTAAGAGTGATGCGTCAGGGTTACCAGTAAAACAAAAAATAACTTTTTTTTTTTTATTTGCAGCACTGTAATATGTTGTATTTAAAATTAGAATGTTATGCGCGCGATCGTACAAAATAAGTACTTAAAGTGAAAAGGCAAAACAATGTTAGTGTTTTGTTATGTTCGTAAGGTAAAAATTCCCTTCAAAGTTTTTTTTTAATGTAAAAATCAATTCATTTTTTAATCAAAAAATTCTTTTTTTTTCGATCGCAGATGCGTTTTTAATAACACACACTTTCATTTTAATATTGTGTAGCAAATTGAAGAAAAAAACGTACTTAAATAAAATTTGAGTGCCGGTGGCAACCCTGGCGAATATCCGTAAATGTCTTGAAAAAGTACTAACAATTGGCATTTATTAGGAGACGTCATAAGCTTTTAGTAATGGATCTGAATCTTTTTCTTTTTTTGTTGCTCATCTTCAAGATAAATTTAAAACTATTTATTAAAAACTAAATACGAAGTACAAATAATACTTAATATTTGCAACTATGTGAAAAAAAATTGTGTTTACTATTTTTATAATTTGTTTTAATTTCAAATTGCAAAGTTGGGATCTTTTTATTAATTATTTTGTTTTGTCATGTCAGACGAATGAGAATTAATTTAATTATTGTTTTAAATTAAATTTAAAAAATGTTTTCGTCTGTAATAACAATAGCGTACCTTTCTGGTCCATAAAATAATTGTGTGATCATTATTAGTGCTAAGTATTTTTCCTTGTCACCCAGGAGTATGTTTAACAATAATTTTAAATTTTAATAATTATTTTTGTACATAAATTCTTGCCTTATTAATTTATATGTGATAGTTACCAATGTTAAATCTATTTTAGGTACATTCGTCGTGTTTTAGGGTATGTCTTGAGAGTTTAAAATTAGTCTGAAATAATTATTTATCAACAAAAAATAATTATTAAATCCAGATTAAAGCGTATTAAAATATATTTTTTTAAACTATTTAGTAGGTGTCAGCCATTTCTTTTTTCTCCACGCCAGTAATAATTTTAAACGATATTTTTTTTTATTATATTTATTTATTATTCAGACTAAGTTTATAGCTAAGACGCCTGTGTAGGTTAATGCCTATTACGTATAGTAAAAGTAAGTTATTTAACTTAAGTTTTACTGTAAACTAAGTGTAAATAATATTTAGTTTCAGAAAATGTAAGTAATATTTCTTTTAAGGGCTGCGTTTTCCAACGCCAGATATATTTTATCTGTGGAATTAAGTTGACGTTTGACAGTCTTTGTTTGAATAAACTTTGTGTCAAAAATTCAACTTAAATCGGCAGTTATTGATAGTAAACGTTGGAAAAAGCAACCCTAAGTTATGTATTTATTTTGTTGTGATTTTCAAGTCACTTGAAAGAATAACGCACTCAATTTTACACTGAAATCTGAAATCTAGAATTCTGAAACGAACACTCGAGTTTTTTTACGTATTTACAGTAATAAAATCACTTCAATCAAAAATTGATTTTCCTAACGTAGTTTTTTATTAGAAAAAAAAAAACCGAGTTAAAAGAAATTTTTGCATCAAACTTAATAAAAAAAAGTATTTACAAATATTTGAAAAAAAAATGTTTTAAATATGTGACTTAAAAATTATTAGCAAAAATCTCAAAATAATGTGTGTGAGTGTAATATACATACGTACAGCTGTTGCCTAAACCCCTTGAGGTATACAGGCAATCGCAATTATTAATAGAGAATATGGAGGACTATATTTTATAAGAAACATCTATGTACGAATTACCCATATTTCCAATAATTAATGATTTGATTTGATTTGATTTAATTTAAAAAAAATTGTGTCTATGATCAGTATTTTGTCACTTTATATATTATTGTTGCCATTTCTGTTCGGTGCAAAAAAATGTAAAAATAGTGAAAATTCTGTGATAAATACGGACAATATCTTATAATGAAATAAACAATATTCAAGCTTATATGTTATTTTATTTTATACTAGCACTTTACAACTTCGTCCGCGTGAGTTTCGTAGTTTTCTCTTCGAACTTTAACATCCCTTCCACCCCCTTCAAAGCGTAGTTCTATAACACTCAGAAATATTGAAGCTTTAAAACTTAGTTCTGGAGATTACCTCCTGCATACAAACTTACAAACAAATTATACCTCTATAAAAAATCGCAATCGTGTCGCAATGTTTGTTATCAAACTCCTCTGAAACTGCTGGACCGATTTGTATGAAATTTTGTGTGCAAATCGGGTAGGTCTGAGAATCGGCCAACATCTATTTTTGTGATAAAAAAAAACATTTTTTTATAAAAGTTCTAGATTTTTTTTTTATGGCTTAAAATATGTGGCATTAAAAAATACATACAACCCTCAATTTTCACCCTATTATCACCCAATCCCTTATATGGCAAAACAACGTTTGCCGGGTCAACTAGTTAGTATATAATATTATTACCAGTATGCTTAGATAGTTTGGTCACGTTAAGAGGATGAATGAAAGGAGACTAACTTAGTCTCCTTTCATTCATTTAGTTTGGTTACTTAACCAAAAAAATGTATTTATTTCTCTCACAAGGTACGCAGAACACTCTTTTAAGTATAAAAAATTTCCTACATCTAGAACCGTTGCGCGTTGTGAGAGTTGGCGTCTGAGCTAGTTTCGGGACCTGTGCGACAGATCTCCAAGCTCACACCCTTTGGGACATATTCAATTTGCGGCATCTTTACACTGAGTTTCTTGAAGTGTTTTTATAAATCCTTTTATAAAACCTGTGACGCATTAGGTTGCGGGTTCGATTCCCGCCTTAGGACAAATGTTTGTACGATCTACAAAAAATTGTTCCGGGTGTTCTGGGTATTTACTATCTATCTATGTAATGTATTTTATTAAGTATATCAGTCATCTAGTACCCATAACACAAGCTCTGCTTAGCGTGGGGCTAGATGATGCTGTGTGGATTGTCCAGCATTATTTATTTATTTATTTGTTCCGTGCGGGAATCGTGCAGGATACGCAGCGCAGCAGCCAATCGCTCAACCACCGAGCCGCCAAAGATTCTTTATTACTCACATCATCTTCACAACCAAAACAACAATTCAAAGTCTTGTTGCTATGCCATTTATCAGTTAAGAGTATAAAGATCTTAATGGGTGATATCATGATGCGCATGCGATGCGCGACTGTTTTTTATAACAACCATTAAGTGAGTTGTTTGTCTGCCGATACTGATTAGCTCAGAGATCAAAACTACACGTCTCATCGCAACGGGTCGATTGAAAGTTAAGCTACGCTTGGCGAGGTCGGCTTATAGATGGGCCATATGTACTGTTGGTCCCGGCTGTCATACTTAAATAATTAGCATACTCTTCCATTCTCATCTTTTTGTGTCTTTTGTTTTTTTGACGTTATTGTAGTTGTATTTTTTACTTTAAATAACACAATACAATAATTATTATACAACGTTAGTTATAGGGCAAATAGGTTATTGGAATATATTATCATCTAGAAAATCCTGAACAGAATAATAACATTTATCTACGAGTAATTCTGTTAAACATTTTTTAAATTTCACCAATGGCAAGTTTTTCATTTGATAAGGAATTCAAAATCAAAATCAAAATTCATTTATTTATTCTCTCACAAGATACGACATTTATGTTGACGACACGGTTGGCGCGGTGGTTGAGCCATCGGCTGCTGCGCCGCGTGTTGTGGGTTCGATCCCCACACGGAACAAATATTTGTATGACCTACAGGTAGTTGTTCCGGGTCTGGCTGTTTGTGTATGTGAGCTTAAATGTTTGTAAACGCACCCACGATACAGGAGAAATTCCTAGTGTGGGGCAATGTTTTTATAAAAGAGAAGAGAAGAGAATTTATTCAAATTAGGCTGAGAATCAGCACTTTTTGAACGTCAAAACGTTTACATAAGACAGTCCCCCAAAACGCCCACCCTTCACCACTTCCTAGTGTTTTTGCTGGGAAGAAGAAGTGGAGGAACAAACTCCCCAGCAACACGTCTGTCTGGTTTGAAGAACTTGAAGCTAAACAACATATTATTATGTCAAAAAATAATAATTATATCAATCATCTTTATACATCATTCAATTAAATAATTTGCTACATGTTAATAAATAATGCTAAAATTTTATTGGAGCTAGCAGGAGCCATACAGATCACACTTTCTTTTTAATATTGTTAAATTTGATTAAATTTGACAAAATTGCACGCAAATCTAGCTTGTTAATGAAACACGTCATCAGCAGCGTCATAAAGACACAAATAACTAAATCACCATAGCAACACATTTCAGACAACATTTAACCATTGGTAACAACTACACCTAAAAATAAACAATGACGCATGTCATACAAAGATGAAAACACAAAATTATAGAAGTGCCTAGCCTCATCATATTCCTGTTTGTAAGTTAGTATGTAGCGGGTAATCTTCCCCCGTAATCTGGAAATATCCAATTCAAAAATTTAGTCACTATATATAGGTATAACAATAAAAAGTTTATTTATCAAAATACTAACAGAAATGTACACAGGTAGGTATATAAAGAGTAGACTTACAGAATAATAATAATAAATAAATAATAAAAAATGCTAGACAATCCACACAGCATCATCTAGCCCCAAGCTAAGCAGAGCTTGTGTTATGGGTACTAGATGACAGATGACAGAGCCAGAGTTACTATAATTATGTACAGTATTTTTTGCAACACTGTAACGCTGGAGGTTGCGGGTTCGATTCCCGCCTTGGTACAAATGTTTGTACGATCTGCAAAGATTTATTCCGGGTGTTCTGGGTATTTGCTATGTATAATAAAAAATATCTACCTATGTAATGTATTGTATTAAGTATATCAGTCACCTAGTACCCATAACACAAGCTCTGCTTAGCTTGGGGCTAGATGATGCTGTGTGGATTGTCCAGCAATATTTATTTTATTTATTTATTTATTTGTGCATTAAGTAAGAAACAGACAATTCAATTTCATCTATTTGTATAGAAAAGGCTGGGCAGATGATGATACCGCTTTATTTGATTTTATTATTCGCTGGTCATGCGATCCTTTGATAGTTTCCGCTGATGTGTTCCACTAATAAGGTCTGATTGAAAGTAATACTTCGAGTTCATATTGACAAAGATTAGTTGCAAGAGTCGATATTGACAACTGTAAATTGATGTTCGCGTAGGCAGAATACTGACGCCATTGATATTTCTAGACGACACAGTTGGCGCATTGGCTAAGCAATTGGCTACTGTGGCGCGTGTCGTTGGTTCGATTCCCGCATGGATAAATTTTGTGTAGCGTACAGGTAGTTGTTACGGGTCTGGCTGTTTGTGTATATGAGTTTAAAGTTTTGTAAACGCACCCACGACGCAGGAGAAATTCCTAGTGAGGCGAAACCTATAAAAACATATGTTTCTGTAAGCAGATCTTTTCATACAATTTTATACGTTAGCTGTTAATTAATAAATAAACAAATAATTTATTTAGTTAATTAGACTACATTAGTCCACTGGTTAGTACAAACACAAACTTATCAAGGGGGTTAGTATTTACTAATTAAATATACATAGCATACATCCCTGCATCCATACATTTAGCAGGCTTTGCTTGAGTTAATTTTCGATTTTGGTATATAGTTTTTATTTATTTATTTTGGCATATTGGTGTGTGCTACCTAACATGTAGCAAATTATTTAATTTAATGATGTATAAAGATGACTGACATAATTGTTATTTTTTGTCAAATGTTGCATAGCTTCAAGTTCTTCAAACTATCAGACAGACGTGTTGCTGGGGAGTTTGTTCCACCACTTCTTCTTCCCAGCAAAAACACTAGGAAGTGGTTGAAGGGTGGGCGTTTTGGGGGACTGTCTTATGTAAACTTTTTGACGTTCAAAAAGAGCTGATTATCAGCATATTTGAATAAATGAATTTGGATTTTGATTTTGATCCCTGGCGCACGGGCGACCGGGCAGAATACCTCGACATTGGTGCATCGTGTTGTTAAGCTAGGGTAGAAGAGAATCAAGTTGAAAAGGATGAACGTGGTCTAATCTTTGTAGAATAGATGTAAAATTGGTCATGCTGCTCATGCTGGCCCGTTTTTTTAGTAAAATCTTGGCCTGTCTACGTCCTCCATCAAATCTTAATCTATGTAACACGCGAATCAATGAAGAAACATCATTAATTAAGACACTTGCGGTCACTCAGTAACCATGACTTTGTGTGCAACAGTTGTTGCAGTGTTCCATAATAATGACTAACGATCGCTCAGTTATCGAAGATTTAAGATTTTACAAAACAATGGTGAGACGTCCTGCTGCCTTGTATGGATCAGAATGTTGGGCCGCAAAAGGGATGAATGAAAGGCACATGCAGCTGAGATGAGAATGCTAAGGGGGATGTGTGGTTACGCGAATGGATAGAATAAGAAATGAGTATGTAAGAGGAAGTCTGTAAGTGGCGCCTGTGACAGAGAAGTTGTGTGGAAATCGGTTGTCTTGGTATGGACATGTGATGCGAAGGAATGAGGACCACGTTGTGAGGAAAGTTTTGAGAATGAATGCAGAGGGTTACAAGGTTAGAGGGAGACCAAAGAAAAGATGGATGGATTGCGTGAAAGATGATATGGCTAGAAAAGAGCTATCTATTGGGATGACGGCAAGTAGAGATGTATGGAAGACTAAAACATGCTGCGCCGACCCCAAATAAATTGGGATAAGGGCAGGAGGACGATGATGATGATGATCGCTCAGTCATCGAAACTGGACTGTTTTACCTTGCAACACCTGCATACAAACTTCAACTATGCCAAATCTTTATACACTTCGCGCGCGCACGCAATATTCTTAAAAGGGGATCTGAATTTTTCGCTTTACGTTTGCCAAAGTGTAACAGAATAAACGCAAGACCTCTTAAGGGGTCCTTGTATTCATCACTATGAACAACTTTAACTATGGGACCAACCATGACGTCGCAAAAAGAATCTGCTATTTAGTACATTTTGTCGAGTTATACGCACATAAATGTATGGAGGAGTCGATTTCAGTGAAACTAGCTGAAATAACTGACTGTTTTTTTTAATTGGTATCTTGCAGTTTATCCTTCAGGGATATCTACTGCTTAACCGAATTTTCCTGTGGGGACTTAATTAGAAACGAAGGCGTCCAGCCAGGACGTAAAAAACTTAAAAGCTAAGCGACCAATCGCTAAGGGCACCCCCTGCGGGATACAAGCCTCGGCTTAGGACGTCGCTGGGAGAGGACAGCAAAGAGACGATAACTAGCTTCGTCGACGTGTAATTTGCCAATATTTGATGGGTTTTACTTTTTTACGCGGAACCCTTATTATTTTTCTTAAATAAAAGTAACTTTAGTTACTCCTTAACACATCAGCTATATACCAAAGCCGTGTCAGAATCGATGCAGCTGTTTCGGAGATTACCTTAAACGAACAGACAGCCAGGCAAGTTTTCATTTTAAATTGTTTCTTGGTTTATGTACCGTATAAACTTTATTCATGCATTTAGTAACAAGCTGTGATGTTGACATGATGTTGGTATTTTTTCTTGAGTGGAGACCGCAACTGGGCAAACGTAGTGTAGGACGCCCTCTGACCAGGTGGGATGACGGTCTGCGAAAGATTGCAAGCAGATACTGGATAAGGCAGGCTGAAGACAGGTCGCTATGGCGCTCATTAGGAGAAGGCTAAATCCACCAGTGGACTAGTATAGCCTGATGATGATGATGATGACTGGGATTTTTTATTAGGAATTTCTCATTACCAGCCCGGAGACTGGATGTGATGACTGATGGCAATAGGCTCACTTCCTATTACATGGGACTTATACATCACCAATAAGGACATACACTGACCTTATTGGTAATGTTCTTCAAAAAGGTCAGGTGCGTAGTACTCGCAACCGGCGTGCGTGTATGATCAGATGTAAACACGCAGTGTTCTTCCTCCTCTCTCCTACTTACTTTTACTTTGCTGTGCCCTGTCGGGGTCTACAACGGCTCTTAGCTTTAAGCCTTTCATTAACATCTTATTTTATACCTTGTGGTACGCAAATAAATATGAAATATGATGTATGAACGTCCACGAAGCAAAAGGAGTATGTAAGGATCGTAGCAGATTCCATTCAGTAGTTTCTGCCTACCACTATTGGGGAAAAGGCGTGAGTTTATGTATGTCTGTATGAGTCAGTAGATAATTGAAATAATTGTTGGGCGCGAACATAGAAAGTCAGTCTCTATGAGAAATATTGGGATGTTACCAGTTCTTATTAAAGAAGAAATCATTACCTTAAAATATAATTTGTTGACAGTGCTATGATGTCATGAAGATCATAACATCGCGCCTGTAATCCCTGAAGGGTTTTGGCAGAGGCGTACCTATTGTACACCCAAATTTCCCCAGTTATGTTTCCAGTTGTTTTTCCCTTGTTATAGCTCTGTGTTGCTGGGGAGTTTGTTCCGCCACTTCTTCTTCCCAGCAAAAACACTAGGAAGTGGTGAAGGGTGGGCGTTTTAGGGATATGTCTTTTGTAAACGTTTTGACGTTCAAAAAGTGCTGATTCTCGGCCTAATTTGAATAAATGTTTTTTTTTTTTTTTGATAGGAGGTGAGCCTATTCCCGTCAATAGGGCACACATCCAGACTCCGTGATGTAATTTCTTTAATTGTTTTTATTTATTTATTTATCCATTTATTTCAGGCATCAAGGCCCATATAAACATATACAATAAGCATTTTTAGGTTTTATATTAACAATATAAAACTTAAAAATGCTTACTTGCTTTTTAAAATGCCTTATGCTTAGCAGTCATGTTTGCGACCACTAGTCCAACGTGGCAGTCACCACTTACCGTCACCGTTTCCATTTACATCTGCCTTAAAAGACCTTTTGTTAGACGATGACTTATTTGGTATATTTAAGGTTAAACTAGTCGCGGGCTCGAACTCAAACAGAGGCGCGGCCAAAAAGCGCGCTGTCTCATCCGACATCGTGTGCGAAGGAGATAGTACCAGTGATGAGCAGTTAGACGCTATTCTATTTGCACGATGCGTTGTTCGCACGCACACAAACACCGTTCCGGACTATCTAACGACACTGAACGGTGCAAAAAAGTATGATTAGGGCTTTAGAAAAAAGCGATTTTTGAAAAAATCACTGCTTAGATCAATTTCAAATAATTTTTAAAGAACTCTATGGGAATTGTGCTGTGTCGGAACGGACTTCGTTTTGGAGATTTTACACGATTTGTGGTACTTTTTAACACCCAAAGTTGCGTTAAAATTGTCAAGAAAAACGAAACTTTGTTGGCTCAAAACTTTTTAATGGATTTTTTTTATTTTTTTTTTGTTTCCGTACCGACAAATTTAATAACAAGATAAAACGTTATCATGTTTAGTTTTGGATGTACAAAGTCACACCGTGGAGTAATGCCGCCCCGAACTTTCTATGGGAAAAATATCGACTAGTGTAACCTTAAGGTAGTTCCTAATTGTTTTGTTTGTGTTTAGTTATGTCCGACTCATGGTTTTAGGTATAGTGTGTTAAAATTAAGTTGAAAACACTCAAGGACGATATCTAAGTTTATTTATGGTGACAAGTCGAACGTCGCACTGTTCGATCAAACGTTAAGTTACGGTTGCCTACGTCGGTTGCGGAAGGATCGTACGTTCCCGCGACCCCCGGCGCAGGTGTGAGATGGAACACCGGGGTGGTTTTTAGTCAGTAAGAGTATGACAGACCCCTTCGCCCCCCCAGGGCGGAGGAAATCCATGAGGATTTTCCACCTGAAATAAAAAAAGAAAAAAACGCTTGCCTACGTAAGTCTGTGGATGGGCGACCGTTCATTACATATCAAGACTCCTACTTGCCTCGGAAAGCACGTTAAGCTGTTGGTCCCGGTTGACATTTATAGATCTTTGATAGTCATCATTATTGTGGCAGTATCGAATAAAACCTACTCAACAGAATAAAACGCGATTTAAAAATTACTCAAAACTATTTAAAAGAATAATAAACTTAACACAGAAAGCACAAAATAATTACAAAATAAAGACATCAATAAATAAATCCAAAACAACCTGGCAAATTATAAACGAATCAAAATTAAATATACCAAAGAATAATATCTCCAAAATTAGAATTAATAATGAAATTATCTCTGATCCAAACCATATTTCTAATTCATTTAATGATTATTTTATTGACAAAATTCAACCGTCGATAAATTCAGGGCATAGAGTAACAAAAAATATTTTGAACAGAAAGCAATCTATGTTTATCGCTCCATGTTGTCCGAATGACATATTAAAAATCATTTTAGGGCTAAACAATACAAATAGTGTGGGTTATGACGGGATCAGTACTAAAATACTAAAAACAGTTGCTGATGTTATAAGCCACCCGCTCAGTCATATTATAAATTTGTGTATATGTGAAGGTATTTTTCCAGACGCATTAAAAAAATCGGTAATAAAGCCATTGTTTAAAAAACAAGACAGGGAACTAATGGAATATTACAGGCCGATTGCATTAATTCCGATGTTTTCAAAGGTAATTGAATACTATATTTATAATCAACTTAGTTCTTATTTAGAAGTAAATAATATACTCTGTAGCGAACAAAAAGGATTTAGAAAAAATAAAACAATAAATATGGCTGTTTATGACTTTTTACACTCGATTATGTCAAATATGGATAAAAATAATCCAGTCTGTGCTATATTTTGCGACATGACTCAGGCATTTGATTATGTCCAACATGATATTTTGTTAAAAAAACTTGATGCCTACGGTGTTAGAGGCAATGTTCTTGAACTTATTAAATCATATTTGAACGACAGAAAACAAATAACCGAAATATGTAGACTAAACAATAAAACCAAACATGAAGAAAACTTTCTATCGGAGGAACGAACCGTTACCTACGGAGTTCCGCAAGGAAGTGTTTTAGGACCTCCACTTTTTACACTTTACATAAATGACTTTCCAAAGGCAATTGACCATCCTGTAACACTTTTCGCAGACGACAGTACTATAACTATACCATGTAATAATAAAGATTTATATAAATATGACATTAATAACACACTGATCAATATTATACAATGGTTAGACAACAATAATTTGAAAATTAATTTAAGTAAGACAGTAATTATGCATTTTAGCCAGCGTTCATTGACATTTTCCAATCTTGACATAACATATAATAATAGAACAATTGACACGGTAAATACAACCAAGTTTCTGGGACTAATTATTGACCGACATTTAAATTGGAAGGATCATATAGATGGTCTGAGTAAAAGAATTAGTAGTAGTGCCTATGCATTGTACTTACTGTCACGAAATGTCAATAGGGAGGCGTTATTAACAGCTTACTACGGTCTGACTGATTCCGTTCTCAGATATGGTGTTATCTTTTGGGGTAACTCGACTAATAGAGAAGTAGCATTTAAAGCACAGAAGAGATGCCTTAGAGCAATGTTTCACTTGAAAACCACGGACAGCTGCAAACCCTACTTTATAACGCATAAAATTTTAACATTGCCTTCCATATATATTCTTGAATCTGTTATGTTTGTCAGGAACAATCCTAAATTATTTGCGCGCAGAGCAGATCAATTTCCCAGGAACAGGCGTGACCAAACCCAACTATGTGTACCTCCCTGTAGGACTGCACTTATGCGCAAAAGTGTTTTTCATATGGCTCCAACTGTTTACAATAAATTGCCAAAAAGTTGGAAGGAGCTTAATAATGTAAATTTGAAAAGTAAACTTAAGACGTATTTAGTTAATAAAGCATACTATAACATTAACGAGTTCCTAGAGGAAAGATTTGTATTGACATAGCAGCTTATTTGATTTGATTATTATTACTAGTCTTTTTTTGTGTTTATTAATTTACAATGGAATAATTTAATTTTTTAATTTTTATTGTTGACATGATTATTGTTTTTCAGTCTTAATAACTTATTCTTGTTTTTAATATTCTATTTGATTTTTTGTTATTTTAAATTTATTGCAATATTATTATTATTGAATTACTTAATTTATTGTTATTCTATGAGGATAAACACTTCTGGACATTTGCACGTCACATCATGTGGCAAACATGCTGTACATAATAATGTTTTTCGTGTTACCATCTTGCATGCATGTATTTTCTTGTATGTATGACACATGTTTAGCAAATAAAATATTATCTTATCTTAAAATATTATCTTATCTTATCTTATCTTATCTTATCATATTCTATGGACTTATGGTCTGAAATAAATGTTATTATTATTATTATATTACGGGTAGTCAGAAGCTCGAAAGTCTGACAACCAGTCTTACCAAGGGGTATCGTGATGCCCCAGTAGCTGGGTTGTGGAGGTCAGTTATGCAGTCGCTTTAGTAAAATACTGGTATTCAGTTGCATCTAGTAAGACTGGAAGCCGTCCCCAATAAGGGAGACTTAAAAAGGTACTAAAAAGTATAACTGTTGAATTGAGGGTGTTACTAAAGGCGCACTTCTGCCCAACCCTTCGTGAAAATAAGGCGTGATGTTATGTAAAGTGAGTGGGAACGCTGGGAGGGGACGCCCTAGAAGGACATATCCTACCTACCTACCTACTTACCCAGTGGCGAGGTGTCAATTTCCTGAAGACAAAATTTGATAATTGATATTTATTTCTGTAAATTGATTTTTAGTAAGTCGTCAACCATTCAGGAAATACTTTTTTTTCAAACTAGGGATCTTTCATTAAACACGTGAGACTTGAAAGGTAGGGGACAGGGTTCAGGAAAATCACATTATATCACAAGGGCGAAGGTGGGTGTAGTGAGATATCACGTGTATCATTTTTTTTCTTTGAAAGAACAATTATAAAGATAATATTGTGATTTTGACTGGCGGAATGTGGCTGTTACTATAGGTGCACCTCTACCCAATCCTTAGAGGAATACAGGCGTGATGTTATTCTGATTTTAAAAACATACTTTTTACTAAAAAATAAAAGTAAAGTACCAGCCTATTACTGTCCCACTGCAGGGCAAAGGCCTCGTCTCATACAGAGAAGGCACGAGCATTAATCACCACGCTTGCTCAAGACGGGTTGGCGATTTCAGACTTATATTAGTTATATAAGTCCAGGTTTCCTCACGATGTTTTCCTTCATAGATGTCAGTGATGTCCAAGATAAACTTAGAAAGTACATATGAATTGAAAAACTCACATTGGTACTTGCCCAGGTTTGAACCCACAACCTCGTACTCACACTCGTGTATTATTTGTAATTTTGGTGGAAAGATAGGTTTTTATTACTACTTAATGGGACGTCCGTAAATCATGCGATGTTCTAGCAACTTTTAACCCTCCTTCTTCCCCCCTAGACCCCCTAGACTAACCTAGGGGAGGTTAGTCTAAAACATCACGTAACGACGGTTAAGTGGCGACCCCATAACTAAAAAAAACCTATCTTTCAACAAAAATAACACACAAATTCTTGACAATTAACAGGAACCCATATACAGAACGACCTTGACTACCTTTACCTACTAGATTTACCTTTCGAACCATACGCCAGTTATTAACCGCTCGCCCCTCATATACTTAACTAGTAAGATCCTATATTTACTTATACAAACCGACTAACAAACCTATAGAAACTATTAATAATAGTTCACGCTTGAAACAATTTCATTCAGGCAGACAGAGCGAACGCCTTTGCACGCATCCCAGCGCTTTTTTCGTGTGTAATATTTTTAATCTGTGGCATAGCGTCTTTGGCGGGAACAACGGAAAAAAAGTTGGTAAGTCGATGGAAATATTTTTTATGCTAGCTGAGACACACGACTCGTTCTCTTTCTTTCTTTCTATCAATCTTTGTCAATTATAGCCTATGTGTTATACTGTACAATACATAGTCAAAACAAAGTCCCCCGCTGCATCTGTACACGATAAACTCAAAAACTGCTGAACGGATTTTTATGCGGTTTTCACCAATAGAAAGAATGAGAAACGAGAAAGGGTTTTGTATATACTTTATTTGTCTCGGGCGTAACCGGGGTGGATCGCTAGTAAGCTACAATACAGTAATCTTTCATCAAAATCCGTTTCGTAGTTTTTTCGTGAATGAGTGACTAACTTCCCCACCTATCTACTATCTGCCTACTATTGGAATCAAATGTAACAGGTCATAATTTAGGACCCATTAATATTAGTGTTGATTTTAATACGTGTTGCTAGGCAACAGGGCTTAACCAGTTGTAAGAGTCCTAGCTCTGTTCTGTGGCCTGCTCAATATGGAGGGAACAGGAAATTATGTATTTTTCTAACTCCTCCGCTGTTCTTCTCTGTTCAATTTCGTTGCGGGATCCAAGACAGTTGAATCGTTTCCCCGGGACGCGTCGCGCTTCATTGTCTCGACATTTTTCTGGTGGTCGCCACTGTTGATTCACTTTTTCAGTGGTTTAGGAATATTGTAGCGGGCTTGTCCCAATAAAAACGTCCTCACAAACTTTCACATATTTTTGTTGTATAATCTGCGCCCGTGTCAGACGCGGTTAAAAGTCAACATGAGACGATTCGGAATTCTCAAGGGAATATAATACTACACTTTTCCGGGATATATAGAAGCCTATGATATATCTTCGTGCCATTTTTCAGTTAGGGGGCCTAGTTAAAATCCCGACCAATTATATATCTATTCTACCAAGAATACACAACGTTCTTTCTAACCAACTTGACATCTCTTCTACCCGAGCACGGGGCGCCCCGTACACTGTAGCGAATAGAAAACTTTCTTCACTTCTGGGACCAATCAGAATTTTTGTGGACACTAGCCTATTGTAGATCTATTCTTCAAGAATAGATAACATTCTTTCTTTCCAACTTGAGCATGGGGCGCCCCGTACACTGTAGAGAATGGAAAACTTTCTTCTCTTCAGTTTTAACATCGTCATGCTTAGGACGGTAGAAATCTTTCAACAATCTGTCATGTTGTCTATTCTTCCGTCGACAGAACCCGTTTCTATGGTGGTCATGCTACGCGTGCTGGAAGCGTTAATGCCAACGGAAAGATCAAATTGTATGGAGTTGACATTAGCTTGACAGATGTCACGTGACTCCTTTCCAAATTTGTAATGTCATTGCCATAGATTTTGACGTTAGCGTCTGGCGGTAAATTGTAATATGGCACAAGTTGATTTTATATCTCTTTCTTTCGCTGTATCCATACTAATATTAGAAATGGGAAAGTGTGTGTGTCTGTTTGTCCGTCTTTCACGCCTAAACCACTGAACGGATTTCGATAAAATTTGGCAGAGAGATAGATTGCACCGCGGGTATGGACATAGGCTTTTTTTATCAACAAACCACGCGGGCGAGGCCGCGGGCGGAAGCTAGTTTTCTTACAAAAAATTTCTTTGATAGAGTATCTCCAGCGTTGGATGGTCTATCATAGTACCTACGTGATATTGGCAAAATTATGGTGGCTCTTGCACAAAAGCCATTGATGAAGAGTTGAAAATTTTTGTCTGGGCCATATATGTTGACATTTGACACAATTTCTAATTCAATATTCATGATACCAACGATACCACCTGACATTATAAAAATAATAAATTCCCTAAAGAATACAAACAGCGCTGGATATGACGATATAACCTCCAAAGTGATTAAAGCTACATCTTTCATTATTGCACCCATACTTAGTCACATTATCAGTAATTGCATGGAGAAAGGCATATTCCCAGTTAAACAATTGTAGATTCTAAGTTTGACGGATAAGCTGTTTGACATAAATGAAAACATATTTCAAATAAATAATATCCTATTGTTTTGTAATTGACAGCAGATAATAATTTATAGGTGTGAATAAAAATGATAGTGTTTTTTAGAATGCGGTACTAAAACTACTAAATGATATCATTTTATTATTCATTTTTTTTGTCATTTTTCATACAAAGTTATTTATTTATTTGGTTCACCAACAATTGTTTACACAGGTTCTATACTAAGGGTAACATGCGAATGTATGTATGCAATAGTGCGACAATCACTTACAGTTAATACAGTTAGTATTATAGTTAACGTTATAAGTTGTTGTTAGTAGTAGTAGTCGGTCAGACTAGTAGTGTTAGTCAGTCAGACGTTCGGTAGAACGGTCGGTCAGACGGTCTGTCCGTCATACTGGGAAGCAACGGTGTATAGAATGCGCGCGCGCATATATTGACCACCTACATATGGGGCGCAGCGGGCGAAGGTCCGCCTGCGACGCGTACGATTCTCGCCTCGGGACAAATGTTTGTACGATCTACAAGGATTTGTTCCGAGTGTTCTGGGTATTTGCTATGTATAATAAAAAATATCTATGTATGTAATGTATTTTATTAAGTATATCAGTCATCTAGTACCCATAACACAAGCTCTACTTAACTTGGGGCTAGATGATGCTGTGTGGATTGTCCAGCATTATTTATTTATATAAGACAGTCGAGAGCGTGGTGTAGAGGGGGCATGAAAGCATCATTGAGCATCATGGCGTTGCCATGACGACAAAGGTGCGCCTATAGATATTACACACACATTTACACACACACACACACCCACTTACAGGGTGAAAGGGACATCAGCGCACAAACTTGTACCATAAGTCTGGACCTCCCCGCAAATTAATGTTTCTCGTCAATTTTTCCTACTTTATAGTGGTCCCAATACCTGCAACTGCTGAGCATGAGGTCCTGGATTCGATTCCCAGATCGAGCATAGTAATTTTGAGTTTTTCCAATAGCAATTTGGAATAGAAACCCGGAGCCTGGATTTGTACCCGGTTGATGGCAATAGGCCCACCCCCTATCACATGGGACTTCAAAAATAACCGGTGAAATGTGGGTGTACTGTAGGAACACGGGTGTAGTTCTGCCCAACCCTTCGGCGAATTATAGGCGTGATGTTATGTTATATCCAATAATACAAACATATATTTCGTTGCTGACATCGCAAAATATTTAATTGTGAGAAAGTCATTCGATATTTGAGTATACTTAAGTACATGTGTATGCAAACATATTGAACTTTGATCTTCTTAAACGATTGGAATGCCAGCATTGTCAACCCATTTCATTATGCTGAGTTATCAATTGAGTGGCATCGTGATTAATGCTATACCAATGCGTTTGTAGCGACATCTATCTCGCCACATACGAACTAAAAATGACGTATCCTACATCGCGATATTAAAGTTATCCGAGCAATTAAACAAATATACAAGAACCCGTCAACAACCGTCGGGCAGTAGCCCACCAGATACAACACCCGTCTGGTCGGAGGATCCTCGCTTTTCAATGGTGGATGAGGAACTTTACATCCTGTTCCTCATACAACCAAACGTTCGTATGTATGGTGCAAGTACGTTTAAAAGATTGAGGATCGATGTTAACAAACAACTCCCCCAGACCCTTTGCTAGAGCCAGCCCGCGAAACCGAGCCGGTAAATGTTTAAAAAGCCCCTAAATAATATCTATCTGATCCAGCCCGTCCCTTGCTATCCTCTCCCAGCGACGTCCTAGCGATTGGTCGCTTAGTTTTTAAGTTTTTAAGCCCTGGCTGGAGGCCTTAATTTCTAATTAAGCCCCCCACAGGAAAGTTCGGTTAAGCAGTAGATATCCCTAAAGGAAAAACTGCAAGATTCCAAAAAAACAAAAAGTTGAAAAACAACATTGTGGTTTAATAGAAGATGTAGTGACAAAAATTGTAATGTGTATGCTCAGATGGTTTGGTCACGTTGAGATCACGAATGAGGATAACTAACAAAAATTATTAATGCAGATGATGGTATTAAGGTAAACGCCGGGAGGAGACGCCCTAAAAGGATATATACTGGCCGTATTGGTGATGTTCTTCAGAAAGGTCAGGTGCGTAGTACTCGTAACCAGCGTGTATGACCAGATGTATGAATACCTGGGAAAGAGCCGTATGCTTGTGTGCATACTTTTCCTTTCTATTGTTGGATGCAGCTGAATACCAGTATCCTACATGGAGGGAACTGCCATCTGACCTCCACAATCGAGTCACGGAAAACATGAAACCCTTTCGTGACACAGTTTGATAAACTCAGGTTTCTGACTACCCGTAACGACTGTCAAAGATCTACAAATGATTGCAATGAATCGACAGTCAAGAAAAAGGCCGTTGGCATTTTCTGTCAAATCGTAACTTCGTACTGGTTTCAAGCCAATAGAGCATTGAAAAATGTAGAAAATCAATTAAAGACTCGATATCAGCACAACGATTAGTCTTCGGTAAATTTTGTAGACTGACATAAATATACAATACAGAATATATCAGATAGGCATGGCACACAAGTGTCACAAGCAATTAAAACCTCTTTGACGTTTATTATTTCACCAAAGAGGTTATCATGCGGAGAAAAAACTTTAGAGGATTTATGCATTGGAAACACAGCAGTAGGTATGTTTGTATGTACGTATGTATATAAGTATTTATTAACGCACTACGCAAAAACACAGTCATAGAAAATGAGATTATTATTTATAACAGTAAATAAGATTGTTGTCTGCCATGTTTTATCTTTACAACTAAATCAACATCAAGATGTGATTACATAAATGTTACAAACATTGTAGCAGAGGTGTATGTAATCTATACACATCTGCCTAGCCTTTTCCCAACTATGTTGGGATCGGTTTCCAGTCTAACCAGATGCAGCTGAATACCAGTATTTTACTTGGAGCGACTGCCTATCTGACCTCCACAACCCAGTTACTTGGGAACTCGATACCCCTTGGTAAGACTAGTTGTCAGACTTTCGTTTATAGAATCTCCCCTATACCGCGTACGTTGTCGATGGTGAACGCGCTCGTGGATATCATCCCTGCATTGGACTGACGAATCATCATCTGCCTAGCCTTTTCCAGTCTAACCAGATGCAGCTGAATACCAGTATTTTACTTGGAGCGACTGCCTCTCTGACCTCCACAACCCAGTTACTGGGTAACACGATACCCCTTGGTAAGACTGGTGGTCATACTTTCGGACTTCTGCCCGTAACGACTGTATGTAATATGTACACGTAAACAATAATTTATCTCTGAGAAAACAACAGGTACTTATAAAAGAAATGTGTGCGTGTACTAGCGTACACTCGTAAGAAGTGAAACTTCTTTATGACGTTATTTTTCAAAAAATAATTTACTATATGCAACTTTACAGAAATTGGTTAAATAAAGTTAAATTAGATAATGTTTAATAAAAGGCTTTTATTATCATAGACATGAATACAAATTCTACAATTATTTCATTTTAGCTTATTACTACAAAGATTATTATTGAATTTTATTAATTGTAATGGAATTATTACTATCATTGATGTCGTTATTATATATTTGTGTTATTAATGGCTTATGGTAACTGAAATACGAAATATATTGATACCATAATTACACCTACGTGTAAGTGAAAAATACAATCAAAAACTGAGGTTAATTTTAAATAACGTGGAAAAATAAATACCATAATTACACCTAAGTATTAGAAAAAGAGATGTAATTACTTACTTTTTTTAGAAATTCACTGGAATTAGAATTAAAATAAACCCTTTGATTTTGCTGATCACTTCAATGTAACATTTATATATATTTATCACGTCACTATAGAGCGTTGGGAATAAATAAGCGTGCAATAGAAAAACGGTCAAGTATAGTGGTAGGTCCGTTAAAACGATATGCTATTGGTAAATGACAATTGCACGACACCACCTTGTGGTCAAAGTCATCACTACTCAAAGCGGGTCATGGGCTCTTATGGAAGTCGATGCAATCGCCACCTGGATTTCAAAAATGTAACTACTCAAAACAAGATGGCGCGTAACGGAAAAATGTTACACTAAATTTTTTTCCAACCCCGATAAAGAAGTTTCACTTCAACAACATAACATCACGACTTTATTCCTCGAACGATAAGACACAGGTGTGCATAAAGTTCACCCACATTTCGCCAGTTATGTTTAAGTCTCGTGCTGTAACTGGGAGAAAGCTTATTGCCTCTAACTGGGCACAAATCCAGACTTCGGGATGCTACTGAGAAATTGCAGATGGAAAAACAAAATGACACTTTGTTCGACTATCTAGGAATTTCTCGTGTATCGTGGGTGCGTTAACAAACATTCAAACTCACATATACAAACAGCCAAACCCCGAAGGACTACACTAAATACAAAAAATAAATAGTTAAATAATAAAATGAAAGAAGCGCCAAATAAATTATACCTCCCCTATTACTTATTTACTATAATTAAACACACAGTGTTCTTCCTCCTCTCTCCTACTTACTTTTACTTTGCTGTGCCCTGTCGGGGTCTACAACGGCTCTTAGCTTTAAGCCTTTCATTAACATCTTATTTTTTACCTTGTGGAACGCAAATAAATATGAATATGAATACCTGTAGGCCATACAAATATATGTTCCGTGTGGGAATCGAAACCATGGCGTACAGCGCAGCAGTCAATCGCTCAGCCACTGCGCCAACGGTGTCGTTTAAATATCAGCTGTAGCGCTTTCAACTACAAGCCTTAGGCAGTTCCCTCCACCAGTTCATACAATCTAAAAAGTTCTACATCGACTATCTAACGCGACTGCTAAGCATGTGGTCCTGGGTTCGATTCCCGGGTGGAATAATGTGTTATTGAGATTTTTGATGAGGAATTTCTTAGTAGCAGCCCGAAGTCTGGATGTGTACCTTTGTGGTAGATGGAAATTGGCTCACCTCATATTTCATGTGACCTAAAGAAAACCTAACTGGTGAAATATGGTTGTACTGTAGGCACGCTTCTGCCCAACACCTCGGGGACACACAGGCGTGATGTAACGCCGATGCTAAACAGAACTGTCAGACGCGACCCTGAAATTTCACTGAAACTAAAAAACTCCACGAGGACGTAATATAATGACGTAGTCAACTGAGTGCGCATGCGTGAAATTTAAAAATAGAACAGTCTATATTGATACAGATTCATTAGCAACTCGACTATGACCCTGACCTGACATTGTTTACTTCAATTTGATTGTTAGATCACGGGGAATGTGTATACAGGTTGGGTGGGACGTACAAACTGATACCATGAATTCAGTACATGATTTTGTACCCCTAACTTTGAAAATTTTCGTCGGATTTTTTTCTTTTTTTGTATGGTTCCGTATCTCATGAGGAGAAATCTTAACCCTTACAGGATCACTTGGATGTGCCACTGATACGATGACTTCAGTACATGATTGGACATCCCAGCATAGAAATTTTATGGATTTTTCCTTTTTTTCATGGTTCCGTAACTCCAGAAAAATCCATCAATCAGCAACTTTTAGGGACCACTCCGATTTCCGTCTGTCTCTAGCGTGCCAAGACCCATTTTCCCTAGAACGCGTTGAGGTATCAAGTTAAAATTGATATCAAATACCTTGCGTATTTGATATCAATTTTAACTTGATACCCTCTAGAGTCCCTTGGATGTCAAGAAACTCAAGCTCAAGACCAAGCAATAAAAAAACACGGCCATTTACACAACGCATTTTGATGAAATGAATAAATCGAAACCTATCAGGTCAAGACAAGAACCAAGGTCTCACAGCACAAGTAAAGGAAATCGTAAAAAAAAACAAACTTATCGGGTAGGTCCGGTTGACCTAGAATCAAAATTTTGACGAGAAGCAAGGTAAAGGAAAACTCACAGCACAAGTATAGGAAAAAGTCCAAAAAATTATGATCTGTAATTTAATTATTAGGTAACGATTACAAACTTCCATTTGCATTTGATGTATGGGAAAATTTTCAGTGTGTGTGAGCGTGTGTGCGTGTGTGTGTGGGTGTGTGTGGGTGTATGTGTGTGTGTGTGTGTGTGTGTGTATTCATCGATTATGAATTTCGTACTGAAATCGGACAGTGGAAGTAAGGTAGACAGTCGCTCCATTTAAAATACTGGTATTCCATTGCATCAGTTTAGACCTCAACATAATTGGGAAAAGTCCAGGCAGATGATACGTTTAGAAGTTATGAGGTAACAGATGAACAAACATACATACATACCGATCAAAATTATAACCTTGCCGTAGTCGAGTAATAGAAGGCTGATGTTATATGTACTGCAAACAACAGTCCTATTATAGTCTGTTCCAAATTAATCAAACAACATTACATAAGAACCTATTGTTTCTATTTGCTCAAGACTTCTCGCGTCATACAGTAGATATACTGGGGCATATAAGGGTTCTATAGGAGGAGCTCGTGGCTAAAAACAAAAGCCGCACGGTTCAGCTTCGCATCGCTCAGTCTATGGATGGGTGACCGTTAGTGGCATATCGAGACTCCTCAGAGACGCACGGAGGGGTCTTGTTTTGTAATTAATGGTCACCCATCCACGAACCGACCTCGACAAATGTAGTTTAACTATCGATCGACCCGTGCGGCTGGTATACTCATTCGACCCGTGCGGCTGGTATACTCATAAGTTCAAAAATGTGTTTCGCAACGATGCTATCCTTCACCGGTGTTAGTGATGTCTAAGATAAACTTTGAAATGTACGAGTTACAAAAAAAATACCCAAATCGGTTTGCCTATAATATTTGAAGAGTTCCCTCGGTTTCTCCAGGATCCCATCATCAGACCTAATTTGTAGACAAGAGTATACCCTTTTAAACAAAAATATAATTTAAAAAATCGGTTCGCAATTGACGGAAGAATCGGTGAACATCATCCTCCTGCCCTTATCCCAATTTATTTGGGGTCGGCGCAGCATGTTTTCTTCTTCCATAGATCTCTACTTGCCGTCATCTCAATAGTCACCTCTTTTCTAGCCATATCACCTTGCACGCAATCCATCCAACTTTTCTTTGGTCTCCCTCTACTCTTGTAACCCTCTACATTCATTCTCAAAACTTTCCTCACAACGTGATCCTCATTCCTTCGCATCACATGCCCATACCATGACAACCGATTTCCACACAACTTCTCGGTCACAGGCACCACTTTCAGACTTCCTCTTACATACTCATTTCTTATTATATCCATTCGCTTAACACCACACATCCCCCTCAGCATTCTCATCTCAGCTGCACGTAACTGCCTTTCATTCATTCCTTTTGCCGCCCAACATTCTGATCCATACACGACAGCAGGAAGAATCGGTGAACATACAAAAAAAGAAAACATACACACAGTCGAACATAGTAGTCTGTTATACTAACACATGTGTACATAATGTAGTCACACAATGAATTGGAAAAATCACATTGGTACCAGCCCGGATCTGAACCCATAACTGCAAGCTTGAGAGGCGAAGGGATAACCACTCGACGATCACGACATCGCTTATAGTTATTAGGAGAACAACAGATTGATTCCTGCATAAATATAAATGTACTAATTGAACCTACTTCACACAAACATCAGTGTGCAATTGAATATTAATTCATATAAAAAACAATAAAAAACAATTGAGATATCATTAATGGGCTCTCAAACTTACGTCATTTAAGAACTAACTGTGCCCACCAATAAAAAATCTTTACCGTCTTTACCAAAAACACGTTATATTAATCTAAAATAAGGTTTAGGTAGTAAGGATATTTCGTTGTAAATGAATGAATAATTGGAATAACAGTTTTGGTAAAAAAATTTATTAAAAGTAACTTTACATATACTACTCTACTATACTCTTGATTTCGAAATCTTTGACAGGCGTTACGGGTACTCAGAAGCCCGAAAGTCTGACGAACAGTCTTACTTAGGGGTATCGTGTTGTCCAGTAACTGGGTTGTGGAGTACAGATAGGCAGTCGCTCCATGTAAAATACTGGTACTCAGCTGCATCCGGTTAGACTGGCAGCCGACCTCAACATAGTTGGGAAAAGGCTAGGCAGATGATGCCTTTTCCCCGAGGAGGTAGACAGAAACTACATAACGCCACCTGCTACGATCTTTACATACTCCTTTTGCTTCGTTTACGTTCATACATTAGTAACACTAGAACGAATTTCTTGCGGGAAGTTTACCAACTGAAAACGTCGACAACTTGTACCGACCGACGCGACGTCAGCACATCAAGCTACCCCAAACTTTCAAAATTTCCCAATTGAATATGAACCCTAAAGTTTTGTAATAAAGCTGAAAAACTATCAAAGAAATTTGACATATTGGGGTAGCTTGATGTGCTGGCGTCTGTACTAAGATTGAAACAGCGCGGCAGCGCTTCTATATTACGTACGTGAAACTAATTTCTTTTGACTAATAAATACATTTTATTTTTAAAACGTTGCCCGACATTATGAATTTCTCCTGTGTCGTGGCTGTATTATCATTACAAACGTATAAAGTCACATACACAAACAGCCAGACGTGGAACTACTACCTGTAGGCCATACAAATATTTGTTCCGTGCGGGAATCGAACCCACGACACGCGGCGCGGCAGTCGATCGCTCAGTCACTGCGCCAACCGTCCCTTCGAATTATAAAATAAAATAAATAATAAATAAATATTGCTGGACAATCCACACAGTATCATCTAGCCCCAAGCTAAGCAGAGCTTGTGTTATGGGTACTAGATGACTGATATACTTAATACAATACATTACATAGATAGATATTTTTATTATATATAGCAAATACCCAGAACACCCGGAACAAATATTTGTAGATCGTACAAACATTTGTCCCAAGGCGGGAATCGAACCCGCAACCTCTTGCGTCGCAGGCGGACCTTCGCCCGCCGCGCCACATCGGTCGTCAAAAGGCAACGTTTTTAAAAAAGAAGAAAGAATTTGTCGTTTTTCGATTGGTAAACTTCTCGCGAGAAATTCGTGTTAGGGCTAGAAGTCCCACACGCACGCCAGTTGCGATTACTACATACCTGAACCTTTTTGAAGAATATCACTATTGAAATCTTTTTGTTCATATAAAAATATAATATAATATAATAATGCTGGACAATCCACACATCATCATTTAGCCCCAAGCTAAGCAGACCTTCTGTTATGGGTACTAGATGACTGATATACTTAATACAATACATTACATAGAAAGATATTTTTTATTATACATAGAAAATACCCAGAACACCCGGAACAAATCTTTGTAGATCTTATAAACATTTGTCCCAAGGCGGGAATCGAATCAGACGAAAAGGTTATTACTGACATAAATTTAGATCAGAATGTTACAGGAGAGTGATGTTAAGTCAAACAAACAATGTTTCTACGTCAACTGGCGATAACCAGTTAAATACTGATAAGGCGGAGTACACACGCTCATAAAGGTATTACTTCAAGACTATTATTTGAACAATTTCAATGCGGCATTTAAATTGTTCAAATTTTATTGTATTTTAGAAGTGATAACGTTCCGTACATCACAATTTAACTCTACAGCAAGCCTAGAAGAGGAGCTCGTGGCTAAATAAAAACAGCCGCACACATCAATCGAAGTATCAGATATTGCCGGGGTCAGTTTGCGGATGGGTGACCGTTCGTAATATATCGATACTCCTCCGTGCCCCGGAAAGCAGGCTAAGCCGTTGGTCTCGGCTGTCCTTAGTAGATCTTTGATAGTCGTTACGGGTAGTCAGAAGCCCGAAAGTCTGACAACCGCGCTTACCAAGGAATTTCGTGTTGTCCAGTTAACTGGGTCGTGGAGGTCAGATAGGCAGCCGCTCCATGTAAAATCCTAGTATTAAGCTCTGGATAGACTGGGAGCCAACCCCAATGTAAATGGGTAAAGGTTAGGCAGATGATGGCTGGAATACATCGACGCACAACCTGATACCATGAGTTCAGGTACATGTCATGTTTTTCTTTTCATTCTTTTTGAGTGAGTGAGAAAATCTTACGCCATTTTTTCTCACGGAACCCTCTAAAATACATTAAGAGTTCCGCTCCCCAACAGAACGCAAAAAATCCATATAAATGTTAAGTAAATAACATATTTGACACATATGTCTCTGTTTTAATCTTATTTAAGATCTAAATGTTATATAAGATTATTATTCATTACTGTTGTGTCTAAATACGACAAATATTTTATATAAAAGCCATTAGTTTTTAAAATTTCGACTCAGTTACGTTCCGTGATCGCCATTTTGACCCAGAAAAGGATCTTTAATTGATTTTAATAACGTTTTAATTAATACATTTGTGTTGTGGCAACTAATAGTGTGACCAAGTAAGTTTAACTAATTTCTAGCAGGCGCCCGCCACTTTGTGGGTAGGTACGATAAAAGATAATAAATTATATTTAGTCCGTCAGTCAGCTATTAAAAAAAATGTGAGACATGTTTTTTGGCATCACAGCGGGCCCTATCGGAAGAATTATTTTAATTTATATTTTTTTTATTTCATTTTGTATTGTACAGGTTTTAAATTCTTTTTCCTTTGTGTTTTTACTATCTAATAGTGTCTAGTGTCTCAAATAAATCTTTTTTCTTTCTTTCTTTCTATTTTTTACTTCCTTATATAACGCATTAACCAACCAACTGTTTAGCGAAAGTTTCTCCAAATGTTGTTCGAAACTTTTCGCTATCAAACCTACCCAAACTGATATGACTATCGGCACTATAATTGTTGAGTTCATAGTCCACGTGCTAGTAACCTCGTGAGCAAGATCGAGATACTTTTTAATAAAGCATTATTATTATTTAAATTTCTCGGTTCTTTTTTGTCCCCAGCCCAGCGCTCTCAACTTGAAGTCTAAAGACTCAGAAACCACGTCAAGAAAAGTGTCTTTTAAGGCTAAGACGTTGTTTGAGAATGGAATCACATGAGAAGAACGTGTACACAGTGGGGACAGACCTGGACCAAGACCTGGCCCCCACCAGAACTGTTATTATGGAAATGAATACCGGAGGTGAGTTTCAAAACTATTTATGTGATTCTGAATCCCTAAACCATAGGTTTCTGGGTATGAGGAACAGGTTATAGAATTCCTCATCCACCATTGAAAAGGCAGGATCCTCCGCGGGTATTGTGTGTGGTGGGCTACTGCCTGACAGTTGTTGTCGGATTCTTGTATACATGTTCAACCCCGCGGATAACATTAATATCGCGATGTAGGATTTTCATTTCAGATTTAGTTTGTATGTGGCGTGATAGATGTCGCTACTGGCTTTTTAGGTCAATCACACTGTCCTCACTTTCTAGTGAGGATAAAAGCCACTCAGAGGGCAGTTGAGTGTGCTCTGCTTACCCTGCGGGATTGAATCAGAAATGAAGAGATCCGCAGGATTAAAAAAAAAGATTTTATGCTTAGTCCGTCTTTTGGCTAGACGGACTCTTGCTTTCTTTAAACATTCGATAACAAATGATTTTAGTTCCGATACTAAATTACTTATAACAAGCCAGTTAGTACTTCAGTGGTAATGAAACCAGTATAAACTGACCGCGCATCCTGTTGACATTCGAAACTACACTAGGCCAGCTCAAGGTCAAACCGATACTTCTGACATGCCTCGTCTACTCCTGCAACCCATCAAAAACCCTCTGCTAACCTCACCATTATTTACAGCGAACGGCATAGAAGCCGCCGAGCCGAAGCATCAGCTGAAAGACCTGGATGATCTCCTGCCGTATGTCGGAGACTTCGGCTGGTACCAGCGAATCCTGTTCCTGCTGATGATACCTTACTCATTCTTCTTCGCATTCGTGTACTTCGGACAGATTTTCATGACTGTGGTGCCTGAAGAACACTGGTGTTATGTGTCAGAGCTGGGGAATCTGACTGTTGAGGAGAGGTAAGATATATTTTTCTACAAGCACTACGCCATGGATCTCATTACTTTTCTTTTCAAACTTTAACGTCCCATCCACCCCCTTTGTAGCGTAGTTTTGAGACAACAGTAAAGCTTATGTCACTCGCTGATAATGTAGCTTTCGATATATGAAAGAATTTTAAAAATTGGTTATTTAGTTTTCGAGTTCATCCATTAGAAAAAACACACAAATGTTTCTTCTTCATTATTATAATAACATTAGTTTGTCACGTCATCTTTATAAAGAAATTTCTCGACGTCTGATCGACACTTCGCGTGACCAGAGGGCTGGCTCATTCTTTGCCCAAAGAATTAGTATTGCCATCCAACGTGGCAATGCTGCCAGTCTTTTGGGCACGTTTCCAGATGACAGCGATGCGGAGGAATACTTTGACGCCTGAGTGTCCTGGTCGGCTTTTTTATTTTTTTTGTTTTTGTAAATATGTATTTAGTTAGTTTTCTGGTATAATTGTATATATATTATGTGAATATCTATTAGTTTAGACTAGCTTTTTTCTGTAATTTCATCCGTGCGTTTTTTTCCGCTTGGTACCCGTATTATCATATGTTACTCCTTATAACATTACTTAATTGCCTTTGAAAATCCTGCCAAAATCGGTTGAGCCGTTTCGAATATTAGCCAAAACAAAAGCACAGACAGAAAGACAAAAAAACCTTGGTTGTTATTGGGTTTTTTAATCTGGAATTTCACAATGGCAGCTCGGCGTCTGCATTTGTGCTCGATTGATAGCAATAGGGTCGCTCCCTATTACATGGGACCTAAACATACCATAAGAAGACGTCTGTCTAACGCGCTTTGGGAAGACAGAAGTGATATTTTGGCGTTTTTACTCTTCTTTTTTAACCGTCGTTATAATGATACATGATTTTTGTGGACCTATGCGCGGCGGGTGAAGGTCCGCCTGCGACGCAGGAGGTAGCGGGTTCGATTCCCGCCTTGGGACAAATGTTTGTACGATCTACACAGATTTGTTCCGGGTTTTCTGGGTATTTGCTAAATGCTATGTATAATAAAACATAATCTATCCATGTAATGTATTGTATTAAGTATATCAGTCATCTAGTACCCATACCACAAGCTCTGCTTAGTTTGGGGCTAGATGATGCTGTGTGGATGGTCAAGCATTATTTATTTATTTAATTAGCCACTGCAGCCTCATCTCATATTAACACCTTAAAAGCCCGGTGGCCGACAAACAATACGTTTTCTATTGTGTCTCGTTGTCTGGCAGTTAAGGTGTTAAATACCAATTGCTATAAAGTTGCTGATATACTTCCGTCCTTACCACCCGCAGACGCCACCTCTCAATCCCCTTCATCAACAACAAGTATGATAAATGCTCAGTCTACGACGTCAACTGGACCTCAGTGCTGCTGAACGGGACCCTGGACCCCAACCCTGATTGGGGCGTCAAGAAGTGTGAGCAGAAGTGGGAGTTTAACTACACCGATGTGCCCTATGAAACTATTGCTTCTCAGGTAAATATTACTGAATTAACACCTTTTCTGCCAGAAAACGAGACACAATAGAAAATGTATTGTTTGTGTAACGTGTTATGCTTACATTAATAGGGTAGTGGCCTTAAAAATTCTGCTTGGTCCGAAAGTTGGATTACTCAAAAATACTGGACACGTATTTTTTCTTTTGTCTCGTAAACCAAAAACGACGACGATATAATGCGTTGAATTTCGCGTGATGTCACGCCGTGCTACACTTTTTATGTAAAAGTGACGTCACAAGCCCCTTCCCCTGAACTTTGATGTGCTATATCTTTGTCACCTTTTATTGATTTGAGTAAACAAAAAATACGTGTCCAATATCTTTTGGTAATCTAACTGACGGACCAAATAGACTTATTATATTTTTACCTAGGATACCCTATTGGTGTTGTGATGGCCCCGTAGTTTAGGCCTCTTGTATAATATATTATAAGTACCTGGATGACCGAGATTTGCTCAGATAAAACGACGTTTTATACGTACCTGGACTTACAATGAATATATCAGTCAGACGGATTGGCGATTTCAGACTTAAATGATTAATCCGGCTTGATGATGATTAATGCTTGTGCCTTCTCTGTATGAAACCTTTGATTACTGCTAATGTTCAACTCATAGGCGAGGACGCTGGCACCCCAAACACAAGTTAAATCTTACATTGGGTGCCAGAGCTCATCGAAAACACTCTTTTCTCTAGTTATAACGCTGCATAGTGTCTAGATAAGTGTTTCTTGTACAATTATTGAAGGTAATATTTTTTTTGTTTTTTGATAGAGACGACGAATTTTTTTGAATATTTTCCTCGTCTTTTTCCTTCGCTGCTTGGGTCCAGAATCATGCAATGAACTCATGGTATCAGTTTGTGGGGAGTTATCTGCTCTGTTCTCTTTATGGAATGGGCTTCTAGCAGTTTAGCCTTCAGGGTTATTTACTGCTTAACCGAACTTTCCTGTGTGTCCTCCAGCCAGGTTTCAACTCTGTACTTAGGTATTTAAAGACTATTTTAGTTTGAATATAACCGTCCTTCTTTTACAACAGCAAGGCTGGGTGTGCGAGCGAGACGACTATCCTGCGACTGCCCAGGCTGTATTCTTCTGCGGTGCCATAGCTGGAGGGTTTATATTTGGATGGGCCGCGGATAAATATGGAAGGATTCCGGCTTTGATTGGTGAGCTCACAAATATATATTTAATCTATAACATCATCGTCATCATTTACCTTACCTTTTCCCAACTATGTTTTGATCGGCGTCCAGTCTAATCGTTTGCAGCTGAATACCAGAATATCACATGGAGCGACTGCCTATCTGACCTCCATAACCCAGTTACTGAACAACATACCCCTACCCCTTGGTAAGACTGGTTGTCGTACTTTTGGTCTTCTGACGACCCATAACAGAAGACAGCCTTGACTAATGACTTTGCTTCCGAGGCACGGACGAGTCTCGATATGAAAGGAAAATTCACAGATTGACCTCGGTAAGCGTAGCTTAACCTTCGATCGACCCGTGCTTTTACTTAGCCACGATCTCCTCCATGTTGGTTAATAAACGTTGTTATTATTATTCTCATTTCAGGAGCCAATCTAGCTGGTTTTGTCGGTGGTCTGGGCTCAGCATTCACCAACACGTTCTGGACGTTTTGCGTGTGCCGCTTCATCGTTGGACTGGCCTATGATAACTGCTTCATCATCATGTACATTGTTGGTGAGTTAGTATTGACTAGCGGTCCCTCAGTGGTCGACCATTTAAGACTTTTTCTCCATATAAACTTTAAATATGCCAAATCTCACACTCCACTGTGCGCACAAGGTTCTTGAAAATGGATCCGCAGTTTTCGCTCCACATTATTATGTCGTTATATATCATCATCATCATCATCATCGTCAGGCTATACTAGTCCACTGCTGGACATAGCCCTCTCCTAATGAGCGCCATAGCGCCCTGTCTTCAGCTTGCCGCATATATAATATGTTGTTATATAAAAGCAGTTCAAAACTGTCTTACTAAGAATATAACTATGATACGGTATGGTTTACGGCACGGTTGGTACAATGGCTAAGCGATTGGCTGCTGCACTACGTGTCGTGGGTTCGACTCCCCCTTGGAACAAATATTTGTTCGGCTTTCATAGTTGTTCCGGGTCTGGCTGTTTGTGTATGTGAGTTTAAATGTTTGTTAAGTTTAAACGCACCCACGATACAGGAGAATTTCCTAGTGTCCAACGTTAAGAAGCTGGTAAGGGCACCAAGTCATTTATGTTAGATTATAACTCAGACATTTCATAATCCTCCTTCTTCTTCCAGTTCTTGAATACGTGGGTCTGAAATGGCGGACCTTCGTAGCCAACATGTGTATAGCGATCTACTTCACGTTCGCTGCCTGCCTCCTACCGTGGATAGCGCTATGGGTAGCTGACTGGAAGACTTACACATTGATCATCAGTGTACCATTGGCGTTAGCTATACTGACTCCATGCGTGGTTCCTGAAAGTGCACGGTGAGTGGTCCTTCTAGGGAGTTTGTTGCGCCACTACTTCCACACAAAAACACTAGGAAGTGGTGAAGTGCGGGCGTTTTGGGGGACTGACTGAAATTTTGAAGTTATTTTCTCAATTTATTAACTTTAGCAATACAGAACCCTTGTGTAATTTCAGATGGCTCATCTCTCAGGGACGTATTGAAGAAGCAATCAAAATAATGCAGAAATGTGAACGGATCAACAAGAAGAAAATTCCTGATGCAGTTATTGACGAATTTAGGGTAAGACTCATTGATCAGCCCCAATATTCTCCTTCTGTCCTTATCCCAATTTATTGTTCGAACCCAGTACCTCATACTCAGTTATTAATACCACTATCGTTCTTCTCAGGTAACCGCCACAGAGATAGCACGAGCTGAACAGGAGTTCAAGAACTACAGCGTCTTAGATCTGCTGAGAACCCCTCGTCTTCGTCGCCACAGCATTCTCCTCGTCGTGATATGGATGTCCATAGCCATGGTCTTCGATGGCCACGTCAGGAACGTGGGTTCTTTGGGCTTGGACATGTTCAAGACCTTTACAGTGGCTACTTTCACAGAGTTCCCTGCTGATGTCCTGTTGATTCTGATTTTGGATATGTGAGTAGACCCTCATATTGACCTTTGCTTTTTTATTAACCTATACTGTCCCACTGCTGGGCAAAGGCTTCTCCTAAGTCCTTCCAAGTATTCTTTTCCCATACCACCTGGTACCAGCCCTCAGAGTATGCGTCTAGGTCGTCCCCAGCTCTGCCTGGATCCGGGCTCGGCGGCATCGTCCATGCTTCGTCTTCGGGCATCCATTGAGTGGAGACTTTTGCCCAACTGTCTCAGTGCATGCAGCTCACGTGACCTTCCCGATCCCATTTGCGTGTGACAGTCTTCTTACCTTTCTTTGCAACCGACTTAAAAAAAAGAGGAGTAGAGGTACCCTGATGATGACAATAGGCTCATCCCATGGTGAGCCAATTGCCGTCAATGGGGTACAAATCCTGATTCTGAGCTGCTGGAAAATTCCTGGTGGAAAAACCCATTTTTGTTTTCCGTCTTGGGAATCGAACCCGGACGCACAGCCATTGCACTTGCAACCACTAGACCAACTTAACGTTGTCTTCTTTTGATTTCAGTCTTGGACGTCGCTGGCTTGCATTTGGTACTATGGTGCTCAGTGGAATCTTCAGTTTGCTTGCGACTGCTGCACCAATTGGTAAATATTGACAAATAATTCATTTTATTGCTCTATTGCTAGTCGATGTTAAAAGTTGAGCATCGCTTTTCGAGGTCAGTCTATGGATGGGTGACCACCCTTCTCATATCGATACCCCTCCGTGCCTTGGCTAGAATATTAAGCTGTAGGTCCCGGCAGCGGTGTGTGGTAATGATTTCTACTACTTACTGTCCAATTATTATTTCTTTGGTCTAGTTTTGACATCCTCAAGTATGTCCCCCGCCCTGAGGTGGTCTGTTGGACTCCTACTGACTAAAAATCACTCGGTGTTCGCTTCCTATACTTGCACCGGGGATGATGGGAATTTGTCCGCCTTCCACGATCCCCGGCTAGTCTCTGCGGGCCACCTCAGGTCTGCGAGAGGAGTCAGAAGATATCCCCCACGACGCGCAAAAACGCCGCACCAATTACAGCTCAGTGGCACCTTCACAATTTCGTCTCTGAATACACGAAGAACCAACAACCGCTGGGGTAAACGTGTTCTTGAGTGGAGACAGCGACTCGGCAAACGTAGTGTAGGTCCCTCTAACCAAGTGGGATGACGATCAGCGAAAGACTGCTACAGCAGATGCTGGGATGCTGAAGACAGGGTGCTATGGCGCACATTAGGAGAGGGCTATGTCCAGCAGTGGACTAGTATAGCCTGATGATGATGATAATGATAAACGTTCCTGAGTGGGGATACCTTCATAGATGCCCTCCGCCTTTACTGAGACCTGACTGTATCGTAGCTTCTACCATTAATGCTTTCTCTCCCCCAGGAATCGCGTCAGCCTCCCTCGCCATCATAGGCCGGTTTGCAGTCAACATATCGTTCAACATCGGAATGCAATATGCTGCTGAATTACTACCAACAGTCGTCAGGGCTCAAGGCATTGCACTCATTCATATAAGTGGCTATGTGGCTACTATACTGACACCCTACATCGTTTATATGGTAAGTTATAGTAGGTGGCAGATAGTAATAACAAATGGTGTTAGTATTTTATTATAGTGGTAGTAAGTAGTGATAGTAGAGATACTGATAGTGAGTGGTGATAGTGATAGTTGATGGTGATAGTGGTGATAATGACAGTAAGTGATAGTTTATGATACTCGTAATAGTAAAGAAACTGATAGTGACTGGTGATAGTGATCGCTGATGGTGATAGTGATGATACTGATAGTAAGTTCTAGTTGATGGTGATAGTAGAGATACTTATAGTTAGTGGTGATAGTGATAGCTGATGGTGATAGTGGTGATACTGATAGTAAGATATAGTTGATAGTGATACTACAGATACTGATAGTGAGTGGTGATAGCAATAGTTGATGGTGATAGTGGTGATACTGATAGTAAGTAGTGATAATAGATAGTGGTGTTCTACTCGTCATGTCAATTACAATCAAATGTTTTTCTGACTAAAGTACATTTTATAGTGGTAGTATATTGTAATTGTAGATATTAAGTAGTGATGGTGATAGTAGCTAGTGTTAGTGGACTGTATTAGTAATAGTCAGTTGTGATAACAATACTAGATAGTGGCAGTTAGTAGCAGTTAGTGTCATATGTATATAGTGACAGTTAATTTTGATAGTAATAATATTTAGTGATAGTAGTGATCGTAATAATAGATAGTGATAGTTGTGATTGTCATATTCATATCTTTATTTGCATTCCATAATGTGTGAGGATCTTACAATAGGCTTAAAACTAAGTTACAATTCCGTAATTGTAACTTAGCTTTAAGCCTATTGTATTGCATTGTTGTGCCCTACAGGATCCGTATCCTGTAGGGCACAACAAAAAAGAATAAGATTAAATTTGAAATAAAATTAGAATGAATACTTAAGTAATTAATGACCACATTTTAGAACTTGTCCGTAAAATTAATTAACTAAATTATAACAACTATTTTAATTGAGATCAGGCAGACGTCATACCATATACATTATAAGATAATATAAAAATTAAACTATTTCAAAATAATAACTGTAATAGTAGATAGTGATAGATATTTGTGATATTAATACTGTTGTTTAATCTTTTCAGGCCACAATAGCAAGAGAGATCCCTCTACTAATACTGGGCACTCTGGGCATCTTCGGAGGCTGTCTCTGCCTGTTCCTACCAGAGTCTATGGGCAAAGAAATGCCTCAAACTATACAAGATGGCGAGCAATACGGACTGGATCAGAAGTTCTGGGATTTCCCATGTTGTAATAGGTAAGTTTAAAATACTTGGCGAATGACTTTTATAATAGCTTACAACCTAATGATGAGTTTCAACTTGCTATAAATGCATACATACATATATGCGTAAACACACGCCTCTTTCATAAGTTTCTTCCGTAGGGGGTAGGCAGAAACTACAGAACGCCATATGCTACGATCCTCACATACTCCTTTTGCTTCGTTTACGTTTATACATCTCAACACGCACGCATGCCCGGTTGCGAGAACTACGCACCTGACCTTTCTGATAAACATCACCAAAACTACGTATTCGCCTTAAAAGAGTCTGTGACTTTTGAAGCCATTCTACGTCATTTATTTATTTATTTACAGTTAATTAAAACGGCACAGGTCCAATTACAGTAATTAACATAGAATTATAAATAATAAAAACAATAACATAGTTGACATCTATTTGCCGTCATCTCAATAGTCATCTTTCACACAATCCATCCAATGTTTCTTTGGTCTCCATCACCCTAGTAACCCTCCACATTTATACTCAAAACTTTCTTCACAAAATACTCCTCATTCCTTTGCATCACATGCTCATTCCATGACACCCAATTTCTTTGGGGGTATGAGGAACAGGGTCTAAAGTTTCTCATCCCCCATAGAAAAGGGAGGATCCTCCGACCGGATGGGTGTAGTGTCTTGTGGGCAACTGCCCGACGGTTGTTGTCGGGTTCTTGTATACATATATGTTCAATCGCTCGGATAACTTTGATATCGCGATGTAGGAAACGTCAGATTTAGTTCGTATGTGGCGAGATAGATGTCGCTACACTTCCACACAGCTCCTCTGTCACAGGCGCCACTTTCATACTTCTTCTTATCACATATTGTTTCGGCTGGTGTGTTTTGCTCTTCAATAAAACTAAGTGGACTGTGTAAAAATGATATATTACGGAAATACAGAATAAGAACTATGTGCCGCTTGCTTGTGAGATGTAACGGACACAGGCGGGTGGCCGGCGCGCCTCACCCTCCCTACTGTCGTCCGCCGCGGCCAGTGGCGGATTAAGACTACTTGATGCCCTCAGCAATCCACGCCTGTGATCCCTCTATCCATATATCAACTAGAATCAGTCTATAAACCTTTACCGCCTAAAAACATTAGTTGTGCAATACGCGCGAATTTTCAAATTAGACCTAGAAACTTTTTTTGGTGTGGTTTTTGTTGACGTGTGAGTGAGAGGTGATGCCCTAAGGACGGATTGTTTTGTGCTTCTTCTGGTGCCCCCCAGAAGTGATGCCTTAGGAAAATGCTTAATTTGATTAATGGTTAATCCGTCAACGGCGTCACGGACCCATGACGAACACGTAGCAATACTTTCCGTAATTAATTAAGTACGTACATTGTTTACAGGAAGAAGAACAAAACGCAGAAGAAGGAATCTCGTAAGAACTGAAGATAAATAAATGAAGGTTATTTTGATCATTAACTGAATGATGTTTGTAAAATTATATTTATTTTGTCTTATACCTTTCACAGTTTGTTAATAAAATACATGAGAAATACGATTTTTGTTATTACTTTACCTGTTTTTGCGATCATATAATCAATACGGATAGCATGGTGGCTGAGCGATTGACTGCTGCGCTGCGTGTCACGAGTTCGATTCCCGCACGGAACCTGTATTTCGATGGCATACCAGGTAGTTGTTACAGGTCTGGCTGTTTGTGTATGTGACTGGGCAACACGGACAAGAGGTATCGTGTTGCTCAGGATGGGTTGTGGATGTCAGATAGACAGTCGCTCCATGTAAAATATTGGTATTCCGCTGCAGCCGGCTAGACTGGAAGCCGAACCCAACATAGTTGGTAAAAGGCTTGGCAGATGATGACCTCCGTTCAAAATATTTGTATTTTACTCGTAAGAAGGTTACATAAAAAATAATTATGGGCAGCATAGACTGGCAGAGTTTGTGTTATGGGTACTAGATGACGGATATACTTAATACAATACATTACATAGATAGATATTTTTTTTATTATACATACCAATTACCCAGAACACCCGGAACAAATCTTTGTAGATCGTACAGACATTTATTTGTTTATTTAATACTTTAAGCACACAAATGTACAGAGGCGGACTTAATGCCATAAGCATTTTCTACCAGTCAACCTTTGGTTGATGAACAGTGGCAGGTGCAATTAGACATTTGTGCCAAGGCGGGAATCGAAATCTCCTGCATCGCAGGCGGACCTTTGCCCGCCGCGCCACATTGGTCGGTTGGGATATTACATCAGACTACTTCTACGACGGCTTAGGTTCTGAAATCTGTAATGTAAACCATGTAAACTTGAATGAGAACAGATAACATCACGCCTGTATTCTCCAAAGGGTTAGGCAGAGGTGTACAGTACACCCACATTTCACCAGTTATGTTTTTAAGTCCCATGTAATAGGGGATGAGCGTATTCAAATTCAAATATATTACTTCAGATACAAAGATATAATGTTTGTAGAAATATAACTTAGCATGATGTTAGTACTAGTATTATATTAACTTAATAATAAGGAACAGCTAAATCATGGCACACCAGTTCACTTAGATTAGTGGGTCTGAACTCTTATCCATCTCCGTAAGAGGGGAGAGTCCCATCGGTCTGAAAACATCTACCTCCCTCTACCATCTAACATCTATCGCTATCAACCGGGCACACGTCCAGACTCCAGGCTGCTACTGAGAAATTCATAATGAAGAATCGCAATGACATATTGCTCCACTCGAAAATCGAACTCATGACCTCATGCTTAGCAGTCGTGTGGATGAAAAAAATTAATAAAATAAAAATGCCTAGTGGAAGCGATGCCCGCAATAACAACATGTTGATAGTTGAAGATGTGTATGTTTTGAATCTAATATGGATGGAATCTGAAATAAATGAATTTTGTATCAATTTCTAGCCTTTTTTCGGCCAAAGAATCAGCATTGCCATTCAACGTGGCATGCCAGTCCTCAGGGCACTTTTCCCGTTGACAGTGATACGGATGAATTTTTCGATTCCCTGTGATTATTTATTTTATTTTATTTTTTCATGTATTATCTAATAGTTGTATCGTTGTTCAAGAAACAAAATCATATTTTGTTTTATTTTTATTTTATTTATAAGGCATTACACCTATTTTCAATGTTCACCACTTTAAACCGGGACCGGCCAATGTTTATCGAGTTTTATCTCAACAAATAAGATAAAACCGTTAAAAGTCGTAAACATATTGACATTGTTTATAAAGGAATTAATAAAAAATGTGAACTATAATGAATATCCGAACTCGATACGCTGGTAAACGTAAATATTGTGGTTTTGTGAAGTAGTGCAGGGAAAAGGTATATCGATAGTTCTGATATTCTGTAATACAACTTTTTTCTCGACGACTGATCGACACTTCGCGTGACCGGGCTGTCAACGGGAAAACTGCCCTTAATACTAGCAGCATTGCCACTGAATTTGAATGGCAATGCTGATTCTTTGGCCAATAAAAGGCCAGTCCTCTGGTCACATGAAGAGTCGACCAAACGCTTTGCGATGTCCCGAAATACTAAGTGGGTGGATCCCATCGCCCTAGTGTTTCAACCCCAGAAGGCTCAAATATATAACTCCCAATTAGGTTGTTATAATCACAAGAAATTTTGACATTTGAGATCAAACAACCTACCGTTCGTCCCGGCTGTCATTTGTAGATTTTTATGTATTTACGCTCAGTCAGCAGCCCTAAAGTCTGACAACCAGTCTTACAGTGTTAACCAGTAACTGGGGTGTGAAGGTCAGATTGGCAGTCTTTCCATGTACTACTGGTATTAATCTGCGTATGTTAGACTGGAAGCCGACCCCAACATAGTTGGGTAAAGGCTAGGCAGATGATATCATTTACATCGATAAAAACCACATAAGTCGCACTTAAGTCACAACACTAAACCGACGAAAATTTACAAACAAAACCGTTCGTGTTTCACTCAATACACATAAGTGGAATTCTTTCCATTGACCGACCAGTTTCTGTCAAGGGATGACCTGACTATGTTGACCAAAATCCTAACGCTGATCGTGCTGACCAGAGCTGTTCGGAGCACTATCTTGGAAGACCAAGCGATATACCATAAACCGAAATTGGACCGTAATAATATTGTCAACAAAGGTGTTTGGGTTCGAAATAAGTATAAAGACAATCTGTTCGACAAAACTAGAATCGGGGACTTTATTTTTAGAGAGAATTCATTGGAGGTGGATAACTTGCTCCAGAATAATTTCGATCCGTTTGGGACGAATTTTATGGAAGAAGCTCCAGCTGTGTCTAACTATATTACAAGGGCCAAAAGGGCGATACGGCGTAAGTAGATTTTTTTATTTAAATCAAATCAAATCATCTTTATTGTGGACTATAGGTATACATCATAAATACAGGTCTTAAATAATTAAAATAAGTTCAGCTATGTCCCGACGTTGAGGCATACAATATCATCATCATCATCATCCTCCTGCCCTCATCCCAATTTATTTGGGGTCTGCGCAGCATGTTTTCTTCTTCCATACACCTCTACTTGCCGCCATCTCAATAGTCACCTCTTTTCTAGCCATATCATCTTTCACGCAATCCGTCCATCATTATTATCCGTTGAGGCATACAATAATAAAATACAAATAGTTAAAACACAATTAGTCATATTATTCTCGATACGTTATTAAAATATTACAAATTATAAATAATGAAGTAATAAAATGTTATTGTTACAGGTATACGAAATAAGCGAATTAGAAAAAGTTTGAAGAATTGCATCGGCAAAGGATGCGAAACCTCTATCATAGAAGAACAAAATGAGCTTAGAAAAGATCCGGTGAAACGAGGAAATAAAGACAGTAGAACCACTTCATCATACAACGACTACCCTTACGAAGTCGCCATCTTGCTTAATAATAACAAAAGAGAGACCAGCACACCTAATAACAATATAGAACCCCTTGAAAATGATACCAATCTGAACAATTTGAGCAAAAGCATCGACATCATTGAAAAGCCTGAACTTTTGGAAGAAGCAAACTTAAAAGAAAATAACGATACGGATACTAAAAATACTACCTCACCGAAAAGAAGTATGAAATACGATTTAGAAAGCCAAGTCATTAAAAAAATGGAATTCACAGAAGACATGAATAGGACACAAGATAATAGTGATTACAATGAAAACAGAGTTATAGATAGAAATGTATTTGATAAAGACAATACTGTTTGGCATCAAAATGCACCGATACCTGATGTGAATGTCTACAAAGTGATACCAAAAGAACCTCAGAAGAGCAAGCCAGTTACTGAAAGAGGTCTTATTAAGGTTATATCTATGCTAACGAAGACGTTTAAGAAGATAATGAAACAACACAATGAAATCAAATATATTCATGAGAAAATAATTGATGTTAATGACCAGTTTGTTAAGAACGCGGATGCGATCACAATCAAAATACAAGATTTCGATACAAAATATTTATATTTATTAAAATTCCAAGATAAATTGAAGGCATTTGACGCAAGACTGGCCACGAAACAGGAGTATTTCAAAAACAAAGAAAGGGAAATGGCGAATAATTTCAAAGAGTTCGAAAATCAGCAAAATAAATTCTTGCAACAACAGCGACAGTTCTATAATATACAAAAGTTGATGCTTGCGCAGAACGAAAAGATTAATACCAAGCAAAACGTAATAGCGAAGACTCAAAGCGAGATATCTCATAGACAGAACAACTTTGCAAGAATACTGAAGAAAGCTAAGCAACTGTACTTAGAAAGCAAGAATCCAATAACCAAACTCAGTTCCAATTTAAAGAAACCCGTTCACAATCCCAAAATAGTAGCGCCAAAGACACATCTGAATCCAACGACACCATCGATTGAGTCTGTCAAAATAAACCTATTTTCGATACCAACGTCCAACAAGATTGAAAATCAAGATGACTTGATAATCAAAGAGAAAGACGATCAGACCATAGATGACTTAGTTTACAAATACTACTTCAATAATACTTTCATTGATACTGTGATGAAGAACAACGTCTTGAATAGCTTGATGAGTGTTTCTAACGCTCCTGGAGTGCCTAGACACGTGAAAACCAAAAGAAATCAGTTGGAGACTACTATTTTACTCCCGGTATATGAGAACAATGATTCAGGAGTCGTAGCTGGTAAGAATAGAGAGAGAAGATGGATCAATCATCATTCTAGACACAGGGGTAGAAGGAGAGAGCGTGGCAAATCAGGAATAGCTACTATACTCAATGCAACAGATGCTAAGTCAAGACATAGGGCCATTAATAATATCCCCAAAGAAACTCCGAAGGTGAAAGACGAATTAGACATAAAAATCAAGAACGATCCTTTTTTAACTATGGCGACGAATTTCTGCAATGAAATTCGTCAGAATTTAAATTCGCAAATGTTGAGATGGTGTGTTGAGAAAGCTTTGAGAAGACTGCAGGTTATCGGTTAGTATTTAATTTTGTTTTATTCTTTTATTTGCTAAGACTCAAGGCCAGTTCAGAAGGCTGTTCTTTGTAGATCTTTGCCAGTCAGTTTGACATCCCGAAAGTCTGACAACCAGTCTTACAAAGGCGTATCATGTTGCCTAGTAATTGTGTTGAGGAGGTCAGATAGGCAGTCGCTCCACGACTCCATGTAACATATTGCTATTCAGCTGCATCCAGCTAGACTGGAAGCCGACCCCAACATAGTTGGGAATGGGCTAGGCAGACCATGATGACTCAAGGTCAGTTTAGACTGTGCTTATTAAATATTAATTTAGCTTACTAGCCGAGCCAGCCACCTCGCGTTTCTGTGGAGAATGTATCTACCTCCTATAGTTTTTATTTCCACACACATTAAGACAAATTTCATAAAAATTGGATTAAACCTAAATGTTATCGTTCGGCTCTAAAATGCTGGCAACGTGATAAGCCTTTGGACCACCAAACAATAAACGCACGCGCGTGCCCTCCACGCCAAGCCTTTTAAATAAAAACGTTTAATTTCTTTGTTATCATGAATTTATCAATATCTGTGGTGTATTTTTATTTGTTTCATGCAAATGACTATGTACAAGAGTTTCAACTTTTAAGATATTTAAATAGACACACACAAAAGTAATGATTCAATTGATTATTTCGTGTTATAGTACTTAGAGTGCACCGCATTTTTAGTCACGTATTTGTGACGTTGGCGTACAGGGCATGCGTTCGTGACGATATTGGACAAAAGGTCAAAGCTTCGTTTGAAATTACAGATATAAACAGCGTTACAACGCTAGAAGTACCAAGGACCACAAGTGTACCAAAACTGTGGGACGCAAAGAAACCGAGACTACACACTAAATCAAGACCGTCTTTTACCGAATTCTTTACTAAACAGAGCACCGAACCTAGTACTATTAAGACGGAGCCGCCTACATCCACTACTACTACTGCTGTACCTGTTACTGAGACTACCGGTGAGATATTACTCAATACTTAATACAATAATACTACAAGTTACAACAATACTTGACTGCCTCGTTGTTCATGGGTTCACCCGGGAATGAACCCGGGTGGAGCAAAGAGCGCTAAGAAGCAGAAATGCAAGAAGAAGTGTACCAATTGCATGCCAATGACTTGCATTTGGTACACTTCCAAGACTGAAAACAGAAAAACAACACAGTTTACTTGGTTTGGTGGTCGCACAATTGACAAGTTCGACGTTTACATGTGGTTGCAAAATAATCGCGATATTTAAAACAAACAAATCAATCAACCGCAACGCTGGTATTCTGATTGGACCCGCTTTGATACAAAACAGAACCCCCCCCCCCCTACACCTCGAACAACTAGTACCATCTGCATCAGACCCACAGAAAAACCCAATAAAACCTTAATTTTTAACCACACAAAGATAGCGATAAGGCCACCAGCACTGTTCGCAAAAAAAAACAGACATTCCGTCCTCGCCGCCGAGGCCTGTCGCGACGACCCAGTCGATGCCCCCCTCCAGACCCTTTGCTAGAGCCAGCCCGCGAAGCTGAGCCGATTAATGATTAAAATGTCCCTAAATAATGGAACAATCTGATCCAGCCTGTCCCTTGCTGTCCTCTTCAGCGACGTCCTAAGCCGAGGTTCGTACCCCGCAGGGGGTACCCTTAGCGATAGTCGCTTAGTTTATAAGTTTTTTATGCCTGGCTGGAGGCCTTAATTTTAATCAAGCCCCCCACAGGTAAGTTCGGTTGAGCAGTAAACATCCCTGAAGGATAAACTGCGAGATGCCCATTCCAAAAAAAAACACAAAAAGATAAGGATGGTGATAATTTCCTTTTTCAATACTTCCCATTTAAGTAGTTAATTCAAATCTGCTACACTTGTAACTAAAGAAATATTAATATTGGTAGTTACTCCGAGTACGAAAGCGCCCTCATCATCAGCTCCAGCGACCATGAACTCAGTTCCAGTCACAGTAACTGAAAACACGACGACCGCAACGGGGCCTGCATTCTTTCCAGGTAAAAATACATTATTGATTTATAATTTTATTTCAGTACAAAGTCCATATAAAATTGTAAGCAAACCTTAAAACTATGTTTATACTGTAGCGACATCTATCTCGCCACAAACGAACTAAATCTGACGTTACATCGCGATATTAAAGTTATAAGCGAAATGTGGGTGTATAGCTGATCCTCTTCCCAACCCTTAGTGTGCCCCCTAAGGGTTGGGCGTAATGTCATGTACAGGCGTAATGTCATGTATAGATCTCCCTGTGTAAGCCCTTGGGAGCAGTAATCGACATTGCAAGCTTGTCCGTCGTGGATACCCACCGATACACGGACCAACACGGCAAAACTCAGCCTTTATTATATTATCATCTTCTTTTTCAGACAATGAAGACCTCGAAACCAATTTAAAGCAATATGGTAAGTCCGTTTTACAGTCAATTCTCACGATAGCAACACGTGAAATTCCAAAATTGCATAACTGAAAACTCTATTCAGAATTCCCTTTATTGGTTGATGTCCCTGTTAGCTGTTGGGCTATCATCACCCTACTGCCCTTATCCCAATTTATTTGGGGTCGGCGCATCATGTCTAATTCTTCCATACATCTCTATTGAACGTCATCTCAATAGTCACCTCCTTTCTAGCCATATCATCTTCCACACAATCCATACGAAGGAGTATTATATAAGAATAGTTATTTTACAGTTTTAGTGATTTTTTTTTTAAGTTGTTTGATGTGTATTGATTTACAGATAATATTTCTTTTACAGATACGAAGCCTGATCTTGAGGGAAACGTGTACTTCGATGGGAGTGTTCATGCCAGCGCTTTACGTAAGTTTTTTAATAAACAGGGTTGTGCGTGGATGTCCCTTACATCGACGCTCAAACTGTCGGCTTTTTCGTAATAAAAAAATCATGATTTCTGTCCAACGCAATTTTTTTTTTGATATTTCTGTTTTATGGCAATCTGCTTTCCAGCAATAAGCCAGTGGTTTAATTGATTTCTCAGTTTATGTTTTCATCAAGAGCCATACTTGTATGAAATTTTTCACACGACTCTCTGATGTCAAGTGGTAAATCTTTTTTGTAGGCTCGGTACGTCACTTCTTTTTAGCCGGGTAGTCCAACGAAATAAGATTTTAATTAAAATTATATCTATATAAATATATATCTATTATATTATATCTCGCAAGAAACTCGTGCAAGGGCGTACGGTATCAATAAGGATTATTAAGATATATATAGGAGCCGAGCAAGTAGCATGTTATTTTTTTCCACAGTTGAAAGTGACAGCCAGGGCATGGATGATCTCATGACTGGCGTTGAAAGCAACTCCAGGGTCGAAATGGATCCCATGGCGTTTGACCTACACGCCCAGAGAAGGGCTATTGTGAGGAAGTAAGTATACCTGTGTGGGTAGGGTCGATATCGTCGCATCTTCAAACTATCAGACAGACGTGTTGCTGGGGAGTTTGTTCCACCACTTCTTCTTCCCAGCAAAAACACTAGGAAGTGGTGAAGGGTGGGCGTTTTGGGGGACTGTCTTATGTAAACGTTTTGACGTTCAAAAAGTGCTGATTTTCAGCCTAATTTGAATAAATGAATTTTGATTTGATTTGATTTGATTTGATTTGATAAGCAGCTTTTAGGCGATTGGCACACTGCACCGCAACACCAGATCATAATATGACGACCATGCAGATTAATGAGATGGTATTATGAAGCTTTCCTTCCCCATCCACCACCACCACCAAACCACCACCACCACTTTTTCGTGAGATTTCGCTTGCCTATTAGCATAGCTTCATATTTATCTACATGTTTATTGGCCTAGCTCTGTTCTATCTCCTGCTTGATATGGAAGGAAGTGGAAATTACGTAATTTTCTATCTCCTCCGCTGTTCTTTTCTGATTAATTTCGTTGCGGGATCCAAGAATCGTTTCTCCGGGACTCGTCGGGCTTCATTGTCTCGACGCTTTTCTGGTGGTCGCCATTGTTGATTCTGGTTTTCAGGAGTTGCAGTGCTTTGGGAATAGTGTGGCGGGCTTGTCCCATAAGAAAAAGCTTAATATTTTAAGAACTACTTATGTTTTTCCTTGTTACAGATTGAACGAGAAAATCAAAAAGTCGCTGGGTTGAATAAGAATCCGTGTAAAAACTAATCGAAGAATGCTAATTTTAACTTAAATCTAGAGCTCTCAAACTAATTATAACTTTTATACTTAACATTTAAGATACAAGTAAGTAGGAAAAATCTGATGGGAGTCTAGAAGGAGGGCTTGTCAACACGATTGCCCTTGGTGAGACTTGTTGAAAGACTTTCAGGCATCTGACTACCCGTAACGACTGTCAAAGATCTGCAAATGACAGCCGGGGCCAACGGTTGAACGTGCTTACTGAGGCACGGAGGAGTCTCGATATGTTACGAACGGTCACTAATCCACAGACTGACCGCGGCAAGCGTAGCTTAACCTTCAATCAATCCGTGTTCTGTTTTTATTTAGCCACGAGCTCCTCGGATGTGTGACACATGACACACATCTGTACTATACTTAATTTCATTACTGTACTTAATTTCATCACTGTACTTAATTTCATGACTATACTTAATTTCATTACTGTACTTAATTTAATTACTGTACTTAATTTAATTACTGTACTTAATTTCTACGTGTGCTTAAATAAAACGGTCTTATGTCCTGAGCTGATATGCACAGCTCCGGACATGACATCCGGACTTAAGCATTCTAAGTTATATAATTAATATCATTGTAAATAACTGTTCGATGTTTTGAATTAAGTATTTATCTAGTAAAAAGTCGTTTTGGAAAACAGACGAGATGATGCATAACTAACAATTAAACTTTTAAAATAATTATTAAGTATTATAATTAACGTTAATAAATTAATGTACATTAGGATACAACAATGCAATGTTTTTATTTTGTAATTTGATTTACAATTTATTCAATGAAGCAATAAAACTATTATGGACATGAAAGTAAAAAAAAGAATTACAGGGCATCGAAAATATCCGCATCACTGTCATCGGAAAGAGTGCCCAAAAAGCTGGCATTGCCATTCAACATGGCATGATTCTTTGGCCAAAAAAAGGCCAGCCTTCTGGTCTCGTGAAAAGTTTATCTAACGCTTCACGATGTCCCTAAAAACTCACAGACTCCATGGCCCTAGTGTATCAACCCCAAACAGTTCAAAAAAATAACTCGTAATTTTGTAATCAAAATCTATATAACATTTATTTAATAAAAATTAATGCTGTAAGTAATGCATAATATTTTGCTGTGTTTTAATTCTTCTCCCATATCTCTCTCTATCTGTCATTGCGTAGCTCAAAGTTACTCAAAAACAATGTGTGAAACGATTCAACTGTCTTCAACTGTCTGATCCCGCAACGAAATATCGTTGCAGATCAGATCAGAAAAAAACAGCGGAGGAGTTAGAAAAATACATAATTTCAACTTCTCTCCATATCAAGCAGGAGACAGAACAGAGCTAGGCCAATAGGCACAAAGGCTTGTTTACAACTGGGTCAGGCCCAGTTGCCTAGCACCACGGAATAAAATTAACACTGATATTAATGGGTCCTAAGAGCTCTTTCACATTTAGGCGACTTTAGCAGCGCGACAATCGCGCGGCTGACGCGCAACTGTCGCACTTTCAGAATATCATAGTTTAAACAGAAGCGCGGCGGTTGCGCGCTGCCGCCGCGTGCGCTCAGTCTGCGATGAGCCAGTGCTGCAAACGTACGTAATTATAGAATATATAAAAATACCTTACTTCAACTCAGTGTGTTTATCTACGAGCAGCGAACCAAGAAAGGGGTCGTCCATTCGCAGTACAACAGTTTTTATACACAAAAGTACCGCCAAACTTTACCACCAATTAGACTGTATATAAATGAAGCGGATCTGTCAAGACAAATCCTTAGTACCAACAAAATCCAACAAAATCCGTTGCGTAGTTTTAAAGATCTAAGCATACATAGGGACAGTTAAACAGTGGGAAGCAATTTTATTTTTACTATCTAGTGAATTCTAAATCTAGATGTAGATACTACCTACTACTACGACAAATGTTTGTATGATTTACAAAGATTTATTCCGGGTGTTCTGGGTATTTGCTATATACGAGTATAATAACAAAAAAAAGATCTATCTATGTAATGTATTGTATTAAGTATATCAGTCACCTCGTACCCATAACACAAGCTTTGTTTAGCTTGGGGCTAGATGATGCTGTGTGTATTATCCAGCATTATTTATATTTATTTATTTAATGTTAAACCATTCGATACTGACAAAAAAAAGAAAATATTGGAAACCTTTTATTTAAGCCACGCCAAGTAATGTAAACGACAGCTAACAAAAATAAAAAAAAGAAAGCAAAATCTTTTTACAAACTAATTCAACCGACGGAATACACTAAAATGTGTAAAATAACTTTTATTTCCGAAGTCTGTGACTTTGGTTGTTTGTTTGATCAATATTTGACAATGACTTCCGAAATTTAAGTTGTTTTACACCTTTTAGTTTTTTTCGTGGGTTGATTTTTTGTACATCTTGTTATTTCTCGCTTTTCAGTGGGTCGGTTTGTAATGTTTCTAAGATACAATAACCTAATATCAACTACTCGTCACCTTTCACAAAATTCAGCAGGTGAAAAATCAATCAACTCCTATTTTACCCAACTATACTGGGGTCGGCTTCCAGTCTAACCGGATACAGCTGAATACCAGTAAATTAAATGCCTGTCTGACCTCCACAGCCCAGTTACTCGGCAACACGATACCCCTTGGTAAGACTGGTTGTTAGACTTTCGGGTTTCAGACTAACCGCAAGGGATCTACGAATAATAATAAGATCTACGAATGATAGCCGGGACCAACGACTTAATCTACTTTTCGGGGCACGGAGAAGTATCGATATATTACGGACGATCATCCATCCACAGACTGACTTCAGTAACCGTAGCGTAACCCTCGATCAACCCGTGCGGCTGTTTTAGTATAGCCACGAGCTCTCTATAAAAATAAAAACAAAAGAAACTTTTTGAATTGAACCTCCTTTTTTTCGTCAATTAAAAAGAATGACAAGAATTTATAATACGTTAGCTTCCCACTATCGTGTTACGGCCTGGGGCTTCAAAAAATCGTTCTCCAGATCTTGATAATCATAATTCACTGACTGCACCAGTCAAATCATACAATGTTATCGCTGGAAAAATTCTTCATTTTACCTTAAACTCGCCAAAACAAAAAAGATGAAAAAATGACGAGCGATAAGAATATTGTTTACCAAACACTTTCCACTTCAGATCAGACGATTGGACAACGAGCACGCTTGCTGGCAGTAATTAATGTAAGTTGGAAAACACTCAAAATTTTCTAAAAATCAGCCTCAAATATTCTTACCAACATTTGTCTGATTACAAGCAATTTTTGATGTGTAACATCTTTCCTCTCGCAATCTGTGGGAGCGATGTCGCTGAAGTGTGTAACAGGAAGCCTGGGAAGCGCGCGCTATTTGCTTTGACCAATCAGCGCGCGCTATTTGATTTGACCAATGAGCGCGCGCGGTTGCGTAAAATTAGAGTAATTTTTCAGGATATAATGTTGATGTTGCTTTTATTACCACTTGCCCAGGTTTGAACCCACAATCTCGTGCATAAGAGGCGAGGCCTAAACCACTGGGCCATCAAGACGTTTCGACATCAAACTGTTGATTTGATTTCTGTTGCTTACATATTTCTGAAAAAAACCCCCCCCCCCCCCCTCATTCAAATTTCTATTATAGGTTTTCAACTGGTATTATTAGTCATCAAATACACCGTGAGACAGAATCTTTGTTTTTCGTTGTCTTTTTAGGGATGGGAAACCATCCAATGGCTTCTCCCGTTCTGGGTGGAACGGGAGGGCGTGTCAGACTTTTACGCAACACCGTGAGATACACCTCAGAGTGAATTTCACAAACAATATCGTTTCTCCAAGTATTGTCCCCGATTCTATTGAACATGTCTGATAAAGAGAAATACTTTTACTAACAATGGACTTTTACAGTCGAAAGCAGGTCGGTGGGAAGAAACTCTTTGACCTTCAACTGGCTTAGCATATTAAGAAATTTGAATAGAATACGAGTCCAGCTTACACTGGTTTTTACTGCTGACGTGCAGTACGCCGCGCCGCCGCCGCCGCCGTGTCAACAATTTCCTGCAAAAAATAATGGAAATAGGGTATTTAGCTATTGAGTAAGATAAAGTTGAAAGATTGTTTGTTTTGTCTTATATAAAGAGGGGTGTTATAAATTTAATGTGCGTTTCTGTGTGTCGTGAAAACATAGTGAGGAAACTTGAACTTATAATTAATATAAGTCTGAAATCGCCAACCCGTCTTGAGCGTGATGTTTAATTCTCGTGCCTTATCTGTATGAGAAGAGGCCTTTGTCTAGCAGTGGGACAGTAACAGGCTGGTATTATTATTATCTGTGTGTCTGTCTCGTGGCTAAATAAAAAAAGACGCACGGGTTGATCGAAGGAGGTCAGTCTGTGGATGGATGACCGTTCGTAACATATCGAGACTATTCCGTGCCTCGAAAAGCACGTTAAGCCGTTGGTCCTGGCTGTCATTTGTAGATCTTTGACAGTCGTTACGGGTAGTAAGAAGCCTGACTGAAGGTCTGTCATCCAGTCTTACCAAGGCGTATCGTGTTGCGCAGTAACTGGGTTGTGGAGGTCAGGCAGGCAGTCACTCCAATTAAAATACTGGTATTCAGCTGCATCCGTTTAGAATGGAAGCCGAACCCAACATAATTGGGAAAGGCTTGGCAGATGATGTTGATGACATCGGTGGTATTTTGAAGACATGGCTATCTTGCACTGATGCTGCAGCATCAAGCATTCTGTGGGCCTCGTTAGTCTAGTGGTTGCAAACGCGACTGCTAAGCATGGTGTCCTAGGTTCGATTCCCGGGTCGAGCAATGTATTATTGAGAATGTTCACTAGGAATTTCTCAGTAGCAGCCCGGAGCTCTGGATGTGTGCACGGTTGATGGCAATAGGCTCATCCCATATAACATGGGACTTAAAATAACTGGTGAAATATGAGTGTACTGCAGGTACACATCTGCCCAAACCTTCGGTGAATATAGGCGTCATGTTATGTTAGATGACCTGCGTCATCCCACTAATGGGCAAAGGCTTCTCCCCAATACTTCCAGTTGTTTCGATCCAGAGCTAACGTGGGCCACTGGTTGCTGGTTTTAATAATAAATAATAATAATAAATATTGCTGGACAATCCACACAGCATCATCTAGCCCCAAGCTAAGCAGAGCTTGTGTTATGGGTACTAGATGACTGATATACTTAATACTATACATTACATAGATAGATATTTTTTATTATACATAGGAAATACCCAGAACACCCGGAACAAATATTTGTAGATCGTACAAACATTTGTCCCAATATTGGTTTTATCCAGATCATCCCGCGATCTTCAATGAGGACTGCCGCGACGCTTTCTGGCAGTGTCAGGGCTATAGAAAGTGGTTCTTTGGCCCACAGTTCATTGGGCATGCGGCAGACGCGACCAGTCCAGTCCCACTTCAGCTTAGCGGCTTTTTAAGCAACTTCAGTCATTTGTGATCAGAGCGAAGTGTGGTGCTGCATACATGTTAATTTTATATCAAAATCTATTTTTTCTCCAGATATCCAAAACGAAACACCCTACATATGACACGATGCGACTACGACGCGATGTTCTACAGGGTGTTCTGCATCACACTTCTGGGGATAGCGTTTACATTCACTGTCATACTGACCAATGTCTTCGTCGATATTGATGGGTTGCTCGCCAATAAGAAAGGTAAGCATTGTAGAGCTGATGGCTTAATGGCTGAAATTCATGCAGGGATATTAGGAACAGGGTGTGAAGCTCCTCATCCTCTGCAGAAAAGGGAGATTCCACCAACCAGCGCGCAGCTATTTTTCACTAAACCTTTTTCATCCACACTTTTTTAAATATTTTCAAGAAATCTCTTTCTCATTTTTATGTTATTTTTAAGTGTAGATTTTATTGACATGTTTAATTAATTAAACTTAAAATAGTATTTTTTTCTTGTACTTAAGTAATTAATTTTGTTTTTTTTTTTGTTTGCTCTTTTTACGTTTGAAGCTTAGACGTTTCGTACTTTTGAATTCGACGCTAGCGAAAAATTTGGGATCAATCTAGACGCTCGCTAAGCGCTACTCTTGTGTTTATTTTGACAGCTGTGTATTTCGCAAAACAATATAATCACGTAACTGCAAAATAAACATTGAAATCGTATTGGAATTAGATCGGAATTAAAATTAGTTTGAAGTGTAAGGAAATACTCGACAACTAACGTCGGGCCTATGTAGTAGCCCACCAGACACAACAACCGTCTGGTCGGAGGATCCGCCCTTTTTATATGGAGGATGGAGAACTTTATACCCTGTACCCTCATACCCCTAATTTCAGATCAATTTAAATCATTCATTTGTTTTTTATCCGCTTGCGTTAATATATCAACCACTATTTGTGTCTTCATCACCCAAAGGTGGATTAGTAGAAAATACTAAACCATTATAAGGTCGCCTCTGTACATGTGTGTGCTTAACACCTTAAACGCCAGGTGACCGACAAACAATACATTTTCTATTGTGTCTCGTTGTCAAATGTGAACAAATGTTTTTTCAGACAAACTCAAAGAGAATATCATTCGTGATGAATTCACGACTGAAGCCACAGACACGGATGATATGACCTATGGGGACAGCGACGATGCGTACAGAACTAAACGATCCATAGGTAAGAAATAACATAGTATCTAATTGAATAAGGCGTCCACCCACTGCACCGCGCCCCGTCGCGTACCGCGGGATGGCAGATTTTACCATTGTATGCAAGTATAGGGTAGTGTCCTTAAAAATTCTGTTTGGTCCGAAAGTTGCATTACTCAAAAATACTGGACACGTATTTTTTCTTTTGTCACATAAACCAAAAACAACGACGATATGGTCAGTTGATTTTCGCGTGACGTCACACCGTGCTACACTTTTAACGTAACAGTGACGTCACAAGCCCCTTCTCCTGATCTTTGATGTGCTATATCACTGTCACTTTTTATTGATTTGAGTAAGCAAAAAATACGTGTCCAATATTTTTTGGCAATCTAACTGACGGACCAAATAGACTTATTATATTTTTACCTAGGACACATCCCTATTGTATTGTATTGATTTTACCATTGTGTTGTATGAGATACTTATCTCAATTTATATAGTAATCACGCCTAGCACAACATACTGCCATGGCGGAAATGGGCGGGAAAGCGCCCCGAGCACAGTGTGTTGGGCAAGGCGCGCTACGCGATGGGGCGCGGTGCAGTGGGTGGAGCGCCTAACATATAGGGTGGAACGGGCATCGACACTCAAACTGATACCAAGAGTAGTAGTAGTACTTAGTGTCTGAGGGGTCTGTCAGAATATTACTGACTAAAAACCACCCCGGTGTTCCAGCTCACACCTACGCCGGGGGTCGCGGGAACGTGCGATCCTTCCGCAACCCCCGGCTGCGGTGCCGGCTGTTTGGATCCCCCCGTTATGTCTAAGAGAGGCGCCACCTCGGGGTATAACCTGATGTATGGGGGGCGACAGACGTCCCAAAGTCTGTCGCCCCTGGACCCATTTGTGGAAGCTGGAAGAGGGCATTATTCGCCCTCCGCCGGCGGCCATTTCGCCTGCTGAGGGCGGGGCGAGAGGAAAAAATCTCCCTCTCCCCTTCCGCAGCCTCCTTCTGCGAGATAACTGTCTGGCAGAAGGATACCAACGCGTCCCAGGCCTCCTTGCTGCCGACCATCTTTCCGAATCTTGATACGAGGTCACGGCGTGGCACCTCCCAAGTGCCTGATCTAATGTTAACCAAATGCTTTATTCTTAATTTTTTATGAAAATCAAAATTCATTTATTCAAATCAGCACTTTTTGAACTTCAAAACGTTTACAAAAGACAGTCCCCCAAAACGCCCACCCTTCACCACTTCCTAGTGTTTTTGGTGGGATGAAAAAGTGGCAGAACAAACTCCTCAGGCATTTCTTTTTATGAAACAGTAGAAACAAAAGAATGTCAATTCTTTTTTGAAATTTTTCGTAAAGAAGTATTTACTATGAGACCAGCCCAGGTCTCACAGTAAAACTCGTATACGAACAACACTTACAACACCATCTACATATGCATGTTTATTCTATCACCACCACCATCTTAAATCTAAATATCTCCTTCCAGAAACACAGAGCTTCTTATTTCACATAAAGAATCCGAAAGTAAAAAACATACTAGCGAATCGTCTTTCAACATTATTAGAAGAATTGGAAGCAGAAGAAACTGCAGACATGAAACCAGCACCAAAGAAGATAGCTGAAGAACCTCTGAAAGCAGTCAAGAAACCTGCAATGGCAGAGGGAGACAAAAAAGACAAAATCCTTCATCAGAGTATGCACAATATTCTGTTGCAAGGAATTGAAAGGCATATGGATTTAAATGATGTTTATAGGAGGATGTATTCTTTGATGACGAACTTCAACGCGTTTCATGATAGGATAGGTAATTTTATGATATATTAAGCATAGTTCTTTTCATAGTTTCATAGTTATTCAGCTGCATCCGATTAGACTGGAAGCTGACCCCAAGATAGTTGGGAAAAGGCTGGGCAGATGATGAATGATGGTTAGGCATAAAAAAGTACCAGCCTATTAATGTCCCACTGCAGGGCAAAGGCCTCCTCTATACATAGAAGGCATGAGCATTAATCACCACGCTTGCTCAAGACGGGTTGGCGATTTCAGACTTATATTAATTATATAAGTCCATTTTTCCTCACGATGTTTTCCTTCACCGATATCAGTGATGTCCAAGATAAACTAAGAAAGTACATATGAATTGAAAAACTCACATTGGTACTTGCCCAGGTTTGAACTCACAGCCTCGTGCACAAAAGGCGAGGCCTTAACCACTGGGCCATCATGACATTCGGCATAGTTCTTTATATTTTTTTTTTTTTTTTAAACGTTGTCCCACAATAGGAATTTCTCCTTTTACATACTAAATACATGTTACATACGCCTTTTGCTTCGATTACGTTCACACCTCGAATACACACACGCCAGTTGCGAGTACTACGCACCTGACCTTTTTGAAGAACATCACCAATAAGGTCAGTGTATGCCCCTCTATTGACAATACCATGTCATATCGCGATTACAGATGTACCAGAACTTAAAACAAATGAAATTAAGAAGGAAGGCGAAGAACACAAGAACCCGATAGAAGAGAAGCTTTTAGATGAGATGCTGAATTGCAATGAGCTACAGGATAAGATGGTGCAAACCACTACTGAGAAGCCTGTAAAAAGTAATGTCAAAATTGATTTATTTCACTGCAGTAAGCGGAGCTTGTGAATCACCCTAGTCCTAGCATTGCCTTTCTATTGTCATTTGTAGATCTTAGACAGTCGTTTCGGGTAGTCAGAAGCCTTTTGGGCTTCTTGACCTCGGTAACCGTAGCGTAACCCTCGATCAACCCGTGCGGCTGTTTTTGTATAGCGAACTCCTCCATAAAAATAAAAATAAAAAAAAACAAAAAACAATGTGCGTATTGAATTGAGAACCTCCTGTTTTTTCGTCAACTAAAAAGCATGAGAAGAATTTATAATACGTTGGCTTCCCACTATCGTGCTACGGCCTGGGGCCTCCTTCACTTGTATGCTTTCCGTCTTAATATACTTCAGATTTAGTTCGTAGATGGCGAAATAGATGTCGCTACACATTAATAAAATAACCAGCAAGGTATTACTTAACCGTACGAGAATCAACTTTGTCCACGTGTCCTCACCGTCGTCCTAACCTATCAATGTTAATTAATCAAATTACAATTATTTCAGCACATCCAAACGTTGTGATCAAGACAGTAATCGACATTACATCTATAGGCAATGATAAACTAAAAGAAAATGATACCAAGTAAGTAAATAATACCAATTCCTACCAAGAAATATCTGTGGAAAGTAATTATTATAGTAGCAGCCTGATACTGCCCCACACCACCTGGCAAAGGCCTCTTCTCATACAGAGAAGGCATGAGCGTTAATCACCACGTATGATCAAGGTGTGCTGGCGATTTGATGTAACTATGAATGATTAATTTGAAGATGATGTCATTAAACAAGGTTGTGGTTTAAAAAACATATAGTGATTAGAATTTAAAAGAGTATGATTTGATGGTTTGGTCATATCGAGCAATTGAATGATGAAGAATATATATTTGTGAAGCAGATGTGAATGAAAATGCCCTAGAAGGAACTGACCTTATTGATAATTTCCTTCGGAAAGGTTTGGTGCGTAGTGGTAGTACAACCGGCGTGCCTGTAAGACCAGATATATTAACGTAAACGAATCAAAAGGAATATGTAAGGATCGTAGAAGGAGGCGTTCTGTAGTTTCCATTTGGCATTTTCGTTACCCCCACTATAAATTTCTCTTGCATATATACATAAATACCTCAACTCACATACAAAAACAACCAGACCCGGAACAACTACTTGTAGCCCATAAACACAAATATTTGTTACGTGCCGGAAACGAACCCGCAACACGCAGCCAGCTCAGCTTTTGCACCAATAGTGCCGTCAAAATCTCAAGTTAACTCTCTAAATATGTACATATGTATTATAATTACATAACATTTACATTTCAATTTCAGACCTTCAATTGAAAACATACAAGGTGACATAGAACTTGTGTACAATGGTAAAGTAATAAAATTCACTCATACTAACGAGGATATGTTACAACCACTACCGCAGAACAATCTACCCGTTGCACACACACCAAAGAAAGCTACCATCAAAACGACAACGACCAAAGAGGACTACGACCTGATACCGAAATCGTACATGAACAAATTCGTAGAAGAATACTTCAAACATTTCCCACATGACACTAAAAATACAAACAACGAAATAAACCAGCACTTTGAAACTAAACGCTTGAAACGACACGTCCGAATCAAGTATGAAAACAATAAATCTGGAGAAGCGAAGAAAACAATAAAAAAGAACACTGAAGAGGACGAGCTTTACGTTGAAATAGAAACGCATTTTGATAGTAAAGGCATGAAAGGTGAAAAGAAAAAGAAACTGATTAAAAACTTGATCGAGAAGATACAGAAAGCCATACACTCTGATATGACTGGTAAACTAACAACTAAAGGTAAAAACAGTACAAATACTAAGCAACATAAAAGTGTTCAATTTAGGAAACGTACACAAAATCCTTTGGCACATAACACCAGTCATGTTTTGATCAATAAATACAGTCTTCCTCCTACTAATATCGTTCATCGTCATTTACATCCTATTACTAAGACGATCGCTCGGGAAGAAGCTATGTTGCCTGCCATTAGTGCTAAATCAGGAGAAGAGTGGAGAAAACCGAACACGGGACCAGGATTCTTAGCGGATACAAAAGCAATAAACTCAGCTGAGATGAGCGAATTAAATGTCGACTACAGCAAAATATTAGAAATCAATGGAATACCACAGAGACTGCAGCAGCCTTTAAATACTCAATTGAGTGAAGAAACTATTAAAACCAATTCTTATTACGATATGGGTAAGATGAAGTTCGTCATCAAAGATATTGATGGGTCCGGATTCTCCGTTGGTTTCAACCAGTATGTTGATGAGCCTCCCGATCAAGAGTCAATGCGATTGTTTTCTGGTCTTGAAAACGTGATCAAATCATACCATCAGAAATATGATCCAGCTCTTGAGCCTGTATCCACCACAGAAACTTATTTAGATAATGAAGAAAGGCCTGCGGAAGTTCCTAGCATTGAACACACAATAGAACGCCGTTCCATTAACAAAAAAAATGACTACCACTCGAATGAATATAAAATTATATTTAGTAAAGACTTCATGCCCTACAATAGCTATCGTGACGTTTATAAAGGCAGGAAATCAAACTTAAAAGTTAGTCCAAGTAAAGACAAGTTACCTTTGATTGTAGACGAGAATATATTTGAAAAAAACTTGAACCCCTCGGAAATATTTAGCTTGGCAAACCTTTTTGAGCGTAAGAGAAGATCGATAAACGTTAAAAAGATAACTAATCTAAATACTAGAATGAAATACAACAAATTTCTGAACACAAATGCCATGACAACGAAAAAGTTTTTTCTAAATCCAAAAAGGAGTAAGAGACAGATTAATAAAATAAGAATAATCGCAACAGATCTACCCCATATGTCAAAGCACTCCGATGAAAACGTCTTCGTTGTATCCGATGAAAATATATTTGCTGACAGAGCTTTAGTTCAGGAAGCTAAAACAGCAGACGATCATGAAAAGCAAGAGGAAACCGAGCCTTATCAGAACGATGAACCTGGAACTTACATCACTAAGATATTCAACGGAAGATCCAGACATAATCCTTTAATGTCGAAGTATCCACACATTTTTATGGATGAAGTATCCAGATCACATGAGGATTACATGCCTAATAACGCTTTACTATTTAATAAGCTGTCTGGACTTGAAAAAACGAACACTGATGTGGAAAATTCTGACGACAACATTGATATAGATCAGTTTATGACCACAGTTCGTAATAGTACTGAATCACAAAAACAATTGAAGGAGCCAGAATTTATAAGCGCAGTGCTACCTCCTGTTCAAAAGTCTAATTACAAATTGACTGTAAAAATAGTTCCCAAAAATCAAACAGGTGTTAACTCAGGTTTTAAAGAAATACACACTAGCATCAACAAAAGCTTCAACAAGAACGGACTCTTATATTCCTCTTTAGTGAATGTGTCAGAAATATCTAAAGTTGTCAAAATGAACAGGTCTAGAGATGACGAGAGATATGAGAAAGACTTCACTACTAAAGACGAATCATTCTTGACGAGGAAAATTCACGATCAACAAGAAAAAATGCAGTTTTTACTAAAACAGCACGCTAAGCATATAAACGAACAGCTTAACCGTCTGAATGAAGAAAAAATAAATCTTGAGTCTATGCTGAACGGCGATACTAATACTACTTTATTTAATAAACTGTCTATAAACCATTTTAAATTAGTAAAAGGTAAAGATGAAGTCGGTGCAAAGTCAGCAGAGACTCCAAAGGTGGTACACACTACAACAGTAACTTACAAACCACGCGAAGAGACACCGCCAAGTACAACAACACCAGCGCCCGCCAGACCACTACAAAGCTTCTCAGAGAATTTAAGAAAAAACGCAATCATAAATACCATAGAAAGAAACGGGAATCTAACTGATCAAATTCTTAAAAAGATTGATAGAAACACAGAGATCCTACAGATGTTCTTAAAGAAACTGACGGAGAGGATAGAAGCTCCTCCTCCATCTACTCCTAAGCCAGAGATTGTTATAAAAGATGAAAACCCGTATCCACCAGATTGGAGGAACCAAGGTATGCCATTCACGCAAAACATGATTATAAGGAAGAATGATTCTCATATATCAATACCTTTTACGTATGCGTATCAGCCGCCTACTTCTCTCCCGATTAAAAGTAAAACTCAGGTCGCAAGCGTGGTTTATCAGGGCCACATAAGAAATGCTGTTCACCAAAAGGAGAACTTGATCCAGAAGATTCCAGAAGCCCACAACCAATCCAGGTTTTTCATAGATGAACTCGAGAATGAGTATAAAATCGTTCAAATGGGTGGTTTTAAGAAAAACCCAGACTACAATATGGCAATTAAGAATAATACCGTGTCTTAGTTTTTAAGAATGTACATTTTTCTATTTATTTTTTCATAAAATAAAGTATTTTTCGTTTCTACTTTGTTTTTATATATTAATATGGCATAACGTGTGGGTCCCTGCGTTCGTAAAATCTTCAAAGCACCAATGCATGGCAGACCATCAATCCAGCCAAAAGCCGTCCACTGCTGGACAAAGGACTCTCCCAAGTATTTCCACAATTATAACCTACACAATATTAACTTTGCCCCACACTACGAATTTCTCATGTATCGTTGGTGCGTTTACAAACATTTAAACTAACATACACAAACAGCCAGACCCGGAACATCTATATGTAGGCCATACAAATATTTGTTCCGAGTGGGAATCGAACCCACGAATCGCAGCGCAGCAGCCAATCGTACAGCCACTGCGCTAACTGTGCCGTCAAGATTGGTCTTGCTTGGCCCTTATCTATCGGCTTCCAGCGATCTAAGCCACATCGCAGGTCTACTTTGTGGGGGGCCTTTTTTTAAGGCTGGGAAATCATCCAATAACTTAAAAGTCTGACATGCTCTCCCGTTCTGGGTGCAACGGGTGAGCGTGTCAGACTTTTACAGACTAAAACCTATGAGAGTTACGTCCATGCCCTATACCTTAAACATGAGACCCGCCCTAAATGCCATCGGTTCTAAGAGTGCTATCCTATTAAGGACCTTACTCATTTATCTTTGTATTTGTACAATTATACCAGCCTGTTACCGTCCCACTGCAGGGCAAAGGCCTCTTCTCATACAGAGCAGGCACGAGCATTCTTCACCAAGATTGCTCAAGGCGGGCTGGCGATTTCAGACTTACTTAAAGTCCAGGTTTCATCACGATGTTTTCCTTGCTTCCTTCCAGTCAGTGATGTCTAAGATAAACTTAGAAAGTACATATGAATTGGAAAAGTCACATTGGTACTTGCTCGGGTTTGAACTCACAACCACATGCGTGAGAGTCGAAGCCTTAAACACTGGGCCATCGCGACTGCATTTTTTTATGCTCAACGATAATTTTTTATCATCATGAGGAGCTCGTACTCAAAAAGTTACCGCACGGGTGGGTTAAGTTACGCTTGCCAAGATCAGAATGTGGATGTGTGAGAGTTCCTATCATATCAAGACTCCTCAGTGCCTCGAAAAGAACGTTAACCCGTTGGTCCCGGCTGTTATTGTAGATCTTTGACATTCGTTACGGGTAGTCAGAATCCCGAAAGTCTGACAACCAGTCTTACCAAATGGTGTAATTACGTATACTTTTGTCTAGTACCTAACAGCAATCGTTACACCGTGTACATTATTTCATCATTGCGTTTTTGTTGTTATCGAAGTGTCATATTGCCAGGGGATTTACCTTTTTGGCCTGTACACAGCAAAAGTACACAACGGTACGGCGACGGTTTCAATATTCGCATCAGAATGAATATCAGATACTTCGTGGAACAACAGCATTGACACGGACGCGCGTAGGCAATAAAATTTAGATAGATAAACTATAGATATACTATAAACTACGGTACTGTACTGGCCGGTCTATTCTGTAAAATTATCTACGCTTAAAGTTAGGAGAAGGGGGCCAATTCAACGGCGCGTTGTGTTCCAAGTGCGCCTCAAGGAGGCGTATCAGCAGAATTGACGGGGCCAATAGGGGGTCGAAGCCTGCCAGAGTTGCAGGATGTTCGACAGAGTTACCGTGACCCCGGAACGTAAAGGGCAAGGACGGAACACGGATGGGTTTTAGTCAGTAAAAGTCTGACACGCCCTCCCGTTCCACCCAAAACGGGAGTAGTCATTGGATGATTTCCCTATCGTGTTGCGCAGTGATGGGGTTGTGGAGGTCAGATAGGCAGCCGCTCGATGTGAAATACAAGTATTCAGCTGCATCCGGTTAGACTGGAAGCCGACACGAACAAAGTTGGAAAGGGCTGGGCAGATGATGATATCACAAGCGGAATTCAAGTTAAGTTAAGAAAAAAGTCTTTACCCATACAGTTATTTAAATCGAGACAGTTACTATCTAAATATAACTGTTACCTAAACCTCAAAATATGGGAAAGTAATGAAAAGATAAGATAAAATAACTATTAATTATCAACTATATAAATGAATGATGACGAGAAAATTGGTTCATTAAGTTTTGTGAGGTGTCAAAATGAAGTTTTTATTGGTAAGATGATTGATTTATTTTATTTTTGGGGTTCATACTTCTATGGGTACCGTATTACCTAGTTACTGGGTTGTGGAGGTCAGATAGGCAGACGCTCCATGTAAAAAGGTGGTACTCAGCTCTGACCGGTTAGACTGAACGCCGACCCCACTATAGATTGGGAAAAAGCTAGGCAGATAGTGGTTCCACACTCAAAAGTTAAAAACGGAATCCTTTAAGCATCAATTCGTTGTCCATTTGTCCGTCAATATCTTTTTTCTCAGATCTGAAGAGGTATAGTTAGGCTTTTACTGGAAACCTACGCGGAGTGGTTGGGGGTTGGATTGCGAGCCTATAGGCTCAGGAGTAAGGTCCAGAATCACTCAAATTCAAGGAAAAAAGGATCAGAGCTCTAGGCTGTAACAAATGTCTAACTCCTCCGCTGTTCTTTTCTGATTAATTTCTTTGCGGAATCCGAAACAGTTGAATCGTTTCTCCGGGACTCGTCGGGCTTCATTGTCTCGACGCTTTTCTGGTGGTCGCCATTGTTGATTCTGGTTTATTGGAATTGCAGTGGTTTGGGAATATAGTAGCGAGCTTGTCCCAAAAAAAAACTGTAGTCAAGTTTAAGTTATAAAAAAAACATAAGATTTGTGGTCCCTTATACAAGTGAAAAACTCAAACTTATAGTTCAACTCGATTGCGCGAGAACTATTTGCACGACATATGCCAAAATAACTTTGCACGAGTTTTGCAAAATCATTTATATAATAATCCAAAATAATATATAAAATCTGTGCGTAAATTGGTTGTGCAAAGTGTTACCACAATTCAAAATAATACTGTTAGCAACAACTACCTGTACACAATACAGATATTTGTTCCGGGCGGGTACACGAGGTCAGCAGTCGATCGCTCAGCCACTGCGCCAATCGTGCTGTCATTTCTGATTGTCACACAGATTTATGAACGTAGACGAAGCAAAAGAAATATGTAAGGATCGTAGCGGGTGGTGTTCTGTAGTGTCTGCTTACCCCATGGTAAAGAGACACGAGAGAAACTGACGAATTTACAAATCGTGCAAAATCGTTTTGCCATGTGTCGTGCAAACCTACCCAGTGCAAATAGATAGTGCATTTCTCGAGGTTAAGCGGTACTGCTGTTAATAAGTGGTCTCATAAAAGGTAGGTAATTAAGATCCACATTGCTAGGTGACAGTAACGAGCGTAGTAATTAGTACCTAGTAATGTGCAATCACGAGTCCGTAATGACTTTCTATCTCATATACCATAATTTTTTACCAATATAACGTCACCGCGCCTATATTCCCTTCGACCAATCGATTTTCTGGTGGTCGCCACTGTTGATACTGGCTTTCAGAGGAATAATGAGGCGGGCTTGTCCCTATAAAAAAGCGACTAGACCAACGAGGCACTAAAAATATGTTTCTCTTACAGTTAAGTATATCTGTGCTCTGGCTTGGGGTGCACTGCTGTACTGGACATTCTCTATCAAAAATAGAAGTAAGTATTTGCACGATACATATCGTATTCCCATGTAATCCCAATCCTACTCAGTGGCAGACTAAGCAAGTCAGAGGCCTGGGGCGGCAAAGCTGAATGAGGCTCCAGCTTTAAAAAAAATGTTGTTTTACAATATTTTTATTCAGTTCACATTTGTATGTAGTGTTTACGTTTATTCCGTTAAAATCTGGCAAGTGAAATTTAATTTCAAAGTACCCGCTGCAAATACGGGAATTCCTCCAGCGTATTGGACACGTTCAGCAAAGTTAAAAGAATATTAGTACTGCGTAAAAAGTCTAGATGGCTGTCTATATCACCATCTATTAACATAAATTTAGATCTTGATGACATTATTTAGTTACTAAGCACATTTTTAAAGTTGTTTAGGATTTGATCAGGGGAACGCGAAGGCATTCGGGGGCCCGCCAAGACTGGAGGCGCGGGGCGGGCCGCCCCTTCCGCCCCCCTGTTAGTCCGCCACTGCTCCTACTACTTAATATTATAAATGTGATTGTTTGTGAGGATATACAGCGTGGAACAGACATAGACGCACAACCTGATACCAGGAGTTCAGTAAATAGTTCTGGACCAACCAGCGTTGAAATGCTTCGTAGGCTTTTTCATAATTTTGGGTTTATACTGATGTTTTTTTCGTTGAAACAAAAAAAATCGTGATTACTATCTAACTAAACGAGATTATTAATAAACAAATAAATAATGCTGGACCATCCACACAGCATCATCTAGCCCCAAGCTAAGCAGAGCTTGTGTTATGGGTACTAGATGACTGATATACTTAATACAATACATTACATAGATAGATAGTTTTGCTGCTCTAAACGTTGCTTTTATTGTATTTTCAGCTTAAAACCCCAACAGAGCTGGTCTACAAGGTACAAGAAGATAAAGATGGCAAATCTTTGATAATTTCTAGCCCGAACCTAAAGAAACCGTCGTTAAGAGAGATCATCTATTATCATATCATTGAGAAACCTTTTGGGACGACTGAGGAATCGAGTGACGAGGTAAGAAATCAAATGATATTTAGTTCGCTACTTTTATTAAAGATTACTTTACGCCAACGGAAATATCTAATTGTATGGGGTTGATATTAGCTTTAGAGATGTCACGAGACTCCTTTGAACATGTTATGTCATTTCCATAGATTTTGACGTCATCGTCTGGCTTTTAAAGGCACACATATCAACTCGGAAAGGAATCGTCACCGAATACTGTACTGCAAAGCACACAAATCGGAATCGTAACGTAAACGCCTCTCATCGGGACAATCTCGAGGCGAAGGCGATACGGTTCCATTCCGAATTGATGTTGGTTTAACGCTTACAGAAAAGGAATTTTGCCTTGGCAATCTGAGAAGAAATGCCTCAATAAACCTCAAAGTTCATGGTCTCTTTTTAAGTCCAAACAGTACAGTAAAATATTATGTAAGTCTGACAATTGAAAGAGCCATTGAAACTTACCTGACAGACTGCATGTAAACGACAGTCACCGTGTAGCTCAACCCTATTTTTGGGAGTTTAACGACCTTGAACATTTAATACCCATTCTGTCTCACTCACACTAAAACATAGAAGGCACGACCGCTCATCACCAAGCTTGCCCAAGGAGGTTTGGGATTGTAGGTACTAGGTATAATGGTTCAGATGACAAATAAGAGTTAAAAACTATACATTGTTGAAGGAACCTCCGGCTGATGAGGCTCCTGATACTCCTGATACTGACGATTCTCACCGTACCTTCACCAATGGACAGGGATATCAATTTCTGCCCGTCGACGATGGAAATGTAAGAATTTTATGTATTCTTCATCTTCATCTTCATTTTGACTCGTGGCTGAATAGAAACAGCCGCGCGGGTTGATCGAAAGTTTAGTTACACTTGCCGAGGTTAACACGTGGATGGGTGACCGTTCATTCCATATCGAAACTCTTCCGTGCCTCGGAAAGCACGTTAAGCCGTTGGTCCCGGTTGTCATTTGTAGATCTTTGACTTTGGTTACAAGCCCGAAAGTCTCACAACCAGTCTTACCAAGTGGTATCGTGTTGCCCGGTAACTGGATTGTGGAAGTCTGGTAAGCAGTCGCTCCATGTAAAACACTGGTATTCGGCTAGACTGGAAGCCGACCCAAACGTAGTTGGTAAAAGGCAAGGCCGATGAGCATCATCATCATTTTCATTTATTGTTGAAAATTTGACGGCACGGTTGGCGCAGTGGCTGAGCGATCGAATGCTGCACTGCGTGTCGTGGGTTCGGTTCCCGCACGGAACAAATATTTGTACGGCCTAAAGGTAGTTGTTCCGGGTCCAACGTTTAAAAAAAACAAAATAATAAAACTCAAATCAGAGGATGGCAACACTCTTCTTCCTACTTAGTACCAGCTACTTAAGAATACTAATTTTATATTTGCAGAATGACGTCTCAGTAGACGATAACCCAAAGCTTGATGTCCGAAAAGACAGCCCGGATGGCGAAGACGGCGTATCTGATGAGGTAAGTCAAAATTAAACGACCAATACCTAATTGCTTGGTGATTTTTTTCTAACTTTCTAAATTAATGTAACTTCCTATCGCCTGAAACAAAGGATTACCTAGTTCAGGCATAAATTATGAGTGTGCTTAATAAAGGTTTAAGAAAACCTGTAACTTAACGTTATACCATAAATTTTTGAATAATATTATATTTACATTATCTAGTTATCTGGTAATAGGGAGTTGTTCTTAAAAATTCTGTTTTGCTCCGATAGTTGGATTACTCAAAAATACTGAACATGTATTTTTTCTTTTGTCACGTAAACCAAAAATGACGACGATATAGTGCGTTGAAATTGCGCGTGATGTCACGCCGTGCTACACTTTTAACGTAACAGTGACGTCACAAGCCCCTTCTCCTGAACTTTGATGTGCTATATCACTGTCACTTTTTATTGATTTGAGTAAGCAAAAAATACGTGTCCAATATTTTTTGGTAATCTTACTGACGGACTAAATAGACTTAACATATTTTTACCTAGTACACATCCCTATTTGAATCATACCCAACGACACTCATCCAGTGCCGTAGACAGTAGCATTTCATAACTATTCTTTATTTCAGGAAACTGTTGAAGAATCCACTGATGCGCCAGAGGAGGCAACAGATAAGGTAAAGAGTTATAGTTACATATTAAGATAAATTATTAAGTTAATATCAGACTATACATTTCTAGTACTAGATGACATGTCAATGTACAGAAAACTTTTACATTAGGTAATCATATAACATAATGTCTATATTCCCTGAACGCGTAGACAAACTGTCATGATGGCCCAGTGGTTTAGGCCCCGCCTCTTGTGCACGAGGTTGTGGGTTCAAACCTGGGCAAGTACCAATGTCAGTTTTTCAATTCATATGTACTTTCTAAGTTTATCTTGGACATCACTGACATCGGTGAAGGAAAACATCGTGAGGAAACAGTAGGTAAGGTCAACAGTAGCGCTTGCTACCACGAGACCAATGAGGCATTAATAGTTTTACCGTACACTCACACGGATATCTCATCTACCTATATATACATTTGGTGGCGTCCAGTTACGAGCATAAATACCTTAAAATTCACACAAGATCCTCAAGATTTTTTTTCGTTAATTATTGTAAGATATATTATATCTTTACCGAAATAGACAGTACTTTGAAACCATACTACTTATGGCAATAGTCTGATGAAATCTATGTTTCAGGGCAAAAAATACCCTTAATTTTCGCATAAATGTATGTAAATATTTATGCTGGTCTCGGTGGGATTTCCTTCAGAATATTATTTAGTTTTTTTTCTGATTTAAGTGTATCTAAGCGTGAAATGGCAAAAGGCATTTTTTTAAAGCTTTATGCTGCCTGTCCATTGAATGAGCGAGGCTGCAGAGCGGAAAAACGGAGAAGTATTTACCAATACGATAGCATAAAATCTCGAAATCTCCGCTCCGATTCAGATTAGACATTGTGATTGGTTAATTCATGCGCCGCTAAGCTCCTCTCCGCACAGCTCTGCCTCAGTAAGACCCCAGCCTTCTCCGTGTCATTGCTCCGCAGTCTTACCCCAATGGACAGTCAACCTAAAGCTAGCTTCGGATATTATTTAGATGCCTCATTATATGAAACTTGATTAGATTTTTTTGTTACAGGAAACCGAGAATGATCCCGAAAAAAGAAGCAAACGAGACATCTCGGAAAAAGATGAGGTGAGTGATTTTAGTGGATTGCTATTGCTATAAATAAATTACCTAAAAGCAGGAACAGTTAGACGATGTACCGTTAAATAAGATAGTAAAATGAAAGTCTGATAGTGCCGCCTGTGATCGAGAAGTTGTGTGGAAATCGGTTGTCATGGTATGGACATGTTATTCGAAGGAATGAGGGCCATCGTGTGAGGAAAGTTTTGAGTATGAACGTCGAGGGTTACAAGAGTAGAGAGAGAAATGGGGATATGTCTAGAAAGGAGGTGATTTTTGAGATGACGGCAAATAGAGATATATGTAAGCAAAAAGACATACTGCGCCGATCCCAAATAAATTGGAATAAGGGCAGGAGGATGATGAAGATAGTAACAAAAAATCTAGCTGATGAAACTTTATTAACACCTTAACTGCCAAACAACGAGACACAATAGTAAATGTATTGTTTGTCGGTCATTTGGCGTTCAATGAATTTTAGATATGCGATTCTTATGCTTCTACTACTAATTTTTAATCTCATTTTTTATTGACTTTGTCTTTTAATTGCGTAATATGCATGCTGACAACAGTCGTTACGGGTACCTAGTCGGAAGCCCGAAAGTCTGAGAACCATTCTTACCAAGGGGTATCGTGTTGCCCACAGTAACTGGGTCGTGGAGTTCAGATAGGAGGTAACTCAGTGGTATACTGGTATTCAGCTTCATCATAGACTGGAAGCAGACCCCAACATAGTTGTGAAAAGGCTAAGCTGATGATGAAATGAAATGGTCATGAAAAAGTTGTTATTTTTATATTGACGGCACGGTTGGCGCAGTGGCTGAGCGGTTGACTGCTGCGCTGCGTGTCGTGGTTTCGATTCCCGCACGGAACAAATATTTGTTTGGCCGACAGGTAGTTGTTCCGGGTCTGGCTGTTTGCGTATGTGAGTTTGAATGTTTGTAAACGCACCCACGACACAGGCGAAATTCCTAGTGTGGGGCAACGTTTTTTAATCAAAAACTAAAAAAAAAAAAAGAAATATAATATTCATTCTTTCTTGTCTACAGAAGTCTCAAGAAGATTTAAAACGAGTCAAAAGGCGGTCTCATCACGGAGTAAGTACTTTATTATAATCCAAATTTAACGCTACGAATTCTCAGCCAAACGGGATCCAAGACAGTTGAATCGTTTCTCCGGGACTAGTCGGGCTTCATTGTCTCGGCGCTCTTCTGGTGGTCGCCACTGTTGATACTGGCTTTTGGGAGTTGCGGTGGTTTGGGAATAGTGTGGCGGGCTTGTGCAATATCAACATTTTCGTTATACTTATGAAACGTAAAACAAATTGTACAGAGGCCAGCACATCAAGCTACCTCAATCTGTCAAATTCCATTGATAGATTTTCAAATTTATTACAATAGGTTTATAGTAGTAAGTAGGGTTTAAAAATATTTATTCTCAAAAAAGACTTTTTTTTCTTTCTTGAGAGCATTTTTCTCATATGTGTCTTTGTGACACACATGAGAAAAATTGTTAAAATAAATTATAATTAAAGTTCGTCACAGGCGTCACAGAAGCGATTACATATTAGATATATAATTATATTAGATATACCCATCCACTGCATTCAGATGTTAGGAAGGTTGTTATTTGTCATTACATATTCTGATAATAGACTTTTGAATGCATTGAATGAGTGCTCCCTTTTAATACATGAGGGTATTTTGTTGTATAATTGTGCTCCTTCAAATATTAACATTTTTTTTGCCAAACTTCGTTCTCGTCTTCGTTAAAATCAGAGAACTAGCTCGGCGAGAGCTACGTTGGGTTACTTGTTTCACTTTAGTAAACGATACATTAGTCTGTATACTTTTGTTGAGTGCCTTACGAATGAACCTTTGACGGCACGGTTGGCGCAGTGGCTGAGCGATCGACTGCTGCGCCGCGTGTCGTGGGTTCGATTCCCGCACAGAACAAATATTTGTATGGCCTACAGATAGTTGTTCCGGGTCTGGATGTTCGTGTATGTGACTTAAATGTTTGTAAACGCACCCACGACACAGGAGAAATTCCTAGTGTGGGGCAATGTTTTAAAAAAAATAAAAATAATGAAAATACATGCATTGTAAATATATAACTGTCTAATGTTCAAACAATAGCATAAGGTGCATATTTGTGCATATTTTTGACGACACGGTTGTAGTTAAGCGATTGGCTGTTGCGCTGCGTGTCGCGGGTTCGATCCCCGCACGGAACACATATTTGTATGGCCTACAGATAGTTGTTCCGGGTCTGGTTGTTTGTGTATGTGAGTTTAAATGTTTGTAAACGCACATTCACAAGGAGAAATTCCTAGTGTGGGGCAACGTTTTTTTTTTTTTTAAAGAAAAGAGAAAAATATTAAATTGGGAAAATTTGACAGTTAGGGATAGCTTGATGTAATGGCGTCTGTATTAAGATTTAAACATTGCAAATACACGTGAAACTAATTTGAAGTTTGACTCATTACTCGGAGAGGTGGCTAGGTGACGTCCTGGGTTCGATTCCCGATTCCCAGGTCGGGCCAAGTGTTACTGAGTTTTTCCAAAAGGTACTTTCCCATTATTGACGACCGATGTGGCGCGACGGGCGAAGGTCCGCCTGCGACGCAAGAGGTTGCGTGATCGATTCCCACCTTGGAACAAATGTTTGTACGATCTACAAATATTTGTTCCGGGTGTTCTGGGTATTTGCTATATATAATAAAAATATCTATCTATGTAATTTATTGTATTAAGTATATCAGTCATCTAGTACCTTTAACACAAGCTCTGCTTAGCTTGGGGCTAGATGATGCTGTGTGGATTGTCCAGAAATATCTATTTATTAGCAGCCCGGAGGCTGATCTGTGCCTGGTTAATGGCAAGAAGCTTGCCCCCTATGAAATGGGACTTAAAACATAACTGGGGAATTGCCCAACCCTTCGGTCAATACAGGCGTATAATTTAATATCACGCCTGATGACACACCGCCATCTTGGTTTTTACTAACCAATTTTGTTTTACAGAGACGTATCCCAAGGCCTCCTAGACTACCACATTTGAAGCATAAAAGACTACCGAAGTACTTAAGGAAACTGCTAGCATCTACAACTCAGAAACCTAATATTGAAACAACCGCTAGTGTAAGTATTTTAACATCTAAATAACCTTACATCTGAAAGAATCTGAAAGAAGGTGTCCATGGGGCGAACTGTCAAACTCGCGAAATTTAAATAGTCGTTAAGTTTTCTGAAATTTTCTGTACAATTTTACCGTCAAGATTATTCTTACCTTAAAAACCGTGACGTATATTGAAATAAATTCTCTCAGTATAATGAAATCGGTAAAGTCGACCTCAAGTTATGGCGTGACCTAGGGAAACAGGGATTCCTTTTTATATAAATCACGTTCGTAAGCAGTTGACAGTTAAGTAGTTTCATAACAGCGCTAATGTTTTCATTAACTGTTTTAATTGTTTATGTATAGTCGTGTATGCATGTTTATTTGTTTATATATTCTATGTAGGTATTATATTTACAGTTTATAGTCTATTTATGTATAAACAGTCTTCTGTTCCCTTTTCTTTTAACTAAGAAATTTCACCTGCCACTGTTTGTCTTGTCGTCGTCTTGTTGACTGGTAAAAACTATACATGTGTATGCTTAAAGAATTAAATAAATAAATATACATTTCAATGCTCGGTGATAGACTTGAATACTGCTCTGCGATGCTCCGAGATCGATCATCTTGCATTGAAGTGTCCCGTCAGCCAGTTTGCGTAACCCATATTACTTCTGAAACACTACAGACCGTGGAGCTTCTTTCGAGAGTTTTCATTGTAAAACATGGTTTTTATTCAACTTTCAGGCACCAGACAAAACTGAAATTACTTCTTTCAAAGACAAAGTGGCTGATGATAAAGCAGTAAGCAGTGGTCTTAAAGCTTATGGCATGGAACTAAGTGGGAATGGCGGCACTGTGTGGAATGTAAGTATTTTACCGACCAATTAAGGCAGACCGCGAAATTCTATTTTTAACATACATACATACATTTATGTCATGATGGCCCAGTGGTTTAGGCCGCGCCTTTTGTACATGAGGTTGTGGGTTCAAACCTGGGCAAGTACCAATGTGAGTTTTTCATACGTACTTTCTAAGTTTATCTTGGACATCACTGACATCGGTGAAGGAAAATATCGTGAGGAAACCTGGACTTATATAATTAATATAAGTCTGAAATCGCCAACCCGTCTTGAGCATGCGTGGTGATTAATGCTCGTGCCTTCTCTGTATGAGAAGTGGCCTCAGTGGGACAGTAATAGGCTGGTACTATCGACATTCATTATCTCATGCCATGGGGTAGGCAGAAACTACAGAACGCGATCCTTAAATACTCCTTTTGTTTTTCGTTTAATTATCTCAAGTTTTTTGCAATTACCAGGGTGAACGCCAAATGACCGACAAACAACACATTTTCTGTTGTGTCTCGATTTCTGGTCGTTAAGGAGTTAACAGCTAAGTATTAGGTAATGTTTTATGCAGAGGCTTAACTATATAATTTGTGGCCTGTGGCAAATTCTTTTGATGGGGCCCTATTAAATAAATTCTTATATAGATTTTAAGCTGTAAAAATGATATTTTTTTTATAACTCAGGTGCAATTTAAACATTTTATTTCTGCGCTTGCGGCCTTTTGGGCCGGGGCCCTCTTGGGTCGGGGGCCCGTTGCATTTTATTTATTTAATTATGTATTTGGTTCACCAACAATTGTTTACACAGGTTCTATACTAAGGGTAAGATGCAACAATCAATCGTGCAACAATCACTTACAGGCCAACTCCGCATGCATAAAGAAGTTGTACAATTTTTTTTTTTAAATAAAAAAATTAAAAAATATTATTATTATTAAAATATTATTAACCTAGTTTTAAATTTTTTATTTTGCCAGCGATGCCACCCTATAGTTACGTCACTGGTGTTACACAAAAAGTTGGTCTAGTGGGCGCAAACGCAACTGCTAAGCATGCGACCCTGAGTTCGATTCTCGGGTCAAGCAATGTTTAATTGGGATTTGTCATTAGGAACTTCTCAGTAGCAGCCTGGAGTCTGTGCCCGGTTGATGGCAATAGACATGGTGAAATGTGAATATACTATAGGCACACCTCTGCTCAAGCCTTTGGGGAGTATAAAAAAAAAAAAAAAACACACACCACATTGACTGACACTTGTAAAGAAATGCTGAAAGGAAGTAAGAGACAGACTCCTTTAACTATTATTTATTTTGTTCACAGAACCTGTACAATCCCCATGTTTCCTACCATGTCGGTTATAGTGACAGCAATGAAGATAGTAATGAGGTAAATATCAATTGGCAAAATAAAGCTATCATTGAAAAACATCTTGACCAAAAAAATAAGCTGAAGTCCCAAAAAAGCCGTTAGCTTTGGTTGTTTGGTTTTCTATCTATTTTTGTGCCAGCGACTTTTTATGTTATGTTGCCCAGTAACTAGGTTGTGGAGATCCGATGGGTAGTCTGTCCATGTAAAGTACTGGTATTCACCTGCATCTGGTTAGACTGGAAGCCGACCCCAACATAGTTGGGAAAAGGCTAGGCAGATGATGATGACTTTATATGTTTTCCTTTTTTGGATTTATTTTTATTTAATTTAAGAATTACTTGGAACTAGAAATATTTATAAAATCCATAAACACGCATTTCTTTTCCAGTCCAACAGTGACAGCGGTAGTGACAGTAACAGTGACAACGACGAAGACTCTTCATCACTCAGTAATCAATCGACGTCTAACTCCGAACAATCAGATTCTGATTCAAACCAATCCGATTCTGGCACGAGCGATTCAAATTCAGACTCAGCCAGCAAAGAATCTCCCCAAAACTCTGCCAGTAGTGAAGGAAGTCAATCTGGTGAAGGAGATGTTGCTAGTGGTTCCAATGAGGATAGTCAAGGATCTCAAGAAAATGGTAGCAGTTCCAATTCAGAAGACAGTGGTTCAGTAGCTAATGTCAACAGTGATGAAAGTAATAGTGGGTCTGGAGAAAATTCTAGTGGTTCTGGAGAAGACACTAGTATTTCTAAAGAAAACAGTGGTGATACAGGAGATAACTATGGTGGATCAGTAGAAAATGGTAGTGGGTCTAGTCAAAGTAACAGTGGATCTGGAGAGAGTGACAGTGGATCTGGTGAGGCTAACAGTGGATCTGGTGAGGCTAACAGTGGATCTGGTGAGGCTAACAGTGGATCTGGTGAGGCTAACAGTGGATCTGGTGAGGCTAACAGTGGATCTGGTGAGGCTAACAGTGGATCTGGTGAGGCTAACAGTGGATCTGGTGAGGCTAACAGTGGTTCTGTTGAGAGTAATAGTGGTTCCGCAGAAAGTGGCTCTAAAGAAAGTACTGGCAATGATGATAACAATAACACCGGCTCTGAAGTTGCAGCTAATGACATTATTAAGAAATTCAATCAAATATTAACTGATCTCCATGACATATTTGTGAAAGGAAACGCTACTATCGTTCTACCAAAGCCAGAGAAAGATAAAGCTACCAACGTTGATGTTTCTGGTATGCTAAACAATATAATAAGTGACGTCACGAGTAGTACTGAAATCCTTCATCCTGGTGTTGAAATTAAAAATGGAGATCCATACAATCCAAATATGGTGAATGTTTTAGAAGGTCTATTCACTAACATAATTAAAAAAAACATAGTCATCAACAACAACGTGCCAGTTGTTTCTAACCAACCAGGTGACATTAATGCTGAAAAAGATGAAACTGAAAAATCTGAAAAGGATACAACAATAACTTCTGAAAAAGATAAAACAATAACTTCCGACAAAGATAAAACAATCGTTTCTGAAAAAAACAAAACAGTTACTTCAGAAAATGATGAAAAAGCAACTACTGATAAATCAAAAATTGATAAAGACATGCCTTCTGTAACAAATCCGGACGTCGATATTAATGACGTTACAGGAAATCCTGATATAGACGAAGAAAATAAGGCTGGTCCTAATCAAGATAGAAATTCTGATGGTGGTATCGAAACACCCGATGAAGTCTCCCCAAAAAAAGACGAGACAGAAAATCCGAATGAAAATCCCATGCCACCAGATGAGTTTAACAAGAATAATGGCTTAGGGCAAGAAAATGAAAACCCTGAAGATCAGGGGAATATAACTGAAACAGAAGAACCAAGCCTATCTGAGGAAACAGGTGCCCATAATCTTACTATAGAAACACCAGAGCCAGAAAGATCTAACGAAATTGATGACCACAATCCTTCTACAGTAACAGAAAGGCCTGACCAACATAATGAGTCGGAAGGAGGTGATGACGAAATTTTTGATGAAACAGGAAAACTTGGTGAACCACACGATTATGAAAAGCCTGATGAAACTCATGGTAACGGAGTCAGTGAAGTACCAGTGGAAGATCATACAGAGGCACCAGGTGAAGAGGAGAAAGATCAGAAATATCCTGTTCAAAATAAGGTAAATAATATAGATTGTATAACAGAAAAAAAGTGAAAGGAACATCTCCTAGGGATTTATTATGAGCAACATAATATTCGGCGGTATTCTAATCGAATGGAATAGATCAAAATAGAATAGTCTATGTCTATTCTATTCGATTCTCTTCTATTCTAATCGAGTTTGTCAGGCTGGCTATCTTGTCACTAGTGACATATCGATCTAGACATTACGTGAAATGATAATTTTAGATAGATGGTTTGTTTTTTTGTTTCTTGAATGATTTTTAACGAACTTATTTTTGTTTAGGACAATGAAGCCGAGAAGAATACTAAAATAGATTACATGCTGGATCTGATCAATAATGTAAGTATTAATTTTCTGTAGGGTTTGTACAGGCTCAAACTGTAAGCAGAGCTGTTATGTATTTTTTTTTAATCGAGATCAATGCACATATTAAGTACTACAGATAATTCGATAAGACCTTATGAGAACAGCTTTTTGTATGTAACATATAAAAAGAAATTGAAAACAATTAATAAAACTTATATAAATAGGTTAAATGAGTTTTAAGATGAGAGATTCCAACTATAATAGTTTATAAATTTTATCATGACATATTTCATGAAGTTACCTCGCAGTGACATTTTAAAAGAATATTTTGAATTACTAGCTGACCCAGCAAACGTTGTTTTGCCATATAAAATGTTTGGGGTGGACAACCCTTATCATTTAGGGGTATGAAAAATAGATGTTGGCCGATTCTCAGACCTGCCCGATATGCACACAAAATTTCATAAGAATCGGTCAAGCCGTTTCGGAGGAGTATGGGAACGAACATTGTGACACGAGAATTTTATATATAAGATATTCTTATAATAGTAGCAATCCTTTGTCTGTGCCAAATATGGTGATCTGTTTTCACTTTTATTTTTCGCATATCTTGCATGCTAACATTTTTTTTTATAATATACTCATGTAACTTAGGAAAATAAATAATTATCTTACCTTGTCCTATTTAAAAATCATAATTTCTAAGACCCGGTTTATTCAAAAATATTATGAAACAAATTTCTTTTACAGGAAAAATTCTGGTCGTTCATGGGTGACTTGGGTGCCAAGTACATAGCATCGCTGTCTGAGGTATGATCATCTTCAGCTACAGTATATACGTATCTATTGATGCCTATTCATTCTTCTGATAAGTAATCGAAGTACCTTTCTTTCTTTATTTCTTTTAAGAAAACGTTGCCCCACACGCACTAAATGCACCCACGATGCAGGAAAAATTCCTAAATTTCTCCTGCATCGTGGGTGCGTTTACAAACATTTAGAAACACATACGCAAACATCCATACCCGGAACAACTACCTGTAGGTCATACAAATATTTGTTACGTTCGGAATCGAACCCACAACACGCGGCGCAGCAGCCGATGGCTCAACCATTGCGCCAACCGTGTCGTCAATACCTGTATTATTATCCTTAACCTCAGAGTCGAGCTACGCGATTACTGACAAATGCGTGCACTGACTGGACAGGTCCACTCATCTGTGTGGTTCCACCTTCATTAGAGCATCTCAGAGACTAATCTGCATGGTCCTCACATAATTATGTAATAATTATGACGACCTATGTGGCGCGGCGGGCGAAGGTCCGCGTGCGACGCAGGAGATTGCGGGTTCGATTCCCGCCTTGGGAAAAATGTTTGTACGATCTACAAATATTTGTTTCGGGTGTTCTGAGTATTTGCTATGTATAATAAAAAATATCTTTCTATATTATGTGTATTGTATTAAGTATATCAGTCATCTAGTACCCATAACACAAGCTCTGCTTAACTTGGGGCTAGATGATGCTGTGTGGATTGGTCCAGCATTATTTATTTATTTATTTTATAATCTGACCAACATCAAGTCTGGACTTCCAAAGATACCTCTCAGTTTGTTCCAGTGTTTTTTCTGAGATTAGTCGGATAGGAAACACCACCCACACCTAATTTCAAAAACTCTTTGCTTTTTCACGATTTACAGAAATACAAATCATTTATATTAAAATGTTCTGCTCGAACCTATCAACCCGATCCCAAAATCAGGCACTTCCTTAAAGTTGATTTTGTCCACGCGATCAATGTACATAAATGTCTTATATTTTATTATTTTTATTACAGCGTACCACAAAATTCATGAAAGACGAAGTTGAAGCACAGGTGAACAAATATTTTGAGGAGCATCCGATAACTCATAAAGAACCAGCAATTGATGCTGAAAAAGATTCTGAAAAAGATAACAAAGATAAACCTCACAACGCTAAACCAGACTTTGAAGACAAAAAGGGAAATGAACTTAACAGTAGCGAAAACGATACAATTGAACCTGGTAGTGGTGAAAAGGTAGGAAATCAGGGAACAGTCGGAAATGATAGTCATGAGAATGGTGATGATGAGCCTTCTAATCATAAAGAAGATGTCAATAAACCCACAACTGAAGAACTGAAACCAACTCTCAACAAAGCAAACGAACCAAAGCATGACGAAATTAATAGTACCGAAAATCCCAAAACAGAAGCACCAAAACAACCATCAGTACATGTAAAGGCAAACACAGTTTATGGCAACACTGTTGGCAATGACAAAGTAACAAACGTCTACGTTTTCTATGCCAGTAAGAACATGGACGATATCATGAAAAATATCAAGAACCTCGTTAATGGGAACAACAGTACTAACATATTCACATTTGGACCACACAGGCCAAAACCTGGTCATGTAACCGTCCATAAAAACAAAGAACCTAAGAAGACAAAAGTACCCAAACCAAGTATAAGTGGCGTTGCCACGGAAGAACCCTCAACTGGATCCAGGTATCCTGGTACTGAATCAAATATGCATAGTAATGAAGTAACAGGCCCGGCAATAGATGAGCCTGATACCAATGATAACAGAGATAGTTCTGGTGAAGGCTTTACGGAAAATGACATTGAAGGAAATAATACTGAAAAGCCTAACGATATCACAGATTCGACGCCTACTAGCGAGGATCAAACGGAACCTAGTGAAAACGGAAACGGTATTAACAATGGTAGCAAAGACACGTCTGGGTCAGGTGTCGATGTTTCTGCTGAAAAAGATAAAGACAACTCTAGTGAACCCAAAGATAAATCTGGAGAGCCGATAGACCACTCTGGTGAGCCCAAAGATAACTCTGGAGAGCCAATAGACAACTCTGGTGAGCCCAAAGATAACTCTGGAGAGCCAATAGACCACTCTGGCGAGCCCAAAGATAACTCTGGAGAGCCAATAGACAACTCTGGCGAGCCCAAAGATAACTCTGGGGAGCCAATAGACCACTCTGGAGAGCCCAAAGATAACTCTGGGGAGCCGATAGACCACTCTGGTGAGCCCAAAGATAACTCTGGGGAGCCGATAGACCACTCTGGTGAGCCCAAAGATAACTCTGGAGAGCCAATAGACAACTCTGGCGAGCCCAAAGATAACTCTGGAGAGCAAATAGACCACTCTGGAGAGCCCAAAGATAACTCTGGGGAGCCAATAGACCACTCTGGCGAGCCCAAAGATAACTCTGGAGAGCCAATAGACAACTCTGGCGAGCCCAAAGATAACTCTGGGGAGCCCAAAGATAACTCTGGTGAGCCGATAGACCACTCTGGCGAGCCCAAAGATAACTCTGGGGAGCCGATAGACCACTCTGGTGAGCCAAAAGATAACTCGGGAGAGCCGATAGACCACTCTGGTGAGCCCAAAGATAACTCTGGGGAGCCGATAGACCACTCTGGTGAGCCCAAAGATAACTCTGGTGAGCAAATAGACCACTCTGGTGAGCCCAAAGATAACTCTGGTGAGCTCAAAGATAGCTCTGGTGAGCCGATAGACCACTCGGGAGAGCCCAAAGATAACTCGGGAGAACCCAAAGATAACTCGGGAGAGCCAATAGACCACTCTGGTGAGCCCAAAGATAACTCGGGAGAGCCAATAGACCACTCTGGAGAGCCCAAAGATAACTCTGGTGAGCCGATAGACCACTCTGGTGAGCCCAAAGATAACTCTGGAGTGCAAATAGACCACTCTGGAGAGCCAATAGACCACTCAGGAGAGCCAACAGACCACTCTGGTGAGCCCATAGACCACTCTGGTGAGCCAAAAGATAACTCTGGTGAGCCCAAAGATAACTCGGGAGAGCCCAAAGATAACTCTGGTGAGCCGATAGACCACTCTGGTGAGCCCAAAGATAACTCTGGAGTGCAAATAGACCACTCTGGAGAGCCAATAGACCACTCAGGAGAGTCAACAGACCACTCTGGTGAGCCAATAGACCACTCTGGTGAGTCCAAAGATAACTCTGGAGAGCCCAAAGATAACTCTGGTGAGCCCAAAGATAACTCTGGAGAGCCCAAAGACCACTCTGGTGAGCCAAAAGATAACTCTGGAGTGCAAATAGACCACTCTGGAGAGCCAATAGACCACTCAGGAGAGCCAACAGACCACTCTGGTGAGCCAATAGACCACTCTGGTGAGTCCAAAGATAACTCTGGAGAGCCCAAAGATAACTCTGGTGAGCCCAAAGATAACTCTGGAGAGCCCAAAGACCACTCTGGTGAGCCAAAAGATAACTCTGGAGTGCAAATAGACCACTCTGGAGAGCCAATAGACCACTCAGGAGAGCCAACAGACCACTCTGGTGAGCCAATAGACCACTCTGGTGAGTCCAAAGATAACTCGGGAGAGTCCAAAGATAACTCTGGAGAGCCAAAAGACCACTCTGGAGAGCCCAAAGATAACTCTGGTGAGCCGATAGACCACTCTGGAGAGCCAAAAGATAACTCTGGTGAGCCGATAGACCACTCTGGTGAGCCCAAAGATAACTCTGGAGAGCAAATAGACCACTCTGGAGAGCCCAAAGATAACTCTGGGGAGCCAATAGATCACTCTGGGGAGCAAATAGACCACTCTGGAGAGCCCAAAGATAACTCTGGGGAACCAATAGACCACTCTGGCGAGCCAATAGACCACTCTGGAGAGCCCAAAGATAACTCTGGGGAGCCAATAGACCACTCTGGCGAGCCCAAACTTAACTCTGGGGAGCCCAAAGATAACTCTGGGGAGCCCAAAGATAACTCTGGGGAGCCAATAGACCACTCTGGCGAGCCCAAAGATAACTCTGAGGAGCCCAAAGATAACTCTGAGGAACCAATAGACCACTCTGGCGAGCCCAAAGATAACTCTGGAGAGCCCAAAGATAACTCTGGTGAGCCCAAAGATAGCTATGGTGAGCCGATAGACCACTCGGGAGAGCCCAAAGATAACTCGGGAGAACCCAAAGATAACTCGGGAGAGCCAATAGACCACTCTGGTGAGCCCAAAGATAACTCGGGAGAGCCAATAGACCACTCTGGTGAGCCCAAAGATTACTCTGGAGTGCAAATAGACCACTCTGGAGAGCCAATAGACCACTCAGGAGAGCCGACAGACCACTCTGGTGAGCCCATAGACCACTCTGGTGAGCCAAAAGATAACTCTGGTGAGCCCAAAGATAACTCGGGAGAGCCCAAAGATAACTCTGGTGAGCCGATAGACCACTCTGGTGAGCCCAAAGATAACTCTGGAGTGCAAATAGACCACTCTGGAGAGCCAATAGACCACTCAGGAGAGTCAACAGACCACTCTGGTGAGCCAATAGACCACTCTGGTGAGTCCAAAGATAACTCTGGAGAGCCCAAAGATAACTCTGGTGAGCCCAAAGATAACTCTGGAGAGCCCAAAGACCACTCTGGTGAGCCAAAAGATAACTCTGGAGTGCAAATAGACCACTCTGGAGAGCCAATAGACCACTCAGGAGAGCCAACAGACCACTCTGGTGAGTCCAAAGATAACTCGGGAGAGTCCAAAGATAACTCTGGTGAGCCAATAGACCACTCTGGTGAGTCCAAAGATAACTCGGGAGAGCCCAAAGACCACTCTGGTGAGCCCAAAGATAACTCTGGAGTGCAAATAGACCACTCTGGAGAGCCAATAGACCACTCAGGAGAGCCAGCAGACCACTCTGGTGAGCCAATAGACCACTCAGGAGAACCAATATACCACTCAGGAGAGCCAACAGACCATTCTGGTGAACCCAAAGATAACTCTGGAGAGCAAAAAGACCACTCTGGAGAGCCAATAGACCACTCTGGTGAGCCCAAAGATAACTCGGGAGAGCCAACAGACCACTCTGGTGAGCCAATAGACCACTCTGGTGAGCCCAAAGGTAACTCGGGAGAGCCAATAGACCACTCTGGTGAGCAAAAAGATAACTCTGGTGAGCAAATAGACCACTCTGGAGAGCCAATAGACCACTCAGGAGAGCCAACAGACCTCTCTGGTGAGCCCAAAGATAGCTCGGGAGAGCCAATAGACCACTCTGTCGAGCCCAAAGATAACTCTGGGGAGCCAATAGACCACTCTGGCGAGCCCAAAGATAACTCTGGGGAGCCCAAAGATAACTCTGGGGAGCCCAAAGATAACTCTGGGGAGCCCAAAGATAACTCTGGGGAGCCCAAAGATAACTCTGGGGAGCCCAAAGATAACTCTGGGGAGCCCAAAGATAACTCTGGGGAGCCAATAGACCACTCTGGAGAGCCCAAAGATAACCCTGGCGAGCCCAAAGATAACTCTGGGGAGCCCAAAGATAACTCTGGGCAACCAATAGATCACTCTGGCGAGCCCAAAGATAACTCTGAGGAGCCCAAAGATAACTCTGGGGAACCAATAGACCACTCTGGCGAGCCCAAAGATAACTCTGGGGAGCCCAAAGATAACTCTGAGGAGCCCAAAGATAACTCTGGGGAACCAATAGACCACTCTGGCGAGCCCAAAGATAACTCTGGGGAGCCCAAAGATAACTCTGAGGAGCCCAAAGATAACTCTGGGGAACCAATAGACCACTCTGGCGAACCCAAAGATAACTCTGGGGAGCCCAAAAACCATTCTGTAGAAAAGGGAAACTCTGGTGAGCACAAATACCACTCTGGTGAGCCCAAAGATAACTCTGATGAGCCCAAAAACCATTCTGTAGAAAAGGGAAACTCTGGTGAGCACAAAGACCACTCTGGTGAGCCCAAAGATAACTCTGGTGAGCCCAAAGATAACTCTGGTGAGCCCAAAGACCACTCTAGTGAGCCCAAGGATAACTCTGGTGAGCCCAAAATCCATTCTGTAGAGAAGGAAAACTCTGGTGAGCTCAAAGACGACTCTACAGAGCCCTCTGGAGAGGCCAATGATAATTCCGGGAATTCCATGGGTAACTCTAAACAGCACAAAGACAGCTCTGGAGAGAAAGCCAACTCGGAAGAGACCATAGACAACTCTGGTGAACCCAATCACAACTCCGGTGATACCAATGACGACTCCGATAATGAAGAGAATAATGATAAATTCGAGAAGCCGAAAGATGACCCTGGAAAGCCCACAGACAACGCTGGTGAGCCTGGAGATAATTGAAGGGAGCACGAAGAAAACAACAAAGATTATACTGTACAATCACCTGCTGAAAACAATTAGTAGAAATACCTTTAGAACTGATTCATTAAGAAAGATGTACGAGTATTAGTGGCAGATTAAAAGAAAAACGATGTCATGATGGCCCAGTGGTTTTGGCCTCGCCTCTTGTGCACGAGGTTGTGGGTTCACACCTGGGCAAGTACCAATGTGACTTTTACAATTCATATATACTTTTTAAGTTTATCTTGGACAGCACTGACATCGGTGAAGGAAAACATCGTGAGGCAACCTGGACTTGTATAATTAACATAAGTCTGAAATTGCCAACCCGTCTTGAGCAAGCGTGGTGATTAATGCTCGTGCCTTCTCTGTATGAGAAGAGGCCTTTGCCCAACAGTGGGACAGTAATAGGCTGGTACTACTACTAAAAGAAAAACGCAGGTGAATAGAATCAACTTGAAATCTAGTTTCAAGACATTGTGGATGTGATACTACGGTGTAGTATACTTTTAGGCATAATATAACGATCCATATATACATTAACTTAGGTGTTTTCCCATGGATAGGCAGAAAATAAAGAACGCCACCTGCTACGATCCTTACATAGTAGGCTTGCTTCGTATACGTTCATAACTCTCGTCATATGCGCACGCCGCCACCGCCGTTTGCGATAAGGCACCTGACCTTTCTGAAGAACTTCACCACTAAAACGTTCCTGCTTATGTATCCTTTTAGGGCGTCCAGGCGTTTCCACTCACATCTGCCTTATAAATTGACGACTGATGTGGCGCGGTGGGCGAAGGTCCGCCTGCGACGCACGAGGTTGCGGGTTCGATTCCCGCCCTGGAACAAATGTTTGTACGATCTACAAATATTTGTTTCGGGTGTTCTGGGTATTTACTATGTATAATAAAAAAAATATCTATCCATGTAATTATTGTCATCTAGTACCCATAACACAAGCTCTGCTTAGCTTGGGGCTAGATGATGCTGTGTGGATTGTCCAGCAATATTTATTTATTATTTATAAATGTTGTAAGATGCTTTTCATTCCTTCTATCATAATGGTCAAACCATCGTAAGCATACATTTCTGATTTTTGTTGAGATGTTAATTTTGCAAAAGAATATAAATAGTAGTAAAAAAAATTAAGTAAAGTTAAGATAAACACCTAGATTTAACATGCCCTTATAGTGGATGCATTCGACCGATTAGCTCACTTTCCAATTTCGTATCCATGAACTGAAAAGTACTAGGTTTCGTAATTTTGTAAATAGTATAAGTTTAAGTTTGTTTTAAGTTAAGAAAAATAAAAACGTTATTTTCAGTTATACATATTCTTTATTTTATAAACCAATCCCTTGACTGTAAGACTGGGATGGGACGCAGTTGAAAACCTTTCAAAGAAATTTGACACATTGGAGTAGCTTTCATGTGCTGGCCTGTGTACATGGGTAATTATCACGAAATCCCGAAATTCGGCTGTCTTAAAATGACAAAAAATATATATATTTGATATTTATTTTATGTTAATTTGATAGTACTAATGTTACTAGAATTTAATTACGTGGTGGTCCCAAAAATAATTGCGTTTCATGAAAGTTATGAGGACATTAAAAAATCGAAGTGAGGGAATGAGAATTAAGGTGAGGGAATGAATATTACAGGCAAGTCATGAAGCATTTCAAATAAAATTAGTTTTTTTTTTTCAAAGAAATATGTTTTATTAAATGAAACTTTGTTCTTAAACAATAAGTAAGATCAATGAATAATTTCAGCAAATCACAAAATTATTGCAGCACTTTGGCATAACATATCATAACTCTAATTTTAACTTATTTTTATTTATTATGCACTTACTTAAATAACATCATCATCATCATCATCATCATCATCATCATCCTCCTGCCCTTATCCCAATTAATTTGGGGTCGGCGCAGCATGTTTTCTTCTTCCATGCATCTCTATTTGCCGTCATCTCATGGGTCACCTCTTTTCTTGCCATATCCTCTTTCACACAATCCATCCATCTTTTCTTTGGTCTTCCTCTACTCATGTAACCCTGCACATTCATACTCAAAACTTTCCTCACAACATGGTCCTCATTCCTTCGCATCACATGCCCATACCATGACAACCGATTTCCACACAACTTCTCGGTCACAGGCGCTACTTTCAGACTTCCTCTTACATACTCATTTCTTATTCTATCCATTCGCGTAACACCACACATCCCCCTCAGCATTCTCATCTCAGCTGCATGTAACTGCCTTTCATTCATGCCTTTTTTTTCAAATAACAATGACAACAAAATCCTTGCTAACTCAAAGATTCATCTAAAAGCATTTTTAACAACAGAAAAACTTCTCATTTTAAAATTTAGTCTCATAGAAAGTTAGCAAGGATTTTGTTGTCATTGTTATTTGAAAAAAATAAATGTTTAGTATCAAAATTAACAAAACAAAATCTATAACTTAACTGGCTTTCTTCCAAACAAAAAATATTTCTTAATTAGTAGGTACTATTAAAGAGTGAAATTACCTATTTTTTAAATTTGTAATCTTCAACGATTCAGTCTCAAAGTCACAATTAAAGTCTTAATCAGATACTTTTAACTATAAAAAAAAAAGTAAACTGGTTTAAATCTTACATTTTGTAATGATCATGAATGTAATTTTCCGCTCAACGCTAGATGGCGCGGCTAGGCTCGCTACGGTAAGCTCTAAAATGAGACAAGTGAGGGTGGCAGAAAAAGATTTCTACCGGCAGAGATCACTTGAGTGTGAGACACTGAAAAAGTGGACCAACTGACAAGTACTCCGGGTTTAATTAAAATGCTGGCAGACACGTTGCGCTAAAATAGTGACAAGTCATAATAATTGTTGTTGGTGCGACATTGTGTGTTTGTGCGCGGTTAGCGGATGAAACGGGGTAAGTGTTTACGTCTAATTCACGAAGCTTAGATTGTTTGATGTTTGTGGAATCTGGGGATGTTTTGCAATGCTGACTGCTACATTATTTGTTCTCAGCTTGCGGAAACGCCCCTTTCATCCAAACAGGCTAGACCTTAGTCACTTTGCGAAGTACGAACGTCATATTCGCCACTACATTGAGGAAGCCCGCTGGTCTCGAGGCATAGCGGCCATCTTTACACACTTCGTCACGAGTTCGGACCCGGCCATGCGTTTATCTTTTTGGGAGAATTATTAAGTTTTTGTTCTTCCCTTTTTTGTTTAGTTTTAAATTGTTGTTAGCATAGGAATTAGTTATGTTAGTTTTTAGTATTAAATTGTGTGCCTGTAACTTGTTCTTCTGAGAAAAGAAAGTCGTGTTAGTTACACTATTTATAACTCAAGAACGGCTGAACCGATTTGGCTGAAAATTGGTGGGCAGGTAGTATAGAACCAGGAGGCGGACACTGACTTTAGATCCCGTTCCCGTGGAACGTGACATAAAACGTGGTAAAACAAAACGCAACTGACAGCAAAACGAAAAATTTATCAGTCAAAACATCAGTCTAGCCGTTCATTAGTTAAAAACGGTATAACAAAACGCAAACGCAACTGACAGCGTAACGTTTTCTATGGTTAAGTATGGTTGAACATTTAACAATTTGAAATTTTGAAGTTGGCTTATTGTGCCGATATTATCATTAACGATACCATGCCGCGACCAAGACGATCAAATCTTTCACGACAAAGCCGTAATGCAACTAGTCTTTTATAAAATACAACTTTTACTGATTAATTTTGGAGGCTCAATCTTTCTCAGAATGTCATGCCAGGCATATAACTGTTCATCTCTGATTTTAGGACATTTCCAAGATTTAGTTCCTCTTTTCATACACTTCACTAGAGCGCCTTCCTCAGAAACTGCTATTATTTCTCCTGGGTAAACATTTTCGTACCATTTGATAAGTACGTATTCACCAATATTATAAGTGATATTACTGTCTGGACAAATAACATCATTTGACGAATGTCCACCATCATAAGATTTGTTTCGTGTTTTTAATTCAAAGGACGTTTTTCAATGCAACGTTTTGAAGATTTGTAATATCCCATGTGAAAATACTTACACTTTTCTGCGCATTCACAACATGAAAGACGACCGATGTGGCGCGGCAGGCGAAGGTCCGCCTGCGACGCAAGAGGTTGCGGGTTCGATTCCCGCCTTGGGACAAATGTTTGTACGATCTACAAATATTTGTTCTGGGTATTTGCTATATATAATAAAAATATCTATCTATGTAATGTATTGTATTAAGTATATCAGTCATCTAGTACCTACCCATAACACAAGCTCTGCTTAACTTGGGGCTAGATGATGCTGTGTGGATTGTCCAGCAATATTTATTTATTTATTTAAAGACTTCTAAATTCCAAGACATCATTACTGAAGACAAATTGACGATTTTTCTGGGTTCCACGTAATGCATCAATGATGGATGACTGTTTGACTAAGTCTTCTATCTTCGCAATATTAGCAGTGCTAACTTCGAATAGCTTTATTGAAGAACATCTTGCCAACAAAATGTATTTGAGAGATTTCAAATTTACGATATCCTTGCCTTCAGCCACCGCTTTATCAGCTGTTCTTTTTAATGTGCCACCTACGCCATCAGGAGCACCATTTCCATGGCCTGGTTCCGAATAATTCCACGCAAAAAATGTCGCACCGGAACAGTGGCGGACAGAGCCCGTCAGAGGCCCGGGGCGGCAAAGCTGAATGAGGGCCCCCAGCTTTAAAAAAAAGTACTTTTACAAGCTTTTTATTCATAGTATCATTTCAAAGTACCCGCTACAAAGACGGGAAATTCCCCAGCGTATTGGACGGGTTCAGCAAAGTTAAAAGAATATTAATACCGCGTAAAAAGTCTAGATGGCTGTAGTGTTTTAATCTTGATGAAATTATGTAGATTAGGTACTTAGCACATTTTTAGGCCGCCCCTTCCGCCCCCCTGTTAGTCCGCCACTGACCCGGAAACAAATCATTTAGATGATGATATACTAGATGAAACATGAACTTGTTCTTGTACTGGTTGACTACTCCTGTCAACCAGTACAAGATCAAGTTCATGTCACTTAGCATGTGTATTCTGTGAATGTTTGGATAGTGGTTTTTAAGCCACACAAAAACTGGTAATAAGTGTGCCCATACTGCCATTGTGTCGTGTCTATTATTTTCAGAAAGAGAACAAAACATGTAGGGTTTTACAGTGTCATTTTCACGTAAATATAATACTCCCGTATGTAGTTTTGGGGGTATATGGAACAGGGTGTAAAGTTCCTCATCCACCATAGAAAAGGGAGGATCGGGTGTTGTGTCTGGTGAGCAACTGCCCGACGGCTGTTTTTTTTTTTGGAATGGGCATCACGCAGTTTATCATTTAGGTATATCTACTGCTTAACCGAACTTTCCTGTGGGGGGCTTAATTAAAATTAAGGCCTCCAGCCAGGCGCCCGACGGCTTTTGTCGGGCTCGTTTATATATAATCAGTCGCCTGGATAACTTTAATATCGCGATGTAGGATACGTCGATTTAGTTCTTACGTGGCGAGATAGATGTCGCTACATCAGTTCCCTCCGAGACCGTAGGTCGATAGCTTGAGTCATTTTTTGTGATGCTTGTCGGGCCAGTGGAGTGTTCCAGTGAGTCGGAACCGTCTGCGGTGATACTGCGTATAGGCTCCAGTGAGTCGTGGCGCAGTGCTGCGTATTGGCTGGCTGCTAGGGTCGACCAGTAGAGGAAGTGCGTCTCTGCTTGCTGACCGGCCGAAGTGCAGCGTGCAGAGCCAAGGTTGCTGAGAAGGTTGTGGGTGATGACCAGGTATGCGCGTTCGCTGCACGCTAGTGGTCAGGATACCCGTAGAAGTCGTGGTTGCTGACTGGCTGGATGACTCTCTGCTTGAAAGCTTGAGGAAGTGATGATGACGTCACGCAGAGGGAGCTCTACTCTAGGGCTGCGCTGACGTTCAAGTTCGGGGTCACCAATTTGGGGGTATATGGAACAGGGTGTAAAGTTTCTCATCCACCATAGGAAAGGGCGAGATAAATGTCGCTAGTGTTATTTGTTGTCTTCCACCTCCGAAATGCACTGCCTGAATTTCTTCGTTATATTAAAATTTGCAACAATAGTTTTCGCTGAAATCTATGTGAATAAGGAATTCATTGTCAGCGTAAGTCTTTTTAAGTTCTGATATGGTTTGAAACTGGTGTGTGATCGTGGCAACATGTTTAAAGAATAAAGGCAAATTGAAGTACTAATGATGTCAGTGAAACTCTTTTAAAATAGGTTTTCTTACTGTCTTCATCTTTCCATTTTTTTCGTAGGATATAGTTTCATACATCCACTGTTGATAAGTCACTATTCTTTTTGGCTGTGGAAGATAATACTCTACCATTTTGTTTGCACAACCTCCACATTCTCGTAACAGACACTTAGTTGAATAAACATTGCAAGTGTTCATGGTCAAAAATTTAGTTAGATTACAGCAAGGCAATACTTTATTTTCATGCAACTGCCTAGTAATATAAACAAAACCAAGGATTGGAACTACCGCAAATGTGATTTTGAGCAACTTTATTTACTTCTCTCTGGCGACAATATTTTGGATGAGGTTTTAGAGTCCAAAGATGTAGAAATAGCCACTCGTAAGTTCTATACAATTATATATGATTTTTTTGACGCTTCCATGCCTAAAAAAAACAGAGAAAGGTCGGCAAGTAAACGATATCCTGTGTGGTATACAAGTGATATCATTCAGGATATAAAACTCAAGCTGAAACTCTACAAAAACTGGACGAGAACTAAGCGCGATAGCATGTATTTGTTATTCTCGAATCTCAGGGCAAGCTTAAAGGCCCGTATTGCGGATGCGTATACTTTATATAATTATGAGAAATGTAGAGCGTAGAATTAAGACCAACCCTCATGATTTCTGGTCTCACATTTCCAGCCTGCGGTCAAGGTGGGTTTGAGCCTAGCATTGTATACAAGGGTATAACTTTTTCGGGATCTAAGGCGGCAGGGGCCTTTGCCGAGTTTTTTCTGATGTCTTTGACTTCCGGAAAGCGTTTGATAGGATCAATAATGACATACTGCTGACGAAACTAAACAAAATTGGTTTCTCACTCTCTCTCCTCCGTTTCTTCACAGACGGAGTGAATCAAGGCTCAATTCTGGGGCCTTTGTTATTCCTAATTATGATAAATGATGCATACAAAATGTCTATTGTATGCCGACGACTTAAAACTTTACCTCGAAGTAAACTCCGAGTCTGACTGTTTGGCACTACAGCAAGACATTGACGCAATCTACAAGTGGAGTTTAGATAATAAGATGGATTTCAATGCCTCTAAATGCTTTGCTATGACCTTCGGTCGAATGCGGCACCCAGTTGAATTCGAATACCATCTCGATAATAATGCCATTATTAAAACAACTGCTATGAAAGACCTGGGAGTCACACCGAAAGCTCACATTCCACGACCACATGGTTACGGTAGCAAAGCAGTCATACCAAAGCTTGGGCTTCGTCTTACGTAATTGCCGCAATTTTCGCACCGCACACGCTATAAAGATTTTATTCAATGCGCTCGTGCGCAGTAAGTTAGAATCCAGCTCTTGCGTGTGGAACCCACACCAAAGTACTTACGCACTTTCACTAGAAAAAGTGCAAAAAGCGTTCCTTAGGTTCCTTTACAAGCGCTTGCACGGCTAATATCCATACCTCTATACGACAAAATTTATTTTGGGTTGCCTCGAATATTTATTTATTTATACAATCTTACCTACAACTACCATTACAGATCAACGATCCAATGCGACAGTGTGGCCTTACATAATAAACCTAAATCTACATCCTAAAAATTAACACAATATTCTAAATCTTAAACTACATCTAAGTAACATATTATATGTAATGTTACTTTTGCGAATTCACTCACGCTACAACGCAATACATCAACCCTCTCGTGAACCTCGTTCACCACATGTAAAGCCCTTATGAGAGGAGCGTTCGCTAGTAGGTTGGTTCTGGCCGCAGGCACAGCAAGTAAGGGCGGACGTCGCCGCCTCCACACGTACCGGTCTGGCACGCAAAGTTCCAGGTGCCGCAACACCCTCGGGTTATGCGCATCGCCACGCAGTAGCTTCAACACATACGCTGCAAGTGCAAAGTCCCGTCGTACCCCTAAGCGTTGTACCCTACCATACCCAGAACAACTAGTGTAGGGTACATCAATGGGTATAATGGATATACCCCGTACAACTTATAATACAAGTGTCTTGTGAACTTATTTTGGACACGCTCCAACATGGCACTATATTTCGCCTCATGAGGAGCCCATATGACTGCACTATGTCCAAGGTGACTCCTGACTAATGCGTCATACACACTTGCTATATAACTCGCTAGAGGTAAGACGAGCGCGTAATCAGCTCATCATAGCCTGCAAGACGTTCCGTGGCACTATTGACGCGCCTGACCTGCTTGCTGTGCTTGCACGTTTCTGTGTTCCGGACAATTACTGCCGCGGCAAAAGGCACCGAATGTTTGCTGTGCCTCAGTGTCGCACTGTTGCCCGTGCTCAATCTCCAATACCTCGCACCTTGGCTGCACTAAATGATCTCTTGGATTCTTATCCAACAAGCGATCTGTTTGCGGATGAATGGAAGATGATTTTATTGGCATGTCAGAAGTACTGTGAGAGGGATTGATGTAAGTACCTATATGTTGTTTATAACTTTACTTTCATTTTTTGTGTTTAGCCACTGTAATTGGTTCTTCAACCGTTGTATTTAATTAAATTAATCAGCATTGCCATTCAACGTGGCTATACTGCCAGCCTTCTGGGCACTTTTCCCGTTGACAATGATGTGGATTAATTTTTTGATGCCCTATGATTATTTATTTTATTTTATTTCTTCATATATTAATAAATGTATGATTAAATTAATTCATTAACTGCATGATTATCAATTCAACATTTGCGTGAATTACATATTTACAAGTGTTACGGTCTTTTATGTTTGCCCAAGTCACCCAAAGTAAACGTATTTGTTTTACCTGTCCCTTTGACCTTACAAAATCTTTATTTCCTGGGCACATCCGAGAACTTTCGTCTTTTTCCAAAAAAAAATAAACATCCAAAAAGCCAGTGAAAATTGATGAAGGTCTAAAAAGACCTTCATCAATTTAGCACTGGCTTTCCTAGAAACGATCTTTTTGTAAGAATCATGTTTGATAAACTGTTTTGATAACCTGAGTAGCTTAATATGCTTCTTCAATAGATCTGGTTTTACAGCTGTAAGACAGTTACAGCAATTTAAAGAAACATAATGAAAATAAATAGTCATAGTACTTTTTCTTTTCATTATGTTTCTTGGCCTTTTTCGTTTTTTTTAGGTATTTAATTCTTTCTTTTTCGCGAAGTATTTAAGTGTTACAGGATCAGATTTCATTTTCTCCCTTCGCTTCCGGTCATATTCTTGCTTTTTTGATTTAGCTTCTTCTTTGCTTATCTTCTTTTTTCTTGACATTTTAAATATATGAAATAGTCATAGTACTTTTTGTTTTCATTATGTTTCTTTAAATTGCTGTAACTGTCTTTCAGCTGTTTAGTAATAACTTCTGATAGAAGAAGCTTCTTCTTTACAATTTCAGGAACTTGGACGTTCTTTAAGTGAGCGGATACTTTAGTTTCCGGTGAAGTCTGATTATTTTTGTTTTGTCTTTGACATCTCTTACGGTATCTCTCTGTTCTTCTTGATTCTTGTTTCAGTCTTTCCTGTAATCTGGATATTTTTACATAAAGTATTCCTCTACGTCTTCTAAGTTGCTACCTTCTCTGGCTGGTGTCTCATCTAACAGTCTTGCTACATTCTTTCGCACTTCCACGGTTTTGTCTCTATATGTTTGGCAATATTTCCTCCAGTTTTTCCTTTTTTGCCTTTTTTCTCGGGAACTCATTGCGGATATAGGTTTTACTTGGCCTTTTTCTTTTTTATTTAGGTATTTAATTTTTTCTTTTACGCGAAGTATTTCAAGTGTTACAGGATCAGATTTCATTTGTTCCCTTCGCTTTCGGTCATATTCTTGCTTTTTTGATTTAGCTTCTTCTTTGCTCAACTTCTTTTTTCTTGGCATATTTTAACCTACAACAATATTGCAGCAATAAATTCAAGAGTTAATAAAATCAAACAATAAAAAAGCCAGTTAGCCCAGCCAAAACTCATTCCCTCACTGTACATTTTTATGATGGTGAGGGAATGACGAAATAAAGAATAACCGTAAAGGACCCGTGACATAACCTTACTTTTAAAACGATTTTTCTGCATCTGCTTAAGGAAATTACTCCCAATACCCATCTTATCTGTGCAACTTATAATCTGTTAAAGTACTTACCTTTTGTTTTTGTAGAATGTGATGAAATGACGATCAAAAATTTAATGTAACCATAAAATTGATATTTTTTTGCAGCGCACACCCGAGCACAATTACAGAATATTCGCCATTTTGATAAATTGTCACAAGTGCCAACTTTCAAAAACTAATGGTAGCGTTCGTATTTTATTTAAAATGCGTTCATAATTCAACTGCCAGTAATAGAGTGAGGTTTGAGTGATTTATTTTTCTGGGACACTTACAAATATACAAATTTTTAACGCTCTTTTTACTTTATAACGCTAATTTCGTTTTTTCCCATAATTTTATAATGTTTTTAAATAATCCAACGTACTTTAGGGACCAGTGGCGGACTAAGCCCGTCAGAGGGCGGTAAAGCTGAATGAGGCCCCCCAGCTTTTTTTTTAAAAAAAAGCTTATTATTCAGTTCACATTTGTATGTAGTGTTTATGTTTATTTCGTTAATATCTGGCAAGTGAAATTAATCAAAAAGTAGCCGCTGCAAAGACGGGAATTCCCGCAGCTTATTGGACGGGTTCAGCAAAGTTATAAGAATATTAGCAGGTTTTGTTTTGGATTTGATCAGGGGAATGCGGAGGCATTTGGGGGCCCCCCAAGACCGGAGGCCCGGGGCAGGCTTCCGCCCCCCTGTTAGTCCGCCACTGCTTGGGACACAGTGAGAGAATGATGTTAGGAACAATACGGTTATGCATTTTTATTTATTTATTTATACAGCTCTAAAATCTTATGTGAAACTTTTAGGTATAGTTATGTGGATTGTATAGAAATACTAGCTAACCCAGCAAACGTTGTTTTGCCACATAAAATGTTTGGGGTGGACCACCCTTATCATTTAGGGGTATGGAAAATAGATGTTGGCCGATTCCCAGACCTGCCCGATATGCACACAAAATTTCATACAAATCGGTCCGGCCGTTTCGGAGGAGTTTGGTAACTAACATTGTGACACGAGAAATTTGTATATAAGATTAGTAACATCCATTTCTTTGTTGGATTTTGATATAAACGCCAAGGACAAGAATTTCGGAATTTCGTGAGAATTACCCACAGATGAATAAAATATAACGAGCGAGCCTAACAGCAGTCTCATATGATGTGTAGCATCTTACAACATCTGTCGCGGGCTTAAGTTAGTTACTTATAATTAACAGTCATCAGCACCCTTTACAACTTGTTTTTTTTGTCTTTCTTTCTTTTATCCCCGCGTCCCTTTGTGCCTACTGGCCTAGCTCTGTTCTGTCTCCTACTTGATATGGAGGGAAGTGGAAATTATGTATTTTTCTTGAAATAATAATAATAAATAATAATAATATATTTATTTGCGTAAAACATGGTATAAAAAGGTCTTACAGTACACAAATAGAACAAACATGTTTTGCCAAGATTTACCATAGCATGCAAATACCTCTTCTGCCTCCTCCGCTGTTCTTTTCTGATTAATTTCGGTGCGGGATCCAATAAAGTTGAATCGTTTCTCTGGGACTTGTAGGGCTTCATTGAGTCGACGCTTTTCTGGTGGTCGCCACTGTTGATTCTGGTTTTCAGGAGTTGCAGTGGTTTGGGAATAGTGTGGCGGGCTTGTTCCAATAAAAAAAAATGTATTTGTAGTATCAGTTCTAGGTGATGCAAAAATAGGCGGTCGTTGGGACTGCCAACAGTAGCGATGTCTAAAAACTTTGCAATACCTGTCAGTCTCGCACAACACATCGCACTAGCAAGCCGGTGACGTGGAGACATAAGAGTTGCCCTTACCAAAAATCCCTCAATAACTATTCACTTAAATATAATCAATATAACGACGACCTATGTGGCGCAGCGGGCGAAGGTCCGCCTGCGACGCAGGAGGTTGCGGGTTCATTTCCGCCTTGGGACAAATGTTTGTACGATCTACAAAGATTTTTTCCGGGTGATCTGGGTATTTGCTATTTATAATTAAAAAATGTCTATCTATGTAATATATTGTATTAAGTATATCAGTCATCTAGTACCCATAACACTAGCTCTGCTTAGCCTGGGGCTAGATGATACTGTGTGGATTGTCCAGCATTATAATACGATGAGATAGGGGCCTTTTGGCCTCGCACAGGTCCTTTTTTGTGTTTGTTAAGTTAAGCTTTTCTTATCACCCCTGTGCGTGTCCCAAATGCTTAAACATGTTTTATTCTTTCTTCTAGCCTTCCTGCTTAGCCTTTCCCGTATCCAGTATATGTGTATATATATATAGTATATGGGGTCGGCTTTCAATTTTACCGGATGCAATTGAATACCTGTATTTTACATGGATCTGACCTCCACAACCAAGTAACTAGGCAATACGATACCCCTTGGTAAGACTGGTTGTCAGATTTTCGGGCTTCTGACCGTAACGACTGTCACAGATCTACAAATGACAGCCGGGACGAACGGCTTAACGTGCTGTCCAAGGCACGGACGAGTCTCGATATATACCGAACGGTCACCCATCCACAGACTGACCTCGGCACGGTTTTCACATAAATAAAACCAAAAATATATATATTTTAAAACATTATTAAATTTATTACCACTAAATAACAAAGTTATGATCTTATGGCACAAAAGAGATGGAAGTATATCGCTTCAGACTTATTGTAACACTAAAATTGTTCAAACGCCATGTCAGTCATTTTTTAAGGGTTCCGTACCCATATGGTAAAACGGGACCCTAATACTGAGACTCCGCTGTCCGTCCGTCCGTCCGCCTGTCACCAGGCTGTATCTCATGAACCGTGATAGTTAGACAGTTGAAATTTTCACAGATGATGTTTTTCTTTTGCCGCTATTGAACGGGCCTCCCATTCTGCCATTTTGCCTTTTTTATATAGATAATGGTTCGGAGCCCTTCGTACGCGAGTCCGACTCGCATTTAGCCTGTTTGAGACATTTTTTTTTTTTACCTCTAAATGTCGCAAGTGCTACTGATAAGCATGAGGACTTGGCTTCGATGCCCTGATCGGGAAGTGTTATTCGGTTTTGTCATCTGTAAAAACCCAGTTTGGATATGTACCCAGTTGATGGCATCAGGCTCGCCCCCTATTCCATAGGACTTTACAATCACAGGCGAAATGTGGGTGTACTTTAGGAACACCTCTGCCTTACCCTTTGGGGGATATAAGCGTGATGTTATGTTATTTAATGACTGACACAGCGTTTGTATTCATATCGATAGATGGCAGTACAGGAAATATTAAATTATAACTTATTAATCATTATAAAAATATAATAAACTATGCTATTAAATTTCTTACATACCATTTTCTTTAAGTAGTGTATTAATTCAAAAAGGCGATGATTATATGTGGGTTCATTAGTAAAATCATCATCTGCGTAGCCTTTTCCCAACTATGTTGGGGTCGGCTTCCAGTCTAACCGGATGCAACTGAATACCAGTATTTTACATGGAGCGACTACTACAGTATTTTACTGGGTACATTAGTAAAATCACGAGCAAACAAGTCATACTAATAAACAGGTCTACAGTCTTGTAGGGCCATCGATGCACGACTTGATACCATGAGTTCAGCACGCGTAGCATGACCAATTCTATTTCTATTCTATCAAGAATAGACAACGTTCTTTCTTTCCAACTTGACATCTCTTCTACCCGAGCACGAGGCGCCCCGTACACTGTAGAGAATAGAAAACTATCTTCTCTTCACGTTTAACATCGCCATGCTTAGGACGGTAGAAATCTTTCAACAATCTGTCATGTTGTCTCTTCTTCCGTCGACACAACCCGTTTCAATGGTGGTCATGCTACGCGTGCTGTACATGATACTAGACCAACAGCATCATGATTTGTATCTTACCCAATGAGATTTTTAATGAAAGAAGTGGGTTACTCAACTCACTTAATACTTTTATTGCATTTCATATGTAGGAGAGTTAGTATATATGTATTGTCTTTTTATTAAAAATCTTATTGAGCTAGACAGAAATCCCCCACCCTGTATATTGTCTCTCAAGCATCGACGCGAGTTTGCCGACCCAACCGCGACCAGGCGGACCACACGTGTCTCAGATCCAAAAGATCTTATGTAAGTTCTCTTTTTGCCGACTTTTTGATCAATTTCTTTTCCATTTGAATTATTAAGCACACTATTTCGATGCATTTGGCTTTATGCTACCGTTAAAAACAATGGTATGTCAGAAATACTATTATAAGTAAACATTATGATATCTAGACTAATTGATAAAGAAAAATTACATAAAGTAAGCTTCTATACATCACATCAACTAAATGAATAGGGATGTGTCCTAGGTAAAAATATATAAAGTCTATTTAGTCCGTCAGTAAGATTACCAAAAAATATTGGACACGTATTTTTTGCTTACTTAATTCAATAAAAAGTGACAATGATATAGCACATCAAAGTTCAGGAGAAGGGGCTTGTGACGTCACGCGCAATTTCAACGCACTATACCGTCGTCATTTTTGGTTTACGTGACAAAAGAAAAAATACGTCTCCAGTATTTTTGAGTAATCCTACTTTCGGACCAAACAGATTTTTTAAGGACACTACCCTATTCCTGGAAGACACTCATTGTTTACTGCAGCGTGCAATGTAACGCTCGCCAACATTGTGCTTGTGGTTGCATGCAACGCGCAACGTTGCAAGGAACGTGGCTGTATTAAACCTTTTGACCGCCAGAGCATACAACACGCCCGTGCCCTCCACACCAAGCCTTTTTTGTAAAAAACGTTCTCTACTTCCCTGGTACCATGTATTCATCATCTGCCTAGCCTTTTTCCCAACTATGCTGGGTACGGCTTCCAGTCTAACCGGATTCAGCTGAATACAGGTATTTTACATAAAGCAAATGCCTATCTGACCTCCACAACCCAGTTACTGGGCCACACCCTTGGGATAACCCTTGGTAGACTTTTGGGCAACTGAGCTCGTAACAACTGTCAAAGATCTACAAATAACAGCCGGGACCAACGGCTTAAAGTAATTTCCGAATCACGGAGTAATCTCGGTATCTTACGAACGTACACCCATCCCCAAACTGACCTTGGAAACCGTCGAAGAACACGAAAATTAATCAATATCCTTAGTATTTTTTTTCATGAAATTAATTAAAAAGAAAAAAAATCGCACGACGTTGGCGTACAGGGCATGCGTTCACTCGTCATGACAATGGCGTCCAAAAAGTTTTTACAAAAGATAATCTATTACGCCCAACACTGCTTCAAGTACTATTTTTTAAATGACCTGTCTAAAACAGTATGGTTGACTGCCCTAAGCATGTACAGCAATTTCTCAATAGCAAAATATGGGAAAACAAATAAAAATCTTTAAATTATTTGATTAATTCTCGAAAATTATAGGACAATAATAAACACGTAATAATTAGTGAATGAATATTTGAATGTTACGAGCTAGAGAGAAATTTCTATACATGTCCTTTCCTATGTATTTTATTAAACTTCATTTTCGATAAATTGTATTTTGACATGAATAGAACAAATTGATTGCATACAAGTAAAAGCCATTGGTCGTTATAAGAATATTTCTTTTTTTATTATGTAACATACATATTTCTAAACTGAGCATATAATAAATATACTAAAATAAAAAAACCATTTTATTTTAATATTGCTTAACCGTTACTATTGCTATTAAATCCATTTATTTAAAAGATTTATTTTTAAATACTTTATTAACCTAATAAATATGTATTAAAAAGAAATTGTTTAAAAAATAGATTGAGAAAACCTGGTTTCGAGACAAAGAAAACGTTTACAAGTTATTTACTTAGAGCAACAAAATGTATTTTAAATAATTTAAAATATTGTTTTAAATTTTTATTTAAACTGTTAAAATATATTTTCTAGACTTTTAAATATTTTTTTAAAAACTTTTTAATCTTTTTTAAATGTTTAAAATATGTTCTGGTCAAAGATCGAAATTTTTAATACTATAAAAATAAATATATTATCATAGAGCAAGAATAAAGCCAAAAATCTCAATAGTTTTTGACTAACAAACATTTATTATTTGTATATAAATAAGATTTTTAAATACATTATTATGTGTGGCACTTAGGGTAAAATATACTATCTTATGAATATAACAGGAACTTATGAAATGGAAGAATTGATTTTATAGTATTTTTTTTAACAAATTCAATTAATACACAATACTATTACAGAAAAACTTCCTTTAAGATTTCTATCCAATTCATAATAACTATAACTCTTTTGCAGACATGATTTTTTCTTCATATTTCATCTACCATAATATATAATATATATTCAACAACAACAACTAATAAATAAGATTTTTCATACAATTTACCCATCCCAATAAATAAAAAATTTATAGAAAAAAAAATATTCCAAAATATTTTAATAATGTAGAGATGTTTGGGATGATAGATAATAACTGGTGAAACCTCACAGACGCTGCACTCATCATCTGTCCAGCCTTTGCCCAACTATGTTGGGGTCGGCTTCCAGTCTAAGTGGATGCAGCTGAATACCAGTGTTTTACATGGAGCGACTGCCTATCTGACCTCCACAGCCACTGGGCTGTCCACCAGTCTCACTAAGGGGTATCGTGTTGCCTAGTAGCTGTACTGGGCAAGACGATACCCCTTGGTAAGACTGGTTGTCATACTTTCTGGGTCACATACGCTACACTGCGGTTTTTAATTGTTTTTTTTTAATATGTTGAGATACGAGCCTTTTTGGCCTCGCTCGAAAAAAAAAACACTTGGACCTGTCCAACTGTTTTTTTTTATTTATAAAATTGTTACTTTTAGTTATTTTTCTGTGAGTATCCCAAGTTCATTTCCTTCCTTTCTTTCAGACACGACCGCCTGTGAAGTTCCACCAACTAATTTAATTCGACCCCGCATTATAGTAAGTATAAATTCCATTCTTATGAATAATGTCGTTGCATGACCCGTAGTCACACTGTTCATCTAAAAAATAGATTTATTGGCTTAAATAAAAGATGTCTCTATTCACACACGAAATATTTTCAAATGTCATTACATGGGACTTAAAAACATTACTGGCGAAATCTGAGTATTAATATAGGTACACCTCAGCCCAACACTTCGGGAAATATAGGCGTAATGTTATGTCACTGTCAGAAAAAAATCTGCTGTTCCGTACATTTTAATCGTATTGATAAAACTTTACTACTGAACAGCTATGTCATGATGGCCCAGTGGTTTAGGCCTCGCCTCTTGTTCACGAGATTGTGGGTTCAAACCTGGGCAAGTGCCAATGTGAGTTTTACAATTCATATGTACTTTATAAGTTTATCTTGGACATCACTGACATCGGTGAAGGAAAACATCGTGAGGAAACCTGGACTTATATAATTAATTTGAGTCTGAAATCGCCAACACGTCTTGAGCAAGCGTGGTGATTAATGCTCGTGCCTTCTCTGTATGAGAAGAGGCCTTTGCCCTGCAGTGGGACAATAATAGGCTGGTACTACTGAACAGCTGACTTTTTTTCTTGATTTCAGGGTTGTTCCCATAGAGAAAGTTGTTCGTATTAATGAGTACAATGACTTATTAAAATATTTCGTTTATCAATAGATACACCATGTATAGTGTTGGTTAAACTAGATCACAAGAGATGCTCTAAGTATTTTTGAAAGATTGTATTGAGCTATCTTTTTTGTATTGTTTATTTCATCATCAAAAGCGTTCAAAGAAAAATCTTGTTGTGCTATATAAACGAGTATGTGCGTTTCAAGAAAGTCTACCCAGTGCGGCCAGCCGCAATAGTGCGGCGGTTACTAGTTTGTCCAAGTGCAGCACGACGCTTTTGTGAGTTTGAAAATTTCGAGTTTTATGACAGTCGCAAAACAATTACGCTACAAATAAAGGTTGTTTCACACGACAGTTTTTTTGTACCATATATTTGTCAGGATATTATGCCGTAACTAGCTGACCCAGCAAACGTTGTTTTGCCATTAATAATGTTTAGGGTGGACCACCATTCCACCACCAGATCTAACCGATATGCATACAAAATTTCATACAAATCGGTCCAGCCGTTTCGGAGGAGTTTGGTAACCAACATTGTGACAGGAGAATTTTATATATTAGAATGTAACATCAAAATTTTTGTTGTTTGTACGAGAGTTAACTTGGAACCCCTAGAGCATAAATCTTGATGCTAGTTTCACCAACACACACGTACACTAAAAGAGTATAATATACTTATTTATCATTGATTCGAAGCTCAGCCAGCTCCTGCTCCTCATCCACTTCATCCTCATCATCAGAACCGTGGACTGATGCGGCCGGGGTTGTACCTCCTGGAAGCAGAGAAGTAGGTTTGATTAGAATAGAATGTAATAAATAATGCTGGACAATCCACACAGCGTCATCTAGCCCTAAGCTATGCAGAGCTTCTATTATGGGTACTAGATGACTGATATACTTAATAAAATACATTACATAGATAGATATTTTTTTATTATCATAGCAAATACCCAGAACAAATATATGTAGATCGTACATACATTTGTCCCAAGGCGGGAATCGGACCCGCAAACTCCTGCGTCGTAGAACTAGTAATAGAACTTTCATCCAAATTGTATCGATATAGTGTTAATGGTCTCCGGGACAAATGGCTGTATAACATTCGGCCGGACGCTCAGACGGAAACTGTAAGGTTCCAAATGACGTAACAATCACGTCTGACACCCTGAACGGTTAGGCAACGGTGTGTGTACAGAACACCGACATTGAGCCAGTTATGTTTTAAGTCCCATGTAATAGGGGCGAGCCTATTGCCACTAGCCAGCCAACTTTGGCAAGCGTAGCTTAGGCGATTGGCACACAGCACCGCATCACACAGCGGGGTGCGTAGCGGCGAACACTGCGTGAATGTGTTCCGTGTGTGTTGTACTACGCGTGTTTTCTTTACAAACACAGATACTTGCGAACAACGTAAGAACACGCCTGCGCTACGCTACAGTGTGCCAATCGCCTTAACCTACGATCGATCTTTGCGATAAACATTCCCGGAACCATTCTTACAACTAGCTGTGCTCATAATCATGTGTTTACTTGTGCATAATCTCAAAAACCACGGTGTTAAACAAAAAAAAAAGTCACGTGTCAAATCAGTGTCGCCAGTTAAAAACTTTAAAACTACCACAAAAACGTTATTTCTGTGAGAAACCTTTCTAAAGTCCCGCCGAATTGTGACCAAAAACCAGATCGTGATAAACCAAGATTCAGGGCTGCCATGGTTTCCATTTTTCCCGGGTTCATCGTTATTTTTAGGCTGGCAACCACCACAACGCCATCTGTCAACATCGTTTAAACTATTTTAGGCGCTATGGCTTTGAAATATGGACGGTATTAGATTGTCTGTATTTCAAAGGGATAGCGCGTAATAGTTATTGACAGATAACGTTGCGGTTTATGAAATATAAAAACTTTCTATAGATCACATGACGGTTTTCACAACCATATAACAACCTGACATACGTTGAAATAAAGCCAAAAATGCATTTAAACCGTAGCCAGTATTGCATTTTGAACTTTATTACGACTACTGTAGAGTTCCTAATACAATCACATCAGATTTCAATCACAATTACGTTATCATTACAAATGTTATTAAACAATGTTTAAAGAAACAATAGGCTGATAATTACTTGATAATAAATACTGCGAGCAAGCTCCATTAAATATAGGACAGTTCTATAAAAACGTGGACCGAGTCACGCGATTAGTTTAATTATTTCCGACTTTGTTTCAACGCAAACAAGGTTGATAATCTCTTGGCACTAAGAATACTTAATCACACTAAAACCTCGAATCTTTCCATAGACAGCCCTGGATATCCCAACCTAACCTAATTTTCGACACCATCAGCGCAATCTTGCAGCTTCGCGATCAGCTGATCAATTTGCTCGGCCACAGCTTCGTTCAACGGCTCCAAAAAGTTCTCATTCGGCGTTCGGTAATGTTCGTGTTCCGATTCGGTAAAGTTCGGCTTTTCGAAGCTTATCTCGAGACCCGGATCGTCGCCATCATCAGTAATATCGAGTATTTCCAGTGATTTTTGTAAGTTTACCATGTTTTTCTTCTGGACGTCTATTTGATCGTCTGAAGTTTGGCTTTGTTCATCTTTTGTCTCTTTTTCGGCTGACGATTGACGTTCGCGACGTACTGGTGGTTTTTAAAGATTTTTATTTTTCGTAAATTCTTCAAACTGACAGTAAATTTGTTGGAAATCAAAAGGACTCATGAATGTAGACTACTTTTCCTACGTCATCAACTCTTAGAGATATGAAAATAAACCAGCTTTGTGGGCAATAGGTAATAAGATTACGATTATTATGTAAGTAATCGCTAATAAATCATTGATTACAATAATTACATTATGTAATTTTTTATTAAATGAACAATTACTTGTTGTAATCCTAGTTGGTAATTGATCACTTTTTTTATAACGATTACTTTTGTTTCCCATACATGAGCAGGTAATTGTACATACAATCAGTCTCCACTAATTTTAGAAACTAGTTTTAACAGTGATGTTTTTACTTTAAATAAGATTAGGACAATTCTCATCTCAAATCGAGTTTATTGCCCTTGAAAGTAAGTTGAGGCGGTATAATAAATCAATTAATTAAACATACAATCAATTTGCATTTTGAAGTTTGTTACAACTAAAAAATATAATTTGAACTAGATGACCCGGTGAACTTCGTATCACTTACCTCTTAATATAAACCATATTTATTTAAACCATATGTACTTTAGAGCCGGTAACCAATCGTGGAAATTTTAGATAATATAGTTCGTAAAGAGTTATTAATAAATTTGTAAATGCCCAAATGCACATATATAAATATTAAGTAATTTATATCTTACATGGTTTAAATTTTGTTTGGTTATTAACACATTCACAGTCCCCATACAAAATAATTCAATTTTCTTGGACGTTCAAGCAAATTACTTCCATCACATGTTCATATTGTTCATGCTCCATGTTTGGGTCACTATGAAACCACCAGGTACGCACTTGGATTATTGTATTCTATATAATATATGAATTAATAAATCAGAATTGTCTTTATAAGCCTTGTCGGATGCAGTAGTAGTAATTTGAGTGGTACCTGGTCGGCTATAGTGACCCATGTACGGGGCATGGACTTGTGGGGATAGTTCGCCATGATGCATGCATGTATAGGGCACTGGACTATGAACGTGTTAAAGAAATCTTGTTAACAATTTAAAATTAATACAATGTTTTACATTAAAAACAACACACTTATCATCATTGGCCAAAAGACGTCCACTGCTGTACATACAGCTGATTCTACAGTTGATTAACTTAAAGCTTTCTGATAGACTATATTTTTTTACTTTATTTGCGGTGCGTAAACATATAAAGACGATGGTTTTCCGACGCGCGAACACGCAACATATAATTGTCCATGCGCGAAGCAGGGAAACTCTGAGTTTATTCCGCAAACTTGCAACGTTTGGCCTTGGGATTTGTTGATGGTCATTGCAAAAGCCAGACGCACGGGAAATTGTAAACGCTTAAAATCGAATGGCATATCCGTTGGAATCATTGGTATACGCGGGATCAAGACATCCTCTCCTTTGTATTTTCCCTTGATGATTTTAGCTTCAATGACGTTATTCATTAGTTTCTTCACCGCCAGTCTCGTTCCATTGCAAAGTCGAGGTTGATTTATGTTACGCAGCATGATGACAAGTGATCCTACTTTTAATTGCATATTATGTGGTGGTAGTCCAGGCAATTCCAATGAATTTAAAAATTCTGTAGGATAGTTGACTACGTCATCCTGGTTTGTAGCTGTGTCAACTGATTTGTATGTGAACAACTCTCCTGGAAGGAAATTCTGAATGGTCGCATTGAGATCATCGACATCTTTGTTTTTTGCCGCAAATATTGCTAGTTCACTAAGCCAATCGTGGTTATTATATTCTTATTTTATGTCCGGAAAAACACGCTGAATAAGCTCCTCTTTTTAGTCTGTGAAGTGACAGAAATCTGTGGGAAATGTTATTAATCCTGTCGAGGTGTCGGTGTGTACCTTACCATTTCCAATATCTAGCAACTGCTTTGAAAACACAGCTGCAGTTTGATCTTGTTGCAAAAACACTCGCATGTTAGTTGTTAAATGGAGTGTCTTTACGTGCCGCCACAAATTAGATGATTTTAGGCATGCATTTAGTTCGTCAGCAACAGTTGATCGAGGAATAACTGGAAGTCTGACGAAAATCACCTGACAACAGAATCATTGCTCCACCAAAAATGTTTTGGTTGTCACGTAAATCTTTTAAGAATCTGTCTAGTGCCTCCAGCGACCTCTTGTGGGCCATTGTGCATTGGTCCCAAATTATCAATTTGCATATTCGGAGAATTTTCGCCATAGCGCTATTTTTGGCGATGTTGCAAACTGGCGTTTCGTTGATTTGCATGTTTAATGGTAATTTCAAGGCCGAATGTGCAGTTCGTCCGCCTTCTAACAAAGTTCTACCGGCTATCTAAAGGCTACCTCATTTTGCGATCGGATCTTTGCCAATAGCAATGAAATTAGGAACGTTTTCCCAGTACCCCCGGGAGAATCAAGAAAGTAAATTCCTCCAGATCCACTGTTTACAGCTTCTATCAAAATATCGTACGCAATCTTTTGTTCTTGATTCAACTGCGGAACGGTTGTGCGAACTGCTTCGGTCATAGCTTCAGTATCGTACCGGCGTTCTCTTCCCAACTCATGGTTTATTGCATCTTGCATGGAACGATTGGGTGCTGTCAGGCCCAAACACGACAATATTTTGTTTGCCATCAATAAACACATATCTTCTCTTAAGATCAATTTGTCATCGTAAATCTCTGCAGTAAATTCAAGTGAAGGATTCAATGTTTCACAACGTACACGATGCAACGCATCCTCAGACATGTCATCCCTATATTTCATCCACAAATCTTCCGGATTCGAGGGAAAACATGTCGATATTATAATCGCAAACAATGTACGAATTTGATGCGGTGATGAAGATATGATAGAATCCTTGAGCGTATTATCCCAACGCGAATCGCCCTCAAGCAACCGTAATACTTGACACGCCTCACGGTAAGTCGCACACAGATGTCCGTCAACTGTTCTCAATTGTTGAAACGATGTCGGACCAGGAACATTCACCAATAACAATATAGCATATAACAACATATAATAACCTATAGCATCTGTGGCAAATACATTTGGATGTCCCTCAAGTGGTGCTCCTTGTATACGACGCTGAAACGCCTTTGATGATGCATTCCATGTGTGATAGCGTGGCATATCAGCACTCAGCAAAGTGCGATTATTCAGATCGTGTAAGGCAAATTTAAATCTTTAAAAGTATATTTCTGAACGTACACTGTTGTGTTAAATAATGACACTTTGTTGTTACAAAGTGTCATTATTTTACATGTTTTAAATGTAAATACGAAATAATCTGACTATTATGGATATATGTTGTCGACTCGAAACCCTTATTTAATCTATATCTACATGTGTTATTGTAATTATTTCAAAATACCGAACCTATGGGCAAATGTTTGACAGGTAAGAACAGTTTGTATGGGAAAACAAAATTCTCGTTTTAAGTATTTTCCTCGCATATTTTCTATATTTTCTCACCGTTTAAACCTTCCCTGGACTTCCACGAATATTTCAAGACTAAGATAAGATAAATCCGTTCAGCCGTTCTCGAGTTTTAGTGAGACTAACGAACAGCGATTCATTTTTATATATATAGATTACATTTTGAGACTCTTATCCTAAATCTCACAAAAGTAAAATCATGTAATTGCAATTACAAATTAATGTAATCACAATTACGAGTGACTGAATTAAATGTAATGCCAATTATTAATTTAATTACAAACGTAATCAATGACACCCAATATCATGATCTGCCTAGCCTTTTCCCAACTATGTTGAGGTCGGCTTCCAGTCTAACCGGATGCAGCTGAATACCAGTGTTTTACATGGATCGACTGCCTATCTGACATCTACAACCCAGTTACTGGGTAACATGATACCCCTGAGTACATGCCTAATCTCACTTCTTAACGAAGAAGTATTTTCTGACATGCCTAATTTCGTTTGTTAATGGAAGAAGTATTTTTTGTCTAATTTCACTACTTACCGAAGAAGTATTTTTTAAAAGCCTAATTTCATTTGTTAATGAAAGAAGTATTTATTGACATGCCTAATAATTTCATTTGTAATGAAAGAAGTATTTATTGACATGCCTAATTTCAGTACTTAGCAAAAAAGTATTTGTTGACATGCCTAATTTCACTTCTTAGCGAATTAGTATTTTGTTTTCGACAACGTCTCACAAAATGTTATTGCTCACTGATTTTTTTTCACACAACACGAGGCGCAGCAGTCAATAACTCAACCACGGCGCAGACCGTGTCGCCAAATTGAATTCCAAATAATATTTTGAGTAAATGTAAATGGGATCTGTTACAGGTTTGATTCAAAGATTTATAAAAGATGGTATTATACTTACTAGAATGTGTAGGACTTGGTGGTTCAGAGATTGGTCTGGGGTAGTTGAACCTCTTGCCCAGCTCCTGGTCCATGTGGTCCACATAATCGGGGTAGACTATCTTCAGAGCTTCGGCGCGAGCTTGACGGTAGTACTGTTGAGAAATGGGTAAATGTTTGTACATAAATCATCATCCTCATGATGTCATGATGGCCCAGTGGTTTAGGCCTCGCCTCTTGTGCACGAGGTTGTGGGTTCAAACCTGGGCAAGTGCCAATGTGAGTTTTACAATTCATATGTACTTTCTAAGTTTATCTTGGACATCACTGACATCGGTGAAGGAAAACATCGTGAGGAAACCTGGACTTATATAATTATTATTTACAGTCTGAAATCGCCAACCCGACTTGAGCAAGCGTGGTGATTAATGCTCGTGCCTTCTATGTATGAGAAGTGGCCTTTGCCCTGCAGTGGGACAGTAATAGGCTGGTACTACATCATCCTTCTGCCCTTATCTTAATTTAGAGGGTCGGCGCAGTACGTCTTCTTCTTCCATACATCTCTATTTGCAGATATCTCAATAGTCACCTCCTTTCTAGCCATATCATCTTTCACATAATCCATCCATCTTTTCTTTGGTCTCCCTCTACTCTTGTAACCTTGCGCATTCATACTCAAAACTTTCCTCAACTTTTGGCGTAGAGTATCAAAACAAAAAATCTTTGTGTAGATTTATGAAACTATGGTATAAGTGAAACTTTTTTTAGCATAGTAGACATAAGAGTAATAGTATATACACTACACGGTCAGCTGATGCGAACCATAGGCGCCGCCATATTGGCTTCAGCTGCTCTGTCGAGCGCCTTACACTTAGCCCCTACACCGCGGCCGACCGTCACACGACATGCAATAGATGGACGAAAAAGTACGATAAATAAACTCACAATGCCTAAATTCCTCCAGTCTAGAAGATCAGACAATCTCTCAGTCCTGTTCCTTTGAATGATACGTTGCCGCCTTGTAAGTCTGGAAAAAAAATCTTATTTAGCATCACAAAAGACCTCTAAACTACCATCTACCTGTCTAGCCTTTTAACTCGACGAAAAGAAGGAGAAAGTTCTCAATTCGACACAGTAAGACATTACAATTTGTTATTTGACGTTATGATTAATATTTTTGATTTACCTACTAATACGTTGACATTATAAATAATGCATTATTGATGAATGAAACCAGTCTATTATTTTGTCATTAAATATTATAAATTCATTAGTTTATTACAAAATTTAATAACAATCTAATGTAATAATATTATGTAATATTAATATATTAGTTTGCATGTACAGGCACTAGCACATCAAGCTACCCCAAACTGTCAGATTTTTCCAATTGAACAAGAACCTTATTTCTTTTGCGATAAAATTGAAAAACTATCAAAGAAATTTGACACATTGGGGTTGTTTGATGTGCTGGCGTCTGTACCTAGCTTATCATTTAATATTTCTACGTCAACAATGGTAGTATTTGTGATGTAATACTATGTCATTATGTGTCTCAATTGTATAGAAATATTAAGTAAATGTAAACGTAGCAACTTAGGCAATGTTTTAAATTAATTAAATAATTTTTGCATGCCGTAAGGCAAAATGTATTGGGACTCTCCATTAATTAACACTTGGCAATTTTAAAAAAAAAAAAAACGTTGCCCCACACTAGGAATTTCTCCTGTATCGTGGGTGCGTTTACAAACATTTAAACTCACATACAAAACAGCCAGACCCGGAACAACTACCTGTAGGCCATACAAATATTTGTTCCGTGCGGGGATCAAACCCGCGACACGCAGCGCAGCAGCCAATCGCTTGGCCACTGCGCCAACCGTGTCGTCACATAAATGATTTCTATTACTATTACAAGACTGGTTGTCAGACTTTTGGTTACCTGACTACCCATAACGAACTACGGTTGACAGCTGGGGTCGGCTGCAAAAATCTGTGCCTAACCCTTAGAGGTATTACTTACTTCGTGAAGTCAAACATATACTGAGCGAGTTGCTGTACGGAGCCCTCGAGTGAGATGTACCGACGGTCCACGACGTAAATACCGTACGACATGGGGTCCGCTATGTGCTCCTGCATGAAGCAACCAAAACCTGGAACAATGTTAACGTTCATCGTCATAAAATAAGATAAGAATAAAAACATTAACCCTTGGTTGTCCGATTTCGAGCTTCCAATTGCCCGTAACGACTGTCAAGGATCTACAATTGACAGTCGGGACCAACGGAGATCACAAAAGTACTATATAAAGTAATTATTCATGACAATGATTAATAGTGCTCGTGCCGCACGCGGTGCGTGTTTGTGCCTGTGTGTGCGTGTGTGAGGCTGTGTGTGCGTGTGTGAGGCTGTGTGTATTTGTGCCTGTGTGTGTGAGTGTGCATCTGTATGTGTGTGCCTGTGTGTGTGTGCCTGTGTGTGTGTGTGCCTGTGTGTGTGTAGTGGGACAGTAACAGGCTGGTATGATATGTCCGTGCACTCACCGGACAGGTTGGTGGTAACGCTGGGGATCCCCATGACGGTGCACTCGGCGGGCGTGTAGCCCCACGGCTCGTAGTACGACGGGAATACGCCCAAGTGGCAGCCGCGCACGAACTCCTCGTAGTCCAGGCCGAACAATGGGTTGGTGGACGATAGGAATTCTGGGTGGAATATTACCTGGAACATAATCATATAATATAACGTGAGCAAAGCTTTAGAAGTATGTAAGGATCGTAGCGGATGGCGATCTGTGGTTTCTGCGTCATGGAAAAAGGCGTGACTTTGTGTGCATGTGTGCATGTATGTAGATCGTACAAATATTTGTACTATATACAAATATTTGTTCCGGGTGTTCTGGGTATTTCCTATGTATAATAAAAATATCTGTCTATGTAATGTATCGTATTAAGTATATCAGTCATCTAGTACCCATAACACAAGCTCTGCTTAGCTTGGGGCTAGATGATGCTGTGTGGATTGTCCAACAATATTTATTTTTAATTTCATTATTTTTATTTATTATGTATAATAAATCATCATGCTGTATCCCTCTTGGCACAGTCAGGACTTCAAACTGCAAACAATAAGCTTGATGACTTTTTTTAAGACAGTCAGGTAGATTACTTCACATTGTTTTTTTTTTAGATGGGATTGCTCTTGACTCTAGTCTAGGTCAGATGTAACAGAGACAAAGTCGACGGTGGAGTGAGCTTACCCAGAAGAAGCCTGTTCACTCAAATTTTGAAGATATAGATACGATATCAAAAGATTACGTCGATAGATGTTGAAATGTGGCATGACGTCACGCCTATGTAGATTTTGAACGGAGTTGTGACGTAGGCACCCACTCCCCAACTTTAATGCGTTATATCTAAGTCATTTTTTAAAATTATGATAAAGCAAAAAATACGTGTCTAATATTTTTTAATATCTTACTGACAGACTACATAACCTTTTATTTTTGCTTGCATCATCCCTATTATATTTGTTAAACTTTTTGTCACTTGTAATATGCACTTCTTCTTTGGCAATTAAACTTTTTTTCTTTTTTTGTAGTAATAAAAATAAAATGAATAAATAATGCTGGACAATTCACACAGCATCATCTAGCCCCAAGCTAAGCAGAGCTTGTGTTATGGGTACTAGATGACTGATATACTTAATACAATACATTAGATAGATAGATATTTTTACTATACATAGCAAATACCCAGAACACCCGGAACAAATCTTTGTAGGTTGTACAAACATTTGTCCCAGGGTGGGAATCGAACCCGCAACCTCATGCGTCGCATGCGGACCTTCGCCCGCCGCTCCACATTGGTCGTCAAATGTAGTATGATGATACGACACGCGGGGCGTCTCCACATAAACCAAACGGCTGGCCATCCAAAAAAGTACCCAAAGTACCCAAAGACCACGAAACATTTCAATTAGGGGGAAGGGGGGTCCAGAATAATGTACTCAACGAATGCTTGTGCCCTTTCAGCCTGTATATGAATTTTAAATGTCACATTGGTACTTTCCCAGATTTAAACCCACAACCTCATTCATGACAGGTGAGGTCTTACCCACCAGGTGATCACGACATATTATTTAATATCTCAATATTTATGACCATTTTTCAGGGTTTCGTACTTCAAAAAGAATAGGATCGAATAATAATATAGAACGAATATAGATCGAAGAATAGGATAGAATAGAAGAATAGGACTGTCAAGATTATGCTTACAGCTTGTATGAGAATAAATGGACAAAAAAATCGCCAATAAAATAAATGATAACTCACCTTAACTTTATCATTAACTGTGTTGAAGAGTTCACACCTCCTTATGGAATTCAGTACGGGATCGCTCCAGTCATCAACCTGAACAGTAAAATAATCATACAGCATTCACCTACATATATTCCATGCAAATAAATAAGCACGTTAAGCCGTTGATGCGGGCTGTCATTTGTAGATCTTTGACAGTCGTTATGGGTACTCAGAAGCCCGAAACAACTCCACTCTCCAACCCGAAACAATCTGACAACCAGTCTTACCAAGGGGTATCGTGTTGCCCACTGACAGAAGTTACGGGTAGTCAGCCCAAAAGAAAATGTAGCTCAATATTAATAGCCACAAGTGTCGATCGAAGATATATAAACCCACACACAAAGAGCACTCTGGGCATCGGAAAGCACATCGAAGATGAAGATTAATCCACACACACAGAGACTTCTCTACGCTTCGGAGAGCACGTTAAGTCGTTGGTCCCGGCTGTCATTTATAGATCTTTGACAGTCGTTACGGGTAGTTAAAAGTCCGAAGTCTGACAAACAGTCTTACTCAGAGTATCGTGTTGCCCAGTGACTGAGTTATGGAGGTCAGATAGGCAGTCGCTCCATGTAAAATACTGGTATTCAGCTGCATCCGGTTAGACTGGAAGCCGACCCCAACATAGTGGGGAAAAGGCTAGGCAGATGATATGTGTATTAACCATTGGTTGAACTTACAACATTGTGTGTTGTGATTGGCGGGAGTCCATCTCTTTGTAGACTGTATATACATCTCTTTAGGCGCACTGTATCCTCCTTGCGCATGATGTCAGATGTGTCGGGTAGATGACCACTGAAACATGAAAAATAATGTTAGAACACGTAACATCACGCCTGTATTCCGCGAAGGGTTGAACTGGGATGAACCTTTGGGGGTATTTTTTTTAATGGGACATGCTCGCCACACTATTCCCAAACCACTGCGAGTCCTGAGAGCCAGAATCAACAGTGGCGACTACCTGAAAAGCGTCGAGACAATGAAGTCCGACGAGTCCCGGAGAAATGATTCAACTGTCTTGGATCCCGCAACGAAATTGATCAGAAAAGAGCAGTTAGAAAAATACATCATTTCCACTTCCCTCCATATCAAGCAGAAGACAGAACACAGCTAGGCCAAAAGGCACAAAAGGACGTGAGAAGCTATGGGGGGGTATGAGGGACAGGGCCTAAAATTCCTGATCCACCATTGAAAAGGGATGATCCTCTGATCAGACGGGTGTTGAGTTTGGTGGGCTACTACTGCCCGACAGTTTTAGTCGGATTCTTGTATAATGGTGAATCGCGCGGATAACTTTAATATCGCGATGTAGGATAAGTCAGATTTAGTTCGTATGTGGCGAGATAGATGTCGTTACACACCTATAACAACGCCCACATTTCATCAGAAAAAGACACTTAGTTGTTAGAAATAAGTATATACGTATACTCGTACATAGTGGAAGGGGCATCGACGCAAAAACAGACGCCGTGAGTTCAGTACATGACCCCCCCCCCCCCCTCCGTTATAATTCAACGTTGGCTTTTTCCTCACTTTTACATTTTTTTTCTCTTATGGCTCCTATATCCGGCAGTGAGCCACTTTAGGGAGGCTCTAATATCCAGCAGTTAATTACTTTACGGACGGACCTATATCCAGTAGTTACCAGATTGTTGTAGCCAGACCATCATGCCATATCTGGCAATCATTAGGGAGGGTCCTATAGTTGGCAAAACATATTCCTATATGCATAAGTAAGTTACTTCGGGGTCGTTTCTGTATCAGGCTACATTCGTGCGGGTCTTATATCCGACAGCTAGCCACTTTAGGGAGGCTCCTATATCCAGCACTCGGCGCACTCACCTCAGACAGATGTCGTACATGCGCTTGCCTATCTTCTGCTGGATGTCATTGATGGTGTCCCTCAGGGCCTTGGTGACCGCGTGGCCGCGCAGACTCTCCACGTTGAAGTTGTTCGTTTTGGCGGGGAATATCATGAAGGCCACCACTGTCATGTCGGAGCCTGATGACTGGAAAGAGAAGGGGAAATTATATAAAGGAAGGCAGAGCACATTTTGCCAGTTATGTTTAGGTCCCATGGAAAAGGGGGCGAGTCTATTGCCCGGTTGATGGGGCACTAATCCGGACTCCAGGCTGCTGCTGAGAAATTCCAGATGGGAAAACCGCATCCAATCCACAGACTGACCTCGGCAAGCGTAGGTTATCGGCTGTTTTTTTTAGAACATTGGGTAAGAGGAACATGGTGTAAAGTAGGACCGTAACATCCTGTCCCTCTTACCTAATGATGGAGGAATTTCCCATGGAAAAGGGAAGATCCTCCGATCAGACGGGTGTTGTGTCTGGTGGCCTACTGCCCGACGATTGTTGTCGGGATCTTGTATATAATTATGCTTAATAGCGCGGATATCTTTAATATCGCGATGTAGCATACGTGAGATTTAGTTCGTACGTGGCGAGATAGATGTCGCTTCACTAAGGAATAATAGTTTTTTTTTTTTTTAAACGTTGCCCAGTTACCTTCAAATAATGATTGAGTCTCGCCAACGCTTCTATGAAGACATCAGCACCCTTGTTACCGAACTCGTAACGCCCGGCGATAAAGAAGTACAATGTCTTGTCCAGATCGAAATTGAAGTGGCTGTGAATAAAAAGAAAAAAGAATATTAGAAAGAAACAAGTACCCATATCTGGAGACCCCGACGTGATGTCAATAATATAATCATGTCAACAGTTTGATGATGTAGTAGCGGAAAAGTGTGAAAAGGAAGTCTCGTCCATTGCATTGCAAGCGAAGATACCATAATGTTATCTGACACATCTCTATAAATAAATAAATAAAATAATAAATAAATAATGCTGGACAATCCAAACAGCATCATCTAGCCCCAAGCTAAGCAGAGTTTGTGTTATGGGTAGTAGATGACTGGTATACTATATACTGGTATACTATCGGTCGTCGTCGTCATCGTCGTCATCTATGTCAGCAATAGGTTGGAAATATTGAATACATAAATGTAAAAGTGTCTTTATGAACATACTCAACATCTGTAAAGGCTAAAGCCCAATTGAAGTGTATGTTTGTAATTTCAAAAGAACAGCTTTTTAAATACATTTTAAGGTCTTTACGCCAACAAATAAAAATACGTACTTTTGGTAAACCTAATTACTTTACGAAAAAAAAAAGTATTTTTATGTTTTTGTCTGTCTGTCGGCCTGTTTGTTTGAAGCAATCTACGAAACGGCTGGACCAATTTTGTCGGGACTTTCACTGGCAGATAGCTCATGTGTTAAGGAGGAACTGAGGCTTCTTTTACTCTAGAACAATGAAGCACAACAATGGACTAGAATCTAAATAGAAACTGACTCACCCATAAAAGTGTCCTCTGGCAAACTCGTTGATCTTATCCTTAGAGAGAGCATGGAGATTCTGGAACTCGTGAAGAGCTGAGAACTTCTTCACGTTCAGACCGTTCGGAGTTATGATGTCTGCCTTGCGTTTGAGCAGGTGCTCCGCTTCGTATCCTGAAGAGGGACAGAGATACACATAAGAGATCAGGTGAGGAATGGTATAAGGCATATGTAAAAAATAGATTTTTACAAATGCTTTTACACGTCAACAAATAAAATATTTTTTTTAACTATGTTGGTGTTTCGCTATCTGTCTACTCTGAGAAAAAACACCGAAAGAAGCTGGGGAGATCACAGTCGGTTTTAGTCCAAACATTATTTATTTATTTATAGGAGAACCAACAGCTATAACAAATGTATAATAATTGTATATGAAACATAAAGCCGATTACAGGTGCACACGGGTAAAAACAGAAAAAAGTATCTTGGTTAGATAGTGTGAGGACCAGATTTTGCAGATTAGTGTCTGAGATGGTCCGTAGCCTAATGTAAAACACTGGAATTCAGCTGCATCAGGTTAGACTGGAAGACGGCCCCAGCATAGCTGGGAAAAGGCTAGGCAGATGATGTAGAATATATAAACTCACCGGTGATATCAGATACGGTGGTGAAGATGTGCGTCATGTGTGCAGCTGCCCGCTCCATACAGTAGCGGTGATAGATCTGTCTCTTTCCTGCCTCTTCGTCCACTGAGAACTAGAATATAACGAAACATTTGTGTTGAAGTAGACATAAAAAATTGCACCTACCACTGTTTGTCTCTGCATCTGGTGAAGGGTGGGCGTTTTGGGGAACTGTCTTATGTAAAGGTTTTGACGTTCAAAAAGTGCTGATTTTCAGCCTAATTTGAATAAATTAATTTTGATTTTGATCACCCAAAGGTGGACTGGTAGAAAATGCCTATGGCATTAAGTCCGCCTCTGTACATATGTGTGCTTAAAGTATTAAATAAATAAGGCACACGCGAAGTGTTCCACGCGCGCCCTTCTTAGACGTCACGGGGGGGTGTGACACCTCACTCCCCCTCTCGACCTGAGCAGGCCTGCAGGCGGGGGCCGGCACTAGCGGGGGGGTGCGGAAAGATCGTAGACGCGACCCCCGGCGTAGGTGTGAGATGGAACACCGGGGTGGTTTTTAGTCAGTAAGAGTCTGACATCCATAAGGATCTTCCACCTCGGATCGAAAAAAAAGTCATAAGGCAGACGTGAGTAGTAAGGTTGTAAAGAAATATTCTTAATTGTGGTTTTTTTTTAGTTCCCCTGTATTGTGCCACTCCTGGGCGAAGGCCTCCCCCCCATTCCATGTAAAATACCGTTATTCAGCTGCATCCAAAGGCTAGGCAGATGATGATGCTTTAGGTAATTAGACCTCACAGTAAAAATACAACAGTGAATCGGTCCTACTTTGCTTAAAAGTTAATTTATGAAAATTTTAAATTAGAAATCAGACATGACTCGACTTCGACGACACGGTTGGCGCAGCGGTTGAGCCATCGGCTGCTGCGACGCGTGTTGTGGGTTCGATCCCCGCACGGAACAAATATTTGTATGACCTACAGGTAACTGTTCCGGGTCTGGCTGTTTGTGTATGTGAGTTTAAATGTTTGTAAACGCATCCACGATACAGGAGAAATTCCTAGTGTGGGGCAACGTTTTATTTAAAAAAAAAAAAAAATATGACTTACAAAAAAAAAGCTGCCAACATATTTTTGGAGTTCGACATTAACACCCATCAAATTACTATATGGGATTATAGTAATTTGATCGTTATAGCATTACATACATTATATTATTATACATTACCCAACATATTGAGAACTACATTTTTAATTGTATATTCATCTTAATATGTTTTTATAAAATTTGATTGTTGTTATAACTAACCTAATCTTAAGGAAAAAACTAACCTAAATAATCGTTGTAGTAATAACTCATTTTGTACATTTAAGCCGTTTACTGTGCATGCGGTGTTAGCCTTTAAGTGATTGTTACACTATCAAATGTTTATCTGTCAATCGCAACGTAATGTTATGTGTAAACAATCGTTGGTTAACCTTAATAAATAAATAAAAAAATATCATTATTGTGATTTGATTAATGATTGAAAAATCTAACTTATATACACTCCAAAAATATTTCCCTCCTTCTGGGCAGTCGGGTAAAAGTTAAATTATCTTTCACATTCTCTAGGAAAAAAAATCATTTGCAAAAGTATTATTACCTTATCCAAATTGTTGTAGAAGTCAGTGTTACCAGCGCACAGGTATCTCCCAAGCAGAGTGGCGTGCGTAGTGAATACTGTTGCGACGTCAACGTGACGGGTCCTGAGAAGAAACACAGAAATGTATCTAAAAACGTGTTTAGTTTATTGTATTAAGACTAGCTGTGTGCCTCGGTTTCACCTGCTCTTGAGATCCGTAACGTGATGTTGAATAGAAAATAAAGAAAGAAAAAACAGTTATAGAATAGTCTACAACCTTTCTTAAAAATTAGGCTACTAAACAAAAAGATTAATTCATATCCAACTGTCAGTTCCAGAGATGAGCGCGCTTAAACAAACAAAAAAAACAACTCTTTAGCTTTACTATATGAGTAAGTTTAGCAAGGCGACCTATGTGGCGCGGCGGGCGAGGGTCCGCCTGCGACGCAGGGCTCGATTCCCACCTTGGGACAAATGTTTGTACGATCTACAAAAACTTGTTCCAAGTGTTCTGGGTATTTGCTATGTATAATAAAAAATATATATCTATGTAATGTATTGCATTAAGTATATCAGCCATCTAGTACCCATTACAGAAGCAATATTATACAGGGTGTTTGGTGCATGGACCGACAGGATTTTTTGGGGGGTAATGCGCTAGTTTTTCCCAATAGATCCTATGTCCTAAGTATCACGGTAGTTTAGATATGTTATTTTTTAGTTTTTTTTAAATCACCCGGAATCTTGCCTTTAAACCGTCAGCTATTTTCTTCGGAATGGGCTGAAACCTCCTTCAAAGATCTACTCGTGCGGCTGTATAAATTATACAGGTTGAATATGATATGATGGTGGGAGCGAGCATCTTCGTTTCTTGGTACAGGGTCTATGAGGTAGATAGGTACTCGGGAAAACCAGCAAAACGTTGGTTGAAGCACAAATCACAGTCAGGTTAATTCGGCAATTTACAATGAAATGAAATAATTTATTTGCTTTGAATGTAGGTAGTGTTGTGGTGGGCCTTGAAGGAGAAAGGTGTGCCTGGGAAGTATGTTGAGTTGATTCGTGCGATGTACAGCCGATCTAGTACCTATGTCCGGTCGTCTGCTGGTAACACTGACAAGTTCAGTGTGGCTGTAGGATTGCACCAAAGGTCGGCCTTAAGCCCTTACTTCTTCCTGTTAATAATGGACGCTCTGACGTTGAAAATACAGGAAGAGGCAGCATGTATTAGTTCAATCGCGAGGATAGCTTTAATATCGCGATCTAGGATATGTCGGTTTAGTTCGTATGTGGTGAGATAGACCTTGTATTATGTTGTCGTCTTAAAATCGTTTGTGACGATAAAATAAATAAATATTGCTGGACAATCCACACGGCATCATCTAGCCCCAAGTTAAGCAGAGCTTGTGTTATGAGTAATAGATGACTGATATACTTAATACAATATATAGCATAGATAGATATTTTTTTATTATACATAGCAAATACCCAGAACACCTGGAACAAATATTTGTAGATCGTACCAACATTTGTCCCAAGGCGGGAATCGAACCCTCCTGCAACCTCCTGCGTCGCAGGCGGACCTTCTCCCGCTGCGCCACATAGGTCGTAAGATATATATACATACCTGAGCATTATGAGACCAATACCAGCTTGCCACTCGTGGAAGTGCGCGACCACGCGGGGGGGAGTATCACTGTAGCCTTCAGCTGCCTTGCGGAACTGTAACCATAAGAAAAGAAGAAAACTGAGAAGGAGAAACAGATCTAATATCTCTACTTGGTACTCGAGTTTGTGGTCATGTGGAGGCAGCTGTCGTTATACCTTTCGTCGTGACGGTCAATGGACTGATGGCCTTAAGACTACCATCATCCTCCTGCCCTTCATCATCATCATCATCATCAGGCTATACTAGTCCACTGCTGGACATAGCCCTCTCCTAATGAGCGCCATAGCGCCCCGTCTTCAGCTTGGCGCATCCAGCATCTGCCTGCAGTCTTTCGCAGATCGTCATCACACCTGGTCAGAGGGCTTCCTACACTACGTTTGCCGAGTCGCGGTCTCCACTCAAGAACACGTTTACCCCAGCGGTTGTCGATTCTTCGCGAGATATGGCCAGCCCACTGGCACTTTAACTTGCTAATTCTTTGAGCTATAACGGGAAGTTTGGTCTTTATCCCAATTTATTTGGGGTAGGCGCAGCATGTTTTCTTCTTCCAAACATCTCTATTTGACGTCATCTCAAGTCACCTAGCCATACCATCTTTCACACAGTCCATCCATCTTTTCTGTGGTCTCCTTCTACTCTTGTAACCCTGCACATTTCTACTCAAAAGATTCCTCACAACATGGTCCTCATTCCTACGCATCACATGCCCATACCATGATAACCTATTTTAAAGACGACTGTCTCTGAAAATTCTAGATGGCAAAAATTGTTGGTGGTGAAAACTCTAAATGTAGAAAATTTTAGATACGAGTAAGTAGAGAAACTTTTGGATGATGAAACTTTTGGATAGAGAAAATTTTGGATGGTGCAAAATTGTGGTTTGTAAAAACTTCGTGTAGAATATTATGTGTGGAGAAAATTTTACACGGTGTAAATTTTGGATGGCGAAAATTCTAAATGTAGAAAATTCCAGTTGTAGAAAATTGTGGATGATAAAAATTTTAAGTGTTGAAAACTATAGATGTAGGAAATTCGTGATGGTGAAAATTCGTGCTGGCGAAAGCTCCGAAAACTTTATGAATTTCGAAACGTTTTGATGACGATAATTCTGGATAGCAAAATTCTTGGAACAATTAAATTAATAGTTAAATACTGACCTCTCCAATAAACTGCGCCACCATGAACCCAAGAATCACAGCATCGTTGGCCTCCACATCCAGATGCGGTATGCCTATCCCGCAGGTGTTCCAAAGCTCCTGCTTGTACGTGTCCAGCTGCCATGCGCCGGAGCCGATGTCAAACAGTATGATCTGAGGGTTTCCATCTACCAACCAGGTGCCAGTGTGGACCTGGAAAACGAAAAAAGAGTTTCAAATAAAATAGTTTATTTATACATGACATAGGTATGTATGTACAGTATATCGACATAAATCGGTTGGCGCAGTGGCTGAGCGATTGGCTGCTGCACTGCATATCGTGGGTTCAATAGGGACGTGTCCTAGTTAAAAATATATTAAGTCTATTTAGTCCGCCAGTATGATTACCAAAAAATATTGGACACGTACTTTTTGCTTACTCAAATCAATAAAAAGTGACAATGATATAGCACATCAAAGTTCAGGAGAAGGGGCTTGTGACATCACTGTTACGTTAAAAGTGTAGCACGGCGTGACGTCACGCGCAATTTTAGCGCACCATATCGTCGTCATTTTTGGTTTACGGGACAAAAGAAAAAATACGTATTTTTGAGTAATCCAACTTTCAGACCAAACAGAATTTTTAAGGGACACTAACCTATTCCCGCACGGAACATATATTTGTATGTCCTACAGGTAGTTGTTCCAGGTCTGGCTGTTTATGTATGTGAGTTTAAATGTTTGTAAACGCACCCACGATACAGGAGACATTCCTAGCGTGGGGTAACGTTTGTTTTTTAAAAGAACAGAAGAGAAGAAGAAAGAAAGATGTGCTCTGTGAAAATATATTTATTCTTTGTATTATTCGGTTTTGTAAGCAGTACTAAACATATGGCCGTGAGGAGTTCAGCGAATGAGTTTCAAAATTTGTCGACCTATTTATACTCGTGCCTTCTCTGTTTCAGAAGAAGCATTTGCTCTACAGAGGGATAGAAACAGGCTGTTTTTATGACTATACCTTGTAACCCTGGCTCCTCAAGGCATTAACAGCGGCAGTGAGCGGTGAGTTCGGAGGGAAGTCAGCCTCCTCAACTTCAGTACGAGCGCATTGTTCTTTGTAGGGACCTGGGGGAGAGACAGAAATCATCATCATCATCCTCCTGCTCTTATCCCAATTTATTTGGGGTGGGCGCAGAACGTTTTTTTCTTCCATACATCTCTATTTTTGAGAGACGGAAATATTAGTACACTTAGGGATATCAGGAATATTGTGTGTAGTTCCTCATCCTCCATAGAGGATGCAGAATAATCTCGATTTCATTCATTGATGAGGACGCATCGAGGAGGCACCGGTCTGAGGATCCTCGGTCCTCGATTATAACATTACAAATATGAGTGTTAGTATGTTTCCATGTTGTCACGCCCCAACTGCTTACATCGACTTTGGGTGAAACTTGGCACATGGATAGATCATCGTTCTTCCTCTCAACAGGTCCGCAGCAGGCGCACCGGGCGTCGGAGGAGAGCGGAGGGCGGATAACGCCCTCTTCCAGCCCCTCTAAATCCAGGGGTGACTTGGGGACATCTGTCGCCCCCCATACATCAGGACCCGAGGTGGCGGCGCGTTGTGTTCTACGCGTGCCTCTCTTAGACGTCACGGGGGGATTCAAATTCCTCACTCCCCCCCTCGACCAGACGTCGACCAGAGGGTTGCGGAAGGATCGTGCTTTCCCGCGACCCCCGGCGTAGGTGTGAGATGCAACACCGGGGTGGTTTTTAATCAGTAAGAGTCTGACAGACCCCTCGGAGGCCATACATTAGGATTTGACAACGTCGCGGGCGAAGCTAGTTCAATAATACATTTATTTTTGACTTACCGAGCAAACAGTAGTTGTCCCCCATTTCCTCAGTGGAGACATAAGCCTTAGATCTGATGACGGTGTAGATACCACCCACTGAAAAGAAACAAATATATCAATAAAATAAATAATGCTGGACAATCCACACAGCATCATCTAGCCCCAAGCTAAGCAGAGCTTGTGTTATGGGTACTAGATGACTGATATACTTAATACAATACATTAAATACATAGTTTTTTTTTTATTATACATAGGAAATACCCAGAACACCCGAAACAAATCTTTGTAGATCGTACAAACATTTGTCCCAGGGCGGGAATCGAACCCGCAACCTCCTACGTCGCAGGCGCACCTTCGCCCGCCGCGCCAGATCGGTCCTCAATAATCTTTATTCATGATAGAAAGAGAATGAATTTATCACAGACTCAGGCACACAATGACAATACTAAATATCGAAAACAAAGAAAGAAATAATAATAATGATGACAGAAGTAATAAAAAAATATAGTACCATATACATTAATTATGTGCCTTACGGCTGCACCAAATGGGTCCAGTTCAGCAAAAATGTCAGACATCTAGTGTCTGACGCTAATGAGTGGAGGAACACACACACTACACGATTCTGACTACCTATAACGACTGTCAAATGGCTACGAAGGACAGCCGGCAACAACGACTTAACGAGTCCCGATATATAATGATCAGTGACCCATCAACAAACTAACCTGGTCTAGAGTAGCTTTACCTTCGATCGACCCGTGCGGCTGTTTTTATTTAGCTACGAGCTCTTCGAAAAGTGTTTGCAAAAACGAATTCACTGAAATGAATAATTCGAGCAAAAGAAGCTCAAAGAATCACAAAATACTAAAAATACGAATGAAAAAATATGGTGATTCTTGGCCAGCGATGCGCAGTGGTGCAGATGAGTATGTTGCATTTCAGAATGGACACTTCATTCCTTCATTCCTTAGTTCATGACTTTTACCGTCATATCATGGGTGGTGTATCTTTTCGACATTCACGTTTACGAAATCACGGGCAAAAGCTAGTATCATCAACATCCTGCCCTTATCCCAATTTATTTGGGGTCGGCGCAGCATGTCTTCTTTTTCCATACTTCTCTATATTTCATCTCAAAAGTCACCTCCTTCCTAGCAATATAATTTTTCACACAATCCATCCAAGCTTTCTTTGGTCTCCCTCTACTCTTATAACCCCCCACATTCATACTCAAAACTTTGATCCTCATTCCTTCGCATCAAATGCCTATATCATGACAACCGATTTCCACACACTACTTGATCACAGTCGCCAATTTCAGACTTCCTCTTACATACTCATTTCTTTTTTCATGCAGTCGCGTAACACCACTCGTTCCCCTCAGCATTCTCATCCCAGTTGCATGCAAATGCCTTTAATTCATCTCCTACTTTGCCTAACATTCTGATCCATACAAGATAGCAGGTCTTAATAATACAAGCCTGTTACTGTTCCACTGCAGGGCAAAGGCCTCTTCTCATACAGAGAAGGCACGAGCATTAATCACCACGCTTGCTCAAGACGGGTTGGCGATTTCAGACTTATATTAATTATATAAGTCCAGGTTTAATCCCAATGGTAACTTCACCGATGTCAGTGATGTTCAAGATCAACTTGACGACACGGTTGGCGCAGTGGTTGAGCCATCGGCTGCTACGCCGCGTGTTGTGGGTTCGATCCCCGCACGGAACAAATATTTGTATGACCTACAGGTAGTTGTTCCGGGTCTGGCTGTTCGTGTATGTGACTTTAAATGTTTGTAAACGCACCCACGATACAGGAGAAATTCCTAGTGTGGGGCAACGTTTTTTAAAAAAAAAAAAAAAAAAAACTTAATTAACTTAAGAAGTACATATGAATTGAAAAAGTCACATTGGCAGGTCTTATCATTTTTTAATAAACCTTCTTTATCCCGTTACCAGTCGCTAGTATATACATAAGAATACATTACATAAAGATATTCTACCCATCTCAGTTGCCAGCCCTGCCCCACTTCAAGACAGGACGCATCTTAGTATTTCTAAGACAAAGAGTATGAAGGAACTTGTTAGACAAGTATTCAGCAAGGACTTAGGATTTCACAGTGGCTGAACAGAGACAAAAGACGATCGAGTTACCAGTATACAGGCGCCTCATGTTAAAATGTAAGAGAATTTCGAACGAGATAATTTTGAAAATGGCCGACTTGAAAAACTAATGGATAATTAAATTAAATAAATAATGCTGGACAATCCACACGGCATCATCCGGCCCCAAGCTAAGCAGAACTTGTGTTATGGGTACTAGATGACTGATACACATAATACAATACATTACATAGATAGGTATTTTTACTATACATAGCAAATACCCAGAACAACCGGAACAAATCTTTGTACATCGTAAAAACATTTGTTCCAAGGCGGAAATCGAACCCGCAACCTCCTGCATCGCAGGCGGACCTTCGCCCGCCGCGCCACATAGGATAAGAGAACATGACTTTCATAGTCCCAGTCGAACCAGCTTATTACTCAGCTAGTACTTCGCCCGCGACTTGGTCCGCGTGTATTTCGTACTTTATAACAATCTATCGATGTAATGTATTGTATTAAGTATATCAATCACCTAGTACCCATAACACAAGCTCTGCTTAGCTTGGGGCTAGATGATGCTGTGTCCATTATTGATTTATTTTATTCCATACTTTTTCCGGCGAGATTTTTCAGTATTCGTATTTTGATTTTAAACTTACTATTTGTGACGTATACGAAGTACTGATTCTCAGCCTAATTTGATTAAGTACTTAAATGATTTCGTTATCTTACCTTTGTTCGCGACCTCCCAAGCCGTTTCAAAGGTCCATCGGTTCTCATCGCTGGCCGCTTGCCCCTTATCCATGTAAGACAGCAAGTCATGTGTAGATTCGGCCCTATAGAACCGCTTCGATGATCTGTCGCGTGACATTGTGACCTGTAGAGCAGAGAAGAAGGTTTAGTATGGATTGGCAAGAGCATGGTGCAGTGAAGCTTCGATGATATGTTGTGTGGTATTGTGACCTATAGAGTACAGAATAAGGTTTAGTTTGGACTGGCAAGTGCATAGTTCAGCTGAATTTCAATTATCTAGGGATTAGAATAAGGTTCAGATTGGTTTGGCGTATGTTTCAGGGTGAATTCAAAAGGATAGCCTTGTTTATTTAGTAGTCGCAAGCGCTACAGCTAAGTATGAGGTCCTGTGCTCGATTCCCAGGTCAGACAAAGTAATTTGTCAGTAGCAGCCCGGTGTCTGGATTTCTGCCCGGTTATAGGTCTCGCCCCCTATTACATGGGATTAAAACATAACTGGCAAAATGTGGGTGTAATATACATGTATACCCCTGTCTCACACTGCGGGTAATACAGGTGTGATGTTATGTTTAAGGCTTGTGTAGGGTTAGGCAGAGGTATAACTCTATGGTACACCCTCTACTATCAAGATAAGAGCTCTGCCGAATCGTTTGGGGTACACGCGTGATGTTATCAGATGTAATACAAAAAAAAGACTATAAATTTTCTTATGCGTCAATATACGATTGTAAACTCCAGTATCCGTCACAAAACTCAATTATACAACAATGTGTGAACAGAGCACGTTTACATAATTAAAAATTGATGACATACCAACTTGTATGACGCTCACGTCAAATAAAATGCTAATGTATGCGCGGTATAGTTGACATTAGTAGAAGACGCCATTTTAAAAGCGATTTTTTAAATAATAAGTGGGGATTGAGAAGTCTTGTATGGATTAGAACATTGGGCCACAAAAAGGATGAACGAAAGGCAGTTACATGCAAATGATATTGCTGAGGGGGATGTGTGGTGTTACGCGAATGGATGGAATAAGAAATGAGTATGTAAGAAGAAGTCTGAAAGTGGTGCCTGTGACAGAGAAGTTGTGTGGAAATCGGTTGTCATGGTATGGGCTTATAATGCGAAGGAATGAGGACCACGCCGTGAGGAAAGTTTTGAGTATGAATGTGGAGGGTTACAAGAGTAGAGGGAGACCAAAGAAAAGATGGATGGATTGTGTGAAAAGTGATACGGCTAGAAAGGAGGTGACAATTGAGATGTATGGATAAAGACGACATGCTGCGCCGACCCCAAATAAATCTTTCATCAGCAACATGCAATCAGCAACTGACCTTCAAAACACTGGAACCTAGTCAATATTAGCGCAGTCCTCGGCGAAAAATCTGTTTATTTGTGTCCGGAAGACATAACCCAACAACAAACATTAATTTTGGCACAGAGCTGAGCTCGTGACGTAGACGGACGTGCCCCCGAGATCATGTCGAAGAAAATGGCAGAAGTACTACCACTACATGATTAAACATCTAAGAACCATCAAGCATGACTAGGGTTTTACCAGCTCCTATGGGTAGTAGCGTGATGTTAAATAGCCAGGAGGCCTAGACAAAATGGCTTTTCTATATGCATAACACCAACGGAAAGATCAAATTGTAAGGAGTTGACGTTAGCTTTAGAGATGTCACGTGACTCCTTTCCACATTTGTAATGTCATTTGACATTTTGACGTTAGCGTCTGGCGTTTAACCCTTAAGATTTTTTTTTGTTAATTTCTAGAACTACCATACAGATTTGAAAGAATGTTATTATGAATGAATATAATATCACTTCGTCCACGACTTCACCCGCGTGGATTTCGTACTTTTCCCTTCGAACTTTAACACCCCCACCCCCTTTAAAGCGTAGTTTCGAAAATAAAATATAACCTATGTTCATCATCATCATCATCATCATCATCATCATCATCATCATCAGGCTATACTAGTCCAGTGCTGGACATAGCCCTCTCCTAATGAGTGCCATAGCGCCCTGTCTTCAGCTTGCCGCATCCAGCATCTGCCAGCAGTCTTTCGCAGATCGTCATCCCACCTGGTCAGAGGGCGTCCTACACTACGTCGCGGTCTCCACTCAAGAACACGTTTACCCCAGCGGTTGTCGGTTCTTCGAGAGATATGGCCAGCCCACTGCCACTTCAGCTTGCTAATTCTTTGAGCTATGTCGGTAACTTTAGTTCTCTGTCGGATGTATTCGTTACGAATCCTATCCTTCAGAGAAACTTCCAGCATAGCTCTCTCCATACCTATGTTACTCGCTGATAATGTAGCTGTCTACAGGCTAAAGATTTTTTTAAATCGGTTAACAAGTTTTTGAGTTTATCCATTACAAACAAACATACAAACCTTTCCTCTTCGTAAAGGACACTTTAGACGTCATTTAATAAAATGACTCTAGTTAGTGCCCCAATTCGTCCTGACAAATGCAGTCACTGACTGACGGGTCACCATCTCAGACACTAATCTAACTACTGAGCCATGTAGCTCAACTCTCTCTCTCTCTCTAAATTCCATATTGACTAGACCTTCTACCTTATCTACTGCAGATCTATCTGCGCCTGCGACGCTCACAATAAAGTCCGTTCAAAGACTGGCTGGCTTTAGGCCAAACACGTGTTGTCAATGTTGTCGTTCATTTGCGTAAGTAACACGTAATATTTTGTGATGAATAAAACATATAATGCACTTTTTTAAATTTGGTTCAAGCGCGTCACATTATTCAAAGACCACTGCAACCAGACTCCTGAAAACCAGAATCAACAGTGGCGACCACCAGAAAAGCGTCGAGGCAATAGAGCCTGATGAGGCCCGGAGAAACGATTCAACAGTCTTGGATCCCGCAGCGAAATTAACAACCGTCCAAAAGTTTCGTAATGTCCCGAAAAATTGAGTTGGCACACGGACCCCATGTCCCTAGTGTTTCAACCCCAAACGGCTGAAATACATATATCTCCCAACTCTTTCTCCGTTTTCTGCACCTGCAGCAGCCCCACCTGCACAGTCCACCGTACTAGAAAGATGGGATGGCGCAAGGGTGTCGACACAAATGATGCATCCCATACCAAAGGCCTACCAAAGAACCATGATTATTAATTGATTGGCCACAGGTCATGTCAGTTTCTTCACGATATTTGTCTCTACAGTTTCAAATAGTCTCTAAATAATTTTAAAAATATATGACAGTATTCTCACAACCTGATAGGAACAAGATAAAAGGTAAAGATAACATATTATGTATGAGACATATATTAAGCTGTAGTAAAGAGACTTAATGAGTAAATAACTAAAGATAAGAAAATAATAATATAATCTGCGTTCACGATTTAGTTTCCAAACATATCAACAAATATCGAGTTTTTGGAAAATCAACTTTAATGCCAGTTAATTCTACAGTCCAGTTTACTCTACAACTTAATGACTTTTAATATGCGCAAGTCATTATAAAATCAACCTTATTCAATAGTTGGATAAAGTTGACAATTGTTTAAGTGTACAGAACATCGATTGGAAACGAGGATTTTAATACAGAATCGATATTGATAGTCAGGAAATAATTTACGAAATTTTTATATTAATACGTGAAGCGTAAAATTGTGGAGCTCGTGGTTAAATAAAAACAGGCGCACGATTGCCGAGGTCAATCTGTGGATGGGTGACCGTTCGTAACATATCGAGACTCCTCCGTGCCTCGGAAAGCAAGTTAAACCGTTACTCCCGGCTGTCATTTGAAGAAATTTGACAGGTAGTCAGGAATCCGAAAGTCTGACAACCAGTCTTACCAAAGGGTACCGTGTTGCCCAGTATCTGGGTTGTGGAGGTCAGATAGGCAGTCGCTCCATGTAAAATACGGGTATCCAGCTGCATCAGGTTAGATTGGAAGCCGACCCCAACATAGTTGGGAAAAGGCTAGGCAGATGATGGAATGACACGCGTTTGGCCAGTACAAATCCATGAGCTTGGTATTTCAGTCTAAAAACCTGATTCTAAAACATCTATTAGTTTTTATAATACGGGATGGGTTGGGCATTGGTGTCCCTATAGGACCCACATTTCGCCAGTTATGATTAAGTCTCATGTCATAGGGGACGAGTCTATTTACATCAACCTAGCACAAATCCGGACTGCTACTGAGAAATGAATATCACACCTGTATTCCCCGATGGGTTAGGCGGTGTGCCTATAGTTCCCACATTTCACTCTTATTTATTTTATTTTTTTTAGATAAAAACGTTGCCCCACACTAGGAATTTCTCCTGTATCGTGGGTGCGTTTACAAACATTTAAACTCACATACACAAACAGCCAGACCCGGAACAACTACCTGTAGGCCATACAAATATTTGTTCCGTGTGGGGATCGAACCCACAACACGCAACAGTTATGTTTAGGTCCCATATAATAGGTGGGGTGAGCCTATTGCCTTCAACTATGGGCACAAATCCGGACTGTTCCTGAGAAATTGCAGATCGAATAACCCAATAAAACTTTGTCTTTGGCGGAAACCTTCAAAAGACGCCTGGACTTTTGAGGAAAAGACCAGGGAGTTAGGGATTCTTACCTCACTAAAACCACCCCGGTGATCACCATCAGCACATGGCCCTGTTACCTCTTAGGAGACCACTCCGGCACCCCCTCTGTGCAACGCCTGGGAAATCGAATCCAGGACCCCACCGCTGATAAGACCAACGGGGCACTTAAACAATATTTAAGTCATAAACTGTCTGATAAGATCGTATTGCTGCAATAATAAAATTAAAGATCTAATCTCATAGGAATCATATTATGATAAACAATATCGTTGCAGTTCGATATGAATTTAAAAGTAAATATTGATCAAACTGACAACTGGCTCGTGTCTGGTCTAGCGGTCTAAGCATTACTGCTGAATCATGGTTCGATTCCCGAGTCCGGAAAATGTTACTGGATTTTTCCCATCTGAAATTTGTCAGTAGCAGCCCGCAGTCTGGATTTCTACCTCATCATCATCATCATCCTCCTGCCCTTATCCCAATTTATTTGGGGTCGGCGCAGCATGTTTTCTTCTTCCATACATCTCTATTTGCCGTCACCTCAAGGGTCACCTCTTTTCTTGCCATATCATCTTTCACACAATCCATCCATCTTTGGTCTTCTTCCTGCCCTTACTACTCATGTAACCCTGCACACCAGGATTTCTACCTGGTCGGTGACAATAGGCTCGCCCCTTATTACTTGGCATGATGGGTAGATGATACTATAGGTACCTCTCTGCTGAACCCTTCGGGGAATCGAGGCGTAATGTTGTATTACTTAGTATGATGTACAGAATGTGTACATGATGTCTGCGTGATGCGTCTTTTTTTGACACCCGATTTGGTGTGTAAAAACAACAACTACTTAATAGTTTTTAATAAGTAGTAGAAAATATGTTATCTTATCGCTGTGCTAACACAAATAACATTACAAGTTCAAGATTACGCGGCCAATGTGTTATATAAACTATTTCGCGGTGATCTGCCGATCAAATCAGTATATGAGCTACCGTGTTTTTCTATATCCAACCTCATCTTCTGAATCCACAAGAACCTCTTCATTGGACACGAATTGCATACATGGACAAATAAACTCCCGCATTGTTCCCAAAGCGGTAAGCAGAAACTATAGAACGCCACTTTTTTTTAATGGGATAATTGTGGCGGCACACTATTCCCAAACCACTGCAACTCCTGAATACCAGAATCAACAGTGGCGACCACCAGAAAAGCGTCGAGACAATTAAGCCCGACGAGTCCCAGAGAAACGAATCGTTTCTCCGGGACTCTGTCCGGGAACTGTCTTGGATCCCGCAACGAAGTTAATCAGAAAAGAACAGCGGAGGAGTTAGAAAAATACATAATTTCCACTTCGTATCACCACTCCATATCAAGCAGGAGACAGAATAGAGGCCAAGAGGCACAAAGGGACGTTTAAAACTGGGTTAGGCTCAGTTGCAAAGAACGCCACTTGCGATCTTTACATACTCCTTTGGCTCTGATCACTTTTATACATCCGTAGCCCTAGTGAGAATTTCCTGTTTTTTTTGTTGAGAACGTCAACGTCTGTATTTCCAAAAGGTTTAAGCAAAGGTGCACCATAGTACACCAGCATCTCGCCTGTTATGTATAAGCCCCATGTAATTATATAATCGGTGGGCGAAGGTCCGCCTGCGACGCAGGAGGTTGTGGGTTCGATTCCCGCCCTGGGACAAATGTTTGTACGATCTACAAAGATTTGTTCCGTGTGTTCTAGGTATTTGCTATGCATAATACCTATTTATGTAATGTATTGTATTAAGTATATCAGTCATCTCATACCCATAACACAAGCTCTGCTTAGCTTGGGGCTAGATGATGCTGTGTGGATTGTCCAGCATTATTTATTTAACTGGGTGCGATTTTATTGTCATCAACTAGGCCTGGCTGTTACTGCGGAATCCCAGATGAAATAACACTTTGCACGACCCGAATCGTTCCCAGACTTTCGGGCTCAGCAGTAGCACTTGCGACCACTAAATCTACGGAGGCAGTCATCGTTCAACGAGCCACGATAGCATTTCGCACATAATATTTACATAAGAAAACGTGTCTGGTATGTATGTGTGCGTCGTCACACGCGTGTACAAGATCACTATCGCGTTTACTCTTGACGTTATCCAGTAGTGACTTTAGCGTTTTATTGGGTGAATTGTTTCTGCGATATTCATGGAGATGTGCGGTGTTACGCGAATGGATAGAATAAGAAATGAGTATGTAAGAGGAAGTCTGATCGTGGCGTTGGTGACCGAGAAGTTGTGTGGAAATCGGTATGGGCATGTGATGCGAAGGAATGAGGATCATGTTATGAGTGTGGAGGGTTACAAGAGTAGAGGGAAGCCAATAAACGATGGATACATTGTGTGATAGATGAAAATGGCTAGGAAGTAGGTGACTTTTGAAATGACGGCAAATACAGATGTATGGAAGAAGAAGACATGCTGCGCCGACCACAAGTAAATTGGGATAAAGACAGGAGGATGATAAATCGAAGCTTGGTAGGTCACGCCCGCTGCTCAAATCGGCTACTGATCTTCGAAACCCTGGATCAAAGTCAGTTTTAACGCAGTCTTTGACGAAAAAACTAAAATAAGTGTACAAAATGCGGCATTTTAGCGATCAAAGATGATATGGCTGAAAAAGAGCTGACTTTTGATATGACGGTAAATAGAAATGTATGGAAGTAGAAGACATGATGTGAAGACCCCGAGTAGATTGGGATAAGAGTTGTCGGATAAAAATATTGATATGTGGAGATGATTCAGGAGAGAAAGAATGCCGCAGAGATGATTATTTTGTGAGTTAACCTATCGAGGAGTACAGGCATGATGTTATGATACTATCATGGTATCAAAGTGTGTGATAAAATCGTCGTAGTGTGTAGAATAAACAACAAACGCTTGCACACATGTTTATTTTGTGTGACAGGGGTAGTGAACTTTAGTTGAATGCGTGGTGGCAGGCCGCGGGCTGCCATTTTTTATAGTTTCGCAATTTGCAGGTCGGTATTAGATTGTACTTAAGTGTGTCGTATAACAAAAAGAACAAAAGCGAGTTATGCGGTCGATCGGGTTCTGACACTGAAAAGGTAATATTCTGAGATCTATAGATAAAAAATGGTTAAATATCAACCAATAGATAAATAAAGAAGGACGGGTAAACATTTTAAAGGATGGAATGACGACATCTTATGATTAGCCGGATACTAAAATATTTTCGCGGGATATCACAAAGCGTGCAAGCTTCCGTCAAAATGTTCGTCATCCCTGTCGCACGCACAATGTCAACCACTACACATCATCGTGTTGACATACGTTTGTTATTGTTAGCGGTATCTTCAAGGCCCTTCCTTTAAGGGGTTAGCGGAGTTAGAGATAATGTGAGCGATTAGAGTAGCGAACGGCAACAGTAGATTAATATTTTGAATTGTTTTTCAAATTCAAAGATAATTATTCAAAAAGTCTGAAAGTGGCGCCTGTTACCGAGAAGTTGTGTGGAAATCGGTTGTCATGGTATGGCCATGTAATGCGAAGGAATGAGGGCCATGTTGTGAGGAAAGTTTTGAGTATGAATGTGCAGGGTTACATGAGTAGAGGAAGACCAAAGAAAAGATGGATGGATTGTGTGAAAGATGATATGGCTACAAAAGAGGTGACCCTTGAGATGACGGCAAATAGAGATGTATGGAAGAAGAAAACATGCTGCGCCGACCCCAAATAAATTGGGATAAGGGCAGGAGGATGATGATGATGAATTATTCAAATTAGGCTGAGAATCACCCCTTTTTGTATGTCAAAATTTACATAAGACAGTCCCCCAAAACGCCCACCCTTCACCACTTTCTAGTGTTTGTGTTCTGTGTTGATGGGAAGAAGAAGTGGCGTAACAAACTCCCCAGCACCAAGTTTTACTTAAAGTTAGGAAAATCAAACGATCCGGTCATTTATATACGCGCACGACCTTTTGGATCTGAGACTGGGCCTTAATTCTAGCGTAACGATAGGACGAAGTGTTGATTTCAGATTCCAAACGCCAATATAGTTCGAGTCTATGATTTAGCCTAGAACTTAATCAGTAGAAACGAGCTTTAAACATTTAAGACCCAGCCGGGTCTCCTTTTAAGATCTATGATGCAAGATTTGAACCACATCTGTCAGCCTCGTCGTGTCGTCCTTTTTCATGCTCTATCCTTTTCCATCGCTCAGGATCGTCATTTCCTTGAGCGAGACAGATACTGCGCTCGGTACCACGGCCAGAATGCGGTTGCCGGCCGGGAGGTGGTGTATTGCTGACGCGTGCTATAGCGAGCGATAGCATGCTTCTAATTTAAATAATTTGACGACACTTTTGGCGCAGTGGTTGAGCCATCGGCTGCTGCGCCGCGTGTTGTGGGTTCGATCCCCGCACGGAACAAATATTTGTATGACCTACAGGTAGTTGTTCCGGGTCTGACTGTTTGTGTATGTGAGTTTAAATGTTTGTAAACGCACCCACGATACAGGAGAAATTCCTAGTGTGGGGCAACGTTTCTTTTTAAAAAAAAAAATTGCACAGCACTCAATGGCGACAATGGGCTCGACAATTTAACCACCTCGCCTCGGATGCCTTTGCTTTTTTTTTACTTTCTTGATATTATAGGAACACCTACTTGGTACACGTTGGAATTGTCGATACTTTTTATACTTTTTGACAGTTACATTTACAACATCCCTCGGTGATTTTCAATTATTTTAGTTTGTTGAGCGCGTTTACTCTTGTTATTAATTTCGATCGATCGACATTGTAATTTACATGTTTCGTACTCGTGAATTCGAGATTATTTTGTTACACAGCTGTGTATTTTACCAAATAATATTATCACGTAACATTAGAATCGTATTGGCTTTAGAAAGGAATTAAAATCAGTTTTAAGAGTGAGGCCTGTGGACGCATCAAATATCCCCTCATGCACAGCATCAGACCAGAGCTTCAGACTGACAGTTATCATGTCAGAAGCGAAAATACCAAGCATTCTTCTAGTCTCTATAGAGTATTAATAACGAACAACCTCAACAATACATTATTGTTCATTATTAGACTGATAAGGACTCATTATGTAACAGTTATCGCGTTATACGTGAATGTTGAGTTCAATGAAATCCGTGATCACGATTATAGGCTGATATAACAGCAGGATCAGCAGCGATATCTGTATATCTCCCGTGAGAATGTTGATGAAGGGAATACGAGCTGTCATTCCATATCTAGCGCTAGGGATTGTCAGTGTGGCTAGCACGAATACTTGACGTAAACGTACCGTCAATAGGGTTGTGTCCAAGTTCAAAATATAATAAGTCTATTTGGTCCGTCAGTAAGCTTACCAAAAAATATTGGACACGTATTTTTTGCTTACTCAAATCAAAAGGTGATAAAGATATCAAAGTTCATGAGAAGGAGCTTGTGACGTCACTTTTACATAAAAAGTGTAGTACAGCGTGAAGTCACGCGAAATTTCAACGCACTAGGTATCGTCGTCTTTTTTGGTTTACGTGACAAAAGAAAAATACGTGTCCAATATTTTTGAGTAATCCAACTTTCGGACCAAACAGAATTTTTAAGGACACTACCCTATTCGAACGATTTTGAATTTTAAAATACTTGTTTTAGGCACACTGTTCACTTCACCTTACTTTACGCGGGAAATGGTTGCGGTTTTTTGGAACTGAGACACAATATATGTTATAATATAAAGAGCTATTTTTTTTAAGTTTGTATATACGGGGTAATCTCCGGAACCAATGATCCAATTCTAAAAATGTTTTCAATTTTAGAAAGCTACATTATTCCCGAGGCTTAGCGTTGCCAGGCGTCCGGATAAAGCCGGACATAGGTAGGCTTTTTGCTAAGGTGTTCGGCCAAAATAAACGGTGTCCGGCTTGTCCGGCTTTTGTAAGACTAAGCTTAGCATACTTAGACCGATGTTTCTCAACTGCCCAAAACGATAAGACAGATATTCGCTTTTATTTGTACAAAATACCATACGAACACTATTTAGTATTTATATACAATTTTATGTCGTACCTATTAATACTGAGACAAAATCCTCAATAATGTAGGGTGTCCGGCCTTTGTACCCAAATGTCCAAAGTGGCTGGTCTGTCCGGCTATTAGGTTTGGCAACCTGGCAACCCTATATAGGCTATTATTATTTTCAAAACTGGACCATGTTGTGAGGAAAGTTTTGAGTATGAATGTGCAGGGTTACATGAGTAGAGGAAGACCAAAGAAAAGATGGATGGATTGTGTGAAAGATGATATGGCAAGAAAAGAGGTGACCCATGAGATGACGGCAAATAGAGATGTATGGAAGAAGAAAACAAGCTGCGCCGACCCCAAATAAATTGGGATAAGGGCAGGAGGATGATGATATTATTTTCAAAACTACGCTTTAAAGGGGGTGTAGGGGATGTTAAAGTTTAAAGGGAAAAGTACGAAATCCACGCGGGCGAAGTCGCGGACGACTTCTTCTACTTTTCCCATGATGACATCGGTCCTTGTATAAACATTATTTTTTCTTGTCACTACTGCTTCCCAGTGGCGGACTAACAGGGGGGCGGAAGGGGCGGCCCGCCCCGGGCCTCCGGGCTTGGGGGGGCCCCCAAATGCCTCCGCATTCCCCTGATCAAATCCTAAACAAGACTTAATGTGTTAAGTACCTAACCTACATAATTTCATCAAGATCAATACACTACAGCCATCTAGGCTTTTTACGCGGTACTAATATATTTTTAACTTTGCTGAACCCGTCCAATACGCTGGGGGAATTAATTTCACTTGCCAGATATTAACGAAATAAACATAAAAAATAAAAAAATAAAAATATGAACTGAATAAAAAGCTTGTAAAACTACATTTTTTTAAAGCTCGGGGGGGCCTCATTCAGCTTTGCCACCCCGGGCCTCATTCAGCTTTGCCACCCCGGGCCTCTGACGGGCTTAGTCCGCCCCTGGTAATTGTATTAACATTAATTTATTTTTTCTCACTACTGCTTCCTCTTACAACTCGTCGTTAAAAAATCCACAACGTCACATTTTTACAGAAGGAAATAAATCGGAATATAAAAATACATCTAAGTACTGTTCGCATGTGTGAAACAAGGCAAATATTTTACCAATATTGTCATCAAGTTCCTCATTTTTTAGGGAAACCCACCCTGCAATGTCACCTTTAGGCTGCGTTTCCATTGAGGCGGAGCTGTGCGGAGCGGACCTTAGCGGTGCATGAATTAACCAATTACAAAGTCTAATCTGAATCGAGCGGAGATTTCGAGCAATGCGATTGGTTAGAACACGCACCACTAAACTCAGCTCCGCACAGCTCCGCCTCAATGGAAACGCAGCCTTAGCTTGGTATACTATTATAGTAAAACTGAAGAGGTTGTTTGTTTTTTTGTTTAAATGCGTTCTACAGGGTGCAAGGGACATCGACGCAAAAACTGATACCATGAGTTCAGTACATGATTTCAATGACGTTGAAATTTTTCAACAATCATAAAAAGAAACATGATTTCTACTCTTTTTACTTTACAGTTGGTTAAGATTATTGACATACATTATTTGCTATATTCCAGTGTGGTAGCTAACTTGTGGCAAATAATTCAATTTAATGATGCATGTGACTTTAAATGTTTGTAAACACACCCAAGGTACAGGCAACTCCCAGTGTAGGGCAGAGTTTTTTTTTAAATAAAGAAATCATAAATATTTTTTTTATGATTTACAAAATTGATTTATATGATAGATACCTAATATTGTGTAGATTTAACTTCTTCAAACATATCAAACAGATCGCGTTCGTTACGCAAAATACGCGCAGTCTTGGAGTTGCGGATATCGGCCCATCTAACAATACAACAATACAATCAGACAGATCTGTGGCTGGGGAGTTCATTGCACTACTTCTTCCTTGCAGCAAGAACACTAGGAAGTGGTGAAGGGTGGGCGTTTTGAGGGACTGTATTATTTAAATTTTGAAATTCAAAAAGTGCTGATTCTCGGCTTAGTTTGATTATTTTTGTTAATATCTGTGACTGTTCTACCAGTAGGATTTGTTTTTATTTTTACACTACATAGCCCAATTCTAGAGAAAGGTTATGGGCTATGTAGCATCACGCTATGATCCTTAGAAGCGTGTGAAATAGAAATAGGTTTGCCCCCTATATCACTAGCAAAATGTGGATGTACTATAGATACAACTCTGCCTAAACTAACGGGGAATAGAGCTTTGATGTTATGTCTGTGAAAAAATCTTTAATTCTTTCATTCATTGATAGATATTGTTGTAAGAGTTCCTTTAAATATAATGGAGTTGAGCACTAAGAAAGGAATTCTGTAAATTCATCACCTAAAGGAGATCAATAATAGTTCATTTTGTTAATTGATTTTTACAATGACTTTTACTATCCAAACAAGCAAAATATTTCTATTAGACTAGGTTGGTGTCTCCCTATCTGACTAATTTGAGAAAAAACACTGAGGTCAGTCTCTTTAAAATTCCACAAATTATCTTGGTCACCATGTGAAGACCATGCAAATAGTGTCTGAGATGATATTTTGAGCCAAGAACCACAGTTAAAAGTGGAACTGTCCAGCCAATTAAAATGGATGAGAGTTTGTATGGAAGATTGTCATTTCTTAATTATTTTTGTAAACAAGGCCTATGTCGATAATTCTACTAATATTTGAAAAAGGAAATGACTAAAGAGTAAAAAAGAAACAACTGAATGCACAAATAAAAATCTTCTGATTGATACAAAAGGAATATTTTCGAAATTGGAATCTCAGCTATAGATATCAAATGAATGTCAATTCAATAATACATGACAGCAATTTTTACTTTTAATTTTCTTACGTCAAATTCTTCTGATAAAAGTAAACAACTTTTTTTTTCTTATATTTACGTACAAGTTACTGTTGCTATTGTGTGAGCCTTATCATCTACGGCTAAAATGATCTCTCGTATCGAATTTCAATTGCAAATTCAAGTTTAAATACGTCGTAGGTTAATTATCTCATCTGAATAAATAATTGAAGCCGAATTTAAAATTGAATGTCTAATTAATTCATATCTGCGTGTTTACGACACACGCAATAGTTTAAAAGAAACTATTTTTAACCACGCCGATCGGCTGTATGAAACGACGTGTCTAAGAAAATAAAAAAGTAATAAATTGTACTTACGAATTTAAAAAAAAAGTTGTAATACGCCGGAAGCTGGTACGAGCACTTTTATCACTTAAAATCACACTAAAACTTGTATTTTATGATACTTAATCACAATTTCTTGATTGACGAAGTTATTTACGATGATACTACCGCATAGTACATGTCTGCGCGGGTAGGGAATTCAAATGAAAATATTTTTTGTAATTTGTAGGTTACGAAACGTCAAACTCGCTCGCTTTGAAGGTCACCTTGAAGTGACAGCTGGGGTTGTCAGGTTATAAACTACTATGGGACGAAAAGGCATTTTTTTTTGTAACTAAATTGAATTGCTAGTTTAGAACCACAATTAACAACTCATTTTGTAATTTGATTTTGGATTTGAATAAAGATGCGTACCGCTTGAACGCGTCTGTATTCCCAAAAAGCAAGTAGAAGGGTTGATCACCCTCTACCCTACACCCTCATATCATCAGTTTTTACAGTTACTGGTTCTAATCCCGTAAATTAACTACATTTTTTGTGCAGAAATTATTTTAATTTTTTACTAACTAAGTGACTCTGAGATGACGGCAAATAGAGATTTATGGAAGAAGAAAACATGCTGCACCGACCCCAAATAAATTGGGATAAGGGCAGGAGGATGATGATAACTTTAAGTGAAGATTTAACCTCAGTGCAAATTCATTCTGATTATCAATGACTTCCGCGTAAGTATATCTGCACGGATTGATCATGATTAACCAACAATTACCAAGTCCGGTCTGAGGATAGTTCACTATCCATTATAAACCGAGACCATAACCCTCCGCACTCAATTTGAAAATGCGCGTTAATCTCTAGTCCCGGTTGTCATTAGTAGATCTTTGACAGTCCTTACGGGTAGTCAGAAGCCCGATAGTCTGTCAACCAGTCTTACTAACGGGTATCGTGTTACAAATTACTGGGCTGTGGAGGTCATATTGCCGCTCCATACCAGTAGTTTATACGACGAAAATAATGGTATTCAGCTGCATCCGATTTTGGGAGCCTCCTAATAGGACTACAAAGAAACACTAGAATTGAATGATAAAATAATGTTTGTATTCAACAATTTATACATTTACAATGGTACCCTCTCGTAATATCACAATTTTAAGAGCTATTGTTCAACAATAATGATGGTGATTTTAGCACTAACCGCGCCTTGGGCGAGATATCTGCCCCTCTATACTCTTGGAGAGTGAAGACGATGGGAAGTCGGGCAAAGGATAGAAGCAGGTTAGACTATATAAAGAATAGATCGTACCGCTTTGAAGCTTAACTAAACCGAACGCAAAAAGGATTAAAAGAACCTGCCTGGAGCAAGCGTGATGATTAATGCTCGTGCCTTCTCTGTATGAGAAGAGGCTTTTAACCTGCAGTTAGTTATAGACTGGTATTATTAATATTTCTTTTTTTATACAGACAAATTTCTCAATTGGTCTGTATAAAAAAAAACCACCTCCATTTTAGAAGTCGGTTGAAAATATATATTTATAGCTTAGGCACACAATTCTACAGAAAAAATAATATACCGGAGCACTGCGGAATACCGCCCTTCCGCCCTCTTCTCTTACATTACATAAAGGCACAGTTATCTTGCAAGGCACCCCAAATGACAGACCTGTATTTATGGGTCGACCTACGGCAAAGGGGATCATGACTTCGTCACTCGACCCCTCAACCGTCGGCCACGCGACATCCAACATGTTACAAGCGGCTCTTCCTACCTGACGCCCTGGGCGACCACCCAACCACGCCCTACCCTAACGTTGCTACTGATAATATTAACAAACTCAGCAGGATTTTTATAACTTACAATAAAGTTGTATGAACTAAACTACGTTTACATAGTGATTTTCCTTATAAACTAGTTAATCACATAAACAATTTCAATACAGTATAACGGGGTGAATCGAAACGTCGGGATGAATCGAAACAAAACTTTAAATGTGATTTAAACGTTGATACAACATTATTAAAGACTGAAAATGTGTTGAAATTATTCATTTCAATTCCTTAAAAAAAATAAGAGTCCTTTTAGTAACAATGTTAAACTAACCCGAAAATGCCCTTCAAAGTTTTGTTTCTACTCACCCCTGCGATTCTATTCACCCCGTTTTACGCAGCACACAAAGCTACCTAAACCTGTCGAATTTACTTGATAGTTTTTCAACTTTATAACAAACCAGCGATCCGCACCGGCTTCGCCCGTGTCGAATATACAAAAACCTTTCTCGGTTCACTCTTTCTATTGGCAAAAGCCGCATGAAAATACGTTCTTAAGTTTTTGAGTTATTCGCATACAGACGGGCGGGGGACTTTGCTTTATACTGTATAGTGAAGAATAAGGTCCATGTTCAACTGTGAATATTTTACAGTTTGGGATGGCTTTATGTGCTGGCGTCTGTAAATATATTTTAAGGCTACACAAATATAAAACGAAAAGGAAGACATATTGATAGGTGCTTAATTATTTACTATTCATCACATAGTAGTCAGATTTCGGCCATTTTAGCTTACACTATGCCCAATCTCACACTCCGTGCGCGCAATATTCTTAAAGGTTACAAAGCTTTATGTTTTCCGTATTAATATACAGATTACAATACTGCGTTCAGGTAATTAAATAGTATAACAACCTCTTTTCCGATTTCTGAAACCGTTGTTATTCATTTTATTACTAAAACATATTTCGGGAGTGGTTAAAAGTCTAAGCATACATAATATTAATCATACACGTCATGATGGCCTATTTAAAGTAAAATCAATAATTTTTTAATTTTGTAAAGCATAGCTATAACAACATTAATCTAAACTCAATGGCGGACTACCATCGAATTCTTCAGCGAAATGATCAACGTTACTATCGTTATTGTCTTTTGCATCGAAATTAATTTTCACGGGATTAACACTTTTCACATAAGTCTTATTCATAAGTACAGGACTGTATGCAACATCAGAATCGTTTGAATTTCCACACTTCTCGGGGGTTCTTATTACTCTGGCAACATTGACAGAACTGTTAGATTTTGACACAGCACTTACGGCTTCCGATTTTTGAGATACAATTTTGGAATTATTGTTATTCGAATTTAATGGACTTTTATATGAACTGGAAGCATTTTTAGATCTATTTATAATATGAATCGTTGATAATGGAGGAGGTTCTCCATACATTCTTAACCTGGCAATTTTTTCGTTTACTTTCTTCTTCCTTTGTAATACTTCGTCAGATAAATTCTGCGTGTCTGTTTGTTTGAAAGTAGACTCAAAATCTAAGCCAGTAAGGTTGAAACTGTCGTCCAATTTATTGGGTCTAGCAAGAGGCGAATCTATGAACATTTTGTTTTTATACAAATTAACGTCACTATTATTAAATCTATAAGGAGACACATTTTCATTATTAGTTTTGATAACAGCATAGTTATTTTTCAATACCACACAGTCTTCACTAAATTTCCTTCTATCCAAGCTAAGAAACTTTTTACTCAAACCATCAATTAGAATCCTCGCATTTTCATTTTTAGGTGTCTTGGTAAAATAAGAGAACTCCGTCACTCTATATTGCGGTATACTCTTTCTAGTGTTGCCAGCGCGTTTCTGCAAATTTGAACCATAAACTATTTGGCCAGTATCCAAAACGTTTTGATATCCATACTTTTTTAGACCTCCCCAAAAATTTATACAAATCATATTTTTATCAGCATCAGCTAAAAATACATTCTGGAATGGCTGCTTAGTCGAATCGAATTCTCGAGCCGAGGGATCGATTAGAAATACAAAGCCTACAGTATCGATTTCGTTATAATCTGTTGCCATTAACGGGTTGTGGGATAGATCTTTTATGGTGAAACAGATACGTTCTAGCAATTTAGTATATTTTTTTATATTTTGCGGTTCTTTGTGTTTTGATGTGCTAAATACCGACTGTCTGCCGGCTGATATCTGGATTTCGGAGTACCTGGAAATAAATAAATATTTTTTTGAGATGGTGGACATTATAATTGCTTATTCTACCAAAAATAACTCAATTATTATAAGTGGCAACACTAACGGTAAGATACATTATTTTTTCGTTTTATCTGCGGTCAGTATTGAGTCGTTTCTTTTTTTCTAAGAGCCAGATGCAAGTTTGTGAGGACATACGGATGTTTGTTGCTCTTTCACGCAAAAACTACTGAACAGATTTTGCTGGAACTTTACAGTATTATAGCTTAACCTTCAGAATAACACATATGCTATAATTTATTCAGATACAATCACTGGTGTCACACAGGGTGTAAGGGACATCGACGCCCAAATTGATACAATGAATTCAGTACATGATTCCAGATGTTTTTTTTACAGTTAAAAGTAAAAACAAGTAGAAATAAGAAAAAGTCGTCGGAAATTTTCAACGACAGTTTGTTCATCGATGTTTCTTCCACCCTGCGTATAACATACTTTCCGCGGTAGTATTTCCTCAAGGCAGGGCTTCTCTAACTGTGCGTTGCGACGCCCTAAGGCGCGGCGGTAAACCTCAGGGGCTTCGTGAGATATTTAGAGACAGAGACCAGTGTGGCAATTCCGAAACTATGCTCAGAAAAGCTTGCACATCCTTCTCATTTATACCAAATGAAAAGAGATAAAAAAGGGAGTGCTTGCTTTTGAAGTGAAAACTTCTTTAGCATCGTTGTGATTTGAAAGTTTATGAAACGAAAAAGCGACAGTAAAAAGACACAGACACATAAATTCATAAGATTTAACGTGGGAGAAAATGAGATAGGAAGCATTATACAGTGTTTCTTATGTCGTGGAAATTTTATACAATAATTATCAAACTTTGTATCACTATGATCATTACTAAAACCTACAATCATCCTCTTCCCAAAATATTACATTCGTCTCATTATGTTCAAGCCAACAATTTTGAAGATTTCACTTCTACCACGTGTGAATCGCACACATGTTTTTTTTTGTTTGCTTTCATTTTTGAAACAATGTAGATGATATTTGGAGATTTTCTGATACATTGTTATTAGGCTATAACTTCAACTAGTAGGTAAATGTATGGCAAGATGGGCAGGGCGTCGCAAAAATATGCCATCTTCCCCGGGAATCGAATCCAAAACATTAGGGCAGCTGATATTTTAAAACTGTAATATTTACCTGACAGCCGTTGGTACCACATTCATGACATCAATCCATGTACCTTCCTTAATAATCTCTATAACAGCTTCTGGCGGCTTCCATATGGACATCATACCTGAAAAATAAAACATGTATTCACTGTTAAATTCAAACGAATAATTGCTGTTTATACCAATATCAACTTTAAGTGCATGATTTCTGAGTTGATTTTGTAATGACATACTACCATAAACGTTAAGAGTAACAACACGACACGGTTGGCGCAGTGGTTGAGCCATCGGCTGCTGCGCCGCGTGTTGTGGGTTCGATCCCCGCACGGAACAAATATTTGTATGACCTACAGGTAGTTGTTCCGGGTCTGGCTGTTTGTGTATGTGAGTTTAAATGTTTGTAAACGCACCCACGATACAGGAGAAATTCCTAGTGTGGGGCAAAAAATTGTGACAATTGAAACTGAACCTTATGCCATCCAGTTAACACATTTACTGCCAGAAAATACACAAAAGAAAATGTATTGTTTGTCGGTCACTTGGCGTTTAAGGTGTTTAAGTTTTTTATTCTGAAGCAAGAAAATTAGGTATTTAGGAGGTGTGAGGAACAGGATGTAAAGTCCCACATCCTCCATCGGAAAGGGAGGATCGTCCGACCAGACGGGTGTTGTGTCTGGTGGGCTACTGCCCTAAGATTGCTGTTGGGTTCTTATATATGTGTTCAATCGCGCGGATAACTTTAATATCGCGATGTAGGATATGTCAGTTTAGTTCGTATGTGGTGAGATAGATGTCGCTACAAATAAAATGTTTTCATTAATGCCGCACGGGGCGATGGAAGGTTAAGCTACGCTTGCTGATGTCGGTCCGTGGATGGGTGCCCATGCGTTACATATCGAGACCCCTCCATGCTTCAGAAAACACGATAAGCCATTGGCCTCGGATGGAATACTAAGATCTTTGGCAGTTGTAACAGGTAGTCAGAAGCCCGAGATTGCCAACTAGACTTTCCAAGTAGTATCGTGTTACCAGTAAGTGGGTTGTGGAGGTCAGATATGCCTTCGCTCCATTTAAAATACTGATATGCAGCTGCTTAGACTAGAAGCCAAACCCAACATAGTTGACAAAAGGCTAGTCAGATGATAAACGAATGACAATTTGTAATATGTGTGGCACTCGGGGACTGCCACGGTAAAGCTATTGTATAGCATTTTTTATGCGAGCTTCATACAGTCTACACGCATACGTCTAGTCGCACGCACACAAACACCGTGCCAAAGTCTCATCATCTCATCTGCCTAGCGTTTTCTCAACTATGTTGGGGTCGGCTTCCAGTCTAACCGGATGCAGCTGAATACCAGTATTTTACATGGAGCGACTGCCTATCTGACCTCCACAACCCAGTAACTGGGTAACACGATACCCTTTGGTAAGATTGGTTGTCAGACTTTCGGGCTTCTGACTACCCGTAACGACTGTCAAATATCTACAAATGACAGCCGGGACCAACGGCTTAACGTGCTTTCCGAGGCACGGAGGAGTCTCGACACGTTATGAATGGTCACCCATCTACAGACTGACCTCGGCAAGCGTAGCTTAACCTTGAATCAGCCCGTGCGGCTGTTTTTATTTAGCCAAGAGCTACCGTGCCAAAGTCTGCCGAACTGAAACGACGTTAGATGATGCACGGCTTTCAACGCCGCACCGCTGCCGCGGTGTGCCGGTCGGAGTGGGGGATGTCAGATTTATTTTCGTTACGGAATTTCTTGATTCGATCGCCGCGCTCAAAGCCCGCGATAAAAGCTATGCAATAGCTTAATAATAATCGACATACCTTTAGTGACCTCCCCCCCACTTCCCTTAACGCCGGCGACTCGAATCTTCAGCAGGGTCACTACATTTCGATCGACACAAACTCCTGCCTTCTCTATCTTCTGTCTTATCTTCTGTTGTATCTTCTGCAGAAGATATTCGCGATGTTTGGCTGTGTGGGACTCTAGGAGTCGTGTTTGAGAGGAGGTAAGGCAGGCCTGGTGAGGAGAAGATAAATTCTGAGATGATTCAGACTTATAAAATCCAGCACGTGTAGCGTGACTACTATAGAAACAAGTCTTGTCGATCGAAGAATAGACAACATGACAGATTGTTGAAATATTTCTACCGTCCTAAGCATGGCGATGTTAAAACTGAAGAGAAGAAAGTTTTCTATTCTCTACAGTGTACGGGGCGCCCCGTGCTCGGGTAGAAGAGATGTCAAGTTGGAATGAAAGAATGTTGTCTATTCTTGTTAGAGTAGATATATAGAATTGATCGTACTAAGCGTGCTGATGGACAAATCACCTTCATTAGTGGGTTATTTTTATGTGAAAATTATTACAAATGCAGTTAAAAAAAAAAAACAATGCTGGACAATCCACACAGCATCATCTAGTCCCAAGCTAAGCAGAGCTTGTGTTATGGGTACTAGATGACTGATATACTTAATACAATACATTACATAGATAGATATTTTTTATTATACATAGCAAATACCCAGAACACCCGAAACAAATCTTTGTAGATCGTACAAACATTTGTCCCAAGGCGGGAATCGAACCCGCAACCTCCTGCGTCGCAGGCGGACCTTCGCCCGCCGTGCCACATCGGTTGTCACTTACGCGAAATTCAGCAGGATCCCTGCTCCTCTTCATAACTTTAGCTATCTGCGAACCGCTGTCCAAACATGCCCTCTTACTGCTCAGGTCTGTTAGCGCTTCAGAATCTTGTGACTCCTGAAAAAGGATATCCTACTCGTATCATCATCCTACTAATATTATTTGACGACACGGTTGACGCAGTGGCTGAGTGATCGACTGCTGCGCCGCGTGTCGTGGGTTCGATTCCCGCACGGAACAATTATTTGTATCGCCTACAGGTAATTGTTCCGGGTCTGGCTGTTTGTGTATGTGACTTTAAATGTTTGTAAACGCACCCACGACACAGGAGAAATTCATAGAAGTTTAAAAAAATAAAAAATAACAAGCTGTGCCTACAACTTCGTCCACGTGAAAATTGTTTGCAGTTTTTTTTGCAGGGTACCCTCATTCTTTTGATAAAACAAAGAAGCCTAAGTAACATGTTTATACGTCATTTCGGAGATAACAGCAAACAAACAGACAGGCAGTCAGCCCCAAAATGATAAAGAATATTATTTTGGTATAACTCTCATATGCATTTAGTTTAAAACAACTCCTGACCCTCAGTTCATTATATCCGACCATACCTAAGATAAATAGTGATGGTTACAAAAATGGATAAAATGGATACACCCTGTACCTATTTCTTCATATGTATTTATATCTACATAATTGCACGCCTCATAAGCGAAGCGTAGAGGTGATGCTCTACTCCCGATATATGAAGGTCAAGGACTTTTCGAAACTAAAAATGACTATATTTTTCTCACAATGCACTTATAGGATAATATTATCATACATATATCAAGAAAAAACATTCGTTTAAACATATTTGATATTTAAAAAAACAATTATTTTGTTTAAAGTAGAAAAAAAATACAAAAATGTTCGCGGACGTCCGGATGTCTGTCCGTATGGATCTGGCACTCTCACGACCGTAAAAATTAGTGTATCGAAGTATTTTTTTTTAAAGCTTCATAATCGCAGCGCGCTGTTTGCTATTGAAAATCTCTGGGTAATTCGTTGTCGTTTAATTACAATTAATAAAAAACTAAAAGAAATATGAATAAGTGAAAAATGAGATTATGAGGCGTGCACTTTGAGGTGTTCTGGGTATTTGCTATATAATAAAAAATATCTATCTATGTAATGTATTGTATTAAGTATATCAGTCATCTAGTACCCATAACACAAGCTCTGCTTAGCTTGGGGCTAGATGATGCTGTGTGGATTGTCCAGCATTATTTTTTATTAGTACTTTTGGATTTTCCAAAAAAAATAATTTATTTTTTACGCGCTCCAACATGAGAAATAAAATACAAATAAATGTAACTCACTTCGTCAGAGAATTCTCTCTCCACTTCCTCGTAGATCTTCTCCATGATCGACTGCCTCTCAGTATCGCTCTTCATCTGATGCAGATGCTCCAGGCGTTCCGATCGTGTCACTGAAAAAGGACACCTGTGTGATTAAATTAAGGCTTGAAAAAAAAATGGTGACTGCCCTCACCATTTTTTCTTACAATAAAGAGTGGTAATTTTCTCACACCCATACAACCGCTCATCAACGGAAATTACACTAATATGTTTAAAAAAAAGGAGGACTTCTTGACGCCTAGGAGACTAAAAGCCTTAAAAGTAAATTAGTCGCGAAATTTTAATAAAGGCTATACGTACGACGACCGATGTGGCGCGGCGGGCGATGGTCCGCCTGCGACGCAAGAGGTTGCGGGTTCGATTCCCGCCCTGGGACAAATGTTTGTACGATCTACAAAGATTTGTTCCGGGTGTTCTGGGTATTTGTTATATATAATAAAAACATATCTATCTACGAGTATGTAATGTATTGTATTAAGTATATCAGTCATCTAGTACCCATAACACAAGCTCCACTTAACTTGGGGCTAGATGATGCTGTGTGGATTGTCCAGCTTTATTTATTTATTTTTTACGTACGCCTTTAAATTAAGTATTCTTCTCGTAAGGTTACATGTTAATGTTGCTTGCTATGAAGTGCTTGTTAAGAACTAGGCTAAAGCCTAGGCTGTTTGGCCAGCCTCATAGTCGGCCAAATTCTATTGATATTTATTTTAATAGAGCCTTTTTGAAAAGGATATTACTAACTGTATCAATATGGTGATTATTACAATCCAATGAGTCCTGAATGTGAATCAGCCTTTATTATATTTGTTCAATAAAAAGAATCACCAGTACTCCCATCTTCAAATTTCTCCACATACAACGCGGGATACACTCTACTGACAAAAACACGCAGTTTTGACACTTTCCCGCCGTCAGGCCTGACAGATGACAGTTGAGACAAGATGGCGGCGTTGCCATGGTAACCGAGACGCGCGTCCCAGCGGGCGCGGCGGGTGGAATTACCGAAAAGTTTGAGACGGACTGCTGATGTGTCCTGAAATAAAGAAAATATAGAGACAACGTAACCACACTATTTACTTCTGTAAATTGGTTTTTCAAACATATTTACAACGTATTTTACATGGAGCGACTGCATATCTGACCTCCACAACCCAACAATTGGGTAACAAGTAACAAGGTACCCTTGGGTAACCCGTAGTAGAATAAGTAGACACTGACCTCCCAAGGCGATATTCCTTGCTCACAATTCATCAGCTCAGCACCGTTGGTGACAATCTTGGAGCCAACAACAATTTTACCTTGGCACACTAGTTGGGCCAACATTTTGTCTATAGTTGCTTTTATGCAGTACCAACCGTCTGTTAGTAGTAGGTCTAGATTGTTTGTGGTTGTGGCACTGAAAAAAAATATCACGATTATCTATGATGATTAGGCCCGTAAATTTGGATGATTGTTAATCGATCATGCTTCAACGGCTGAACGGATTTAGATGAAATTATTTTTTTATTAGGTAATACTGTCCCACAGCTGGGCATAGGCCTCCCCCAAGTCCTTCCAAGTATTCTTTCTCGCGCCACCTCGTGCCAGCCTTCGAAGTACGCGTCCAGGTCATCTCGCCACTACTTTCTTGGCCGACAAGAGACCGTCGTCCATCTTCGGGCACCCATTGTGTGGAGTACAATGTTCTGATGCCCAGTGGATGAGACCTCACCTCTTATACACGAGGTTGTGGGTACAAATCCGGTTCAATTTATATGTACAGACGCCAGCATATCAAGCTATCCCAAACGGAGAAATTTTCCCAATTGAACATGAATCTTATTCTTTTGTAATAAAGTTGAAAAACTATCAAAGAAATTTGACACATTGGGGTAGCTTGTATTCTGGCCTCTACACTTTTTAAGTTTACCTTAGACATCACTCACATCGGTAAATGAAAATATTGTGCCTGAACAAATTAGTCTGAAATCGCCAACCCCTTTTAAGCAAACGTGGTGATTAATCCTCGTGCCTTCTCTGTATGAAGATTCCTTTGCCCTGCAGTGGGACAGTAACAGGCTGGTACTATTATTATTGTACCAAATAAAAAATGATAACGCTTACCTGGCAACACCAACGCCATCCACATACATCCCAGCAACACACAGAACTAGAGCTTTAGAAGCGACATCATCCTTTTCCAAAATCTTCCTCAGAGCTGGTCTTTGAGCATTATGTAATTCCTTGTCATATCTATACTTAAGTTGGTCTATCACCATTCTTGCGGTAACTACTAGAGATTTGAATTTGATCTCGTAAGATATTAGTTTCCATAGTATTAGTTTTAAATGGTTGTCTAACCAACCATCGGGTATTATTTTGCTGTTAACAGAATTTACAAATAGTTCTTTTAGTATTTTGATAGTCATATTACCGTTTGATATATCGTTTCTGCTCTTAAGAAACTCGAATTGTAATAAATTATCGAATGGGAATTTTAGTATGTATGGATCGAGTTTGTTCTTGTTGTGCTTAGTGAATTCTGCGACATCTTTGAGCGTATATTTCTTATTTTTCTTGTAATTTTCTGTAAACGTCATTTTAGTCGTTTCTTTTGAAGTTTTAACTATTTCTTTTTTCTTTTCGGGCTGCGGTAACTTTTGTGAATACGGTGTTTCGAATGTCTTCCGCCTCTTCGCTCTAGGACAAGATAGTATTGGACTACCAGACCTTTTGGATTTTATAGGACTGTCGTGGAAGTCTTCTGTGTGCAAACTCTCATTAAAATTATTTAGTACTTGTGTATCGATCATGTTAGCTATAACTTCGTTTGTTTCTTTGACTTTCTTATCGTCATCTATTTCCGAAAATCGCCTTTTAGATCTTGCTACAGCTTCTTCAGAAACTTTAATATCTCGATTGGTACCAGTTTTAAACTTAATACTTGAGGATTTAATCTCATTACCAAACATTTTTCTCGATTCAGCAAGAGCGCTTCCAGAAATCTCAACTTTCTTATCACTAGCTGATTGAAAACCTTCAAAGCCGCTTCTTTTGATAACATCTTCAAACAACTTCTTGGCTTCTAACAAAGCTTTTTGAGATAGTTCAATTTCTTCATTATTGCCAGGTTTAAATCCACGAAATTCAGGTTCTGGTTCGTCTGCTATTGTTCCTATGTCTTGGAATAGCTTTCTACTCTTGGCTAATGCCTCTTCAGATATCTTTACAGGTTTCTTATTTGCAGTTTGAAATCCTTTGAATACAGGACTTGATTTACCATTGATAAGTGAATCATCAGTATTCAAATCTTCAGCATCATTATGACTTCCTTTAAAATTGTGTAAATGATCTTTAATTGCATCCAAATCATCTGTTCCGCGAACTCCTTCACTTTCAATATTATAATCTTGACTTACATCAATATCTTGAAAGATTCTTCTGCTCTTAACTAAAGCCTCTGCTGATACTCCGACCTGTTTGTTACTTGCTGTTTGAAAACCTTGAAATTTAGACGCTGCATTACTAGGAAATTTAAAATCATTTACTTTAGGATCTGTAGAATTTCTTGTTTTAGTTGCTCTGTTATCTATTTCAATGTTAGGATAATCCTCCTTAACTTTTTCTTGTATGTTTAGTTCTGTAGCGTCTATATTCTTGAAAAGACATTTTGACTTAGCTATGGCCGCTTCAGAAACGTTTATAACTTTATTATTTGCTGTTTTAAAACCTACGAAACTGGCTTTGCTTGTTGAGGGTTGAACTGGCTCTTGCAGACTAGGATATGGACTTTTCACTTCTTTCACTGTATCTTGTGAGACTTTTTCAGGCTTCTTTGGGTACGCAAGATCATTGGAGTCTAAATCTTTAAAAATATTCTTAGTCTTAACTAAAGATTCATCAGAAATATGTATCTTTTTATTATTAACTGTTTTAAACCCAGTAAAGCCAGCTTTACTAGTTGAAGGTTGATTTAAATCTATTGCTTCAGCTTCAAAGCTGTTCTTGTCATCTCTTTCTTTGTTCATTCTGTCTTTGTCAACGATTTCTGTAAAATTCAAATCTCTTTCATCTATTTCTTTGAAAATATTCTTAGTATTAGCGAGAGACTCTTTAGAAATTGCAATTTTCTTGTTATTAGCCGTTTTAAAACCTATAAAACTTTCTTTATCCATAGATCGCTGGATAAAATCTCCAGATCTGTTTGCATTTACATTATCATCTATTTCCACTGTATCTTGTACTAATTCATGCGTATTCATGACTTTATCATTTTTCTGTGGAAACTTAAAATCCGTTGCATCAATGTCTTGAAAGATATTCTTCGTTTTAGCCAAGGCATCTTTACTAACACTTATTTTTTTATTGTTCGCTGTTTTGAAACCGCCGCCAAAACTAGCTGTACTAGTCGAAGGCATATTTAAATCTGGCAGTACAGCATCGTGAGCGATCTTACGAAGTGTTCCAATAGTTTGAGGCAATTTAAAACCTGAATCTAAATCTTTAAAAATATTCTTAGTTTTGGCTAAAGGTAGTTTTATATCATTATTATTGGCTATTTTGAAGCCTGAAAATCCAGGTTCAGTCATTGTAGTTTCAGCGGCATCAATAATGTTTCCACCATTTACTTTCTTTCCTTTATCTGGAAACTTGAAATCATCAGAATCAATATCTTTGAATATGTTTTTAGTTATAGCCAAAGCTTCACCTGGTATTTTAACATTTTTATTACTAGCAGTTTTGAAACCAACGAAACTACATTTGCTTGTATGAGGCTGAATAAAATCTATGTTACTTTCAGATATTTCAGGGTATACTTCAGGTGCATCTGTGTTCTTTTTTTTAGGTAACTCTAAGTCTATAGAATCAATACCATCAAATATCTTCTTAGTTTTAGCCAAAGCTTCTTTAGAAACGTTAATTTCTTTGTTATTTCCTGTTTTGAAGCCTACAAAGGTCTCACTGGTTGGATGTTGATCATAAATATTTTGTTCACTAGTATCTTCCCAAGTTTCTTTGCTATTTTTCTTCGGAAGTTCTGTTTCATCAATATCTCCGAATATATCACGAAGTTTAGCTGAAGCTTGCTCTAAAATATTGATATTCTTACTGTCAACAGTTCCAACTCCACCAAAATTTGCCTTACTCGTAGAAGGCTGTTCATAACCAATCAAATTTGGATATTCTTTATCAATGCTTTTGCTTGTTTTCTGCGGAAACTCTATAGAACCTAAATCTTGAAATAAGTTTTTAGTTCTAGCTAATGCTTCCTTGGAAATATTTATATTTTTATTACTGGCTGTCTTGAATCCTCTTAAGTTTACTTCACTGCCATTATTAACTAATTTTGGACTTTCTGTAGTCTCTACAATATTAATTTCAGTCATATCTTCATCAAAATCAATATCTTTAAAAACATCTTGTGTATCTGTATTGCTAAAACTTTTAAATTCCATGTTGGGCACATTTTTATCTGCTCCTTTATCTTCTTTTAAAGACATTTCTATGTTTTCAAATTCTTGTATTATTTCATCATCTATATTTTGTATTTCTTCATCAACAGATGCTGTATTGATTTCTGAGTTTGGATTGTCAGTGATTACTGGCGTTTTATCTTTGTGTAATTCAACCTGTTTTTCCATATTTTCTTCTTCGATTTGTGTATCAAAATTTTCATTTAAATCAATATCTTGAAAGACTTTTTTACATCTGGCTAATGCTTTTTGAGATAGTTTTATTTCTTTGCTGCTAGCTGTCATGAATCCTTCAAAGTTGCTTGTCTTAGCTTTTGCAATGTCAAGTGCCTCATCTTTGTTACACTCTAATGGTATTTCAGATATATCTTCATCTTTCTGAGCTAAATTGAACTCTGTATCCTCATCTACAAGGTTAAGTTTATTTTGAGTCTCATTATCATCATCCTTTTTATTTTTCACACTGCTATCACAATTATTAACCAAATCAGTTATAGTAATTTCACCACTTAATATGCTCTTAGCTTGAGCAAAAGACTCAGTGAAAATTTGAATGGATTTGTTGCTTGCAGTTTGAAAGCCTACATACATAGTCTTGTCTAAAACATCCGCTTGGTCGTAAAAAGAGGTTTCTAGTGCACATGTGAAAGGCAGATCTTGGTAGCTTTTATGTATTATGTAATGATCTTCCTCATCGCTACTAAATAAAATTTCGTCTTTCAGGATTTCAGTTCCTGTTTTAACTTTTAAACTTTTTGGATCCTCATTCAACACTTTGTTTATGAGATCATCAGATGTTGCTTTATCTAGATCGATAAATTCTAAGTCTGTGTCTAAATCTGGATCTTTGACTATATGTGTTTTAAATTCTTTATAAGGACTTTTTGCTTTATTTTCATCTTTATTATGTAGAACAGGACTTCTTGCATCTCTTTCATCTTCATATATTTGAATATGTAATTCTTTATCCAAAATTTGGGAATTTATAACTTGCTTAGCACCTTCTAAGATTGGTATTACAATTTTTTCGAACTGTTCAAACTTATCTAGGCTGAATATTAATGGGGATGAAGACTTGGATTTCGTTTTCAGATTCTGGTGTATGAATATAGGACTTACTGGTCTTTCTATTGACCTATCTATGTTGCTGACATCTTCAATTTCAGTACAATCGTGGAACATCTGATTGAGTTCTTCTAATTGTGTACTTTCATTGTTCTTAGTGTTTTGTGTATTAATTCCAGTTTCTATATCTATAACATTATTACTACACATTATAGGAGATATTAGACTTATGGAGTTATCTGTATCTATATTATTATCTATTCTATTAACACTTTGTGCTTTTGTAATATTTTCATGAATTTCATTCATGCTTTCTTTTTCACTTACAACTTCTATCTTTTCAGCAACTTTGCCACCGCTCTGAATATTTTCAGGAAATTTCTCCATATCCTCTATTTCCTCATCGTACTCTTGGCTGTGCTTCTCAGTATGGTGAATAAAGCTAGTTTCAAACTCTTGCGTCATCCCTCGGTGAACATCAATTATCTCAGCATCTTCTATAATGTTCATGAGTTCCGTATCGGATACACATTGCGTGTCAAACTTCGTTGTTGTTTTTGGTGCCTTGAAAATAAAATTGGTATTTTATATATATGTGGGAGTAACAGTACTGCATGAGAGATTGTGACACCCTATACTTTGTGCCCTTAAAAGTAATTATTTCATTGTTTGTGTTTGTTGTAGACTCTTTATGGTGTACAATAAAGAGTATTCTATTGTATTTTAAATGTACAAATGGCGTATCATTATACTGGCAGGCTATCATTAATGAAATAAAATGACCAGAGCACTGGCTCATTCTTTGCTCAAAGAATTAGTATTGCCATCCAACTTGGCAATGCTGCCAGTCTTTTGGGCACGTTTCCAGATGACAGCAATACGTAGGAGTACTTTGACGCCTGAGTGTCTTGGTCGGCTTGTTCATTTTATTTTGTTTTTGTAAATATGTATATAGTTAGTTTTATGGCACAATTGTAAATTATTATGTAAAGTACTTAAAGTCAAAAAAATAAATAACAGCATTCAATGTTATAAAAGGTTATACTTTTTAGAACAGGCCATCATAGAACCAAAATAAAATGAGTAACTTACCTCCTCATACACCGGCAAGTTATTAACACTTAAAAAATTTCTTGTACTTATGCAAGTCTCTGGATACACTTTTATCACTCTTCAACGAATCTGCAACTTGTATTGCTTTTAGCTGCAAAGACACACTTGATATCACATCTTGTGGCTTTAAAGTATGTTTGTTTTGTTGTTTATTATCACTGTAGAGCCCCAAAGGACGCTTTGTACTGTTTTGCTTCAAAATAAACTCAAAGTTTTGGAAAGGGTCACTCATTGTCCTTTGAATGCAAAAGTTGTAGTTTTTATAGAACTTCTAATAATGTTGGTTCTATTGTAAAACGTGGAAGGTTTTTTTAAGTCGTTTTACAGAGAATTATTAGTTAAATAAGATTTAAAAAAAGTTTAAGCGCGAAATTAGATAAATACATTATTCTATTTACGTCCACCGAATCTGACAGATAGAAATCAATCCAGATCCAGTAGGTATCCAACTATCCACAGACTCACAAACAATGATCTTAACTTCCGAGCCATTTTAAGCTGTGTGCAATGATGCTCCAAACTTTTATTTTACTAATTAAATGGTAAAGTCATGCAAAACAGCTAAACTAGGGGGTTTAGAAAAAAATGGCAACTAATTTAACTTTTCCGCCAAGTGATTTTTTTTTCACCTTGCATGATCGACCGTCTTTGCTAGAGTAGATCAAAACACCAAAAGATTCGTATAACGGATCTCAATTTTCATACGTTCAGAAACATGGCTAACATCCACAAACAGTAGGATTATAAAATTAAGAAACATGATGTGCATAGTTAAATTAAATAATCAAGTGTTTTATGTTAACTGTGTATGTGTTGTTACTGTAAAACTTGCTGTTGATTTATTTCAAGAGTCAATTATCTGAAAAATCTATAAAATTAAAAAATAAATAATAAATAAATAATGCTGGACAATCCACACAGCATCATCTAGCCCCAAGCTAAGCAGAGCTTATGGGTACTAGGTGACTACTATACTTAATACAATACATTACATAGATAGATTTTTTTTATTATACATAGCATAAGGTATTCTGCCAGACGTTCTACACGAGCGGCCTGTGGGCAAACTTTACACAGAAAGCCTACAATGCCTTGCGCGTCCAGTATAATAATGTGTTCAGGGCTCTGTTTCGGCTCCCTCGGTATTGCAGTGCATCCCGGCATGTTTGCTGACGCCAGCGTAGATGACTTCTAGGCAATTATGCGTAAAAAAGTAGCGTCGGTGGTGCGCCGAGTACGGGGGAGCCCGAATACCGTCCTCAGGATGTTTGGCGAGAGAACCGATACAGTTCTGCTCAGTCGGTTCACTGAACTCCATGTGTTGCGGGACCGGTGAGCCTACTGTGCAGGGGTAGGCGGTGTGTCCAGTTTGTTGTCGTTACCTACTTTTAATTACTAACAATAGATATAAGCAAAATTCTTGTGAATAACAATCTTGTTTTGCCTATGGTCTGAATTAAAATATTTTTATTTTATAAACAAATACAAAGCAAATACCCAGAACAACTGAAACAAATATTTGTAGATTGTACAAACATTTGTCCCAAGGCGGGAATCGAACCCGCAACCTCCTGCTTCACAGGCGGACCTTCGCCACGTAGGTAATAAAACATATTTTTATTTTTTTATTAGTTATCTGTCCATCAGAAATTTCTTGAACTTGGTTTCAGAACGAACGCCAAGCTCCGCTACGGCTTTTGTAATTCTCTGGAAAAATAGCGATAAAAAGTATTTATAGTCAGTTAGTGTATAATAATACATACAAAATTCCAGCTTTTGCATTTCCACCTCCAAAAATGGTAAGTAAAGTTATATTTCCACTGTATTTTGTTAGTGAAAATGGCGGGTAAATGTAGGTTACTTTTTGTAGTCCCACACGATTTTGCTGGTCCAACCGGGCCCGAGGCCTGAGACGCGGACGTATTCTGACTACGAGAGCGTCAATGACTGCATGGAGGGAGTCTGTAAAATATATGAGGAACATCTGAAGAGACGGAATCCAAACACACCAACTATAACTTATGATATATCCCAACTATTCGATTTTATCGATCAGGTAAGCAATTAACTTAATGATTTTTGCTAAAAATAACCGTAAATCTGTCATATATTGTAATATATAATTAAATTTTATTCCGATAGCAATATATCGATACGCCTACGAACTGTAGGCAGTGAAGTAGTTTGCTGTGTAGAACATTTTCTGTATCGATTTGTTTTCAGACAAACAATGTTAGTAACCTCAGTATAGTATCACAAGAGCTCTTATTAGAATCTTATACTGTTTTCTTGCTATGGCAAAAGCAATTCTATATTAAGTCTCATCATGATCTCAAATACATTTGCCAGCGTTCATCTTTATCTGTTATCGTTATCTGTTAGCTGCAATCTTTAATTACCTAAAGCGAATTTGGACCTTACTTCTGTGACAATATGACGTGCACACAAACCCCTACTCACACTCCCCCGAGAGCTCAAGTTAAATGCCCGCAACTATACGCACTGAAATTCCCATTACACACATAAATATTTATCATCCCTTGTATAGAAGACACTGGCTTACCAAAGGGAGGGTGTAACCCAGTAACTAAGATGTCGGCTATTTGTTGCACGTAAAATACTGACTGCCTGATACGTCTAGTGATCTCAAAGGCAACTGATAAGCATGAGGTCTTGGGTTCAACTCCTAGGTCGAGCTTGTTGGGATTTTTCATTTGGAATTTCTCAGTGGCAGGAAGAGCCTGGATTCGTGATGCGTGCCCGGTTAATGGCAATAGCCACACCCTCTATCTATTACATGATACTTAAAATCATAACTGGTGAAATGTGGGTGAGCCTCTGCCTAATCCTTTGGGCAATACTGTACTGTACTGACCTAGTCAAAATTACGCTTTTTAAGGCTTACTGTCAGAGTATGTACACGGGCAGTCTATGGGTCAGTTACACCAAAAAATCGCTAGATGTATTGCGCGTACAGTACAATAATGCTTTCAGGATGCTCTTGAGATTGCCTCGATACTGTAGTGCCTCGGAGATGTTTGCGCAAGCTCGCACTGATGGTTTTCACGCCATCTTGCGCAAAAAAACAGCTTCGCTGTTGAGAAGAGTGAGAGACAGTCACAACAGCATCCTGAGAACGGTAGGGGAGAGTTACAACTCTCCTATAATTAAACAGTTTGTGCAAAGGGTGATGGGTACTAACACTAGGTGATAAGCTTTTTGTTAATTTTACTAACACTATGGATTCTATGGTCCGAAATAAAAGTCTATTATTATTATAATACTGGCATCATGCTATGTTATGTTGTAAAATACTGGCAAGACTGGAAGCTGACCGTATCATAGTTTTGAAAAAGCTAATCAGATGATGATTTAACACCTTAAATGCCAGGCGACTGACAAAGAATACATTTTCTATTGTGTCTTGTTGTCTGGCAGTTAACACTTTTAGCGCCTAGCACCCGGCTCCCGGGTCAAAAAAGAGTTCATGTACCCAGAATTCGCTTCCCGAGTCGTACATGTAAAAGGCTATAGATGAGATACTACCATATGCGCATTATGTAATTTGCCAAACAAACATACAAATTAAACCCTATTTTTGATCTGGGCAGTGAAAGTGTTAAGGTGTTGCAAACTGGCAAAACCTGGCAAATCACCCAAACAAATGTTAATCTGAATAATCTTAAGAATCATTTGTTATTTCCAGCTGGCTGACCTAAGTTGTCTAGTCTACCAGAAGTCAACGAACACATATGCTCCGTACAACAAAGATTGGATCAAAGAGAAGATATACGTGTTATTACGCCAAGCAGCTGGACAAGGAGATTGAATGAAGTAATAATAACATATAGTAGTAGACGCATGGAGACAGTACGTATAGGTAATATGTCATTTACATTTATGGCCAGCTTAGATTGCAGAGAATTATAGAGGAGAGGATTCTTTATGACATTGCTTATAATCAAACAAACCTGAAGCAGCTTCTATGATCTGAAACTGTACTTCTGAAAATGAAGGCTGCATTTTTTTAAAGTTGGCTCTGTTGAAAATAGCTGGCTCATAGAGTTGTGAAATCAAGTCAACTGCAAGTCAGGCATCCATGACTTGAGTTGCGTAGTACAAAATTTTAGTATTAAGTGTTGATGCTCGAAGTTGCCCCCACTGTGTACAGCGCCGATCTATGCCGGTGCTCACCTTGATGTTTTGATTAATTTACCAATACTACCAAGTCTCTCAGTGATCGAAATTGAACTGATTTAGCTTTCTACACTTCTCAATATAAACTAAACCATGCCAAATAATTCAAAGTTTTTAAGAATATTGAGCACACAAAGGAAGTGCTGGATTAAAATTTTGATGGTTACAGAAATGTCACCTGGACTGATCACAAACAATAAATAATTGACAGCTACTTTTGACATGGCCAACTTTTACAATGCATAGCCTTTAATCGAGTTAGATTGTATTTAACACCTTAACAGCCAGACAACGAGACAATAGAAAATGTATCGTTTGTCAGTTACCTGGCATTATTCAATGTCAGGGAAACCCTATGTCTGTATTTCTCTTTGATCTATGCAGGGCTTAAGTCAGTCTTCATTCTATAATATTTAACCCCTTTTATGTAAAAGTATAATCAGTAGAAATTTCTATAACTCCATGTGCCTACCACCTTCAAATTAAGTAGGATGGTGATACTCAAAGGCACTTTTATTAGATTAAGTATGTTATATGTTGCACTATTTTTACATACACCAATTAATGGTTGTAACGTTTATTTCAACTCTTTGGCTTTTGTGGGAGACACCATTTTTGTTTTTACAATTATCTCGTAGCAATAATCAAATGACTCTACTCTCTGAGAAACCATCATATCTCCAGATATGATGGTCCTTCATAGAGTAGTGTCCTTAAAAATTCTGTTTGATCCGAAAGTTGGATTACTCAAAAATAGACACGTATTTTTTCTTTTGTCACGTAAACCAAAAATGACGACGATATAGTGCGTTGAAATTTCGCGTGACGTCACGCCGTCCTACACTTGTAACGTAACAATTACGTCACAAGCCCCTTCTCCTGAACTTTGATGTGCTATAGCATTGTCACATTTTATTGATTTAAGTAAGCAAAAAATACGTGTACAATATTTTTGGGCAATCTTAGTGACGAACTAAATAGACTTAATATATTTACCTAGGACACATCCCTATTGAAAAAAGTCGGCTGTCACGATACTGACTTGTGGTTCTAGTGGTCTCAAGACTACATTGACCACTGTCGGTAGATTCTGTATAATTCTCCCGGTGAAAACTTGGGTTGTGGCCCACTGTAATCCTGGTATGACACCATCAACGTCAAACTGCTGTAGTAATATTGAGACACTTGAATAAGCATTAGCATTAAAAATATTATTAGGTAACGTAGATTCTTGATACTGATAGTAATACAGTAATTCTTGGGTTAATCTGTAGCATTGGGTAGGTGACTGACAGCTCACTCCATGCCTCCATTCACTTTATCCAAGTTTTCATAGGTTCTGTAAAATATGTTTACAGAATAGCACTGCTCGAAATCTGCCCTTGTGTGTAGTAAGGGTTAATTTAAATAATGCTTCCACAATTTAAATTGATATCAGAGTTTAGCATTTTGTAATTCAATATTTATTCAATTCAGATAAAAGTATTAATTGAAAATATAGATAATATTATTGAATTAGTATTTCGACATATAGTGCAGTCATTTTGCCATATAAAAGTCAAGCAAAACTTTTCTGCACAAATATCGTACTAATTGTACTTCGCTATGGGGGTCAAAAGGAATGTTGTATATTTCTTCCTGTAGTAACATCCGCTGTAGTCCCCAAAGGGTTAGACAGAAGTGTATCTAGTACCTTATGGTCAAGTCCCATGTAATAGGGGACGCGCCTACTGCCATCAGCACAAATACGACCACTTTCTGAAATAATAATAATGTAAAAATGTTAGTCTGAACAACAAATTGTCTTTGAGTGTCACCAATTTGTAACATATAATTATCTCAAACTATGTTTTTATTTCATATGTTATCTATCTCAATATTTATTTGTCAAATATTGAATAACTAACTCTAGTACGACACACGGTCAGAAGTGTGGTTTACGCTGATCAGTTTGTTTTTGCACAGTCTGACTACACATGCTCATACATTTGATGAGAACTGTCTGAAAATTTTGTTTGTGTTCAAATAATAAATGTTAGGATTTAAACTCGTCTCGTCCACTGTCACCTTCACTAAGTATTCGTCAACTGTGAAATAATATTATTTTTGTTTAATAATTGTGCATTTACTGTTAAGGTCTAATAAGATGTTCAAAGCCATGTCAAACTTAATGACAAAGTTTGACAAACGATCAGATAAGGGTTAAGTCACACTGAACAAACGGTCTATCGTATTTTTGTCAGCGATATCAAATGCTTTTTGATTGGGTAATTCAGTCTTTGCTCGCTACGTCGCCTATGTCTACGTTAATGCCAAGAGCAGGTTATAAGTCCCTTTAATGGATGGACTAATAGATTACCACCCGCACTGGCGAACAAGAGGTAATAAAATGTATCAACCCACCCATTATTTACAGGAACCCATTCCTAGCATAGTAACTTAATTTATTTTCAAATTATTGAAGTTAAAATATCCAGGGCAAGTTTTCAACCCATGAATGTGAACACCTTTGAGTACGGGACGAACTCTGATGTCAAGAGAAAAATCTGCTGTTTCATAGAAAAGTTCACGATCGATCAAAATGTATGAACAAACAGCCGTGTTTTCTCGTGATTTCAGAGTTGGTGCATGAATGGGTTATCACCCATTCGTGCACCAGCTCTGAATTTTTTACAGGCTGTATTACCCATCGGTAATACAGCCTGTAAAAAATCGGATAGTGATAAAAAACTTGCCCTTTATTATAAAGTAGTAAGTCAACTAGATGCTGGATGCGGCAAGCTGAAGACAGGGCGCTATGGCGCTCATTAGGAGAGGGCTATGTCCAGCAGTGGACTAGTATAGCCTGATGATGATGATGAAGTCAACTAAAATACAGAGTAGAAGGGACATAGACTCAAATAACCATAAGTTCAGTACGTGACTCTCCAGCGTCGAAATTTTTACATTAATCTGTAAAAAGTTATGAGTTAAGATTGTATATCTAACCCAACGAGATTTTTAATTAAAAAGTAAGTAATATACGTCTTTAATTTATGAGCTCATTGGTTTAGGTAGAAATCGAGATTGTTTACAGTTTAAAAGTAAAAAGAACATCCGAAAAAAACTAGAAATTAGGGTTAAATTGTCTAGGATCAAGCACTGAACTCATGGTATAAGTTTGTGCGTCGATGACCCTTCCCCTCTGTATCCATACTAATATTATAAAAGGGAAAGTGTGTGTGTCTGTTTGTCTGTCTTTCTCGGCAAAACGGAGCGACGAATTGACGTGATTTTTTTAATTGGAGACAGTTGAAGGGATGGAGAGTGACATAGGCTACTTTTTGTCTCTTTCTAACACCCCACGTCCCTAAAACGGGCGGGGACCCCAGATTTAAAACGAGCGAAGCCGAGGGCAAAATCTAGTAGCTAATAAATCTTCATGAATTTACTTTCTCAGCTGCTAATGTCCAATGTGACTTCATCCTTAACTGATCAGTACACTACAAGTGATCAGAATTTATTTGTTCAAGACGAATTGAATGTTTATATCAGCGTGTGATTATTATTTTTTTGTTTAATTGTAAGTAGGTATACAATGTGTTTAAGTCATTTTTAACTTCCTCATGTTTGTTGCTCTAGATTGTTTAAGATACTAAATAAGTACGTTATAAGAGTAAAATACCATCTTGAGAATAACTTTTTATTTGTTTCATTTATGTGGACACCCGTTTTAGGCCTTTTTCCAACAGACACGGGTAAGCAGTGAGCATGGGCGCAGGGAGGAGGGTGCAACTGCATTCCCTTGGCTGAAAACAAAATGTTCCAATACAGTTTTGACGACCGCTGCGGCGCGGCGGGCGAAGGTCCGCCTGCGATGCAGGAGGGCCGATTCCGGCCTTGGGACAAATGTTAATACGATCTACAAAGATTTGTTCCGGGTGTTCTAGGTATTTTCTATGTATTATAAAAAAAACTATGTAACGTATTGTATTAAGTATATCAGTCATCTAGTACCCATAACACAAGCTCTGCTTAGCATGGGGCTAGATGATGCTGAGTGGATTGTCCAGCAATATTTATTCAGAAGAAGCCTGATATGATATCAGGGAAAAGAATGACTTTAATGAACCTAACTCGAAGTGCGGAAATCAACGAGCTCCTTTCTCTTGTCCCAGCATCCTTCTGCTTTAGCTCTCAATCTTTTTACCACCTGAGTTCAAATCAGGCCCCAGCGCCCCGCTTATAAATCATCAGTACACCAATCGTCTTGCCTGAAATGAGCTGATTTTGGGTAGAACAAAAGGTGATGTTCTTCAAAAAGGTTAGGTGCGTAGTACTCGCAACCGGAGTGCTTGTATGACCAGATGCCTATATGCCTGCGATCATCATCCCCATATCAAATTAGCTATTTTTGGGGTAGACTTAAGTAGGCAATCAACAAACATAACAATAAAAACAGCTGCACGGGTGGATCAAAGGTTAAGCTACGCTTCGAGGTCAGCCTGTGGATGGGCGCCCGTTCAATACATGTCGACACTCCTCTGTGTCTCGTAAACCACGCTAAGCCGTTCTTAATTCTAGATCTTTGACATTCGTTACGAGTAGTCGGACAACCAATCTTACCAAGGGATACCATGTCGCCCAGCGACGGTTGTGGAGGTCAGATAGGCAGCCGCTCTACGTTAAGCAGTGGCGGACTAAGCCCGTCAGAGGCCCGGGGGGGCAAAGTTGAATGAGGCCCCCCATTAAAAAAAAAATGCAGTTTTACAAGCTTTTTATTCAGTCTACATTTGAATGTAGTGTTTATGTTTGTGTGACTTACAAATTAATAACGCAGAAGTCTTCTCGTACGCCGATGACACTGCAGTAGTCTACACTGGTGATACTTGGCATGACGTCAAGCATAGTGCTGAATTAGGCTTGTCTAAAATAGCTAGGTGGCTGGGGAAGAATCTGCTTACACTGAATGTCTCAAAAACGAATTACATATGCTTCAGTGTCTGCAATAGAACACAACCCTGTGAGGATTTTAGTATAAAGGTGACAATATATATGTGACAATGACAAACTTTCAAATTGTGGCTGCTCAACTATAAATAAAGTACCATATTTGAAATACTTGGGCGTTGTCATTGACCAGAGCCTGTCCTGGCACCTTCACCTCGATCAGATTGCGAATAGAGTCAGGAAGTTTAGCTGGATGTTTAGCACCTTAAGATACGTGGTTCCCAAAAATGTTTATAGTAATTTAGGCCGCCATAAAAATCTCTTAAACGAAATATATGTTGCTTTGGTACAGTCTGTGCTGTTATATTGTATCCCTATATGGGGTGGTGCAGCTAAAACTAAGTTTTTGGAGTTGGAGCGAGCACAACGCGCCCTAATCAAGTGCATGTACTTCAAAAAAAAGAGATACTCCACTGAAGATTTATATAAAATTAGCAACTTGCTCTCTGTCAGGAAACTCTATATCGTGCAAACTGCTCTAAAAAAACACAAGTCTATTGTCTTCGATGCCAGTATACCATCTAAAAGAAGAAAAGACATTATAGTAAAGGTCCCTCAAACAAAGACCGTGTCAGCCAGTGCTCAATTTAGCAAACGATCTGCTCACCTCTACAACACAATTAATAAGCACGTGTATATTTATTCAAGAACCTACTATGACTCCAAAAAAATCATAAGTGAATGGATAAAAACCCTCTCCTATTGTGATACTGAGTCACTTCTTCGACATGTACATTGACACACACAACACACACACGCACACACACACACACACACAATATACACATACACATTAGGTTACTTTCTGTATTTAGGTTATATTTTGTTTTTTATGTTTTCATTTTAATTGTATTTATGGTCTATTGTTATGTACGTCTTGTTGTGGAAGAGCGGAGTCCCCTAACACAGGCATATTCTTGCTTAAAAGGAGGCTCCAACCACATTTGGTAACTACCATAACCTGTATTTCTAATAAACGATTTTTATTTTTTTATTTATTTTATGTTTATTTCGTTAATATCTGGCAAGTGAAATTTATTTTCAAAACACCCGGCACAAAGACGGGAATTCCCCCAGCGTATTGGACGAGTTCAGCAAAGTTAAAAGAATATTAGTACCGCGTAATAAGTCTAGATGGCTGTAGTCTTTTGATCTTGATGAAATTATGTAGGTTAGGTACTAAGCACATTTTTAAAGTCTTGTTTACGGGGAACGCGGAGGCATTTGGGGCCCCCCCAAGACCGGAGGCCGCCCCTTCCGCCCCCCTGTTAGTCCGCCACTGGCGTTAAGTACTGGTTTTAAGCAGCGTACCTACAGTTAGACTGGAAGCCGTACCCAACATAGTGGGGAAAAGGCAAGCAGATGATATGTTGGATGATGACCTGAAAGTTTTATTATTCAACTAGCTTCCGCCCGCGTGGTTTGCTGATAAGAAGTAGCCTATGTCCTTTCCCGGGGTGCAATCTATCTCTCTGCTAAATTTTATCGAAATCCGTTCTGTGATTTAGGCATGAAAAGGTAACAAACAAATTTACTTTCGCATTTATAATATTAATTAGGATTAGGTACTCGATTACTTAAAAACCCAAATGTCTAAGTACTTGTTCACGTTGGAACGCGCGGGCGCGGTGGCGGGTGCGGTCGCGAAGACGTGGCGGGATCGTGTTCACATTGGCCGCCAGGCGTTTGCGCGGGTGTGACGTGTTGTCAGAGATTGTAACCATGGACGACGATCTGAACAGATCTGAGCTAATAAACTCTTCTGTATTGAAAGACATGATGAAGACGCGCTAACGTTTCTAGCGACAAGTTCATACTGGTTGAACTTACCTGACGTCGCGAGTGAATCGCGCGCTCCGCCGCTAGTTCGACGTGAACATCTCACGCGTTTGATATTGACGCGAGCGGCGCGCGCGCGCCAGTCGCTAGCTTGCCCGCTACTTACACCGCACGTGCGTTTTGTACGTGAACACTTAGATATTACGCCATATGTTTGATATTTCGTGACCGCGCCCGCGAGTCAACGTGAACAAGTACTAAGTCTAAGCCATGCATCTAGTTACTTTTCAATATCCGTCTATATTCTCTGAGTATCCGGATGAAGAAATTGTTTCAATAAAAAAAAAAACACGCACTTGAATCGACATAGTTATTTATTTAATAAACCTATTTACATATTCCTTATTATTTACAGTAAACCAGATGAAAAATTAACAGCTAATAACAAAAACCAATTTAATAATAACATAATAACTACTGAGAAAGGAAGGTTTAAGATTTTTCATGTTATTTTTAATACTTAGTTTTTTTATTCAGAGACAGTTCACAAATAATCAGAAAGTATTCTAAGCCTACTTACAAAGACCGTCAAGAGGCGATAATGTTAATGTAAGATTAAAGTTGCTCTCTCACCAGGTGCATTCACCTGTAATAATCAGAGGTCGGAATTAGGTAGACTTATGTATGTACTTGCATCGAAATGTTGATATTAATATGGATCTTCCCGGGATTTATAATACAATCCCGTGTGGCCAACAATATTACAAATAAATAATAATAAAAGAGATAGATAAGACATTCGGACATCCGATGTCGGATGGTTTAAATTGTGAAAAAGTAAATAACTTTTTTATTTAATATATCACGGGAATTTTCTGTTCTTTAAAATTAATCCCGGGATTTGAGGTATATCCACTTTATTATTTCGCTGTATGAAATCAGTGTAAGTACATAAATAACTCTACCTAATTCCGACCTCTGGTAATAATACTACGTCTAGCAGTACATTCCACATTGCACTATGTATGTTCGTTGTTATAGCCTATAGTGTCTAGGTACTGTCTTGTTTCCTGATATTTTTTTGATGTTGACACTTGGCTATTTCCTCAGCGTGGAAGGGACCTCAACGCATAATTGAAATTTGTCGTCGGCGGCGTTTCCTAATTTCTACGTTATTTTCTGATGTTTTTTTTACTTTAAGGCCTGTATCTCACTAGGAGACCATGGCGCAACCATGGTCAAGTTGTAAAAATTGTATGGTTGGTTACGCAACCAATCGGATACCAGGTGAGGGATCCTCCATAGAGCTTCATACATTTTGTTGGTAGCGCGACTGGTGTGCTAGTGAGATATAGCACTAAGACACGACATTATGAACGAATATTATTCCTCCAACTCGTAACATATTATTTTACATGTGTAATAAACGAATATCGTATGTAACAATTGCAATAACATGTGTGGATAACCTTACCGATCCTTATTTTTTTACGATGTTTTCGAAACAATAGAACGCACAGGCGTTCGTGTGTAGTGCGTTGTTTCGAAAACATCGTAAAATCGAGGCGTGCCGCACTCGATGAACGTTTAGTATTTTGTATGGACGCACATACGCACCGCGAGCACATGGTATACGTCAGAAAAACGCGCATGCGCGTTGTCCGCACTGAATGCGTTAACCTGTAAAAACATAATTTCTACCTAACCCAATGACATTTTAAATGAAAATCGTGAAGCATTTACTTTTTAATAAAAAATCTTATTGAACTAAACAGAAATGATGATTTTTACAGTATAAAGTAAAAAATACATCAGAAAGAAACGTGAAAATGAGGAAAACTCAGACAAAAACGGGAATGCGTCCGTCGAGAGAGCACATTAGTAAAAATAATAAATAATGCTGGAACACACACAGCATCATCTTCATCATAAAAACATTTCAATATTTTTTTCAACATATTGCTTAAGATAACTTCTCCATGTATTATTTTCTATAATCTAAAAATCGTACATATAATATCTTAAATTAATAACCCTTTACAAAACTTGCCAAAGTACCAACCTAACAAAGCGTTATTCGCAAGTATATTGACGACGAACTACCAACATCTAAAAAATTGCATCGTTCCAGGAGTGTCATTTGTTTCTTTGGCAATTGGAATTATTTCGTACCGTATTAGTGTTTGATGGGATACATAGTTTCATATCGTGTTTGGAGATTTTGCCAGAATACGCGAAATAGCATTTTACGCATTTTGCGGCGTTGAAAACTATCGTCAAAATCGTAAAAAGCTGGAAGTATTGGTAGTTCATCGTCGATATGGGGTCGTGGTTTAGAAGACAATAAGATAAAAGGAAGCTTAGGGTTAAAATAGCCCGAGATAACTCGGCTGAAAAAATACAACTTATCAAAATAAAAAAATAAACAGACACATCAGACTTCTCTGATTAATGTAAAATTTCAAAAACTTGCGGTATTAATTCCCCATATTGGATAAAAATCTTTTCAAATTACCTAAAACTTGCAGTAATTCGTCAATAACATATTATACTACCTTTATGTATATTTTAAAATTGTAAAATTATGTTCTAACAATTTTTATAATAGAGATGGGCATATGTCGGTTTCGCAAAATATTAGATTTTGAAATTGGCCGGATATTCAGTTTATTCAAAGAGTGTTTTGGAAAACAGCTTAAGTTTTGAGAAGATATCAACATACCCACTATCGCCACATGCGGTACGTGGGATTTATTGGTGGATCTTAGTACAGTATAGGTATACATCATCATCATCATCTGCCTAGCCTTTTCCCAACTGCGTTGGGGTCGGGTTCCAGTCGTTACCGGATGCAGCTGAATACTTTACATGGAGCGACTGCCTATCTGACTTCCACAACCCAGTTACAGGGCAACATAATACCCCTGGGTCAGTTAGGCAGTCACTGAATGTAAAACACTGGTATTCAGCTGCATCCTATTAGACTGGAAGCCGACCCCAACATAGTTGGGAAAAGGCTAGGCAGATGATGTAGAGAATAAACTCACCAGTGATATCAGATACGGCGGTGAAGATATGCGTCATGTAACTATTGGTATGTTGATACTGTTACGAAGCGAAACAAACCATTAAAATTTCTCCTATGTCTATCAAATCTTTGACAATATTATATATTAGACTATAACTAAGTACAACTATTAATTACAAAATGTATCTAAAGGCGCTTAACTCAACATCCTCAGATATATTAAAATCTCTAAAGAAAAGTCCTGGCGTATAGTAACATTTCTTAATCAAATCAACATATTGAGATTTCCTCTTAAATTTTAAACGACATTCATGCTTCGGTCGATGCTCATCACCAATGGCTGAGTTTTCTTAGAAATCAGGGGTCCTAGACAAAATCCCTGTTCTGTAAGCGTCAACGCCAACGGAAAGATCAAGTTGTATGGAGTTGACGTTAGTTTCAGATGTCACGTGACTCCTTTCCACGTTTGTAATGTCATTGCTATAGATTGACGACACGGTTAGCGCAGTGGGTGAGCCATCGGCTGCTGCACCGCGTGTTGTGGGTTCAAGCCTAAACCTCAGCACGGAACAAATATTTGTATGACCTATAGGTAATTGGTCCGGGTGTGGCTGTTTGTGTATGTGAGTTTAAATGTTTGTAAACGCACCCACACAACGTGGGGCAATTTTTTTTAAGAAAATCTAGCGTTAGCGTCTGGCGTTTGACGCTACAGAAAAGATTTTGTCTAGGCCTGAAGTGCCGTCACAGAAATTGCAAATGGCTGTTATGAAAATCGGTCGTTTTAATATAACGGCGTCAAGAAACGTCATCGATAGGAAACCTCATGCTTTACCCAGAGGCGTAACTATATAATTTGGGGCCTGTGGCAAATTCTTTTGATGGGGCCCTATTAAATAAATTCTTAAATGGATTTTAAGCTTTAAAAAATGATATTTTTTTTAAGTAAAATAAGATAATTATAATATAGCTCAGGTGCCAAAGTTAAAAAAATATTTCTCTTGGGTTGGGGGCCCGTGGCAGTTTGCCAGCCCTGCCACCCTATAGTTACGCCACTGGCATTACGCAATCCACAGACTATACGCAACGGACCTTTTCGTCAATGGAGAACAGTTTTAAAAAAGAAACACGTCAATGGAAGAAGTCCTCGGTCACGAAAACGCAGACGGATACTCGATCTCAACAAAAGACTAACGTTATCAATGCACTTAAAATTACGACAAAATATGAGGCCAACAATGACTCTTGTGCCCTAATTTAAAGGCCTATTAGGTATCATTAAAATAACAAATCGACGACGAACTACCAATATCTTCTATGTAAAAATTGCAAGCTTCCAGGAGATGAAAAAAACATCTCAATTTTTTCTTTGGCTATTGGAAGTACACCGTACCGTATTGGGATAAATCATTAAATATCGTGTTAGATTTTGCCAGTATGCGCGAAATAGCATTAAACGTCGATTTGAATCATAAACTAAAAATAGTCTAGTCTATTTAGAAAGTATTGGTAGTTCATCCTCGAAATACAATTTAAAATATTCTATTTCGACTTCGAACAATTATTTATACGGTTAATGCGTAGTGGCAGCCCGCGGAACTCAATATTTCATAGGATTTTTGAAATTTGTAGCTCAATATTATGTTGTATGTTATCAAAAAAGTCATTCAAGACCGAAACAAATGTAAATTTCACTAGATATTGTGCCCATTTAGTTTTTCGAGTAATCGCGAAGCGTTTGGTCGACTATTCACGTGACCAGAGGGCTGGCCTTTTTTTTTGGCCAAAGAATCAGCATTGCCATTCAACGTGGCAATGCTGCCAGCCTTCTGGGCACTTTTCCCGCTGACAGTGATGCGGATGGGCTTCTGAATACCCGTAACCGAACGCATGTCATAGATCTACAAATGACCGCCGGGACCAACGGCATAACGTGCCTTCCAAGGCACGGAGGAGTCCCGATATGTTACGAATGGTAGATTTTTCGATGCCCTGTGAATATTTATTTTACTTTATTTCTTCATGTATTAATAGTTGTATCGTTTTAAAGAAATAAATTACTTACCATTATAGTATTAATAATTGAAATAATTATACGACTTTTTAAGTTCAACTTTTGCGATATTTCATGAATGAGTAACATTTGAACACAAATATAATTTAGAGAGTCGTAATGGTCATTTAAATGATTATATTTATAGATTTTTTTATTACGGTCGCCAATAAAGTTTTAAATAACATACTACCTAGTACTGAGCTGTAACTTACAAAAAAAAACCTAAGAAAATTTGAATTTTGCGGTCTGCCGCTACGCATAAGCCTTAAGGTAATTTCTTCAATATAGCCCGCGAATTTCAAAATTCATCATTCTATTTTATGACGTATAAGGTTTTTTGACAGTTATTTACAGAAATAAATAACGTAGCGTAGCCTAGGGTCGCCAACCGTACTATAAAATATAGTATTGTACTGTATTTCGAGTCTGCGTACTATATACTGTTGAAGAAACATATAGTACGCAAAAATACTATATTTTCAACACCAAAATCTAACAATTATCATATAGTATTTAAAAATATATATGAACGTGCCTTTTCATTAACTTCTGACTAGTTTTGAATCGTTTTTATAAAAACAAGTAACAAATATATCTGCGTCTACATTTTGTGTTTCCCATAAAATACTATACTTTTTAAGTGTACTATATTGTTTTATAGCTTCTTCTGAAAAATACTATATTTCGCTGAAAATATATTGGCAACCCTAAGCGTAGGCTTAACTGACCTTTACCCTTCGAAGATTGAAAATCGTCATATCATGTCATATAACATCAATATAGATTGATCTCGTAAAAACTTGGCGAGTATCTATTTTATCAAAATTGGAACATGTAGAATTTGATCAACACGTATGAAATTTCAAATATCGCGGACTACATATCCGAATACCATTTAACATATATCCTATCTTATATTTTAGTAGAAAAACAGACAATAAAAACGTTTATATACATTTTTATAACAACTCCTTTATTGTATTACAGTCTGTGCAGAACAAAATGGCGGCACAAAACATGACGCGTGCAAAAAGACGCTGAACGAAGCCGAGAGTCACTTGTTCTTACCGTCATAGTGATATTTTGGAGTAATAACTTCTTATGGGAGGGTGAACCGCTTTTTGTAGTGAAACTTCTTTAGGCACGCTCGACTTAGGGAATAAGCTGGTGAATGCTGGAAGCGGAACGGCTTCATGACTATAATAATAATCTACTAAATTTACCAAACTAATATGTATGTACGTACATACATGTAAACAACATAATATATCTTAATATATATAAATTACGTGTCACGTTGTTTGTCCGCTATAGACTCCTAAACTACTGAACCGATTTTAATAAAATTTTGCACACAGTGTGTGTTTTGGTCAAACTTAAAAGATAGGGCAGTTTTTATTTCGATTATTGATCTCAATATTTTTTTTTATTGCAAATTAAATGTTTTCCTATAATAAGTTCCATACATTTCTAACAGATGGCAGTGTAACTTAACTTTTGAGGCGGTACGAAGTTCGCCGTGATAGCTAGTATATTTATAAAATATACGTGAAGGGTGGGCGTTTTGGGGGACTGTCTTATGTAAACGTCTTTGACGTTCAAAAAGTGCTGATTCTCAGCCTAATTTGAATAAATGAATTTTGATTTGATTTGATTTGATTTGATACAGATGGAGCTAAAGAAGTTTCACTTCAGTTGTGTGGCCCAAAAGTCTATCGGTAGTAAGTAAATCGTGGCTCTAAAGCACACTCATTTTTTTTTCAAGGATGTGAAATCACCCAATGACTTCTCCCGTTCTGGGTGGAACGGGAGGGCGTGTCAGACTTTTTTGTCGTATAAATACGACTCAGGGGAAGTGAGCACGAAATAGTGGTTGGATAAAACCGACTTGGGCGGCTAATGGGTTATCTTAACTTGCATGCGTGCGTAAGCACAACTTTTCCGTCAGATACATTGCGCGCCGCAGTAGACAGCGATTTTTCGCATCAAAAATACAAGTCCCAGCAATTATTTTTGTGCGATGTTACTTAGTTGGATGAACAGAACGTGTAGTCGGCTTTGTAAAGTGTCTTTTTGCACCCTGTATATAATCAACATATGTTCCCACACGGAATAGAAAAAAGCAAGTGGAAGTGTTGTGTGAGTGAATTTTGTATCACCCGCCTAGCCTTTTCCCGACTACGTTGGGGTCATCTTCTTTATAGGTGATGTTCTTCAAAAAGGACAGTGCGAATATGACCAGATGTATGTGGGATATAATAACTGTATTATACTAAAGCATGAACGCAGCTAATATTGTCAAAATGGAACGCAGCGGACAAAAGAGAGAGAGGTATGTGTGAGGAGGAAAAAAGCAAGATGGCGGTTTGCATTTCACGATGTAACGATGGTAATTTTTTGGTGCGTGTAAAATAATGAGAAATAAAGTTTCATTTAGCAAGTACTCATTGTTTATTTTGCCATTTTCAGGTCTAGTTGAAAACCAGCGTCAGGCACTAGTTATCTGGCATTATTGCTGAACTGGACCCTTTTAGCGCAGCTGAAGGCACATACTTAATAATATATCCTTATATATGTTTTAATGTATTTCTTTTTACTCGTTTTTTTTATGTTTTTCCATGTTTAGTATTGTCGTTGTGTGCCTGAGCCTGTGCTGAATAAACGTTTTTTTCTTTCTTTCTTTCTTTCCAAACAATCCCATATGTATGAACGTAAACGAAGCAAGAGGAGTATGTAAGGATCGTAGCAGGTGGCGTTCTGTAGTCTCTGCGTACCTTCTTATGGCAAAAAGGCGTGAGTTTATGTATAGCGTAAGTATGACACGCGCGGGAGAGACTCCCCACGGACAATTTCACTTGTTTTTTTCTATTCCGTGTTCCCACACTGCTCTAACCTCTTCTCTGTGAAAAAGAGAGAGAGAGAGAGAGTGGTTCTTAATAAACATCGCGGGCGCGGGATCGAGAAATTTTGGTACTAAAACGAATTTCAGAGCGTTGCTTTGACATAACTCGAAAAGTAATTATTCTACATAACTTATAGACTATCAACATTGATAAAACTATTACTTCCGTATGCGGGACACAGACCGTTATTTATAAAATAAGCCGACTTATTATAATAATAACACAGACCCGATTTTTCTATCTTCAGCTAACTTTTATCTGAGAAATAAAAATGATAGTTTTTCTTAAAATAAAAAAATCGGCCCGAGACATTTAAAATTAATACTAAGAGATATTTATTTACGATTATAATTTACATAAAGTATTTTGTCTTTTTACTAGATTTTTTTTAGATCGTTTCTGGAAGAAAAACGTCGATACTAGACGCAGTATGCCTAGAATTCAGCAGACATTTTTGGCGTACTTGCATTTACTTATTCTTGTTATACTCAATAGTCTAAAAAATAGGTCAAAAAAACAACGATGTCAGTGTATCCTGATCACATCCCTTTCTCTGATATGGTAGATCAAAAACACAAATCTGCATGCATTCAACATTGTACCTTATTCCTTTTCGGACAAGGTCTATTCCGAATCGCTTGATTTCTCCTTTTTCTTCCTTTTGCCTTTGGGATGCATTTTGTAGACGTGTTTTTGTAGATCTTTTAGTTTTAAATATCTGTGAATGAGAAAACAAACTATTTTAACAAGAGTTAACTCGTAGTCTGACAATAGGGTAGTATCCTTAAAAATTCTGTTTGGTCCGAAAGTTGAATTACTCAAAAATACTGGACATGTATTTTTTATTTTGCCACGTAAACCAAAAATGACGAGGATATAGTGTGTTAAAACTGCGCGTGACGTCACGCCGTGCTACAGTTTTAACGTAACAGTGACGTCACAAGCCCCTTCTCCTGAACTTTGATGTGCTATATCATTGTCACTTTTTATTGATTTGAGTAAACAAAAATACGTGTCCAATATTTTTTGGTAATCTTACTGACGGACTAAATAGACTTAATATATGTTTACCTAGGACACATCCCTATTGGCGCGTTACAAAAGCCCACACGAGTGGCGATCAAGTCAAGCATCCAAACGCGTTTTCCACAATCCTAATAATTTTGAAGGAAATTCCTAAAGTCAAAGCATTTAACTTATTTATTTATACAATTAGACCAAAAACGCATTTATGAACGTCAACTTTAAATTAAAAAAAAACTAAAATTATTCTAGTTGCCCCCTCCAAAAATTAGTTTCGTGTGGAATGGGCAAGAAAATCCACACATACTCTTTTAGAATACTTTGTACACATTAATAAGATAATTGTAATCCATAGCTTCATATGTTTAAACAATCCGTCAGCTCGACAACTCAAAAAACGCAGTGGATGTTGTTGAACTGTCAAAATTAATGCCATTTCGACCCTCCATGTTTTGCCCAGAGGCGTACAAATATAGTTGTTTGAGCTTTAAAATTACAAATTGGTGAAATTATGTCAACTTTCACGTAAGTAATCAAATCATTATAAATAGGCATAGCATATGAAGAGAAAAAAAATATTTATACAATCAATTTCTCAATAAATGTCAAATGGTAATGTTAAGTTACATGTCATAATCAATAATGATAATGTCGAACAAAACTCAAGGTCATTAAAAACAGGTCAGATAGGGTGTTCTAAGGCAGTAATTATTAAGGTTGTATGAGGTGTTAGTATTTCTTTCCAATGGGTTGGGCTAGTTCCAATCTGCATCAATATAATAACGTTACCAAACAACTTACTTGCAAGAGCACTGCTTGCATGGGAACTTGAAGTCCTCAGGGTTCCCATGGAGCCTCAGCTCGTGCCTGTCCCTGATGGATGCCGTCGAGAAGTTACGGCGGCATACGGTACACTGATGTGGCTTCGCTGTGTTGTGGGACTGTTGATGAAAAGTAAATGGATGGAGATTGAAGAATATGCTGGTATCCAGCTGCATCAGGTTACACTGGACGGCGATCCCAAAATACACTGGTCATCTTTAGCAAAACAAAAATAAAAATTTAGTACTGAAACGTTTTATTTAATTTCTTTATTTACACTAGTTTAATCACAGTTAAAACATAAAAATTATTATTTGAAAGTAATTTTCATTTAAAAGCCAAAATCTTTAATTTTACACGATTTTTTTATTATTTTTAAATACGCTCTAGTTTTTATGTATTAAATGTTTTAACTATGATTAAATTGGTTTAAATAAAGAAGTTAGATAAAAAAAATCAGTACTAAAACTTTTTTTTTTTTCGGCTGTGAAAATCATCTTATGACATCCCCCGCTCTTGGGCGGGGCGGGAGATAGTATCAGACTTTTACTGACTAAAAACCCGCTCCTGTTCCTTCGTTGCCTTTCGTACCAGGGCCGAGGCTTCCTTTCAGAATCAGACCCTTGGCCCCAGTAGGCTTGGTTTTGCTTAAGAGGGAAATGTTTTGCGGCAAAAACGTAGGTGGGCCGATTTTTTTGTTGACCAGTGTATGTTGGGAAAGGCTACGCAGATGATGGCTGGTTCGATTACATTCAAAAATCTGGTCACGCACGCCCTTTCTACGAACATCTATACAATCTATACATATAATGTGTCTGTTTGTAATGTTAAAACATTAACACGGTACTTATACAAAAACACATTCTTTTCTTAAATATGTCTGTCTGTTTGTTTGAGTTAATCTCCGAAACCGCAGGACCGAATTCGATGGGACTTTCACCGGCACATAGATGATGTATTAAGAAGTAATTTAGGCTACTTTTATTGGAGAAAAGACATTTTTTGAAAAACAACAATTATTTGACAAAAAACTTTGTCTAATTGCACGTGGACAAAGTCGCGAACGGGCCAGTGTATAAAGATATCTAATGATATAAAAATATCTTAAATAAAAGACTTACCACTTTCACATGTCTCTTGAGGCTAGAATTGGTCCCGAAGCTGGTGTTACAGATATCGCACGCGTAAGGCCTCTCATTGCGATGTGTTCTCTCATGTACCTGAAAGTATATAAAATAATGATGTTGTAGTTCAGATATGTATAGGAGATCCTGTCGCAGAAACCTGTCAATCTGTTACCGTTGGATTGAGGTGCGGATGACGACAAATATTGCTGGACAATCCACAAAGCATCATCTAGCACCAAGCTAAGCAGAGCTTGTGTTATGGGTACTAGGTGACTGATATACTTAATACAATACATTACATAGATAGATATTTTTATTATACATAGGAAATACCCAGAACACCCGGAACAAATAGGTATTTGTAGATCGTACAAACATTTGTCCCAAGGCGGGAATCAAACCCGCAACGTCTTACGTCGCAGGCGGACCTTCGCCCGCCGCGCCACAACGGTCGACGAAAAACAAAATTGAGACAAGCCCACCACACTATTCCCAAACCACTGCAAATCCTGAAAACCAGAATCAACTGTGGCGACCACCAGAAAAGCGTCGAGACAATGAAGCCCGACGAGTCCCGGAGAAAAGATTCAACTGTCTTGGATCCCGCAACGAAATTAATCAGAAAAGAACAGCGGAGGAGTTAGAAAAATACATAATTTCCACTTCCCTCCATATCAAGCAGGAGACAAAACAGCACTAAAAGTGTTAATAAGTACGCAAAACATAGGGCCAGTTATAATCTCACCTGTAAACTGTAAGCCTCGAAGAATCCTTTCCCACAGTAAGTGCATCTATACGTGGCGCCGCGCAGCATCCTCTCGTGAGTTTTTGAATGCATCTTCAGGAGAGCTTGGGAGCCAAACTTCTTGGGGCAGTCCGTGCAAGCGTGGACTTTTTCCTGTAGACCAAACATTAATAATGGTCACATATTGCACTGCTTGATTAATAATATATGATAATGTAAACGTTTTTTTTTTTTTTATCTGCTACCGGTCTGTTCCGACTTTCGGTATCTCGGTTCACTCGTGCAAAGTGACGGAGAAATAGATCGGGCTGTCAAGCACCGAATTAACATAGGGTGGATGAAATGGCGGCAGGTAACGGGAACAACTTGTGACCCCCATATTCTCCTTAAACTTAAGGGGAAGATTTACAAAACAATGGTAAGCTCTGCTGTCTTGTATGGATCAGAATGTTGGGCCGCAAAAGGGATGAATGAAAGGCAGTTACATGCAGCTGAGATGAGAATGCTGAGGGGGATGTGTTGTGTTACGCGAATTGATAGAATAAGAAATGAGTATGTAAGATGAAGTCTGTAAGTGGTGCTGTGATCGAGAAGTTGTGTGGAAATCGGTTGTCATGGTGTGGGCATGTGATGCGAAGGAATGAGGACCATGTTGTGAGGAAAGTTTTGAGTATGAGTGTGCGGCGTTACAAGAGTAGAGGGAGACCAAAGAAAAGATGGATGAATTGTGTGAAAAATGATATGGCTAGAAAAGAGGCGACCCTTGAGATGACGGCAAATAGAGATGTAGGAAGCGGAAAACATGCTGCGCCGACCCCAAATAAATTGGGATAAGGGCAGGAGGATGAAGATGAATGTAAACATTTATTTTCTCTACACAAACAGGGAATTAACTTTGTGAGAGACTGGTGCCTGAAGTAGGTTTTGAAAAGAACCTGTATGGTCACCAGGGTCCACCCGCGGCTCTATTCCCCGCTAAGTAATGGTTATTTGATTTTGCGCTTTCCAGACACAAGTAGAGGGCAGAAAAAAGGAAAAATCGAATGATTTCGAGAATTTTTAGTTAGAAACTTAAAAATAATAACTTATCGATAAAAAATATTGATCCCTAGCCTCAGTTAATATACAGTGACATTCTACATTACAGATGCATTTTAACATGTTTATAACCTAATTTTAAATTTCGTCACCAACAAAAGTAGTTTTTTTTTCATTTACTGATCAAAACAATTTTTATTGGTGTGCACAGTTTTACTGAAGGTACGTGATAGTAAAGGATATTTATAATATTATATACTAAAACTAGATACGGAATGGATAGTCATTTCGACGGATACTGTATATTCGTCCAAGATTGAGGTTTTGATAACATAGTGCTGAATATCCGGCGGATGGATACTACCAAGCGAGGCGATTCTACCTTAATATAGACGGATAGTAGCAAAACCTCAGCAAGATTTTTCATTAATGTTAACTAACACATTAAATGCTACTAATAGTATAATATAACTCTATATTCAGTAAAAAAAGGTAGTGTTGCTCTAAAATACTTACTAAGTGAGTATCCGAGTGCTTAGCCAGTGAGTGTGAGTACTTGAACCTCTTAGGACACTCGCTACACTGGAACCCGAGCCCCGAGTCCGCCGAGTGAGTTGCCAGGTGAGCTCGGAGAGCTGTCCAGCTTGATATAACTTTGTGACAGATTTTACATTCTCGAATGCGGGTCGGGTGTGTCCTGAAAACAATTACGTCGCATTATTTTTCGAGTTATGATGAGATTCTGTACTTCGAATGTCAGAAGTAACAAAAGACAGTCCTCATGCCTTTCATTACATTTTGTTACAATTGCTTGTTAATAATGTACTAGCGTTTTAAGTGGGGGGGGGGGGGGGGTTAGAAAGAGACAAAAAGTAGCCTATGTCAATCTCCATCCTTTCAACTATCTCCACTTAAAAAATCACGTCAATTCGTCGCGTTTGTCCGTTTTGCCGTGAAAGACGGACAAACAGACACACACACTTTCCCATTTATAATATTAGTATGGATTTGCTCGACTTGAAATAGTTGACTGTGCTCGAAAGGGTTAGGCTGGGCAAAGTTTAATGGGACTGACGCATACCAAACGAGCTTCGAGCCCGTAAAACGCAGAATTGGTGCCCTGACACAAAAGGCTGCGGCAGACTAGGATGGAGATGGCGGTACGACCAGCCCAGCAGTGGGAAAGTTCGGGCTGATAAAATAAAGTATATGCAAACATAGTGTATTTATTTATTTAATACTTTAAGCACACAAATGTACAGAGGCGGACTTAATGCCATAGGCACATAGGTGTATTAGGTAAAGGGTTAGTTCTTCCTTTACCATTGAAAAAGTAAGATAGGTCTCTAAGGAAAATTCCTAAGTCCTTTGTAGGGTTTTTTTACTTGTGCATAATGTTTTAATAAATAAATAAAAGAGTGTTATGAAAACCATCTCACCTCTGCCTATGATTCTTCAAGCTCCCTTTAGCACTGAAAACCTTATCACAATCCTTACAGGGAAACTGTTTTCCGTCCACCTTCATGTCTGTGACCTCTTTAGAGTTCATTCGCTCTATAATCTTTGCCTCTTTTCTTTCAAACCTCCTTTGATCTCTTATTTTTGCAATTTCCATCCGCTTGATATTTGTTAGGCCAAATGTGTGCCATTTGTTGTGTATAAGAAATCTCTTTGGGTGTTTGAAGAGGAGCGCACAGTGTGGACACTCTAGTACTCCTTCTGGTTTTATAACTGTAATCAAAAATCATTTTTTAACTATAGCAATGCAATATGGACAATTCCAGTTTCCAAGCTGTCAAATTTCCTCCTGATCTATGGATAGATAGATTTATTTATTCGTGGAAACATGAGTTACTTAACATGGCATGCAGGTTGTCAGTGATAAAATTTGTTCAGTCATGTTTGGTTTGGCCTTTACGGCATACAAATATTACATTGTTTTTGCTTACATATACAAATAATCTTAATAATCATTCATCTAAATTTCTTGATTTGAATTACATGTCCATGCCTCATTGGGGGCTATAAGACCCCATGTTGTGCAACATAGTTGCCGTAGTATCAAGTTTTGTGCACTGTTCACATTTAGCCGTTACATTTTAATATCGAAAACACTAAACAAATAAAGCTAATGTAAGCCATTTTGTCTAAAATATAATCGATTATCGGTGATGGCCGCCAATCTTACTGGAGAGTAAGTTTGGAGAAGAATGAATGCCTCGGTGGCCTAGTGATCGCAAACGCGATAGCTAAGCATGAGGTCTTGGGTAAACAACACTAACGTGGATGAGTGACCAACTATGCATTACGTATTAAGGTCGCTCTGTGCATCGGAAAGTGCACTAAGTCATGGCTATCATTCATAGATGTTAAAGGGTTATTACAGGTCATCAGAAGCTCGATAGTATGAAAACCAGTACTACCCAAGGATGTTACCCTACTACCTATTTACTAATAGATTGCAGGAGCCAATCAGGCATCTGCTCCATATAAAATACTGGCATTTAACTGAACACTGACTGTCAAACAAAACAATAATCAAATGGAACTTTTCAAGTTGGTATTGAATATCCAGCTGGATACTCCTCAAGTAGAGTATCCAGTCAGGACAAAATATTTAAAAAAAATTACCATTTTTGTAAGCAGTTGTGGCTTCAGCCACACTGCAATCACCTTCAATAATTCTATAATTCATGTGTTCATCTCTTTGGAAACCGTGAGAATCTTTCAGGAATGGAGTAAAGCACTCAGAATCTGCCCAGCTTGCTTTCTCAACCTTTATAACAATACTATTGTCTGTGATCTCTTCTTCAGCCTCTTCTGTTATAAAGTGTTGAGTTATGGCAATAGGTTTTACTTCTTCATCCTCAGAAGATAAGTCATTTTCTGTATTACCTTTTTCGCTGCTGTCGTTATCTGTCAGATTACGATTACCATTGTCATCCATTGGATACTCTTCCGGAGAGTTTGCTAACGGGTCTGTATTTGATTTCGGAACACTTTTCGAACTACGTGTTACTTTTGCAACTGTCATATCGGATGGATGGTCAGCTTTACTTGAATTTGGTGAATTTCGAGTCTGTGGTGTTTCTTTAGCTTTATTTGATGAGTGAATTAGAATATTTTCAATTAGTTTGACCGTATTTTCAATGTTTTTCCGTCTTGTACTGTCAATCTGTAATTTTTCTTGCGTTTTCATGCTTAAATCTAGATTATGATGAGTTTCTTCATACGTATTGCTATTTTCGTAGTCGTTATTGGCGCCAATGTGCTTGTTGTAGATCTTATTTGGTATCTGAGGTATATTCAAAGGCATCTTTCGCATGCTTTGCTCCTTAAAGCTTTCGTGCGCAGCCGACTCTATTATTCTCTTATCATAAGCATAATTCATCATATTAGCGTTGTGCTCATTCTGTATATTCAAATTCATGGGAAACATACCGTTTGGGAATGGTAACTCGTTCATAATACTCCCATTCTGATTCATATAAGGATGTTGGAAGCCCAGTTGTTGATAATTTGGAAATTGACCCATTTGCGGCGGCATACCTAATGGAGGGTGGTTGTAATGTGAATAGTCCGGTAGATTGTAGTGCCCGCCAGGCGCTGGGACGCCTTGGTGGGCCATTTTGCTCAAATTATTAATGTTATGAGCGATGTTAATATGACCACTCATTGGTGTCATATTAACGGGCGGTCCCATGTTAATTGGCGCCTCGTTGGGGCCATAAGACCCTGTGTTGTGCAACATAGTTGCCGTAGTATCAAGTTTTGTGCACTGTTCACGTTTAGCCGTTACATTTTAACATCGAAAACACTAAACAAATAAAGCTAATGTAAGCCATTTTGTCTATTTGACATTTCAATGTCCACCCAAAAACCGATAGACCGATAAATTGACATAGATAAAACAAAAACCGTAACTACACTAAAAACAAGCAATTTCAAGGTAGTACTAAGTAATGTTAGGTATGTACTACTTTAAATATTGTGCTTGAAATTGTTTGCCCGAAAAATATGAACCAACTGTTGTTTTAAATAAAAACTAAAAGATTTAAAATGGTAAAAGAAGATCGCTTTTCAAGCAGTCTGATACAATTTGATTAGAAAAGGTTGTAATGGATTAATTGAACTGCTGTTTTGTACTTTATAGTTGTTTAGTGCAGTCGGGTTTTTGACGTTTTCTATTTTATTTGAAAAAAAATAAGAAGTAATATGAAGAGATCGTCCATAGAGCTTACCCAAATCACCATCAGAGAGCATCAAGATATTGAGTTGTCTTATTTTGAACTTTATGTGAACGGATTAACAACTTTATTCTATTAGCAATACGATGTATGTTCATCAGAACCCATTTAAGACTTTATTTATACACCGTAAAGAGGAATTTCGTCTATTCTGATCTATTATGGATTATGACGTAAAATTTTGGTCTCTCGTTCAGTCGTTCTGGTTGTCATTCCTCCTTCTCGCTCTTTCATTCACTATTTATGTCTTGACTGCAATGGTTGTGTTGTGTGTTTAACGAATCTCGAATAAATAAAAAATAGCACAATTCAAATAGTTTAAGTGTAATTTTTAATCAAAATCTGTGAACATGGCGCTGGGAGCCTTCGCAGAAGAATATTTTCGATCTATGAACCCCATAGCTGCGAAAATACACGAGGATATTGTCGATGCCAGAACTTCTTATGAAAATTTGTGGGAAACGCTTACGGAAAAAGAAAAGGTACTAAAAACACTTCCTTGACACCTTATTAACTACTTAATAACCATTTTCGTTAAGTAATATGTGAGGAAAATGAACAAATGCAGTTTTTTATTCTTGTATGTACGGTTTACAGTTTACGAGTATACATTATGAATCATTCCTCGTGTATGCTCTGGGCAACGGTAATTGCCCAGTTAGGTATTATTATCTTATCCTGTGGTCATTATATTAATTACTAACTGTACTTAATGAAGCCATACCTTGATAAAATAATTTTAACGACATGTTGGAAGGTACAATCATACAAAAAATAAACAAAATAAATATGTAAATATTTTTGTAAGTATGAAAAATAGCCAAACGGTTTGTTGATTGTTTTTAGGGCGTAGGTTTTGTCTAAAAATATAAAATATTTTTTTACTTGGACATAGTCCAAAATCGCTAACTAAGATGGCCATGCCTTCTCCATGTGAGAAGCTTTATCCTGCAGTCTGACAGTAAGACAGGCTAGTATTAAAATATTTTAAGTGAAAAGTTACAGATGTTAAGTTTAAAATAATCCTTATACTAACTTAAGAAAGGCATGCAAACAGTGTAAACTAAAATAATAGTCGCGCGAGTCGATCGAAGGTTAAGTTACGCTTGCCGAATCTGTGGAAGGGTGTACCCACTGTCATCATCCACCTGCCCTTAACCCAATTTATTTGGGGACGGCACAGCAGGTCTTCTTCTTCCATACATTTTTATTTGCCATCATCTCAGAAGTCACCTCCTTTCTAGCCATATCATTTTTCACACAATCCATCCATCTTTTCTTTGCTCTCCCTCTACTCTTGTAACCCTGCACATTCATACTCAAAACTTTCCTCACAACATGGTCCTCATTCCTTCGCTCACATGCCCATACCATGACAGCCGATTTCTACACAACTTCATAGTCACAGGCACCACTTTCAGACTTCCTCTTACATACTCATTTCTTATTCTATCCATTCGCATAACACTACACATTCCCCTCAGCAGCATGCAACTGTCTTTCATTCATCCCTTTTGTTTGCTAACATCCATACAAGACAGTAGGTCTTATCATTGTTTTATTAAATAAAGCTTCCCTTTAAGGAGTTTCCTGTTTATAATGTATTGTAACAAAGAATTCAGCATTAACAGGAAATGTACATAATAGCATCAACATAAAAGTATGCTTATCATACAATTTGTGTATTGGAGTGTTCTAGCCGACATATTGTGGCAAATAATTTAAAGATAAAGATAGTTTTTATTTGTCCAAAACATGAGTACCGTAAAACGGGGTGAATAGAAATGCAGGGGTGAATAGAAACAAAACTTTGAAAGGGATTTTCGCGTTAGTTTTACATTGTTTGGTACTATAAGTACTCTTAATATTTTAAGGAATTGTAATGAATCATTTCCGACATCTTGCCAGTAATAAATAATATTGAATCAACGTTAAAATCTCAAATAAAGTTTTGTCTCGATTCACTCCGGCGTTTCGATTCACCCCGTTTTACTGTATACATACAAATGGCATGCAAGATGTTAAATAAAATTATGTCACAGTCATGTTTTGCCTGAACGGCGTACAAATATAAAAACTATGTACTAATATAGGATGTCACACAAGCATAGTCATTTAAGATTAATCCATTTCTTTAAGGAATTAACAATTTTGCATATAATATTAATTTTCAAAAAAAAAAAAAAATATTTACATACATACACTAGCATTACAGTGTCCCAATTCGGTAGTGAAGTTAAAAAACAGTTCAAGATTATTTTTATTTTTTTTATTTCGCCTATACTACCCCACTGCTGGGCAAAGGCCTCTCCTAAGTCCTTCCAAGTACTCTTTTCCCGCGCCACCTAGTGCCAACCCTCATAGTATGCGTCCAAGTCATCTCGCCAGCTCTTTGTGGGCCAGCCTCGGCGGTGCCGTCCATCTTCGGGCACCCATTGTGTGGAGACGTTTGCCCAACGGTCACAATGCATGCGGCTCACGTGACTCGCCCAATCCCATTTGAGCCTGGCAGCCTTCTTTCTCACGTCAAATAATTTACAACGTATTTATATCCACGCATCATCATCATCCTCCTGCCCTTATCCCAATTTATTTGGGGTCGACGCAACATGTCTTCTTCTTCCATACATCTCTATTTGCCGTCATCTGAAAAGTCACCTCCTTTCTAGCCATATTATCTTTCAAACAATCCATCCATAGTTTCTTTGGTGTCCCTCTACTCTTGTAACCCTGCGCATTCATACTCAAAATATTTCCCACAGCATGGTCCTCATTCCTTTCCATCGAATGCCGCCCATACCATGAAAACCGATTTCCACACAACTTCTTGGTCACAATCGCCACTTTCAGACTTCCTCTTACATACTCATTTCTTATTCTATCCATTCGCGTAACACCACACTTTCCCCACAGCATTCTCATCTCAGCTGCATGCAACTGCGTTTCATTTATACTTTTCGTGGCCCAACATTCTGATCCATACAAGATTTAATGAAAAAAATAACACATGCAACGAGTTCGCAAGGGTAACCGTATCATCTGTTTAGCCTTTTCCCCACTTTGTTAGGGTGGACTTCAAATCTAACCGGATGCAGCTGAATACCACAGTTTTACATGAAGCGACTGCTTATCTGACCTCACGATACTCCTTCGGAAGACTGGCTCAGACTGTCGGGTATCAGACCACTCGTAACGACTGTCAAAGATCAGCATCAACAAATGGCAGCCGGGACCAAAAGCTTAACGAGCTTTTCTAGACACGTAAGAGTGTCGATATGTTACGAACGGTCACCCATCCACGGACCGATCTCGGCAAGCGTAACTTAACCTTCGATCAACCCATTCGGGTGTTTTTATTTATTTTGACAACATGGTAAAAATAATATTCTTTTTTATTTCCAGACTGAAATAATAAACGAATCTCTAATAAAACCCGATATATCACTGAAATATGCATTATTAGACACACTAGACTTCGATATAAATGACCCACCAATAAACAAAGATGATTTAATGTCATTCTTCGGACGAGAACACGGTCAGAAACTTATCCAAGACGAGAATACCACTTTTAGAGATGAGCACAGCAGTCCGTTTCTGTACCAGACGAAAAGCCAGTTGAATCTATGTATCTTAAGCGACTGTAGAACTCAGAAAGAAGTAAAACCTACTTCTCCACCACCGATAATGTCCGAGCTAGCATTGTCTCACTCAAAAGTGGTCTCCGAGTTAAAAAATGCTTTGAAATCTCATGACGTCTTACGTAACTCATACAAAGAGAGTCCGAATAGAGAGGTGACCTCTCCAGGATTCATCAGCAAGTTTATAGGAAATTTTAAGAGCAAAGATGAGGAGAGAGAGTGTTTGGTCTCGCTTGGTCCTCAAACCCAGATTGTAGCTTCGTCAGAGAACTTCTTTAGAACGAATTTCAAGAGTCCACAAGCGGAGAGTAAATACGAAAAGGATTATAGGAGCAGTGTTGTCAAGTCGAGTAGTGGTGAGTAATTTTTTTTTTGCATTTTTTATTGTTCTATACAGAAATTCCCGCTTTGTCGTGATGACAGATAATCGTGTAGTTTTAAGTGTTGTGGCTTATATTATAATTATATATTTAAATGAAGGTGATCCCATATAGGACGACAAGTTTAACTGTCGTCTACGACTTTTTTTGCGGTGACGACAGTGTTGAGTTGGAGTTGAGATATTGTCCATATGTTATAATGGGAACAGAGAGAGACGATAGACCGACGATAAATTAACCGTTACGACACATTGGGAACGCGTCAGTCTGACACCCACTGCTTCATTATTTCTGGAACTACTAATGATTATCTTCTTGAAATTTGGAATAGTTATTAACACTTTTAGTGCCCAGCACCCGGCTCCCGGGCCGAAAAAGAGTTTGTACATGTCCCAGAACTCAAAACTTCCCGAGTCGTACATGTAAAAAGCTATATATGAGATGTGAACATGCCCATCACCCCCTACCATGTACCTACGCATTATGTAATTTGCCAAACATTATGACGTACAAGTTGAATCGTATTTTTGAACTGGGCAGCGAAAGGGTTAATAATGTTTGTGCACTTATTTTTATACTGGTCGTCCCGCGATCTTCTACGGGGTTTAGTAGCAAAATAATTACGTAATACTTTTTACGGTTATGTACTCTATATGTGATATGCGAACGCCCGTTCAAGTGAAAGGACGCGTACGCATTTCATAAAAAAAACTGGTGTTTTCTATGGACGAAAGCTGAATTGAGCTGAATAAGTGAATTTAATCCGTAAGCCTGTGCTAGATAAACGGTTTTTATTTTTTACGCTACTTGAATTATACAACTTCTATTCTTATATTCAACAAGCAATTACAGGCTCCGTGTAAATCGGTTTATACGGATTATGTGCACATTTTATACATGAGAACGCGCTATAGTCATTTTAAGCACCCACTTGGTATATTTAGTTATTGCGTAAGCTGCATGAGCTACGGTTTCCATACTAAAATCCATACTATATCTATATAAAGGAAAAAAAAATTGTCTGTCTGTCTGTATGTTTGGTCCGGCTTATCTCCGATACTGTTAGACCGGTTTTGACGGGAGTAATACTGGCTGATAGCTGATACTATGAAGAGTAACTTTTATTATAGTAAAGTAATTTGGCTACCGTGCAAAAATATTAAAACCCATGAAATATTGGCAAATTCCACGTAGAAGAAGTCGCGGGCACAGTTAGTCAATAAATACAATTTTGTCTGTCTGCATGTTCCGGCCATAATCTCCGATACTGATAGACCAGTATTGACGGGACTAATACTGGCTGATAGCTGATACTATGAGTAGTATCTTAGATTACTTTCATTTAAGAAAAATAATTCGGCTAAAATTGTCATGGTATGGGCAAGTGATGCGATGGAATGAGGACCTTGTTGCAAGGAAAGTTTTGAGTGAGAATGTGCAGGGTTACAAGAGTAGAGGGAGACCAAAGAAAAGATGGATGGGTTGTGTGAAAGATTATATGGCTAGAAAGGAGGTGCTTTTTGTGATGACGGCTGATGAAATGAATTAGAATAAGGCGAGCAGGATGATGATGAACATGGCTAGAATATAACTGAATAGAATACTCTTTATTGTACACCATGAAAACTTAGAAATAATGACTTAAAGAGCTACATACGGTGTTACAACGGGCGGCCTTCTCGTTAAAAGCGACTCTTTCAGACAACCTTTGAATGGACTTGATAGAGAAGGAAAAAAGATTTGTGGGTAGTTCCTGGTGTAGAGCAAAAGGACAAAATCCTATCCTAATAAGAAAGTGGTGGTAGCATAACCACCATAGAATAGGGTTTTGTCGATAGAAAAATAGACAAAATGACAGATTGTTGAAATATTTCTATCGTCCTAAGCATGGCGATGTTAAAACTAAAGAAAAGAAAGTTTTTATCCTCTACAGTGTACAGGGCGCCTCGTGCTCGGGTAGAAGAGATGTCAAGTTGGAAAGAAAGAACGTTGTCTATTCTTGGTAGATTAGATATAGAATTGGTCATGCTAAGCGTGCAGGCCAGGTCGGAGGATCCTCCCGTTCCAATGGTGGTACTTTCACGGTACGGTTGGCCCAGTGTCTGAGCGATTGACTGCTACGCCACGTGTCGTGGGTTCGATTCCCGTACGGGGAAAATATATGTATGGCCTACAGGTAGTTCTACCGGGTCTGGCCGTGAATATGAGTTTAAATGTTTGTAAACGCACCCACGACACAGGAGAAATTCCTAGTGTGTGGCAACGTCTTTAAAAGAAAATCTTCAACATAAATAATATTACCTACCTAGTGTGACTTTACTGTGATATACGCAGACGGAGTCGCGAGTGTCTGCTAGTAGTTTACAATTCATTCTTATCACGTAGTATTAAATATTAATGAAGGAAACGCTTGATACAAGCTTGGAATTATTAGTTATCAGCAGTTACCCGCTACCTAGTCTGGGTATATATCTTTATATGTTACTAGAAGTATATCACCCGTTATGTTGGAGGCCAGCCTAATGCCAAGACACAAATCCAGAGTCTGTGTACTGACACAGACTCTGGATTTGTCTACTGAGACAAGTCCGCCACGCTATTCCCAAACCACTGCAACTCCTGAAAGCCAGAATCAACAGTGGTGACCACCAGAAATGCGTCGAGACAATGAAGCCCGACGAGTCCCGGAGAAACGATTCAAGTTTCTCCGGGTCCGTCTCTGTCTCTGTGTTTTCCAGACTCCGGGCTGCTATTGAGAAACTTCGTCCCACAGTATAGCGCAAATTAAAAATGTATTACATGCTCCGACTTGAAAAGCCAATCCTAAACATAACCTACCTTCTGGAACAATCTCATGGGTGCCGATAGATTTATTTTAGGGGTGCGCCTTCAGCAGAGCTAAGCAAGCGAAAGTATTTGCATCTAGGTCAAGAGATCTAACTTTGTTCATTTATAGAGATAAGCTTAGCAATCAAATTAATGTAGGATTCAAGAGTAAAAAAATAAATAAAGTATGTAATTAAAAAATAAAAGTTTATTCGGAACAAAATCACAACTACTCACACAGACATAAACAGACTAAGTAAAACTACGGTAACTGGAAAAGTATAAACTGTAGCGCAGCTAACAACGCCCTTCTCCAGATACAGAATGGAAAGATGTTCCGTGCAAAAAAGTGCTTAGTAGGAATTAAAGTTAATGTTGATTTAATAGTTAGTAATAAAAACAAAAGATGAAAAATTAAGAAAATAAACAGTACAGGACTTGGGATGTATTTTGACGTTGAGCTAAAGTGGTGAGTGTGGGCTGTTTTGTTGTGTTAATGAAGACTTAGGGCGCTTGTATACGTCCGTTTTTTTCACCGGACAACGGACCGTTTTTTTCGCCGGATACGCGGTGGTGTATGGTTTATAATGAATGTGTGTAAATGCACCGGATGCCGAACCGGTGTCCAGCACATACAAATGTGAAAGACACGGTCCGTTGTCCGGTGAAAAAAACGGACGTCTACAAGCGGCCTTAAGTGGCGCAGCGGGTGAAGGTCCGCCTGCGACGCAGGAGGTTGCGGGTTCGTTGCCCGCCTTGGGACAAATATTTATACGATCGACAAATATTTGTTCTCTTCTCTGTTAACACATTGACTTATTCGGTTAGGTTTCAAGCCAGGGGGGTGAAGGAGCAACCCCTTGCTCCCGGACGGATGGACAATCGGGTAAAAAACCAAAAGAGTATGTTGAATCGGCCCAGCACCTATCGGCTACATTACAATGCAAACACAATGAATGATAATAATAAACATTTAATTAGTATCGGAAGTTCGTGTCCTATATCATACAAATAGTCTGAGTCAACCATGCCATTGTCATACAATAGGCTTGTAGAACAAAAACCGGCCAAGGGCGAGTCGGACTCGCGAACAAAGGGTTCTGTACCATCGTACAATATTAAAAAAAAACAAACATGTTTCTGGCATAGTAAAAAAAAATATTAATCACTTACATACATATACACACCCCTTTTCCCCATGGGGGATGACAGAAATTACAGAACGCCATCTGATACGATTCTTACATACTTCTTTCGCTTCGTCTACGTTCATACATCTGGTCAAAATATAAAATGAGTAACGAAATACAGAACTAACAAAATAACGAAAATAAATTGCTTACGATATAAACTAAAATCACTATCTATTCAAATAAATAAAATTGAATGTCTCTGAATCTGTTTGTAATGTTAAAATAACTCCTTTTGAGTAAATGCATACGATACCAAAAAAAAACGATACGAAAAGAATACCAAAAAAAAAAACAATTTAAATTTTTTATCTGATGTCTGTTTGTTTGTTTGAAGTAATCTCCGAAACGGTGAGAACGATTTTGACGGGACTCACCGGTAGATATCTAATGAGATAATAACTTAGGCTACTTTTATTTTAGAAAAATAATTAGGGATCCGGATGTGTGAAGGTTGATATGGCTAAGAAGGAGGTGACTTCTGAGATGACGGGAAATAGAGATGTATGGAAGAAGAAGACATGCTGCGCCGACCCCAAATGAAATTGGGATAAGGGCAAGAGGATGATGATGAATTAGGGATCCGCGCATAAAAATGAAAACCCATGTTTTTGTTAAATTCCCGCGACTTTGTTAGAGTATAACAAAGTCGCTGGCACAGGTGGTAATAAATATAAGATGGTGAGTCATTTAATAACATGCCTGTCAGTGCATCGCTATTTCCGCGTTTGGTGTCTGTTTTGTCTCTTAACTAATATTATAATAACCCTTCTTTTAGGCTTCGCCGTAATCGGGTGAAAAGATGAAATACTTGATCGTTTGTATGCTTGTTTGTAATGGATAAACTCAAAAACTGCTAAACAGATTTTAAAATTGAAAAAAAAATGAATAAACCTATAACCCTTTCGATGCCCAGTTCAAAAATACGATTTAACTTGTATGTCATAATGTTGGGCAAATTACATAATGCGTAGGTACATGGTAGGGGGTGATGGGCATGTTCACATCTCATCTATAGCTTTTTACATGTACGACTCGGGAAGCGAGTTCTGGATACATGAACAAACTATTTTTCGAGTTCTGGGCACTAAAAGTGATAAGCTACATTAACAGCGTGTAACATAGGCTATGTTTTATTTTCTGAACTATTCTTTAAAGGGGTTGGGGATATGTTAAGTTACGAAGGGAACAGTACAAGATCCACCCGGTAGAAGCGCGCTGCCGTTGGTCCAGGCGGTCCTTTGCAGATCTTTGACTGTCGTTACGTGTACGAGAAGCCCGAAAGTCTGACAACCAGTCTTACCAAGGGGTATCGTGTTGCCCAGTAAATGGTTTGTGGAGGTCAGATAGGCAGACGCTCCATGTAAAGTGCTGGTGTTCAGCTTCCAGTCTAACCGTATGCAACCGAATATCTAGTTACCTACCAGTATTTTCGACTGTCATTTGTTACGAACGGTCATCCATCCACAGACTGACCTCGGCAAGCGTAGCTAAACCTTCGAACAACCAATGCAGCTGTTTTTATTACAATAAGCATTCTAAATTTCCAGATATATCTGAAGAGAACCGTGGTCTCCTGTCTTCAAGTCAAGCGTCTTCAGGGACGGACTTCCAGTCTACGGAGACTTTGACCGACTCTGTGCCGAAGACCGGCTACGACTTCCTTGATAACTGGTAATTTTAAGCCTCTAGATTAAGTAACCATTTTTGTTTCATTGTATTTCATTAGTATAATGGGTGGAAAGGCGCACAAATAACAGAAAACGTCAATAATTTGTACTAAGATTGAAACAGCGCATTTGTTCATGTGATCATTGATAGTCGTTACGGGTCCAGAAGCCAGAAAGTCTGACAACCAATCTTACCAAGGAGTATCGTGTTGCCTAGAACCTGGGTTGTGGAGGTCAGATAGGCAGTCGCTCCATGTAAAATACTGGTATTCAGCTGCATATGGTTAGAATGGAAGCCGACCTCATCATAGTTGGGATAAGGCTAGGCATATGATGATCGAAACAGCGCCTCTACATTACGTACGTGAAACTATTTTTATTTAACTAATTACTGGGGAATTTAACGTTTTCTGATGATAAACTTCTCAAAAGAAATTCATCCTACTACCAACAGCATGAGTTCAGTACATGATTTTCGTGTTCTTCACTTTAAAAAAAAAAATGTTGCCCCACACCAGGAATTTCTCCTGTGTCGTGGGTGCATTTACAAACATTTAAGGGTCTCATACGTACCAACCACGACGCATGCAAAGCCTTAAAAGTCTGACAACCAATCTTACCAAGGAGTATCGTGTTGCCCAGTTGTTAGGTTTTGGTGGTCAGATAGGCAGTCTCTCCATGTAAAATACTGGTATTCAGCTGCATACGGTTAGAATGGAAGCCGACCCCAACATAGTTGGGAAAAGGCTAGGCAGATGATACGTCGAACCCACGACACGTCGCAGCAGTCGATCGCTAAACCATTGCGCCAACTGTGCTGTCCAGAATGCCGTTGAAATTTTTGTTGGCTTTTCCGATTTTTGACTTTTTTTGTTTTTTCATATTTTATGATATTTTCCATTTCAAAATTAAAATAACGTGGGGTCTCCAGAATCATGTACTGTACCGATGGTATCAGGTTGTGTCGATGCTCCTTCCACCCTCTATCATTAAAATTAAAATATGTAAGTGTAGTCCATTCAAATTCTTGTTTCCATATGATGTTACTGCCACTGAAACAAATATCAATTTTGTGCTAGTGTAAATTAATTTGATTTTAGAATGATTGGTATCGAATGGGGTGAATATACAAAGCTTAGTAGGGGATATTCACGTAAGTAAATAATCACAGGGCATCGTAAAATTCATCCGCATCGCTATCAACGGGAAAAGTGCCCAGGAGGCTGGCAGCATTGCCACGTTGAATGGCATAATTAATAATTGTATCATTTTAAAGAAATAAATGTATAAAGATGACTGACGTAAGTAAAACATTAAAAATTAAAAATACATTTTTTTTCTCTTCCACAAACAAATGCAAAGAAAATCTTGTTACTTAAAAATATTAATAATTATTTATTTGTGGGAGACTGGTGCCTGAAATAAGCCGGAGCCTGTATTATAGGACACCAGGAATCGATTAATTATTAAAAAGAAGGACTATTGTTATTGTTGTCTATGTCAGTAAAAAATAATATTGAAAACATAACACTCCTCACCTGTATTCCCTAAGGAAAGATTTAATGTAATAAGGGATGGGGTGTAAGGTATATAATTAGGTGTTTGACGACCAATGTGACGCGGCGGGCGAAGGTCCGCCTGCGACGCAGGAGGTTGCGGGCTCGATTCACGCCTTGGGACAAATGTTTGTGCGATCTAAGATTTGTTCTGGGTGTTCTGGGTATTTGCTATGTATATTTAAAAATATGACATGTCATGTATTGTATTAAGTATATCAGTCATGTAGTACCCATAACACAAGCTCTGCTTAGCTGGGGGTTAGATGATGCTGTATGTATTGTCCAGCATTATTTATTACTTATTTAATATTGAATTAACGTGAAAATCCCTATAAACTTTTCTATCGATTCACCCTGCGTTTCTACTCACCCCGTTCTACCGGTACCATTGAAAAAATCTCAAACTAAACCTTATGTGTCGGGTTTTAAAGTTATTTTTCCAATGACACGTATATGTTTACATTTTTGGAGACGAAATTGCGGACTAATACACTCTCTATAGACTTAACCTACTTTTCATAAGACTCCACGAAGTAGCAGATGACTCTTGCGCATATTCAGAGTTGGTTTATGATTAGTCACGGTGTTGTATGTAATTTTCTAAGAAATGTGTAATACTGGTATTCAGCTGCATCCGGTTAGACTGGAAGCCGACCCCAAGATTGTTGGGAAAAGGCTAGGCAGATACGTTTTTCTAAGAACTGTTATATAAAGGTTTGTGTGAGTCAACATGTATATTACTACTTCTATTTAAACTTTGATTAGAGCGAAGAATTTTGTTTAGTCATTTGCCTACATATGTTCACGCTTGTTTCACATGGGGTAGGTAGATTTTCAAATAGTAGCAACCCGGAGTTTAAATGTCTGTGTCTAGTTGATGGCAATAGGCTCACCCCCTATTACATGGGACTTAAAAATATAACTGGTGAAATGTGGGGGAACTGTATGTATACCTCTACCCGACCCTTCGGGCAACACAGGCGTGATGTTATAAATCTAAAATCGCAAGTGGGTTCGTATATTATCACCTTTAGATTAAAACTTTACTCCATCTCTTTCTAATTGTATCTGCTAGAAAGAGATAACAATGTTTGAGAATAAAACAATGATGCTAAGCTTTTACATTTTTAGTATTATAACTTGCCAAATAGTTGTGTTCCTTGTTTTCGTAGGAATCTCGTCGTAATAGACTGTTTTTAGGTTATTTTTAAACGATTGGAATACTCATAATTATTATGTAATAATTTACTATGTTTTTGGACTACATTTTCAGGTGCTTTTGGTTAAATATTTTTGATGTGTAACATCTTTCCTCTCGCTTTCCTGCAATCTGTGGGAGTGATTTCGTGAAAAGGGACAGAAGTGTGTAACAAGAAGCCTGGGAAGCGCGCGTTATTTGATTTGACTAATGAGCGCACGCGGATTTGTAACATCTGACATCTCACCTTGGTAATAAAAGCAACATTAACATTATATCCTGAAAAATTTACTCAGGGTAAATGATTTTACGTAACCGCGTGCGCTCATTGGTCAAATCAAATAGCGCGCGCTTCTTGACTTCCCTTTACACAATCCCGTCTCGAAAACCGTCCCGAAATCACTCCCACAGTTTGCAGGAAAGCGAGAGGAAAGATTTTACACATCAAAACAAATTTGTTTAAAAATTATAAAAGTCTGAATTAATTTTTATTACTGTTTGCGATCAAGTCACTGCGCAGAATTAACTATTTAGTGAATAGAAGAATAAATGTATTGAAATGTTTTGTCTTAAGTATATCAAAATTATTATTACATTGTGTGCTAAAATTATTTAATAAGCTTTCAGATAACGAAGATTAGACTATGTTCTCTCAGGCTTGTGCTGCATTTAATATACTTTTATGTAATTTATTTAGTTATTAAGATAAGAATAATGGCGCCGTTTCCCTTGTACAGAGGCCAGCACATCAAGCTACCCCAATTTGTCATCTTTATTACAAAGAATAAGGTTTATATTCAATTGGGAAAATTTGACGGTTTGGGATAGCTTGATGTGCTGGCGTCAGTACATAGATTAAACTTGAATCAGATAATTCTCTAACATAGATTTTATACCTACATGTAGCATTATTTGTTGGTGTTTACCTTATAACTTAACTAAAAAAATACAATTATGTACAGAGGCCAGCACGTCAAGTTACCCCAATGTGTCAAATTTCTTTGATAGTTTTTTAACTTTAGAGCAAAAGAAATAAGGTTCGTGTTCAATTGGAAAATCTGACAGTTTGGGGTAGCTTGTTGTGCTGGCGTCTATGAAAAGAAGAAAAAAACATACGGCATCGAAAAATTTTATCCACATCGCTGTCAACGGAAAAACTGCCCAAAAGGCTGGCAGCATTGCCACGTTGAATGGTAATGCTGATTCTTCGGCCAAAAAAAGGTCACGTGAGGAGTCGACCAAACGCTTTGCAATGTCCCGAAGACTTAGACAATTAAAATCTGTCTTTCTGACAGACAACTCGAGAAAAGGACGGTAATAGATGCAAACTAAGTTAAACGTCAAATTACTCTATGCCTTGAACTTCTCCGTGTTTTTGGTCGATGCGATCTGAAATGTGAACTATGTATGTACGGAAGCTTTAATTCCACTAAAATTGCTAAACAGCTCTCATGTCTGTCCGTCCCTTTCTTGTTTTATAAGAAAGAGAAAGATGGAGTAAGGCCTAATTTAGTTCAGCTTGTCAGCAAGGGTATCGGCACTAATGTATAATCTATGTACCCAAATATAAGTTTTAAATTATTTTTTTGTTTTATTCATCATCAGGCTATTATATACTAGTCCACTGCTGGACATAGCCCTCTCCTAATGAGCTAAATTTGTTTTATTGCTTAATACTATTTACTCGTGGCATAATGAAAACAGCCGCACAGGGCAATCTAAGGTTAAGCTACGCTTGCCGAGGTCAGTCTGTGGATGGGTGACCGTTCGTAACATATCGAGACACCTCCGTGCCTCGGAAAGTATGTTGTCGTTGTTCCCGGCCGTCATCTCTAGATGTTTGACAGTCGTTAGGGGTAGTCAGAAGCCCAAAAATCTGTCAACCATTCTTACCAATGAGTATAGTGTTGCCCACTAACTGGGCTGTGGAGGTCAGACAGGCAGTCGCTCCATGTAAAATACTGGTATTCAGCTGCATCTGGTTACACTGAAAGCCAACCCGAACATAGTTGGGAAAAGGCTCAACAGATGTTTTGTAATTCCTGGCTTCAACTATCCTCTCCACTGTGAACCTCCCCAAAATCTTTGACCGACTGCGCCTGATCACAATCCCTCTTCCTTTACACTCGTAACCCTCCACACTCATATAATTATCGACAAGTAACTTGGCAAGAGTCGTTAGATGCGCACAAGTCGTTTTTTAGGTCTCTTTGGTAGTCAAGCGGGACGCTGGGTATGAGGTAGCGTCAATCCGAGCGCGCGATTGGTGCAACAGTCGACTGTTGCCTCCCGAACTCCCGATTACACTTGCGTGCACGAAAATTGTACCCTTTGTTTTTGTTGTGTTTATGTTAGAGTTATTGTTATTGTTTTTAAATTTAGTTTTTGTTACGAGTTGATATTATTGTTGTTGTTTTAAATAAAAAAATTAAGGCGATAAAAGGTATGCCTTTTTTCGCATACTTTCCTCGTATGCATATTATTTATAACTCCCAATAAACTTTACGAATTCCACTCCCTTCTTCAACTTTCTTCTAATCAGATATTATTAAATATAAATGATGGCAATAACCATAAAATAATGACGATCAATAAAAGTCACCACTTTTTTGTTCCACTAAGTGCACGATGCGCGAACTTACCCCCACTACGCCAAAACCTTGCCAACTTACGTGCTGGTGACTATACTCAAAACTCCAAGTGTTGCTACAGTACACAGTAAATAACAAGAGCTTCGACTAGAATAATATTCAGATAAGCCCTTTATTCAAGTAAAACATTTTAAACTTAAATTATACAAAAAACAAAAACAATTTTGACTGAAAAATCTTCTAGCTTGGTTTTCATTCACCTTCAAGATCAATGTAATAATAATCCTGTATATAGTAGTTTACTATAGAACCCGAGTTTTTTCCCGATTTCCGACGCCAGCACATCAGGCTATCACAAACTGACAAATTTTCGCAATTAAATATGAACCTTATTCTTTTGTAACAAAGTTAAAAGTAAAAAAAACATCAAATAAACTTGACGGATTGGGGTAGCCTGATGTGCTGGCGTCTGTACGTGTTATAAAACTAGGATACTATAGTAATCTTCACATGGACAAATAAGGGACCTCGCACACAACGCTACCCACTACTCAGACCTAGACAAAGTTATTTTCTGTACCGTAAATCGCCAGACGCTAACGTCAAAATATATGACAATGACATTACAAATGTGGGAAGGAGTCACGTGACATAACTAAAGCTAATGTCAACTCCATACAATTTGCCTCTTTCCGTTGGCTTTAACGCATACAGAAAAGGGATCTTGTCTAGGCTCCCAGCACGCGTAGCAAGACCACCCTAGAAAAGGGTTTTGTCGACGGAAGAATAGACAACATGACAGATTGTTGAAAGATTTCAACCGTCCTAAGCGTGGCGATGTTAAAACTGAAGAGAAGAAAGCTTTCTATTCTCTACAGTGTACGGGGCGCCCCGTGCTCGGGTAGAAGAGATGTCAAGTTGGAAAGAAAGAACGTTGTCTATTCTTAGTAGAATAGATATAGAATTGGTCATGCAACGCGTACTGGGCAGGTCGAAGGATCGTCCCGTTCCAATATTGGTACTTTGACGGTACGGTTGGCCCAGTGCCTGAGCGATTGACTGCTACGCCACGTGTCTTGGGTTCGATGTTTTTGGTTGAATAGATATAGAATTGGTCATACTACGGGTGCAGGACGAACGACGTCCACGTCTTGGTCGAAGTAGCAGTGACCACGACCAGCCCTGGTCGAGACCACGCAGTGTGCAAGGTTTCTAAGCCAATTCGAATCTTAGAATGTGGTGATTATCATGCCATTTTCCACTTTAGCAGCTGCTTCCTTGCCTTGGAGCATCTCAATCAACGCCAGGCCAAACCAGTAGGCAGTTCCAGGGCCCTGGAAAGATGAGAAATGAATTAATTTTTGAGTGAGGATACGAATCGGGAAGATTAATCTACAGGGTGGAAGGTACATAGACGCACGAACTGATAGCATGAGTTCAGTACATCACTAACTGATGACCCCCTCACCGATACGCAATCAGGTACGCTTGCCGAGGTTATCCTGTGTATGGGTGACCTTTCAGTACATATCATGACTCCTCCGTGCCTTGGAAAGACGTGAAGCCGTTGGTCCCAGCTCAGCAGGATCTTTTTTGACAAGCGTTATGGGTAGCCAGAAACCCAAACTTGCCCAAGTTGTCAGACTTTTGGGCTTCTGTCATTTGTACATCTTTTACGGTTGTTACGGGAAGTCAGGAGGCCGAAAGTCTGACAACCAGTCTTACAATGATGAGATAGATGCTGTTCTGATACTAACCCTGCTGGTCACCACATGCCCATCCACCACCACCCTATTTCCCTCCACATAGACATATTGATCTGCGGGTATCTGGTTCTTGGTTGTGGGGTAAGATGTGACTTTCTTGTTCAGAGCCACACCGTGGGCCACGAAAACAGTAGGAGCTGAAATAACAAAAAAAAAACAAATATTAATTAAATACTGGATCGTTGGTGAAGTGGTCGCAAGCGCTACTACTGAGCTTGGGATCCTGGGTTCGATTCCCAGGTCAGACGAAGTGTTATTAGGTTTCTCCATCTTGAATTTCTGAGCAGCAGTCCGGAGTCTGGATTTGTGATCCATTGGTAGGCCCTATTACATGGGACTTAAACATAACTGGCGAAATGTGGGTGTAATATAGGTACACTTCTGCCTAACTCTTCGGGGTTACAGACGTGATGTTATGTCCTCCTGCCCTTATCCCAATTTACTTGGAGTCGGCGCAGCATGTCTTCTTCCAAACACCTCTATTTGCCGTCATCTCAGTAGTCACCTCGTTCCTAGCCATAACATCTTTCTCACAATCCATCCACCGTCATCTTCCTCTACTCTTGTTATATGAAAAACGTATAGATCATTCTATTCTAAACTAATATAATAAAGCTGATAGCCATTTCGGTTTATTGATTAGTGAAGGTGGGAAATTGCGCGCACGCTTACACTCTGGACAGGTTCAAAAGTGTAATTTGTTCTGCCTGCAGACAGGTGATTGGAATATAGAAGATTACCTGCACAAATGGCAGCGAGGATCTTATTACTCTTGTCTTGCTTCTTCAGAATTTCTCCCACCACCGCTGACTTGGAGAGGCGATCGGCACCTTCTAGACCTCCGGGCAGGATCACCTGTGGTATAAACCAAAATTGACTTAAGACAGTCCTCCAAAACGCCCGACCTTCACTACTTTCTTGTGTTTTTGCTGGAAATAAGTGGCGTAATAATCTCCCCAGCAACACATCTGTCTGATAAAATAAAAAAAAAACTTGCAATTGGATGAACGAGCATAACCTCGAGATAAACTACTCCAAAACAAAATTAATAACTTTTCACCCTTACCAAAAAACTCCTTTAACTTTAGATTTTACGTTCAATGGCTCAAAATTAGAAACTGTTAACGAATTTACATTACTCGGACTAGTTATAGACACACACGTAAACTGGAAATCACACATACAGAAAACTCACTCAAAGATTTCTAAATTCTCATACGCCCTCCGTGAAATAAAAAAGACCACCAATTTTCAGACAGCCCTCACCACCTACTATGCTTATGCCTATGCATGGCTTAGCTATGGTGTCACTCTTTGGGGAAACAGTACAGATGCACAAATACTGTTCACGCTGCAAAAGAAATTGGTCAGAATCCTGGTAAACATTGAGCAAACCGATAGTTGTAAACCTTTCTTTCAAAAACACAATATTTTAACCCTTCCGTGTATATATATCTTAGAAACATGCAAATTTGTGCGAAAACATCACGAGTTCTACTCAAAACGTGAAGACATCCAGTCGCGCTATCTACTCAGACACCGATCTAGGCTAAACATACCAAGTTCTCGACTAAAAATGCACTCAAAAAGTCCCTATGTAATGTCCATTAAAGTATATAATAAACTACCCGGATCAATAAAAAACGAAGAAAAAACTCACACATTTCTAAAAAAACTAAGAAATTTTTTGTTAAAGAAAACCTACTACTCATTAAATAAATATTTAAGTGATATACATATCAAGTCATAATTTTAGTAGTCGAAATTAAATATTTATATTATATTTATTAATTATTACAAGAGAATAGATACCTATTTATATTCTATATTATAAATACCTACTATTAGTTTATCTTAGAAATTACCTACCTACTGTATAATAATTATAATTTACAAGTGCTTCCTCTCTCCTAACTCACTTATTTGCTGTGCCCGACAGGGTCCATGTGATCTAATTTTAAGTTTTACCACCTAAGTACTACATGTGGAATGCAATAAAGTATTGAGTATTGAGTATTGAAAATACAAGTACTTGAAATATGTGGAAGGTACATCAACGCACAACCTCGTATACTGGCACGGATCTTGAGCGCTGGAAGCAGAAGTGGGGCTAAGTTCGCGCATAGAGACTTTACACAAAAACTAGGTCTGCAACACATGTTCCTAAACCAACCTGAACACTAATTTAGGTAAAACGGCTGATAATTAGTGTAAAAGGTCAGCGCTCAAGATCCGTGCCGGCAACCATGAGTTCAGTACATTAAACTTTTTTTTCTTGTTCTGAGGTGCATTATCCTCATAGATGTCCTCCGCCCTGGCGGGGCAGAGGGAGAGACACCACCCCTCTCCGAAAACCACCCCAGTGTTCCCATCCACGATTCAGTACATGATAATGGGCCAAGTTCCAAGTTCATACATTACAAGTTACCCAGCACCAGCCAGGCTCTATATACTTACAGCATCATATTCTGGGTAAGCAGCAAGAGCATCATCCAAAGACTTATCAGGGACTAGGGTTATATCTCTTGAGCACAGCACAGGTTGGGCACCGTCCAACCCAGCCAGTATTACTGTCACCTGGAATATAACAGAAAAAAGGTAAAGTGGTGGTAGTGTAGTGATGTGTTGTGTGTTTGACGACACGGTTGGCGCAGTGGCAGAGCAATCGACTGCTGCGCCATGTGTCGTGGGTTCGATTCCCGCACGGAACAAATATCTGGCTGTTTGTGTATGTGAGTTTAAATGTTTGTAGACGCACCCAAGATACAGGAGAAATTCCTAGTGGGGCAATGTTTAAAAAAAAATGCGTTCAGGAACCCAGGTTTTTGGGTCTGCCGTGGCGGTGCAGCGCGTCTGCCATGTTTGCTGAAGAGTGCACCGATGGTTATCACACCAACATGAGCAAAAAAGCAGCTTCTCTACTAACCTATATACAGGGTAGCAACAACGGCATTCTGAACGCAATAGCTGTATGTTCACCCATTCAAAATTGGTGTGTCAAGTCTAGTGAGGGTTAGCCGAGTCATGCCAAGTAAATTTGTATAAATGTGTATTATGTTAAGTTTTCTATGGGTCTATGTCACCCTAAATATAGTTTTATATTATTATGAAGTTTCTTTGAGTGTTCACGATACTCACTCCTGCTCTCCTGAGCATATCCACGGTGATGACGGTCTCCATCTCCTCCGCACCCTTCGCCAGGATTACTAATGCAGTCTTAGACATTTCTGTTTTATTGCAATACCTGAAACAATGTGGTAGAACACACATCACACATCATCAGGCTATATTAGTCCACTGCTGGACATAGCCCTCTCCTAATGAGCGCCATAGGTACAACATGGTCATATTATGATGAAGTACTTGGATGACCGAGCTTAGCTTGAATAAAACGACGTTTTCTAAAAATGAAACCTAGCTAGATTGATTTATCACCCCCGAAACCCTGTGCATACTAAATTTCATGAAAATTGTTGGAGCCTTTTGCGAGATTCAGTTTATACATATGTACATTTATACAAGAATTGCTTGTTTAAAGGTATAGGATAGAAATGATATTTATTTCATAAATAATTTCAATAAATTAGATTAGGTTAGCGTTTCCCTATCTGACTACTCTTAGAAGAAACACCGAAACAAACTCAGAAGTCAGTATCTTAAGTCCAGACGTTATCTTGTCCAGACCATGTGAGGATTTAGCAGATTAGTAACTGAGATGGTCTATTGTCAGTAGAGCCACATAGATATGACTGGACCTGTCCAGTCAGTGCATGGCGTCCTCGATTATTTTAATAAATATTGCCCTTTAATAATAGAGGGTACTTTGTTAGATTGACTTGATAATATGGAAGTCATTGCTATAAAAGTGCAAGTCATCCCTAAATAAAAGAGCGGAGCGTTTTGAGCATGTACGCCCCGGCCCGGACTGCTGAAACTCATGCGACACCACTGGTTAGGTTCTTGAAGTAGGAAAATGAACGTAGATCAGTAGATTCCCATCGTATTTAAAGTAAGTAGGTACTAATTTCATAAATTTACTTCACGTACTAAGTAGAAACTCAAATTAATACACAAACCGGGAAAAAACTAGTAAAAAATATAACTTCAAGTACAGGAAAAAACTTTTTAAATAGGTAGTTATTCAATTACTGATAAGATTTCAGCCAAACAATCGAATTTCCTGCTAAATATACCGACGTAAGATCTCCAAAAACAGGATTTACTGCGGTTTACAGTGTTATTTTGAATTTGTAGGTTTGGTTTAAGTTTTGGGTCTACCGGAACAAACCGGTTGTGACATAATATAATCTTAGTAATACATAAATATGAATATGTATAATGCTTACGTGCGTTGTACACTTTTTAAGGTTTTAACCAAATTCTGATTGTATTTCGAGTGTAAATGAAACTTCAAAAATATTCTTGAGAAAACCATCAAGTAAAGCTGACAGCTCTTTTTTTTCTAAAGGTCAAGGTCAAATAAAATAAACATTTTTATCACCACACCGGTTGCATGAGATTACACCACAGAGATTGACGCCAAAAAAATGATGTTACTGCAAATTACATAATGGCCTTCAATTCAAAATCTTCGTGTGCTTATTTCAAAATATATACATAATTCTTATTTGGCGTCCTGTGGTGCCTTATTTGTTCATTTTATTGTCTTTTTCAGTCGGCGAAATAAATGAAATTTGGATTTCTGAACGTGAAACATAAAAAAAGCTTGTCTTCTTTGGTCTATGGAAAGTTACAGTGTTACCAAACAATAAAAAATGCTCATATCTAGGGAACAAATAATGAAAAATAGTTTATCATGTACCATGGCTCCTGTGGACTGTGCATAATCCATAGTAATGAAGGTGTAGGTTAATTAAAACCAATGTTTCAATATTATTAAAATAATACACACTAAAGCTGTAGCTTTAGTATGTATTATGCATTAGTGTTAACACTAACGCAATAAATGTAATATTATTACAACATAACATGTGTTCTACATTATACCTAAACAACTGGATATGATCTTCAGTTTATATTATGTGAATGCACAACAAACTAAATGTGATGATCCATACAAAACACATCGTTTATTGCCCTTGACTACAAGTTCACAAAAAAATTGCCACAAGTAAAATGTAACAAATAGTTTTTCTTTTACTAATTGAAACAACCATAATTCATGGGAGTACTGTTTTGTGAAGAACGTTTACAAATATTCTATTCTTTTCATCAAATAATCCGTAGAAAAAGTGGGTAAATTGTACTTGCCAAGTGTATCCCCGACAGATGTTCGTTGACGGCAATTCTACTTGTCTATACACAGCTTCCTTTCTTTCGTTGATCAGACAATCTGAAAGGAAACGAGAAATTCTTTTTTACACGTTTATTTCTATTATTCCTCATACATTTAAACTTCAAAATTATGTGATTAGCAATATTAAGTGTAATTTACGCATTTATAGGTATATTAAGTGTATTTTTTAAGTCATTTAATTCAGTGTTTTTCGATAGGTTAGAAACAGACTATGGTTTGGAACTAAATTACTTAATTGTTTAAACATTTTATGCTTCATATTCGTGTTAAATCATGGATTTTGTGAAAAGGGAAGATCAGAATTTAATCGACGATGAGAACTACAAGTTTTACCTTGAAAGTGTAAGTTATTTGGCGTTTGTTTGTTTTATTTCAAAATTTGATCGTTTTTTACATAAAAAGTGTTGATAGCGTGACTAGAGTTCCGGGATCGGCTCCCGGCTGCCTTATCCTAGTATTTTGCCGCCAATACTTATTTTAATATTCATTGTTTCATTTTCGTAACCCTTTAGGTTTTTATTCAAAAACGAAATGTGGTTTTTTCAAAAAGTAAACAAAATCTAATTTTGAATGTAATTCGTACAATTAAACATATATTTGGTCAAAGTATAGTATCTTTTTGTTTGTTATCAAGACAAGACATCATTCTACATTTTTTTTCCCTCTAAATAATTTGAATTTAAGTAAATCATATACACATTTACACTCTTTTTTATCTCTTCCCTTCCGGAATAATCTTTCCTCTCTAATAACATGATAAAAGATAAAAAAGAGGTTGGTTGACCTTGACCTATATTAAGACAACTTCATTGGTCTAGTGGTCGGAAGTGCTCCTGCTAAGCACTTGGCCCTGGCTTTGATTCCCGGGTCAGGCTAAGTGCTATTGGGGTTTTCCATCTGAAAATTCTCAGTAGCAGCCTGGAGTTCGTATTTGTGCCTGTTTGATGGCAATAGGCTAACCCTTTATTTAATGGCACTAAAATATAACTGTCGAAATGTGGGTGTACTGCAGGCAGGTACAGCTCTGCCCAACCCTTCAGGGAATTCAGGCGTGATGTTATGTCGTTGTTACTAAGGTAGAAGGGACATCTATACACCACCTGATATTTTACTGTTGAAAACTTAAAATAATATAATAAAAAAAACACTACATATAATTTGACGGGACGGTTGGTGTAGTATCTGAGCGATCGGCTGCTGCGCTGTTTGTCGCGGTTTCGATTTCCGCACGGAATAAATATTTGTATGGCCTACAGAGAGTTGTTCCGGGTCTGGCTGTTTTTGTTTGTGAGTTTTAATGTTTGTGAACGCACACAATTCTTAGTGTGGGGCAAAGATTTTTTTTTAAGAAGGAAAAAGAATATTAAGGAAATCCGTATACTCGGGAAGTAAGGGTCAGTTCACACCGAAACACGATGCGACATTGCTCTCACATTTTTATAGAGCAACTCAAATAACTTTATTTACTACACAAAAAAGATACATGCTTCATTATAAGGATTTAGAATACGTTGCACCACGTAGCTCTGCTCCTCGAGACGACTCGTTACCATCGCGTCGCGTCTCGGTGTGAACTGACCCTTAGGCTTGGCCATATTTTCATTAACAAATATTTCATTTTACCTTTCACAGCTACAAAAATCACACCAGCTTGAACCAACGGACTACCAGCACTCACCGTTATCAATGGAACAGCTCCACCAAGCGATGCAATCCTCCATCGTCCACAACTTCCAACTACCACTCTCACCACGACAAATGTCCTCGTTGATGCTTAAAAGCAACCATTTACAAAGAAACCTGAATTTCAACGACATCCCAGCTCACTTACAACGTAACTTGACTTCAGAACTGGATCTTGTACATAACCTGGCAAACGAACTACCTCAAAATTTGAACAGGCATGATGATATGCTCGGGCAGAATCTAAGCAGAAACTTAGATTTATCTCTAGTCCGTTCATTAGGAAATGATTTGGAGTTACAGAATTTGAGTCAGTTAGCACAGAATTTGAATGACAATTTGAATCCGGACTTGAGTAGAATCAACGATCTAAGAACAGATTTACCGCATGATTTAAGCCATGAAATTGATCTATCACATCATTTAAACAGGCCAAACATTGAACAAGAGATTTTGAGTCAAGAGGAAGCTAGAAGAACTCCTATGGTTGTCCAATGTGTGCAGGATGGACATATGTTGGATCAAAACTTGGGCCAAAGGTTGGTCGGGACAAATATGAATGTACATGAAAGATTGGACCAAAATGAACATAGTTTGTTACCAATGCCATTTCATATAAAATCGGAGCAGGAAGACGATGGTTATTTTTATGATAATATTAATCCTGCTATCTCCAATGTTACCAGTTTAAATGGTGAGTACTTTTTTGTTTTTTACTGTACAGACGCCAGCACAAGCTACCCCAACCTATCAAATTTCTTTGATACTTTATTACCAGTGATTGGATAATCGGGCGCTTATATACCCTAACTTCTTCCCACGAAAGAATAATATGGACATTACTTTCTGAAGGATTATAACTAACTTAATGAAATTATTGATTAGGCATGTCGACAATGTTAAAAAGTATTGTATCAATGTTGAAAATTTAGTTTGTCATCTCTTGGATACCATTCTATCAGAATTTTACTCCTTTTATCCTGGGGGCTCCGTACCATGTGACCCGCCCATCGCCATATCGACACGGTTGGCGCAGTGGCTGAGCGATCGACTATTGCGCCACGTGTCGTGGGTTCGATTCCCGCACGGAACAAATATTTATATGGCCTACAGGTAGTTGTTCCTCGTCTGGCTGTTCGTGTATGTGCTTTTAAATGTTTGTAAACGTACTCACGATACAGGAGAAATTCCTAGTGTGGGGCAAAAATAATAATAATATATCATTTGGTCTATCGTAATGAGTCTATGATGTCCATCAATCCCTAACTTTTAAACCAGATAAAAAATCTCTAAAATATCTTATTATGCGGTTTCACTGGTCCACCAGTTATTTTCGACAGACATAATAACCTTTAAGCCACAATTTAACCTTTCAAAAATATTCTAATTATGTATACTTTAAGCTTATTTTCGTGCTGAAACTCGTTTAAAATTTTATACATTATTCCGTTGGATAGAAACCCCATTCAATAGGGTTCCGTACCAAAATGGTTAAATAGAAATCCTTAGGGAGCGACACAGCGTAGTTTTTTAGGAAACACTAATGTTATCGACTAGGAGTAGTTCTAGAAAAATCTTGCACAACATCCATCTGCCATCTGCCAAGCCTTTTCCCCACCTATGTTAGTGTCGGCTTCCAGTCTAACCGAATGTAGCCGCATACCAGTATTTTACATGGAGCAACTGCCTATCTGATCTCCACAACCCGGTACCTGAGTAACACTATCCCTATTGGTACCCCTACGACGACCGTTGTGGCGCGGCGGGCGAAGGTCCGCCTGCGACGCAAGAGGTTGCGGGTTCGATTCCCGCCTTGGGACAAATGTTTGTACGATCTACAAATATTTGTTTCGGGTGTTCTGGGTATTTACTATGTATAATAAAAAAATATCTATCTATGTAATGTATTGTATTAAGTATATCAGTCATCTAGTACCCATAACACAAGCTCTGCTTAGCTTGGGGCTAGATGATGCTGTGTGGATTGTCCAGCATTATTTATTTTATTTTATTTATTTATTTATTGGTAAGACTGGTTGTCAGACTTTCGGGCTTCTGACTACCCGTAACGGTTGTCAAAGATCTACAAATGACAGCCGGGACCAACGGTTTAACGTGCTTTACGAGGCACGGAGGAGTCCCGATATGTTACGAACGGTCACCCATCCACAGAGTGACGGCAAGCGTAGCTTAGCATTAGATCAACCCGTGCGGCTGTTTCTATTTAGCCACGAGCTCCTTTATAAGTTAGTGAGGTAGTTTCGACCAGAAACACAAACAAAAATGATTAAAAAAAAAAAACTCAGTAAACTGAAATCGGGTTTGTTGTTTTTTTACACCTCATCATCCTCCTGCCCTTATCCCAATTTATTTGGGGTCGGCACAGCATATTTTCTACTTCCATACATCTCTACTTGCCGCCATCTCAATAGTCACTTCTTTTCTAGCCATATCATCTTTCACGCAATTCATCCATCTTTTCTTTGGTCTCCCTCTACTCTTGTAACCGTCCACATTCATATTTAAAACTTTCCTCACAGCGTGGTCATAATTCCTTCGCATTACATGCCCAAACCTACACCTAGGGAGATAAATAGCAAATATAGAATTTAAAAGAAATAAAACACGATAATTCCATATGGATACAAAATTTCGTCTATTATTAACACCCAGCTTTACGAAGCATTACGAATGACGCGCGACAATTCACGAAGATCTGTTTTTCGACTTCGTCTGGTGTATGACCGAATCCGCAACACTTAACTGCCAGAAAAAGAGACATAATAGAGAACGTATTGTTTGTCGGTCACTTGGCGTTTAATGTATTGTATTAAGTATATCAGTCATCTAGTACCCATAACACAAGCACTGCTTAGTTTGGGGCTGGATGATGCTGTGTAGATTGTACAGCATTATTTATTTCTTATTTAAAATGTTAATATTTGGCCGTAGACGAAACGAAAGCTCGGAGCTCGTGGCTAAATAAAAACTGTCCCACAGGTTGATTGAAGGTTAAGCTACGCTTGCCGGAGTCTGTCTGTGGATGGGTGATCGTTCGTATAATATCGAGACTCTTCCGTGCGTCAGAAAGCTCGCTAAGCCGGCTAAGTAGGTCCCGGCTGTCATTTGTAGATCTTTGGCAGTCGTTACGGGTAGTCAGAAGCCCGATTCTTGGATCAACCCGTACGGCTGTTATATCTATTCACGGGCTCCAGTCAACCAAAAATTTTAACTATTTTCTAATTTCTAACTTGAACGTTCAAGGTCAAATATTGTCACAAACAAGATTCCTTAATCTGTTATATAAATATTTGCGTCCATGAATAATTCATGCAATTTCGTTAGACACACACACAGAGACTTGTAACAAGTGCATATAAAAATACTAGTTTTTTCATTTGGCGCCACTCGTTCGAGACTTAATCTAAAATTAGATTTATTCATGTCACATATCAGAATGAAACTGGTAATATTTCCATTTTTTTTAGATTAAATACATAAATTTCATTAAAGTTGAGGATGCTTTTCCTTAAAAACTGCAATACTAGTTAATTTGTTAAAATAACGAGTTTTTTGAGCATCAGAAATGGCTTTCAAAAAGATGAATTATTTATTATGCTTGTAGGGTTCCGTCCCTACTCAAAGGGTGCCAGCGGAACCCTAAAACTGAGCCTCCGCTGTCCATCCATTCGTCCGTCTGTGTGTCTGAGGACTGTATCTCATGAACCATAAAAGGCAGTGGACATTTTCGCAAAGACGGCACGGTTAACGCAGTGGCTGAGCAGTTGGCTGCTGCGCTGCGTGTCACGGCTTCAATTCCCGCACGCCACAAATATTTGTATGACCTACAGGTAGTTGATCCGGGTCTAGCTGTTTGTGTATGTGAGTTTAAATGTTTGTTAACGCAACCACGATACAGGAGAAATTCCTAGTGTTTTTATGAGTGAGTTTATGTAGTTGCTTTGCCGCTGTCATAAGAATTAATAAATTAAAATTAAAAGCTAAAGGGAGCCCTTTTAACATAAAAGAAACCTCTTGCTTTCAATGTTACATTAAGGAACCCGCCGTGTACGAGTCCGACTCGCGCCTGACTGGTTTCAAATAGTTTTTGAATCAAAATCATCCTCCTGTCTTGATCCCAATTTTCTTTGTAGGTCACCCATGTGGTATTTTACATGGAGCTACTACCTAGCTCCATGTAAAATACCACATGGGTGACCAATTTATTCATTGGTTTTTGAATCAAAATCATACTCCTACCTTGATCCCACATTCACATGAGTGGAAGGTGAAAATTGTATTCATTGTGCATTACTTTTCTGTAATAAGTACAATAATTTTTTCAAATAGTCATCTAACCGTAGGCTCGGTTGAATCAAAAAATTGTAACCAAATAGTTTTAAGAGTTGTTTTTTACATTTTATTTATTTTGTGTGCTCACTTTACAATATCCAGTCTATTTCTACACGTGAGGACTTGTAATTGGCTTTCTGTCGACTATGTGTACCTTTCTATTTTGTTTTTTAGCTGTAAGTCTTCCATGTTTTATTAAATAAATAAATAAATTCTTGTTGTAACGAAATGACCAATCCACACATTTCGACTAAGGTATAGAGCTTGTGAAGTTAGAACTTGTAGAATTAGGGCGTGTAGAGTCAGAACCTTGGCTCCACATGAGATCTGATACCTTTTTTTTATCTGATGACAGTGCGAGCCCCATAATCATGTCTTGGTAAAATTTTACATGAAAATGTTTTTGGTGGGCGCTGGTATCAGCAGCATGAGGAGCTTTTGGCTAAATAAAAACAGCCGCACGGGTTGATTTAAGGTTAAGCTACGCTTGCCGAGCTCAGACTGTGGATGGGTGAAAATTCGTTACGTATCGAGACTCCTGCGTGCCTCGGAAATTACGTTAAGCCGTTTTTCCCGGCTGTCATTTGTAGATCTTTGACAGTCGTTACGGGTAGTCAGAAGCCCGAAAGTCTGACTACCAGTCTTACTAAGGGGTATCGTGTTACCCTGTAACTGGGTTGTGGAGGTCAGATAGGCAGTCGCTCCATGTAAAATACTGGTATTCAGCTGCATCCGGTTAGACTTAAAGCCGACCCCAACATAGTTGGGAAAAGGCTAGGTAGATGGTGGAATTCAGCAACCAACCACTAGACTAACAAGGCAGTTGTTGTCGTTGTTGGTGTTGTTGGTGTTGTTGTTGCAAGGATGCTACTGATGAACTACTAAAGCGGTAGGCAGTCGCTCCATGTAAAACAGTGGTATTTAGCTGTCTCCGGCCAGACTAGAAGCCGACCCCAACATAGTCGGGAAAAGACTAGGCAGATTATGAGGTCGTTTATTTTTCTACAAGCATTTAAAGTTTATCTTACTATATTTTGAATCAACGAAAAGTGTTGAGGTTATCAAGGGTCAACTGCGTAATGGAAATTCCTATGGGTCATAGATTAATCGTGCTCGCTTCAAATTATATCAGATCCAGCCCTCTCCCAGCGACGCCCTAAGCAGAGCCCCGTACCCCGCAGGGGGTGCCTTACCGTGTGGTCGCTTAGCCTTTAACTTTTTACGCCCTGGCTGGAGGTCGCTATCATCTCCCAGCGACGCCCTAAGCCGAGGCCCATACCCCGCTGGTGATGCCTTTAGTGTGTGGTCGCTTAGCTTAGTGGGAGTCCGTGTCTACTCAGTGAAACAGTGGACAGGGGTGGGACTGTACTAAGCCCACCCCTAGTTGAAGCAGTACGCTGTTAGTTAATAGCTATTGTGAATACGTGGAGTACAGTGAATCTGTGACTCAAATTGAAATCCCTTCGGGGGTAATGTGGAACTCGTCCGACAATATAGCTTTTCAGTTTTATGCCCTGGCTGGAGGTCTTTTGTTAAGTCCCCACAGGAAAGCTCGGTTGAGCAGTTAATAACCCTGAAGGTTAAACTGTGAGATAGCCACTCCAAAAATCTGGCTACGAAACAATCATCATCTGCCTAGCCTCTCAACTATGTTGGGGTCGGTTTCAAGTCTAACCGGAGACAGCTGAATATCACTATTTTACATGGATCGAATGCCTGTTTAGTGGTTTTTGAGGACATCCATTACAAACAAACATACAAACAATCTTTCCTCCTAATAATATTAATTTAGATGACATCACGCCTGTATTCCCTAAATGGTTAGGCAGAGATGTATCTATAGTACTTACAGCTACATTTCGCGAGTCTGTTTTAAGTCCCATGTAATAGGGGACGAGCCTATCGCTACTAACCGGACATAATATATCCAGACTCCAGGCTGTTACGAAAAAAATCCAGATGTATAAACCTTATAACACTGCCTGATCATATAATCGAACCTAAGACAAACGCATGCAAACGCGCAATCGACTTTGGACCTTACTCCTGAGACAATATTCGACGACCGATGTGGCGCGGCGGGCGAAGGTCCGCCTGCGACGCAAGAGGTTGCGGGTTCGATTCCCGCCTTGGGACAAATGTTTGTACGATCTACAAATATTTGTTCCGGGTGTTCTGGGTATTTGCTATGTATAATAAAAAATATCTAGCTATGTAATGTATTGTATTAAGTACATCAGGCATCTAGTACCCATAACACAAGCTCTGCTTAGCTTGGGGCTAGATGATGCTGTGTGGATTGTCCAGCAATATTTATTTATTTATTATAATATACTACCTACTACCGATACTAGCCCCCACCGCTCCGCCGAGCGCTCAAGTTAAATGCCGCCAACTATATCTCAGTAACAGTGTCCCAAGAAAACCCGTGTACGAATCCCCCAGACGGACATAATTATCCATCAAAACGATAAAAGTTGACTTCTCAACCTTTGTTGAATATATTTATTATAATGTTATTATAAAAAGGTCAGTCCGACCGGTTTTTATATGACTCGTGTGTGTGTGTGGCTTTCACGGCTCCATATCTATACGTGTTTTTGTCGGTTTTTACGCATCTATGCAATACAAATAAATAAAATCAGAAGTGTCTATTTGTAATGTCAAAATAACAGCTTTTCACTCAATGCATCTGAAAGTATATAAATAAATAAATAATGCTGGACGATCCACACAGCATCATCTAGCCCCAAGCTAAGCCGAGCTTGTGTTATGGGTACTAGATGACTGATATACTTAATACAATATATTACATAGATAGATAATTTTTCATTATACATAGTAAATAGCCAGAACACCCGGAACAAATATTTGTAGATCGTACAAACATTTGTCCCAAGGCGGGAATCGAACCCGCAACCTCCTGCGTCGCAGGCGGACCTTCGCCCGCTGCGCCACATAGGTCGTCAATATACAAGTGTAATAATATAATAATAAATAAATAGCTTCCCATCTTTATCTACATCTCTGCCCTACCCTTCAGGGTAGGGCAGAGATGTATCTATAGTACTTACAGCCACAATTCACGAGATCTGTTTTAACCTTTTGACCGCCATCGTCACAAATACGTGACAAGCGAACGCATGCCCTGTACGCCAACGTCACAAATACGAGACAAAAAATGCGGCGCACTCTAAGTACTATAACACGAAATGGACAAATAAATCATTACTTTTGTGTGTTCATTTATATATCTTAAAAGGAGAAGCTCTATTAAATTGCATGAAACAAATTAAAATACACCGCGGATACTGATATATTCATGATAACAAAGAAGAAATTAAACGTTTTTCTTAAAAGGCTTGGCGTAGAGGGCACGCGCGTGCGTTTATGCTCTGGCGGTCAAAAGGTTAAGTCCCATGTAATATGGGGCGAGCCTATTGTCGCTAACAGGGCACAATACCAGTATTTTACATGGAGCGAAGTTTCCATCTAGTGGCAGAATGCCCTATGTATGCATCGCAAAGATGGGAAGCTATTTATTTATTATTATATTATTACACTTGTATATTGACGACCTATGTGGCGCAGCGGGCGAAGGTCCGCCTGCGACGCAGGAGGTTGCGGGTTCGATTCCCGCCTTGGGACAAATGTTTGTACGATCTACAAATATTTGTTCCGGGTGTTCTGGCTATTTACTATGTATAATGAAAAAATATCTATCTATGTAATATATTGTATTAAGTATATCAGTCATCTAGTACCCATAACACAAGCTCGGCTTAGCTTGGGGCTAGATGATGCTGTGTGGATCGTCCAGCATTATTTATTTATTTATTATAATATACTACCTACTACCGATACTAATGCCCTACCCTTCAGGGAACACAGGCGTGATGTTATTTAAAGTAATATAAACAGGGAAGAATAGGAATGTGTCCTAGGTAAAAATATATTAAGTCTATTTAGTCCGTCAGAAAGATTACCAAAAAATATTGGACACGTATTTTTTGCTTACTTAATTCAATAAAAAGTGACGATATAGCACATCAAAGTTCAGAAAAAGGGGACGCGCAATTTCAACGCACTATACCATCGTCACTTTTGGTTTACGTGACAAAAGAAAAAATACGTGTCCAGTATTTTTGAGTAATCCTACTTTCGGACCAATCAGATTTTTTAAGGACACTACCCTATTGTATTGTTTGTAATATAATAATGGTAAACTCAAAAACTATTAAAACAGCGGTCGCTACATGTAAAATACTGGTATTCAAAGGCATCCAGTTAGACTTGAAGCCGACCCCGACAGATAGTTGGAAATAAAGGCTAGGCAGAGTATGATACGGTCGCCAACTAGCTCAGTTCCATTTACTTATATTTTTTTATAAATAAGATAGTGTCTTTATCAGCCATTATCACATAATTATTGTAACTATGCAAGCAAGTATGTCAATCAGTCTCTAAAGATAACTTTCGCGACTAATTAAAATCCCTAAAGAGATTCCGAAAAGCATTTTATTTCAAAGCATAACGCTTGTATTCCCTGAACGATTAGGCAGAGGTGTACCTATATGTAGTCTTCAACCACATTTCGCCTGTCATGTAATAGCGGGTGAACCTATTGCCATCAAGCGGGCGCTTCAAAATTCAGACTCCGAGCTGGTTCCGTCGTTGTCGTCGTTGGTCGATTAATTGGCTGTTACCGTCCTATGGTCTAGTGGTCGCAAACGCTACTGCTGAGCATGAAGGTCTGGGTTAGTTTCCGAATGAACTCTTAATGGATTCAACTAAAATTGCTCAGTCCACTGAGACCAACGACCTAAGACTGTTTGAGGTGGATTAATTCACATAAAATTGCTCAGTCCACCGAGGCCATTTATACCAACGACATAAAATTGTATAAGTTCAACAGAATCAACAAAAATTTATTTCTCATTTCAGGTCTTGCCGCCGACCACACACAACCGCAACCAAACGTCCACCCGGACAGTCAAATGTATGTATACAACACCCATATCAACGTCCCAGCACTGAATTCCATAGACCTCTATTCTAGATCACAAAACTACGTTCAAAACTACACGAACATACGAGAAAACCCACAGAACTTAGTCATAAATAGGCAGTTTGAGAACGCTAGCCCTTACCTCGACGATTATAAAAAGTTAAGACAAGATGGCTGCCCGAATGGCGCGAAAGAAAAGTGCGAGGAGCCAAAAGAAAATTTGAAGCCGACGGATCAGAACAAAATATTTTATTCCGAGTATAATAATCAGAATTTTGCTGAAGCTAAAAGTGAGAACGACTCTAGTGTACATAATAAGATAACTGAAGATATTTCTATGAATATTAAGGGTAAATATATCTGCTATAAATGTAGTGACGTTTTTCCTTCTAAAAGAGGTTTGAAACATCATTCAAAATCGTGTACAGACAACGATCAGTTAGTTGAAAAAGTAGGGAAGTTTAGTTGTAGCCAATGCGCTTACCGATGTCAATCGCCCGCCATTTTGAAGATCCACGAGCGGACGCACTCCGGTGAAAAACCTTTCTCGTGTACCTTTTGTGATTACAAGTCGGGCCAGAAGAATAACGTCGCGAAACATATACTCGTACACATGAAAGAGAAACCGTTCAGATGTCAGTACTGTGACTACAGATGCGCACAGAAAAATAACTTAGTTGTCCACGAAAGGACGCACACGGGCTACAAGCCTTTTGCGTGCCCCTTTTGCGACTATAGGACGGTCCAAAAACCTAATTTAGTGAAACATATGTATTTACACACAGACCAAAAACCATTTAGCTGCGACATGTGCTCTTATAGATGCGTGCAGAAAACAAATCTAACTAAACACAAACAGAGGCATTTTAACGAAAAAGAAGGTGAGAAAGTCGATGTCAAAAACCAAAGCAAGCCGTATAGACCTCGGCAGAAGTCAGTGAAATGTCCGCATTGCGCCTATAGATGCGTGCAAAAGTCTAGCATGGAGAAACATCTAGAATTTAAGCACAGAACTCAAGACAGTGGGGAATTTGAACAGGGTCTGAATCTTATGAAGAGTGCGGAGGAAGTCGAGAGTATAAATTTAAGTGTGAAGAAAGATTTTGAGTGTGAGGAGAAGGATACTGTAAGTGAAGAGTCATAGTTGTTAAGGGTACGGAGCTTTGATTCCATGAGAAGATGATGAAGTAACAGTCTATTGCATATTTTGTGGCCGGGAGGGTCATCATCTGCTTAGGCTTTTACCAAATATGTTGGGTTCGGCTTCCAGTCTAACCGGATGCAGCGGAATACCAGTATTTTACATGGAGCGACTGCCAATCTGATCTCCACAACCCAGTTGCTGGGCAACACGATACTCCTTGGAGAAACTGGTTTTCTGATTACTTTTGTTGCGGGATCCAAGACAGTTGAATCGTTTCACCGGGACTCGTCGGGCTTCATTGTCTCGACGCTTATCTGGTGGTCGCCACTGCTGCTTCTAGTTTTCAGGAGTTGCAGTGGTTTAGGAATAGTGTTTCGGGCTTATCCCGATAAAATACTCTCCATGTAAAACACTGGTATTCAGCTGAATCCCGTTAGACTGTAAGCTGATCCCAAGATAGTTAAGCTTGGCAGATGAGGATGAATATTGCCAGCCTAAATATTACTTAAGAACTCCTGGCAATACTTGCGAGATTAATCTGTTAATTAAAAATGCAATAGACTGAACGATACCATTTTCAGAAAAGCTCCCGTAATTCGCTTTTTTTTTTAATTATAATAGGTATATTTGTTATATGATGAATTAATTGTGTAAATAATTATGAATTAATACAATTGTTTTTTGAGATTATATCGGTCGTGTTTTACCAATATTGTGTACAGAGCGGAAGAGACATCGACGCAAACCTGATACCATGAGTTCAGTATATGATTCTGGACCCCAGAGAGTTGAACATTTTCAGAGGCTGTGTCTAATCTTAAATCATCATGAGATTTTTACTTAAAATTAAAAAAAAACACGATTTTTATATAACCCAATGACATTTTTAATGTAAGAACGGAATTATTAACGTTTTAACTGTAAATCTCATTGGTGCAGAAGGAAATATGATTTGTTTCAGATCAAAGTTTAAAAAAAATCGGTTGTCTGCAAAGTCGGTTCACTGACGATAGTTGAACGTGAAAACGTCATGAGAAAATACTGATGGAATGGTTGCATTTTTCAAAATAATTATAAGATGTTGTTGCAAAAACGAAAATATTAAAACAAAAGAAATATATCGACGCTGAAGTATCCAAAATTGTGTACTGTAAGCCCTAGCACGAATTACTTGCGAGAAGTTTACCGACCAAAAAGGTCAAATTACCTAGTTATTAGTCAAACGAAATTAGTTCACGTACGTAATGTAGAGGCGCTGTTTCAATCTTAGTACAAAACGTTGACGTTTTCGGTTACGAAACTTCTTGCAAGAAATTTTAATTAGGGCTACTGAACTCATGGGATCAGGTTGATCGCTGATTCCCTTCTAGACTGAATTAAACTTTTGACCGCCAGCCCATAAACGCACGCGCATACCCTCCACGCCAAGCCTTTTTAATAAAAACGTGTTATTTCTTCTGTATCATCATGAATTTATCAATATCCGTGTTGTATTTTAATTTGTTTCATGCAATTAAATACTCACGAAAGCTTCAACTTTTAACACACACAAAAGTAAAGATTTAATAGTTTATTTCGTGTTATAGTACTTAGAGGTGCACTGCATTTTTTGTCACGCATTTGTGACGTTGGCGTACAGGGCATGCGTTCACTTGTCACGTATTTGTGACGGTGGCGGTCAAAAGGTTAAGTATTCATGTAGCCAGCCCATGACTTTTCCGCTGCTAGAACCCAGGCCTCTTCTCTATGGGGAAGACCATAGAATTTAAATTATAATCAGAATTTGAATAGACCACCATGAATGTCCAGAGAAGTTTAGTGGTTCTCAGACATGCCAGTTTTCTCATGATTATGGTACTCCCAATGGAAGAGGCTTTTGCCTTGCAGTGGGACAGTAACAGGCTGGTATTATTATGAAATATTCTATACACATTACTTATATTGCTAAAATCGTGTCTGGAATGGTTAACTAGTAATGAAGTAGCGAACAATTTGAATACGAACGTTGCTTGTATACCCAGTCTTGTATCTAGATTGGAAACCCAACATGGTTAGTACATTGGCTCGGTTGATGATGATAATATTATCCTAGCCATTCGCCCACCTACTGTAAATAGGGTGGTAGGCAGAAATATCGAAATACAAACTCTCAAGGGAGTGTAGTACTCATAAATATGAACAAATTTTAGTATACGACCGACTAAAATCGCGAAAACAAAAATCAAGTGTAAGTTCTCACTGGTTGAAACTTTTTATTCTGGTTAATTTGTAAGAGAATGAGATTAATACGCTATGGAGGTGGTAAACAGACAGAGATAACAGAGAGATAGAAAGAGAGAGAAACATTCATAGTTGTCGCGTTCTCGTTTCATAAAATCCAATTCACACCGTCCCAAAATAAATATGACTCACTTCAAAATAAACACTAAAGGATGTTAAATAACTATAGTTTTGGAAGTCAGTGGTATATAATGAATCAAACGAAGCAACAGAAGCCACCGTCTTCCGAAACTGTAGTTATTAAACATATTTTTGTGTTTTTTTTATGTTTAAATGTTGATTTATTCGTTGTTTTGTAGCATTTCTCATTCAAAACTACATTAAAACATGTAAGTTGTGTATAGTTTTGTAAGGCATTTATAAAACACTTTATTTTGATACCCCTTTCGATAGGTATTGGGAAAAAAAAATGTTGAAGACATAATAATGGCGCCAAAAATCGGCCATTTTGAATTTTATAATTTTGATATACTCTGTGTCCCTCTAACGACACCTCGCAAGCTACAGACCATCAAGCAGTTTAGGCTACAGAGGTCGACAAAAATAAACACTCGAAAAACTTAATCTAACTCCTTCTGGTAAAAACAGCTGTTCCCTACAGTTTTTACAGATATTCGAATATGCGATAAATGTACAGATTGCGATTTTACGGTTTCCCCATTGTCAATATTGTTAATTCTCGTGAGTACTACACTTCCCCAGCACGCGTAGCATGACCAATTATCTATTCTACTAAGAATAGACAACGTTCTTTCTTTCCAACTTGACATCTCTTCTGCCCGAGCACGGGGCGCCCCGTACACTGTAGAGAATAGAAAACTTTCTTCTCTTCAGTTTTAACATCGCCATGCATAGGACGGTATAAATCTTTAACATGACAAAACCCGTTTCTATGGCTGTCATGTTACGCGTGCAATATGACCATCATTCTACCTACCACCTTGTATAATCAGGGTTGTCAATACAAAAAAGTAATAAAATATTTTTTATTGCTGACAGCACTTCCTAATCTGTCACAGGGGTCGCTACACAGTTGAATTATTTTAAGGTGTTGATATAATTAAAAAAGTCGCTCGCTATAAATATGTATAGTTTATATGATCAAAAGTCATTTTTATGTTACTAGGCTAGGTATAATTTTAAGAATGCAATGTTAATGATCCATGTCAAAGTGATGAAAGGCGATTTCTTATGAATTTCCACAAGATAACTGCATAGTTAACTATTTTGCTGTCCATATTATAATCAGTAATGTTCTTAGAACTTGTTTTAATTAACTCTCGCTCGTTTGCCCCGTTGGTCTAGTGGTCCCAAGCATAACTGCTGAGCGTAACGGCCTTTACTCGATTAAAAAGTATTATTGAGTTTATCCAATAGAAATTTTCTTATTAACGCCCCGGAGAGGCAGAGTCTGGATTTGTGCCCGGTTGATGGCAATAGGCTCGCCCCCTATTACATGGGACTTAAAACATAACTGGCGAAATGTAGGTGTTACTATACGTGCACCTCTGCCCCATCTTTGGGGAATACAGGCTTGATGTTATGTGTATTCAAAGTCTCTAGTACTCATATTAGTGTCGTGCTGAGTCTGTCTGAGGATGGGTGACCATCCATTACATAACGAGACTTCTCCGTGTCTCGCAAAGCACGCAAGCAAGCAAGTAGTTAACTAAGATTATCATCCTTACATCATTGATAGTCGTTACGGGTAGTCGGAAGCCTGAAAGTCGTGACAACCAGTCTTCCCAAAGGTGCTACCCAGTAACTGTGTTATGGAGATCCGATAGGCAGTCGCTCCAAGTGAAATACATACTAGTATTCAGCTGCATCTGGCTAGACAGGAAGCCGACCCCGACATAGTAGTTTTTAAAGGCACTGGATAAACAATACTTACCAGCTAAATTAAAAAATGACACGGAATTTTAATGAAATTATCTGCCGGATAATTATTGTGTGTGAAATTGTTTGCAATATAGAAATCTGGAATTTATCTTGTACCTAGTAAAGTGCATTGCAATAGGAATGTGTCCTAGGTAAAAATATATCAAGTCTATTTAGTCCGTCAGTACGATTACCAAAAAATATTGGACACGTATTTTTTGCTTACTCAAATCAATAAAAAGTGACAATGATATAGCATATCAAAGTTCAGGAGAGTGGGCTTGTGACGTCACTGTTACGTTAAAACTATAGCACGATGTGACGTCATGCGCAATTTCAACGCACTATATCGTCGTCATTTTTGGTTTACGTGACAAAAGAAAAAATACGTGTCCAGTATTTTTGAGTAATCCAACTTTCGGACCAAACAGAATTTTTAAGGACACTACCCTATTGTTGCGCCATATTTCATCAACTTTGACATGTCTCATATTTTTTTTGTGATATATAGCTTACGACAATGACGAAAAAATAATAAAATTTATGCTCTCTCATAGATATTGTTCCTTTGTATATAAAGAGTGAGATAGAACGCTTTGCAGGTATATATGCCAGTGGACTTGCACGAAATTGTGCAAGTATATTGCATGCCATTGGTGACATTCACCAATCAGAGGTCGTTGTGTATTCCTAGATATATAAGGTGGAAGCGCCATCGATGTACGACCTAATACCATGATTCGGGGAAGCGTTAAAATCATTCGTCGATTATTTACGTTTAAAAACAAAATATCTTTTCTGTCTAACCCAATGAGATTTTAAATAAAAAAGTAATTAATTCACTTTTTTCCATAAAAAAAATGATTGTGTGATTTTATGAAACCACGGTATAATTGAAACTTTTATCGCATTGTAGACATTTAACTAAAAACAAATAGCGTGGAGCACTGGCACAAATGAGTATATACACTACACGGTCAGCTGATGCGAACCATAGGCGCCGCCATATTGGCCTCGGCTGGTCTGTCGAGCGCCTTACACTTTACCCCTACTCCGCGGCCGACCGTCACGCGACATGCAATAGATGGACGAAAAACTTCGAGGCGATTTAGAAAAGTTTCACTTTAAATTCTCATTGGTATAGAAAACATATTTTTTTATAATTTAAAGTTTAAAAAAAATATCAAAAGCCGACGAATAATTTCAAGGCTGAAGAGACTTATGTCCTGGACTAATGGTATCACGTTGTGCATCGATAGCCTTCCACATTGTACCCTGGGAACACACTTGGCAAACTCCAAACGGTGCTGTATGGTCACTAGATGAAATATAATGTGGAGTGTGTCATATCTGTTCCAGTTTTTAATATTTTAAATTTAATTTTGTATAGAATTTATAGTAGATAGGTATTGAGATTTTGAATCGGATCGGAGATTGTTGCTTATTAGATTAAAAAGTTTTGTTTGATGAAAACTGATGTTATTGTAACGTTGATCAAGGTCGCCATTTTTTACTTTTACATAGGGTGCTTATAAATCAATTGTAATACTAGGGAATACTTTAAATAAACGACAAGTCGATTTTTTGTTGATCAACATGTAATATTTTGTATCGAGTCAATTCATGCGCTAACCTATAAATCAGTGTTCAAGTCTAAGTCAAGACAACTGTAAAAATACTAAGTTCTTTCAAGTGATTTAATTAGCTAAATGCGTAGATCGCTTTAACACTTTTACTGCCCAGCACCCGGCTCCCGGATCGAATAATACTTTGTTCATGTATCCAGAACTCGGTTCCCGAGTCGTACATGTAAAAAGCTATAGATGAGATGTGAACATGCCCATCACCCCCTACCATATACCTACGCATTATGTAATTTGCCAAACATTATGACATACAAGTTAAATCTTATTTTTGAACTGGGCAGCGAAAGGGTTAAGGTAAAAAGACATCCGATAACTTATCAATGGACTCGGTGTAAATATGATTTAAATACACGTAACGGAATTCCAAGTTCTAACTAAAATTAAAATGTCTGGTTGCTCAGTTGTGCAAAGTGGGATCATCATCTGCCTAGCCTTGCCCAAATATGTTGGGGTCGGCTTCCAGTCTAACCGGATGCAACTGAATACCAGTATTTTACATGGAGCGACTGCCTATCTGACCTCCACTTGAAACTAACACGATACCCCTTAGTAAGACTGGTTGTGAGACTTTCGGGCTTCTGACTACCCGTAACGACTTTCAAAGATCTAGAAATGACAGCCAGGACCAACGGCTTAATATACTTTCTGAAGTACTGAGGGTCTCGGTAAGTATGTAATGGATGGTGCCAGGTTGATGGCAATAGGCTCGCCCCTATTACTTGGGACTTAAACGTAACTGGCATAATGTGGGTGTTCAATAGATACATCTCTGCCTAACCCTATCGAGAACACAGACATATGTGGAGTTGTATTGAGCATATTAAAAATCACTGAATACAAAACGAGGGATTTAAATTGACAAACATTTTTTTTACTTTTTTAAAAAAGGAAGTCCGTTGGAAATTCCATTACGTGTATCCGCCATCTTAACTTTCAAACAGTTGTTATTGTCTGTGGCTGTGACGAACACTATTTGTGATTTGGTTGTGAGGTTAACGTAATGTAAGGAAAAAGAAGGGAATTGCGAACAATTGGAGAGTGTATTTTATGACCTTAAAGGTAAAAAGACATAGCATCTATGTCACCGATTAGTTGGTAGAACCAGCGTAATGCTGGGGCTGGTATTGATTGAAAAATTGTGATGCGTGTAAATTTTTTGTTATATGTTTAACATTTAATAAGAACGCATAGTTAAGACCAGTAGTGAGCTGTCATGAACTGATGAACGCATTGATGGTAAACATAGACATGGAGCAATGGTCTGAGCGTTGTCTATACAGCTATGAAAAACGGACAAGACAGTGTGAGAGAGACAAAGCGATCGTGCGACCGTCAGTTTTATATCAATTCAAAGAGACAGGTGTTGGTCGTGCGGTCGTTTCTACAGAGTGGTCCATTTGACAGTCCATTTCTCTTTGTCTATGGTGGTAAAAAACAATAGTTCTGAACTATAGCCATAATAGGCGACGGGACCTCTGTGTTGTTTTAATATTTTGAAGGCTTTCTTTAACACTTTTAGTGCCCAGCACCCGGCTCCCGGGTTGAAAAAGTGTTTGTTCATGTATCCAGAACTCGCTTCCCGAGTCGTACATGTAAAAAGCTATAGATGAGATGTGAACATGCCCATCACCCCCTACCATGTACCAACGCATTATGTAATTTGCCAAACATCAACGTATTTTTGAACTGGGCATCGAAAGTGTTAAAAGCCAATGTCAAAATATTAATTATTTTTAAATAATAATTATGTATAGCTTATGTCAATAGGCTGTGAGATAATTTCCATAATGTTTGTAATTAAAATCGCCCGTGTACCACAGGCAATATTTGTTACCAAGGAAGTTTTGATTGTACCTTAGTTTTGTACATCACAATGATTTTTTTTTGTATATTTTTTTTTATAATACGTCTCGTTTAGTAAGGAAACAGACCACTAGAATGTAATAAAGCAATATAGAGGTAGAAAATGCATTGACCGCAGTTGGACAGCGACTTTTTAGTTGCAAGTCTATAATGAAATAGTTGCGCGACTGTCGCCCGACTGTTTGTTCCAAGTCTGTTTCTGTACTTATTTTCTTTATTTTAATAAGTTTTTTGTATGTTTTTTTTTTAATAAATGCCGCTTACCAAAGTGTATGTTGATGTTTTTTTTATTCACATTCAGGAATACGTTGTACATGAAATAAAATTTGTCTGTGTGATGCGAAGGAGTGAGGGTCATGTTGTGAGTTAAGACGACCTATGCGGCACGGTGGGCGAAGGTCCGCCTGAGACGCAGGAGGTTGCGGGTTCGATTCCCGCCTTGGGACAAATGTTTGAACGATTTGCAAAGATTTGTTCCGGGTGTTATGGGTATTTACTATGTAAAATAAAAAAATATCTATCTATGTAATGTACCATAACACAAGCTCTGCTTAGGTTGGGGCTAGATGATGCTGTGTGGATTGTCCAGCATTATTTCTGTGGCCTGGTGCTAATAGGGCCAATATCAATAATGATTATTTTCAGTAATGAGCATTATAACAATGAATCAGCATTAATAGTTATTACTTAGGTGTTATATTGTAGTATAGCAACAATATTTTACTTTTATTTGATTTATGTTTTTAAGTAGATTTATGAATTAAATTCTAATTTAAGAAAAAAATGTTATTTTGGAAAATATTAACAACTTAAGCCCCTTTAGCACTGATGATAATTATTATGTTAGTTTCCAATAAAATAATGTCTATGATTAAAAAGGCCAATGTTGTTTTTCTAAGAAATTTTATTATGTAGAGATTACAACAATATTTTTAATTTTCTTCATCAGAACATGACACAATATCCTCCATTTCGGGGCCAGTCTCCAAAGACTCATAAAATGGACGGCTAGATGGTTGGAGGTACTCCAGAAATGATTGTAGGTCTCGTGACTTTTGGTGCAGGGAGTTTAATAGGTCTCTGATTTAGGGGCATGAGAGGTGCTACTGGTGCAGTATCTTCTGATTGTGAACGTGTCATATTTCGGTTTCTTTTTAAACTTAGCAGTTTGAAAACTTCTTCACTATCAAATGAGTATTTGTAGTATAATACCCCTGGATCTACTTTTCTACACTGTATCCATTTTATTTTATTCCAATTGACCTTTTCTTTCACTGAATTTATCTTTCGGTGTATGTATTGTGTAGTGAGCAGTTTTTGGAAGTTGTAGAACTGTGACTGTTGCATTTCTACAACATTTATTTTTGGGTTCCTATGGACTGTTCTGATTAGGTTTGCCCAGTCTTTTGGTAATTCTATTTTCATTGCAGTTTTTTTTTTAGCTTTTTCTATAGAAGCATGTATAGTGTCTGCTTCCATATGTGTGTGGCCTGGTTCTAAAAATTTAAGGTTTATAATGCTTGGCGAGTTGATAGAATTTTCTATAAAATACATGATCATAATGGCAACATAAATATTTCGATTCTGTCCTGGGCAGCTGTCACTATACATGTTAATTTCGTCTAGGTTATTATGTAGGGTGTTCAGATGGTGATATAAACAAGAAGCGATTTCTTGTCCTCCTCTACCAGCAATTGTTTCATCCCACAAAAAACATTTTGCTTTAGTTTATTTAGAGCAGCAAACTAAAATTATATCACAAAAAGGGCTAATGTTAACTTTGATTGTTTTAGTTCTTACTCTAATAACAGGAAAGTGAAAAATAATAATTTCTTATCGGCTTAAGTATACTGCAGCCCTTTTAACATTTATTTTTGTTTACTTAACTGTATGAAAGCGCACACTACATTGGCCTTTTTTACATAGTAACTTTTGAAAGATTGTTAATACACTAATGCCCTTTTAGCACAAAAAAATATCATACTTTTACAATAAACTGGCATTACGATCTCGTTTCATACAAAAACGTACTTTGGCCCTTTTAGCACCAGGCCACAGATTTAATTTTAAAGTTTTGAGTATGAATGTACAAGAGTAGAGGGAGACCAAAGAAAAGATGGATGATATGGCTAGGAAGGATGTGACTATTGAGATGACGGCAAATAGAGGTGTATGGAAGTAGAAGACATGCTGCGCCGACACCAAATAAATTGGATTAAGGGCAGGAGGAAGATGACATGATAGAAAATACATAATACAAGCTTTTTACTGTCCCACTGCTGGGTAAAAGTTTATTGATGGCAGTCGGTGATGCTTTGAATTAAAGGAAATACAGGAAAGAATTAACAAAAAAACGAGTTACGGAAGCGAACGGTACGGACGTGTTCACAATAATTTTATAAAATAAATAATAGTCTCTAAATAAAAGTGAAACTTAATACCATACACACAAGTGCGCAATTAGTAGTAACTCATTTGTGAAACTTCGGACGTTATTGTTTGTCATCAACACCCAAGCAAGTTGTGAGCGGCAAGTTGTGACCGGCAAGTTTACTCATCTCTTAATATATTCATCTCGCTGTCGACGCACCGAGCATCCCAAGTAAATATCTTTGCATATATATAATAACAATAACGCACAATGAGTGTCGCTCGATCGCCACCGCAGTCGCCTAATACGTATAACGAAGGCAATAGAGATCCTATAGCAATAGCAAGTGGTATTGGGAGGTCTGAAACGGCTGGTGGTTCGCAGCCAGATTTACGTAAAATGGCCTTATCTGACTCACCCAACCAGGTAACCTATCGTGGCAAAAGAAAACAACCACATGACGACTTTGGTGCACAATTCGAAAGATTCCAAGTCAAAATGGAATCGCTTTTAATGGATATGGCTAAAACCCAGGCTGAAAATCTCAGCAAAATATCCCAAGATGTCTTGTCTATAAAGGAAGAAATCAGTCAGATTAAGCTAACGACTGATCTATTGTCCTCGGAACAGGTCAAAATAAAATCGGAATTAACTAATATCTCAGGATTCCGAGCCAACATTGAGAAAAAAGTTTGCACTATTGAAAATGAAATAGCCTCACTTAAATCTGGGTCCACTTCCATGATTACCACACCACTGCTCAACTACGAAGACATTATATCGGAGACTTATGACCGATCTCAGAGGAAGAAAAATGTCATCATACGAGGAGTAGAAGAAGTAAGATCCTCAAACTCTGAAGAAAGACAAATTCATGACAACCAGGAGGTAATGAAGGTTATAAAAATGGCTGTTTCAGACTGCGTGGAACCAACAAAAACTATACGACTAGGAAAATATAATCCTGATGCATCTAGGCCTATAAAAGTCATATTCTCGACATCTGAGCCTGCGAAATCCATCCTACGCCATAAATCAAACATAAACTCTGAAAATATCAAAATATACTCCGATGAGACCCCCTACCAAAAAAAGTATCGGAACAATATAAGAGACGAACTTAAACGGCGACAAGATGGAGGCGAAACGGATATAACAATAAAATATGTCAAAGGAATACCTACAATTGTGAAAACTCAGCCAAAAAACTAACAACACAAGATTCAGATGATGCAGCTCTAAATACTACTCACGAAGTAACAAATTCTTACAACAACTTAATAAAAAATACAAAATCCCTAAAATTTCTTTACGCTAATGCACGTAGCATTGTGAAACCAGGAAAGCTAGACGAGTTAAACTGCATTATACAACACAACATACCCAGTCCTGTGCATGTGATTATATTATCGGAAACTTGGATCAAGTCGGAATCTGAAGCCAAAACTTTAAAATTGCCAAACTACACGCATTATTATAATATTAGAGAAAACACAAGAGGCGGTGGAGTATCCATATTCGTTCATGACTGCCTAAAACACAATTACATCGAGGATCTTAGTAAAGAGGATAATCACTACTTATGGGTTCATTTAGATAAATACTCCTTGGATGTAGGGGCCGTATATAAAACACCAAAATCAAGCAATAACGATTTTTTGGAAGATTATTCACAGCAGTTGACGAGGAGGAAAAGATCCTTAGTGTTTGGCGATTTCAACTACGATCTGCTTAATCCGAACCGATCAATTAATAAATATACTAAAATGTTGTTGGAAAATGGACACCTAATCCTAAATAACACTGATGAAAAATTTAGTACCCGTGATACGCCTACAAAAAAATCTATTCTCGATCATGTTTCGTCAAATCTAAAGAATCATAAATTTCATGTAACCATTGTGGAGTCTCCAATGTCGGATCACAAGCAAATCTATCTCGAAGTAGGCAAATACACACCTGAAATGAAAAAGAGAATAAAGTATCATACCTTAGATTACACAGCGCTTTACCAAACAGTAGAAGGTATAATTGACAATGTCTCTGAGGGTGATTATCGAAGCTTAGAACATGCAATAAAGGAAGCAGTAATTAAAAATACAGTTCCAAAATACAAAATTCAAAATACGATAAAATCAGATTGGATCAATAAAGACATTATAGGAATGCTAACTAAGAGGAATCAGCTGTGGTCTGCTTATAAAGAAAATCCCAACGATGACTTAATAAGAAACAACTTCATAACCCTAAGAAACACCGTGTCGGAACAAATTCAAAACACTAAAAGCTGTTACTACCACAAAATTTTCAAAAACTGTGAGAGAAAACCTTTAAAGATGTGGAAGTTAATCGGGAGCTTAGCAGGAAACAAGCGTAACTTATGCTCCGCTCCTTCATTGTTAGAGACGCTTACAGGTTCAATCACAGACAGTAAACAAATATGTAATTATTTTAACACCTTTTTTGCTACTGTGGGTTCTGTTTTAGCTAGTAAAATTACACGGCCTATACCTACTCAGTCGACAACACAAATAACTAGATGTAGTACAAATGAGCTATTAAACTTAACCCCAGCTACTGAAGCAGAAGTCAGCAAAATCATAGATAATCTCAATTCAAACACTAGTTCGGGCTTAGATGGTATTAGTTGCAAAACCATAAAAAGTATAAAAAATCTAATACTAACTAAACTCACGAAGAGTATCAACTATTGTTTACAAAACGGCCTTTTCCCAGATTCTCTGAAAGTAGCAAAAGTTAGTCCAATCTTTAAGTCAGGGAAAAAGAGTGACCCAGGTAATTATCGCCCTATCTCTGTCCTCCCAATAATTTCTAAAATATTCGAAAAAATATTGTACAAGCGCTTAGATGAGTACCTCAAAACTATAAACTTCTTTTCTAAAAAACAATATGGTTTCCGCGTAAAATCCAATACTCTAACTGCAACAATTGACCTTGTGACAAATCTTAAAAACAATATCGATAAAAAATGCGCAGCACTAGGAATATTTATTGACCTGAAAAAGGCGTTTGATACAATTAGCCATAGCCTACTTCTTCAAAAACTGCATGAAATTGGAATCAGGGATACTGCCCACGCCATGTTTCAGTCTTATCTTTCCAGCAGGCAGCAAATTGTTCGGATTGGAGATATGCAAAGTGATTGCGAAACCTTGACATACGGCGTACCGCAGGGATCCATTCTTGGACCCCTACTGTTCATATTATACGTGAATGACATACATAACCTAAATTTGGCAGGCGACATAATACTTTATGCTGATGACACAAGCCTATTTTTATTTGGAAACAACGTCGAAGAGATCATCGAGCAAGCGCAAAAAGATTTAGACACTCTCTCTAGATGGTTCCAAGACAATTTGCTTACTGTGAATACCTCTAAAACAAACTATATTGTCTTCAGTGCTAGGAACAAAAATATTACAAGCCGCCTAAATCTATACATAAATAACGAACCTCTAACCCAAGTAACTTCAGAAAAGTATCTTGGTCTCCATCTAGATACACATCTGACATGGCAGACACACTTAGATAAATTAAGCTCTAAACTATCTTCTGTCATGGGCGCGCTTCGAGGGATCGTCCGCTGTTTACCGACATCCGTTAGGTATATTATTTACAATTCTATGGTAAAACCTCACTTAGAATATTTAATAGAGGTGTGGGGTACTGCAGCTAAAACACATTTAAAGCAGATCGAAACATGTCAAAACAAAATTATAAAACTTTTATTCCATTACCACTACCTAACTCCTACAGAAAAAATTTACAAAGAAACAAAATTAATGACACTATCACAGATTTATAAATATAACACATGCATATTAGTACATAAACTACTAAACAAAAATATACATTCTAAAATAACATTTACAACAAAAGGACAAATACAAAAACGCAGTACTAGACGAAAAAACAACATCTGCTTAAGACCACCTCGAACTAATTACGGAAGGAAAAATTTGCTATACGAAGGAGCAGAGCTTTATAATAAATTACCTAACGATATTAAAGAAATACAGTCCTTTACTCTATACAAAAAAAATGTCAAACACCACATCTTGAAAGTTTTCTCCAGGTTTTAAATTTATTCTAAATTAAGGACAAATTCATTCTTTGTTTAAAAAAAAAAAATAAAAAAAAAATATATATAATACCTAATAATAATAATAATTTGATGTGTATAAGGATAATTAGGACACCTACTGCATATTTCCGAAGCATACCAGTACAAATAAACAGATAAATGAGTAATTGCTATTGACTTGCATTTAAAAAATCGATATGTAATTGTGCACGATCTTTTTCCTATTACCCACAACACTGTAGAAATTGTGTTCACGAGTTAGCTTATTTATTTACGAGTACCTACCTACGCTAAGTAATTCTTATATTTAGTTTTTAAGATTAACTTGTGTTTCTCATATTAAGTGAATTGTATTCTTTTTGAGAAATAAATGTCTTAAACCGTAAGAATTAGGTAAGCTGCGCCTCCTGTTGTGGGTTCGATCCCCGCACGGAACAAATATTTGTATGACCTACAGGTAGTTGTTCCGGGTCTGGCTGTTCGTGTAAGTGAGTTTAAATGTTTGTAAACGCACCCACGATACCTACAGGAGAGTCAGTTAAGTCGCCCAGCTGTTGGACAAAAAAATATAAAGGAGACTAAAGCACAAGGAAAACAAATTCATAGAAAGAAATAATTTGATGACATCTACTCGACAATAGATGTCGCTTTTACATATTTTATTTGGTTTGATAGATGTCGCTGTTGTTGCAATTGATTCCTCTCGATAACAGATGGCGCTAGTAATCACAGTCACAAAATATCAACGTAAACTTAGCTAAAGCAGTATTGGTCCATTAGTAACGGCCCCTGTAACCTACTGTAGGTTGCGAGTTCGAACCCAGATAACTTTGAATAAATTATTTTATCATCGCTGCTCTCAATCACGTGACTGGACCCGCGTGCTTCTACCGAGCATGAGGTCCGATTGCTGGGTCGGGCCAAGTGTTTATTGGGTTTTTCGGAAATTCTCAGTAGCAGCCCGGAGTCTGGATGTGTGTCCGGTTGATGGCAATAGGCCAGAGCCTATACTACTACACACATTTTTCGCCACTTTTCTCTCAGAAGAGAAAAGTGGCGAAAAATGAGTGTAGTAGTATAATACAGAGTGGAAGAGCCACATGGTCAGATTGATTGTAAGACTTTCGAGCTACTATACGTAGAAAAAAACAGGGTAGAAGGGTTACCGATGCATACGCTGATACCATGAGATGTAGATAGTAGATGATCCTGAAACCACAGGCGTTAAAATTATCGTCACCTTTCCCTTTTTATACAGTTTAGAAAACGAAAAAAAAGTGAAAAGCTGTCGAAAGTTTTTAAACGGGGCATCCAGAAAGGTATCCAGAATCATGTTTCGTGATGCCGGAGCTTATACTATTGAGTACTCGTATAAGCTCCGGCACGGATCTTGAACGCTGGACGCAATAGGACGGGTAAGTTCATACATAGGCACTTCATACTAAAATCGACTATTGCGCTCATGATCCGTGTTCGCGATATTTTTTTCTTGTCTCTAATCTAGGGTCTACTATCTACTTGAATAAAAAACGCGTCAGAGATGACAGAGACAAAGTCGACGATGGAGTGAGCTTACCCAGAAGAAGCCTGTTCACTCTAACTTTGAAGAGATTCGGGTTGAATGCGTTCGGAAACACATAGGTATATTTATTTATTTATTTATTAAATCTTTATGCACAAGTAAAAAAGCCGTACAAAGGTGGATTTGATGCGTTAGGGATTTTTCTCCCAGTCTACCTTAGGGTGATGCCGAGACAAACATTTAAGAAAGAAAGAAAAAAACATTTATTCAGCACAGGCTCAGGCACACAAAGACACAATACCAAACAAAGAAAACAAAAAAAATAAAAAATAAACAAAAAATGAGTAACAAGAAATACATTAAAAATGAATATACGAGTAAGTATACATATATTATTAAGTATGTGCCTTACGGCTGCGCTAAAAAGGTCCAGTTCAGCAAAAATGCCAGACAACCAGGGCCTGACGCTGGTTTTCAACTGGGCCTGAGAATGTGAGATGTCACGGACGTGTCATTTAATAACATTCAGCCATCCAGTCTGCTGTAAAGTTGCTTTTAGGATGCGAACCACATCCCAATGAAATTCAAAGCTTCAACTAAACGCATGAGTATTTAAGGTAGTTATTAAATAAAATATTTTTTAAAGTATTGTCTGACTGTCTGTTTGTTTAAGGTAATCTCCGAAACCGTTGGACCGATTTTCACAGGAGTTTCACTGGCCGATAGCTAAGGAGTGTCTAGTAGTATTACTAGTAGTAGTAACTTAGGCTTCTTTTATTTTAGACAAAAAAAATAGGATACCGCGCAAAAAAATGAATACCATGTTTTGTTAAATTCCACGCGGAGAAAGTCGCGGGCACGGCTTGTTAATATTATAATTCGTTTTCTCCGTAAGGTAAGGAGAGGTGTACCTATAGTAGGTACTCACACATTCCACCCGTTTGGTTTAAGTCCCGTGTTAAAGGGAGCGAGCCTAATCTCAGAAACCGGGCACAAATACAGACTCCTTAAAATTCCTACTGAAAACACCCAATAACACTTAACCCGACTTAGAAATCGAACTCACACCCTCATGCTCCACAGAAGCGCGTGTAACCACTTGACCAACGTATCACTCAAACGTTATAATTAAAACAACTAATAAGTAACAACGAACATTTCAAAATCGCTGTCATTCGCACGCAGCCATTTTAAATTAAATTCGTTATTCCCGAACACTGCCGAGTAATCCCGAGAGCTTCCGATCGCAGTTAAAATTATTAAATTGTTACTGGACAATGATTGACGTTGCCCGAGGCAAGCTTCCGTGCCACTCCCTCCGTTAAAATGATTGGGAACAGGTGAAAAGAGGGATAGTAGATGGTTTTGGGTATTGTTCTGTCTGTGTGTCTGTCACAGGCGGGAATCTGTGAGCTTCAGTAGCTGTTGTTTGCAGAACGCATGATTTTGCAATTTCACTCCCCCTTTGCATTACTCGAATAATTTCCCCTATAGCTATATATCGGGGAGGAGCTAGTGGCTTAATAACAATAGCCGCATAGGTTGACCAAAGTTTAAGCTACGCTTGCCGAGGTTAGTCTATGGATGGATGACAATTCGTTACATATCGAGACTCCTCCGTGTCTAGGAAAGCGCGTTAAGCCGTTGGTTCCGACCATTATTTATTAGTAGATCTTTGACAGTCGTTATGGGTAGTTAGAAGCCCGAAAGTCTGACAGACTTACCAAGGGTATTTGGGTAGGTATATTATAAGGGAAACAGAGATTCTTTTTTATGTACCATATCATTAACACTACAATTCAAAACTTCATAGATAAAAATCCACAAGCAAATACTTAAAAACTCCTTTCATATTTACAATCTTGACTCACACCCTTTTTAATAAATCAATGAACAAATGGCGCAGAAAATTTCGCTCAATATAAATAAATAAAATATTATGGCGATCATCTGTCACTATCTATTTTGTATTCTAAGTTACGAGTCCACTAATGTTATTATTAAAAGGTCGTAAAGTATCCTTTTTGAGAAATAATTGCTTACAATGATATCTACAATATATTAGTAAGTGAAGCGAAAGCTTCGGATCCGTTTTTAAGAATAATGCGCGCTCAGCGAAGTGTGAGATTTGGCGTACTTAAAGTTTATATGGAGAAGGAGTGAGAAAGCTAAAACGGTTGAATTTCGACCACTGAGCGACCACTATCCATAATAATACCAGCATGTATTATTTTTACCATACATAGAAATTATATTATTAAATATTTCAATACAAATATAAAAATAGTACCCAACCGTTATTGCGAACAGGGTCCAAGTTACCAGTGGTCAGGGCTCTTGAGAAAGGAACCTCTTAACAATAAATAACAATCCCAATTTATTTGGGGTCGGCGCAGCATGTCTTCTTCTTCCATACATCTCTATTTCCCGTCATCGCAAAAGTCACCTCTTTTCTAGCCATATCATCTTTCACACAATCCATCCATCTGTTCTTTGGTCACCCTCTCTTGTAACCCTGCACATTCATACTCAAAACTTTCCTCACAACATGGTCCAACAAGTCGAAAGCGATGCAGATAATGACTGTAAGTTTCAGTTAATTGGGATATTTAATTGTTTTCTTAAATGTATATCGTTGCCAGAAGCTGTGCTTGCAACTTTGACCACGTGGAATTAATAATACTAATTATTTTTCTGAAATAAAAGCCGAGTTACTTCTTAATACATCAACTATCTGCCAGTGTAAGTGCCGTCAAAATCGGTCCAGCCGTTTTGGAAATTACGTCATACAAACAGAGAGACAAAAAAATATATTTGTTTTTTGGTACCTACCGTAGGTATAAACTTTCATATGCATTTAAAAAAGCTGTTCTTTTGACATTAAAAACAGACAACAATTTTATTTATTTGTGTAGGTATTGCTTGAAAAAAAAACAATTCTAAAATGTTTGCTAAACAAAAACACAAAATAACAAACCACCGACATTTTTTTACATCCAACGAAAAAATTCGTTCAAACCTAACCTAACTTTTCTAAAATTAAAAATTGCTGACAATGACAGGTGTTTGAACAGCAAACGATGATTGACTCGTGTTGCGAAATTCACGAACAAAACCCGTGGCGGCGGATTTTAGAAAAATCTGGCTGAGTTCCGTTAGTAAATAGACGATTTTGATTATTTTCAGTCAGAATTTCGGACTTTGACTACCCGTAACGACTGTCAAAGATCTACAAATGACAGCCGTAACCAATAGTGATCAGCCTGAACAGTTCAGGCAGAACGTCTGTCCGTCGGTCGTGACTACTAGTATTTAAAAAATGAATAAGTACATCTAAAACCGTAGCTTCTTAAAGTAAGTACTTACTTAAAAGATCCAAAACAAACATTTTTTTCGCGTCATCATTAATAATAACAAAATAACGTGTATTTAAATTCAAAATAACCTCTCAAATTGTTAAATGTAGTGTAATAATTTTCAATCAAGTCATCATACCGGTTTTTAGAGTCATTTGTAAACATTAGTGAAAGTTACTGTACCATGTAATGTTGGGAGACGGTTATTTATGATTTCAACTGTGTGTTTGTTGAAAAGGAGAGTTTTGGGTTCCGTATGCTGGGTTACTATTAATGTAATCAAGTTAGAGATGGAACAGAGGCCATTTTTATCTAGGTGGAGGTGTAAAAAGAGAAATATAAATATTAATAAAAACGAAAGGTATTAAACAAAATCGATTGTTTCGATTTTGTTTAATACCTTTGAAAGCGGGACATATCCGCTAAATTTTTTCTATCCCTCAGTTAAGGAAAAGTTGTATGGGGAGAGCCACGTCATACATTTCGTAATATCTAATGTATCTTATTCTAGTAATCTCTCTTTCGTAACTTCATAAAGAAGAAATTACTTATTAGTGTTAAGGTTTTCCTATTAGGCTATGGAACACTTAATACTTTAATATCTTCTTCTCCATATTCTGTTTCATTTTTGGTTCCAAAACTACTCTTACAGAACTCCGAAAACATTAATTAATAACAAATAAAATTCTTCAAAAACATCGATAAATTATCCAACAATTGAATTCGCGCCTTTTTTAATGTCAAATTAGGTCGGCCATTGCTGCGAAATGTCAAAATGTCATTGTTCTATTCGGGTGCGTTCGCGCGGACACTTAATTTTTTTAAATAGGGTGGTTCTTTTTAGGGCTGCTTACTTTTTATTGTGTTCGCTTGCGTGTGGCCGTTTTAGAATTAAATGCAGCTTTTTCTTGTAATCTTCTAAGGAATGTATTGTAGTGTTTAGAAATGTAACAACTTAAGTTTTTGCACGCGTTCGCGTGAGAATTTCAAGGGTTAGTTTTTAGCATTGTTGTGACTAATATTAACCCTTTACCACCCATGTTTTAAGTATCGCATAGTGATTAACTAGAGCTTTGGGGGTTAATAAAAACCGTGAGCTTGAGATGTTAAGCTAGCCGCGGTCACCCTGACTATGGGTCATTCTATACATAGCTTGGCCTTTCCGTATGTCCATTTCGTTCTGGAATACCTGACCAAAAGTCTGTCAATCGTTACCTCCAGGTCGTTGTTTTAATAATAACTGTATTGCAGATCAGGTAGGCAGTCGCTCCATGCAAAACACTGATATTTAGCTGGCTCCGGTTAGTCTGGAAGCCGACCTCAACATAGTCAGGAGAAAGCTCATGATAGCAGTATTACTCACTTGTTTTAATTAAGAACTCATTTCATCATTATTATTCTAGAATATCCTCGCCTTAGAGTGAAAAGCTGGTTAATGCAATTTTAATGGGTCCAATTCCCGCACGGAACAAATATTTGTATGGCCTACAGATAGTTGTTCCGGGTCTGGCTGTTTGTGTATGTGAGTTTGAATGTTTGTAAACGCACCCACGATACAGGAGAAATTACTAGTGTGGGGCGACGTTAAAAAAAAATCTTATCAATAAATAAATAATGAATGGGGGCGAGCTTATTGTCAACCACCGAGCACAAATCCAGTCTCAAGGCTGCTATTTAGGAATTCCAAATGAGAAAACCTAACACCACTTAGACAAAAAAACTTTTCTTTGCCGTAAAACGCCAGATGCTAACGTCAAAGTCTACGACAATGACATTACAAATGTTGAACGGAGTCACGTGACATCTCTAAAGCTAAAGTCAACTCCATACAATTTGATATTTCCGTTGGCTTATAGAAAAGAGATTTTGGCCCCCTAGAAATCGAGCCCAGGACCTCACTCTCAGCAGTAGCACTTGCAACCACTAGACCAACATAGCAGTCAAAAGAAATAACATGAAACTAAATCGTCCCCCTACCACTCACTCTGCTGATCCCCTATACTACACAATGTTACATTAGTAAGCGTACTCGTATACAAATAATATTGAATGTACAAATTGCTCTGAAACGTAATACGATGCGAATTTAAGTGGGGAGCAGGGCAGAACTTGGGTAGAACATATTTAATGGTTTTGCTGAAAAAAATACTATTCTATTCTAGTACCTAACTGTGAACTACTACGTGTACTTACATGTGTCAAATACAAGGATACTAGATCCCACGACACATTGTATCCTATTGTGAACTACTCCATTGCACACAAATTTTGTTTAACAATCCATTCTTGGTGCTTTTAGGTTTATTTTTGTGCTTATTATAAATAAAGAAATAAATAATGCTGGACAATCCACACAGCATCATCTAGCCCCAAGCTAAGCAGAGCTTGTGTTATGGATACTAGATGACTGATATACTTAATACAATACATTACATAAATAGATGTTTTTTACTAAACATAGCAAATACCCAGAACACCCGAAACAGATATTTGTAGATCGTACAAACATTTGTCCTAAGGCGGGAATCGAACCCGCAACCTCCTGCGTCGCAGGCGGACCTTCGCCCGCCACGCCGCATCGGTCGTCAAATGATCAAATTATGTCCGTGCATAAACTTATTCTTAATAAATTCTATTCTATTTTATTCTGGGTATTAAAATCTGCGCAGCTATGGGACCTTATGGTATACAGGCTGGAAGTAAATGAGCTCTAGCTGGTATCAAACACTCAACATTTTAGAATAGTTTACAATAAAAAATTAAAGTAGGCCGTCGTGGGAAGATTTGAAACATCGCAATTTATGGTTATTAAAGAATATTATATTTAAAATAAAATCAGTAAATAAATATAGAGTGAAATTATATGTTGTTGGTAGTAGTAGTAGTCAGTCAGACGGTCGGATACAAGAATCGATTCGAAATCCAAGATGGCGCTGACGAAATAGACTTACTTTTCGTCTTGGTTTACTTTTACCATGGTATTCGGGGTTACGTTCTTAATGTGCACGTCTTTCTACATCGTTCTCACATATTGTACCAGCCTATTACTGTCCCACTGCAGGGAAAAGGCCTCTTCTCATACAGGGAAGGCACGAGCATTAATCACCACGCTTGCTCAAGACGGGTTGGCGATTTCAGACTTATATTAATTATATAAGTCCAGGTTTCCTCACGCTGTTTTCATTCACCGATGTCAGTGATCTCACATATATATATGTATAATCTTAACATGAATGATGTAACCAAGATTTTGTAACATTTAAAAGAGTGTCCATGGAGTTTCTTGCCCATTCTTTTCCATAGAGATCTACGCTTTGGAATGTGTAACTATAGTACTACTACGTACTTTCTCAATTTATTATGCCTTGTGACTGTGACTGTAGCTTCGCTTTGTTTTGTTTTTTTTGACATTCAAAACTGCCGTAATGGTGTAATTTCAATAAATGCATTGATTTTAAGCTTCCCGCAAGAAATTCGTCTATAACCTACATACCTATCAGAATTATACCGATACATATCACTCCGCCAATATATCACCGAGCCCGTCCCTGTGCTCGTCACAGTCATGTTAACAAGTACACAACACACACTACACTGTGTACTAGCGATGACGTCACCACACTATGACGTGGATGCGGCAATTTATGCGAAGTCAGTTTGTGAACTATGATCATTAAAATACGTCTTTTTGTTGGGATGATGTTTGGATGAGAACAAAGAATTTTAAGTCCGTCAGACAGATAATAAAATAAATTTAGACACGTATTTTTTTTCTTTTAATAAAAAACATACTTATCTAATGCCTTTAAACGAGCAATTCTTGTTTATGTGTATATATAATCTGTATCTCGGAAACGGCTCCAGCGATTTTCATAAAATTTAGTATGCAGGGGATTTCGGGGGCGATAAATCGATCCAGCTAGTTTTCATTTTAGAAAACGTCGTTTTATCCGAGCGAAGCTCGATAATCCAGCTACTAGGTTTAAAACGCTTTAGGTGATCGGCACACTGCACCTGATCACACAGCGGGGAGCCTGGCGATGAACGCTGAACACTGCGCGTGAATGCGTTTTCCGTGTTGAACACAGATTGCAAACGACGTAAGAACACGCACTCCCGCGCTGTGATGCAAAATTCGGTGCAGTGTGCCAATCGCCTTAAAGCTGGGGAGTGGGGACTCTCTACGTCAAATATGTAATAGGATAAATACCACTAGATATCAATGGTGGCTGATAGACATGCGCAAACACATTTAGTACTGTTAGTACTGTTAGTAACGATATGTTTCATTACACCATGACTCCAGACATGTCGCGTAATGAAGCGCCACACGATATGGTTATTGTAATGAAATGATCGCTATAATAAAATTTATACATCATTACATGAGATTGGCGCGCGAACACGCCACCACCGCGCGTCATGTTCGAGTGTCATGCGCCATGTTTAATTTGGTCGAGTCATGCGCAATGACACATTACACGGTCGGGTTATTTGACGCGCAATGCAACAGTCGCATTACTTACACAAGTATATTGGCCTCCATCACCACATTAATAATTCTGATTCCACAAATTCATTCTCACGATCGAATCCAGCTTCGCACATGCATGTTTTAACGCCATCCATTATCAGTCTACCTCAGCACTATGTCAACGGTAACTATTAAAATTCTATAGTTAACTTCTCTGGATCAGTTCTAGTTGAAAAACAGCGTCAGATACTAGATGTCTGCCATTTATTTTTGACGACCTATGTGGCGCGGCGGGCGAAGGTCCGCCTGCGACGCAAGAGGTTGCGGGTTCGATTCCCGCCTTGGGACAAATGTTTGTACGATCTACAAATATTTGTTCCGGGTGTTCTGGGTATTTCCTATGTATAATAAAAAATATCTATCTATGTAATGTATTGTATTAAGTATATCAGTCATCCAGTACCCATAACACAAGCTCTGCTTAGCTTGGGACTAGATGATGCTGCGTGGATTGTCCAGCAATATTTATTTATTTATATTTGCTAAACTGGACGCTTTTAGTGCAGCCGTAAGGCACATACTTATTTTTTTTTTCTTTTTCTGTAACTTCTGTTTCAAATAGTTTTTCTTTTTTTTTACGTTTCTATGTTTAGTGTTGTGTGCCTGATCCTGTGCTGAATAAATAGTTTTTCATTCTACGTTCATTCTGTATCATCATCTGCGGGGGAGAACTATGCCACGCCGCAGAGGCGACTGCCACGAATAGCGATAATTATAATCAAACAAACTCTAATCAAAATGCCAAAAAAAAATCGCACGCGCTAGCCATGTTACAAACGTTTCGTATTGAATCTCTTTCTAGGATTGTCGGCTAAGCGTTTTCTCAAGATGGCGTTTTCTAAATCTTGGTAGCGAACTTGAGACGACTGACTCGATCGCTCGTTCTACAATATCCTTAGAAAAAACCTATTCTTTAGTCTATGGTGAGCGTTCTAACAAACGTCAAAGTCACAGTTTTTTACTTTGCGCGCGGGCTGAAGTTTTGTTTCGGATTGTTACGAATGGAATAATTGTTTTAAGTGTTAAAAAAGTAAGCAAAATAAGATCCGAGGTTTTCCAATAGGAATTTTCACCCCAGAGTCTGTATTTGTGCCCGGTTGATGGCAAGAAGCTCGCCTTCAATTTTTTGAAGTGAAACTTCTTTAGAATCGTTGTGATTTCAAACCGGATGCAACGGAAAAAAAGAAAGGTAAGAGACACAAATACAAAAATGTGTAGGATGAAGCCGGCAAAGAATGAGACAGAAATATACATACTATTTTATATTATCGGTCTTTTAAATCATGAATTATAAATTAAGTACATGTTTTTAAATTAAATTATTAAGTTTTTCCAATTAAATTATTCTTAATTTTATTTTATTTTTTAAATTATTTAAAATTAAATGATGAAAGTTAGTATTAATTATTGGTACTTACAATCATTATTTACTAAATTATATCCCGTTGGGACACTATTTTGTTTGCTGAGAGTGGTCTAAAACAGAATAAAATAAACAAGGTTATACACGTGGTGTATAACCTCATTATGTTATATTTATATAATCCATGATCAGTATAAAATAAAAATCAAATTTATTGATTGAAAAACATTGAAATATTAGTTTATATATAAAACAGGATTAAAAAACATTTACACTTACCATTTATTACATCAGTCACATTAACACTCATATTTGAACATCTATTTTGATTGTTCAATAATTGTTTTTATGATTTCTTAAATAAAAGAAAAGGAATGACACTGTTTACCTTTAACTGTCAAAGCTTACGAGCTCATGTACAGGATCTGCAATATGACAATATAGTGTCGTCGCCAATTTTTTTAATTCTTTCGGAGACATGGATGAATAATGAAGATATTGTAGACATTCCAAATTTTAATATTGTTGTTAATTACAAAAAACCACGTACGCAGGCGGAGTAGCAATTTATCACAACGTAAATGATGGAGCCCGTGTTGTTACGCCACAAATGGATCTCAATGCACAACAGCTGGAATCATTGTCTGTTCAGCTTTCGAAAGCTGGAGAAATATGTGCCTGTGAAAGCAGAAATGACCAGGGAGATTTAGTTTTGATTGTAGCAATTTACATCTCTCCCAACCAATCAATAAAATCAGTTATTGAATTTACACATGAAAATTTGATCAAATATACCCCAGAGGTATCGCGAATTCTCAAAAAGAATTACGATGATGTTAAGTGGGGATTTTAACATAAATTTTGCATCAGATACAGCGCTTCCTTTGATTGAGTTTCTCGATACAACATTTAATTTAAAAATGTGTAACAATCGCATCAACTACGAGATCAAAAACGGTAATAGATGCAGTATTTCAAAGATATATCAACCAAATTGAAACTAAAACATTTGTATCGTATTTTAGTTATCATAAGCCTCTTGTATCATTTGTTAAAACTGAAAATATGGAACTTGAGCAATAAATTATGTAACATATATGTTACATAAAATATCTTTTAAAATTAATCAAAATACTTTCATTTTTAAACAAATAAACTTTGTAATTATCCTACCCTTGTTATATACACTCGAGAGCAATGAATCCGGGTCACTTAAAGAATTCTAAAAATCTCGGAAACTAAAAATGCTAGGTTAATGCAATAAATTGTATTTAATAGACAATGTAATACTCCTTAAATGAAAGTAAAAAAAATATGAGTCACCATACATTTTATTAACACAAAATTACATAAAGAAAAAAACTGCTGATCTCTCCTTAAAACAAAAATAGGAAACATGAAATTTTTGAACTTTATTACGATTTTCTAGAATTTTAATACTTCGTAATGCCTCCTCGTGCTTCCATTACTGCGTTTACGCGGTTTGGCATGCTGTACACCAAGTTCCTTATACGATTTTGGGGAATATTCTCCCATTCCTCTGTGAGAGCAATTTTGAGCTCACGAAGCGTGATTGGGGGAGGGTTTCGTTGTTTTACGCATCTGCCTAGCTCGTCCCAAGCATGCTCGATCGGGTTGATATCCGGGCTGCGCGCTGGCCACTCCATACGAGTAATGTTCATCTCTTGAAGGTAGTCATTCACAATCCTACCTGTATGAGGTCGGGCAGCATCCTCACCTAAATTGACCATAAATGGACCAACGTGATCATTGAGGATTTCTTCCACATATCTTACGCTAGTTAAAGAGCCGTTTTCTATGATCACCAGCTCTGTGCGACTTTCAGAAGAAATTCCGGCCCACACAAGTACAGACCCACCACCGTAGGCTACTTCGAGTGTATATTCATCTCATTCTTTTGTCGATTTACTGAAGTTTCACTTCTATCGTGTGTGAATCGCACACACACCTTTTTTTATTTGTTTCTCTTGAATTCCCCGTAGTGTTAGACAGAGGTGTACCTATGTACCTATTGTAGGTACACCCCCATTTCGCTAGTTATGTTCAAGTCCCATATATTAGGAGCGAGCCTATTCCCACCAACTGAATATAGACACACAAAATTCCAGATAGAAAAGCCCATTAACACTTTGCCCGGTCCGAGAATCGAACCGAAGAACTCATGCTTAGCAGTAGATTTTGCGACGTCTGCCCTTAATCAAGGTAGTATGGTCACACCCTTTTGTATTTACTCCATAAATAAAATTCTATTCAAGTTCATGTCAAATAAATAAAAAATGCCAACAGTTTAAAAAAAATACTTTTATTATAAAATCAACACTTTTCGAATTTAAATAAAACTACATTTATTTTCAATCGGGCCAGCCCCTCGCTCCTTAAAAAGCGCCATGAAAATTATAGTTTCCGCTCGAAATTGTTTTTCGCATTTGGCATTTTGGCGCCCCTTGCTACCTGGCGCCTAGGGCGACCGCACTTGCTCTACCCTAGGGCCATCGCCGCCAACGACGCACTCCAAAAGCAAATATATGTGTTTAAAAAATCCACCACCAACGTTAGAACTCAACATCCCAAACCAAAAACCAAAAAATAAACAAACAAATGAATTAATAAGTTCAAATAAACGGATCGATCCGTAACAGACGCCACGTGCAGGTCACGCGCCAAAACTTATGTCAGACGCACATGCCGCCATCTTGATCGTGTAGCGGCCATTACATGCACTCCCGTTGCTAATTTGACAGATAATTTATTTGAATAAATAATAGTCAGTCAGTATCATCATCAGCTGCCTAGCCTCTGCTATGTTGGGGTCGATTTGTGGCTAAATTATCAATTATATTTATTTCTGTAAATTGGTTTGTACAAAAACTTTGATACGTCAAACAAGCAAAATATATTATTTTTTAATTATGTCGGTGATTCTCAACCTGAATACTCTGAGAAGAGACACCGAAAGTAACTCAGAGGTCCACAGTCTCTTTAAAAGTACAGACATTATCTTGGTCAGATCATGTGAGGAACAGAGCTGGAAAATAACAGCCGCACGGTCTGATCGAACGTTAACGCTATATTTATGAATCAATTATAAATTATGTGTATGTTAAAACAATAATAAATATATTTATCCACAACTATAATCCCTTCGATCCAGTCACGACAACAGCTTGTAAATAAACAATAAAATTAATACCCATCTTTACAAATACACATAATTTTTGGATCCAAAGCACAAATGCGTTGATAATCTTCGAAGGGGACACGTGACTAGCACGCGTTCCGTCATATGGTGTGCGAGAGGGACAGGGAAACGTGACAGAAAAGGATAGAACGACGTTAATGGTTTGTTTACAAAGTCAAAGATTCTAAAATGTCGTAGTTGAATAAATAAAATGTGTGGTTGCGTAGCTCGTAGCGATTTGCTACGGCGTAGACCGGTCTACGAAAAAATCTGCATATAATTATGCTGAGATAGTAGCCTTTTTGGCAGGGCACAGGATTTTTAGTTTCTTTTTTCTTTTGTGTTTTTTTATTATCTTCTTTCTTTCTACGAGATTTGCTTAGAGTAGTGTTACAATTTCTTTGGATCGGTAAAAATATGGCTGATTTTAGTACGTTTTTGTATGGCAGATATCTGCAAAACTATTGGCATCGCAGTGCGATGAAACGTCCAAACTGGTCCGGAATGTGTTCAAACCGGTTTTAAGACCGGTTATTTAAATAGTACACCACGAAATAGCAACATATATTTTCTCCTTCTCTAACAAGTCCATCCAAAGATTGTCTGGCTAAGGCCGCCAATACCCTATGTGTTTTAAACTGATTATTTGTAACTTTCCATGGTGTATAATAAAGATTATTCTATTCTAAACGTCGATTTTTTTTCTTTACAAGCTTCAAGCTCTTGGTTACGATGCCATTGGCCGTCACGACTATCGGCACAATGACTGCTGTATTAATGTAATGTAAGTAATGACTTTACCATTCTATTAAAAGAAAATCAAAGTAAATAACTTCTTTACCGATACGTGTATTCAATTTATCGAAAGGGGTGGTATATCACGTCAGTAACAGAGATGCATTGTGTCTTATCTTCAACTTTGATGTTTAAACATAGGGGTACACGCTCGTTCAAAATAACAGACCCCGAGGAATAAGCTTTTATCGTAACATCAAACAACTTGAAAATATTGAAAAAATAGATTAGGTATCATCACGCATCGCGGTTGTAATAGGCTAGTGTCCTTAAAAAATCTGTTTGGTCCGAAAGTCGTATTTTTTCTTTTGTCACGTAAACCAAAAATAACGACGGTATAGTGCGTTGAAATTGCGCGTGACGTCACGCCGTGCTACACTTTTCGTTAAAAGTGTAGCACGGCGTGACGTCACAAGCCCCTGCTCCTGAACTTTGATGTGATCATTGTCACTGTTTATTGAATTAAGTAAGCAAAAAATACGTGTCCAATATTTTTTGGTACTCTTACTGACGGACTAAATAGACTTAATATATTTTAACCTAGGACACATCCCTATCCTCGTAGGGTTAGGCAGATGCGTACTTATTGTTCACCCAGATTTGGTTAAGTCCTATGTAATAGGGGGCGAGCTTATTGCCACTAACCGGGCATGTATCCAGACGACGGGCTGCTGCTGGGAAATGTCAGATAGAAAAACCCAATAACAGTTTTTCCGACCCGGGAATCTTTCCCAGGACCTCGTACTCAGCAGTAGCGCTTATAAACACTAGACCAATGATGCAGTCAAGTAGTTTTAGATTAAGTAGTAAAATGTAAGTATATGTGTGTGTGTGTGTGTCGTAGTATGTTTGTGTATATAGCGTAAATGTTATATTTTCTGGTTTAAACCTTTTGGTATTAACAGTATAGGCTGGAAGGGACATCCACGCACAACCTGATACCCTGAGTTCAATACATGATTCTGTACCCCCTAGCGCCGAAAGTTTTCGTCGAATTTTACTAATTTCCAAAAAAAAATGCGTCTGTTGGTGCTGAGGCAGAGCGCTTAGCTACTGCGCCGCGTGTCGTGGAGTCGATTCCCGCACGAGCAAGCATTTGTATGGCCCACGGTTATTTATTCCGGGTCTGGCTGTTTGTGTATATGACTTAACACGTTAAACGCCAAACGACCGACAAACAATACATTTTCTATTGTGGCTCGTTGTTTGGCAGTTAAGGTGTTAAATGTAGGTGCGTAGTACTCGCAGCCGGCGTGCCCATATGACCAGGAGCCCTAGAACGAATTTCTTGCGATAAGTTTACCATTACGCCGTTTCTATCTTAGTACAAATTTTTGACGTTTTAGGTAAACTTCTCACAAGAAATTTGTGCCAGAGTTACTGAAGAATGAACGTAGATGAAGCAAAAGCAATATATAAACATTGCAGCAGGTGGCATTCTATAGGATACTATAGAATGCCACCTGCCTACCCCCTTGAGGAAAAGACGCAAGATCATGTGTTTTCGGTGTGGTTTCGTCTCATCGCTAATGTTTTCCCATTAACTCTGTTAATGTATAGTCGTGTATTTATGTTTATTTGTGTATATGTTCTATGTAGGTATTATATTTACAGTTTATAATCTATATATATACTAGCTGTCCCGGCGAACTTCGTACCGCCTCAAAAGTTAAGGTGCACTGCCATCTGTTAGAAATGTTTGGAACTTATTATAGGAAAACTTTATAAAATTAATTTTGCAATAAAAATAATATTGAGGTAATAATTTTCCTATCTTTTAAGTTTGACCAAAACACACACTATGTGCAAAATTTTATTAAAATCGGTTCAGTAGTTTAGGTGTCTATAGCGGACAAACAACGTGACACGTAATTTATATATAATAGGTCTTTACCTATGAAATTGCCGTTTTGTATGAAAAAATTTAAATGAATTTTTTTCATGTATTTTTTATTTGTATTAATCGAAGTAATCACCCATGCAATCAATGCATCTTTGCCAACGCAGTGGCAGTTTATTGATGCCCTTCTTAAAGAAATCAGCTGGACGGGAGGCAACAAATTCTTCAAAGGCATTTTGTACTGCCTCTCGGGTATTGAATTTTTTTCCCGCCAAGAAGTTATCCAAATTCTGGAAAAAGTAGTAGTCTGTAGGCGCAAGGTCTGGTGAGTAGGGCGGATGACGGAGAGCTTCCAACCCCAGTTCTTGCAACTTGGAGACCGTCTGCTGTGCAGTATGAGGTCGCGCGTTGTCGTGCAGGAGCAGCGGAGACGAGCGATTGACCAATGCTGTTTGGAGATGTGCCAGCTTCTCCATCATTGTGTTCAATTCTTCACAGTACACATCTGCAGTAATGCTCACCCCGTTTGGTAAGAAGCTGTGTTGAATCACATCGGCGCTAGACCACCAAACAGTGACCATCACTTTTCTTGGGGTAAGTTTTCGTTTAGGGCATTGTTTAGGTGCTGAACCAGGATCCAACCAACTTGCTGAGCGCTTGCGGTTATCAAACAGAATCCATTTTTCATCGCAGGTAACAATGCGGTTCAAAATTCCCTCATTTGTGTGTCTGTTGAGCAGTGCAAGGCACGTCTCGACGCGTACTTCGCGCTGGCGATCATTGAGTTCGTGGGGCACCCATTTGTCAAGCTTTTTTACCTTGCCAATTTGACGCAAATGGACCAATATTGTTTTGACGCTAACGTCGAAAGCTGCTGCTAATTCAGCCGTAGATTGTGTATCATCAGCTTCCACAATCGCCTTTAATTCGTCATTGTCGACCAAAGTCTTCGGACGACCGCGAGGTTCATTTTTCAGGTCGAAATTTCCAGAACGGAAGCGAGCAAACCAATAACAGGTAGTGCGTTGGTTTGTAGTGTTAGCTCCGTAAACGTCGTTGATGTTGCGTGCCGCTTGTGCCGCGTTGCTGCCACGACGGTACTCATATTCCATAATTACTCGAATTTTTAACGTATCCATGATGACGAAAAAGATTTAAATGCGATGAAAATGTAACACTAATCAATAAACAAATGACTACTTTTGGAAAAAAAAATCCATGTTTTTAAAATAAAATTAATTTGAAATTAGAATTCTTAGCCAAACAAAAAATATTTTGATTTGAAATGGCCAGTACTGCAGAACGGCAATTTCATAGGTAAAGACCTAATATTAAGATATTTCCTTCCCCTTTTCTTTTTAAGAAATTGCACCTACCACTGTTTGCCTCTGCATCACCCAAAAGTTGACTGTTAGAAAATATCTATGACATTAAGTCCGCCTCTGTACATTTGTGTGCTTAAAGTATTAAATAAATAAATATGTGATTTGAAATATTAAGAAACGCACCCACGACACAGGAGAAATTCCTAGTGTGGGGCAACGTTAAAAATGTGACTGATTTGCACAGCAGAGACACATTTTATCTATAATACTCGATACCCCATTAAGTTCCCATCATACAATACATAACCAAAAGACAAACACGTCATGACTGCCCGCTGCCCAATATTTGCCGAAGCACTTTGCGAGTAGTGTCGTATTTCGCAAATATTTTGTTGCAATTTGCAAACTGTGGTCGATATTGTGCCCTGTGATTGATTGGGGTAAACAGGGCTATATTAACAGCTGAACTAATTGATTTTAGCTCTGAGTTCCTTCTCAGAGTAATCTAACACGTACACCGACCTCATCTACTTTTAAAAATGGTTGTTTGGCGTGAGTAAATAAAATCTGTGCAAATAAATTAATTTGAAGTGTCCGTTTGTAATGTTAAAACTACAGTTTTTTATTAAATGCATATGAAAGTATGCACGGTCATCATCATCTGCCTAGCCTTTTCCCAACTATGTTGGGGTCGGCTTCCAGTCTAACTGGATGCAGCTGAATACCAGTATTTTACATGGAGCGGCTGCTGACGAAAGTATGCACGGTATTCATAACAAAAAATCATTTTTTTGAATGTTTGTCTGTCTGTTAGTTTGAGGTAACGTAAAACGGGGTTAGATTGATTAATTTTGTAATGAATTCCCATGTAACTTTTAAAGTTTTTAAATAAAAAGTCGGAAAAAATGAAACGGTTGAGGACTCTTTAAATGATAATATAACTAAATAACGATATTTTAATAAAACAATATTAATAGTTCCATGGAAAAAGAAATTAAAATTATTAATTAAATCGATATTGAAAATGGGGCGGCTGCTTTGATAACACATAATTATTTAATTGCCGTTCAAAGTCACCCCTATCTAGAATGCGTTTTCGACCAAAATTCAGGGTTTCAAATTTTACTGTTTTTCATCTACTTAGAACTAACTCTAATAACTAACGCATTGGAAAAATATAGCCTAACGACTAGAATTTCGAATAGACGAATGAATGATCGTGTGCGTTCCCTTTAACGCGTGAATTGGAGACAATAATTCATTTCTGAACAATTATCAAAGTCGCCCCAGTTCGCAAAGTAACCCCGTTTTACTGGTACCTAATCTCCAAAACGGCTGGACCGATAATGATGGGGCTTCCACTGAAAGATAGCCGATATGTTAAGGAGTAACTTAGGCTTTAATTTTAGAAAACAAAATACGGATACGCGAAAAAGAAATAAAACTCTTGAAATTTTGTCAAATTTCACGTGGATAAATAATAATAATAATTTATTTGACACACATAACATAGAACATACAATAAAACAGATATACAGGACAAGTTTTAATTTTCTTAATTTTATAGTGAAGGCATCTGTGTCTGAACTAGATAACAAAATATCTGTATCTCAGACATCAGCGCTCTTCCTTGTGATGAACATTGCATTACACGCGATAAAGTCGAGGTCCCAGCTAGTTATTATTAAAATCACTCGCTGCTTTGACATTCTTTTGCGACCTACCCAGATGTCCTTTCTTTTGTATTGTTCGTCGAGTTCCTTAACCTCAACACGACTACTGACAAATACTTGCACTGACCATGACTCATATCTGTGTGGTTCTTTCCTCATAAGACCATCTCAGACACTAACCTACATGTTCCTCACATGATTGATATAATTATTGATTGTTCTTTTTAACATATGTTGTATAGATTCAAGTTCTTCAAACCTATCAGACAGATGTGTTGCTGGGGAGTTTGTTCCGCCACTTCTTCTTCCCAGCAAAAACACTAGGAAGTGGTGAAGGGTGGGCGTATTGGGGAACTGTCTTATGTAAACGTTTTCATCATCCTCTTGCCCTTATCCCAATTTCATTTGGGGTCCGTGTAGCATGTCTTCTTCTTCCATCTTATGTAAAGGTTTTGACGTTCAAAAAGTGCTGATTCTCAGCCTAACTTCAATAAATGAATTTTGATTTTGATCTGACTAAGATAATGTTTGTCCTTAAACTCAAAGCTCCAAACTCGTGGTCAAATTTTGGGTTACCTTAATTTAAATTAACATCGACACGTTAAGAAGAAAAGAGATCTCTGATTTTGTTTCGATTGTTTTTTCTTAGAGTAGTTACTTTGAAAACATCGACCTTGTCTTTTAACACATCTATTTACAGAAATAAATATCATACATCATTTATTTTTCCCTCCATTTTCCTAGTAAACCACAGATAAAAAATATTTACCGAAAAAAAGCAACCGGGCACAAGCCACAGCGGGTAGGCGGCACAGATTATAAATATGAAGGTGCGAACTCATGTCAACTGCAGTCCGTACGTTCGAACGGTTATTTATATTTCACACCTCTAGTTCACACCCAGCGAGGGGACACCTCTATTGATTGCTTGTTTTGTTCGTTTTCATATAACTTTGTTTTTGTCATTTCGGTTTTGTGGAGGAGTGTGTACGTGCCTATTTATTTTAAGTCTGTTTTATTTATTTATTGCATTCATGTCGTTTACAAGGTCTTATTACAAATATAAGTTTCGTACATGAACCCTGCTAGGGCACCGCAACATTGTGTTTCTTGATTATAAATTAAATTATTATTGCATGCAGTATTATAATTATGTATAAAGTTATTTACAGCTATTACATTATTGTTGTCATCATTTCATTATGAATTAATTTATCATTGGATGCTTTTATTAATATATAATCTATACTTCTATTCTATTTAATAAAACTGAAGAGTTTGTTTGATTTAGGGTTCCGTACTTCAAAAGGTAAAAGAAAGAACCCTTATAAGATTACTCTCTTGTCCGTCGGTCTGTCCGTGTGTCACCACCGATTTTCTCAGGAACGGATGGTACTAGCAAGTTGAAATTTATAGCAGATACTGAAGTCTACAGTCCCTATTAGGTGTATCAAAATCAAGGTCATGAGTCAACACGATAAAAAGATATGCGCAATTTTATATTTTTGCGAAAATTTGTAAGTACCAAACTTAACCTTCATATTAAACTTTTTTATTTTTGTTTATCTCTTATCTCTGGCTTGCTTTTATCGTGGCTTAGTAAAAACTGCCACACGGGTTGATCGATGATCAAGCTACGCTTGCCGTGGTCAGTTTGTGGATGGCTGACCGTTTGTAACATATCGAGACTCCTCCGTGCCACGGAAAACACGTTAAGCTGTTGGTTTCAGCTCTCATTTGTAGATCTTTGACAGTCGTTACGGGAAGTCAGTGACCTGAAAGTCTGACAACCACACTTACCAAGGGGTATCGTGTTGCCTTGTGATTGGGTTGTGGAGGTCAAATAGGCAGTCGCTCCATGTAAAATACTGGTATACATCCGGTTTGACTCCAGTCAAACCGGATGTATAGGGGTCGGCTTTCAAGCCGACCCCAACATAGTTGGGAAAAGGAGATGATGCTTATCTCTGGAACTGCTAGTCAGATTTGAAATAATCTTTTTGTATTTGATAGTCCAATTCTTGAGGAAGTTTATAGGTCATAAAATATCACGCTAGGACCCTAAGAAGCGGGTGAAACTGCGGGGCAGAGTTTGTTTTTAGGGTTTCATGCAAAGACTGTCAACGGGACCTGTCGCCTCAGTCGCTCTCCATCCTCTCATCTCCATCCAGTCCATACGTCTGTTTGTCTGTCAGCCGGCTGTCCCATGAACAGCTGTACGAGTAATTGGTTAACAGTTGAAATTAACACAGAGTGTGTTTTTACTGCCGGCATGATAAAAAAAGGAAAAATTGAAGGTCCTCATACAAGAAACGTGATTTTTCAGTGCGTTTTGCTTGAGCAGCTACATTTATTTATTTATTTATTTGGCTCACCAACAATTGAGTGCACTGAAACAATTGACAGCACGGTTGGCGCAGTGGTTGAGCGATTGACTGCTGCACTGCGTGACGTGGGTTCGATTCCCACACGGAACAAATATTTGTATGGCCTACAGGTAATTGTTCCGGGTCTGGCTGTTTGTGTGTGACTTTGAATGTTTGTAAACGCACCCAAGATACAGGAGAAATTACTAGTGTGGGGCAATGTTTAAAAAAAAAAATGGGTTACATTAAATCAAATCGGGTCATATGTATCAATCTCTTACAGGTAAGCACATCATGCACTACATATTGATTAAATGTATAATTTGATACATAAATATAAATAATGCTGGAAAATCCACACAGCATCTTCTAGCCCTAAGCTAAGCAGAGCTTGTTTTATGGGTACTAGATGACTGATATACTTAATACAATACATTACCGAGATAGTTATTTTTTAACCTTTTTTACACATAAATTGGAAATTAGGCGTGAAGTGACACTGGCAACGTATCTTTTCAAAGTTTTAAGAGGTAGTATACAAAACTCCGATATACTATCAGAAATAGGGTTTAATTTACCGGATAGGTACGTGGCGCGGCGGCGCAAGCCGCAGCTGCTGGTGGTGCCGAGTGCGCGCACTAACCTGCTGGGGCGCGCACCGCTGACTCGTGCGCTGCGCACTCTCAACACGGTGGCGAATGCCATAGATATATTCACCTGTACACTGGGTGAGTTCACAAGGGCCACGTACTGTATAGCATGTAAGGTTAGTAGCATGTAAGTTATGTATATTTTAAGTTACTTTGTCGCATTAGATTTACTCTGTAATGGCAAAGGAAACATGTGTTGTGAAATAAAAATAAATAAATAAATAAACCCTTCATATCATGACGACTGATGGTACCGAAAATCTAACAACCAGTCTTACTGAGGGGTATCGTGTTACCCACTAACAGTTTTGACATTGCCTGTCACTGAGATGAGATTACGACTTTACCGATTTTGAACCCTTATAGCACGGTAATATTATAATACAGTAGTGTAACTCGGCCGCATGATAGAAATAAATGCCTACAGCCGCGCGGTACGTAAAGATGCGTTAGGGCTGCCCGTCTCCAGCATTATGCAAACTAACAAAACACACATGCACCGAAGTTTTAACACAAGCGTAAGTAGGTAGGTACCTACCGTATCATGATTCATTCAGAACCGCACCTATTTCACTCGTCTCAATAACTTTCCGTTACTCTATTCGCTTTATTTATTAATCCAAACACCTTTTTTTTCGCGAGATACTCGTAAAAGGAAATACTTATCCATTAAAAAGTCACACATTATGTACCTACCTACTAGTAAGTAATATTATTTTATAGTCTTACCTTTTAGAGTTTCCAGGTAATTTAAAAAAACTTATTTCTGGATGCCTTATTGACGAATTCGTACAACCAAAAACAGCACAATATTTCCTACTCGTCATATTAACTGATTTTTAGAGAAAAAATCGCGCGGTTATTGTAAAAAAAACAACGCACCGTCCGTTCGACACTGCGGTACAGCCGTGACTGTCTGCGCCCCGAGCGCAACCCAAGATCAAGGCGCGTAGGTATAGCTCGCGTTTCGTCCGTTTGTATGAAGTTGGAATACTGTATTATACTGTTATAATATTACCGTGCTTATAGTTACTGGAATAGGGTAAAAAAGAAATGGTTGTGTGAATGGTGTCCTTAAAGATATTTTTGGTCCGATAGATTAATCGAAAATACTAGACACGTATGTTTTCTTTTGTCACGTCAACTAAAAATTGCGACGATACAGTGCGTTGAAATTTCGCGTGACGTCACGCCGTGTTACACTTTTGACGTAAAAGTGACGTCACAAGCCCTGAACTTTGAATTGTTAAATCATTGTCACTTTTCATTGATTTGAGTAAGCATAAAATATATGTCCAATATTTTTTGGTAATCTAACTGACGGACCAAATAGACTTATTATATTTTTACCTAAAACCTTTAGATTTTTTTTGTGATGCGAAGGAATGAGGACCATGTTGTGAGGAAAGTTTTGAATATGATATATGATATATGTGATACGGCTAGAAGCTTGTATGGAAGAAGAAAATATGCTGCGCCGACCCCAAATAAATTGGGATAAGGACAGGAGTATGATGATATTTTTACCTAGAACACATAGAAAATAAAACAAACAAGGTCATTTTACATCGTTTATATTTCAATTAAGGGTTGTTTAGACAGTATCATAATTTAGTTCAAAGTCTTCATCTTACACTTAAGCATTTGAGATCACTTAGAATTAAAATACATTTAGAATTATTTACATTGCTTTTGGTGCAAAATACCTTTTTGGAGTGAAAATTTATTTAGATTGACCGATTTTTGGTAGGGGCAAAACTTATGTGTTCGTTTCAGTAGGCTTAAAAATTGAAATGGAGATAGTTTGGGACACTGGGAAACACTAAGGATAGTCTTTAATCCGCGACTTTGTCTGCATCCTCGATAATCGTCATCCACGCGGACACAGTCGCGGTATAAAAGCTAGTTTGGGGAACAGAGTGTTAAGTTCCTCATCCACCATAGAAAAGGGAGGATCCTCCGACCAGACGTGTTGGGTGTTATCTGGTTTTGTACATAAATAATGTTCAATCGCGCGGATAACTTTAATATCGCGATGTAGGATACGTCAAATTTAGTACATATTTGGCGAGATAGATGTCGCTACGCTCGTGTGTTATAATACTCATTATAGACTCATTTCCTCACCCGCCACTTAATTTTGAATATTTTTCGGAATATGTCGGTTACTTCGATTTTTCTGTGAATCTCTTCGATCAGGGAAAGTCATAAATAGGTCTTCCATTGCCCTTTGGGTGACTTTCAGCCTTCTAACGAGGCCCATTGTGAGAAAAATATAAGTAGAAAATAATTCGTGCAGAAACAGTTCTGAAGGACGGATTATACAAATAAACAACCTAATTTTATATTTTGCACCAAATAATAAATAGTTTAGGGACATTTACAAACTTTTTTAATACTATTTTATGTACATTTTTATTCTATGGCAATATTAACTAGTGTATTTTATTGAGATTTACATTACAATATTTTGAATAAAATTATGTAGCTGTGATTAGGACACAAGAAAAAAAACGAGCGAGCCTAACAGTACTCGCATTTATGATGTGTAACATCTGACATCTCACCTTGGTAATAAAAGCAACATTAACATTATGTCCTGAACAAAATTACTCAGGTATTATTTGAAATGATTATACATAACCACGCGCGTTCATTGGTCAAATCAAATAACGCGAGCTTCTTGACTTCCTGTTACACACTTCCGTCCCTTTTCACGAAATCACTTCCACAGATAGCAGGAAAGCGAGAAGAAAGATGTTACACATCAAGTGATAATTTTAATATTTTTTTCAGTAACAGGACTTACTATATTTCCTATTTCTTAGGAAATACAGGCTTGATTTTATGTTTTTTTTTCACAAAATCTATTTCTTAATACGATCTAAGAAATTGTTTTCATTAAAGGTATCTTAAGAGTGAATCGGACATCAACACACCACCTGATACAATGAGTTGAGTACATAATTCTGGGCCCCAAGTTATCGTCGGATTTTTCCTAGTTTTTACGTATTTTTCTGATGTATTTTAGTTTAAACGGTCATATAAATCATTAATTCAGTTAGTTAAAGAGTAAATAATTCTCTTCTTTCTTTGAAAATGGCATTAGGTTAGATAGAAATCATGATTTTTTTACAGATTTAAAAAAACATCAGAGAAAATGTAAATTTTAGGAAAGCCCCCAAAGAGTTTCAATTCCGGGAGGTCCAGTCTCATGTACTGTACTCATGCTATCAGGTTGAACGTCGATATCCCTTCGAACCCGTATTTAGATAATTGTTATGCATTTTGTTTAAATATCAAAATAACAAAATGACGATTGAAATTAAGAGTGGTTTACGCAATTATAACCAGTGGGCTGGCATTTTCTTTGGCCAAAGAATCAGCATTGCCATTCAACGTGGCAATGCTGCCAGCCTTCTGGGCACTTTTCCCGTTGACAGTGATGCGGATGAATTTTTCTATGCCCTGTGATTATTTATTTTATTTTATTTTTCCATGTTTTAATAGTGTTATCGTTGTTAGAGAAATAAAAAAACATTAAAGTGTAGAATAACCAAGAAATTTAAAGTTACGAGTAACTTGTACAATGTCAATGGAGGTCCTATTATCCTGTCAAAATGCAACATGGCTTTTCTAATATTAAACCTTACTTTTAATTAGTAATATTAGACACTAACCTAAGTTTAAGTACGCTACACGTAATATTATATGGTCTGAGACCAGATTTATACATATTTTTTAAAAGAATTAAAGAAAGCAAATTATTTTCGTAATAAATAAGGTGTTTTGTTCAAAAATCTATCAGGCCAACAATATTCTATTTAAATTGACAGTTCTCAAATTATGTCTGTCCTTTTCTTGTAATATAAGTGAGAAAAAGATGGAAATTTAGTTTAGCTTATCAACGAGGGATTCGGCATCTACAGGGTGGAAGTATACCATGTGTTCAGTACATGATTCTGGACCCCCCCCCCCTTTTTTTCGTCGGCTTTTTGCCAATTTTTACGTTTTTTTCTGATTTTTTTTTACTTTAAACTGTCCACCCTGTATATCTGTTAATCAGAAAAAAAACAATCACACAATCTGAAAAGAGGTTCTTGAGTAATAAACTTACTAACAAGCAAACATACGTACTGACAAGCAAGAAGAATGAATCAATAAATATCGGAGCTAACCTAACCTAACCTTACTTAAAGAAAATTTATACAAAACACTATCCAATTAATTAATTTACAAAATTAATACAAAAACACGTCATGTCACGTTGATTTCTTCATCGCTAGCGCTGGCATCGCTGTCAAAATCATCTTCCTCCATGTTGTTTTGATAGGATATTTCGCGGGAATACATTTGACCGCCGGCCATCTTGTCATCATAACCTCGAAATTCATTTGACGTTGTTGCGTAAACCTTTTTCATTTCTTCGGTTTGTTCCTCCGGGTTCGGCGATAGTTTAGGCTTGTCCGCTTCGGCGTCAGATAGATCCGGATGTGGGTTGTTCTTGTTAGGTAGCGTCTGCTCGCGAGACCCACCTGACGCAAGGAGTTCCCGCTCTTTTGAGTTCCGCCATTTCATGCGACGGTTTTGGAACCAGATCTTTACCTGGGAAAAAAGAATAATAGGTTAGTAAGATCCTGGATTAGATAAATAATAAATAAATAAATAATTCTGGACAATCCACACTGCATCATATAGTCCCAAGCTAAGTAGAGCTAGTGTTATGGGTACTAGATGACTGATATACTTAATACAATACATAACATAGATAGATATTTTTTATTATACATAGCAAATACCCAGAACACCCAGAACAAATCTTTGTAGATCGTACAAACATTTGTTCAAGGGCGGGAATTGAACCGGCAACCTCCTGCGTCGCAGTCGGTCGTCAGATATCCAGGTTTTCCCATCTGGAATTTATCAGTAACAGCTTGTAGTTTGGATTTGTACCCAAATGACTGCAATAGCCTCACACCTTTTACATGGGACTTAAAGATAACTGGCGTAATGTGGGTGTACTGTAGGTACACCTTTGCCTAAACCTTTTGGGGAATACAAGTATAATGTGTGTATGTAAAAGGCAAGGTTTGCTGTAAATGAATAAATCAACATTGTCATGTTTATTAAAGTGAAACTTTTAATACTTTTTCGTCCATCTATTGCATGTCGCGTGACGGTCGGCCGCGGAGTAGGGGTAAAGTGTAAGGCGCTCGACAGACCAGCCGAGGCCAATATGGCGGCGCCTATGGTTCGCATCAGCTGACCGTGTAGTTAGTTAAATGTCTACAATGCGAAAAAAGTTTCACTTATACCGTGGTTTGTGGCAAAAAACCACACGATAATTTTTGTATTATATTTCATTTTTATTTTATTTTATAGGAATACCAAACAGCAGTATATTACATAGTAGGCACACAATATAAAGACCTAGAATAAAAGTAACGAATATACTAGTCAAGACGTTATCCACAGATTACTATACAGTATTAAATTAAAAAGCACTTATTTAACTAATAACCAGGGTTATGATCTCTTAAAATAGTCAAAATTTCACTATTAAATATAGCTTTGCTGAGAAACATAATATCAGTAGAATCAAACTGTTTATTATAGGTGTCAACCAAGCTATGTAACGGTGAGCGTGCGCCCGAGTTAGTTCGACAAAATGAAGTAGCAAATAGGCGTCTAGAACGAACATCTCAACCGATCAAAGTACTACGAGAGATCAGGAAGCATAAACTATTCACAAGATCAGTACAATCTAATTTATGTTTTGTATTGCATACAGCAAATCCATAGACCTTGAAACCCTGCTCACACCCTATCGCTTAGGGTGTGAGCAGTGATGATGATGATGATTGCATACAGCAAATCCATAGACCTTGAAACCCTGCTCACACCCTAAGCGATACAGAGAGTAATCCTGCTAATAAATGTTTATTTCATATTAATAACAATCACTCATTTTCACAATAATGTATTAAAAAGGCAACACAAAGTTTTATACCATTGCCAAAAAGAAAAAAAAGTCATAATCGTCAAAATTATCATCATTGACAGCGGAAAGGGCGCGAAACATTACAATATTATTTTTTTCACAAATCGATTTCTCATTTGTATCGTAAAAATCGTTTTATATTTTTTTTCCTGCGAAATTCTAACAGTTTTACGGAATAAATAGCGACTAACGGTGCATTGTGTTTGACGTCGCATGTTATTGATGGTCGGAGGCGGGGCCGTGCGGGTGTGTTCCTTTGCCTGCGCGTTGTGTTTAGAAAAAAAAAAGTTGACGTTTGACCGCGCGCGCGGTTTTTGTTGTGATTCTATTTTCGTATTTTTTATTTCTGGGAAATATTTTTATGCATTTACTTGGTGTTTTTATAACTTTTATAGCTGCTGTTAAGTAATAGGTTATTAAAAATGTTGTATTGCTTAAGCATTCACAATTCATCTAAAATCTTAGTTTATAAATATTCATTTTGAATTACCATTGAAATATCAATGACTGTTTTCCTTTGAATTTTTTTTGAGAATATCACTAAAGAGTACCCAATTGTATGAATTGTATATTTTTCGAGATATATTCTTTTATTTTATTCACAGTTAAATATCAAATGTTGATTTTTAGGGACCCGTAGTCATAAGTCAAAAACTGAACTCTAATAATTTTTCGTCTATCAGTGCGGATATTACTCAGCCATTTTGGTCAGAGACTATTGCCTATAGCGGACTACGGAAATCACTGTCCGTGTTCCAACACGCAATGTGCCGGTTTTACATTGAGACACGACCAACTAGCTTGACAGCAAAAATGAAAACGTCATAATTTCAACAATAGACAAAAAAAATGGATCCATCATTCTAGTGATGATGTGTAGGCGTGAAATATGGTTATTATGGCCTATTTCATTTATTGAAAATATTGAAATGTCATTGCTTGCTTTGTGGGGAATAAGATAAACCACGGATATCATCATCGGGGTTGGCGCAGCATGTCTACCTCTTCAATACAACTATACTTGTCGTCATCTCAATATTCACCTCCTTTCTAGCTATATCATCTTTCACACAATCCATCCATCGTTTCTTTGGTCTTCTTCTACTCTTTTATTCCTCTACATTCATACTCAAAGCTTTTCTCAGAGATAAACCACGAATATCTCTGCTTACTTTAGTTGTGATAGTGGACATTTCTTTCCATTGCCAATATACAGGGCAGAAGGAACATCGATGCAGTACCTGATACCATGAGTTGAGTACACGATTCTGTACTCCATAGTGTTAAAATTTTCGTGGTATTCCAATTTTATCTGATGTTTTTTTTTCTCGTGTGCTTAGCCTTTTCCAATTGTGTTGGGGTCGACTTCCAGTCTAACCGAATGAAGCTGAATACCCGTTTTGTCATGGAGCGACTGCCTATCTGATCTACACAACCCAGTTACTGGGCAACACGAGACCCCTTGGTAAGACTGGTTGTCAGACTTTCAGGCTTCTGAATACCCGTAACGGCTGTCAAAGGTCTCTAAATGACAACAGGGACCAACGGCTTAACTTGCTTTTCCGAGGCACGGAGGAGTCTTGATATGTTACGAACGGTCACCCATCCACAGACGGACCTCGGCAAGCGTAGCTTAACCTTCGATCAACCCGTGCGGCTGTTTCATTTTAGCCAAGAGCTCCTCGAGTTTTTGAATAAAATGATTTGTATGTGAGTGTCGTGAAACACGTCAGTCCGATGCCCTGCTGTTATTTGTAGATCCTTGACAGTCGTTACGGGTTGTCAGAAGCCCGAAAGAGTTTCAACAAGTCTTACCAAGGAGTATCGAGTTCAGAAAGGTAGTCCTTGCAGGTAAAATACTGATATTCAGCTGACTGGCAGTTGACTCCAAAATAGTTGATGATAAGTCTGAAATCGTCAACCGGCTTGGAGAAAGCGTGGTGATTAACGCCTTATCTGTATGAGAAACGGTGATTGCCCAGCAGCGGGATAGCAATAAGCTGGTATTATTGTCCCACTTATTCCGATTTCCTCCATTGCCTCCGAAGTCATAACGGAGTTTTATCGAGATATACTCCTAATATATTGGTTTCGGTATTTTTTAATACAATAAATATTACTCAGTACCCTCAAATGGCTGCTGTCTTCCTTACATAATTAGCAGATGACAGATGACTCTATCTTTGTTCACAAATGAAACGACGAAATCAATTCGCTAGATCACTGTAAAAATAAAACGTATTCGAACTTCAAAAAAATCGAATCACATTTTTTATCAAAAACAATTTTCTTTAACGAAATGACAAATGGCGCCCGACGATTGCCCGTGACCAATCAAACTGATCGATGTTCGCGCCCGATTCAAATATCGAATCATTTGTCAAACTTTTAAATATGGCCGTGTTTTTTTGGCGCGCGCAAATTTTCATTGTGTCAGAATTGAATCGTTAAAAATCTTGGCAATCTTTTATCGAAAAATGAGGATAATGGAACAGATGCTGTTTGATATAATGATTGTTGATTTTCATGGTCTTAATACGGTCTATTCAAATAGACTATGAACTAACTAACAGTCATCATCTGCCTAGCCTTTTCCCACCGACGCTGGTGTCGGCTTCCAGTATAACCGGATTCAATGTCATCACTTGGAGCGTCTGCCTATCTGTCCACCATCCAGAACCCAGTGACTGGAAAACACGATACCCCTTACTAAGACTGGTTGTCAGACTTTCGGGTTTCTGACTACCCGTAACGACTGTCAAAGATCTACAAATGACAGCCGGGACCAACGGCTTAATACGCTTTCTGAAGCACGGAGGGTCTCGGTAAGTATGCAATGGATGGTTTGTCAGGTTGATGGCAATAGGCTCGCCCCCTATTACATGGGACTTAAACGTAACTGGTAAAATGTGGATGTAGGTAAAGTTATATTAATTGTCTGAATATTTCTCCGTTTGTATAAAAATGATAGGAAACTTGTTTATTTTCTAATAAAAAGGTTTTATGTGGCAATGTTGCAAGTTACTTTTTAGTTTAATATCTTAGTAATTACTGAGATCAGTAAAGAAAAACACCTGAGGAAAACCTGGACTTATAATGAACTAGGTTTTGCCAGTGACTTCGTCCTTGTAAATGTCGGTTATCGCGGATGCAGACAAAGTCGAGGGTTAAAAACTATTCTATGTCCTTCCCCAGGATATAATCTATCTCCTTGCCACATTTAATTATGATCCGATCAGCCGTTTAGCCGTGAAAAGGTAACAAACCATCCAACAAACAGAGTTACTTTCGTATCTATAATAATAGTACGGATATAAGTTTGAAATCACTAACCCGCCTTGAGCAAGCGCGATGATTAATGCTCGGGCCTTCTCTGTAGTAGAAGAGGCTTTTGCCCTGCAGTGGGACAGTAGGAGGCTGGTATTATTATCATATACTTATTTAAAGAGTAAGAAAAATACTGCAGCATTTGAAGCTGCCAAACCAAACCACATATTTAATCTCTAAATTCCCTTCATAACGATATCAAAACCCACGGCTCCATGAATCTGAGAAGCAAAAGATCTCTATAATCTACTGACCACCCTCCCCCCCTCAGACGGGGTCCCAGGGACCCTGGCGTGAAGGGTGGCGACAATATGCCGCGAGCAGATGACGCCGGCCCTTTTGCGAATAGGGATGGGGAATTGCAAGGAGTGATTATCGATATGAGGGTTTTTAAAATTATCTTGATTGTTGATTCTGCGTGAGAGGCTCGTGGCTTAATAAAAACCGCACGGGTAGATCGAAGGTCAAGCTACGCTTGCAGAGGTCAGTCATTATACATCGAGACTCCTCTGTGCGTCGGAAAGCTCGTTAAGCCGTTGCCGCGTTGGTCCCGGCTGTCATTTGTAGATCTTTGACAGTCGTTACGGGTAGTCAAAAGCCCGAAAGTCTGCCCTACTCATATGCACGTATGCACTATGTAGACAAGCTGTACTATAATTATAATGTAAGGGGGGCCTTGTTATTCCACTATACAGGCCTCGGATTAGTTCAGTCTCCAGATCTCCCATAAATTGCAAATATCTGTCTAAGTTCTTATAATTTGTGAAGATGATATAAATCATTTTTAATTTATTACTATTCGTAGTTTAACCAAGGGATATAGTGTTACCGGTAACTGGGCTATGAAGATCAGATAGACAGTCAAAAAAGACATGTAAAAAATACACTATCATCCACATTTGGCTAGACTGGAAATCGATCCTAACATTGTTGGGGAAAATGCTAAGAAGATGATGAGTTGCAGATCACAATAGTAACAAAAGTATCGATAAAATTATGTCGACCATCAATACAACACTACAAGAGACAGGGGTTCGCCGGCTAAGTATTAATTACTTTTTGACATATTCACTTTTATTACAATTTATACGGAACAGAGACGTAACGCGTGAAATTGACATATACGAAGCGGGGAGCCAGAATTATAGTTTATTAGATGTTATGATTAAATATAATCACCTTCTTTCTTGACGTTGACAGCTTGGGTTAAAGACTTTTTTCTTCATTTTTGTGGGGTTTGGAAAAGAAGGAAAGAAAGAAAAAGTATTTGTTTAGTACAGGCTGAACACTAGAAAAATAAAATAAAATACAGGGTTATCTGTAAAAATAACCTTTCATACATTTTCACCGGAAAAATGTCGCGTTTTGCGATGCACACACTGCACAACAGCTGATCTTTAACAGTCGTTACGGGTAGTCAGAAACCCGAAAGACTGACAACCAGTCTTACCAAGGGGTATCGTGTTTTCCAGTTACTGGGTTGTGACGGTCAGATAGGCAGTCGCTCCATGTAAAACACTGGTATTTAGCTGCATCCGGTTAGACTGGAAGCCGACCCCAACATAGTTGGGAAAAGGCAGGCAGATGATGATGCATTCAAACAATTTTTGTCAATCCTATTTATAAACTAAATCGGTAGATATTCGGTGTGCACAGCTGAATTATTATTATTATTATAAAACCATTGCATTTGTTACAACCACAATATTTGCCTAAAAGTCGTATTAACAAAGGGTTAGCAAAAATGTTTACAATCATTTGAATACAATTTAATTTGAATAGTAAAAATTAAACAAACATGACATGTGTCAATCACAAAGTCAAATATGAAAAGAGATGGACAGATTTAGGTTTCTATAGAAAGAAAGGGATAGCGCGAAACTATGTTGGAATAGAATTCAAATTCAAAAGCTAACATTCGACCAGAGGAAAAGAGATAGAAGCTTTATGTTTGAAGTCAGACAAAGACACCTATGCGGCACCGAAAAAAAAATGTTTTTGCAAACGGAACGCGGCAAAAAGTCCTAACAAAAAGGTCCCGTATCCATAAATAAATAAATGCAAATATTTGAAATTGGAACGCCGTGAATGTAAACACAGAGCAGTTTGAATATTCATTCCAAATATGAATATTTCAGATACGGCGCGGTCCGAGAATGAAAATCAGATTCATTGGGTATAGGTACCTAGTTGTTATATGGTTTGATTATCAATATGGTTGAATGGCCAATGTTGGTGGCATATTTACGAGATCAGAGTGCCTAGCACAAATGCTTAACGTAAACGTAACGTCAATTGGAACGATTTTGAAATTGAACGTAGTCGTATCATCATCTGCTTAGCCTTTTCCCAATTATATTGGGGCCCGCTTCCAGTCTAACTGAATGTAGCTGAATACCGGTAGGTACTTTACATGGAGCTACTGCCTATGTAACCACAACTCAGGTCCTGGGTAACACGATATCCCTTAGTAAGACTGGTTGTCAGACTTTCAGGCTTCTGACTACACGTAACGACTGTTAAAGATCTACAAATGATAGCCGGGACCAACAGCTCAACGTGAATTCCGAGGCACGGAGGAGTCTCTTTATGTAATTAACTGTCACCTATCAACAGACTGACCTAGGCAAGCGTAGTTTAACCTTCGCTCGACCTGTGCGGCTGTTTTTATTTAGCCACGAGCTCCTGATTAACATAAAATGAACATACTCGTTTCGATTATAATAAAGTTATTCATATTATCTATGGTGCTTATTAAATACTATTTGTGTTTGCCTCAATATATTAAAACCTAAATGATAAAGGATAGCTGCATTTTGAATTTTTAAATCGTTCGATTTGACGTTACGTCAAGCATTCGTGATATGGCGACACACTGTTTGTATCCAATTTTGACAGTTAGGAATGGACCTAAGGAATGCCTCAAAATAATCTAGACAGGGATATAAGCATTATCTATAGGTACAGAGTTTGTTTTAGATTATCTGCCAGGATAATGTAAGGGACATCGACGCAGAACCGTATACCATGAGTTCGGTAAATGATTCCTAATTTTTTATGATTATTATTCATTTATTTCGAATACAATGAGTTTTTTAATGAAAGATGTGAATTATTTCCCTTTTAAATATAAAAAAACCTCATTGCAATTGGGTTACATAGAAATCATGTTTTTGCAGTTAAAAGTAAAAAAACAAAATCAGAAAAAAACCGAAGAAAAGTTTCAACGCTTGGGGTTTCAGAATTATGTACTCAGTACTAAACCCGATCGAAAGAATCGACGCCCCTTTCACCCTGTAGGTATATTATTAGTATTAAAACAATAACTCCAAACCGTGTACATAAACCCACATGATACTCAATTAACCATGCATCGTCTCAAACACAAAATGATTTATAAAATAATTATTATAATTAAATACGAAGATAAACCACACAAGAACATCAAAAGAGGTTGAATTATAATCTATTGTTGTACTACAGACAATTAATTAATTCTAACAATGGCGGAGATTAGATGGCGGGAGAAGATATTATGGCGGGATTAAGTCGATTTGAAATTTAGTAGGTTTTAGTTGAAATATTGAATTCATCATCTGCCTAACCTATTCCAAACTATTTATTTGTTTAATATTATTTAGTATGGCAAATAGCAATTATATTATTAAAGAATCAGCATTATCATTCAACGTGGCAATGCTGCCAGCCTTCTGGGATCTTTTCCCGCTAACAGCGATGCGGATGAATTTTCCGATGCCCTGTGATTATGTATTTTGTTTAATTTCTTCATATTAATGTATATCGTTTTAGAGAAATAAAGTTGCCTCAGAATAGCAATTAAAATTGAATTAAGTTAACCCTGCTATTGTGTCTTCTCACAGCACCACAAACATTCTAACATTATTAGCAAACAAGTCCAATCCAGGGTTGTTATACACAAGCCTATTGATTGAATTCATTAAATCGTCCAACAAAAATCCATGGATTCAACAGTAAAATCGCGATTACTTGAGGGTGAAGCACAGAGATAAATATCATTTCATATCCCACAAAACTACAAAAATACTCAAAGTAAACTCGACTTGTCAGATAGAAAAACACAACACAATCAAATAAATTTATGTTATTTTAAGTCGTTATTAAAACCTATTTACAAGCTACCTCTCTTCAAGGAACACTCTTCACGTGAATCGAGAGCTGGCTGGCCTATATTTGTCCAAAGGATCAGCATTGCCATTCAACGTGGCAATGCTGCCAGCATTTTACTGGCACTATTTCCGTTGACACTGATGCGGATGAATATTTCAATGCCCTGATTCTTTTGTTTCTTTTCATACACATATAAAGTAAAAATATCAAGAAATAAATATCATTTCATTTCATAATATATCGCAAGAGCAAAAATACTCGAACTAAACTCGACATAAATAAAGGTATGCGCCCACGGGAGTATCGTATCCGCAATCTTGGGCGCTGCTTGCGTCTGACATTAAATAATTGTTGGCCGGGCGGATATCCGCGCTACTAACGGATAGAGGCGGACGGATATTGTGTTAGGATTGTTCAGTTATTGGGAACGAGTATTGATTGGTTTCTGGTGTATTGGGAAAGAGAGTAATAGTGTTTGTTGCGTAGTACCTACCTATTCTGGTATGCCGTAAAATAAAAACACAGGGTTGAATTGAAACAAAACTTTAAAGGGGATTTTCGCGTTAGTTTAACATTGTTTGTTACTACAAGAACTCTTTTTATTAAATTGAAATGAATCATCTCGACATCTTGTCAGAAAGAAATAATAATGTTTCAACGTTAAAATCTCATTGAAAGTTTTGTTTTTCATTTTAGTGCCTATTTTGGTATAGAGGTTTTTATTCTATGTAGGTACAGTCGCCAGCACATCAAGCTAAACCAATCTGTCAATTTGTTTGATAGTTTTTCAACTTTATTACAAACTAACTTTTCCCCGCAACTTAGTTCACGTGGAATTAGATAAAATTTCATGGGTTTTTTCATGCGTGGACTCCTAATTTTTTCTCTTGGCCAAATAAAAACTGCCGCACAAGTAGATCGAAGGTTAAGCTACGCTAGCCGAGGTCAGTCTGTGGATGGATGACCGTTTGTTACATATCGAGTCTCCTCCGTGCCTCGGAAAGCTCGCTAAGCCGTTGGTCCCGGCTGTCATTTGTAGATCTTTAACAGTCGTTACGAGTAGTCAGAAGCCTGCAAGTCAGACAACCAGTCTTACCAAGGGGTATCGTGTTGCCCAGTAAACTGGGTTGTGGAGGTCAGATGGGCAGTCGCTCCATGTAAAATACTGGTATTCAGCTGCATCTGGTTAGACTGGAAGCCGACCCCAAAATAGTTGGGACAAAACAAATATGGCTAGGCAGATTTGTACCTAAAGTCAGAGAAAAATTATCTTTAAGTAATGTATTTGAAATACAAATTACAAAATACTACTAGGAATAAAAAGTATTCCAGCCCAGCGTGGGCTAAAAAGTAGAATAAAAGAAGATTTATCAGTAAAAGCATAGTTTTCTTTCATGAACACTAAATTTTTCACAAAAAAAAAAATACTATCCAACCCTGCCTTGCCTACAGTACACTCACGGATCTCCAGTTATTTTAAGGTCTTGTGAAGGGAGCCACCAGTGACTGATTAACCTTTAATCAAATTAAGCAATTGCCTGGGGGGGGGGGGGGGGAACCAGAAGAAAAAAAAACCGGCCTTGAGGCATCACGTCTCACTCTCAAGTCACCAAAAACCACACCAAAAAAGTTTCAAGGACTAATTTGAAAAATGTTTTTAGGCGGTAAAGGTTTAAAGACCGATTCTAGTTGACATACGTATAGGGGAGCCACAGGCGTGGATCGCTTAGGGCATCAAGTACTCTTAATCCGTCACTGGGAGCCACGCGTTAGACGAAAATAAAAAGCAGACTATAAAATATTGAGTCCCTGCGCTGTCTACTCGCTTTTAGGTCTGTGGCGAGGGGGAATCGTTCTTCAAATTTATTTAATAATGACCAACCATCGGATTTTTGTTGGATCATGAAGATATTTCGCAAGTGTAGGCTTTTCTATGTATACCTATATAAGCTATTATTGCTATGTATGGTACAAAATAATACATCTATGTAATGTATTGTATTAAGTATATCAGTCATCTAGTACCCATAACACAAGCTCTGCTTAGCTTGGGGCTAGATGATGCAGTGGGGATTGTCCAGCATTATTTATTGTTTTCTTAGTATTTTTGGCTTCGAAGTTCATATTGGCTCGCCTCCTTTTACATGGGACTTAAACATAACTGGCGAAATGTGGGTGTACCATAGGAAGGTATTCCTTTGCCTAATCCTTTGAGGAATAGTTTTACGACTAGTGTGACGTCGGCTAGGAGGTTGTTAAGCCACAATTTTTTCAATTAGTCATTTAACCGTAAGCTCGGTTGCATAAAAAAATTGTAACCAAATAGTTTTAAGAGTTGTTTTTTACATTTTATTTTACTTTGTGTACTCACTTTACAATATCCAGTCTATATCTACACGTGAGGACTTCTAATTGGCTTTCTGTCAACCTTTGTAATGTGTACCTTTCTATTATGTTTTTTAGCTGTAAGTCTTCCATGTTTTATTAAATCCATAAATAAATACAGGCTTGATGTTATGACTTTGTAGCGACATCTATCCCGCCACATACGCACTAAAAATCGACGTGTCCTACATTGCGACATAAAAGTTACTAACGCGACTGAGTATAAATATAAACGAGCCCGACAACAACTGTCGGGTTACAATCAGATCCAGCCTGTCCCTTGCTGTCCTCTTCAGCGACGTCCTAAGCCGAGGTTCGTACCACGCAGGGGGTGCCCTTAGCGATAGTCGCTTAGCTTATAAGTTTGTATGCCTGGCTGGAGGCCTTAATTTTAATTAAGCCCCCCACAGGAAAGTTCGGTTGAGCAGTAAATATCCCTGAAGGATAAACCAAAAAAAAAACTGGTCGGAGGATCCTCCCTTTTCTATGGAGGATGAGGAACTTTACACCCTGTTCCTCATACTCCCAAAACTTATATAGTACCAGCTTTTGCCAACGACTTCGTCCACTTGAATGTCGGTTAAGTATCGCAGATGCAGACGAAGTCGAGGGTTAAACCTATCCCATGTTCTTCTCAGGATCTCAAACTATCTCCTGAAATGTGGGTGTACTATGGAAGGCACATCTCTGCATAACCCTTTGGGGTATACAGGCGTGATGTTATATTAAGTTCATATAGAATAAAATGAAAAGGTGTAGTGACAGAATTTGAAGTAAAATATTTAGATGGTTTGATGAATGAAAGGCGCCTAACAAAATGTATTTAAAAGGCAGATGTAAGCGGAAACGCCGGGAGGGGACGCCCTAGAAGGGCATACACTGACCTTATTGGTGATAAATATGGCTGGACAATCCACACAGCATCATCTAGCCCCAAGCTAAGCAGAGCTTGTGTTATGGGTACTAGGTGACTGATATACTTAATACATTACATTACATAGATAGATATTTTTTTATTATACATAGCAAATACCCAGAACACCCGGAACAAATATTTGTAGATCGTACAAAAATTTGTCCCAAGGCGGGAATCGAACCCGCAACCTCCTGTGTCGCAGGCGGACCTTCGCCCGCCGCGCCACATCGGTCGTCAAATGATGATGTTCTTCGAAAAGGTCAGGTGCGTAGTACCCGCAACCAGCGTGCCTGTGCGACCAGATGTGTGATCGTAAATGAAGCAAAAGGAGTATGTAAGGATCGTAGCAGAAGTTTCTACCTAGCCCCATAGGAAAAAGGGCTTGAGTTTACGTATGACTGTATGTATGTAGGGGACAATTTCCAGTCAAATCTCATGCAGCTCAATACCAGTATTTCACATGGATCAACTGCCTATCTGATCTCTCTGCCTATACAGAGTGTTTGATGCATGGACTAACAGGATTTTTTGTGGGGTTGGGGGGGTAATGCACTAGTTTGCCCTTATAGATCCTATGTCCTAAGTGTCACAGTAGTTTAGATATGTTATTTTTTAAATCACCCGGAATCTTGCCTTTAAACCGTCATAACTTTTTTGTTTGTAAATTTCGTTCTTTAAGTTCTGCCTACCCCATGGGGAACAGACATGAAATTATGTAATGTAACTGTCCTTTAGTGTTAAATCTACCTCTTATAGTTTTTACTACTCCAACCAAGACAGAAGAACTAATTGTAATCTGAATTTGCTATTCAATAGCCAACTTAACAATCTGCGCGGCCTTTTCCCAACAAATCTTTTTCCTTTTATAATGGAGTCGGCTTCCAGTCTAACCAGATGCAGCTGAATACCCGTGTTTTACATGGAGCGACTACCTATCTGACCTCCACAACCCAGTTGTTGGGTAATACTTTACCCCTTGGTAAGACTGTTTGTAATACTCTCGGGCTTCTGACTACCCGTAACGACTGTCAAAGATCTACAAATGACATCCGAGACAACGGCTTAACGTGCTTTCCGAGACACGCAGGGATAGATAATGGATGGTCACCCATCATCAAGAATAGGCAACATAATACGACCGATTCGACGACCTTTGTGGCGCAGCGGGCGAAGGTCCGCCTGCGACGCAAGAGGTTGAGGGTTCGATTCCCGCCCTGGTACAAATGTTTGTACGTTCTACAAAGATTTGTTACGGTTGTTCTGGGTATTTGCTATGTTTAATAAAAAATATCTATCTGTGTAATGTGTTGTATTAAGTATATCAGTCATCTAGCACCCATAAAACAAGCTCTGCTTAGCTTGGGGCTATATGATGCAGTGTGGATCTTCCAGCAATATTTATTTATTGATTTATAATAAGAAAACAAATTATTTTTATTGACCCACAAAAAAGCAAAACCATAAACCACACACGACCCAAAAACAAATGGCGACGTATCCTAAATACGATAAGACTTGCTCCCAAAAGCTTTACAGCATTTTATAAATAAATCAAACGTACATTTTGTAAATAACCAACAAACCTTCTAAATTCTACTAAACCATTCGGATACACACCGCAATCTCTGTTCGTAAGTACGTCATAAAATTCAGATATCGTAAAAAAGGCCCCGGTACGAATATCCGAACGCGAGTGAAAAAAAATATAATATAACCGACCAATAGCGGGGCTTTCACACTTTTATTCGATACAAATCGGCCAATAGAAGCGGGTTTTAAGACGTCGTTGTAGTAATATTACCGTCTCTCTCTGACTTAGACGGTTTCTATATTGCTGTTTCGCGGGAATGGTTGTATTGTCTCAAGGGCTTAGAGCAAGTTACTTGGGGAATGTGCTGAGAATTTCTCGCGACTCGACTTTTTTTTTCAACTCTTTTTTGTACGTGAAAGGGGTTCTGATATGGAGGCCCGTTTAAAGTATTAAAGCATACAATTATGATCTTGTTGTTCCATACTTTATTTTGTAGAACGACCTTTGATCTTTGAGCAAGTATTTTGAGAAAAATCGAGCGCCATTTTCTTTTAAACAAAAACGAGTAGGTTCGTTTATCTTGTGATGTTTAGCGCTAGTGCTGAGCATGAGATCTTGGGTTTAATTCTCTGGTTGTGTTAGCTGATGGGTTTTATATCTAGAATTTCTTAGTAGCAGAGCAGAGTCTGGATTTTTACCCAGTTGATGTGTAATAAATAGGGTCGCCCTATATAACTAAACTAACATAAGTAGAACCAACTGCCTAGCCGATTAAGTCGGTATTTCTCTATCAGACTACTCTGTGAAGTTAAATCGAAACAAGCTCAGAGGTCACAGTCTCTTTTAAACCACATAATATCACGCCTATATTCCCCTAAGGGATGGGCAGAAGTGTACCCAACCCGGGAATCGGACCAAGGCTCAGCAGTCGCGCTTAAGACCAATAGACCAACGAGTTACAACAACAAAATACACAAACAATCTTTTTCTTTTTAATACTTCCGCGAAAGCCATTCGTTCAGAAATATCATTCAGATGAGGCGAGTGCCCCTGGCATACAATTTACCTCAAGTCTTTCCATTGTTATTGTATTTTATTTTATACACGAGGAGCTCGTGGCTAAATAAAAACAGCCGCACGGGTGGGTCGAAGGTTAAGCTACGCTTGCCGAGGTCTACCTGTGTATGGGTGACCCGTTCGTAACATATCGAGACTCTTCCGTGCCTCAGAAAGCACGTTAAGCCGTTGGTCCCGGCTGTCATTTGTAGATCTTTGACAGTCGTTACGGGTAGTCAGAAGCCCGAAAGTCTGACAACCAGTCTTACCAAGGGGTATCGTGTTGCCCAGTTACTGGGTTGAGGAGGTCAGATAGGCAGTCGCTCCATGTAAAATACTGGTATTCAGCTGCATCCGGTTAGACTGGAAGCCGACCCCAACATAGTTGGGAAAAGGCAGGTAGACGATAATAATATAAAAGTATGGGTAATTAAAAAACAAAAAACATTAATGAAACTGCTCATAGAAAAACAGACAAATAAATCATTTTTCCATACTCAACCATAACCAACCAATAAATTGGCTCTCATTAAAAAAAAACACAACCTCACCCCTTTGCACCCCCTTAGAAAAAAAAACAGTATCAAAAAATCAAGATCGAACGAACAATAGGGGTTCAATTTTTAATACTTAGCTGAATCAACCCGACTCAAACGCACCCCGAGGGGATGAAACCATTTAAATGAATACCGGAGGGGATGTGTTCGGATAATTGCTGGCGTTTATCGAATTAGGGGGTGTAGGTGAGCTGTCTTAGTTATTTAGGGGGATGTCTTGATGGTTAGGTGGTTTGATTGCTTCGCTTAGTTAACTATTTTAGTGTTATGAATCTATCTGTTATATCCATCCCATCTTCCTAGTACGGTGGATTGTGCAGGTGCGGCTGCTGCAGGTGCAGAAAACCTCAAACGGCGAAAATACAACAACCTAACTGGAAGTTATATGTTTGAGCCGTTTGGGGTTGAAACACTAGGGCCATGGGGTCCGTGTGCCCATTTAGTTTTTAGAGAAATCGCGAAACGTTTGGTCGACTCTTCACGTGACCAGAGGGCTGGCCTTTTTTTTGGCCAAAGAATCAGCATTGCCATTCAACGTGGCAATGCTGCCAGCCTTCTGGGCACTTTTCCCGTTGACAACGATGCGGATGAATTTTTTGATGCCCTATGATTATTTATTTTATTTTATTTCTTCATATCTCTTATACAAATAAATGAAATTGTAATGTCCAAAGAACAGTTTACTAAATATACATTTTTGTTATGTAAATTTGTGGTAATCTATGAAGAGGCTGGACCGATTTTGACGGGTATTTTACTGACAGATAGCTGATGTGTGTGGAGTATCTTACTACTATTATTTAAAAAAAACAATTAGGGTTCGAATCCGTTATAATTTGGTTAAAGTGGAGTTTGGTTACAGTGTTCCTAATTGATTTCTTATTAATAGTAATGCTGGACAATCCACACAGCATCATCTAGCCTCAAGCTAAGCAGAGCTTGTGTTATGGGTACTTGATGACTGATATACTTAATACAATACATTACATAGATAGATATTTCTTTATTACACATAGCAAATACCCAGAACACCCGGAACAAATCTTTGTGGATCGTACATTTGTCCCAAGGCGGGAATCAAACCCGCAACGTCCTGCGTCACAGGCGGACCTTCACCCGCCGCGCCACGTTGGTCGGTATACAAATTATTGTAAAAAGCTTACTTAAAAGAGTAAGAGTGGAGTTTCTTGCTCATTCTTCTCCACACGAAACCACCTTTTGGAAGGGGCAACTAGAATCGTTTAAGTATTTTATTTTAAAATTGACGTAAAGAAGTGCCTTTTTATTGGTCAAATTGAAATAAAACATTTGACTTACACTTTCAAGGGAAAAGTACCAAATCGACTCTGAAGAAGTCGCGTGCGAAATGCTTGTTGATATATAAATGGACTTGAAGTTTGATGGCTCAAAGTCTTAATCTAGCAAAAGGTAATTAGTTAGTTCAATAGTTGTGATCTTTCTAAGTTAATCTTAGACATCACTGACATCTATAAGGAAAAACATCGTGAGGAAGCCTGGACTTTTTTTTCGTTCAAAGAATCAGTATTGCCATTCAGCCTTTTGGGCACTATTCCCGATGACAGCGATGCGGGTGAATTTTTCGATGCCCAGGGATTTTTTTAATTCTTTTCTCTCTCTATCTATCTACATAATATTTTTTTAAAGTAAAATATAATAAATGTGTAATAAAGCCGAGTAAGCGTAAGTTGCAGATTTAGAAGTATGATATAAGTCTGAAATCGCCAACACGCCTTGAGCAAGCGTTGTGATTAATGCTCGTGCCTTCTCTGTATGAGAAGAGGTCTTTGCCTTGTAGTGGGACAGTAGCTGGCTTGTTATCATCAACTTTGTCAGGGTCCAAGTGAAGCTAAATATTGGTTCTGTACATCCAGCGACTGTGGTATTATAACCGACGAAGAAAAAGAGGAGGTTCTCAATTTGACGCGTATGTATAATTATATTTTTTTGAATGCTGCCAGTCTTTTGGGCACGTTTCCAGATGACAGCGATGCGGAGGAATACTTTGACGACTGAGTGTCCTGGTCAGCTTTTTTATTTTATTTTGTTTTTTTTTAATATGTATATAGTTAGTTTTATGGTATAATTGTATATATGTAAATACTTAAAAATCTATATATATACGAACAAACATATTTTTTTAAGTATGACCCGGAGTAGGTAAGTATGAAACGGGAAGAGTTTATTCTGCTCTTCCTCTTCCTATATACATTAAAGTTGGTCCCATTGAAATTTAAAAAAAGAAACTCGACTCGACCCACTTTTAGTAATCTTTTTGAAGACGGTTGTCAATTATTTATATACTATAATCTTAATATACATGAAAAAAATAAATAATATAAATAATGACAGGGCATCGAAACATTCATCCGCATCGCTGTCAACGGGAAAAGTGCCCAGACAGAAGGCTGGCAGCATTGCCACGTTGAATGGCAATGCTGATTCTTTGGCCAAAAAAAAGGCCAGCCCAGCCAGCGGTCACGTGAAGAGCCGACCAAACGCTTCGCGATTTAACTAAAAACAAAAATGGGCACACGGACCCCATGGCCTTAGTGTTTCAACCCCAAACGGCTCAAACATATAACTTCCAATATTTTTATTATTTTTATGTTTTCACGTATTAATAGTTGTATCATTTTAAATAAATAAAAATCTATACTAATATTTATATATACACACTTGATCATTTTTCACACAACAATCAAAAAGGCAAATAAACAACTCCATACAGCCTAACCAAAAAGTCTCAATTCAATACTAAAATCCAAAATATAGCCGAGTAATTGTTTTAAACGATTCCTACACGGGGCGGGGTTGGACGGCTGCGCTTGACAGCCCCCTCGTTGTACCCTTAGGGGTAACAATTTTTTGTAACACCCTGTGTTAAACACCCCTCTAGGGGGATGCCAGGCATATTGTATCTTTACGCGAACTTTCTTCGTTGGTATGTTTTGATTTTTGAGTAATACGATTATAATGGGAGTTGATTTAGAAATATTTACTAGTAGAGGGAGTTTGAGGTCCTGGGTAAAGTGGTATGAGAGCAAGATGATTAAGATGTCTTTTTGACGCATTCGATATCCGAAGAGTTAACCAACGTATGATCATATTCTCCTAACTGCTTTTTGGCCTAGCTCTGTTCTGTCAAAGCCAAAGTCTATTATCGTTTATTACCAAACAAGTGTACAATGTTGGCTGCTGCGCCGTGTGTTGTGGGTTCGATCCCCGCACGGAACAAGTATTTGTATGACCTACAGGTAATTTTTCCGGGTCTGGCTGTTTGTGTATGTGAGTTTAAATGTTTGTAAACGCACCTGAAATTCCTAGTGTGAGGCAACGTTTTTTAAAGAAGAAAAATAAATAAGTATGTTGACATGATATTATTTTAGTGCTTATGTCCTAGCAGCCTTTTTCAAGCCGTGACTTAGCAGAATTTGGGGTCGGCTCCGCATGTTTTTGAATGCATGCTAAATTGGGATGTAAAGGGCAGGCAGGTGATAATAATTGCAATGCTTGAAAGAGGCTGTATGTAAGAGGAACCGTGACCCTCTGTGACCGAGAAGTTGTGTGGTAATCGGTTGTGCATGTGATGCGAAGGAATGAGGACCATGTTGTGAGGAAAGTTTTGAGTATGAATGTGCAGGGTTACAAGAGTAGAGGGAGACCAAAGAAAAGGTGGATGGATTGTGTGAAGTTACATCCAGCTGACATGAGAATGCTAAGGAGGGTGTGCGAATGGATAGAATAAGAAATGAGTATGTAAGAGGAAGTCTGAAAGTGGTGTCTGTGACCGAGAAGTTGTGTGGAAATCGGTTGTCGTGGTATGGGCATGTATTACGAAGGAATGAGGAGCATGTTGTGAGGAAAGTTTTGGGTATGAATGTGCAGGGTTACAAGAGTAGAGGGACACCTAGGTAACAATGGTTGGATTGTGTAAAAGATGATATGGCGAGGAAGAAGGTGACTTCTGAGATGACGGCAAATAGAAATGTATGAATGAAGAAGACATGTTGCGCCGATAACACGATTTGACGGCACGGTTGGCGCAGTGGCTGAGGGACTAACTGCCTCGCCGCTTGTCGTGGGTTCGATTCCCGCGCGGAACAAATATTTTAAAAACAAAAAACAGCAAGAGGATGATGATTTAAAAGTTCATTGACTTATAATACATAATAATGATATGATAATTTATATATTTATACTGTACAGGCAGCCAGAATATTTTCATTTTCAAGGTATTTTAACTCCTGAATAACTAATCCATTTCATTTTGCTTCTATCTTGTTAAGCTCAAAGATACGCAGAATACTATTCACTTTATTATAGAGGTATGGACCGAGACGACATAAGAATCACCGAGAAAATAGGTTGAAAGCAAAACTGTTCCAATTTTTCTCCGGGACTCGTTGGTTTTATTGACTCAACGCTTTTCTGGTGGTTGCCATTGTTGGTTCTGGTTTTCGGGAGTTGCAGTGGTTTGGGAATAGAGTCGTGGGGTAGTCCCAAAAAAAACCCCGGACTGCCACCAATAATATAGTTTTTTTCTAAAATGGCATTTACCTCCCATTATGCTGTAATCTTAAATAATATACTCAAGCTTGTACGCCATAATTTCTGACAACTACTTGTCAGATTTGAAAAAATCTGCTTGCATTTGATAGCACAATTCTTGAGGATGATTAAAGGCTATTTAACATCACACTATGATCCTTGGGAGTGGGTGGGCACAGGTAATACTAATATAATAATGCTGATGAGTGAGTTTCTTAATAATTTTATTGAACGCGTAAATCTCCGAAACTACCAGTCAGAAATATAAAAATCAAGATGATTTTTATATTTCTGACAAGAAACTCACTCATCAGCATTATTATATTAGTATTACCTGTGCCCACCCACTCCTAAGGATCGTAGCGTGATGTTAAATAGCCTATAATCTTCCTCAAGAATTGTGTTATCAAATGCAAGAAGTTTTTTTTTTAATCTGACTGGTACTTCTAGAGATTTACGCATTCAAAAAAAAGATTAATAAACTAAATCTTCAGTATGCATTCAGCGTATTAGTATTACCTGTGCCCACCCACTCCTAAGGATCGCAGCGTGATTTTAAATATCTTCCTCATTTGATAGCACAATTCTTGAGGAAGATTATAGGCTATTTAACATCACGCTGCGACACTAAGAATAGGGTGAAACCGCAGGGCACATCTTGTAACTTAAATAACGTAGCAATTCTTGTTTTGAAGGCACGGTTGGCGCAGCGGCGGAGCCATCGACTGCTACGCCGTGTATCGTGGGTTCGATTCCCATCGGGATAAATATCTGTAAAGCCTACATGTTGTTGTTCCAAGTCTGGCTTTTTGTGTATGAGAATTTGAATTATTGTAAACGCACCTACGACACAAGCGAAATTCCTAGTGTGGGGCAACGTTTTTATAAAAATCAAAAATAAAGCTCTCCATCAACTAACCTGACTATCCTTCAGCCCAAGCTTCTCAGCCAGCTTCTTCCTATCAGGCTTGGAGATATACTTCTGTACTTGGAACCTCTTCTCCAGACCCTTGCGTTGGAGGTCCGAGAAGACGGCACGGCGCATCATGCCACGACGTGGTTTACCTGTGAAGAACAGATCTTTTGAAAAAATATTTACCGCCCGGTTTTGGAAAGCTGGCGCTCCACAGTTAGGTTGACCAATAACCTAGGTTTTGACTTGAGCTCTACAATTACTGACAAAGTCTTGCAACGACTGAAAAAACTACACAGATAAGAGTGGATATCTGAGTGGTTTTTCCCTCAAAACGCTCTCTCAGACACTAATCTGGTTCATGGTTTTATCCGACCCCAACTTAGTTAGGTATTTTAACAATATGAGGACCGTCACTACTCTCTGTTCTGACTACAGTTCTTAGTTGAGCTCTCCGATTACTGACAAATGCTTCCAGTGACTGAAACAACCACACAAATAAGAGTGGACCTGGTCCATTCATATCCGTGTAGGTTTTCCCTCAAAACGCTCTCTCAGACACTAATCTGCGTGATCCTCATATGGTCCAACCCCCATTTAACAATGTAAGCATCGTTACTACACTCTGTTTTGACTACAATTCTTAGTTGAGCTGTACGATTGCTGACAAATGTGTGGTGCTTTCTTCAGAAGACCATATCAGACACTAATCTGCATGGTCCTCACATGATCTGACCAAAATAATGTCTGGACTTTAAAAGATACTGTGATCTCTGAGTTTGTTTCAGTGCTTTTTCTCAGAGTAATCTGGTAGGGAAACAACAACCTAATCTACGAGTAATTCTAATTTATTTATTGCGTTTTATGACGTTCAAAAGTTATTTTTTTAAACGCATTTCCAGAAATAAATGTTATTTCATTTAATTTATAGCCACATCTTTATCGCCAGATACGAACTATGTGTAGTTATGATGTGTATTTTCTACAGTTTTTAGTAAAAACACGTCAGAAAAAAGCGTATTAAGCCGACGAAAAATATATACCCCATATGAATTGACATCTCATTGGTTACAGCACGCGTAGCATGACCACCATATAAACGGGTTTTGTCGACGGAAGAATAGACAACATGACAGATTGTTGAAAGATTTCTACCGTCCTAAGCATGGCGATGTTAAAACTGAAGAGAATTGAGTTTTATATTCTCTACAGTGTACAGGGCGCCCCGTGCTCGGGTAGAAGAGATGTCAAGTTGGAAAGAAAGGACGTTGTCTATTCTTGGTAGAATAGGTATAGGATTAGTCATTGTACGCGTGCTGGTGGTCTGAAATCTAAAACCTATGTCTGACAATAAAATTTTCACCAATAGTTTAATGAAAGATTATTTGTTCATTTGTTTCCGATAAGAATACTAACCTCTGGAACTATGCGCCCATGGGAAACCTCCTGGTAACGGAAACACTTGAGTATGCGCTTGCGCAGGTCGCACTGAAACAAGAAAGCGTTATTAGATACATGCTTTATCAATGGAATTACAAGTAGAGCGTGACTTCGTAATTTGCGTTGTTATTTTTTTTCCGCCTCTTTGGTATAGTGGTCGCTTGCGCTACTGTTGAGCATTAGGTCCGGGCTTTGATTTCCGGGTCGGGACAAGTGTTATTTTTTTTTCCATCTGGTAATTCTCAGTAGCAGCCCGAAGTCTGGATTTGTGCTCAGTTGGTGGCACCTACCTATTACATGGGTGGAAATGTGTGTGTACTACTTATAGGTACAGTCTGCCGAAACGCATGGAGAATTTTATTTTGTCATGAATAAATTCGGTATAGATACCGGTACTGATCTTGAGCACTGTCCTTGAGTCGCGCAGTACTCGATTTTAGTATAAGTGTCTATGCGTGAACTTACCCCCACTACTGCGTCAAGCACTCAAGATACGTGCTTATATGCAATTTTTACTCGACTTGTGATAATAATGCCGTAAGGAATTTAACAGTCATGATGGCCCAGTAGTTTAGGCCTCGCCTCTTGTGCACGAGGTTGTGGGCTCAAACCTGGGCAAGTACCAATGTGAGTTTTTCAATTCATATGTACTTTCTAAGTTTATCTTGGACATCACTGACATCGGTGAAGGAAAACATCGTGAGGAAACCTGGACTTATATAATTAATATAAGTCTGAAATCGCCAACCCGTCTTGAGCAAGCGTGGTGATTAATGCTCGTGCCTTCTCTGTATGAGAAGAGGCCTTTGCCCTGCAGTGGGACAGTAATAGGCTGGTACATACAAGGAATTTAACATATGTTTTAAATTTAAATATCACAATTTTGACCTTAATCCCATTTTTATAAAACCCTGTTAGTTATAGTTAAATAGTTACCTGCCCAAATCTTTGAATACCACCAAAAACCAATAACATTTTTTATAACAAACAACAAAACTGGCAAATGCACAAACGCATTGAGGCTAATACGCGCAAAAAGGGCGTGTAATCATTGTAAGACTTTTTGCACTATCGATCTTGTTTGTTGAAAGACTCACAATAGAATTATTGAAAAGAATATTAAATGCACCCGATTTAATTCGCATTACCATTGATAATATTTGAGGGAGCGTGCTTATTAACTTCGATATCGATATACTATTGACGTGGGAATGAAAGAAACAATTATTTAACGAGAGATTTGGTGCGGCGGGTGAAGGTCCGCCTGCGACGCAGGAGGTTGCGGGTTCGATTGCCGCCCTGGGACAAATGTTTGTACGATGTACAAAGATTTGTCCCAGGTGCTCTGGGTATTTGCTATGTTTAATAAAAAAATATTTATCTATGTAATGTATTGTATTAAGTATATCAGTCATCTAGTACCCATAACACAAGCTCTGCTTAGCTTGGGGCTAGATGATGCTGTGTGGATTGTCCAGCATTATTTATTATTATTTATTTATGCAGATAGCCTCTGCCCAGAGGTTTTACTTGTCTTTAACGGCAGCGTGATGTTATTAGCCTATCATCATCTGCCTGCCTTTTAACCATCTGCCAAATATGTTGGGGTCGGCTTCCAATCTAACCGGATGCAACTGAATACCAGTATGTTACATGGATGGACTGCCAATCTGACCTCCACAACACAGGTACTGGGCAACAAAATACCCCTTGGTAAGACTGGTTGTCTGACTTTCGGGCTTCTGGCTAGCTGGCGTAGCTTGTTCCGACACCTTTGTGTCAATGGACTACATACAGAATACGAACAATCTGCTCTCGACGCTTTTCTGGTGGTCGCCACTGTTGATTTTGGTTTTCAGGAGTTGCAGTGGTTTGGAAATAGTGTGGCGGGCTTGTCCCAAAAAATTGAATTACCTGTAGGTAACGACTGTCAAAGGTCTACAAATGATAGCCGTGACCGACGCACGACGGCTTAAACTGTTTTCCGACGAACGGTCCCCCATCCGCAGACTGAACTCTGAACCTTCAATCAACCCGTGCGGCTGTTTTTATAAAACCACGAGCTCCTCAAACCGTTATCCGTTATGTACTGTACACCCTTCGGAAATATAGGCGTAATGATATGTTTCTCCAAATTATTATTGCTTTTTTCTTATCTTTTCCAAATTTCAAGACAGTATCGTTACCAATTCCTGATATCAGAAGCTGTGACAGACAGTACCAGCGTATTACTGTCCCACGGCAGAGCAAAGGCCTTTTCTCATACAGAGAAGGCATGAGCATTAATCACCACGCTTACTCAAGACGGGTTGGCGATTTCAGACTTAAGTTAATTATATAAGTCCAGGTTTCTTCACGATGTTTTCTTGCACCGATGTCAGTGATGTCCAAGATAAACTTAGAAAGTACATATGAATTGAAAAACTCACATTGGTACTTGCCCAGGTTTGAGCTCACAACCTCGTGCACAAGAGGAGAGCCTAAACCACTGGGTCATCATGACTTGTGACAGACAGACGGGCACACAAAGTCGCAACATAAGTGTTTCTTTTTTACCATTTCGCTACGGAACCATTAAACGACATCAAATGTATTCAATATTAATATTTCCACAATTACTCTGAGCCACCCCCTAAAAAACCCGTGTTTATGTTACAGCTTACTATAACAAAAGGTTTGTTTTTATCTCCGTCCGTCAAATTGGGCGTGTCAGGCTTATTATCCGACAAAATGTTACCATTACAAAAATCTGTTGACACAGCAAACAATAGTTGCCTTTACAGGGAGGTCTGCGCAACAAAAAGTTTTAATTCTTTGTCTATGATCGATAAAAAACGATTTAAAGTGAGTGTTTTATTGTCTGTGGTTTTGAAAAATGGCGATGATTCGTTTGCAATAAAAAATGTATTCTCACAAGCTCTGTTCTTTTTTGCGAATTAAGGTAGGTATTTTGTTACTACTTGATACAATTTTGGGGTTTTTTGAGACGATGCGGCTTTCCATATTTAGTTAAGAACCATATCGTGGTCTTCAGCTGACAAAAGACTAGCGAGAGGCGAACTAAGACGTAATAACAGCCGCGCAGGTCAATCTTCAAAGTTAAGCAACTGAAGCCGAGGTCAATCCGTGGATGGGTGACCATCCGTAACCCCTCCCTGTCTCATAATGCTGTCATTTGTAGACTTTGACAGTCGTTACGAGTAGTCAGAAGCCCGAAAGTGTAACAACAAGTCTAACCAAGTGGTATCGTATTACTCAGTATCTGAGTTTTGGAGGTCACTCGCTCCATGTAAAATGCACGGCGTGACGTCACGCGCAATTTCAACGCACTATATCGTCGTTATTTTTAGTTTACGTGACAAACGAAAAAATACGTTTTTGAGTAATCCAACTTTCGGACCAATCAGATTTTTTAAGGAAACTACCATATTCATTACTTCACTACTTACCCAAGTATGGATGATGGCAATGTGCTAGAAGATGCTGTAAGTGCTGATGCTGTACTGGAATTGGTCTGCTGGCAATAGGCTTGGCAATAGGCCACGGACTTCCCATAATCGGCTGCCGGTATTCTGCAAGAGAAAGAGATAAATAAATAAATAATGCTGGACAATCCACACACCATCATCTAGCCCCAAGCTAAGCAGAGCTTGTGTTATGGGTACTAGATGACTGATATACTTAATACAATACATTACGTAGATAGATATTTTTACTATACATAGTAAATATGTACCCAGAACACCCGGAAAAAATATTTGTAGATCGTACAAACATTTGTCCCAAGGCGGGAATCGAACCCGCAACCTCCTGTGTCACAGGCGGACCTACGCCCGCCGCGCCACATCGGTCGTCAAAAGATTTAACTGTGAGATAGGTAATAGTAGTATATGCACACGCTTGTCATCCCCGACGGGTTAGACAGAGATGTTCCTATAGTACACTTTCACTTTATTAGTTATAGGTAAGTCTACTAATGTGGAGGAGTGGAGGAGCTCGTGGCTAAATAAAAACAGCCGCACGGTTTGATCGAAGGTTAAGCTACGCTTGCCGAGGTCAGTCTCTGGATGGGTGACCGTCATAACATATCGAGACTCCTCCGTGCCTCGGAAAGCACGTTAAGCCGTTGGTCCCGGCTGTCATTTGTAGATCTTTGACAGTCGTTACGGGTAGTCCGTCAACCCGAAAGTCTGACAACCAGTCTTACCAAGGGGTATCGTGTTGCCCAGTAACTGGGTTGTGGTGGTCAGATAGGCAGTCGCTCCATGTAAAATACTGGTATTCAGCTGCATCCGGTTAGACTGGTAGCTGACCCCAACATAGTTGGGAAAAGGCTAGGCAGATGATGAGGTAAGTCTACTAATATTATGATAAAAATTGTGAGCAGTTACGGGTTACTTGGCAGATGTGAAAAATAAATTATTTTGTACAAGTAATACGCATAAAAGAACAGATTGCGACGGGAACTAAATGAGGCTTAGTGAAAAAATAAAATATTACTAAATTTTCCTCCACAATTCAGTTAATAGGCTACACGATACAAATTAGTCAGACTGGTTGACAGACTATTAGGATTCTGACTACCCGTAACCCATAATGACGTTACGAATTTCTCAAGCGATGCCTAGCTCATCTCTCTACAGGATATTAACCAGTGTGGAAATCAATTGAGTGAATGAATGACGTCACGTTGCGATTGTCCATCACAACGTGACGTATTGACGTCTCGTCAACACAGAACCAATTTGGCAGTCAGATTTTTATTTCTTTAAAACGATAAAACTAGTAGGTAATACATGAAGAAATAAAAAAAAATAAAGAATCACAGGGCATCAAAAAATTCATCCGCATCACTGTCAACGGGAATAGTGCCCAGATGGCTGGCAGCATTGCTACGTTGAATGGTAATGCTGATTCTTTGGCCAAAAAAAAAGCCAGTCCACTGGTCACGCGAAGAGTCGACCAAACGCTTCGCGATTTCTCGGAAAACTAAATGGGCACACGGACCCCATGGCCCTAGTGTTTCAACCCCAAACGGCTCAATCATATAACTTCCAGTTAGGTTGTTGTATTTTCGCCGTTTGAGGTTTTCTGCACCTGCACAGTCCACCGTACTACGAAGATGGGATGGCGCAAGGGTGTCGACACATGTTGCATCCCACACCAAAGGCCTACCCATCTTCCAAGGTATTATGGTCAAACCATCTGGTCTCTTGACAGTTAAATTTATCTGTCAAGATACTGCGACCAACTTGACAGTACAGACGCCAGCACATCAAGCTACTAATTAAACTTATGCTTTTTTAATTAAGTTGAAAAACTATCAAAGAAATTTGAGACATTGGGGTAGCTTGATGTGCTGGCCTCTGTATATGATTTCGGGCACCCAAGCGTTGAAATTTCGCGTCAGCTATTTTTTAAATGTTTGTACGATATACAAAGACTTTTTCCGGGTGTTCTGGGTATTTGCTATGAATAATAAATATCTATCTATGTAATGTATTGTATTAAGTATATCAGTCATCTAGTAACCATAACACAGGCTCTGCTTAGCTTCGGGCTAGATGATGCTGTGTGGATTGTCCAGCATTTTTTTTTCATTATAGCTTTTCGCTAATTTTTTTCTGATGCTTTCTTACTTAAAACGGTAAAATGTCATAAGGAAATCATCATTGCCTGATAGATTTTTTTAGTACCCTTTACAGTTTTCATCTAAACAATCAGCAACAGGAAAAATCGACGAAAATTTTCACCGCTGGGTTATCCACAATCATATACTGAACTCATGGTATCAGGTTGAGGCTCGCTATCCCTTCCATACTGTATAACTGGGAATCACGATGGTGTCTTGTTAACATCAAACTCTAATCATCCCGTCTCTCTCTCTCTCAGCTCACAATGAAACAATAGACTGTCTCCGTGAATCCCAGAATCGTATAATAAATAAATGAATCTATCAAAGACAGGCGGATCGATATAAAATAATCAAAGTTGAACAGCTTTGTAATAGGATAACGACGTGATTACTGTACAATGGTTGTTGGGAAGGGCGCGGGTGGTGCAAGTTGGGGACTGGCAGCGGGGTTGGTTTTTTTTACTGGATTCAGCCACTCCTTAGGGTCGGAGCGTGAAGTCAAACAGCCTATTAACTTGAAATGAGCCTTGAAAACCAGCGTCAGATACTAGATGTCTGAAATTTTAGCTGAACTGAACCCATTTGCTGCAGCCCTAAGTTCTATTTTATTTTAGATGGAATTTCTTTTTTGCATAACCAACATATTTTAATATTACAAACAGACACCTTTGTAAATTTTATCTATCTTTATAGCTGACGGTAATTAAAATAGTAAAAATGACATGTTATTTCATTATATTACAATATCTAAATCACGGTTGAAATATACCTGCGATGCATACTGAGCCTATGCATTGTTTATTAATAGAATAAAATAAATATACAATCAAATAGGTACTAGGTACTTTTGACGACCTATGTGGCGCAGCGGGTGAAGGTCCGCCTGCGACGCAGGAGGTTGCGGGTTCGATTCCCGCCTTGGGGCAAATGTTTGTACGATCTACAAAGGTTTGTTCCGGGTTTTCTGGGTATTTGCTATGTATAATAAAAAGTATCTATCTATATAATGTATTGTAATTAGTATATCAGTCATCTAGTACCCATAACACAAGCTTTGCATAGCTTGGGGCTAGATGATGCTGTGTGGATTGTCCAGCATTATTTATTTATTTTATTTTACTCAGATAAAAAGTTAACAAAAAAATCATGAATCATGGCTGTATGGAGAACCATACAGTTGAGAAAAACTTTACCCAGAAAGTTCCTTCAACTTTAATAGTAATTACCAAACGCACATAGCATACGCATTCAACCAACTTTAAAATCCACAAATCATTAAATCCATCCTTACATCGTCAACCAATCAATTATGAAATACTATGTCTGCCCCGTAATTTCACCCGCTTTTAAGCGTCGTAGCTTGATGTCAAATATCGTACTTCCTTCCTGAAGAATTGGGCTATCAAATGCAATAAGATTTTTTCAAATCAGACTGCAAGTTCTAGAGATCAGCGTGTCTGAACAAGAAGGCAAAAGAAAGAGGAAGGTAAAAGGAAAGAATTTTGACCACAAATGAGAAGTTGTATGATTTTCTCATTTTTCAATGTCAAAGTAAAATCATTTAAGACCATCAAAAAGGCACTTTTGAACGTCAACTTTTAAATAAAACAAAAAACACTAATTAAATATAATAATAAATTCTAGTTGCATGATTCTAAGTTACTCCTTATAATATTAGCCATCTGCCAGTGAAAGCCCCGCCAAAATCGGTCCAGCCGTTTCACAGATTACTTCAAACAAACAGACAGACGAACAATCAAATTTTTTATTTGAACTACCGTTCAAATGACTGGACTTTGACTTTAACTTCAGACGAACAATTAAAAAGATTTTGTTAAAACTGCCGTTCAAATTATTTGACTTTAACTTTCAAATTTAAATTGTTTGTTATTATTGGATTAACTTTCCGCTCTCGCCCACCGCTTGCACCACACGCACCCAGGTTTCTTACCACCCCGTTCTGTCAAAGACACGCTTGCTATTATATATTGTGGAGCCTTTGTGACGTCATTAATCATCGCCATCCCTTGCTTTAGATTTAAACTATTATGTGTTGGTATGGGTGTTTGTAAGTCCTTCAATTTGGATAAATTTGGCTTGTGTACGTACTGTTTTATTCAACACTAACTGTGCCTGTTATGATGATAGTTTTTTGGTATAACTACCGTGTATGTATTGTGTGTGTGTGTGTGTGTATGTGCGAGTGTGCGTGCTTTTATACTATAGTATGCATTAAATAAAAATCTGTAATCTTGCCATTACAAACAGACACTTCAATTTTATTTATTTGTGCAGACCATCATCTGCCTATCCTTTTCCCAACTTGTTGGGGTCGGCTTCCAGTCTATCGGATGTAGCTATATTTTACATGAAGCGACTGCCTATCTGACCTCCACAACCCAGTTACTGGGCAACACGATACCAGACCGTCAGACTTTCGGGCTTCTGACTACCCGTAACCCGTAATGACGATACGAATTCGTCAAGCGTTGGTTAGCTCATCTCTCTATACATACGTAATATAGTTCTTCTGACTACCCGTAACGAATGTCAAAGATCTACAAATGACGTCACACAATCACGGCGGCATACGGCAATAGGATAGTGTACACTGACAGGTGGTAAATAAAAATAAGAATGAATAGTAACAATTATGGAAGCTGTCATGCACAGCAATTTTTTTTTTTTTTTTTTAAAGTTGGTAGTCATGGGAAGAGCAATACATTTTCCTTATGTATATTACTCCTTGTTTTACCAATCACACCCAATGATCAGAGAGAGGAGGAGTTCGTGGCCAAATAAAAACAACCGCACGGGTTGATCAGGTCAGGTTGTGGATGTGTATGATGGCGTTAGTAACATATCGAGACTCCTCCGTGCCTCGGAAAACACGTTGAGCCGTTGGTCTCGGCTGTCATTTGTAAATCTTTGACAGTCGTTACGGGTAGTCAGAAGCCTGCAAGTCTGACAACCAGTCTTACCAAGGGGTATCGTGTTGCCCAGTAACTAGGTTGTGGAGGTTAGATAGGCAGTCGCTCCATGTAAAATACTGGTATTCAGCTGCATCCGGTTAGATTGGAAGCCAACCCCAACATAGTTGGGAAAAGGCTAGGCAGATGATGATGACACAATGATCAGAGGTTTGGCTAAGCAGACAGCAGGGAGAGTAATTTAGTAGATAAAATACATTCAATATTATCCCCTACATACATAGGCTTATTATAAAGAGGAGTGCCGACATAAATTAACTATACCAAACGATCCGTTGAAAAAACCACGCAATAACAAATACTTATGTTATTTCAACGCAACCAAAACGAGCTTAAAAAGATATAAAGACCCATTGTTAACAGATCAAAACTATCTTTTATTCTATCTTTTATTATGTCTATGGATTACGTTCTGTTTGCTTTGCATTATGGTTTTATTGCCTCCATTGTCGATGGTCGGTTCTTTTTTTTTCATTGTTTTCTCAAGTGTTGCAAGGATTTTTGCGATGCGCTTTTTTATGAAAAGAGGTTTTAATAAGTTTTGCGAAGAATGTTATGTGGGTTTTTATTGAGTTTTTAATTTGTATTGTGTGTGCGTTTTGTATTTTGCGTGTGAAGTGGGTATTGGTCTCCTTATATTGTAAGCTCGATTTACTTCAATGAGCAAGTTAATTATCCGGGATACATCTTTTATTGTCTCTGCCTCGACAAAGACTGTTTAAAGATGGAATAATAGTTTATTAAGTACTAGCTGTGCCCACGTCTTCAATAAAATATGTTTTATCTTTAATAAAATATCTTTGACAGTCGTTACAGGTAGACATAAAAACTGAAGGTCTGACAAACCAGTCTTACCAAGGGTTATCGTTTTGCCCAGTTACTGGGTTGTAAAGGTCAGATAGGCAGTCGCTCCATGTAAAACACTGGTATTCAGCTGAATCCGGTTAGACTGGAAGCCGACCCCACCATAGATAGTTGTGAAATGGCTAGGCAGATGATGACGATGAGGTGTCGGAAGGAATTGACGACCTATGTGGCGCAGCAGGCGAAGGTCGTGCTTTCCGAGACACGGAGGAGTCTCGATATGTTACGAACGGTCACCCATCCACAGACTGACCTCGGCAAGCGTAGCTTAACCTTCGATCAACCCGTGCGGCTGTTTTTATTTAGCCACGAACTCCTCTTCCGACACCTCATAATAAACACTTAAATCACTACCACGCTTTCAATCACCGATAATGACCAAATAATCCATCTTTAGCAAATACACGAAAATCTCAAATAACCTATCAGAAACATCCACCAATGAGCCCCCAGTGTTATTATAATAAAATAATTAAAATCACACCGGGGGTGAAATGTTTTAAATCGCTAACCGTTTTGGGGTGTTATGGGGTGAACTTTTACGGGGTAACGCCTTCGCTCTAGAGTGTGGGGGGTGAATTTTCTTCACCTTAATCTGTTGAGCATATTTTCTGGATACGTGAGCTCTTGAGGGTGGAAGCTGTAGGGTATTTGGGGATTTTTAAATAACTGGCTATTCCCCGCGGTTTTGCCTGCTCCTAGGTATCGTAGCGTGATGTTAAATAATCTATTTTGATGTTCTTCTCAGATTAGTGAGATAGCGAAGCACCGACCTACTTTAAAAAAACATATTTTACTTGTTGACGTGTAAAACCTATTTACAGAAATAAAGATTCCTCACGAATAGGGCCAACTAATTCAAAAAGAGTTTTTAATATCCTACTGACAGTTCCTGAGATGAGCACGTGCAAACAAACAAACAACAGGCTCTTTAGCTTTACTATATTAGTATAGATTAAGAAGTCAGCTGTTACCCGTGACTTTTTCCGCGTAGAATTTCGAGGGTTTTAATAATTTTGCGCGGTACCCTAATTCTTTTGTCTAAAATAAAGATAGTTATAGATAGACCTGTGTGGCGCAGCGGGCGAAGGTCCGCCTGCAACGCAAGAGGTTGCGGGTTCGATTCCCGCCTCGGGACAAATGTTTGTACGATCTACAAATATTTGTTCCGGGTGTTCTGGGTATTTGCTATGTATAATAAAAAATATCTATCTATGTAATGTATTGTATTAAGTATATCAGTCATCTAGTACCCATAACACAAGCTCTGCTTAGCTTGGGGCTAGATGATGCTGTGTCGATTGTCCAGCATTATTTATTTATTTATTTATTTATTTATAGAAGTTGCTCCTTATAACATTAGCTATCTGCCAGTCTGTCAAATTGTCAAAGTCGTATTAAAATCAGTCTAGCGGTTTCTGACATTGGCTGAAATAATAGACAGAACGACAGATTGACAAAATATTGCAGATTGATTGATTGGTAGTAACTATAAATTTTCATATGCATTTATTCAAAAGTTATGTTATGTTATTTGGCATAAAAAAGCAGACACTTCATTTTTATTTGTTTGTATAAGTAGATATTAGTTTAGTTTACCTAATTAACTACTAACAATATGCCCTATGTAGCTCTTAAACTAATTATTTGTTCTTCTATATGACAACAACTTCAAAATCATAAGAGTACCAACGCCAATCCCTGTAATTAAAATATAAAGCAATTATTTTCGAATATCTACCAAAAAGTATCCCGCAATAAAGAATTTTACTTCCAAACAATAAACTGTGGACATAATCACAAAGAAATTAAATGCGACAATCCCAAACCCCGCCGGGATTCGGGAGGGCCCAATAAACATCGGTCCCCTCGCCCGAAATCAATTATTTTCTCACTTTCCCGCGAAAAAATTGGCGCCAAATAGCCGTTATTCAGGTACGATGACTCAATCGTTTTTCGGGTAGCGGTTAATTGTGTAACGTTACTGGTTACGTTAATAATGTTTATGGTTTTTGATTATAACGTTTTTTCTTTTGTTGTAATTTAATAAATAGGCTGTATTTGCCGAAGGGTAAGGCAGAGGAACCCATATACTATGCCCACATTTTTACAGATATACTTAAGTCTCATGGAAGGGACGAGCCTGGTCCTGGCTGTCATTTGTAACAGTCGTTACGGTTAGTCGGTGGACCGAAAGTCTGACAACCAGTCCTACCAAGGAGTATCGTGTGGCCCAATAACTGGGTTATAGAGGTCAAATAGGCAGTCGCTCCAAGTAAAATATTAGTATACAGCTGCATCCAGTTAAACTGGAGGCCGACCCCAACATAGTTGGAAAAAGTGTAGCCGATGATGATGATGGAAAGGGTGAGCCTATTGCCATCGGCCGGGCGCGGATCAAGTCTCCTTACTGCTACTGGGCGTTAATCGTTTTATTTCGCACAACTTCAGAATCTGATGTCTTCAATCGAACTTAAAATATAAATGTTAGTAAAATAATAAAAAGGTAACAAAACCAAAAAGAAAATGCAATATTTGCGACTGCTAGATACAAAAAAAGGTACCTAGGCGATCAATATTCGCACAAATTATCTTAAAATAGCAGAAGATTTATCTGCCGCGATCGTTTTCAGGACATCCATACTAATATTATAAATGGGAAAGTGTGTCTTTCACGGCAAAACCCCAGCATGGATTTCGATAAAATTTGGCAGCGAGATAGATAGCATCTAAAGCAAGGACATAGGCTACTTTTTATCAGTAAACTTCACGGGCAAAGCCACGGGCGGAAGCTAGTTTCATATACAGAAAAACGATATCACAAAACCGTGTTCCGGCCACGATTAACCTGACTGTGGTGTGCCTGTTACGACACGCATGAACGTTACCGTAAAACAATTTACCGGACCGGCTCGTAACGCGAATATTAACGTCACAATTTACGCTGCGGTTACTTGTGTGTTTCAGACATATTATGTTACATATCAGAATTATGCTACTGAATGCTGTGAGCATGTAGGAACGTAAAATATGAAAGGTGTTGAAGTTGTTTTGAAAGTAATCGTAGAATTAATAAGGTGTAAAATTAATTATCCCCTATTTTCTACACTTAGGGGTGAGTTTTTTTGTTTCCAATTTAAATGGGACCAAGTATATGATATAACCTACATAATAAATAAAGTATCATCGAAATCGAACTATGCTGTAAAAAGTTATGAGTGGTCAAACATAAAAATGGAAACTGATTTGGATGATGTGTCATTTACTTTGTTTTTTTTTTATATCGTATCTGTTGATTCCCAAATAAAATAAAATAATAATATATACAGTTTGTTTGGTGCATGGACAGACAGGATTTTTTGGGGGGTTGCGTAGTAATGCGCTAGTATTCCCGGATAGATCCTATGTCCTAAGTGTCATGGTAGTTTAGATGTGTAATTTTTTAGTTTTTTTTTTAATCTTGCCTTTGAACAGTCATAAGCTTTTTTTTTGTGGTGTAATAACACAAAATAACTTATTCTTGTATTCCGCAAAGTATCCTTATTCTAAATAAATTATTACTTGATACGATTAATACAAAAAAAAACTTCTGAGCTTTCAAAGTGGGAAATCTGTGTAAATGTTATGAAAAGTGACAACTTATAACTTTATTACAAAAAAAACTAAAATCCATTTTGAATATAGCTTTCTTTTAAAAAGCTCGTTAGTTATTACCCTTTCTGCTATGCTAGAAGATAGAAATCATACATCAAGGGTCCACGTGTATAAGTTACATACCTACTGCATAAGCTTTTGCTTATACCACAAAAATATGACGGTTTAAAGGCAACATTCCGGGTGATTTAAAAAAAAACTAAAAAATGACACATCTAAACTACCGTGACATTTAGGACATAGGATCTATCGGAGAAAACTAGTGCATTACCCCCCCCCCCCCCCCCCAAGCCCACAAAAAATCATGTCGGTCCATGCACCAAACAAAAAAAAATATTTTATACCGATAAAAAAACAAGATTGCAAGAAACAACTACAAATTTTTAAAAAAAGATAAAATTTCAAGCAGTGCCTAGTGTGCAGCTAAATAAATGCCACCAGCGACACACGGCTTGAAATAATCTTTTTTAATTTTTTTCATCAGGTAACCTAACTATGTATACTCGTATATACAAATATGGCGGTTAATACGCTTTCTGTGGAAAAGCTACGCGATGCAAAAAACTATGCAGCATAGAAGTTCACTAAAGGCAGACTTTCATCATTTATTGTTTAGTATAATGCTGTACTTTTAAAGGTGACTGTACTTTTGAAGACATGTATAAAAAGACAGGAATCGTATCGCTGCCTTCAGGAAAAGTGCCCAAAATGCTGGTAGCATCGTCACGTTGAATGGCATTGGCCAAAAAAATAAAGCAAGCTCTCTAGTAACGTGAGGAGCCGAAAGACCACTGGACGATGTCCCAAGAACTAGATATGCACACTGACCCCATGGCCCTAGTGTTTTAACACCAAACAGCTCAAATATATGTACAACTCCCAATAAAGTTGTTATATTTCCTGTATCGTTAGAATAAGCTTTTTTTTTTTTCCTTATTAGTAAGAACCAAGTTCTTACTAGTTAATTGCAATCTAGCCTAAGAAGACTAATAAACAATTTAAATCTAACTTATTATGCTACGTTATAAATTATGTTAATGCTAAGAATAGTGTCCATAATTAGGTATGCACTTTTACACACGTTCGTAACACTTCCTTAGAGTCTGGTAAAATTGATAAAACACTTTGTTCATGTGTTATATAGGTAAATAGCACAACATTGTTACTATTATTGATTCACTTACACTACACTAATTCAAATGGTTTAGTTCTCTTTAGTCTACGCACTATGCCTGTGTTGTCTAACAGCTGGATTGCCTCAACATTCACGTGTCGATGGAGTCTGTGTTCGTGGGCTTCAGCAAATTTTTGTGTGATGGTGGTGACGAATTCCATGTCGAGGTCACGGTGGAGGTCATCGTTTCTTATGTACCAGGGTGCATTTACAGCAGCCCTGAGTACTTTATTTTGGAACTGTTGAATTATTTTGACGTTGGTTGGCTTAGTACAGCCCCAAAGTTGGATACCATACGTCCAAATTGGCATCAGAATATGCTTGTATATTATCAACTTATTATGTATTGATAAACAGGATTTCCTTCCCAGTAACCAATACAAACGTTTATAACGAATATCGAGTTAGAATAAGCTTCAGTACCAAAATCAACATACTCCTATTATGGGATTTCAAAGTGACAATCCCTTTTGACCCACCCCAATGGTAGAAACCCTAAAATTTACATACTCATACTTAAATAAAATTCATCCTAACCCCACGACCGCAATCGACAATTTCCGTGAAAAGCCCGAAAACGTTATCGCGTTGCCATTGGCTCGTTTAAATTCAGAACGTGTCTGCGGTCGTGTGCAACGGGCGCGGAGTGTTTCAAAATTGGAACGCCAGCATTTAACAGGTGTAGAACATTTAGTGAGTACGTTAGTGGTTATAGTACTGATAGTTTTGTGCGCATGTGTGTGTGTGCTTGTAATGTTGTTACTGGTTATGTTACAACATTGTGTGGAAACATATGTTCGATAAGGCATCGAACATATGTTTAGACATTATTTGTTAAATGTACCTAGGAAAACTCTCTGCTGGCAAAGGTTTGGGTGAAAATCTGATATTGACTCACAAACTGATACAATTAGTTCAGTACATGATTACGGTTCTTAATAGGTAAGCTCAATAAATAGATGATTAATCGACTAGAAATTGATGTAGTCCATGCAAACATACTTTTATATAAAACTAGGGACCCGCTCCAGCTTCGCACGGGCGTAAAAATTCCGTAAGTTTTCCAATAAAATCTTTTTAACTAATTATTACGAATACAACAAGAAGAAACTGCCAAATCGGTTAGGCCATTCTCAAGTGATGATCTATCATACAAGCGGCATACATAAATCATGATTTTGACATCCAAAAGACTACACACAAAAAATGATACAAGCTAGAACCTTAATCCGCTCCAACTGTAATATTAAACCCTACAACTCATTTCACAAACGCTCATTCGCTCACCCCTTTTCATCCCCCAACCATTAACTTTTTCATAACAACTTCAGGCACCAACAATGGCGTAGGTAAGGCCTAAACTAACAAAATAATAATTTACCCCACCTGTTACCAAAGAGAAAGTATCCTTCCCAATCATTCGATAATCGAATGGAACTTACTAAAACCTTATCCATGGCAAACTTTACGACGTCTATAAAAAAATATCCGATTCGGAAAATCGACTAATATAATACTTGGGCAAATATAAAGCTTGCACCCATATAAAGCTCTGTGTCTAACTGGTTAAGGTTGAATATCGTCCGTTTTGGGTGTAAAACTAAACTGGTAGTAAAACGTAGTGAGTGAACGTTCCGAATTCGAATATGATCGCAATATGGCGGCCGAATGACATGTTAATATGAGCCCAGGGACCCATATGCATAATTTTATAACTCCCGATTCAGAATTCTGCTTTTCTGTTCTTATTTCTTGTGTTAGCAGATGTTGTAATATAGATTTTTGGCGCGACTCTGGCTCGGTTAGTCGGGTTATTGGAAATTGTTTTAAAATATATATATTATCGGACTTTCTGCTGTTTTGGCTAGATGTTTTTAGACCTGGAATTTGAAATGTGCACCAGAAAATACACGAATAACGTTTATCCAAAGGTAAAGGATATTTATTTCTGTACAATGGTTTTAACGAACATTTTTACACGACCAACATGCAAAATATTTTGTAAAACTAAGTGAGATTGGTGTTTCCTAGCTGACTAAACTGAGAAGAAACGCCGAACGAACTCTTAGGTCGCAGTCTCTTTTAGAGTTCTGATATTAGCTTCGTCACATCGATCATATGAAGACCAAGCAGATTAGTGTCTGAGATGGTCTTTTGATGAAATAAATAAATAAATAAATATTGCTGGACAATCCACACAGCATCATCTAGCCCCAAGCTAAGCAGAGCTTGTGTTATGGGTACTAGATGACTGATATACTTAATACAATACATTACATAGATAGATATTTTTTATTATACATAGGAAATACCCAGAACACCCGGAACAAATATTTGTAGATCGTACAAACATTTGTCCCAAGGCGGGAATCGAACCCGCAACCTCTTGCGTCGCAGGCGGACCTTCGCCCACCGCGCCACAGCGGTCGTCAAATAACAACACAGATATGAGATGGATCTGTCCAGTAAATGCAGAGATCAGAGCTGACCATCTTCCTATCAAAAGCGGGTCATCATCTCCCTATCCTTTACCCTTTGGTAAGACGGGTTGTGAGACTTTCGGAATTCCGGCAACCCGTAATAAATGTCAAAGGTCTACAAATGACAGCCGGGACCAACGGCCTCAAGTGCTTTCCTAAGCCTGGAACCGTCTCGATATATAATGGTGACCCATCCACGGACAAGCGTAGGTTAAGCACAGTCACATAAAAGTAGGCACCTACTACTACAATCGTAAAAAGAACTATCGAAAATAAACCATCTCCCGTTCAACAAAACTATTTTATTTCCTACTGACAACACTGTCTTTATTTCTCCGTAATTGCTTTGTTCCTAATATCGGCAGACAATAACACCGTATCAACGAAACGACATCAATAATAAAATAATATAAAAAGCAACTTACTTCCTAGCATAACGTTAGGAAAAGGACATATTAATTTCGTTGGTAACCCTCGAATTATATCTATCTCTTTCTCGTGAATGGAGTTATGCATAGCGGTGTCTCGCTCCCGCCCCCGCGCTTAAGTGTCCGGCCAGATGTTGCCAACATTTTATTGAAAAACTCCCCGAAGCCATATTGCTACTTGCTTTTAGTGAATTAAGATGTAGCAACGATATAACGTTATTGTACCGGTATTAACGTGTTACTTTCGTTTTTATAGTTTTTTTTCCGGGAACGTTAATTAATTTTCGTTATTTTACGTCATGCTATTGGTAACGACTGGGATAAAACAAAACATTGTTAATTGCAAATCTTTTTCTGTTTTAAGCGCTACTGCTGAGCATGAGGTCCTGGGTTCGATTCCCGGGTCGAGCAAAGTGTTTTTGGGTTTTTTCATATGTACCGTCACAGTAACACTCCGTAATCTGAATAGAGGCCCGTTTGAAAGCTTATTTCATGGGATTTAAATATAACTGTAGGTATAGGGGTGTCTCTTAGGCACAACCCTGCCTAACTCTTCGGAGTATATAGGCGTGATGTTATATTAAGAAACACAATCTGAAACTAAGTTGTAGGTCAGCATGTATCTACATTATATTGATATGGGTCTAGGTCATCATCTGCCTAGCCTTTTCCCAACTATGTTGGTGTCAGCTGGACAATACGATTTTACATGGAGCGACTTCCTATCTGATCTCCACAACTCCGTTACTGGGTAACACGACACCTCTTGTTAAGACTGGCTGTCAGATTTTCGCGTAACGACTGTCAAAGTTCTACAAATGACAGCCGGGACGAGCTGCACGAAGTGCTTGCCGATGCACGGAGGAATCTCCATTTGTTACTGACTGACCTCGATAAGTGTTGCTTAGTGAAAGATAGAAATCATGTTGTTTTTACAATTTAAACACACCACGCCTTTAATACCCAAATTCCTCCCGTTATTCACACACACACATATCACATACATTTAGTTTACAGTTTAAAGTTCAGAAACATATTCTTAAAAACGCAAAAATCAATAAAAACCGAAAATACTCGTATTTTCAATAGAGTAGTGTCCTTAAAAATTCTGTTTGGTCCGAAAGTTAGATTACTCATAAAATACCTATACACATATATTTTTACTTAGGACACATCCCTATAGCCTCACTATTGAAATATTGGTCGGTTTTAGCCATTTTCCTAATTTTACATGTACTAAACTTATGGTATCGGGTTGTTCTTCGATATCCTATCCACCCTATAAGTATCTTGCCGACGGGAAAGTAGAAGATTTAACCCACCGGCCATTAACACATCTTAGAAGGATAAAACAATAATATCAGCCTGCTACTGGCAGAGGCCTCTTCTCCTACAGAGAAGGCACGAGCATTAATCACCACGCTTTCTTAAGGCGGGTTGCCAAATTATGATTTATATTAACTATATATCCAGGCTTCGTCACGATTTTTCCCTTCACCGATATCAGTGATGTCTAAGATGAACTTAGAAAGTACCTACATATGAATTGAAAAAATCAAAATACGAGTATGATGATAGATTCATCAGAAGCCCTATGAGGATATATACTGACCTTATTAGTGCTGTTCTTCAATAAGGTCAGGTGCGTTGTACTTGCATCCGGTGTGCGTGTATGACTAGATGTATGAACGTAGACGAAGTAAAAGGAGTATGTTAGGATCGTAGCCGATGGTGTTCTCTAGTGTGATTTTTTTAATGGGACAAGCCCACACTATTCTCAAACCACTGCAACTCCTGAAAACCAGAATCAACAGTGGCGACCACCAGAAAAGCGTCGAAACAATGAAGCCCGACGAGTCCCGGAGAAACGATTCAACTGTCTTGGATCCCGCAACGAAATTAATCCGAAAAAAACAGCGGAGGTGTTAGAAAAATACATATTTTTTCCTCTTATCGTTCTCTAGTATCTGACTAACTCATGGGCAAAAGGCATGAGTTTATGTATGTATGTACGAGTTAATAAGAAATAATTATATCTCTATCGTAGTATTGAGCTTTTGTTTTGTATACTAATATTATAAAGACGTAAAATTGGTTGATTGGTTGGTTGGTTAGTTTAAAAAAACGTTGCCCCACACTAGGAATTCCTCCTGTGTCGTGGGTGAGTTTACAAACATTTAAAGTCTCATACAGCCAGTCCCGGAACAACTACCTGTAGGCCATACAAATATTTTTTCCGTGCGGGAATCGAACCCACGACACGTAGCGCGGCAGTCGATCGCTCAGCCACTGCGCCAACCATGCCGTCAGATTGAGAATTGGTTTGTATGTAGGGATAATCTCCAGAACTAATGATCCAATTCTTAAAATTTGTTCACTGTTAAAAAAGTACATCAATCCTGAGTTCTATAGGCTTATTATTATTTTTTAAAACTTCGCTTTAATGGGGGTGGATGGGGTGTTAAAGTCTAAAGGGAAAAGTACGAAATCCACGCGGACAAAGTCGCGGGCGAAGTGTTACTTTGTAATAAAGTTGAAAAACTATCAAAGAAATTTGACTTCTGTGCGTAACATACTTTTTAAAGCAAAAGACATAAACGCGCTCTCCCACATTTCCAAGATAAGTGATTATTTTCTTTATAGCGAATGTATCCGTGTGGAATGTACGGATTTTTTTTTGTTATTATGCGTCCTAATTATTTCTCTAAAATAAGAGAAGCCTAAGTAACACCTGCCATTAAAAGTCCTTTCAAAATCGGTTCAGCGGCTTCAGCGATTCGCCCAAACAAACAGACAGACAAGAAATTTGAAAATATGTTTTTTGGTATAACTGCCGTATATTCTTTCATATCCATTTAGTAAAAAGCTGTAATTTTTACGTAACAAACAGATACATCAATATTTTATTTACTTAGCACGTTTTTAGCGTTCCGTACCGCAAAAGAAAATGGAACCCTTATAACATCTCTAGGACTCTCTTGTCCGTCTGTCCATGTTTCACCACCATTTTTCTCAGGAACGGGTGTAACTAGTAAGTTGAAATTTATACCAGAGACTAAGTGCTATACTAACATACGAATGATTACTAACAAAGTTAACAATAGACTTTTACCGCGCCATCACAACATTCTTAAAGAATGAAAAACAAAATTAGTCCCAAGACCCGTGCCGTCGGCTTTTTCACTACCTCTCACACTCTCATTTCTAATTCTATCCATACGCGTAACACGACACATTCATCACAGCTGCATGCAACTACCTTTCATCATCATCCTCCTGCCCTTATTCAAATTTATTAGTGGTCGGCGCAGCAAGTCTTCTTCATCCATACATCTCTATTAGCCATCATCTCAATAGTCAACTCCTATCTCGCCATATCATCCTTCACAAAATCCATACATCGACCTTTCTTTAGTCTCCCTCTACTCTTGTAACCCTCCACATTCATACTCAAAACTTTCTTCACAACAAGGAGGAATGAGTCCTCCGCATCACATACCATGACAACCGATCGACACATAACTTTTCGGTCCCCGGCGGCGGCGCCACTTTCAGACTTCCTCTTACATACTCATCTCTTATTCTATCCATTTGTATAACACCACAGCTCCAATCAAATCCATTGCTACCCCATTCGCTCAGACAATCCCAATTTACTTATTTGCCCTACCGCTTAGTTTCCGTAGGAGAAAGTCAGATGACCTCTGAAAACCAAACGCTGTGCTGTGGGCGCCCAGGGCACAGCATCCTGTCCTGGTCACGACGTGCAACTGCTGAGTGCAATACTTTCAGCGTGTGTTTCATCTTCACTAACATAAATAAACTCATTCCTTTTCCCACGGGCTTATGCAGAAAATACAGAACGTCCGAAAGTTGGATTACTCAAAAATACACGTATTTTTTCTTTTGTCACGTAAACCAAAAATGACGACGGTATAGTGCGTTGAAATTGCGCCCCTTCTCCTGAACTTTGATGTGCTATATCATTGTCACTTTTTATTGAATTAAGTAAGCAAAAAATACGTGTCCAATATTTTTTGGTAATCTTACTGACGGACTAAATAGACTTAATATATTTTTACCTAGGACACATCCCTTTTTAAGCAAAATATTGACTATCATTAGAAATTCGTGGTATTAAGTAGTTTTTAACACAACATCGCGTGATGTTGTGTTAAAAACTACTTAATACCACGAATACATGCGTCTGTATTCCCCAAAGACTTACACATATACCTATAGTACACCCACATTTTGCCAGTAGGCGGCCCAGGGGCGAGCCTTTTGCCATCAACAGGGCAGAAATCCAGATGAAGACGACAAAACTCAAAACTAACAAAAAAAAAATACCAGCCTATTACTGTCCCACTGCAGGGCAAAGGCCTCTTCTCATACAGAGAAGGCACGAGAATTAATCACCACGCTTGCTCAAGACGGGTTGGTGATTTCAGACTTATAGTAATTATATAAGTCCAGGTTTCCTCACGATGTTTTCCTTCACCAATGTCAGTGATGTCCAAGATAAACTTAGAAAGTACATATGAATTGAAAAACTCACATTGGTACTTGCCCAGGTTTGAACCCACAACCTCTACTAAAACTCAAAACTATTACATACAAAACTGTCGTCCCGTTACACGTCTGTTACCAGATTCAGCTTGTTGTACCTACGGTAGGTACAACAAACAAGTATCTAGGCTAAATAACATGTTTTTTTGTTGTAAATATAGTTATTTATCATTCAGAGGGGCTTTTATGTATTTATTTATTTATTTATAGTTAATTAAAACGGCACAGGTCCAATTACATTAATTAACATAGAATTAGAAAAAATAAAACTGAGACATACATATAGAATTAAATGATTAAATAAACTTAAATACATCACAAACTAACATGTTACAGTGGACACCCTCGCATATTGTCTCTCATAGAACCCCAGACAAGCGCGTGTTATTATCTTCCATTCATCAGCAAACACATCACATTCAGGGTCGAGGAGGGAGACGTTTAGCATCCTTAAAGTTCGACATATTGGGGATTCTGCTCTAGCAACAGATCTACATAGCGGTGGTGCGAAGAGATTGTGACGGCGGCTCTGACGGTGTCCAAGGTATTTGTCGGGGACAAATAGCCGGCAGAAAAGTCCGTGGAGCTCGGGGCAGTCAATACGACCACGTATAAATTTACAGGCAACCATGAGCTGATCAAAGCCCCTTCTCACCTCTAACGAATTGAATCCTCCCAAAAGATAATTGGTTGGGTACATGTATGGGAAGAAATGGTACAGCCTTTGATATAAAAATCTCAGGAAGGTATGTACATATGTATCTGATCACAGTGCTTATTTGCATGTAGAGAGTGCACGCCACTGGCCTACAGTATCTATACTTCAACCCTATGGCTTACATGAGCCTCTCTAAGGTAGCAGCCAACCTCACGAGGTCAAGCCGTCGCCGTCGGCAGAGAATTATGTTACATAGAACCCACGTAAATTTACTTCGACGAATCACTCAGTCCGTATTAAATTTTAAAACGTTTTACAAATACGAATATTATTCATTTAAAAAAACCATAAAGTTAAATTCAAAAATTAAAAATTAATTGCTTACTTACGTAACCGAGGTAGCTACTAATTATAGAGAGGAGCTCGTGGCTAAATAAAAACAGCCGCACGGGTTGATCTTAAGTTAAGCTACGCTTGCCAAGGACCGTTCGTAACATATCGAGATTCCTCGGTGGCTCGAAAAGCACGTTAAGCCGTTGGTCCCGGTTGTCATTTGAAGATCATTGACAGTCGTTATGGGTAGGCACAAGGCCGAAAGTCTGACAACCAGTATTATTAAGGAGTATCGTGATGCCCAGTAACTGGGCTGTGGAGGTCAGATAGGCAGTCGCTCCATGTAAAACACTGGTATTCAGCTACATCCGGTTAGACTGCAAGCCGACCCCAACATAGTTTGGAAAAAGGCTAGGCAGATGATGATGATGATATAGATTCAGTTAAAATGTCCTTTTTTTGTTATTTATTATCCAGCAATTGATAGCCGCCCGGGCAGGCAGCTAGTGTAGGTGCTACCTTATCGCACCCGATCGGTTCTAGTTATTAAGTACTAGCATAACACTAAGATATAATGTTACTAACACATTAAAAAGAAAGAAAGAAAAAACATTTATTCAACGCAGGCTCAGGCACACAACGACACAACCTAGCATTATCATTGGACCTATTTGTAGTCAGAGATTTAAATTTTATTTTATTGCCATTCAACGTGGCATTGCTGCCAGCCTTCTTGGCACTTTTCCCGTTGACAGTGATGCGGATGAATTTTTCAATGCCTTGTGATTATTTATTTTATTTTATTTTTACATGTACTTGTAGTCTGCTAAATTAATCATCATCATCCTCCTGCCCTTATCCCAATTTATTTGGGGTCGGCGCAGCATGTTTTCTTCTTCCATACATCTCTATTTGCCGTCATCTCAAGGGTCACCTCTTTTCTTGCCATATCATCTTTCACACAATCCATCCATCTTTTCTTTGGTCTTCCTCTACTCATGTAACCCTGCACATTCATACTCAAAACTTTCCTCACAACATGGTCCTCATTCCTTCGCATCACATACCCATACCATGACAACCGATTTCCACACAACTTCTGCTGTCTGAAAGTCTGCTAAATAAATATATAACAATAATGATTCGTCAAGGCGCTGAGCTCCTTAAATTCTGAGCCGATATACACGATTAGGCACCTATTGACAAATCTTGCACTGGTTGGACAGGTCCACTCATATCTGTGTGGTTCTTTCCTCAAAAGACCATCTCAGACACTAAGCTGCATGGTCCTCACATGATTTCACCAAGATAATGCCTAGACTTTAAAAGCGACTGTGACCTCCGAGTTTCGATATTTCTACTCAGAGTAGCCGGCTAGAAAACGCCGTGCCGCCTTCACTTAGTTTTTTTTTTAATTGTGTGACGTGTATAATGTGTATCTTAAAACCTATTTACAAAAATAATGTATCATTTACTTAGTAAAAGATTTCATCTTTATTTACGGTCGATTCATTAATATCTATGATGCTTAGTGTCATCTATCCAGAAGCCAAAGTCTAACTGAACTCAATTTTCAGACCAATATATGCCTAACTACCAATTTAAATAACGTCAGTCCTAATATCAATCCGCGATCTAAAACTGCTCTTCTGATTCGTCGTCTTAAGGTTACAGATTAAAAAATCGGCCATTGATTGGTTACAAGCAAAGATCCGAAGATTGGGATACGTATTTGTAGACGGGATTTTTAATCATTACAAATGATAAAGCTTCGCTGATTTTTTTCTTTTTTAATAAGGAACGAACCTTACTTTCTTAATCTAATCCATCGTTTATGGGTTAAATGTCCTGGGTTCGTCTGCTGCTAAGTACGAGGTCCTGGATTCTATAAACGAGGTCGGGCAAAGTGTAAGAAAGTGTAAAAAAAATACAATCAAGAATGTTCTCTGCCGTTGACACAGGACCCGTTCTAACTTTGAATATTTCAAATCTTACTTGAGTGTTTGAAACCATAGAGATCCGTGGTTCTACCAGCCTGTATTCAATAAGGTCTGTTATAACATTATACCTCTACAAAAAATTAAATTGGCAGTATATGAATAATAGTGCAAACATATTTTTTTAAACATAGAGCATCCAACCGATACATATTCTGTAAAATTAATAAGAATGCAAAGATATTTCCAAAAACATTAAATCAACATCAAAGTTCCATTTTTAAAAAGAAAAGAAGTTGAAATAAAACTTACCATTCACGTTGCTACTTTTCAAACTATCTTCACCCAAAATTGCACTAACACTGAACTTCAATAAGGGCTTTTTTTGTTCGGTATACTCCTCACAGGACCTCACAAGTTCATCTGTGTACCCCTTCCCTTCATGTTTGTCCGCTTCATCCCCTGAATGTTCATGATAATTAAGGTTAAACCTTTTTTCTAGCTCCTCCAGCCTTCTTATTCCAGACTTCTTGCAAGAAAACGGCGGGCAGTCGTACGACCCGCAGCTTTGACAGCGCCGAATCAAATTTGGAACGTTCAAAACCTCTTTTTCGATTGGTCGGACTTCGTCGTTCCGTGGATAGTAATCGTTATTGTAATAAACCTCATTTTTGACGTAATCATCGTCTCGGCTTTTCGAGTCGTCGTCTTCTATTTTTGAATCTTCGATCGACTCCTCGTTTCGGTTATCTTCGTCACATTCCGCGAGTTTGGTTTCTTCCATATCTGGTGTGTTTTCTCGGGATCTTTCGTAAGTTTGACGAACGTAATTTTCTATCTGCTGGTTTATATATTGGTTGTGTAACTCAGTCTTCTGCTGGTGCAAGATATTGTCGACTAGAAATGGTGACGACATATTAAATGGCCCTGCACTTGACTTGTTATAGCAAAAGTTTTGAATCGTTTTCAACATAATGTTGTGATCTAATTGTTTTCCGAAAGTATTCAGTTTTAACTGTCCATTTTTTAAATCTGTTGGGTACATAATACGTTTTGGTAAATTCAATTAAATTTACAATAATATTTTCACGGTAAATAAACAAAAAATAATACAGTTATTGATTTGACTAATCATCACTAACACTGAAGTTCGATTCCTAAAATTCAAAATTCGCGATCGGATACGCGTGCAAATGATTCACGCGCGTCTGCCTCGTTCGACGTTTGAACAACGACTGGGTGTAAGGGAGTGGTTCTTTAGAAAGGGGCGTGTATCTGAACACGGGGTGGCTTTTTAGCGCGCTTTTGTTAAACACGCCATCTTTACCAGACCTCCCCTTACCTTTTTAAATTTAGAAGCAAGAGTTCAAGCTTCGTTTGTCGTTTTATCGACTTACAAACTTACGTTGTACAACCAGCCAATGTGAAATATCTCTTATGGCTTTCGACATAGAGGTTTTATGTTTAGTTTTTGAGTGTAAAATAAGAATTGTCCGACAAATAGGTATGTGTATATTCATAAGTAAGTTAAAAGGGGTATAGAGAGTTGTTTTTCATCGAGTTAGTTTCTGCCCTCAGACCCACCCGCATTTATTGTAACAAAACCCGTTCACAATTGATACAAAGCGGTAATGTTGTTTTCAATGAAAAATGGGCGCCATATTGGTTTTTTGTGAGTTATTGTTCTTATTTTGAATTATATGCACAGACTAAAAATGGGCTAAATAATAATGAAATTGACTTGTGGCTAAATAACAACAGCCGCACGGGTCGATCGAAGGTTAAGCTACGCTTGGGTAGGTCGGCCCGTGGATGGTTGACTATTCATTACATACAGAGACTCCTCTGTGCCTCGGAAAGCACGTTAAACCGTTGGTCCCGGCTGTCATTTGTACCTAGATCTTTGATAGTCGTTACGGGTATTCAGAAACTTTGAAGTCGGACCACCAGTCTTACCAAGGGGTAGGTATCGTGTTGCCCAGAATCTGGGTTGCAGAGGTCACATAGGCAGTCGCTCCATGTAGAGCTGGTATTCAGCTGCATCTGGTTAAACTGAAAAAGACTAGCCATATGGTATTAGGTAGGCAGTGACTACTGGGTAACACGATACCCCTTGGCAAGACTGGTTGTCAGACTTTCGGTCTTCTGACTACCCGTAACGACTGTCGAAGATCTATAAATGACAGCCGGGACCAGCTGCTTATTGTGGTTTGAGACTCAATAAGTTACGAAATGTCACCCATCCACAGACTGACCTCGGCAAGCACAACTTAACCTTCGATCGACCCGTGCGGCTATTTTTATTGAGCCACGACGGCTACTACTATAGTACTGATCTGCAAATAGCAACAAAACGTGAGAGAATTTGAATTTAATGGTTGACCCTGAGATAATTAGCCTTGATCTCTTTCCGTTTTTCTCTTTGAGGTCTCCGTAAAAGGTCTCTTAGAAGTTAAAGGACATTTGAGGTAGCTCCTCAATCCAAACGAATTTTACTAGAAATTCCAGGATTGGATCTATAAAATTAGCTAATTCTTTCTTGGCCTCGCACAGGTCCATTTTTTTTGTAGTTTTTTTTTAGTTTAAATTGTTTATGTTTCCTGTGTCCAAATAAATATTTTTTTCTTTTTCTTTTATCAACTCATAATATACCTACTCATACAAAATAGTTAGTACCTACTCGCGTTTTAATAACAGCCACGGATCCCTAATCTATAAGAAAACTCTATGATAGTTGTTAAGGACGCGATCAAAATGCGTTAATCAAGAAAATCTCTAATTAATGTTGGGCTTGATGAACGAGTGGTTTACATTATTACTTAAATAAATTATAAACTGACCCACTAAAAAATCGAAACATAAAAACTTGCATGCAAAAATATAATACCGACTTCAAAAATGACACTAAAAAGTGTGAAAAAACTATAATTTAGGAAGTCCGTGGCTATGAGTGTTCCATTTGATTCATGTTTTCCTATATTATTGAAAACCATTGTCAAGAAAAAACATGAATAAAAACTCCATACAACAGTATGAACTAAGTCCCAATCAATAGGTACTAAAATTAAGTCTATTATTTAGTCTGTCAGTAGGATTACCAAAAAATATTGGACATGTATTTTTTGCTTACTCAAATCAATAAAAAGTGACAATGATATAGCATATTAAAGTACAGGAGAAGGGGCTTGTGACGTCACTGTTACGTTAAAAGTGTAGAACGGCGTGACATCACGCGCAATTTTAAAGCTCTATATCGTCGTTATTTTTGGTTTACGTGACAAAAGAAAAAATAAGTGTCCAGTATTTTGGAGTAATCCAACTTTCGGACCAAACAGAATTTTTAAGGACACTACCCTATTGCATTACTCCAGACATCCCGTAACACGGGTCTAATTAATAACTCAGATAGCCAGACCGTTGACTTCACACCCCAGTCTCTCCCCCCACCCCCAATTCCAACAGCTGATGCTCTCTCAATATCCCCTTGACAACCCAAAAAGAAATAACAATAAAAATCATATCTTCATACAAATATACCGTAAACATTCAAATGTACAAATTGACACCATTTTCCATTGAGAATCATATCAATTCACAAACTTGGTGGCATCTTTCTCCCACGACGTTGGACCATCGACTGAGCGTAAAAGAAGAACGGTGTTCTGAAGAAAAAATCGTTCCAATTTCAAAATTGGCCCCGCCCCTCATTGTTATTGGCTGTTTGGGAGTCTATAACCGTTTTTGTTTGCTACAATTGATAATGGACTTTATTTTGTGGTGTAAAAAGTTGTTTTTTACTCAAGATTTTTATGGAATAAAAAAACATCGCATGAATTTTACTTCTTCGAGCTAAATATTAGATTTAATGAGGAAAGTCAGAACAGTTCGTTATTGTGGTAAAAGAAACTCGTAAAAGATTGGAAATAGGTTACCGTGTGACCAGGGGAGGGGTAGGCAATCTTCTAAATAGATTATTTTGTGTCCACCGTGGTTTTGGGGGTACCCTATCTACCAAAATGGTGAAAAAGTAACTCTTATATATTTTGATTAAGGTCTCGTCTCCCATTCGCGACTGTGTGGGTTCAAATCCGGGCAGATAACATTCATACATACATAAATACATAAACTCACGACTTTCTCCCATGGGGGTAGGCAGAAACTATAGAACGCCATCTGCTACGATCCTTACATACTCCTTTTGCTTCGTCTACGTTCATACATCTGGTCATACACGCACGCCGGTTGCTAGCACTACGCACCTAACCTTTTTGAAGAACATCATCTGACGGTCTCTTATGACGTCATGCCCCAAAAATATATTTATTTATTTCATTAGTATCGTGGCTAAATAAAAACAGCCTCATGAAAGGATAAGCTTCGCTTGCCGAGTTCAGTCTGTGGATGAGTGGTATCAAGACTCCTCCGTGCCTCGGAAAGCACGTTAATCCGTTGATCCCGGCTGTCATTTGTAGATCTTTGGCATTCGTTACGGGTAGTCAACCAGTCTTATCAAGGGGTGTCGTGTTGCCCAGTTGTTGTGTAGTGGAGGTCAGATAGGCAGTCGCTCCATGTAAAATACTGGTATTCAAGTTGCATCAGGTAAGACTGGAAGCCGACCCCAGCAAAGTTGGGATATTAGATGATGTCATTGTACTGCTGTTTTATATCCCTAATAAATAAATAAACATTATACATTACATTATACTAGTACTAGCTGACCCAGTAAAAGTTGTTTTGCCTTTCAAGCCAAAAAAAAAACAAAAAAAAAATAAGGGTAAGTCTTCCATAGTGTAATAAATAAATAAAATCTTTGGGGTGGACCACCCCATAACATTTAGGGAAATGAAAAATAGATGTTGTCCGATTCGCAGACCTAACCGATATGCACACAAAATTACACGAAAATCGGTCGAGCCATTTCGGAGGAGTTTAATTACAAACACCGTGACACGAGAATTTTATATATTGAAACTAGCTGACCCAGCAAATGTTGTTTTGTCATATAATAGAGGTTGGTGATAGAAATAGTAGAAATAAAATTTGAATTTGTATGTTTTTTTCAAAGCCACATCATAAAAAAATAAAATTTTGTCCAAAAAATAAATAAATAAAAAATAATAAATATTGCTGGACAATCCACACAGCATCATCTAGCCCCAAGCTAAGCAGAGCTTGTGTTATGGGTACTAGATGACTGATATACTTAATACAATACATTACATAGATAGATATTTTTTATTATACATAGGAAATACCCAGAACACCCGGAACAAATGTTTGTAGATCGTACAAACATTTGTCCCAAGGCGGGAATCGAACCCGCAACCTCTTGCGTCGCAGGCGGACCTTCGCCCGCCGCGCCACATCGGTCGTCAAATAAAAAAATATATTAGAAAACCCTTATCACTTATGAGTATGAAAAATAGATAGTAGCCGATTCTCAAACCTACTGAATATGCATATAAAGTTTCATAAAAATCGGTCAAGCCATTTCAGAGGAGTTTAATTAGCTAATGTTTTCTCATTAACTGTTCTTATTGTTTATGTATATATTCTATGTAGGTATTATATTCATAGTTTATAATAATATACATGTGTATATATATATATATATATGTATATATATATATATATATATATATATATATATATATATATATGTAAATATATATTTCTTTTCACTTTTCTTTTAAGAAATTGCACCTGCCACTGTTTGTCTCTGCATCACCCAAAGGTTGACTGGTAGAAAATGCCTATGGCATTAAGTCCGCCTCTGTACATTTGTGTGCTTAAAGTATTAAATAAATAAATAAATAATTACAAACACCGTGCCACGAGAATATTATATATTGAAATTAGGAAATGTATCACGCTACACTATGCACTGACTAACGGACTTAGGGCGACTCGTAACTCGTGACAAACGTCACCGTCAGCTGTTTGTCACCCCGCACTGCATTTTATAAGTCACACACCAAATAGGGTCGCGACCCTTTGTGTCGGACTTCAGTTACCAATGTGTTGGCAGACTAACCTGTCAGATACATTCGGCTCGAGGTTTTGCAGTGATTGTTAACTGTTAAGATAGAAAAAAGAACCGGCCAAGTGCGAGTCGGACTCGTTCACGAAGGATTCAAAAAATAAAACACGTTTCTTGTATGGGGGCTTTCATTTTATGTTATTCTTATTATTTGTTGTTATAGCGACAGTGGAAATACACACTCTGTGGAAATTTCATCTGTCTTCATGAGATATAGCCTGGCGACTGACATACAGACGGACAGGGAGGCTGGAATGTTGACACCCATTCCTATCCTTTTTTATAGATCTTTGGTCAAAGAGACGGACAAGTCGAAAATGCTAAGAGAACTTGCTCCATACTCGGTAACACGACCTTTACCGACCATCTCTTTCATCCAAATCTACAAATAAAACAAGAAAATAATAGACAAGTCATCATCATCTGCCTAACCTTTTCTCAACTATATTGGGGTCGGATTCTAGTCTAACCTGATGCAGCTGAATACCAGTATTTCACATGGAGCAACTGCCTATCTGACCTCCACAACCCAGTAACCGGGGAACATGGTACCCCTGAGTAAGACTGTTTGTAAAACTTTCGGGCTTCTGACTACCCGTAACGACTGTCGAAGATCTAAAAAAGACTGCCGGGATCAACGGCCTAACGTACTTTCGAGCAGACTCGATATGTTATGAACGGTCACACATCCACAGACCAGTATTTCACATGGAGCGACTGCCTATCTGACCTCCACAACCCAGTTACAGGGCAACACGGTACCCCTTGGTAAGACTGGTTGTCAAGTAATAATATTGAAACTATAAAAAATGGCTGCCGAAGCGTTGTTTTGACATTTAACCCTTACCAACTGTCCGTGTCAAATCAAAGTAATTGCGTAAATATTGCGTCGATTTGAATACAGTATAATAGAGGGTTGATATTTCTGTGTTATGCACGCTTTCATTGTTAAAGGGGTGAGCAGCACACTTGCACTAATAAATTATGGTAACAGATATAGCGTTTGAAATTATGAATTGGGAAGTGGAAATTATGTATTTTTAAAGTGAAAACATGCTATTTATCTCCTTAAATACGTTTTTACAAACACTTTTACACGTCAACAAGTAAAATACTTCTTTAAACTAGGTCGGTGTTTCGCGATCTGACTACTCTGAGAAGAAACACTGAAAGAAACTCAGAGACCACAGTCTCTTTTATAGTCCAGACATTATCTTGTTCAGATCATGTGAGGACCATGCAGATTAGTGTCCGAGATAATAAATAATAATAATAAATAATAATTCTGGACAATCCACACAGCATCATCTAGCCCCAAGTAGATGACTGATATACTTAATACGATACATTACATAGATAAATATTTTTTACTATACATATCAAATACCCAGAACACCCGGAACAAATCTTTGTAGATCGTACAAACATTTTTCCCAAGGCGGAAATCGAACCCGCAACCACCTGCGTCGCAGGCGGACCGTCGCCCGCCGCCCCACATAGTTTGATGGTCTGAACCACGCAGATATCAGTAGACCTGTTCAGTTAATGCAAGCATTTGTCGGAAATTTTTGAGCTCATTAAGCGGTTGGTACTGGCAAGACTTATGAGTTCACGTCACCGACATGATAAAGTGACGTGTTGAGTTTTAAGTTGTCACTTCTGTTCGCAATCCCCATGTCTGCCAATTTCATTTTCTAACTCCTCCGTTGTTGTTTTCTGATTAACTTCGTCGCGGGATCCAAGACAGTTGAATCATTTCTCCGGGATACGTCGGGTTCATGGACTCGACGCTTTTCTGGTTGATTGTAACTTTCAGGAGTTGCAGTGGTTTGGGAATAGTGTGGCGGGCTTGTCCTAAGATAAAGCCCGCTGAATCCCATTTGAATCTGTGAAATATCGCTCTAGATAATAGTAGGCAGGTTCTATAAGAATAACATAACTGGCTCGTTTACTCAGTTAGACATATAAAGGTGGGCAAAAATATTATAACCTTGTTTTACTTACTGTATTTTTCGAATTTCACTTAGTATGGCCTAAATATGAACCACACATTAATATAACTCATAAAATTAATATAAATTTTATTGTTACGCATGCAATTGACACGCGTTTTGGCGGCAAAAGGCACGTGACGCCATCTTTTGACAGATTCGTCACGCATCCCTCTAATCTGTCATGGCGTATTAGTGTTGACGTAATTATATTTCATTTTTGTATTTATTACGATTTAGATCGACTAATGGCAGATTTAACGCTTTGGTTTATTATTTAAATGTGTTATGCCAATTTTGTGTGGATTTAAAACCGGTTTTGCGGTGATTTATATTTAATGGGAATATTTTGGTTGGACGGAGAAAGCTTTTTTACGCTTATCAAAGTCAACATGATGATGAAAACATATTTTTTATAAACTAACAAAGAAAATGTCTCATCATTTGAATCTTTATATACCCTAAAGCTAAATCATTGAAGTCAACCTGCTTGTCGTAAATTAATATTTAAAACTTTTCAAGCTAATAATGACTATCTCAATTACCTTTAAAATATAACTAGTGATATCTGTTGTTCAGTAGCAACAAAGTGAACTTTTTGAAATAACTTATCTATTGCACGCAAGATGGCGCTGTTCCAGACTTTTCCACGTTTTACTTGCATGAAGTAGGCAGTATATTATTATGAATATCTGATCGATTGCTTCAACTGCACAAATTCGGGCTGCGAGTGCCGTCTGTATTTATAAATAAGGACACCTGCTGAAAAAAAATATGTCGTCTAATAATAATGATTTTTGACGAAACGCCATTGATTGATCTGGACAAACAACTTGTAAAAGTATATCGTATCATCACATTCTCATTAATTTTAGGGAATCTGTACGAAGATTGATCTCCTAGGTAGGGGAAGGTGGGGCAATTTCGGACGCTTAAGCGGAATCACAAATAAAACTCAAACTATTAATAATAATCAGTATTTCTTTATTAATCATTATACTATAGTTTTTTACCTATCAAATCAACATTAATTATTATATGAGATCAATGCTCATTAAATAAAATTTTATTAAAAATAAAAACATAAATGTCCGTAATTACCCCTAGCTCTTGGGGTAAAAGCGAAGTACAATAAAAGCTGCTTAACTATGTGTGTACGAATTTATAACAAATTACCCAGTAATCTGAAAATGCTAAACTCGAGATATGCTTTTAAGAATAAATTGTATGAATGGTTAATTGATAACAACTTCTATAGCATAAAACAATTCCTAAAATGGCGTTATTGTAACATAATAATAATTTTTGTCAAGGAAATTGTTATAATCAAATATTTGCATGCTATGTTAAATCTTGGCAAAACATGTTTGTTCTATTTGTGTACTGTAAGACCTTTTTATTTTCTCTAGATTCAAATTGTTTAAGTTTCTTGAACCTTTTGGTTGTTTTTCTTTAGTGTTTCTTAGTTTCTTATTTGTAGTTTTGGTCTTTTCTGGTTTTAGGTTCTTTCTCTTTCTTTCTATTTTCTTTTGTTCTTTTTGCTCGACGTTTACTTTTTCCGGTGTGCTGGTGAAAATAATGGAGTTTTATTTTTTAACTAATCGTTTTGTACGAGTATTTTTTAGAGTTGGTACTTGCACTAAATCACTAAGTGGTACTACGGGAGATGGAGAAGTTTTACTTGTTATATTTTAATTAACACCAGCTTCACTAACATCACCCATTAATGCAGACGTAGGTATTGATTACTTACGTCTAGTTAGTGTCATTATTGGAAAGTTGAAATGTTTCCTATATATTATTTATTTATTTATTTATTATTTATTTATTTACAACGACCTTACATCTACCATTACAGTTTCCCAATTCGGTAGTGTAGTTATTAGTGACAATTACATACAATTACAACAGACAGTTACGATACATACAATTACATTACACTCAATTTATAGTCTATTACTAGACATAATTATCTTACTAAGTACATAGCACGTGTAACGTCACCCTTGCGAACTCGCCCCGTGAGCATGAGAAAAGATCTATTTTACTGGCAACCGCATTGAGATTACTATATATATTTATATGTCGAAAAGGAGTCTTTTTCTCTTTAGCTCTTTGTTAAGTTTCAATGGTGTAAGCTGGTCCTTTTTTCTTATTTATTATTATTATTATTATATTTTCGAGGCATCTGGAAATAGAGATATTGCTATAGATTTTGATAGATAATGGGGTAATTTTTTTTTTTTAAACGTTGCCCCACACTAGGAATTTCTCCTGTATCGTGGGCGCGTTTACAAACATTGAAACTCACATACACAAACAGTCAGACCCGGAACAATTACCTGTAGGTCATACAAATATTTGTTCCATGCGGGGTTCGAACCCACAACACGCGGCGCAGCAGCCGATGGCTCAACCACTGCGCCAATCGTGTCGTCAAATCATCGTCAATTCCAAAAAGTAATAGTTAATAATAGAAAAATAATAGGTTTTGATAAATATGGGGTAATTACGGACGTCTGTCTATAACTGTATAAAATTACATCATAACTACACATGAAATTAAATCATATTTAATTCTGGAAATAAATAATTTGATTTGATTTGATTTTGGAAATTCGTTTAAATAATGGCGGTTATATAGCTATTTTTAGTAGAATGTTAACTAAAATCAAGACATCAGAGTGCTCAAGCAAAGAATTTTTTTTGTCGCTTAAATACGACTCAGGCGGAATGGACACGCAAATATTTGTCAGATAAATCTGAATTGGTCAGTTATTCATGTTATTTGTCATGGAATGGCACTGCAGTGATTGAGCATGTCAAGATGATGTTTTTGTGTTGATAGTTTTAAGCATTTTTTTTTTTTATAAACGTTGCCCCACACTAGGAATTTCTCCTGTATCGTGGGTGCGTTTACAAACATTTAAACTCACATACACAAACAGCATTACTAACACTAGTCTATAAGAACATTGTTACCTACTAACACAATGGACACCATGGTCTGAATTAATAAACTATATTATATTATTCAAATTATTGTATTGTAAATTTATTGTAGAACATAGGTAAAGTAAGATGTTACAATATAGTTATAAGCCTATGCTGATAACTATATTGTAACGTCTATATATATAATATAGCAGACCAATGTCTGCTATGTCTCGCCACTGAGACATACAAAATTCATAATACGTTACAGATCAAACAATTAAACACTAAGTAAGTAATTTAAAATACAACATTAATAATATATTATTGTCATTTTTTGAATATGCAATTGTTATTTGTTATTATTATTTACAAAATATTCACTATATGACATACAATGTGACATGTAATCTGATATACATGTACCTATATAATATCAGATTACATGTCACATTGTATGTCGAATTAAATGTCAATTATATGTCAGATGGGTTTATCAAAAGTTTTCTGTCTCTAAACAGTCAACTTTTCTCAAAAATTTCCCTAAAATCACGATGACGGTCACGACGTTCAGAAGGATCTCTCGTCGTCGATCTTATACCAGTCCATGATGCGAAACCATAGCGCGATTCAGGAATAAGGGTCTAAGCGTACAACGCCATCTATCGAGCCGCCGAGAACTTTTGAATCCAAACGTAGTTTTTTTTTCTTAAATGTTATTTTTTTTTGTACTAAGTTATCTGCACCCTCATATCATGTGCTGATCAGATAAATATAGCTACCGGCATGGATGTTTAGCGCTGACCTTCAAGTAGATGCAGCTGAATACAGTATTTGACATGGTGCGACGATCCATCCAACCTCGATAATCCTTATTTCTGGGTAGTGCGTTATCCAAGACTGGTTCTCAGACTATCCTTAATAAATATAAGATCTACAAAGGCAGCCGGGACCATCAGCTTAACGTGCTTTCTGGGGCACGTTCACTCTATTTTATAAATATATCTTCATTCATCCACAGACTGATCTCGGTAAATGTAGCCTAGAATCCAACAACCGTACGATTTTTCTGATTGGTTTGGTTAGGATAGTTCATGGTTTTTTTTATGTGAAACGGTTGCTTTGCTGTTTGGGCTGCTTACTATATGCCCCCTCTCCACCGCTCTCGACTCCCTTGTGTGTGTGCGCGCGCATACTATACACACCGTTGCTTCTCTGTATGAGCTGCTTACTATATGCCCCTCTCCACCCACCGACCGAACGTCTGACTGACTACTTCTATTAACAAAACCCAAATTTATTTATTAGTTTTCTTTAAATAAGAATTCTTTCAATAACCATCCATTACGATGTTTTGTTTGCCGGGCATCCCGTGGGAGGAGCTCGTGGCTAAATAAAAACAGCCGCACGGGCCAATCGATAGTTAAGCTACGCTTGCCGAGTTCAGTCTGTGGATGAGTGACCGTTCGTTACATATCGAGACTCCTCCAAGCCTCGGAGAGCACGTAAAGCTGTTGTTCCCGGCTGATATTTGTACATCTTTGACAATCGTTACACGTAGTCAGAAGCCCAAAAGTCTGACAACCAGTATTATCAAGGGATATCGTGTTGCCCAGTAATAGGGTTGTGGAGGTCAGATAGGCAGTCGCTCCATGTGAAACTCTGGTATTCAGCTGCATCCGGTTAGACTGGAAGCCGATCCCATCATAATTGGGAAAAGGCTAGGCAGATGATGTCTGCCGTGCGTCCCACGAGGGCTGACTCCCCCCCCCTGGAAATTTCGCAGAAATTTTTTGTACTCGCCTAATCACTAATAAAAGTAAATGGGTTCTTATGTGCTTACTTTTGAATAAACCGCGCAGCAGACACTGGCAAGATGCACGGTGCAATTGGCATAAAAAAAAAACGCGCTGTGACAAAAAAAGTCAAAAGTCAAAGCATTTATTTCAAATAAACCAAATACAGGTACTTTTGAATTGTCAAAGAATCGGAAAAATAAATCGAGTCGCCCATTCCAAAGCGAAGGTACCTATGGAGAAGAACGGGCAAGAAACTCCATGGCCACTCTTTTTAAGTCATGATTTTGTTACAGATATTTGGTTACATCATTTATGTTCAAATTATCAATGTGAGAACGATGTAAGACGTGCACATTAAAAGCTTCCATACTAAAAACAAAAACCTACTGACAATTTAGAAATTAAAACAGGCCGTGGCAGCTAAGAGATGACCAGTCCCTACTGGCGGCGCCCGTTCACGATACCATCAAGCGCTAGTCGCCAGCCGGACGAACATTACCGAATCTAGCCGAGCGTTCGTACTGTTGGCGGTAGGGAGGGCCACCATTTATTTGATTTCACATGTTATTGTTTTTAAGTCAAACATAGGTGATACAAAAATATATTAACCACTTATAAAGCAGGATCATTTGCGGCTGTATGCCATTCACACTACACTCCATATACCTAATTTTTCATGTAGATATAAATTATTTATTGCACCCCCCCTAGGCCAGAAGCTGGGTACGCCCATGTTGGCATGGGCGTACCCAGCCGTACGGCGAGGCAGGTGAATGAAAATATCTATGAAAAATACAGTTTTCAACAATAAAACACAAAAGTAATTGAAACAAGCATTTATTACATCATCAATAAGCAAATATACATACAAATTCTACAAGCCCACACATCTTCCTGCTTTGGTGGCGTCCAACAATCAATTTTGAGTCATATTTACAAAATAACGGTAAAAAAAACAGAATTTTGGTACAAGCGCACAACTCCTCCACTGCGAAATTCATATTTTTACAAAATATATATTTTTAAAGACAATTCTCTCATGGATTCAGCAGAAAATAGCTGGCTACAAAAAATACTGAAATTACAACAAAAATTCGTAATTCAAAAAGAGAACTCGGTTTAGGAACACCATTAGTTCTTCATTCAAATTCAAAATGTATTCTTATAACCGTTATGAAATTTTAAAACGTCAAAAACATTTCAACTGCAATGAAACTTGAAAAAGGGGTTAGGTAAACCTTTTTCAAGCTACCCGAGTCAAAAAAGTATTATAAACTATTTTCTACCGCCTCCGTGAGTGATTAACATGATGGTATCCGCAGTAAAGTTTACCATAGACAAAGAGAAAAAAAGTAGAATGAGATCAAACTAAAATTAAATAATAACCAACCCACCATGTGGGTAAGTCTGATTTGTTATAAATTATTTAAAGTTACATGGACGACATTTTGTCCCTTCACCGCGCTACATAAGGCTTCTTAAACATAGTCATTTTTTTTTAATTCATCCATATATTACAATGTGACAGGAGCTCCTTCAAGCTTAATCCACTAAACAAATTCATTTAGAAATTTGGTATGGAGATAATTTGAGACCCTGGGATGGACATAGGATAGTTTTTAATAGGTGACTTCGTCTGCAACTGCGGTAACCGACATTCAAGCGGGCAAAGTCGCGGGCACAAGCTGGTCTCTTATAAATGTCAAATGCCGTTCGTGACTGAAAAACGAGAATCAATCAAGTCAACGTGACATTTCACAGCTGATAATATTGAGAACGCTTTTACAAACCAGGGTTTAGACTTACTTTGAATTTAAATACCGTAAAACGGGGTCAATTGAAACAGGGGTGAATAGAAACAAAACATAGATATATTCAAGTTAGTTAAACATTGTTTGTTACATACAAGGAATCATTGAAATAAACAATTTCGACACCGTTATCAGTATCGAATAACATTTGAATTACGTGAAATTCTCATTGATAGTTTTGTTTCAATTTGCCCCTGCGTTTCTATTGACCCCGTAATACATTATTAGCTAAAACAATAATCCTTATTAACATTTAATTAAGGTCTGTTCAACAAAATCGGAATAACTATTATGACTATGTTACAAAACAACTTTTTGTGTATATAGACAATTTTTCTTCCGTAAGACTAAATTTTTATCGAAGATTTTTGCACAAAAATGTCGCGTGAAGAAATATGGTTGGAAATTTTTAGTCAAACTTTGAAAAAAACACCTCACATTGATTTTATCTTAAAATTATACAAAAGAAGTTTATTCTCAATAGTTTGATTGGATTATACGCCAGTCATAGGACCTGCTTTTGTATTTTATTTTTGACCCAGACCTTATAACAGAGGCGCTTGGGACGAAAAAAAAACAGGTTTTTAAAGACACTAAAACTAAATGATTTGATTATTAGGTGATAATGCATGCTAATAATTATAAATGAAAGATTTTTTTTATGTAAATACAATTGAGAATTACGAATGGTTTTTAATTTTAAAATTTGCTAAAGGCGAAATCGCTAGGGTAGCTGTTAAATTCAATCTTTCTTAAGTTTTTTTTAAGAAAAGTTTTATTTTTCGAGATGCCTTAGCGCATTTTCCTTTAGATGGACTTAGGTCAGTTAAGAATCTATGGTTAAAAAGGTCTGTGAATTATTATTAGTATGTAAAATGAAAATAAAAAATAACTGCCACGGATTAGTCTCGCAAAAACTCATAAATGGTTGAATCAATTTTAATGAAAAATTTTGTGTGTTCGACTGGGTCCCTAGAAGGTTTAGATTCATTAAAATTGGACCCGTTAGGTGGCGCTGTTCGGGCAAAACGTCAAACAGTAACCTAATCGCAAAACCCAATTGTATGTACTCACAATAATTTTGAGAAAATCAACTTAAAAAGATAATAATTCTTATTTTTTATAATAATTACAATAAGACTATAAACCCCATAGAAAGGTTGGGCAGAGAGCCCCTATCCGCGACTCACTGACTGTTGCGTGACGTAGCAAAACACGAAATAAACAATGAAATCATTACTTTTGTATGTGGTTTATTTATACATCTTAAAAGACGCCCCGTGCGAAATTAATTGCTTAAAACAAATTCAAATACACGACAGATATTGATAAATTCATGATAACAAAGAAGAAATTAAACGTTAGTAAAGTGGAGGGCACGCGCGTGCGTTTATGCTCTGGCTGTCAAAATCTCAAGAGCGGTGAACCCACGGGACACAGCTAGTAGTCATCTTAAATTTTTTTTAAAAATTAATTACATTCGTCAGTTTCTACGCCACGCACCCGTCAAGATCGCTAACAAGATAAAACTGGTTGATTAGCTTAAAAAATAATAATTTTATACACCTATACAAATTATTTATGTTTTTTCTCATATAAATATTACATTTATTATAATTTTTTGTTTTAAATTACATTTTATTATTAGAGAAGCTGCCTTATATTTATTATTTGAGACATGGTTTGAAAAAGGAACGTTGGGAACATTCTATGTTCTGTGTGTTTGTTTGTCGATAACTCCTAAACGGACGTATCGGTTTTGATGGGATTTTTGTCAGGTTTTAAATGCAGTCTAAATATTGGTACATAGTGGTATAGTCTTAACATTATGCCTAAGCAATATCCATGTCTCAAAATACTAATAGCTACATTACTTTTTCCAAGTTATATCACAAAGAATGCAATGGAAGATACAAATTACTAATTTATAAGGACATTTTTGTAATTATTACTACAACTTTTTTTTCTTTTTTATACTTTAAATTCGTTACAAAAGCACATTTTAATCACATTTGTTTAAGAAGGCACTAAGATTAAATTATCTATTAATTAACGGGGACTATTTATTAATACACGAAAGCTGCGACACTTTTTACGACATACAAGAGGAGCTCGTGGGTAAATATAAACAGAGGTACGGGTCGATGGCAGGTTAAGCAGCGCTTGCCGAGGTCAGTCTGTGGATGGGTGACCGTTCATTACATATCGAGACTCCTCCGTGCCTCGGAAAGCACGTTAAGCCGTTGGTCCCCGGCTGTCATTTGTGGATCTTTGACAGTCTAAGCATTGCCATTCAACGTGACAATGCCGCCAGTCTTTTGGACACTTTACTCGTCGACAGCGACGCGGATTCATTTCGACGACTTGTTTATTTAGGATGTAGTTCATTGCTTTTTTATTTATTATGTGTTTGCAACGCATCTTTTATATCCCATAACTCTAGGGTATGGATGAGTCCATATAAAGTGATCAGCCTTGCATAGTTAGCATGTAATTAAAATAAAAATCTATGGGGGATACTAATCTTGCTACCGTAAAAAAAAACTGGTATTCTAACCTTCAAAATCTCTGAAACCAGAACGCTCCTAAAAGGTCCAGTAGAAACCAATGAACAGTGACGGAAGAAAACAAGTGACTCTCAGCGTCATCGACATGCGTCTTTTTACACCTGATATATTAATATTTTGAATCTTGCTCTAAGTCGTATTATGTCGCAGCAATTCGCAATAACATAACGCCTCCTTATATTAAGAGGGAAGGCAGTATTCGACACCGCATCTGTGGATGGAAAATCGACGCATAACCTGATACCATGTTCAGTACATGATACTAGACCTACCAACGATGAAAGTTTTTGTCGGCTTTTGCTATTTTTTACAAAATATCATGATTTTTTGACATGATAACGTCTTATAAATTGATGAAAACCAGCAACACTCATGAAAAATAGTAACGTTCCGCGTAACGTTCCACCTGAGCCTGTGCGTGCAAGCGAGAGCGCGCAACATGCGATAGAGAGGTACGATAAAACAAACGTTAAATACAACACATGTATATAAGTTGTAAATAAATTGTTAATAGCACATTGTTACTTGTAATTAATCGATATAATTTAAGTAAAAAAAAAAAAATTGACTTAACGCATGTAAATAAATGTTAATTTATCTAAAAAAAATGTAATTTTCAATTAACTCCTTTTTTGTATTACATAAAACAATGATTATGACGTTATCACGTAAATCTATCGTCCGTAAACCGACTTTACAGACAATGCCAACTTTTTTTACAAAATATCATGATTTTTATTAAACCTTAAGCGATTTTTAATCATAGAAGTGCATTATTCATTTTAAAATTAAAAATGTCATTGCGTTTGATAAAAAAAACGTGTTTTTTCTTTCTTTAAAATAACATTTAAGCTCTGAGGGATCCATAGATGAACATGAACTCATGGTATCAGGTTGTACCTCGATGTCTCTTCCACTCTGAATATCGACATCAAATACTGACGTTATTTCGACACCAACATTAATAATTAACTTTAAAATACGATTGGTCGCTTAAAATTACAGAAAGTAATGCTAAGATTATTTATGTTAACGGTGGCTTTTTAAGGTACTGGGTATAATATATTCACGCTAGTAACGTTTGCACGACACATGTCAAAATAACTCCATGATCTGTGCTAAATCAATAATGTACAGAGGTCAGCATATCAAGCTACACATTGATATCTATCTATGTAATGTATTGTATTAAGTATATCCGTCATCTAGTACCCATAACACAAGCTCTGCTTAGCTTGGGGCTAGATGATGCTGTGTGGATTGTCCAGCATTATTTATTTATTGTGTCAAATTTCTTTGTTCGATTTTCAACTTTATTGCAAAAGTATAAGGTTCATATTCAATTGGGGGAATTTTGACAGTTCGGGGTAGCTTGATGTGCTGGCGTCTGTACTTACTCTGTCTGTGAAGTTGTCTGTTGTTTTATGGGACTGTCTTATGTAAATTTGTGGTTTGAAAAGTGTTGATTCTCAGCCAAATTTTAATAAATAATTTTTGATTATGATTTCATCTATTTATACAAGAATGAACAGCATCCGTATGCTTATGGGTTTTTATATAGAGCTTTAACATAACTGGTGCAATGTGGGTGTACCATTAGTACACCTTTGGTTACCCCTTCGAGAATTACAGTCGTAACGTTTTATTAAAAAAAAAACCCACAAAGCCATGACTTAAAAGCAGTCTATAATCTGGATATTTGCCCGGTTGATGGCAATAGGCTCGCCCTCTATTACAGACGATGTACAAAGCTATATTTTATAAAAAATATTAGCAATTATTGATTTTAGCACACTGTGGAGTAATTTTAGCATGTACTAAGCAAACCTTCCCTGCTAGAATACTCTATATTGTACATACCAGATATTTAAATCAAAAGATTAAAAAACCTGTTATTTTTGTCTTTTTTCGAGAATTGGTCAAAAATTAAGCCTACATCTCTATATTGAGATGTGATAATCGTTTGAGGGTGTTCCACTATTGTGTATTTGAGAAAAATATCTAAATTTTTCAACGTGTTAAATTATTTAAAAAATGGGAGTATACCAATCGATCTATTACGTTGTATGTTGTAAATTATTGTGGCAAAGATTGTAGTCGTTTCAAGACTCAAATCCTTTACACAGAGAATAATACCTATAAGACAAAATGTTTTGACATAAAATATTGTACCTACAGGTTGGAAAGGATATCGGCGCACAACCGGATAACATGACTTCAGTACAACATTCTCAACTCTCCAGCGTTGAAAGTTTTTGACAACTTTTCCATATTTTTAAGTTTTTCTCGTACAAATCATGATTTCTATCTAACCCATCGATTTTCTAAATAAAAAACACTTTTTTCACTAAACATCTCATTGCGTTAGATAGAACTCACAACCTTTACAGTTAGTATAAAAACATCAGAAAAATTAGGAAAAGTTGACAAACAATTTCAATTGAGTTGAAATTTTTTGACGACGTTTCAATATTTTTACGTTTTCTCGTACAAGTCATGATTTCTGTCTAACCTAATGATATTTTAAATTAAAAAAAAGAATTTACTTTTTTCATCAAAACTGTCTTTGGGTTAGATAGAACTCACGACCCTTACAGTTAAAGAGTATAAAAACATTAGGAAAATTTGACGAAATATTTCAACGCTGGCGAATCCGGAGTCATGTACTGTACTGATGGTATCAGGATGGGCGTCCATGTCCCTACCACACTGCACAGTGTATTACAAAGACTAAAGGTTTACAATATGCGACAATCTTAACATATTCTACACATATCTCGATTACGCAATCGAAAATAAAAACTAATTTCTAGACGTTTCATCTCACGAAGGCTGTTCGACCTTCGATGTGTGTGTGTCGCCGTCACGCACACAGATACAATGTATACATGCACACACACACACACACACACACAAGAGCAAACAGCCTTAGTGAGATGAAATCAATGTTTAAATTACATATTATTATACTCTTTTCGTTCTCCTAAATGTCCTGTCGATGGCCCTGTCTATTCTAACTGGTGAGGTTACCGATTGTATCATCTCAGCGATGTGTGTGTCCACCCGAGGTTTCTGCAGTCTCTTCGCCGATCTGGTGCGGAACTTCGCCGACTCCTGATTCGTTATTATGTTCGGCGTTAGTGATTTTATACATCTGCGGACAAGAGAGTATGTTTTAACGTCAGTAAAAAATACAATTACCTCCTTTGCGACGCGCAGTCGTGTAAAAAGAGTTAACGTAATGCAGCCGAGCTAGATGTCGGTACATTTTCATGAAACAAGTCTTCGTACCAGAAAACATGATTACGAACGCGATGATGAAGTTTCAATTTTTTATAATTTTTTATATTTATCGTAATTGCCGCGAGATTAATAAATTTTCAACATAAGAGATAAAATAGTCGCTGCAATTTGAAAAAAACCTACGAAATCTTGAATCTCTTTTCGTAAGAAATCGTCTAACTACTCATATCTCTGTCTTACACGATGCAAGGTGAGACAGCGTGCTTTTTGGCCATGTCAACCTTAAGGTAGAGCTAATTAATAAACTCGCTCCCTTGCAGATGCGAGAAGCACAGGACCGGTCGATGTGGCGATGTGAGGAGACCTTTGTCCATTAGTGCACGTTTTTCAGCTAATGATGATGATAATGATGATGATGATGATGATGATGATGATGATGATGGCATTATACATATAATCTCACCCCGAAGCCTCCTGTAGTATCTTAGCGACCAGCTACATCTCCATTTGCCAGTTCTCTAAGAACCTGCGTCATATGGCCTGCGCACACTGGCAGACTAGAAAGGGAAGAAAAGGGATGGCAGATATATTTAGAATTTATCAAATATAAACCTAATATCGATTGGATAAGTATTAAATTCAAAATCCATCTGCCATCCCTTTCACCAGTCTCCGCAAGCCATTACTCTTATAGCTTTACCATCGTCCATCAGCCTAGCCTTCCAGTCTAACCGGATGTAGCTGAATACCAGTATTTTACATGGAGCGACTGCCTATCTGACGTCCACAACCCAGTTACTGGGCAACACGACACCCGTGGCTGGCTGGCTCGGGTGGTTGGATCTTATAATAAGTACTGTGTGTGTATATCTCACCTTGCAGCTTCCTGCAGCTTCCTAGCGAGCAGCTCGTTCTTCATCTTAGCGGCTGCAAGCTCTCTACGAAGCTGCGTTTTACTCTTGTTGCCTGCTGGATGTAGGAGCGGGTGTCTGCGTAACCTGGCTGCTGAGGGCCGCACTGTTGGGTCGGGATCTACCATTTTCTGTGGGAAATATTTAAAGGTTAAATAAAGTTGTGTGCGTTTTACACAAGTATAGTTAGTGAGGTCAGGACGCGTGGTACTCGCCATTGGGGTGCTTGTGACCAGATCTATGAAAGTAAACGAAATAAAAGGACTATGTAAGGATTGTAGCAGGTGGCGTTCTGTAGATCCTGTCTACCAAGATATTAAGAATTCACTCTTAGATTAGTGAATGCATTCAAAGAGACAATCGTACTATTCAGACTGGGGTATCTACAACACTTATCATATTATAACTAAAGTCGTTCTTAGTTTGCAGTAGAATAATTAAGAATACTCTTTATTGTACACCGTTAAAACTTTGGTATTATATACATTTTTTTTTATATAATGCACAATGTACACAATCAATTTTGCACGCTAAGCTTAAAAAGTAGTGAGTACATGACCCTGTTAGAGCAGCAAGATAACTTAAAACGAATGTTGCAGTAAAATAACGTCAAATTATAATCATATTACACAAAACCATTAAGTAACAATAAGTTTTGGAGCTACATAGGGTGTTACAATGGGCGGCTTTATTGCTAAAAACAATCTCTAACGGATACACTTTGGATCGACTTGATAGAGAATAGTTTCGAGTCTCTCTTCAGTCTGTTCATCTGTGAGTGGGAGGACACACTCCCGAAAAACTGTTTCGGCTTTTCAGACGACGGTGTTAGCGTGCAAAGGCTCTCTCGTCAAAGCTCACCACCTCTCTAAGTACTTTAGGTGGCGCTACTCGTGCAAGGACAAACTAAACTTACTCTTAACAGCTGGTTGAACTCCCTGGACAACTTGGGCAACTCGGGCAGCTTGCCGTCTCTGTAGTCGTGCCACTGTTGGCCGTTCTTGGGGAGGGCGCCACCGCCGCCCGCTTCGAATAGCGTTAAACCTGAAATTGCGAACAATATTAGAATTACTGTCTGGGTCCGGGCAAAGCCGGGTAATTAATATAAGTCTGAAATCGCCAACCCGTCTTAAGCAAGCGTGGTGAATAATGCTCATGCCTTCTCTGTATGAGAAGAGGCCTTTGCCCAGCAGTGGGACAGTAATAGGCTGGTACTTTGCCGGGCAAAGCGATATTGGAATTTCGAAGTGGAAGCCTGGCGTATGGATTTCTGTCCAGTTGATGGCAATAGGCTCGCCCCTTATTACATGGGACTCATAAACATAACTGGAGATATGTGTGTGTACTATAGGTACACCGCTGCCTACGAAATAGTTTTAGGATAGTATAAAATAAATTAACGAGGGGCTTGTAGCTAAATAATAATACTCATACGGGTCGATACAAGGTTAAGCAACTCTTGCCGAGTTCGGTCCGGAGATGGGTGACCATCTATTACGTATGAAGAATCATTTGTACCTCAGCAAGCACGTCAAAATGTTGGTCAAGGCCGTAATATGTGGTTGTTTGACAGTCATCACGGATGGTCAGAAGCCCGAAAGTTTCACAACCAGTCTTACTAAAGGATATTGTGTAACCTAGTAACTGGGCTGTGGAGGTCAGATATGCTGTCGCTCCACGTAAAAAAAAAAGTAGGGAAAACAGCTAGACAGACGTAAAAATGCAGTAAAATCGAATTTTCCGTGATATTCAAAAGATTCTTACCGAAAGCAAAAATATCAGCCTTAGTGAGCTGCGTTAAGTCCTCCTGTAACACTTCTTTGGGCAGGTACCTGCAGTCACCTTCCTCCACCGAGGGCGAGGACACGCAGGTCACATGTCCAAGGTCACCTGGTGATAGAGATAATGTGGTGATTATTGTGATAGATATAGAGTTGTTTATTGTGGTGAGCACGTCTAACGTGCCTCGGAAAGCCCTTTAAGACGTTGGTCTGCGCCGTCATTACTAGATCATGATTTGGACATATTATGGAGCTCAGAATCTTTCTATCTATCTCACGACACCCGCGCATTTAAAATCTTTAGCGCACACTATTAGGCATTTTCGAGCTGTTGGTGTGAAAAAAGCACTTACCTATCTTATACTTATGATGGTACTGTGGCTCGTCATCATCATAACCGTCATCCGAGTCGTGTGAGGGTTCACCTTCTCCGCTGCAGATGAAGATGTTGCCGGGTTTCACGTCCATATGGACTAATTGGAGGGAGTGGATGTATCTGTGGAGATGAGAAAGAATATTAAGTCTTTTTTTTTTAACTATCGTCGTGGGTGCGTTTACAAACGTTTAAAGTCACATACACGAACAGCCAGACCCGGAACAATCGAACCCACGACACGCAGCGCAGCAGTCGATCGCTCAGCCACTGCGCCAACCGTGTCGTCAATAATAGTTATAATAATGGGAAAGGAGAAGGTAAGATTTATACATAGATTCCTGCATTGAATGATACGAGGAAGCGAACTACTACTATGAGATCAAAATATCAGGGTTTATTATGTACTGGTAGTTATAACACTGCATTACTTAAAAAAAACATTATAGGTATGGCACCTATTATATTAAACAGATTGCCAAATTGTATTAAGGATAAGCACTTAATAAAATTCAAAAAACTCTTGTCATTGTTGCTGATAGAGAAATTTGATTACTCTGTTATCGATTTTATTAATGACGAATTGTAATTCTTGCTTACCTTTAACTCTAAACCTAGTTTTCATAACCTGTGAGTCAACCTATATTTTTTGTATGCCAACCGGCAAAATGTACTGGGTATACATATATATCTTATCTAACACCATTAATGTAACACCTGCATTCAATACAAATAAAGAATTCATTATTATTATTTATTAGAGAGTTTCTCTGTAGTATAGAATCAGAAATTAAACACGCACGGCTTACAACTACTTATAGCAAAAAGTGTCGTTACAACTTTTCGTCTTAATTGTTTCCGTCTGGCAGTCTTTCGCAACGCGCAATAACGAACTTCGTTCCAATATATACTCACGCTAAACCGTCAGCTATGTGGGCTAACAGCAACAGTAGCTCAGCTTCAGGCAGCGGTCCGTTCTCCATCTTCTGCTGTAACGACCCTCCATCACAGTACTCGTTCTGGATTATCATGTGGTCATCTTCTGCCCACGCTGAGTAATATCTGTTAGATGATAAATTATGTTATATTAATTTCTATAAATTGTTTCATCATGCTACGAATGAGGAGCGAGTGGAACCGTGGGCAACAGTTAGTTTTTTTTTTTGGAATGGGCATCTCGCAGTTTATCCTTTAGCGATATCTACTGTTGAACCGAACTTCCCTTGGGGGGGGCTTAATTAAAATTAAGGCCTCCAGCCAGGCGTAAAATACTTAAAAACTAAGCGACCGTTCGCTAAGGGCACCTCCTGCGGGGTACGAACCTCGGCTTAGGACGTCGCTGAAGGGGTCAGCAAGGGACAGGCTGGATCAAATAGATACATGATTAAGGGATATTTTAATCATTAAGCGGCTCAGCTTCGCGGGCTGGCTCTAGGAAAGGGTCTGGGGGGGGCATCGACGGGGTCGTCGCGACGGGCCTCAAAAAAGGGGGTCAATGTTAATCCGCCTCGTAGGTAGCGTCCTATCTAAAGGACAATTAGCTACAAATTACACTATCACCAATTTAAACCAGCTTGGCGAGCACTGGCTTACCAAGAGGCAGCGGACCACCTCAACAGTTAGTATGTAAGGGGAATTCAAATCATAAATCAATTCAGCAAAAAAAACATGATTTCTATGTAATCTAATGAGGTTTTTCATAAAAATGAATTATATATTTTTTCTCCTACGTCCGCTTGGGATTTAATAACATTTCAATTGTTTTGCACTCAGCCCAAATTGTTTTTCTAACATAAAAGTAGCCTAAGTTAGTTCTAATTACTTTTGCTATCTGCCCATCAAAATCGATATAAAATAGACGAAAAAATAAATTAAAAATTGTATCTTTGGTTTAACTAACGTACTGTCATATGCATTTAGTAAAATGCTATTATTTTGATATTCACAAAGCATACAATAGGGATGTGTCTTAGGTAAAAATATACTAACTCAATTTAGTCCGTCAGTAAGATTACCAAAAAATATTGGACACGTATTTTTCGCTTACTCAAATCAATAAAAAGTGACAATGATATAGCACATCTTCAGGAGTAGAGGCTTATGAACGTCACTGTTACGTTAAATGTGTAGCACGGCATGACGTCACGCGCAATTTCGACGCATTATATCGTCGTCATTTTGGGTTTACGTGACAAAAGAAAAAATACGTGTCCAGTATTTTTGAGTAATCCAACTTTCGGACCAAACAGAATTTTTAAGGACACTACCCTATTTTATTTATTTGTATAGATAGTTACCTGACAACATGCGGATGCTTCCCTAGCGCAGCATGAGCGTAGACCTCAGTCAGGGCGGCTCTCTCGATCGCCGACCCAGCGACAGGCCTGAGAGACCGCTTGAGTGCGTACACGCACCCGTCGAGCTTGTTCACACATTTGGTGACGCGTCCGAACTGACCGCGTCCGATCACGCCTAACTCTATGAACTCCACGTTGTATCGGGAGATGTTGGACTCCTGCGGGTGGGAGAAATGATTATCAGTTAATTTATGTGTAAAGCCCCGACTTTTGATAACCGGCGCAAGTGTAGAATGGGAACATAGGGGTGGTTTTTAGTCGGTTAGAGTCTGCCAGACCCCTCCGCTCACCCCAAAGCGGAGGACATCCATGAGGATTTTCCACTTGGGAACAAAAGGGGGGGCAGGGGTTGGGGTTAAGCAGTGTTAAAAATGAGTCGGGCTACACAATGACAGACTGGAGGTCCACTCATATCGGTGTGGTTCTTTCCTCATAAGACACAAATGTGTGTGGTCCTCACATGATCTGACCAAGATAATGTCTGGACTTAAAAAGATACTGTGACCTCTTGGTTCGGTGTTTCTTGTCAGAGTACCTAAGAAACAGTGAACTCATAGTTCTGAATCATCTGAATAACATTTTTTTTATCAACATTTTTTTTTGTTCATGAAAAACTAAAGCAATTTGGCTGCTTTACTTTTTCATTCAGCCATTTTCATTGGATCACTTTTAGACAAATTTGCAATGACTGCATATCATAACACTAGTGCTATACCAATGATGTTCAAAGGCTTTTCCTAAATAATTCAGAGGGATTGTTTTAAGGGTTGTTCGTTATAAAAACAACATAAATACAGTATAAATATTCACCCGGAGTCTCTTAGCTGGTTGTTCAGGGGTCGCATCGCCCCACGTCGGTGTTTTTGACAACGCCCGCTTTTTCTTGTTCAACGCTTGTCCTGGAAATAAATAAATAAATTGTAAAGATCATCTTCATCATCATCATCCTACTCCTCCTTCTCATCATCATCATCCCCCTCCTCCTTCTCATCACCCTCCCCCCCCTCCTGCTCCTTTTCCTCCTCCTGCCCTTATACCAATTTAATTGGGGTCGAAGCAGCATGTCTTCTTCTTCTTCCATACATTTATATTTGCCGTTATCTCAGAAAGATATTAAACATAAATAAATATAAAAAAATTAGTGTGTAATAAGCTGGGCACGTAACTTTAATGCATATTATAAATCATTTACTATGCAATACTATCATATACTGTTATCATTTCCATACTGTATCAATAATCAAAAGAGAATCTAACCTATACGAAGGGGTACTAAAGTTCTCGAGCTTGCTTCGCTCACTCTAGCTTAGGTTTTTTAAACAAAATCACCCTTAGTCAGTACTAGTGATGTTCCGGATATCCGTATTATATTCGTATCGCCTTTTACCTTATTAATTTTTAATAAATAGATTCAATTGTGTATGTAGGTGATTAGTTGGCAATAAAATACTATTAAATTTCAATAAAAATATTTTTTCTTGCACGCAAAGCGTCAAGTGGCATCAACTATCGTTTCTAGGTCAGGCGCACCAATACCGGTTGAGTAATAAAGTTAATATTCGTATCCGCGGATCTTGACGCCAATGATCCGGATCCCTATCTGCGAAGCTACATTACACTCCGGTTAGGTTAACCAATAGGGCGGCAAGACTTATTATAAAATACGCCATTAGAAATGCATCTATTAAAGAAATGTTCGGTACGTGTGTATATAACTGAACTCATAAAGAGCTGGACCGATTTAACTGTTTCTTTTTTAATGGTTGAGATTCACAATTGGACCCGGTAGGTGGCGCTACGATCGGGTACATCAGGACGTCAGTCGGGTCCGCCAGTGTACTGTTAATCTGTAAATATCTTACCGTCAGGTGTAAAGGGATTGATGTTAGCCACGGCGCGTCTGTTCATCCTGGACTCGTCGAGCTCGTCAGGTGGCAAGCTGCCCAGTGCGCTGTCCTCGTCGCCAGACGGTGGGTGGAGGTGGTGGCTCGAGCCTGACGGCATGCCTGTGGGGGATAGCATTGTGGTGTTGTAGTGGATATTGGATGAGAAATTATTTTAAAAGAAAGAAAGAAAGAAACATTATTCTCAAGCTGGCCAGGCACACAAAGACTTTTATATTACTTCTAACAGAATAAATAAAAAGTATATTATTAACGGCTGCGAAAAATGGATCCAGTTCAGCAAAAATGCTGAATAATATTGTAACTAATACATAAGTAGTATGATGTCAGTAAAACGTGAAGTGTTTGTGTGTGATGATCTGACGATGTAGAAGCTGTGCGTTGGAGGCACGGCAAATGATATAAAATCAGGCGGTGAAAAGGTCAAAGACCGAACACTGTGTATACAGTGTTCGGTCGATAACGAATGACGGCACGGTTGGCGCAGTGGCTGAGCGATTGACTGCTGCGCCGCGTGTCATCATCATCATCATCATCATCATCAGGCTATACTAGTCCACTGCTGGACATAGCCCTCTCCTAATGAGCGCCATAGCGCCCTGTCTTCAGCTTGCCGCATCCAGCATCTGCCTGCAGTCTTTCGCAGATCGTCATCCCACCTGGTCAGAGGGCGTCCTACACTACGTTTGCCGAGTCGCGGTCTCCACTCAAGAACACGTTTACCCCAGCGGTTGTCGGTTCTTCGCGAGATATGGCCAGCCCACTGCCACTTCAACTTGCTAATTCTTTGAGCTATGTCGGTGACTTTGGTTCTATGTCGGATGTATTCGTTTCGAATTCGTTCGTTTTGTTTCGTTTTGCGCCGCGTGTCGTGGGTTCGATTCCCGCACGGAACAAATATTTGTATGGCCTACAGGTAGTTGTTCCGGGTCTGGCTGTTTGTTTGTTTGTGTATGTGAGTTTGAATGTTTGTATACGCACCCACGATACAGGAGAAATTCCTAGTGTGGGGCAACGTTTTTTCAAAAAAAAGATAAAGAGAAAAGAGAAAGAGTGTGACTAAAGTGCTCAACTTACCCGACTGCGCATTTAATTTGGGCGGGAAGAGTCTGGAACGCGGCGGATGATGGGAGGGCGTCGAACATTTCTCTAGAAGCGTCTTCGGCGTGTGGGGACTGTCGAATAATCTGGAAATAATAAGAAAACAACACATTATTTATTTATTGTGTACGGAAATACCTTCTCTTCTATTTCTCATTTCTTCAGCTCATGATCGAAGGTTACGGCGTGACGTTACGCAAAATTTCAACGCACTATATCGTCGTCATTTTTTGTTTACGTGACAAAAGAAAAAATATGTGTCCAGTATTTTTGAGTAACCCAAATATCGGACCAAACATAATTTTTAAGGACACTAACCTATTGCCTTTTAGATTGTGAAATTCTCACTAAGTAGTCCCTAGATCTGCTAATAGATAAGAACTATGTACCATCTTAAACATCCTGTCAGGATTCGACCTACGACAATTTTTTGTACGAACCGTATTTTAAACAACCAGAAACAGCTGTCCCCAAAAAATTCACGAAACCCGCACATTTAAAATCTTTAGCACACCTTTAAGAAACCCCTATTTTTTTTTACCCTTAAGAAGCCTCAGGTGTTCACAATTGAATGGAGACGCAAGTGTGGACCCATTGTAGCAAGACTTTTACAAGTTACAAAATGGTGTGGGGCGACCCTAAGATGGTAGGTACCTGTGTGAAATTATTACTTGTATTTAAACTGAGGGTAGCTTGCAAGTTGGCCCAGGTGGTATTATGGGTTTTAAGCAAGTTTTGGACTTTGGTATGCATGGGGGTGATGGCGAAAATATTGACAGGTTATTTAATACAGGTCTGTATTTTTACCCGACGCCAAGGCCGGAGGGTATTGTGTTTATTTCAAGAATTATTATCAACTACACTCACCCACCTTGTCTACATATATAAAAATGAATCCCTATTTGCCTTGGTCACGGCATCACGCGGGAACGACTGGACCAATTTCGCCAATTCTGTTTTGGTTGTCTTTGTTAGTGTAAGGAGAAGGTCCTTACGGAAAGAAAAATGAAGAAAATTGCGGAAAAAATCAGAAATAATAACGACTATTTTAAGTTCGCGCCATTGACAGGACGACGTCTGTCAGGTCAACTATTCTATAATAATAATTTAAATGTATTAGGTTTTCACGTTTAAACTACTGAACCGATGTTGATGAAATTTGGTACAGACTATGCTTTAACCACAAGAAAGGATAACATTGGCTTTGCCATGCGATTTCGTCCGCTCGAATGTACTGACGCCATCAAGCTACCCCTAACTGTCTAATTTTCCCAATCCATATCCATGCTTATATTATAAATGGGAAAGTGTGTGTGTCTGTTTTTTCGTCTTTCACGGCAAAACGGAGCGACGAATTGAAGTGATTTTTTAAGTGGAGATAGTTGAAGGGATGGAGAGTGACATAGGCTACTTTTTGTCTCTTTCTAACTCCCCATTTCCTAAAGCGAGCGAAGCCGCGGGCAAAAGCTAGTTGAATATCATATTCAATTGGGTAAATACCACATCTGAAGCCATCTTATTGCAATAAAGTTGAAATACTATCAATTATATTTGACACGTTGGGGCAGGTTGATGTGCTGGCGTCTGTACGTTATCACGAAAGAGACGAAGTCGCGGATTAAAACTAGGATATAATCAATAAAATCGAATGGCAATATTTGTATGGCCTACATACAGGTAGTTGTTCCGGGTCTGGCTGTTCGTGTCATCATCATCATCATCAGGCTATACTAGTCCACTGCTGGACATAGCCCTCTCCTAATGAGCGCCATAGCCAGCTTGCCGCATCCAGCATCTGCCTGCAGTCTTTCGCAGATCGTCATCCCACCTGGTCAGAGGGCGTCCTACACTACGTTTGCCGAGTCGCGGTCTCCACTCAAGAACACGTTTACCCCAGCGGTTGTCGGTTCTTCGCGAGATATGGCCAGCCCACTGCCACTTCAACTTGCTAATTCTTTGAGCTATGTCGGTGACTTTGGTTCTCTGTCGGATATATTCGTTTCGAATCCTATCCTTCAGAGAAACTCCGAGCATAGCTCTCTCCATAGCTCGCTGAGCGACTTTGAATTGGTGGACCAACCTTACCGTGAGCTGTTCGTGTACGTGAGTTTAAATATTTGTAAACGCACCCATGACACAGGAGAAATTGATATGTGGGCCAACAATTAAAATTCAAATCAAACAAATAGGTGGCGAAACGTATGTGCACTATAGGTACACCTCTGCCCAACCCCGTTCGAGGATAACAGGCGTGATGAGAGACCAAAAAGTCGTTAAAAATCATCCACAAAACACGTGACCTTATACATCCGCGAAAAAAAACTACCACGACCGAATTCCAACATAAAAACCAGTATTTTTCATTCAATTAACATTTGTTTGAAAATAAACTTTACAACTATCACTTTTGGATTCACTTTCGCGAAACGTTTCTTACTTTAGAAACACACCTTCGATGCAAAATAAACCTTATCGTGATGATGTCAAGGTTTAATTCAACTTGTACGCGTAAAAGGCATGTGGGCGTATATTTTTTTTCCGCCAAGGCGCAGATGTCAGCTGTTTCGCCAGATCATATGTTTTCTTACATAACAGTACTGTAACTGATTTTCCTTTGAATGACTCACAATAATAGCTATATCTTTTGTAGTTTTTTTTTTGTGAACGTAAGCTGCGCGCTGAATATCCGTTGGGTAAGCTGAGTTCAAGGTTCTGGTGTGTTTAAATATTATTCACGACAATAGAACTTGGTTTATTCGTATCTGCACGAACTTTACGTATGTGTGGTGTTACGCGGATAGATAGAATAGGCAATGAGTATGTAAGAAGTCTGAAAGCGCCAGTGACTGAGAAGTTGTCATGGTATGTGATGCGGAAGAATGAGAATCATGTAGTGAGCAAAGTTTTGAGTATGAATGTGGAGGGTTACAAGAGTAGAGGGTGACAAAATAAAAGATGGATATACATCCATCTTTTATTTTGTCACCCTCTACTCTTCACCATATCATCTTTCACACAATACTGTGTGAAAGATGATATGGTGAAAAAGGAGGTGACTTTTAAGATGAAGGCAAATAGAGATGTATGGAAGAAGAAGACATGCTGCGCCGACCCCAAATAAATTTGGATAAGGGCAGGAGGATGATGATGGCCAACACTAATGAGCTATGCCAGGATCGGCTTCCAATCTAACCGGTTGCAGCTGAACACCAGTATTTGACATGGAGCGACCTATCTGATTTTCACAACCACGTTACTGGGTAACACGATAACCATTGGTAAGACTGGTTGTTAAACTTTCGACGCCGATATGATACCCATTGATTGCCAACTTATGGAATGCACGGTCTTAAGGGAAGGAAATGACTGACCTGACAATAACAAAGAATAAATAACAATGGTTAGACCTGCTGTCTTGTATGAATCAGTATGTAGGGCTACAAAAGGCATGAGTGAACAACAATAGGGATGTGTCCTAGGTAAAAATATATTAAGTCTATTTAGTCCGTCAGTAAGAATACCAAAAAATATTGGACACGTATTTTTTGCTTACTCAAATAAAAAAAAAGTGACAATGATATAGCACATCAAAGTTCAGGAGAAGGGGCTTGTGACGTCACTTTTACATAAAAACTGTAGCATGGCGTGACGTCACGCGCAATTTCAACGCACTATACCGTCGTCATTTTTGGTTAACGTGACAAAAGAAAAAATACGTGTCCTGTTTTTTTGAGTAATGCAACTTTCGGACCAATCAGATTTTTTAAGGACACTACCCTATTGCTTAAAGCTGCGATGAAAGAGCTATAATAATATATCAAATATGTATTTCACGAAGGGTTAGACAGCTGTGTGCGACACACAATTCGCCAGTTCAGTATGTTTAAGTTCCATGTAATAGGGGCGAGCTTATTGCCATCAACCGGGCACAAATCCAGACTTCAAGCTGCTACTGAGAACTTCTTCATGGAATAACCCAATATAACTTTGCCCGACTCTGGAATTGAACCCAAGACCACACGTTCAGCAGTAGCGCTTAGGCTAACTGCTTACTCTTAAGCTTTATCATGTAAGTTTAGATTCAAAATTCAGTCGTTGTTGTCTAACGGGTCGTCTGACCCGACAATACATTCCCATAGAAAGAGATAGAACGTTAAGAAAGAGAGAAAGAATGCGGCCGTATTACGACACCAACAGCTGTTTGTGTACAAAAAGCGATGTCATGCCGTGATACGATTATTTCCGCGTCAGAGTAGGGAATATAAAAAGCATCGATATTATATCGTAACGAATATTTAAAAACTATTTCGATATACAAGACTCAGTTCACTGTCGTTCTCAGCTTTTGTAAAAAGCAGTAAATGTGTATAATTAATGTTTTCTTATTCTTGCGGATAGCTTCCAGACTTATTAAATTTACTTAGATATGTCGAAAAGCTGAGGAGCTTGTAGCTGAATAAAAAAATTGCTGCAAAGGTTGATCAAACGTTAAGCTATGCTTGCCAAAGTCAGTTTGTGGATGGGTGACCGTAAATTACAAAGGACGAGACTCCTCCGTCCTGCCTCGGAAAAGCCGTTGGTCACGACTGTCATTTGTAGATCTTTGATAGTCGTTACGGGTATTCAGAAGTCCGGAAGTTGACAACGAGTCTTACCAAGAGGTATCGTGTTGCCCAATAACTAGATTGTGGAGTTCAGATAGGCAGTCGCTCCATACCGGCTTATACTTAGTAAAAGGCTAGGCAGATGATGAGGTAGGATATCAAAATGCTGCATATCGATATATATCATTCGACAAGCCTACGTCAGAACACAAGACGTGTGTATAGAACATGATGCTCCTGGGAAATTCCGTCTCACATAGTTTCTGGAAATCCCGACTGTGTGATGGCACGTGCAGTCCCGGATTCGACGCTTTAGTTAAGAGATTAAGCATTTCCTGTAGCCATTAATGAATTGCTGTGATTTCGCAACATTATGTCATGATAGAGCGTATCTCAGATACCTATACAGGGCGGAAGGGATGTTGTATTGTTTGACGGGCCGATAATGGCAACTCACGGATTCTGCGAATATTTTGCGTACGGTAGAAGTGGTGAAGGGTGGGCGTTTTGGGGGACTGTCTTTTGTCGTTTTGAAGTTCAAAAAGTACTGATCCTCAGCCTAATTTGAATAAATGAATTTTGATTTTGATTTTTTATTTTGGTGGAACAGATATCGACACAAGTCACATCCTGATACCATGAGTTCAGTACGTGATTTTGGACCTATCAGTATTGATATTTATCGTAGGCTTTTCCCCAATTTCAACGTTCTTACTTTATGTTAAAATAGCTCTGCCAGTAACTTCGCCCACGAGGATTTTGACAATGATTTCAGACAGAGATTCATGGGTTTTTTTTTTGCACGGCACCCTAATTACTTTTCTAACATAAAAGTAGCTTTATCACATCAGCTATCTGCCAGTGAAATTCCCGTCAAAATCGGTCAAACCACTCCGGAGATTACCTCAAACAAACTTCAGTTTTGTTTATTTGTATAGATTAAGATTATCCATACTAATACTAATATTATAAATGGGAAAGTGTGTATGTCTGTTTGTCCGTCTTTCACGGCAAAACGGAGCGTCGAATTGACGTGATTTTTTAATCGGAGATAGTTGAAGGTATGGAGAGTGACATAGGCTATTTTTTGTCTCTTTCTAAGCCCCCACTTCCCAAAGCTAGTAATGAATAAAACATCAGTATTTTTTTAAGGCATTTGAGCCAGTGATGTGTCCATTCAATAGTCATTATCATTCATGGGAATGCGCAACCTATTTCTACAGGTTGAATCTTACAAGACTTGCATTGTAAGTTAGGTAAATGTTTTTATCGTATTTGGTCATGTTTATGACCCTCTTAAAACAATGTGAGGGTCAAAACATTGAACATAGTTAAGGTTCAATGCTCCACAGTTTTGTAAGAAGGAGAAAGTTGTATTTCATGAAGTAGAAATGTATAATTAATTATGTCATGCGCGATAGCACAGTGGGTAAGGCCTCGAGGGGTAAGCACCGATTTGAATGTTCCTTTACATGTACAGAGGCCAGGACATAAAGCTACCCCAATCTATCGAGTTTCTTTGATGGCTTTTCAACTTTATTACAAAGTACCAGCCTATTAATGTCCCACTGCAGGGCAAAGGCCTCTTCTCATACAGGTTGGCGATTTCAGACTTATATTAAGTCCAGGTTTCCTCACGATGTTTTCCTTCACCGATGTCAGTGACGTCCAAGATAAACTTAGAAAGTACATATGAATTGAAAAACTCACATCGGTACTTGCCCAGGTTTGAACCCACAACCTCGTGCACAAGAGGCGAGGCCGAAACCACTGGGCCATCATGACTTTATTACAAACTAGCTCTAAACTACGCTTTAGGCCCGGACTCCACCAAAGCGGAGGAGAGACAAGAGAATAGGAATCCACCAATAGAATGTGGTTATTTACACTTCCTGTCTCTGTTTAGTGTAAATCACACAATTCTATTGGAGCTTTATAACCAGAGGTCGGAATTAGGTAGAGTTATTTATGTACTTGCATCGAAATGTTGATATCAATATGGATCTTCCCGGGATTTCTAATACAATCCCGTGTGGCCAACAATATTACAAATAAATAATAATAAAAACCGAGATAGATAAGACATTCGGACATCCGATGTCGGATGGCTTAAATTGTGTAAAATTAAATAACTTTTTTATTTAATAAATCACAGGATTTTTCTGGTCTTTTTATAATTAATCCCGGGATTTGAGGCATATTCACTATATTCTTTCGCTGTATGAAATCAGTGCAAGTTCATAAATAACTCTACCTAATTATGACCTCTGTTTATAACACATCTTTTTTCCTCTCATTGCGTCTCCGCTTTGGTGGAGTCTGGGCCTTTAAGAGGAAGGAGGGGATGTTAAAGTTCGAAGGGAAATGTATCAAATCCACGCGGATGAAGTTGCGGGCACCGCTGATATTTAGAATAACTACGATCTTCTTTTCTTTTAAAGATTGAAAATCATCCAATGACTTCTCCCGTTCTGGGTGGAACGGGAGGACGTATCAGACATTTACTGACTAAAACCCATCCGTGTTCCGTCCTTGCCGTTTACGTTCCGGGGTCACGGTAACTCTATCGAACAGCCCGCACCCCCGGGAGGCTTCGGCCCCGCCAATTCAAAAGATCCTTACATAATCCTTTCGCTTCGTTTACGTGCATAAATCTGGTTATGCACGCACGCCGGTTGCTAGTGCCACGCACCTGACCTTTTTGGAATCACGTCACCAATAAGGTCAGTGTACGTCTTTCTAGGGCGTCCCCTCCCGGCGTTTTTTTTACTGGCCCTACTTACTGAAAGCTCCCCGTGACAAATACATTTAAAAAAATACATTATGCTATTCATTGGCACACAATATCACCAAAACCTTGAGGAATATTTAATCTCTTTTATCACCACATAACAAGTTTTTTTGCTACAACGCAAATAACAGTATTTGTGCAGAAACCAGTCAAACAAGCTTGGAATGAGGTCACCTATGAGTTTTGGAGGGTGATAGACATGGAATAACAAACAAGTTTTAACATGTTCAGATTTTTTAGGATAGAGTTTTCTAGGGATTTATGTACCGGTATTTTAACCTTATCTATACAAGGGTTCTATAATATACGAACCGTAATATAATATTTAGTCTTGTAGTGTATTTCGGGTCTGCTTAGTATTACTATTGAAGAAACATAGTAGGCACGCAAAAATACTATCTAATACCTTGAAAGGAGCAATTCTCGTATGTTTGTATATAATCTGAATCTCGGAAACGGCTCCAACGATTTACATGAAATTTAGTACGCTGGGTTTCCAGGGGACGATAAATGGATCTCAAGGTTACATTTTTAGAAAACATCGTCTTATTCGAGCGAAGCTCGGTCATCCAGGTACTAATTTTAACACTGAAATGTAACAAACAAACCTTTTTTCAAACTAACATGCCGTTTCAATAACTTTTGTCTAGTTTTGTATAGTTTTTTTTTAATAAATAAGTAAAAAATGTACCTACTTACTTATCTTTTTAAACTTTTTGACATTTTCACCATTTTTTTTTTATATACTAGCTTGATGTGCTGTCCTTTGAGCAAGCTAAATTCAAAAAGTTTACAAAGATAAGTAGGTATATTTTTTTACATAAGGTTATGTAAGGTCTAATACAGTTATTTTTGTTTTAAAAAGTCATGGCCAACATCAAATTCTGTAAGGCAATTTCGTTGTTCCACATTCAAAAAAAGAATCGCCCATACATACGAGAATTTCTAGAAAGTTCTAGTTTGGATTTTGTTGACTATAATGCTGTCTCATTCTACCCCAAACGAAATGAAAGGGACAGGAAATACTTCTGGAAATGTCTTGAATAGACATGAATACCTATTGTCCATATGTTTAGTAGTAGGGGAGATTTATCGACATTTGTGGTACAGGAGTGGACTTGTCTAACTTCAGGTTATGATGCTGAAAGAGGGACAAGTTAGGACCTGTTGCAACATGAACTGGATGGCATTCCACAGTGATTTATCTGCTTCAATTGTATTTTAGTTGCATGACATGAGATCCTGGGCTTAATTGTCGGGTTGGACAATGTGTATGAGTCCTACAAACTTATCAGACAGATGTGTTGCTGGGGAGTTTGTTGCACCACTTATTCTTCCCAGAAAAAAATACTAGGAAGTGGTGAAGGGCGGGCGTTTTAGGGGGACTGTCGAATGTTAATTATGGCATACAAAACTCAGCCTAATTTTTATGAATGCATTTTGATTTTAATCAGTTTTTCTCTTGACAATTTCTCAGTAGTTGCCGAAAACCAGTGCTGTGGCTGTTTTGTACATAAGCTTCAGCATTATTGTGAGTGATGGCCGTTTAGTGAGGGTGTGACGCATATTATCCAATTTGTATTTTTATTACTATTTTATGTTTTTAAATTGTTATGCATAATGTTGAGAGCCTTTTCCCAACTATGTTGGGGTCATGTTCCAGTCTAACCGGATGCAGCTGAATACCAGTACCTATTTTATATGGAGCGACAGCCAGAATCAAGTTACTGGGCAAGACAATACTCCTTGGTAATTGTTGGAGTACAATTAACTGAGTTCAAATAAATAAAAAAATAAAATAGACTGGTTTGTGTAATAGGTCATAAGCTAGTCTAGAATCCATAATAACATATCTCACAGGTGATCTCTCAAGGTCTAAATTATAATCCAAACAAATGTTAATACTTCTTGATAATCAACTAAAATCAGTTTCTGTAGTGAGCTTTACTATTATTAAATCAAGAATTCAGTTCATTATGTTGAGACCAGTTTGATGATCTATGATTATTTGATAATTTGGACATTGGTGTGGCAAGTAGCTAAATAAAAATAAATTGTGTGTTGCCAACGGCAACTCAGTCACCTTCTTCTACTCTTAAACAAACATACATAAACATTCTCTAGAATCATCCTGCCCTTATCCTTATTTAATCAGGGTCGACACAGCATGCCTTCATGCCTGTAATCTCCAAAAGGATAGGCAGAGATACATATCTGCCTATAGTACACACAGTAGTATAATGCATATAGTATAGATACACCTATAGTACACCCACATTTCCCCAGTTATGGTTAATCAGGCTCAAAACCAGACTGGGCTGCTACTGAGACATCCCAGGACCTAATATGCAGTAGTAGATAAGTATCCATGAACGTTTATAGCCTCCAAAGTAGGTACTTTGGAATTATCGAAAGAATTAAAGAATTGATTGATTAACACAGACCTGTAGGTACAGGTCTGTGTTAAGAGGGTGCATCCTAAAAGTTGGCAACGTCGTAAATAGCTGTCAAATATTTACCTGTTTCTATTAATTTGGAAATAATACTGTATGGAAATAAGAAATTTGGCTAACCAATTGACTAGAATATTAATAATGAATTGCAATTATAACATTGAATTTGATGTTGTACCCGTTTTAGGTGAAAAAAAGGAATTTGGAAAGTTACCAAATACTTTTTTACATCTAAAACTAACTATTCGGTGTTACAATATTAATTATTGCAATTCATAATCAATATTCTAGTTCGCTAGTTAGCCACATTTTTTATTTCCATACAGAAATATTATCAAATTAATCAAAACAGCGAAATATTTCACATCTATTTGCGACATTGCCAACTTTCAGAATAAACCCTCTTAATCAATCAATTCTTTATCATAGTTATTAATCAGTTCTCAATAGCTTTTATTGACAACGTTGGGGTCAAGTTCATACTTGACCTGTTCAAACTTGGGATCAATTATTGGCATCTGAATACCAATTATTAATTGACATATTATTAGTATGGTGATGAGTATTTTAAACAGTCATTACTGAAATTGTTGTATCATTTATTTCCAGTTAGGTCATCATCATTATCTGCCTAGAGTTTTCCCAACTATGTTGGATACTAGTATTTTACTTGGGACTGGTTGCTTATTTGTAGGTATTATAACTGATATAGTTAACTTTCTACAGAAAATTTATTAATCTGATTTTATTACTATAAAAAGGTTTAATGCAGATATTATAATTAAAGTCTAGTTTCGTAAATACCTGTGTATTTGTAAATTTGCATGCCTTATGGTAGGATATGGCTATTGTACCCATATTCGGAAATTATTAAATGATTATAAAACTTTTAGTAAATCTTACATAGGGACCTCCTTTTAAGTAAAACATATACCTGTGCTAGAAAGCTATTGACAAATTAAAACAATAAAAGTGGTGTACAGAATGAATATAGAATTTAAATATGAAAGTATCGATAACTTAGAGATATATCCTAAAATGGTGTTAATTTAGTGTTTTAAAGATCTGCTATGCTTTATTGTCTAGGTTGGTTATTATCTTATTAAGGTAAGTATTAAAGAAGCTACTCAAGCATTTCTTGAAATTCTAATCAAATCATTGACTAGTTGTAGTTGGAACAAGTTTTATCTTGAGAGAGCGATAATAAATAAAACTAAGATATTTTACAATATTTACATAGTGAAAGTTACCAGCAAATGGTTTTTATAAGCAATGCATGTTTTTTTGTAAAAAATTCAAGATTTAAAAACTCGACTTTTTAATCAGAATATAGTTAATTAGTTTACAAATGGCTTTAGATGAGAGATGAGCTGATTCTATATCAATAAGAATAGCAAAACATCAAAGGATCAATAAAACTTGTTTACATAAACGTAAAGATGCTAAAATTCACAAGAAAATAGTAATAAAAAGTAGCCAGAACATTCGATCCATAGAAAAACTAAAATTATCATTCAAATTGCCTAATTAATTTGACATTCGGACTCAGAGTGTATCAAAAAGTGAAAGTTACGATATTTACGACGTAAATACGAGCCTGAAAACGTTATGGGGGCCTTAAAAGCAACAAAACTACATAGCGTGGTGATTTTCTATAGAATTTTAAGAGAATAGAAACTGAGTTACATACCTGAGAGCTCTAACTCTTTTGTACGGAGGGCTATGGGAAACTGGAGGCGGTAATGCATCCCTCATGCCGTCATCGTCATCCATGCTACTAAAATCCAACTTCCTTGGCACTATAGAAGAAGGTATCGGACTCAAATTATCCGAAAATATATTGAAAGAGTCTGACATTTCACACGAAGTTTCTGTCGACAATTCTGATGAATCGTGCTTATTAATGAAGCCCGTCTTCATTCTATACCACTCGGTCATCTTCGTTAACACATTAAACACTTTTACAACAAAAATATCACAATAAAATCACTATTTTCTTAAACAATTCACAAAACGATCTCACTTTCACGCACTAACAACGTTATGGCGGATGACGCATAGCACCTGTTCAATTTCTTGGCCAATCAGAGCGAATCATTTGACCGGTGAGTTGAATACTCAAATTCTATTGGCTGGGGTTATTTTTTTTAAATAACGAAGTAGCTTCTATGTCTGTTATTGGTGGATTCATGGCTGCGTTCGGTTGCTAAATAATTTAAAAATGCGTTCAAATGAATGCGTATTGCATTTAGATTTAAATCAAAGTTTATAGTTCTAGAAAGAAAATATTGTCAGTTGCAATGACACGTTTGTATGCTTAAGGAAAAACCAGTGCATTTCGATGCATCATAGTATGAAGTGTTGGAGTTTCTAAACAATGTTATGAACTATTTTTGACATTTGCTGGAACAATTATGGAAAAGAATAATATTGAAACAAATACTATTTGATAAAATATTTGCAACCGTACAGGTCAGCACTTTAGCCTGAGTGCGATTCCATAAATGCTTGTACCCAGTACCCATAAATAATACACTCTATAAAGTGAGTACTATCGCAATCGTAACGAATGCCAGTTTTTGCGTGTCCAGATACTTCTATTTATACATATTTTGTCTTACTTATATAAAACTTTATTATGTTACTAATTAGCCAAGAGCTATCATGACATCGCAAATCGACTCCTATCTATTGAAACGATTGCTTCGACTAACTATTAAATTGGTAAAAGCAATCTTCATACGAGTAAAAGAAACAATAAAATTATTTCCCTTATATTTATATAAGATAGAGCAGGAAAACCGTTTTTTTTTGCGTTTACACGGTCTTTGACAAATCAAAATCCTGAACTTTACATTATTTGTAAGGCACCACAGCGTAACAGGCCGCTTCTCGCGACGTCGCGTGAAGTGAAAACATCGATATATCGAATGCAAACATGACAGTACGATTGGCGCAGTAGCTGAGCAACCGACTGCTGCGCCGCGTGTCGTGGGTTCGATTCGGTTAGTTGTTTCGGGTCTGGCTGTTCGTGAATGTGGCTTTAAATGTTTGTAAACGCACCCACGACACAAATTCCCAGTATGGGGCAACGTTATTCTTAAGGAACGTTTTTTTCTTAAGAATGTACTTGTTGAAAAATCCTAATGAAGAATTATTACCAGGAGTGTCTTTACATAAGCATTAGTAATACTGTGCAAGGAATTCATGAAGGTGTTGCTAACTTTTTGGAGTTATACTAGGTACTCAAAGGGTTCAAATGATTTCTTGAAGAATGTTATAGGCTATTTAACATTACAGTCAGTTGGCAGAGTGATTATGTAAATCTGTGTTAGTTGATTTATAACGTTTTAGTCGACATGTTGAGTCTGTTGATCTCTAGTAGTCATTTCGATTAATATGACAAATTGACAATGACATTGACAATACAATTTTGATATATAAAATCTTCGGTGCTCCTTGTGTTTGGATCTCCACACGGTATCCATTTGGTATTCACCGCTAAATTACTATCAATATAAATTGTAAAGTATAGTTAAAACGCAAAGCCAATGATTCACTTCGATCACATATCAATTTGACGCCGTTTGAAATAAAAATGGCGTTGCTAGGCTGGGTGAAGATTGTGTTTCTGTTATTCGGTCTGCCTTACCTGTGTTTGCAAGAAAATATAAACAAAGGAGAAATAATATTTCATTACAACAATACGTGAGTTTTGTTATAATTCGTATTACTTGCTTATTGCATGTCTTTGCCTGCGTTTTGCCGCTTCAATTTTCCGTACAAAATTTATTAATATTTTCGTAATTTTTAAAATTGATTAAATAATCTGTATTGCTGATTAGTGATGTCAAAGACCTTTTAAGCTGTTCCTATATTGCTGACAATAATCGATCTTCGGTACTAATACTTCACTGACGCAGTAGTTATGAATACCTACATTTTTTTGTTGTATTTTAATTTTACTCTGATGCTTTGTCGTAATTATATCACCAATGGGTATTGAGTTACCCAGTAACTGGCTTGTGGAGGTCAGATAGGCAGTCGCTCCTTGCAAAGTTCCGGTTCTCATCTGGATCTGGTTAGGATTGAAGTGGAGCTAACTATAGTAAGTAAGGAAAAGACTAGGTAGATGATGATGTTGAATTATATCACTGACAGCCTTGTAACTCAAACTTCAAAGTATAAAAGGCTTCTCCCGTTAGTGCATATCTTTGATCTAGCAAATCTCTTCTAGGAATTCCCTGTGGTCTTCTGTAGGTCATCCACTAAGATTTTGGCCCATAAAAACAGACAGACAGAGTTATTTATTACGCATTGATACGTAATAAACAACTCTGTCTGTCTCACATTTCCATGTGAAGTTTTCGGTTACTAATGCCAGTGATGTCTAAGATAAACTTAGAATCTAAAGACGCCAGCACGCTACCCCAAAATGTCAGATTTTGCCAATTGAACATGAATCTTATTCTTTTGTAATAACATTGAATAACTATCAGACCGGGGTAGCTTGCTTGAGGTGCTAGACCCTGTAAGTATATATGAATTGCTAGTCACACTGGTACCTGCATATTTTTAAATATATATTTTCATTAACATCAACATCCTTCTAGTTCTGAAAATGCCTTATTTGACATTCCGTCTGAATAGGTTAAGCAATTGTCACAAAAAACCTACCTTATTTGTAAAGCTGCAAGACTCACTTTCCACGTACAATCAAATTGGAAATTCAACCTTGTAGCCTGCCACAAGATACTTTGTATTGAAAGAATAACTGTTGTGTTTGTCTATTTATAAAAACTAAGTATGTAGCAGCTTCATGTATAGATAAGAACAATGAGCTTGTAGACACGTCCCTTGACAATGGACATGCATTTGTATGTGCTGGACACCGGTTCGGTATCCAGTCTGTGTACACATAGTCATTTATTATAAAAATGATCTCCAACCGACTGGATTGCGCGATCATTAACCGGTGCTGCAAAATTTGTGCTGGTCTTACAGCGTGATGAAATTTAGGTAATTAATTTATATTTTTTTTTTTTTTTTTTACTATCGTAGCCTTTAAGTAAAATTATTACTATGAGCTACTATGAGTTTTGTTACTTGACTAAATAGTTGAATTATTATTACAAACCATACACCACTGCTTATCCAGCAAAATAAATGGTCCGTTGTCCAGTGATATAAACGGATGTACACAAGCGCGCTGAGGCTTGTGACTAAATAAAGATTATCTCAATTTTTTTATCATAGAGTACCTATTTCTGATTACAAGTTTAGAATTTTCCCTTTTATGTATATGCACTCAATTTTTCTGTTTACTACATATATATTTCTATGTATTATAATTATTATACATGTTTATACAAATAAATGAATCTCTTGGGATCTGGCCATAAGTTGGAGACCGACCATTACATACCGAGGACCTTTGGAAAGCATGTTAAGCTGTTGGCTCCAGTTGTAAATCTTTGACAGACCAGTCTTAAAAGAAACATTAAAAAGTAGTGAAAGACGATCATTATCATCATTATCATCCTAATGCCCTTATCCCAATTTATTTGGGGTTGGTGCAGTATGTTTTCTTCTTCCATACATCTCTACTTGCCGTCATCTCAATAGTCACCTCTTTTCTAGCCATATCATCTTTCACACAATCGATCCACCTTTTCTTTGGTCTCCCTCTGCTCTTGTAACCCTGCACATTCATACTCAAAACCTTTCTCACAACATGGTCCTCATTCCTTCGCATTACATGCCCATACCATGACAACCGATTTCCACTCAATTTCTCGGTCACAGGCACCACTTTCAGACTTCCTCTTACATACTCATTTCTTATTCTATCCATTCGCGTAACACCACACATCCCCCTCAGCATTCTCATCTCAGCTGCATGTGCACTACCTTTAATCCATCCCTTTTGCGGCCAAACATTCTGATCCATAGAACGACGATTTGACGATGAACTAGCCTAAATATCAAGAATAATTAGTCAAGTTGCAACTCGTTGCTATTAAATGCAACTAGTCCGACATGCGGCAGACGTGTCCAGCTTAATCCTATTTAAGCATGGCTGCTTTTTGGGTGACGTCAGCGATTTGCATTGGGGATCGCGACACTGATAAAAGCTTATCTTATAATCAATAATATTTTGTTTTGCTACAACAGCTAATAAAGATAGAGCAACAATTCCGTGCGTTCTTGAGCGTTTTTGATATACCTACTATTGGTATCAAATGTAACAGCTCATCATTTAGGACCCATTAATATGAGTGTTAATTTTAATCCGTGGTGCTAGGCTCGGTAAACGTCCCTTTGTACCTATTGGTCTAGCTCTGTTCTGTCTCCTGCTTGATATGGAGGGAAGTGGAAATTATGTATTTTGCTAACTCCTCTGCTGTTCTTTTCTGATTAATTTCGTTGCGGGATCCAAGACAGTTGAATCATTTCTCCCGGACTCGTCGGGATTCATTGTCTCAACGCTTTTCTGGTGGTTGCCACTGTTGATTCTGGTTTTCAGGAGTTGCAGTGGTTTGGGAATAGTGTAGCAGGCTTGTCCCATCAAACAATCAAGATAGAGAGGGACATACCCAGCTAATATACTCATTCATCATTATCGTTCGATAAAATAAGTATTATATTGTACGGCATGTGATTAATATAAATATATTTTTAATGACTCAGTATTACTTAATTAGTTTTTTAGTTGTTATGAGGATGTTAGATAAACATTTGAGACTGATAAAGTAATCTATACAAATAAATAAAATTGAAATGTCTATTTGTAATGTCAAAGAACAGCTTTTAACTAAATGCATCATCATCTGCCTGCCTTTTTCCAACTATGTTAGAACCGGATTTCTGTCTAAGCGGATGCAGCTGAATACCAGTATTTTACATGGAGCGACTGCCTATCTGACCTTCACAACCCAGTTGCTGGGCAACACGATAACCCTTGGTAAGACTGGTTGCCAGGCTTTCGGGCTTCTGACTACCCGTAACGACTGCCAAAGATCTACATCTGACAGCAGGGACCAACGGCCTAACGTGCTTTCCGAGACAAGGTGGATTCTCAATCCGACCCATGAACTGACCTCGACAAGCGTAGCTTAACCTTCGATCGATCCGTGCGACTGTTTTTATTTAGCCACGAGGACATCCATAATGCCTACCTCAATTATGACACACAAATGTTTGTTGCAGGTATAAATACAACATCCCCTATACGGTCGCTGTAAACAAGAGTACAGAATACATCTTGGAGTTCGCTGGGGTAAGACATGTTTCTTTAGTTAAGTCTAGATTAGGCATTTTACGAGCTAAAAAGGCCTAATCTTGACAAAATCTAATTTAGGACCTTATTTTAACATATTGTAAAGTTTCGCACATCAAAGTTTTAAGGACTGCTATGAGTTTTAAGACCCCGATGGCTTTTTAAGACCCCAATGGCTTTTAAAGATCCTGATGGCTTTTTAAGATCCGATGGCTTTTTAAGACCCGATGGTTTTTAAGACCCGATGGCTTTTTAAGACCCGATGGTTTTTAAGAGCCCGATGGCTTTTTAAGACCCGATGGCTTTTAAAGACCTTGATGGCTTTTCAAGACCCTGGTGGCATTTGAAGACCCTAATGGCTTTTTAAGACCCCAATGGCTTTTGCGTAGCGGCAGCCCCAGAAATTCAAATTTTCTTAGATTTTTTGCGAAGTATTAATAATAGAAATAAATAGCTGACCCAGCAAACGTTGGTTTGCCATATAGAGGTTGGTGATAGGAGGGTGAAAAATATTTAGGGGTGGGTCAACCTTATTATTTCGGGGTATGAAAAATAGATGTTGGCCGATTCTCAGACGCGCTATTTCCGAATACGTCGGAACGTAAAATCAGCCGCCGAACTTCGGTCGCGTAACTTCTGCATAGTGTGTTTAGACACTAAGAGACGAAATCTTTCACTACACTACACAAACCAACAGATGACGTTCAACTAAATTATCCCTTTTCAGGAACTCGAGGCGTATGATACTCCAGCTAGGGTCACGGTAGCCAGTGACTTCGCTAACAAGACTTACCCTTTGTTCATCACTGCTAGACAGCAGAAAGGTATGTTTTTTATCCAAAGTAAAATGGGCCAAAGGGCCATCCATAAAATACGTCACACGTTAAGGCGGTCAACAAAGTGTGCCATCGTGTGACAAAGAAGGGATGTGGCGTGTTTTATTTTATAGAATATGAAGTCCTGGGTTTGATTCCCGGGTGGCCAAAAGTGATATTGGGTTTTTCGTTTTGAAATTTCTCAGTAGCAGCTCGGAGTATGGATTCGTGCCCTTATCCCAATTTATTTGGATCTTCTTCTTCCATACATTTCTATTTTCCGTCACCTCAGAAGTCACCCCTTTCCTGACCGTATCATCTTTCACACAATTTATCCATCGTTTCCTAGGTCTCCCTCTACTCTTGTAACCCTCTACCTTCATACTCAAATCAATCAATCAATAGTATTGATTTGTGTAAACACATGTTAACACAGTGTGTAAGATTTTAAAATTGGAATATTTAAGTTTCTCCATGATCTGCCATTTGGCGTACAAATATACATTTATGAGCGGCTTTTGCCAATTTTTTATTCCATTTGTTTCCAGGTGTATTCTCATGGCAGCTACCAATGCTAGTCCAGACTCCGGTCAGTCTGGAACAGTTCACCAACATATCAAGGACCCTATGCCCTCATAATAATATGTTTACTGAAGATGAAGATACTTGTGGTGAGTGACCAGCAGAGGTAGAAGATCCCCTCCTTTTGTTATTTTCTTTATTTTGATCCCAAGAAGTTGTTATAATGCGAGGAGAGTCTATGTAGCATAGTAATTTGATGCGATATTTTACGTAGATTTTGTTGTTAATTTTTTGATTGGCAATCGTGTTTTATCGCATCACTTACCAAGATAGTGTCTGGACTTTAAAAGCGACTGTGACCTCTGAGTTTGTTTGGGTGTTTCTTCTCAGACTAGTCAGTAGTCAGGTAGGGAAACACCGACCTAGTCTAGTTATTTATTCAATTTCATGACGTGTAAAAGTGTTTTTTAAAACCTATTTACAGAAATAAATGTTCATAAGGCAAAAGCGCTAGAGAATCGCGCGGTGTTCAAATCGTTGTTTTTTTTTTGCAACTTAGTACTACATTGTTTGGTAGTAAAGAGGTTATTTTCGACCGTAACAAATATGTATGGACAACTACCGTATTTTGTACGGTAGCTAATATATTTTTTAATAACATTAAACTGTCTACTGAGTTGCGAACGGCAAAAAATGAGATATAATGAGCTTTACTTGCATTGGGTTATTCTGATATAGGGCCGTCGCCTACCGGCTGCACGGAATGGCAAGGATTTGAGTAAGCGCAAATGATTTGAGACCTTATTTTATGATGCTTAGCGTTCACATTTCGTTATGTCAGAACGTGCCGAAGGATGCCAAAGCAGGCGGTGACGTATCATTGAAATGTGAGCGTTAACAGTGTTCAATAAGATTCGAAATCATTTGTGCCGGGCTATAAACAGTTGTAGCTAAAATTTTCTATGAAATATAACATTGAATATTGCAACTCAAGATTGTATATTTATTTAAATCAATAAATATAATAGGAGTAGGGGATGCCAGATACGCGATACGAGATGTAGGTTTTACATATATTTTAATTTTAAGCTTGGCAATGATAATTATTTTTTTTGTTCTGGCAACCCAATTTGTTAAACGTCACACGTCAATTTTAGTGTGACTAGAACTTTATTGAAAAAATATCTCGTTCTTAATTTAAAACAAAAATCTACCTTTTTGACTCTACCAACCTATTGTTCCCCCTTTTTAATTTTTCTTCTCTTTCTGTTCACGCTGTCTTAGTCAGTGGGAAAAGGATTAGAGTCTACTGTGGTCCTCTTATACGTAAATATTTATTGTTATATTGTACCTTTTTATATATATTTTTAAATGCTCGATTGGGATTTTTTGAATAAAACTCTAAAAAAAAGTTTGATAGAAACCTTTTTTGTAACTATCTTCTATTCGCTCAGGGAGGTTTGCAGTACTCGTTCGAAAATTACTTTGCACGATTTGTGCAAAGTCAGTAATGTACATACCATTATCTTTTTTATATACATCGTGTAGCAGAATAACGGCAAGACCTCTTAAGGGGTCATTGTACTCATCACTATGAACCACTTTTACTATGGGACCAACACAGAATTCGCGAAAAAAAAATCGACTCCCAAAAAATGTTGATAATGATGAATATGATGACCCCTTAAGAGGTATGTCGTATATTCTGTTTCACGTTGTATAGCTGTGTATATTTGGGGCTTGCTCTAGTCACTAAGTGCTCGTGCCCATTCTTGGGGTCCATTATTGCACACATCGTGCAAAGACATTTTGCCATGTTCATGCAAACTTTCCCAGAAATTTTCAATAAGACATATATCAGCTGTTTCATACATTTTATCCGGTTAGTATTGGAACAGGTCATATTTTTATAAATATATTTTGGTTGATCTCCTTAAGAGTTGGTTATAGTACTTTCAACCCCTGAAAGGTTTTGTAGTTTTTTTACCAATAACCTATGCATATGAAAGTCTCTTTTGATAGAATAAATATTATCTGAGAAGAGCTCTTTCACTTCTATAATAAGAAAGAAAGATAAACATTTATGTAGCACAGTCTCAGGCATGCAATGACAATACTAAATATCGAAAACAAAGAAAAAATAATGAAAAAGATGACAGAAGTAATAAAAAAAGAAATGTGCCTCACGGCTGTGCCAAATAGGTCCAGTTCAGCAAAAATGACAGACATCTAGTGTCTGACGCTGGTTTTTCCCACAGCTGGGCAAAGTCTTCTTCTCATACAGAGAAGGCACGAGCATTAATCATCACGCTTGCTCAAGGCGGGTTGGCGATTTCAAACTTATATTAATTACAAGTCCATGTTTCTTCATGATGTCATGTCTAAGAATTGAAAAAGTCACTTTGGTACTTGGCCGGATTTGAACCGACAACCTCGTATATGAGGGGCGAGGCGTTAACCACTGGACATAAGAGACTTTAGCTGTAGGATTTACTCTATACTTGTAAGCCACTGTAGTAGGGTTAGGCCCATTAGCACCAATTTAACTCTTAAGCCCCAAAAAACCTTAAAAAATAACATTCCACATTTCTTCCAGATGTCTCGACACAAAATACGCCAATTATCCATCTCACATCGTCGTCTCCGGATTCTATAAATGTTACCATTTTGGTAGAAACAGTGACAGACTTTTTTGTCCGACTAAATTCTACCACGAATTTAACTACCACGCCGAGTCAGCCGATGTATTACTTTTTCCCCTTCGACCAGTCGAATAATTTAGATTTGACGTACCAACACGAGAAAAGGAAATTCATGTGTAATCAAATGGACGATTCCGAAAGTATACATAGGTATGTTATAATATTTCGTTATTTTTTCTTTTCGTCTCCGTGCGTGTATGACCAGATGTATTGATTACTGAACCTGGAGCGACAGCCTGTCTGACCTCCACAAGCCAGTAACTGGGCAACACGATACCCCTTGGTAAGACTGGTGTCAGACTTTGGGGCTTCTGACTACCCGTAACCACTGTCAAAGATTTACAAATGACAGCCGGGACCAACGGCTCAGCGTGCTTTCTGAGGCACGGAGGAATCTCGTTGTATAATGAACGGCCACCCATCCACATGTTGACCTCGGCAAGTGAAGCTTAACCTTCCATCGACCCGTTTGGTTGTTTTGGGGAATATAGTGTTCTGAAGTAGTTTAAATATCAATCTTAACTTTCTCCTCCATGCCTCGGCAAACACGTTAAGCCATTGGTCCCGGATGTCATTTGTAGATCTTTGACAGTACAGATAGTCAGAATCCCTAAAGTCTGACAACCGGTCATACCAAGGGGTATCGTGTAGCCCAATGACTGGGTTATGTAGGTTAGATAGGCAGTCGCTCCATGTAAAATACTGGTATTCAGCTGCATCCGGTAAGACTGGAAGCCGACCTCAACATAGATGGGATATGTCTAGGCAGTTGATGGTGCTCAATCTTAACTTTGCAGGTACTTGTTAAGGACTAACCTGGAGGCTAGAAGCTGGCTGTCCAGACCAAAGAGTGTCATTGTTATGATCGAGTCAGATGATGATATATGCGCTGTGGTCTCCATACAGAACTTTTCGGTAAGTAAGACTAGTCGTAAACTAGCTTAAGGCCGGTTTTCCCTTGTACACAACTTAAACTAAAAATATAAAATTTATATCTCTCTCGTAATTTGACGGCACGGTTGGCGCAGTGGCTGAGCGATTGACTGCTGCGCTGCGTGTCGTGGGTTCGATTCCCGCACGGAACAAATATTTGTTTGGCCGACAGGTAGTTGTTCCGGGTCTGGCTGTTTGTGTATGTGACTTGTGAATGTTTGTAAACGCACCCAAGACATAGGAGAAATTCCTTGTGTGGGGCAACGTTTTTTTTTTAAGAAAAAAGAAAGAAAGAATGTGTTGTGTACTACGCGCATGCGTTCGGGTGCCACGCATTCACTCTCGCTCTGTCTCTTTCTATTCCCCCTCCCCAGGAGCGTTGAACGTTTAACGCAACATTGCTTTCATACCCCCCTCCATGGTAGCGTTAAACATTTAACGCAACCTTGTTGGAAATCGCATTACAAGTTTCACTTCAAAAATACCTAATACTTTTAAGAAATACCTTTTTTTTGAAGTATGAGAAGAAATACTTTACGTCTCTATTAATTAATTAATTTTTCTTATTCTGTGTTAGATATTTTGGAAGACAAAACTATAGACATGGTTTTTGTTTAATAAAATCAATTTAGTTTTGTTTTAAGGCACTTTTAAAGGACCGATTTGTATGAAATTTTGTGTGCGTATCGGGTAGGTCTGAGAATCGGCCAACATCTATTTTTCATACCCCTAAATGATAAGGGTGACCCACCCCTAGATATTGTTTTTTTTTATTTTTTGGATTTTTTTGGCTTACAATGGCAAAACAACGTTTGCCGGGTCAGCTAGTTAATACATATTACCTTTATAAATACTTTACTTTTACACGTCAAACATCATCATCATCCTCTTGCCCTTATCCCAATTTCATTTGGGGTCGGCGCAGCATGTCTTCTTCTTCCATACATCTCTATTTCCCGTCATCTCAGAAGTCACCTCCTTCTTAGCCATATCAACTTTCACACAATCCATCCATCTTTTCCTGGGTCTCCCTCTACTCTTGTAACCCTCTACATATATACTCAAAACTTTCCTCACAACATGATCCTCATTCCTTCGCATCACGTGTCCATACCATGATAGCCGATTTCCACACAACTTCTCTGTCACAGGCGCTACTTTCAGACTTCCTCTTATATACTCATTTCTTATTCTATCCATTCGCGTAACACCACACATCCCCCTTAGCATTCTCATCTCAGCTGCATGCAACTGCCTTTCATTCATTCCTTTTGTGGCCCAACACTCTGATCCATACAAGACAGCTGGTCTAATCATTGACTTATAGATCTTCCCTTTAAGTTTAAGGGGACTTTTACACGTCAAAAATTCGAAATTATTATTTTTTAAACTAGTTCGGTATTTCCTGACTACTCTGAGAAGAAACACAGAAACAAACTCAGAGGTCAGCCTCATTTAAAGTTCAGATCTTGGTCAGATCGCGTGACGACCATGCAGATTATTTAATACTTTAAGCACACAAATGCACAGAGGCGGACTTAATGCCATAGGCATTTTCTATCAGTCAACCTTTGGGTGATGCAGAGACAAACAGTGGTAGGTGCAATTTCTTTAAAGAAAAGGGAAATACATATGTATATATATGTCGCATCCTGGTCATTAGTACGGGACGTCAACGAAGCACAAACGTCATAACGGCTTATACAGAGCCTAGACTGGAGGGAGATCTTCAATAAAAGGGCGTGCGCTGAGTATTCCGCCTCTTTTCCTGATCGTCTGTTCTTGAAGATACGGTAGCCTAGGAACTGTATTGTGTTATTTTGTCGTTTTGTAGTGTGAAAGTTTGTAAGTGATCTACCTACCTAATTAATAAATTATTATTAGCAATTCTGCCAACTACTTTATTTCTCGCCCGGATCCCTGCTGACGCCCAAAATGAGCGACTGTGAAGATAATGAATCTCCGACATATAGATTATAAGATGTAAATATAATACCTACTTAGAATATATTCCCAAATAATCATAAAAAAAACAAAAAAATAATAAGATTACTGTCTGAGATCTAGATACGAAATAACACCTTGCCTGACCCGGAAATCGAATCCCAGACCTCATGCTCAGTAGTAGTACTTGCAACCACTAGACCAGTGACGTCACTTCTCAGTCTACTGTCGTAACTAAAGTATGTTTTGTTTTATTAACAGTGTCCAGTATTTGACAACGAGAGAGATATTTTATATGACGGATACTTCTTGACTATGACCAGAAGAGGTGGAATTACCCTGACTGTAAGTATAAATTTAATTTAATAAAATGTAAATGTGACCGGAAGATACACGAATGACTATATTCGCCTGGCGAGGAATTTAAAGTAGGGGCATGTAATAGCATTCTAGCGTCGATGTTGTGCCGAATGTTGTTCGTTATATACTGGTATCAAAACGAATAGACTTGTTCAGATGCCATTAGTATAATATTAAGACGTAATACCCATTGTTTAGTTTAGTTTTAATATGATAATTGTAGCTGTTATGGGGGTGACATTATCACCGAGTGATAAAACCCCTTAAAATAAATAAAGATAAAAAAATGGGGTTGAAACACTAGGGACCGTAAGCCCATTTAGTTTTTCGAGAAATCTCGAAGCGTTTGGTCGACTCTTCACGTGACCAGAGGGCTGGCCGTTTTTTTTTGGTCAAAGAATCAGCATTCAACGTGGCAATGCTGCCAGCCTTCTGGGCACTTTTCCCGTTGACAGCGATGCGGATGATTTTTTCGATGCCCTGTGATTATTTATTTTACTTCTTCATATATTAATAGTTGTATCGTTTTAAAGAAATTAAAAATTTATTTAAAAAAAAGCCCTAAATAAATAATAAAATAAAATAAAAATTAGTCTTTGGTTAAAACCGCATCTTAATCTGCCGACCCTAAACATAGTTGGTAGAAGGCTAGGCATATGATGAAGAATTTTTCAATTTAATTCTGTTTTCAATAGGCTATTTTACTCTGCAGAGAAAAATGTAAAAAGATATTATTGAGATAGCTTAAGCAATAAACAGTCGCAAAATGTACGATTTAGTTCATAAAATAACATAAATAAATTTGAAAATTCAATTCAATGTATTCAGTTTTTGAATCAGTTTTTAGCGCCAAAAAAGTAGCCGCCATGTTGTTACGTCATACGGCTGTGTGAACTAAAAAGTGTCAACTGATTCTTTCATTATGTTTGTAACCAAATCAACGCATTTGCCTCTTACTTTCACCAACGTTATCTCATTATAAAAACAAAAGAAAGAGAGAAAAAACATTTATTCAGCACAGGCGCAGGCACACAACGACTCAATACTAAACATAGAAAGCTTAAAATAAAAATAATACATGAAACAGAATAAGTTATAAGATAAAAATATATATTAAGTACGTTTTGTGGTTTTCAACTGCACCCGAGGTTGATCACATCTGACATTGGTAAAATTCTAGACATCGGTACCATTGCTATAGCGAAAAATAGAATAGAACGCTTTTGTCTACACAGTTTACTGACGTCATGACCACAGAGCAATATGGCGTCCACTGCGTCCAGCATTTTCGTCAAATTACGCGCGCAATTTAATTTAAATGTATTTTTGTGGCACTTAATGATTGCATAAAAATGTTTGTGGTCTATTTGCGTGGTAACGTTGTAACCACCCCTTCTACCAGCCCTTTACTATAATAAATTTACCATTGACATGCATGTAAAAGTAAATAATAATTGTTTTACCAATAATACAGACGGCAGCACATCAAGCTATCTTAAACCGTGAAATCCCAATTAAAAATGAACCTCATTCCATTGAAATAAAGTTGAAAAACTATCAAAGACAAATTGGGGTAGCTTGATGTGCTGGCCTCTGTTCATTTGACATTAACAAATGATGAAATGTGATATTACTAACGCTAGTTAAAGTTAAAGTGCCTTATTTAGAGTCTGCAGTGATCATAATCACTGCAGACTCTAAATAAGGCACTTTTTAAAAATGGATGTGATACCCTATTAACCCGCCATTTTGAATTTCAGCAAGACACATTCCCGGTGGGATTCTATATAGTGTTCATAGTGAAGACATCAGACGAGGATTGTACGGACAAGACGGGTAATACTACCCTGCCGCAAGTGGCGCAGTACCTCGGGTGGACGCAGGAGGAGACGGTGCGGGTCGTCACCAACGATGGCAGGGTTAAGAGGTTTAGGTAAGTCGGAATAGGGATCACCAGGATCATCATCATCATCCTCATCATCCTCTTGCCCTTATCCCAATTTATATGAGGTCGGCGCAGCATGTCTTCTTTTTCCGTACGTCTCTGTTTGTCGTCGTCGATTTACGGCACGCTTGGCACAGTGGCTGGGAGATTGCCTGCGCTGCGTGTGGCGGATTCGATGCCCGCACGGAACAAACATTTTTATGGCCTTCAGGTAGTTGTTCCGGCCTCCGCAGCTTGCGTACTTCTTCCATGCATCTCTATTCGCCGTCATCTCAAAAGTCACCTCCTTTATAGCCATATCATCTTTCACACGATCCATCCGTCGTTTCTTTGGTCTCCCTCTACTCTTGTAACCCTCCGCAGTCATACTCAAAGCCTAAGAATGACAGGTAAAAAAAAAAAAAAACGGTCTCTCAGATAACAATATATTGAACATTTTCAAGTAAAAGACAAACATAAGAAATAAAAGTTTTTTTTCTTATGTTTTCTGTGTGCTAGTACATTATAAACAAACAATCTAGTCTTTCCTCTTTATTTATACACATAATATGTGTCATTGACAGCCCGGTCACAGTTTCAGGATAATCCAGACGATATCGTACCAGGAGTACGCGATCGCAGCGGGGGCTGCGCTTGCGTTCTTCAGCGCGTTCTATGTGGCGTTCATCGTAGTTGTGCTGTGCAGGAAGAAGGTACCGCCGCAGGAGCCGAGTGAGGAAGGTATGTTGATGGAAATAGGATCGCCCCCTATTATTTTTCACTCTTGGAATTATATATTATCTTGAGCTCGTGGCTAAATAAAAACAGCCGCGCGGATTGATCGAAGGTTAAGCTACGCTTGTCGAGGTCAGTCTGTGGATGGGTGACCGTTCGTAACATATCGAGACTCCTCTGTGCCTCGGTAAGCACGTTAAGCCGTTGGTCCCGGCTGTCATATGTAGATCTTTGACGGTCGTCACGGGTGTTCAGACGCCCGAAAGTCTGACATCCAGTCTTACCAAGAGGTATCGTGTTGCCCAGTAACAGGGTTGTGGAGGTCAGATAGGCAGTCGCTCCATGTAAAATACTGGTACTCAGCTGCATCTGGTTAGGCTGGAAGCCGACCCCAAAATAGTGGAGAAAAGGCTCGGCAGATGAATTTCTTTTAAAAAGAAAAGTAAAAAGTGTATGTAAAAACCTATTTACAAAAATAATTATCATTTGTTATCATCTCACAGAGGGCCGCCTAACTCCCCCATTGGTACCCCACGACGAGCTCAACATCAGCGACCTCCCCACTATAAGGAGACGTCACATCAACGTTGTGGACACGAGCGGGGAGAGCACTTCACGACAATGTTTGGTCGGCGAAGGGGACGCGTTCACCTCGCGAACAGGTAACATTGTAACGACGGCCGTAGCATGACCACCATAGAAACGGGTTTTGTCGACGGAAGAATAGACAACATGACAGATTGTTGAACGATTTCTATCGTCCTAAGCATGGCGATGTTAAAACTGAAGAGAAGAAAGTTTTCTATTCGCTACAGGGTAGAAGAGAAGTCAAGTTGGAAAGAAAGAACGTTGTCTATTCTTGGTAGAATAGATATAGAATAGGTCCTTAAAAAATCTGTTCGGTCCGAAAGTTGGATTACTTAAAAATACTGGACACGTATTTTTTCTTTAGTCACGTAAACCAAAAATGAAGACGGTATAGTGCGTTGAAATTTGGCGTGATGTCACGCCGTGCTACACTTTTTATGTAAAAGTGACGTCACAAGCCCCTTGTCCTGAGCTTTGATGTGCTATATCTTTGTCACCTTTATTGATTTGAGTAAGCAAAAAATACGTGTCCAATATTTTTTGGTAATCTTACTGACTGACTAAATAGACTTAATATATTTTTACCTACGACACATCCATATAGGTCATGTTATGCGTGCAGAAAACATCATTACTGGGAATATGGAAAACAATATATAACATTTATTATAACATCTAAGAAACAACACATGCATAATAATAATTTTATTTTTTCTCAACAGACGGCAGTTCCTCGTCAGACACTGAATCAGATTTCTCTACTTTGGATGATGTTAACACTGATAAAGATATTTACAGACTTGGCGGGAAATTGTGTGTTGCCAACTTGGCTAGGTAAGTCTGTGTTACCCCCCACCCCACATCCTCATCCTCAATCATCTGCCTTTTCCCAAATATGTCGGATTCGGCTTCCAGTCTTACCAAATGCAGCTGAATACCAGTATTTTACATGGAGCGACTGTTCATCAGATCTCCACAGCCCAGTTACTTCAGATAAGATTAAACTGGAAACCGAACCCAACTTGTAAAAGGTTTGGTGAGGCAGATGATGAGGCAGAATACCTTTAAAAATAGCCAAAATATGCAAATTGCATTTGCATAGTATATTTTAATCAAATATATATTTCATGATGACTATTTGTGTAGTATATAAAATGTGTATGACCAGATGTATGAACGTAGACGAAGCAAAAGGAGTATGTAAGGATCGTAGCAGGTGGCGTTCAGTAGTGTCTGCCTACCTCCATTGGAGAACGGCGTGAGTTTTTTATGTAGTATGTGATATCATACATACTCATCATAGTCTGCCTCGTGTCTAAGGTCCTGGGTTCGATTCCTGAGTTGACCAATTGTGTTATTGGGATATTTCATCAGGAATTTCCCAGTAACACCTCGGAATCTGAATGTGTGCCCGATTGGTGGCAATACGCTCACCCCCTTTTAAGTTTGCGGGATGTTCGAAAGAGTTAACATGACCCTGGAACGTAAAGGGCAAGGACGGAACACGGATGGGTTTAGTCAGGAAAAGTGACTCGCCCTCTCATTCCACCCAGAACGGGAGAATTCTTTGGATGATTTCCCATCCATAAAAAAACCTATTAAAGAAAGAAAGAAAGAAAAAATATTTATTCAGCACAGGCTCAGGCACACAAGGACACAATGCTAAACATAAAAAAAAACAAAAACGAGTAACAAGAAATACATTATACATATATTATTAAGTATGTGCCTTATTATAGTATGCCTTATATTAGTGCTTGAGTGAAGTGTGTTTTACTAACATAGTTTTAAGTTTATACACTAACACACTTTGTACTATTATGATATATATGTTAGTCTGTAAGGTATTTATCTATGGGCCAAAGTAGCCTGAAAATAAAGGATTTATTATTATTATTTCCTTTATTTCTCTATATACATATTAATTACATTTTAAAATATTTCAAAATTAAAAAAAAAAACAAAAAACATTTAAAAATATAAAAAATAGTAGCCCACCGGCATTGGGAACAGGGTCCAAGCTACCGGTGGTCAGGGCTCTTGAGAAAGGAATCTCCTGACGATACGCGCCGTGTCCAGGAGTACCGCTTTCTGTATCAAGCCCTTGATCCAGCTGCCTAACGAGAGCCTCCTTAGGTGTTGGTCGAGGCTCTTGGCTATTATACCATTGGCCGTCACAACTATCGGCACAATGACTGCTGTATTTACATCCCACATGTCGACCACCTCGCGGGCCAGATCAAGATACTTGATTTGTTTCTCTTTCTCAGCCTTCACGAGGTTCTCGTCATGTGGGACCGTTATATCAACAATCATTGTGCGACGCTCTAATCGATCTATCACCACAATGTCAGGCTTATTAGCAACAGTAGTCCTGTCAGTGATGATAGATCGATCCCAATATAACGTGATATTGCCATTTTCAAGAACTGGGTCGGGCACATACTTATAGTATGGTACTTCTGATTCCACAAGGTTATACTTCAGAGCAAGTTGCTGGTGGATAATCTTGGCAACAAGGTTATGTCTATGCAAATAGTCTCCGTTAGCAAGACGAGAACAACCAGAAATAATGTGACGGATTGATTCTCCGGATCGGTGGCATGCCCGACAGATGTCAACCGTACCGTCCTTCACAATGTATTTCCGGTAGTTATTCGTCATGATAACTTCATCCATAATCGCACAGACAAAACCTTCGGTTTCCCCAAAGAGGTCACCGAAGCGCAGCCAAGATACGGACGCTGATAGGTCTACATCGGGTCCATGTAAGACCCGATAAAAGCGTCCATGAAGCTCTTTGCTCTTCCATATTTCCATGCGGTCAGTAGTATCTAATACTATGGGTTTGCGCCAGTTCTCATTAGCCAAGGAGAGCGGGGTGAGGGCCTTGTCCATCGCAACCACATCTCTATGTATCCCCACGTCGGCTTCAAGGAAGTACTCCCTGAGACTGCATACCTCACGGTTGTGCAGGGTCTTAGCATTTAAGAAGCCTCGACCCCCGCATTTCCGCGAGATATACAGTCTCATCACCGACGATCGTGGGTGATGCATGCGATTTGCGGTCAACAATGTGCGGACCCTCCTATCCAAGGCGTCAAGTTCCGTCTGAGTCCATTTGAGTATGCCGAAAGAATACATCAAAACTGGCATGACCCAACTGTTGAAGGCGCGCACCTTATTGCCGCCTGATAAAAGACTATTTAACACTTTATTCAGGCGGCCAAAGAAGCGCTCCTTCAAAGATTGTTTCATGTCAGCAGTACTGATGCCTAACGCTTCCGACATACCCAAATACTTGTAGGTTTCGGTTGAGGAGAAGGATCTAAGGTATATAGAATCCGAGAGTTGGGTTCCCGCGGATTCCACAATCCCCCCTCGCTTTACATGCATGACTGCACATTTGTCCACACCAAAATCCATCCTGATGGCGCTACTGAAGGTTTCTGTTACCTTCAGTAGCTTCATTAGTTGCAAATTGTTGTGGGCAAAGAGTTTCAGATCATCCATGTAAAGAAGGTGAGATATGACCTGACCACCTCTTCTCAACCGATAGCCCAGACCCGAACCCTCCAACAACGTGCTTAGAGGGTTCAGGGCTAAACAAAACCACAACGGACTGAGACTATCACCCTGAAATATGCCTCGCTCGATCCTTATCGGTTCGCTGTTCTCCTGAAACTGCCGACATCCTGGATATTGAAGGACCGTCCTCCATTGCCCCATACACGACTTTAAAAAGGTGCGGAGAGTTGCATCTATTTTATACAACTCCAGCACCCTCATGAGCCATGTATGTGGCACTGAGTCATAGGCCTTCTTATAATCTATCCAACATGTCGACAAATCCTTTCGGGAACGACGAACCTGTTGGCTTATGGCCATATCTATGAGGAGCAGCTCCTTAGTACCACGGGACCCGTTCTTACATCCATTTTGAGAGACAGACATGATCGAAGTGCTGTCGATATGATTATTAATTTTAGATCTCAAAATGGATGTAAGAACTTTATAGACCGTCGGTAGACAAGTGATTGGTCTATAGTTTTTGGGTTCCGCAGTACTACCTGATTTATGGAGCAGGTGGGTTATTCCTGTTGTAAGAAATTGGGGCAGCGATCCTGACTCTAAGGCAGACTGGAACTGAGATGCCAAACGAGCGTGCGAGCTTTTCAGCCATTTAATCCAGAAGTTGTGCAGCCCGTCTGGTCCTGGAGATTTCCAATTAGGTAACGGACGAACTGCACAAGCTACATCCTGGGGGCTGATGTTGATTGCCCCCATTTCTGGTAATGGTTCACACGTCCGCTCGACCTCCCTAGTCCAATCGCCCTCAGTGTGACTGACAGGCACCGACCAGATGCTGCGCCAAAATAAACACATGGCCTCATCATCCGACAGGAACGTGTCAGTCACACCTTGGTCCGGTCGCTCCCAAGTTCTATACACCCACCTTTCATCGCTCCGGAATGTGCGATTCTGAGTGTATCGCTCCACTCGCCGCTTGTACCGACGAATACGGTTTGCCCATGCACAGATCTTCTGTTTCAGGAAGTCAATGCGCTCCGTGACGCGGGTTAAATAGTCTCGAGAACTAATATCAGTCCCCGAGAACGCCCGCCTCACAAAGCGCATTACTCTAGGGCGAGTATTACCCTCCCTGAAACAGATAAGTTTGCCGATGAGTACTCTAGCCTCACCGATACGTCGCTCAATCCTGCACTGCCAAGCTGGTATGGCTGGTCGTGTAGATCTCACACTGTTGGGAAATTTTACATTAGCTACACGACATGCCGCTACAGCTGCACAGTACAAAGTCGAGTGGGTATCGGCGAGGTCTCTGCTGCTGTCAAAACTATTTGACAACAGTGAATCTAGAGTACACATCAACGCCTTGTTTTTCTTGTGCATGGGCAGACGAGGTAAACGTTGTCTAAGCCCAGGCGGTGTGGAGCGGTACTCTCGGAATGCATCCTCCAAAGCGCTCCTCAAGCGTACATTACATTGGGAACTCACGGATATAGCTGCGTCATCATCCTCTTCACCAACGTAATCAGGTCAATTATTATTATTATTATTATGTCAGGGACGTAAAACATATTCGTTTACTACGTGAGACTTAAAATCATAACTGGTGAAATGTGGGTGCACTGTAAGTACACCTCTGCCCTAGCTATCGGTGATACAGGCGTGATGTTATGTATGTGTAATTATAAAATAAATAAATATTGCTGGACAATCCACACAGCATCATCTAGCCCCAAGCTAAGCAGAGCTTGTGTTATGGTTACTAGATGACTGATACACTTAATACAATACATTACATAGATAGATACTTTTAACCAAATAACGGTAATAACATAAATCTCTTCTCTCAGGTGTCGTCCCAGAGTGTTATCAGCGAGGTCCAAGATGTACCTCTGGAACGTACTCACAGTGGCTGTATTCTACACCTTACCGGTCATACAACTTGTGGTCACATACCAGAGGGTAAGTAACATCATCCATACATCTACAGGTTGTTCCTGATACCAGATCAATACATGATTGTGGACCTCGGAGCGTTGAAATGTTTTAGTTGGCTTTTTCCTCATTTTTACATATTTTTCAAATATTTTTTGTTTCTGATACACATTTTTTTATGGTTTTGAATAATAACATAGATATATCGATACGTAAATAGTTTTAGGCTCAACCTAATTGGTGATTTTATGCGTTTCTGATACTTGTTATTTTCATATCGTTATTTCGAATACGAAAATCTATCATTTGATATGATATCATTTGACGACTGATGTGGCGCGGCGGGTGAAGGTCCGCCTGCGACGCAAGAGGTTGCGGGTTCGATTCCCGCCTTGGGACAAATGTTTGTACGATCTACAAATATTTGTTCCGGGTATTCTGGGTATTTCCTATGTATAATAAAAATATCTATATATGTAATGTATTGTATTAAGTATATCAGTCATCTAGTACCCATAACACAAGCTCTGCTCACCTTGGGGCTAGATGATGCTGTGTGGATTGTCCAGCAATATTTATTTATTTATTTATATCGTCATATAATATATCGAATGACAACATCGATATATCGAATGAAATGATCTAAATATCGAATGAAAATATCGGTAATTTTTTGACAAGTTTAATGGTTACGTGTCATTGTTCCAGCTCCTGAACCAATCTGGCAACCAAGATCTGTGCTACTTCAACTTCCTCTGCGCTCATCCATTGCTGGTCCTGTCAGACTTCAACCACGTGTTCTCGAACCTGGGCTACGTGGTGCTGGGGCTGCTGTTCCTCATGCAAGTGTGGCGCCGACACAACACGCACCACAACAAGACACCCGCTCAGGTAACGAATGGAAATATTCTTTTTGATCTCTCATAAGATGTTGTGAGGAAAGTTTTGGGTATCAAAATCAAAATCAAAATTCATTTATTCAAATTAGGCTGAGAATCAGCACTTTTTGAACGTGAAAACATTCACAAAAGACAGTCCCCCAAAACGCCCACCCTTCACCACTTCCTAGTGTTTTTGCTGGGAAGAAGAAGTGGTGGAACAAACTCCCCAGCAACATGTACCCAGTATGAATGTGTCAGCAGGTAGGCAGCGATAGGCGCCTACCTAGCGCTGTGGGGTAGAGTGAGAGAGGAGGAGCCTTCCTCCTCTCTCACTCTACCCCACAGCGCTAGCCGTATTTCGGACACACGCTTCCCTCTCTCTCTACTCAGCGTTTAGTGTGCGATAGACATATACTGTTGACAGTGAGCAATATAACCTAAAACTATCACCGTTTTTGTAAGTGATCATAAAAATATGTTGAAACAAGATGATCCTAGGAACATTACAGAATCTAGTTCAGCTTAGATTAGTTTAAGTTATCACTTCTGTTGGGCGTCCCGAGACGCACATATTTTTTGACGTGACAACGTCTTCCGATTCGATAAAGCTGGCTGCACGTACGATAAAACATATCTCATGCGGCGTTACCTCGCTCTGTGGCGTTCCATTTAAGGCTTGAAGTGCAGCGAGAGCGCGGAACGAGCGACAAAGAGGCACAATCGGCCTCCGCGTTCGGCAGCGTTCGACATCTGTCTCTCTCCTACTTGAGTGAGCGATGCGTCCACGTGGACAGTTGCTATACAATAATACATCATACAAAATATCTACCAAAAACAAATAAAAAAATAAATTTTCTTTTGAAAAATGCGACCATTCCATCAGTATTTTCTTATGACGTTGTCACGTTCAACTATCGTCAGTAAAACGACTTTACAGACAACCCATTTTTTTTTACTAAGAACGAACTTACATAATTATGATTTGTGCATGCATCAGAGGCGAGGACACCACTCGTTCCAGCCGGATTCCATAAACGGAAATATCAAAAATAAGCTCTTCTGTTTCATGCAAAATGGAACATCCGGAGACCATAGCGATATGCGCGCTTTGAATTTCCTGGCGAAATGAGGCAGCATCTTTGTCACACCTTATGAAGATTATTACCGTAATTTTGTGTTTCTTGGTGTACAGAAAGAGCTAGGCATCCCGCAACACTTCGGTCTACTATACGCGATGGGCATCGCGCTCGTCAGCGAGGGTCTCCTCTCCGCGGCGTACCACGTCTGTCCCAACAGCATGAACTTCCAGTTCGGTGAGTTATCTAGCGGATAGAAACAATCAGCTGCACACAGAAACTACGCATGGGGCATACCTCTTACAAAGAGCTAGGCATCGCGTGCCCAGCTTTTCCATTACTATGTTGGGGTCGCCTTCTAATCTAACCGGATGCAGCTGAGTACCAGTATTTTACATGGAGCGCCTGCCTTACCTCCACAGCCCAGTTACTGTGCAACACGATACCCCTTGGTAAGACAGCTTGCTAAACTTTTGGGCTTCTGTTCCGTTTACCCGGAACGACTGTCAAAGATGTACAAATAACAGCCAGAACTAACATCTTCACGCCTTTCCATTGCACGGAGGGGTGTCGGTATGTAATACATGGTCACCCATCCATGGATCGACCTCAGCAAGCGTTGATCGACCCATGCCTGCTGTTATAATTTAGCCGTAAGCCCCTTTTTACTTGTGCAAAATGTTTTAGTAAATAGATGCTTGATTTCCGGAAATCATTAACTATAGATTAAAATGTATTTCTCAACAGACACATCCTTCATGTACGTGACGTCAGTGCTCTGCATGGTGAAGATCTACCAGTCACGGCATCCTGACATCAACGCACGCGCACACGCCACCTTCGGAGTGTTGGCGCTGATCATTTTCATTGGTAAGTCATCATCTTCAGTGGGTCATGATGGCCCAGTGGTTTAGGCCTCGCCTCCCTGCCCAGGTTTGAACCCACTACCTCGTACACAACGAGGTAGTGGGTTTGTTAAACCTGGGCAGGTACCAATGTGAGTTTTTCAAATTCATATGTACTTTCTAAGTTTATCTTGGGCATCATGACATCGGTGAAGGAAAACATCGGGATAAATTAGTATAGGTCTGAAATGGCCAACCCGTCTTGAGCAAGCGTGGTGATTAATGCTCATGCCTTCTCTGTATGAGAAGAGGCCTTTGCCCTGCAGTGGGACAGTAATAGGCTGGTACTTTACTTTTTTTCATCTTCAGCTGCCCCCTTGGTCACAAGCGCAAGCACTACTGCTGTGCATTTATTAATTTCATGTCTTGGTTGGCAGATGATGTATTTGTAAATACGTTGAAACTATTATTTATTTTCCCAGGTCTTGTGGGAGTGCTCAACGCGAACTTCTACTTCTGGATAGCGTTCACAGTGCTGCATCTAGTTACCTGTCTCATCATGACCTTCCAGATATACTATCTGGGGAGATTTAAATTGGGTAAGTTTTATTAAGTACTAGCTTTTGCCCACGCCTTCGCTCGCGTTGGAAAGTGGGGGGTTAGAAAGAGACAAAAAGTAGCCTATGTCACTCGCCATCCCTTCAACTATCTCCGATTAAAAAATCACGTCAATTCGACGCTCCGTTTTGCCGTGAAAGACGGACAAACAGACACACACACTTTCCCATTTATAATATTAAGTATGGATATGGATTACGGATGCTGTATAATGATGTTTTAATTGGGATTTTTGTGTAAAAGTCCATTAACTAGATCATACAAACATCTTGTTACTAATTTTTTTTCAGTATTCTGATATTTTTTTGCGTCTAACTTCTTCGTGAATAGTAGTCCGTACCCTTACTTTGGTAATTTGACTTAATGTTTGCTTATTTCCCCACCAGATGGCGGCATAGTGTACCGAGCTGCGCGTGAGTTGCTGACGCGTCCTCTCGCTGCCATCACGCCTACCTACTGCGGCCGGTGTGTGCTACTCATCATCGCTAATCTGTCCAACTGGGCTATTGCAGCTTATGGGTGAGTTATCATCATCCTTTTCTTCAGCTTCCAGTCTAAGCAGATGCAGCAGAATACCAGATTTTTATTCTAAATGTGTCGAAAATGATGTCGTAAAGGTCAAAGAGTATTGATATATATCGTATCAATATTTTTAAAATATACCGTTATCAATTTCGATATACTATAACAAAATAATGTATTAATATGTTATCAGCCTCTGCAAACAGCAGTAAATGCTTATAAATTCTATATTTTTTCGATAGGCCTATTAAAATTTACAATTTTAACTTATACTAATACAAAAACAAATTTATAATTTTAGTACCTACTAAAATATCGTTTTTTAAACGTTTTCGGTACTCTTTATTTGATATCGTTGTAAACATTATGTATCGCCAATGAATATCGATATATCGAATGACACATTGATATATCGAATGAAAGACATCGATATATCGAATGAAAAATATCGATGTTTTTCCACCAACTATTTCACATAACATTTTGTACTCTCTTCCCACAGTGTTGCCCAACACAGCCGCGACTTCGCATCTCACTTGCTTCTGGTGTTAATGAGTAATCTGTTTCTGTACACCCTGTTCTACATCGTCATGAAGCTACTCCATCGGGAATCTATCCGTTGGTACAGGTGAGTGCATCCATCATTCATGTTTATTAGAGTTTTTGACACATATATATATATAAAGGCAAGTGCATATTCATTCGTCGAATATGTGGTGCGCTCGCCGTTGACGTTTCTGGAATGATCCCTTGTTCAATATGGCCGCGCTGACCATCGCCTCGACGCTCCGCCAGACTGACAGCAGTCAAATCTCGTTCCGACCTCTTTATCTATGCGCCGTCATACATATTTTAACACATTACCTCACAATAGAAATTTCTTCTGTATTATGGGTGCGTTTACAAACATTTAATCTCAGATACACAAACAGCCAGATTCGGAACAACTACCTGTAGGCTATACAATAGATTGTTCCACGCGGGAATCGAATCGAATCCACGCAGCAGCCTTCGCTCGGCCACTGATGACAAATGTTTGTAATTGCACCCACGCACGGCTCAGGAGAAATTCCTAATGTGGGGCGACATTTTCTTCTCAATAAAAATACTTGCATATTATTTCAAGCCTACTAATGATTATTGCTTTATTTTTATTACAGCTGGGTGTTCATAGCCATGACGTATTCCATTTGGTTCGGATCCAGCTATTTCTATTTGGACCAGAGCACTAACTGGGCGGTAAGTAGCTTATATTTCGTCCTTTTAAACTATTTGACGACTATCAAAAATATACGTGAACAAGTAATTAATTTAAGCAAGAGAAAATTGAATAAGTCAAAAATTAACCGTCTTTCTGTCCGAGTATCACTACCGTTTTTCTTAGGAACGGGTGGACCTATCAAATTAAAATATATACCGGATACTGAAGTCTATAGTCTCTATAAGATGTATAAAAATCAAGGTCCTGAGTCAACACTATAAAAAGATATGGGCAAATTTACAAGTTGAAAAAATTTACCTTCATTTTCAACCTTTTTTGATTTTCGGAATTTTCCCTTATATTAAAACAAATCAAGTCCTTACTAAACACTATCGTATATAAACACTCGTTATGACAAAAGAAGAGAAATGAATAAATAAACCGGAGTCTGCATTAGTGCTTGCCAACAATAGGCTGGCTCCGTATTACATGGTATTCAAACATATCTGGCGTAATGTGAGTGTACTATAGATACACCTCTGAATAACCCTTGTTGATGTTACCAACTCAAATAACACTTTAATCACGCATTTTTTTCTTCACAGCTAACCCCAGCTCAGTCGCGACAGAACAACCGCCAATGCTCTCTACTACAACTCTACGATGCGCACGACATTTGGCATTTCCTATCTTCGACCGCCATGTTTTTCTCCTTCAACATGTACCTTACCATAGACGACAACCTCTCTAGGACGCCCAGAAACAACATAATGGTGTTTTAAATTAACGACAAAAATTGTGTTCGAAATTTGAAAAGACAAAAAATGCCCGAAGTCTCAAGCAGTTGGGTAAAAAATATCTAGCGGGTGTTTACCCTATTGTATGAGAAGGGTAATTACCCTCCTAGCATTTTAAAAAGGGTAAGTCTGCTACTTCATGTCCAAAACTGCAATAAATTTATTTTAGCTTTCAGCAGAGAAGGGTAAATAATCCTAAGGGTAATTACCCTTCAATATTTCAAAGGGTAATGAATCTAGTATTGTAAATGTGTGAGATAGTTGGTTGCCTATAGTCTCGCTAAGTAAGCCAAGTCCTAGATTGTGTGATGTAAAAGGAAATTCAAAATGGCGTACAGGGGTAAGGAACATCGACACACAAACTGATATCATGAGTGTACATGATTCTGGCCACCTCAGAGCTGAAAATTGTTCGTTGGATTTTCCTCAAGTCACTGTATTTTTATGGTTGTATTTTTTAGTTTTAGTTGTTAATATTAATGATTTATATCTAATGCAATGATTTAATGAAATTAATGAGAAAAGTGCGTTCTATGCTATAATTACAAATCTCATTGGGTTAGGTAGAAATTATTGTTTTCTTATGATTTTCTGTGGTTTAAATTAAAGTAAAAAGAAATAGGAAAATTTTGGCGAAAATTTTCAAACGGCTCTAGAATCGTATACTGAACACATTGTATCAGCTTGTATGTGGATTTTACTTCCACCCTGTATGTTATGAAAAAATATGTGTTTAGTTGTTAAGATGTGAATAAATTATTTTTAGTCTTGATTTTAGAACAAAATTGAGATGAAAGATTGTCTCGTGAGGTTTGACAACGAATATAACTTCGGTATTGTTCGTATTCTACGAAGATGGCCGAAGTTAAAGTTCAGATACGAAGATTGACAACTACGTGATAAATATTTTATTTTTATTTTAAGTTATTTTGTGTTATAATTATTGAAAATGTTAAAGTTCTATAAAAAAATTGAAAAGAATATGCTCAGATGGTTTGGTCACGTTGAGAGGATGAATGAAAGACGACTAACAAAAGTACCTATAAGGCAGATGTAAGTGGAAACACCGGGAGGGGACGCCCTAGAAGGACATACACTGACCTTATTGGTGATGTTCTTCAGAAAGGGCAGGTGCGTAGTACTCGCAACCGGCGTGCGTGTATGACCAGATGTATGAACGTAGACGAAGCGAAAGGAGTATGTAAGGATCGTAGCAGGTGGCGTTCTGTAGTTTCTACCTACCCCATGAGGCGTGAGTTTATGTATGTGTATGTATAAAGTCGTATGTATTATAAAAATAGTCGACGATATTGACACTGACATATCTTTATGTCGTCTGACCGTAAGACTGTACATCATATATAAGGCCTGTGCCCACTGTCGGTACGGCACGTCAAGGGATTTTAGTAAGCGCAAATGATTTGAGGTCTTATTTATATGATGCTTAGCGTTTCATTTCGGTATGCGAGTACGTGCCGAAGGATGCCAAAGCAGGTTGTGACGTATCAATGAAATGTGAGCCTTAACAGTGTTATATAAGATTCAAAATCGTTTGTATGACAAAAATCCCATGACGTGTCCCATGAAGTTCTAAGATGTTTGTACTAATCTTTCATAAAATATATGTCCCTTCAAGGAGTTCCTAAAGAGTATTGTCTAGTTAGTAACTAAATATAGCTACCGATTCCCTGATTACCAAGCCAAAACTAAATTTCGACTACTTCCATCTCTTTCTCTCTTATAAAACAAGAAAGAGATGGACTGCTGTCAGATTTTTTTGACATCTGTAACTTAGTACTGAACTGTCGCTTTCCTTTTCTCGACCTAAATTCCAGAAAGAGATGACAATTCTCTTATCCAATACCTTTAAACGAGCAATTCTTGTATATTCTTTTATTTATACGAGATTCTGATTATAGATATATGTACATACATATATATATAATCTGAATCTCGGAAACGGCTCCAACGATTTTCATGAAATTTAGTATGCAGTATTTCGGGGGCGATAAATAGATCTAGCTAGGTTTCATTTTTAGAAAACAAGGTACTTTAATTTAAATGTATTGTGTTAGTAAGGGAATCGGTGCCATCGGTAATTAATTGTAAACTAAATAACTAAATCTTTTTGTGTAGCTTCGCACATATCGATTTTTATTTCCATGACATAATGTGCTCAAAAAAGTATTTATAGACGTCGTCCTGTCCTATGGTTTCTGCCTACCCCCATTGGAAAAAGGCGTGAATATATGTATGTATATATTATTTAAAAATACGTTTTCATTTATTCATTAAAATAATTAAGCCGTCACGGCTAAGAAACTTATGAAAAATACCAACGTTTGAGATTGTTTCAGCACTGAATTTAAATAAAATATATACTGTATTTATAGCAATTTGGTAGATCTCAACCCCTTGTGTATGGGACTATACAGGGTGAAAGGCATATTAACGCACAATCTGAGAGCCTGGAAGAAATCCTTTTTCTGTAAGGGGACGTCCATTATTTTTTTAGTTTTCAAGTTTTTCCCAAATCACCCCTCGCCCCTTTCGAGCCTCACGTGATTAATGAATGATACCTAAACGTTAATGCTTACGGGATGCCACGTCGTGACGTATGACAATGACATTTATAATGTCACTGTCATACATTTTGACGTTAATGTCGGCACAGAATAGTGTTTGATCTAGGCCTGCAGATTTTTTTAAATTACAAATCTCACTGGGTTAGATGTAGTGAGTTATTCAATTCATATGTACTTTCTAAGTTTATCTTGGACATCACTGACAACGGTGAAGGAAAACATCGTAAGAAAACCTGGACTTATATAATTAATATAAGTCTGAAATCGCCAACCCGTCTTAGCAAGCGTGGTGATTAATGCTCATGCCTTCTCTGTATGAGAAGAGGCCTTTGCCCTGCAGTGGGATAGTAATAGGCTGGTACATTACTGTGGAGTCCAGAAAAAAGTAATAAACTCATGATATCAGGTTGTGCGTCGATGTCCTTTCCACTCTGTAGTTACATCTCTACCTAATCCTTCTGTAAATACGATCTTATGTTTAGTTAAATTGTGTTCTGTTTGCAGAGTACTTACTTGTGTTTTAAAATTAAGATATAATTATACTGAGCAAGCGTAGTTTTAAAAATAAATTTATCAGTCATTTTATTATTCAATAAAAATATCGAGTGCCTCGCTGGTCTAGTAGTTGCTGATTGCTGATTCCCGGGCCGGGCAAAATGTTATTAGGTATTTCTCAGTGGGTTGATGCCAATTGGCTCGCCCCCTGCTATATTGCCTAAACTGGCGAAATGTGCTGGGTGTAATATAGGTACACCTCTGTCTAACCCTTTGAGGGAAATAGGCGTGAAGCAATGTTTAATGTAAATAAACATAAAAAAACCTTATAAAGCTTTAGTAATTAATTACCTAAAATATTTAGTGGACTATTAGTATTTAATCAAGATGATAGAGGTTACTTATTTAATTTTAGTCGATTTTACAGTTTTTATTTTTTTTTACTGCGTTTTAGAACTTTATCTGTGTACCTAGCACGAATGCTTGACGTAAACGTCAATTCGAATGGTTTTAAAATTCGAAATTTGTTTTTTTTTTACAATATTTTGATGTTCAAAACTGCTTTTTGACTTTGACAGCTATCCTGTAGCATTAAGATTTAAATTTATGACGCAAGCACAATTAGTATCACCCATACAAATTAATAGTCTAATTTTTTTTTTAATGCAATACTAAGTGCGAGAAGTATTTTTGAATTGAAAACTTCTTTGAAACCGCGTGGAGCGAATTTTGGTTCGCGTCACCGACATGCAAAAGTGACATGCTGCGTCACACTGACAGATATTTCAAAGTTTTGACTTTGAAATATCTGTCACTTCTGTCCCCATAACTGACTATCTTATTTTTCGAATTTACGTTAAGTTTACGCCAAGCAAGCCTGCTTGGCATACTAAGAAATGAATAAGGCGATTTGACATTTTGTTTTTAGTATTAGAAAGGCTTATGTCTGACCACTGATGCTGACGCTAAGAGATGATGTGGCTGACAATTTCTTAGAAATTACTTAACCTTTTCACAGCCATCGTCACAAATACATGACAAGCGAACGCATGCCCTGTACGCCAACGTCACAAATACGTGACAAAAAATGCGGCGCACTCTAAGTACTATAACACGAAATAAACAATTAAATCATTACTTTCGTGTGTGTTTATTTATATATCTTAAAAGTTTAAAATCCCTTGCGTATTTAATTGCATGAAACAAATTAAAATACACCACGGATATTGATAAATTCATGATGACAAAGAAGAAATTTAACGTTTTATTAACACCTTAACTGCCAAACAACGAGACACAATATAAAATGTATTGTTTGTCGGTCATTTGGCGTCTAACGTGTTAAAAATGCTTGGCGTGGAGGGCACGCGCGTTCCTTTATGCTCTGGCTGTCAAAAGGCAAAGATTCCATGCGATTAGTCGATTAAATTTAATTAAAACCAAAGCTTAAAGTTACTTAAAATCAATTAGTGAAATGAGGTGCTAAGAACTTGTTATAGAAGAAATTTTAATATTATTAAAATTATACTGTCCTCTTGCTTATTATAAAGCTTGTTACAAATCGAACGATATTCCCTTTTTTTAGTTAACATATTCAGCGTGCAATTTAAATTATTGATTTTTCCGTGGTAGAAATGAATTACAAAACTCATGATTATAAAAAAAAAAAACTTTAATTATGAGAGCATGAAAAACAAACTAAATAAAAATAGCCGCACGGGTTGATTGAAGGTTAAGCTACGCTTGCCGAGGTCAGTCCGCGGATGGGTGACCGTTCGTAACATATCGAGAGTGCTCCGTGCCTCGGTAAGCACGTTAAGCCGTTGGCCCCGGTTGTCATTTGTAGGTAGATCTTTCCCAGTCGTTACGTGTAGTCAGAAGCCCGAAAGTCTGACAACCTGTCTTACCAAGGGGTTATCGTGTTGCCAAGTAACTGGATTGTGGTGGTCAGGTAAAATACAGGTATGTTCGTTCTGCCGCGGGATTACAACCATTTAAATTTCACGCAGTATAAACGCGACAAATGTAGAATATTGTTCAGATTCTTTTTTTCAAGCAAACTAAACTTTTAGAGATTTCAGGAATACTTGAAATAGTCATTAATATCTATAAAGTGTTGTATTAATGGGAATGTTTCCAAAATGTAAATATTAATAGACTAGCTCCTTGCTCTAGTGGTTGCAAGTGCTACTGCTGAACATGTGGGCCTTGGGTTCGACTCCAAGGTAGGGTAAAGTGTTATTGGGTTTTTCTATCTGGATTTTCTTAGTGGCAGAACTAAGTTTGTGTATTAGGACTTAGAAATCGCTGGCGAAGTGTGACTGTACCCTAGGTACACGTCTGACTAACCCTTAATGGTTAGGCGTGATGATATGTTAATGTAAATATTATTATTAAAATTCACGTTGATTTAAAACATTATAACGTACTTTTATAATTTTGTGATTCCCTTTTAATATAAGGCACTTGAGGTAAATAAATGCAATATTAAATGTATGTAGTATAAACTTGCACCCTCTTTCTTTCATGCAAGTATTATATGCAAGCAGCTTATCGTATCTCATGTCAGCACGACTGTGATACGAGAATCATGACTGGCTGATCTGAACCGGCTCATGGTGTGGTGAACATATTTGACAGTCAGCGACAGTCATCATCATCATCATCATCATCAGGCTATATTAGTCCACTGCTGCACATAGCCCTCTCCTAATGAGCGCTATAGCACCCTGTCTTCAGCTTGCCGCATCCAGCATCTGCCTGCAGTCTTTCGTAGATCGTCATCACACCTGGTCAGAGGGTGGGATGACGATCAGGTCAGACAGTCAGGGCTGGCTTTAAGGGTGTGAGAAGCCCTTGGTCCACCAAGAAGTGGCGACCCCGATTTTCGGTGGAACAGATGAAATCAATGATTTTTGTTTACTGTTTTCTATATTTTATTTGTAAATTGTTTTTACAAATAAAATATAGCAAACAGTAACTTGCAAACGAAGAAAAATATTTTTTTCCTTTGGAACTGAGAGTTGTTTTTCCTCCTAAAGTCATTAATAGTTTTGGTGAAATCTAGTTCCCAGAGATAACCTTTCAATTATCAGTAGAGATATCTAGATAGGGTTTGTCTGTCATTGTAGTTCGAAGCCTAGTTCTATTTTTCTTTTCTAACTAAACAAATCTAACTGTTGACCAGGGGCTGAGCCCCTATTGTTCTGCCCTAAATCCGGCCCTGGCTGTAGTCCATCCAAATTGCCAATTGATGTAATCCACTTAAACAAATATCAACTATACTTTTGGATGAGACGCAGTCGTGGAAACAGCTCGAGTTATAGAAACATTGGCTTGCATGCTAGAAGCAGACTCCTCGCGTTAAAATTAGCCTTAAAGACACTATTATTACGTAAGACAGCAATAATATTCCTAAAATTAAAAGTAAATCTTTTTCTTAAGTCACTTGGCGTCCTCAGCGAGCTTTTCAGAGGCTTCTTGCTGATAGAAGCATCTCAATACATCTTTTAATCGACAAGTTTCTCGTAAGAATACAGAGGCCAGCACATAAGGTTGACCCAATCAAATGTCAAATTTCTTTACTAGTTTTACAACTTTATCTTGAACAGGTTCATGTTCAATAGGCATGTGTCCTAGGTAAAAATATTTTAAGTCTATTTAGTCCGTCAGTAAGATTACCAAAAAATATTGGACACGTTTTTTTCGCTTACTCAAATCAATAATAAGTGACAATGATATAGCATATCAAAGTTCAGGTGAAGGGGCTTGTGACGTCACTGTTACGTTAAAAGTGTAGAACGGCGTGACGTCTCGCGCAATTTCAACACACTATATCGCCGTAATTTTTGGTTTACGTAACTAAAGAAAAAATAGGTGTCTAGTATTTTGAAGGAATCCAACTTTCGGACCAATCAGAATTTTTAAGGACACTACCCTATTGGGATCATTTGACAGTTTGGGATAGCTTGATGTGCTGGCGTCTGTATTTGCAAGATTTTATGTGTAAGTTGACATTTGAAACTAACTTGCAATCTGTTAGGGGGTGAAATAACTCCATGAGTATAAAAAAACTTTTAATAACATTTAGCGAGTTATACGAACAATGTGCTGGACAGCTGAGGTTTTGTTTCGTTATTTCATTGTTGTTCAAATATTAAAAGTTTTTAATGAATTATATTAATTTCTGTGATTGGGTTTTAAAGACGTCACAAAATAAAATTAGGTGAGGTGAGTGATAGCTGAGGTCGATGTTTCCTAACTACTGTATCTTTTAAAGTCCAGACATTATCTTGGTCAGATCATGTGAGGACCATGCAGATTAGAGTCTGAGTTGGTCTTCTGAGGAAATATCCACACGGATATCGAGTGGACTTGTCCAGTCAGTGCACGCATTTGTCGGTAATCGTGTAGTATATGAGTACTCACCCCCTGAAAGAATGCCAATATAAAAATGTCATCCTGAAGTATTAACAATAAAATAAATTCATGTGTACATATACATATGTGCCTATGTTTGTTATGGCGGCGTGATAGTTTGTTGAATAGAAATGTGAAGTATATTTTTAGGTTTTGTCAAGATTTTTTTGTCATCGACTATGAAAAAAGCCCCTAAAAAATATTTGTTTGTGTGTTAAAAATGTTGCCCCACTAGAAAATTCTCCTGTGACGTGTGTGAAACATTTAAAGTTACATACACGACCAGCTTGTGCCTGTAATGTGTGTTAATCTCTCTTTATATCATTGGTTCCCAACAATTTTTTTGACCTGGGACCACGTCGATAGCTTTTGTCAAAAAAAAATTGCAAGTCGGAACACGCATTATATTCTATTAATCTATATCTTGTATTTATCTATATAAATAAATAAATAAATAATGCTGGACAATCCACACAGCATCATCTAGCCCCAAGCTAAGCAGAGCTTGTGTTATGGGTACTAGATGACTGATATACTTAATACAATACATTACATACATAGATATTTTTTATTATACATAGCAAATACCCAGAACACCAGGAACAAACCTTTGTAGATCGTACAAACATTTGTCCCAATATACTAGCTGACCCGGCAAACGTTGTATTGCCATGATTTTTTTTTCCTTAAAAAGTTACTTATGTTACTTCTAATACCTCCAAGAATATGTGTACAAAGTTTCATGATGATCGGTTAAGTAGTTTTCGCGTAACAAACAAACATACATTCACATTTATAATATTAGTAGGATCTTATAAATTCACATTATATGCACAAACAAATTCTATCTTACGCGGACCATAACTTAAGTACTTGCGGACCAACAGTTGGGAACCAATGCTTTATACTCTTGAAATTACTCAAAATTTATAATATATCATAATGTATTTTAATTTTAATTTATTTTTTCTGCTCAAATTTTGTTTTCAAGAAAAAAAATGTACGTGCTATTCTTGAGGGACAGGCCTAGTACAGTCGAGTTCATTAATATATTGGCACTGTCAAGGATTAAAAATATTGTGAGCGTTGGAAAGCTCAATAAATTCTATAGAATCTATAGATCAAAAATATGTCCTCATGTGAACGGTTCAATAATATATGCTGTGCATTGTGCAATAATATGTGATCATAAACAGTTCAATAATATGTGATCATGAACAGTTCAATAATATGTGATCATAATTTTATTAGAAAAACATAACGTCATTTGAAGTTAATCTAGCCAGTGATAAATAATGTTGCAAACTCCTTGACCATGCAATTTTAAGATTGCTATTAAAATCATCTTTATGACGTAAGTAATAAGGTTGAATTTGAATTACATTTACTTGTTAAGATATTATTGTATTCATGTGTGCATACATAATTGTGAAAAAATCCTACAATGTTCAGATAATATGATCTTAATGTTGTTCATATAATAATGTGCTTTTGGCTGTATACATGTTACTGAGAAAAACCAGTCACATATTAATGAATCTAAATCTTGACCACAATTTAATGATGCTTATAGTTGTCACAATATTATGATTTTTTTTGACGGTCATATATTTTTGAAGCCTGAAAGGGCTAATATATTAATGAACTCGACTGTACAAGAAATATTTGAAAATTGCTATTTTTAACTTCCTAAGAGATACCAAAATGTTTTGACGTGATAACGTCTTATAAATTGATGAAAACCAGCAACACTCATGAAAAATAGTAACGTTCCGCGTAACGTTCCACCTGAGCCTGTGCGTGCAAGCGAGAGCGCGCAACAAGCGATAGAGAGGTACGATAAAACAAACGATAGTAATGATTATGACGTTATCACGTAAATCTATCGTCCGTAAACCGACTTAACAGACAAACAATTTTTTTTATTTGTAAAACCAATTCTATATCCTTATTTTTTATTTTGTAATGCAACGCCCTAGCAGGACATACACTGACCTTAATGGTGATGTTCTTCAGAAAGGTGAGGTGCGTAGTACTCGCAACCGGCGTGCGTGTATGACTAGATGTATGAACGTAAACGAAGCAAAAAGACTATGTAAGAATCGTAGCCGGTGGCGTTTGTTGCTTCTACCTACCCCCCTGGGGATAAGGCTTGAGTTTATGTTTGTATGTAAATTTATTCTTGTTCGTACTTCAAAAAATGTTAGGTGACATATCTGTGAATCTTTGAATGTTGTTTTTTTTTATTAGTCTCTCGCCGCCATTTTGTGTGAGTAGGTGTAATGATAAAGATTTTTATGACTACTGACACTTGTGTATAGTTACGTATAGTTCCACTTTGTAAATAAATATTGCTTTTTTAATTCGTTGTTTTATTTTTGTACCATAAAAAATAAACCGCCTCGTTGAGTCTATTGGTGGCAAGTGCTACTGCTGAACATGAGGTCCCGGGTTTGATTCCAGTTTTCAAGGCAAAGCAGACACTACGGCAGTATAGGAATCCGTACGAAAAACTATTAAAATTTAATCATATAGAAGCCCAACAGTGGAACAGTAAGAGGCTGGTATTATTTTATTGTATGCTCCTATATCGTCCGCAAAATTGCGCGGTTATTGAAAAATATCGTAGACTGCGTCAGTACTGTCGGCGCGCGCGCACGGTGCAGTGGCTATTTATTTCGCTCCTGATTATAATTACGACTATCGTGTACCGTGATCGATTCCCGGCTCGTGAGTTGTTTATTGTTGTGTGGTATTGTGATATTATACATGTTAAAAGTGTTAAACTAGTAAATAGTTCATTTCGACAGCTATCGGTAAGTACATTTATTTTCTTTACTGTGGGGGTGCATCGAAATAATGTATCGTTCGTTTATTTTTATTTTGTTTCCTCAACCTTTTAAAAGCCCGCCAGAGCATAAACCATCAACCCCAAGCCTTTTGAATTAAAAACGTTACATTTTTTATTTTATATCATGAATTTATCAATATCTGTGGTGTATTTAATTTGTTTCGTGCAATTAAATACAAACGGGAGCTTCAATTTTGAAGACATAAATAAACTCTTTTTTTTGATTATATTGACGCGAGACTAAGCGGACGTGTTTTTCGTTGATTATAACGATATTGATTTGAGTAATTACGAATAATGTTATTTGCAATAATTTGTTGAGTCAGTGTTTTGTGTTAATGTCGAGTGTGACTAACAAACCGTTTTCGTTGTGAAAGATGAACTAGATAGTTATTAGACAATCAGCGTTTTCGGTGTTAGAAGAATGTCGAACCCAGGAGATAGCCCCTTCGGCCGCAGCCAATTGGTAAGACGAAGTCCCCCACCGACGCCATCGCCTGCCGATCAAAGTCAGACGAGAGAACCAATACCGCCAGCAGCCACGGAGAAAGAACTACCGGCTGAAGTCGTCTCTACATCGGAGATTCAGAAATGGCTAGGGTCCATCGACACAATTTTAAATGAAATTTGCTCGATTGTGGCGGAGGGAAAAATGATTTCCGACCAAAAACTCCGTGTCACCAATCTCTGTCGAAAAGTGAACCATGGGACGTCTCAGATGGCCGTGTTGTACCAATCACTGAAGCAAAAGTCCATCCAAGCGCACACAACCATCCAGCACCTTCAAGTGCAGCAGAATGTTGCGGATTCCCTGTGTCAATTTAAAGAAGTCGTGGAAACGAAAATGAGCCGAAACGAACCAGCAAATACTTCCTACGCTAGCATGGTGAAGAAAGGCTCTGATAAATTTATACGCCCACTAAATTTCAGTGCAGTCGCTATTTATCCCAGCGACAAAACTAAAACCAGTGACGACACCAAAACGTTGGTACAAAAAATTATCTCGCCTGAGGAAATGAAACTCCATGTCCGCGGACTAAGAAAAATTAGAAACGGAGGCGTCATCATAAGCACGGATAACAAAGACGACATCAACAAATTAAAAAGCTCACAGAAGCTAGTTTCCTCAGGCCTTACAATTGAAGAGCCATCCAAACGCCGTCCTAGGATTGCTGTTATTGGTGTCCCCGTTGCTTTAACCGAAAAAGAGGTGTTTGATTGCATTTTCTTGCAAAACTTGGCCGATAAATTGCCGAACATCACTCGTGAGTCCTTCATAGAAACTATAAAATTGAGCCATAAGTCAGGAAGGAAAGAAAGACCTACTTGCAACTACATATTAGAAGTTCCTGCTAATATCAGGAAAATTATGATGGATCAAGGTAGAATTTTCATAAATTGGACCTCATGTCCAGTAAGAGACTTCACTATTGTGACCAGGTGTTTTAACTGCCAGCAGTTCGGACATGCAGCCAAATTTTGCAGAGAAACGAGCTCTACTTGCAACCTCTGTGGCGAAACCGGACATTCTTTCAAGGAGTGCACTAATAAAGATTCTCCACCTCAATGTGCGACCTGCAAACGGTTCAAGAGAAAGAATGATCATCCAACTGGTGATGTAAATTGCCCAGCTCGTAAATATGCAGAGGACAATTACATTAACTCTATTGACTATGAGGGCGCCTAGGAGCGCCGCCGACTAACAAGTTAATTAAGCACATAGATAGTAGGTTAACTTTTACATATAATTTCCTTTTTATGGCCAATCAGCTAATCTTTGATCTAGATAAATTTTCCGTGTCTGAAGCAAAAACTGTTGTTACTAATCTAAGCATTCAAGCGCATAACAATTGTAATTCACATTATGCTGACATTGCATGCACTTGTCCCACTTTAGCGAAAACAGAACATATCAAATATCTAGGTATTACGATTGACTCAAATCTGAACTTCCGCAAACACATCGATTTATTATGCAACAGAGTGCGTAAACTAATCTACATTTTCAAAAACTTACGTCACATTGCCCATTTTCGATTAATTAGACAGGTTTATTTGGCTTTGTGTCAATCTATTATTACCTACTGCATAACATCCTGGGGTGGTGTCGCTAAATCAATTTTGCTGCCCCTAGAACGCGACCAACGAGCAGTTTTAAAGGTTGCTACTTTTCGCCCATTCAGATTTCCTACACATCAGCTTTATATAGCATGCAAGGTGCTAACAGTACGTCAATTGTTTGTTTTGAACGTAATCTTATTACAACACACTGAACTTTATTTTAACCCAGTACCCTCAGATAGGAGGAGAAAAGATTTGGTTTGTGCTAACCTTCGGACGAAACATGCTTTTGCTAATCGTTTTTACTTATTTTTGGGACCCTACTTATATAACCAGTTTAACAGAGTACTAAAGATTTATAGTTTAAGTTATAATAGGTGTAATCTACTAGTTCAGGAATACCTGGCAAAACACAATTATGCAGACACGGAAAAATTACTAGAAATTGTGAAATAAAGTCTGTATGTACACACTCTAATAAAAGTCTCACTGTTTACCTAATCTACTCTATCTACTTTAACATTATTCGTTAATTTATTGTAACATAATATATATCTTACATTCGATAATGTAACATAATAATTAATAATATAGAAGTCTTAATATTATATACCTAAATAGTTACTTGTTAAGTCATTGAAAATAATATGTCTTCTCTATAAGTTAGCTACTAACAAAATTTACTAATGTCCTCTTTTTAAAATGTTTGAACTAAATTGATGGCCTGAAACACAGGTTTTCATAAACCTAGCTCAGGCAGGTCTACATTATAGTTAGAATTAATTTTCCTCTATGACGATTATTGTAAATCTTAGTTTTACTTATATTTTGAATAAAAATTTTATTTTTTTTTATTTTATAAACACACAAAATTATTTAATTTTTTATTTCGCATTTTACTACTTACATTTTTGGAACGAAGTTCCTTATCGCGCGTTGTGAAAGGGGGCTAGACGGAAAAAATTCTCACGAAAAGTTGTAACGACACTTTTTGCTATAAGTAGTTGTAAGCCGTGCGGCGTGCGCGTCTTTCTCTGTCTGTCTCTCTCCCTCATAGAAAGCAAGCCAGTTATTTATGTTTCGTCTTTCTATTTCGCATTGAACAGTGTGGTGTCGCGACGATTATTTTTGTTGAGTGTATAAAGGTTTTTTGTACATAATAAATAATAAAAAATAATAACAAAAGGAACTTCGTTCCATCCGGGTGTCCATTGACACCTCTCAAGTTTTATTTGTTACAAATTTGTGACGTTGGTGTACAGGGCATGCGTTCACTTGTCATGTATGTGTAACGGTGGCGTCCAAAAGGTTAAAATTAATTGCATTTCAATACTTTGCAACACGATGATTGCTAACAACGATGACCCGCCTGATCGCGGCGGATAAATAGAGTCAAAATACAAAAAGGATCGGGTCGACCTCCTTTAACACCTACTAATCGTTTGTTTAGCGAAATATCACCATCATACATTTCTCCCGATGATAGGTCCATGCGGATTCAAACATCTCCAATACTTTGGAGTCTTCGTCAATATTAAACGGCAGTACTGTGAGCAGAGTTGTGCAGACTATAAATTTCGATTTAGTTACACAACTATCTGCATTTTTATCAAAAATCAACGGCCTTGTGAAGTTTGCTGAGATGGTTTGGTCACGTTGAGAGGATTAACGAAAGACGACTATCAAACTGCAAGAGTCAGATAGGATAAACCTTCCTTTCCTCATCTAGATCTTAGTGATTGTTTCGTCTTTTTGTTAAAAACAAACCGTGCCCGCGTGGAATTTAACAAGAACTAGGTTTTCATTTTTTTCACGGAACCTAAGTTACTGCGTTTCACATCAGCTATCTGCCAGTGAAAGTCCCGTCAAAATCGGTCCAGCCGTTTTAGAGACTACCTCAAACAGACAGACATACATTTTAAAAACTCGTACATGCATTTAGTAAAAAGCTGTTATTTAGAAATTGCAAACAGACACTTCAATTTTATTTAGTTTTTTTATAATAGGGTAGGTCCTTAAAAATTCTGTTTGGTCCTATTGGATTACTGACATAATATACTTGACACGTATTTTTTCTTTTATCACATAAACCAAAAATTACGACGATGTAGTGCTATGAAATTTCGCGTGACGTCACACCTTGTTACACTTTTTACGTAGAAGACACGTCACAAGCCCCTTCTCCTGAACTTAGATGTGCTAAATCATTGTAATTTTTTATTGATAAGAGTGAGCAAAAAATACGTGTCCAATATTTTTTGGTTATCCAACTGATGGACCAAATAGATTTATTATATTTTTACCTAGGACACATCCCTATTTATCATTTAAAGGAAAAAAATATCATGACGCCTTATCCCCGAAGAGTAAGGCAGAGGCGTACCTATAGTACACCCACATTTCACCAGTAATGTTTAAGTCCTATGTTACAGGATTAAAATAGGAGGAGGATAGGATTAATGGGAAAACTTAAAATAGGAGGAGGATAGGATTAATGGGAAAACTTAAAATAGGAGGATAGGATTAATGGGAAAACTTAAAATAGGAGGAGGATAGGATTAATGGGAAAACTTAAAATAGGAGGAGGATAGGATTAATGGGAAAACTTAAAATAGGAGGAGGATAGGATTAATGGGAAAACTTAAAATAGGAGGAGGATAGGATTAATGGGAAAACTTAAAATAGGAGGAGGATAGGATTAATGGGAAAACTTAAAATAGGAGGAGGATAGGATTAATGGGAAAACATAAGTTAAATAAAAACACCCAAAATTTCCGCAATACTTTTAATTCGTCATAACCTACATCTACAAGCCGACAATAAAGAATATTTTTATATTACACGATTGTAAATACAAGAGAGCGCTCAGTGGCGCCATCTGCGTCCGTAGCCGTCATAAGGAAACGCTTAAAGCTCACTGACTTACACTTAAATATTGACCCACTACTCAGTTTGGTATTTCAGTATCCAGAACCCGCTATCCGCCAGATAAATTAAACAATGGGGCAAAAGGGGGACCTTATCTTGATTTCAAAATTAAACATTAAAAAAACACAAAAATTTACTCAGTTCTAAGATCATCGTTTTCAGATCTAATTATATTAACTTCAATAGAAATAAAAAGAAAGTCTGCAACACAATTTGAAAACACCCTTTAGTATGGAGACATAATTCTGGGTTGAAACAAAATTTAAATGTCAAAACTACCCACATACCAGACTGCGTAGCCAACCAATAAAAATACACATTTTTTCACTTGTTTACAATTTTACATATAGTTTTAATGTTTATAATGCTTAGTTCCAACATTGGAGGCTGAGATTCAGAAACCTTACTTCCACACGCGGTTTTGCTTAGCTATGTTCCCGTCTCTGTCGCACATATGTTGTTTAAAAGTTGTGCGAGAGAGACAGGAATAATGCCTTACTGTGCTGAGTAAAGTTTTACCTCGGGTCTATTATTACATACTTATAATTTGAAAGAGATACGATTTGGCAATCTCACAGTCGGGATCATTTTTTACAATATTATGTGTGCAGTATGGTTTTGTTAAACAATGATCTTTTGACACGGTATTTGTATGAAACGGAGCCCAGAGTGACTTCTCATCCATGAGGTTGTAGGTTCAAATCCAGACAAGTATCAATTTAACTTTTTCAATTCGAATGTACTTTTTAAGTTTATCTTAGACATCACTTACATGAAATTAGGGGCGAGATGCATAAAAATATAGAAATTATATTTAGTCCGTCGGTTAGTTAGTAAAAAAAATATCAAACACGTATTTTTTGCTTAAGAATATGAATAAAAAAATGCTTACATATAACACACTAAAGTTGAAAATCTACATACGCGTGACGTAATTGCAACATTTTAACACAATGTATCGACGTAAGACTTTTGATAACGTAAAAAAAGAAAAAAATACGTGTCCAATATTTTTTTGATAAACTACCCCACGGACATTCTTCCGTCGAAAAAAAGCGGTTTCTATGGTGGCCATGCTACGTTTGCTGGGCAATTGAGGGGCACATGGGCTGGTGTCTCACCCTCCTCCATACAGACTTGACAGCTTAGCTTGGCTGGTTGCAGACAATGGTACTTCCCCAGATTTGAGACCACAACCTCGTGCTTGAGTAGCGACGTCGTAACCACTAAACCATCAGGATATTTCGACAAGTCACCACATCGTAATGGCACTTGTGGGAAGCAGTCAAGGGTCGCTATCAAATAGTACAAAACCAATAAGTCACCCCACGAAATTCCTATGCAATGATTGAATAATGACATTTTGATAGTGACTTCATTCACGATACACGATTATTGTCTGAATAGATTACAATTGAGTCAAAGAAATACTAAGTATCAATTCCATTTAGGAACTAATCTCTGTTTACACGTGTTTAGTGTCAGTGAGGGTATTTGGGGGCGTAACTACACTATTCAGCTTTTCGTTCATAGAAAACACCAGTGTTGTATGATATGCGTACGCGCCCTTTCAGCTGAACGGATGCGCACGCGTCTCGATACAAAATCGTTGTTTTCTATGGACATAAGTTGAATACGTGTGAGTTGACCCTTATTGGCTGTCGTTTTGAGACCAGTGGTTTTGACACTTCCTAAATAATTTCAGTGTGTGCAAAATCAATAATTTATCTATACTAATATATTAGAATTAAAAATCGATTGTTGTTTGAATGCGCTAATATATTGAAGTACCAGTCAGATTTGATAAACTATTTTCCAAATTCTTGAGGAAGGTTAGATACATAATATGTATGATTTAAAAATAACCCATCTTTAGAAGAGAGTGAAACCAGCTAGCATTCATATTTATGTAATACTAGCGACCCGCTCCGGCTTCGCACGGGTATAAAACATATATGTTAAATAAATAAATATTGCTGGACAATCCACACAGCATCATCTAGCCCCAAGCTAAGCAGAGCTTGTGTTATGGGTACTAGATGACTGATATACTTAATACAATACATTACATATAGATATTTTTTACTATACATAGGAAATACCCAGAACACCCGGAACAAATATTTGTAGATCGTACAAACATTTGTCCCAAGGCGGGAATCGAACCCGCAACCTCTTGCGTCGCAGGCGGACCTTCGCCCGCCGCGCCACATCGGTCGTCAAAAACATATATATTACACACACAAACCTTCCTCTTCAATCACTCTTTCTTTTAAAAAAAACCGCATCAAAATCCGTTGCGTAGTTTTAAAGATTTAAGCATACATAGGGATATAGGGATAGAGAAAGCGACTTTATTTTATACTATGTAGTGACTGGCACTTTGTCCGCGTGAATTTCGTACTTTTCCTTCCAAACTTTATCATCCCCTACACCCCCTTTAAAGCGTAGTTTTGAAAATAAAATATAGCCTATGTTACTCGCTGATAATGTAGCTTTCCATAGGTGAAAGAACTTTTAAAATCGGACAAGTAGTTTTTGAGTTTATCCATTACAAACAAACAATCACATCTTTAATCTTAATTATATAAGTTTAGATATAGCTATATTGTGTGTATCCATAGTTAAATTTCTTTACATATAAATAAATAACGGTATATAATGTGTCTTGCAAACTTTCCCAGCGAATAGACTGTAGTTTGTGTTTTCGCAAGATCATGATTTGCCTAACCTTATCCCAAATATGTTGGGATCGGCTTCCAGTCTATCCGGATGCAGCTGGATACCAATAGTTTACATGGAGCGACTGCCTATCTGGCCTCCACAACCCAGTTACTGGACAACACGATACCCTTGGTAAGACTGTGTTTTCGCATGATGCGAGTTAGAAAATGTTATTAGTAGACCAGCTCACTAAACACTAGAGACGTGTAAACGGATCACAATTAGGATAACTGTATATTTAGCTAATTTTAGTACAATAGAGAGTTAAAAATATAATCAATTCATTCAGAGAAAGTTATTTATTTCCATAAAACTATTTTAATGTACACAAACTAAATATGTTTTCGACTCCATTAACCGACTTTTTACAAAAAAGAGAGGTGCGTATTTATATACAAAGAAAGCTATCTTTTATTCAACCGTATTTAAATATAATATGACTATGCAATTTCATTATTAGAAAAAAACCTTCCATGTTCTTGTGATTTTTGTCAATTTCTCACACCGTCTGAAAAATATGCTCTGACAATATACGTCAGATAAGTCAGAATTGTTCCCGAGATTCATCTTACGTAATTTTTTTCACATTTTCACATTACATACAACCGCCCAGCTTCTGAAACGAAATTATCGACCCGTAAAAAACCTTAATCACAAGTCAAGTGATGCTTGATATTGGCTATTGATAACTCATTCAACCAATCACAGCAGTCAATTCGCTTGACAATTTGAACTAATCTTTTTTTCGATCATTTTCGTTCTAGAGACTGGGTGATCTTTTCTTATTATATTTCTATAAGATCCAAATATTTTACAGCCTCTATTCTATTGAATAAATACTGCTTACAAAAATATAGTAGATAATAAATGCATTTTTATTATTTATATTTTTTTTCAATATGGCAACACAATATTTTATTTTTAGGTGGCAATGTTCAAAACGGGTTTCACTTTGAAAAGGTAGCAATGAAGTTCAAATCCAATCCATTATAATTTGTTGTCAACACTGAACAGGGACCAGCACATCAAAATACCCCAATCTGTCGAATTTCATTATTAGTTTTTCAACTGTATTACAATAGAATAAAGTATTTATTTATTCATATTTAATTCATGCTCATATTTGTGGTTCTTTCCTCAAAAGACCATCTCAAATACTAATCTGCATGGTCCTCACATGATCTGACCAAGATAATGTCTGGACTTTAAAAGAGACTGTGATCTCGGAGTTTCTTTCAGTGTTTCTTCTCAAAGTAGTCAGGTAGGGAAACAGCAACCTAGTTCAAAAAGATATTTTACTTGTTGACGTGTAAAAGTGCTTGTAAAACCACTACAGAAATAAAAATAATTTAATTGTTCGATTCCCGCACGAAACAAATATTTGTATGGCCTACAGGTAGTTGTTCCGGGTCTGGCTGTTCGTGTATGTGAGTTTGAATGTTTGTAAACGCACCCACGAAACAGGAGAAATTCCTAGTGTGGAGCAACGTTTTGAATTGAGAATTGGGAATTATTAGACAGTTTGGGATAGCTTGGCGAGCTGGTATCTGTACAATATGTCTGGGAAGCGACTTTTAGTTTCGGTGTAGCAAGCAATGTAACGCACGCAAGACATTATGCTGATGTAAGCAAGATTTCTTCTCAAAGTGAAAACCATTCGTAACTTGCGAATGCCCGTCAAATAAATATTTTCGGCGCCTTTTTAAACTAACGAGCTCGAAGAAAACGTGTTTGACGACAGTAGACTATCTTTCCAATACGTTTGGTAAAGCGGGGTCAAAAGAAACGCAGGGGTGAAAAGTAACAAAACTGTGAAGGGGACTTTCACGTTGGTTAAACATTGCTTGTTACATTAAGACGTTTTTTATAATGAATATAAATTATAATAGTCTTTCCGATATCTCATCAACATTTCAAAGTTTTGATCCAACTCACCCCTGCTCTTCTATCCACCCCTTTTTACCGGTATGTGTATGATCTTTAGAAAGTTACAGAAAGATTAAATAATGCTTCAGGGAAAATAAGGTCACATGAATGTGAAACGATTTCAGATGGAATACAGTTAGTTTACCATTCTGAAGTTAGCTACAAATGACTGCGCAGGATTAGATCTTGTACGAATGATTGACGCAAACGAAAATGCTCGTTTCGCATATGATATTGATTTATTTTTAAGACTTTATTAATATTTATGAGTGTTTGGGGGTAGGTATGAGGAATAGGGTGTGGAGTTCTACCTGAACTTAACGTAACTTTGACTGAGGGACTAACGCAGAATACAAAAAAAAAAACTGTCGTTTATCCCGTTTCTGAGTACGATAAAATATATGAAGCAGCCGATTTTTTTTTGCTGTTTCACGGTTGGTCAATGACACATTAAGAGGTGAGCTGTCAATAAAATAATAACTCTGATACGTCACTTTAGTTAGCATGAGGCCATATAGATGTCGCTACACGCCCAAAGGGATAAACAGTTATATGAGAAAATTAAAAAAATATCACACTCTGATTCGTCACTTTAGTTTGCGCAAAGCGGTATAGGTGTCGCCACACTCCAAAAAGATAGACAGATATGTGAGAAAATTAAAAATCTTCACATTCATAAGACCTTACTCTTCCCAAATCATTCTTAAAACCTCAAAAGTAGATACAGTCATATGTTCGTGCCTTTATAGATATAAAAAGGCGCCTATACCCAGCCCTTATAGTGATTTACATTAACATTATACCCCTGAGAAACATACTGAGATTCCCCTAACAACTTATCCATGAGAATTATCTGTGTTTACTATATAGTATAATAATACTTGTTTGATTTGGTTTTGAAGCGGCAAAGATAGACAGGGTGGGAGGGACACCGACGAACAACCGTGATACCATGAGTTCAGTACATGATCATCATCATCATCAGGCTATACTAGTCCACTGCTGGACATAGCCCTCTCCTAATGAGCGCCATAGCGCCCTGTCTTCAGCTTGCCGCATCCAACATCTGCCTGCAGTCTTTCGCAGATCGTCATCCCACCTGGTCAGAGGGCGTCCTACACTACGTTTGCCAAGTCGCGGTCTCCACTCAAGAACACCAACGGTTGTCGGTTCTTCGCGAGATATGGCCAGCCCACTGCCACTTCAACTTGCTAATCTATGAGCTATGTCGGTGACTTTGGTACACAGTACATGATGCTTTACCAAAATGTAGGCAACAGCTATTTGTAGGTCCTGTGGTATAATTTGTTCATTCACATGAGTACTACAGCCTTAATCAGTGTACAGCGTTCTATCTACCATCCTGTATTTAATATGGGACAAGCCAGCCATACTATTCCCAAACCACTGCAACTCCTGAAAACCAGAATCAACAGTGGCGACCAAAAGAAAAGGGTCGAGACAATGAAGTCTGATGAGTCCCGGAGAAACTATTTAACTGTCTCTCGCAACGAAATTAATCAGAAAAGAGCTGCGGAGGAGTTAGAAAAATAAATAATTTCCACTTCCCTCCATATCAAGCAGGAGACAGAACAGAGCTAGGCCACCCTGTAAAACATCACGCTTTTACCCCCGACAGAGTTGCTTATAGAGTGCTCACATTTCATAATTAACAGGTACCGAGAATATTAACTTTGCCGGATACCTTTTGGTAACCATACCTGTATTGTCAATACCGCTTCAAGCCCAATCAAATTGTGATGATTAACTGACAAAATAATAATATTATTAAAAAAACTGTCAATAAATAATAATAATAATAATAACGAAACAAGTGACTTATTTATAATAACTACGATATATTACTTGTACGTAATACACAAAAATAGGTGAGAGTTTCGCCAATTACCAGTCCTAAGTAATTCAAGGCGAGTCTTTTTCTACAAGTACAATGATTTACCTAGATCTATGTATTTCAATACAAGTATATATTCTTACACAACTTAATATTAATATTTTCACAATAAAATGAGTTTCATTTTGTTAATATACAAGATAACAATTTAAATGGCTACTGTGGTGAGACTTTGGCGATTATACCGCAAATGCCGTAATACCGCAAAGATTGTTAGGTGTTTTTTTTACCAGCAGCTAAATACCAGTTTACATAGAGCGACTGAACTCCAAAAAATCCTTTTCATTTTTAGCGAAAACTCCCTTAAAATATTTTTTTTATACATTTTTAGTAAATAGCGGTAAGCTTACCAATTATATTTGTCTAAATTTTGTGACGATGCCACCTTTAAAATACATAAAATAACTCAAATATTTCTTCAGCAAACTTCACAACTTAGTTTATAAGTAACAAATCTCACCAAAAAAGCAAGCTTAATAATACATAATTTTGCGGTAATTATACCAGATTTTTTACTGTGACAATAATTTCTCCAATATCTTTCTTTCTTTCTCAATTACATATTATGATTTACCAAATTTTGGTAACATTGGCAAACTTACCTGAATTGCAGGTCCTTTCGATCGCAAAGCATACAATACATATTTGTGGTAATCATACCTCTTACTTCATCATTGTGACAATATCACCAATACTTTTTAATTACACATAATATACCAATTCTTTTTGGTAATTTTGACAATCTTACCTGAGTTTACAGGTATCGCCGCAAGTGTCACCACAGATTATGGTAAACTTATTATTTATGAATAGTTGGTGTATCAACCGGTGTGGGGATGCGACTTTTGCTCGAAGATCGCCGTCATGTCACGAATGTTATACGATGGCGAGACTTTTTCCTTCCTATAGAAATAAGAAAAGAAAATAATCAATATTTTAGACGAAATTTGCTGATAATGACTAAAATAAAATCTAATAATTTTGACAAGTAAAATTACACATGATTCTTTAGTAAATTATTGAAGAAGATGCGTTCATTTTTAATACAACACAAATTAGATAAAACCGAATTGTATTTTTTTTAATTATTCAAAACAAAAATCGACATACACAACGGTATACTTAAATATTTAAGTTTCCGGTATAAATACCAATATCAAGTATACCGCTAAGTGTATAATATTTATAATCCGCGTGCTATCAGGATGAGATACGACCTTTAGGAAATAAGACATACGCAGCCCGCCTTGTAGCATTAATTCTATATAGAACGATCTCTTTCGTCGTCTCGCAAGTATCGACGCGAGGTTACTGACGCTATCGGTACCGGGCGGACCACACCTGTTTCATTACCAAAATTTCGCATCCCATTCCGATCGCGCGCGCATAACGACAAATACTAAGCATTGTACTGTAACAAATACACATAAAATTTTGTGCATAACTAAAGTTACAATGTTACATTCCACAATTTAAAGCCAATTTACACGAAAACAAAAAAATCAAACAGAAAAGATTTATTATACAGGGTGGCTCTTATCATTGGCAATATTTCAGGGGGTGAAAGACATGAGTACAAATCACTTTTACAGTAGGAGCGTAAGTGTGGTGCTGTTCCACAAACTATAGGACACCGGCTGGTCTGTTCTGTAAAAATTTCTCCCCGAAATACTTTTCGAGGTGGAGTGAGTGTGTCAATCCCTTACCATAAGTATGGGATGACATCACACTTCATCTAAATTTTCACGGGGTGATTTTTACAGATTAGCACCAGCAGATATTACGTCATGCGCGCCCTGATGCCTATACGCAGGATTTGATGAACGCTTTCGATAGCGCCAAACTCGACGATTTTGTATATATTACCATCGACACTCAAATATTTAAAATAAATCAGCTGTTCCATACACTTCGTCCAGTTATATGAACAGAAATGGACTGAACAGGTGATTATTTTCTTTCATATTTCAGAGTTGATCCCTTAGTAAAAGTCTTTCAAAACCTGAGAGATTGCCGATGAATTATGTCACCCTGCATAGAAGGAGAGGCTCAGAAGATATCTTTATAAAATGCTAATTCTTTTCCTTTTATAGGCATATCATTCTTTTATTTGTTACATGTCTTTACATAACTTGGTACTCAGAGTCGTTACTTGAAATAAATCAATTATTTACTTTGATTCACAATTATGTAGTGTGGAAAGGACATCGACACACACCCTGATACCATGAGTTCAGTATATGACCCTGAACGATGGCGTTGAAAAAAATTATCGACCTTTTCCTAATTTTTTGGCTTTTTTTTATGATGATTAGTTTACTTCTAGCCGTAAAAAAATCATGATTACTGACTAACCCATTGAGATTTTTAATTAAAGCTTTATATTTATACTTTTTAGATTAAGAATCACATTGGGTTAGATAGAAATCAAGATTTTTAGAGTGTAAAGAACACAAAAAATATAGGGAAAAAGCCGACGATAAATTTCAACACTGTACGGTCTTGAATGATGTCCTGAAGTCATGGTATCAGTTCGTGCGCAGGTATCATTTCTACCCTGCATTATTGGAATGCAGTCAGTCAAAAATATGACAAATTTATCGACACTTGCGAAGATAACTGGTCTAACATTAATTATAGATTATTTTTAAGTGACGTCTCTGAGTGCGGCAGTAAGACCGTATTTTTTTATGGAAGAGCTTAGAAAAACATCTCCCAAGCCTTGTTTTCAACTTACCTATCAAAATTCCTGTCTCGAAACTCTCTCTCCGGACTAGTGGGAGACGGGATCGACTCCAGGTTGTTGCTACTCTTGGCAAGACTGAACCGCAGTCTCTGTCCCAAATCCACCGTATTCCTCCTTTCGAATTTCGGCATCTCCTCTTTCAGTCTCTCACACGTCTCTATCTTGTCCTCCTTGTCTTTCCTGATCTTTATCCGGGTAAGCTGTTCGGGGTTCGAACGGAAGGACTGCGAGCTGTATTTCTCTCTGAGGAAATTCCTTCGTTCCTCTTTGTATTTCTCTATCCGTTCACGGCTGAGCTTTTTATCACAGTCTACTGAAATTAGACTTTTTATGTCTGGTCTGTCGAAGCGTTGTATCAGTGAGATTTTGTTCTCACTAGTCGGCGTGATTATTACTTTATGCTCGTGTTCTGTATTTAGATTTAGATCCGGCAGCTTTTTGCTAGACGTTTTGACTTCTAAGCTTTTTCTTCTATCGATGTTAGACTGGTCATTACCAAATTCCTTTATGAATGCGTTTTCATCTAAGGATCTGGCGTTGTGTGAATTTTTGGATAATCTATAAGATTTGGGCGAAACTGTCGACGTTTTGAAGTCGATTTTCTTGATTTCTATAACTCTTTTCTCGTCTTTGCGTTCCAAACTTGGATACTTAATCTCAGCCTTGAATTTGTCGAATGTAAACGCCGCCTTCTGCTCCGTAGGGCTTTCGAATCGTATAGCAAGCTCTCTGACATTCATACTCTTAAAATTGCCATTCTCAACCGTTTCTTTCCCATTATCATCTTCATTGATCGAGTTTCTATCACATATTTTTAGCGTGCCCACGTTTATATTTTCGTAGTCGTTCTCTTTTTCGAACGTTATATTTTCATAATGTCTGTCTTCAGGTATAAGCATTGCGTTGACTTCATCTATGCTCTTCTTGAAGAACTTAACTTGACTATAGACATCGATATCGTCATCGAGATTGGTTTCTGTTGGAGTTTCTAGTATTATCAGGTCCTGGATATCGTCAGGTTGGCAAGCCTGTTGGGTAGGCAAGCTTGCATCAGTCTGTGGAACACTTGCATCTTCGACTATCGAAAGATTCTTCTCTAGATCAATGTCTTCGTAGACCGAGTCCCTATCATTTGTAGGAGTGTCTTCGTAATTTTTACATTTAGTAGGTGATCGGAATGTGATACTTATTGTTGATTTCAACGGGCTTTTTAAAGGGCTTCCAGGTGAACTTTTACTTGTACTGGAAGATTGTAAGTTAATATAGTTCGGACGTGTGTAGTTGTAGCATTCGTAAAGTTCGTCACCCTTCGTCAGACTGACGTTGGAGTAACTCGACGAGCTTTCGTGGGACGACGTCATGACTTTCATTAAATCGTTGTCATCCTTCTTTTTGTTGTCAGTGTGGTCAGAGTTCGAGGAGTTGGACACGGCGGACAGTCTGTTCAAATTATGATAGCTTATGTCAGTGGAGTGTAACGGGCTGTGCTCTAGACTATCGTGCAGATTCTCAGTGAAATCTTTCAAATTCTCGTAGTCAGTCGCTTTTAATTCGCATTTGAGACATTTCTCTTGATCACAATTGTTGCAAACGACACTCTTTATTTGTATAGTGTGTTTGTTTGTCTCGCTGACTTCCGAATCGCTTTCTAGTGGATCATAGATGGGTGTTATGGGTGTGACGGGACTAGAGTTAATTGTGCTCGTGGTTAGAGTGGATAGAGAGTTCTCAGCCGGCCAGTCTATCTTAATCAATGTGGAATGACCGTCTTTGCCATGCCAACTGAGGCGGTTGGTGGGCTTGTCCGTGTCTAAGTGCATGCCGCTGTATCGGGACTTACACTTTCGCGGAGAGTTTCGTTCTCTGTAAGTGTTAGATGTCAGTGTAAGCGGAAATTTAGATAGAAGGTTAACACGTTCATATGTGGGTTATTTGTATGGTGTTGTGGATTTATTACGCTTAGAAAACGGGTGTGTTACACCATACTGGTGTTTTCCAAAGAATATGGATGCTGAGTAAACTTTTCTTTTGGCCATCTTGTAGATTATTAACAAATATTAGATACGTATTTTTTTTTAATTAATAGATTACATTGGACTTAAAATGTTGCATGACGTCACGAGCATGTAGATTTTAAACATACTTGTGACGTAGCGATTCTGATTCTTCAAATGATTTCATCGATACGTGGAGTTTAAAAGTGGCATGACGTCACACCTATGTAGATATTATACTGAGTCGTGACAAAACAAGCCCCCAATCTCCAACATTGTAATAATGCGTTTTATCTAAGTCATTTTTAAGTAATAAGCTGCGTGTCGCGGGTTCGATCCCCGCACGGAACAAATATTTGTATGGCCTACAGATAGTTGTTCCGGGTCTGGTTGTTTGTGTATGTGACTTTAAATGTTTGTAAACGCACCCACGATACAGGAGAAATTCCTAGTGTGGGGCAACGTTTTTTTAAAAAGAAGAAGAAAGAAAGAAGAATATGACAAAGCAAAAAATATGTATCTAATATTCTTTTATTATCTGACTGACAGACTGAATATAATATTCGTTGTTTTACCTAGGCTTCATCCCTATTGAAAGAAACAAACCCAAAGAAAGGTCAAAGTCCAGATACTATCTTGGTCAGATCATGTGAGGACCATGCAGATTAATGTCTGAGATGGTCTTGTGATGATCACAATACCAAGTGACTCTCAGCTTCATTATCAGTCTTTTTACACCCGATATAGGATTCCTTTTCTGGGCACATTAGTGTTTTAGTGATTGCAATTCAACGTAATAAATTCACAATACCATATTAAATTCTAATTAATAAAATACACAGTAACAGTGGCTGCTAATACAGTGTCACACAATTTGTAAAAAAAATGTACGTGTTATTGAAAATGTGATATGATATACATAATTGACAATATTTCATATGATCAAGATATGTAATATAATTATTTTCCTCACTTCTTTTTTATTGTTATTTTAAATCCTTGATTTTTGTTCCATTTTTAACAGACGTAATCGCAAAAATGTATTTCAGTTATTTCAATGACACCAATATCTACCTAGCCTTTTCCCATCTATGTGTAGGGCTTCAAGTCTAACCGGATACAGCTAAACACCAGTATTTTATATGGAGCGACTGCCTATCTGACCTCAACAACCCAGTTACTTGGCAAAATGATACCCCTTGGTATAAGACTGGTTGTCAGACTTTCAGGCTTCTGACTACCCGTAATCGACTATCAAAGATGTACGTATGACAGCCAGGACCAACGGCTTAGCATGCTTTCGAAGCACGGAGTACTTTCAATATATAATGAAGAGTCACTCATCCACAGACTGAAATCGGCAAGCTTAGCTTAACCTTCAACCGCTCCATGGAGTTGTTAATAATTAGCCACGAGCTCCTCCATTTTAGTGACATAATGCTTAGTAACACCTTACACGCCCGGTGACCGACAAACAATACATTTTCTATTGTGTCTCGTTGTCTGGCAGTTAAGGTGTTAAAATGGAGTGAGAGCCTACGTAAATATGTTTTATATGTGTAAGCTTATATGTGACGTCTTTACTCGGTTTTCATTATTAAAGAAGGTACATTCCAACTCAAGATGGTAAATCTATACTAATATATTTATTTATTCGGTTTTAATTATTAATAAAGGGTACATTCGAACTCAAGATGGTAAATCTATACTAATATATTTATTTATTCGGTTTTAATTATTAATAAAGGGTACATTCGAACTCAAGATGGTAAATCTATACTAATATATTTATTTATGCAGTTTTAATTATTAAAACAGGTACATTTGAACTCAAGATGGTAAATCTATACTAACATATTTGTTTTACGAGCTTATACAATTTTGAAATGTTGTCAATTATGCAAGTTTGTGACATATCTGTTAATCATGAGTCTGAAGGAACGACCGTATCATTTATTTTGTACTGTTCAGTTTCCAATATGGCATAATATTGTGTAGAAATTATTTGGGTGTAAAATCACGTTTTTTTTGTTGTATCAGCTAGAGTAATATTGCAATATTTTTACTGGTTTTTTTTTGTCATGGTCCACTTATCTATGGGCAGACGTGAGCGGACAGACGTTCATCATAACATCAACCCAGTATTAACCGAAGGGATGGGCAGAGGTGCATTTATAGTAACACCCACATTTCGACAGTTATGTTTACAGTCCCATGTAATAGGTATACTTTCAAGGCCGAAGTTCATGTCACCCAACTAATGATGCAAGTTTTTTTTTAAACTTTTTGTGGGTGCTTACTTTTACTCATAAACAATACCGTCGTTCCTCTATTACTAATGCGTGTCTGTATATCGCACAAGCTTCTGTACTAATAGACGCTACCAATCAACCTATCTCTGTGAACAGAGTGTGACAGGTTTGTAATATCTGCACTTGAAATTGATGACAGACAGACATACACACACACAAAAGAGTTTCAAAACGATAGAGATGCCAATTTATTTGATTTGACGTTGAAAAACTATGAAAAATATTTTTTTACCCCATTTAATACATACATAAAACTCAAGTCTTTTTTTCCTATGGGGGTAGGAAGAAACTACAGAACGCCACCTGCTACGATCCTTACATACTCCTTTCGCTTCATCTACCTTCATCATACACGCATGCCGATTGCGAGTACTACGGACCTGACCTTTTTGAAGAACATCACCAATAAGGTCAGTGTATGTCCTTCTAAGACGTCGAAGATATTAACGGCAATGTTTTCCTTCATCATCATCATCACAATCTGCGTAGCCTATTCACAACCGTGTTGCGATCAGCTTCCAGTGTATCCGAATGCAGCTGAGTACCAGTATTTTACATGGAGCGACTGCCTATCTGACCTCCACAACCCAGTTACTGGGCAATACGAATGTTTTCCTTCACAAATTCACACACACACACATCTGTTGTTTCCTACTGCTTTTCCTTCTGCTTCATACACGCATACATCTGGTCATACACGCACGCCGGTTGCGAGTACTACGCACCTGACCTTACTGAAGAACATCACCAATAAGGTCAGTGAATGTCCTTCTAGGGCATCCCCTCTCTTCATTTATCTGCCTTTCATTACTCGGCTTTCATTCAACATCCCTACATTATTTTTTGTTAATGGGTGTTCTGGGTATTTGCTATGTAATGTATTGTATGAAGTATATCAGTCATCTAGTACCCATAACACAAGCTCAGCTTAGCTTGCGGCTACATGATGCTGTGTGGATTGTCCAGCATTATTTATTTATTATTACCAAACCATCTGAGCATATCTTTTAAATTAAACTTAATTATATTTAAACTACATATTGTACTAATCGATGTTTTATAATAATTTGATAGCACTTAGACCGCAACTTCGTCGGCGTGGATTTCGTACTTTTCCTTCCAAACTTTATCATCCCCTACACCCCCTTTAAAGCGTAGTTTTGAAAATAAAATATAGCCTATGTTACTCGCTGATAATGTAGCTTTCCATAGGTGAAATAATTTTAAGTAGTTTTAGAGTTAATTCACTACAAAACACACAAAAAATCAAATATTTTCTTTTTATAATATTTTAGTATCGTGGCAGAAAGTATAGAATGCCCCCAACGACGACCCCAAATAAATTGGGAGGATAATGATAAAGCGCTGGGACCCGGAGGCCCTACATCTATACATACATAAACTCACGCCTTTTGCATATGAGGTAGGAAGGAACTACAGAACGCCAAATGCTACGATCCATACACACTCCTTTTGCTTCGTTTACGTTCATACAACTGGTCATACACGCACGCCGGTCGCGAGTACTACTCAACGTAATAATACCAACAAATAAATAATGATATTGGCATCTCTTTCTGTTTCAACCGCTCTTTCTCTCGTATGACATATAACTACAACACAAGTACATAATGTATAACATATAATTGGTACAGTATCTGGCCGTAAATATTGGAAGAAATGGAGTTTTAGATCCAGTTAGTCTTAACACCTTAACTTGCTAGGCTTTCCGAGGCACGGTATGCACGGTCACCCATCCACAGACCCACCTCGTTGATCAACCTTGGTGCTGTTATTACTGAGCCTGGAGCCTTAAGGCGAATGCGTATGGTCAGCTCGCGAAATTCTAATTTTTACAGGTTTTTTGTCAATTACAACTCAGAATTAGCTTGTATTTGACTAAAAAAGTCATTCGCGATGGTTACGAATGTGTATTTAAAGAAGTATTCATAATTAAAATAAATAATACGACTTTTTAAGTTCAAATTACGCGATTGAATGACTATTTCATGAAATCATGACATCTCAGCACAATTCTAATTGAGAGAGTTGTAATGGCTGTTTGTGTATGTGAGTTTGAATGTCTGTAAACGCACCCACGATACAGGAGAAATTTCAAGGGTGGGGCAACGTTTTTTCTAAAAAAAAAAAAAATGGTGATTTGAATGATAATATTTCGAGAGATGTATGTTTGCTACGATCGCAGAACTTTTTCAATAACAAACAACCTATTACTGAACTGAAAACTGCAAATAAACCAAAGGAAATATTAATTTCGCGGGCTGCTTGTTGTGTTTATTATTGTAAGGAAAAGGGTCTCACAGGAATAAAAATTTAAAAGAATGAAAACTTAACGACTATTTTAACTTCGCGCGTTTGACAGCTCACGCCATTGACAGGACGACGTCTGTCAGGTCAGCTAGTACGTTATATTTTCGGCCAGATACTTTTGTGCCTATGTATAATGTGTATGTAACATGTAAGCTATACTGTTCGTGTATATTTACCTGAGCTTGACGGTGGCCAAGGAGGTTGGGAAGTCGGTGAGTGACGTCATAGGACTGTCGCGGTCTTTGCATAGTCTGCGAACAATGGAATATAAGATGATGTCATGCTAGATATAATTAGTCTGTATGCATATCAATTTATTTTCGGTAAATGTAACTTTACTCATCAAACAATATCATTACGCCTGTAATCCCAACGACATTAGTTTTTTTTTTCGCGCGAAATCCTTATTCTTTATCTAAAATAGAAGTAGCCTTAGTTACTCCTAAACACATGGCTATTTGCCAGTTAGTAAAGTCTCGTCAGAATAGGTTGTCGTTTCGGAGTTTAACTCAAACAAACAGACGCACAGACAATTGTTTTTTTTTATATAACTATCGTATAAACTTTCATATGCATTTAGTAAAAATGTGTCATTAGGCCATTTAAAGAAAGAAAAATAAAACATTTATTTGGGACACGCAGGAATAAAAAAACAAAAAGTAAAATCTAAAAAATTAAAATTAAATAAAAGGACCTGTGCGAGTCCAAAAAGGCTCCTATTTCAGCAAACACACACAAACAGACATTTCAATAGAATGAATGAGTATATATTATCGTGGAGTATACCTCTTAGCGATGTCGGTATGTCGGGGCGAGGCGGGGCGCGCAGAGTGGCGCTTCTCCGGCGCCGGCCGCGCGCGCGGGGACTCCCCGTCTATGTAGCCGATCTGCGACAGCTGCTCCTCTAGGGCCAGGCGGCGGCTGGGGGGGGGACAGCGCAATTAGTATTAGTCTCTGTGTAAACTAAAATAATCGATGTTGATGTGGAATGGTACTAAAATAGTAGCATTTAGTACTATACCGTTTCTAACTGTACATGCGTTAAGCCGCTGCTCCCGGTTGTCATTTGTAGATCTTTGACAGTCGTTACGGGTAGTCAGAAGTCCGAAAGTCTGACAACCAGTCTTACCAAGAGGTATCGCGTTAGCCAGTATCTTGGTTGTGTTGTTCAGATAGGCAGACGCTCCATATAAAATACTGGTAATCAGATGCATCAAGCTAGACTTCGAGCATAATAGAAAAAAAGACCAGAGGATTCATTAGGGGCAGAAACGGTATATCCTCCCCCCATTAAAAATACTTTACTTACTACTATAATTTAATCAACAAAAAGTTAAATATTTTTGATACTTGAGAATATTTGAAGAACGATAAACAATGCATACAAAACAATTTTTTACATATAACATCAAAAAGACTGCTGATGCTTGTAAACGTACTCACGATACAGGAGAAATTCCTAGTGTGGGGAAACGTTAAAAAAAAAGTACTAGATACTGAAATTGACTATTTTAAACACTAACAAGAGCATCGGTTCCACTTCCCCATAGTGATAATTTATGTATTTCTTCTAAAATATATTTAAATCCAACTTGACGATGCGCTTCGTGCAGAGGACGGTTCTGAAAGAACACTTTCCTGTATATAATTACGTTTTACAAACTTTGAGAAAATGATAAATGAGATTTATTACTGTAAAATGGTTTTTACAAATACTTTTACACGGCAACAAGTAATTGTTTTTTTAAACTATGTTGGTGTTTCGCTATCTGGCTACTTTGAGAAGAAGAATCACCGGAAGAAACTCGGAGATCAGTCTCTTTTAAAGTCCAGACATTATCTTGGTTAGATCATGCGAGGACAATGCATATAAGTGTCAGAAATGGTATTTTGAGGAAAGTTTGGAGGTATGAGGAACAGGGTGCAAAGTTCCACATCCACCATAGAAAAGAGAGGATCCTCCAATCAGACGGGTGTCGTGTCTGGTGAGCTACTGGACGACGGTTGTTGTCGGGCTCTTATATATATGATAAGTCGCATGGATAACTTTAATATCGCGATGTAGGAGACGTCAGATTTAGTTCGTGTGTGGCGAGATAGATGTCGCTACAAAAGAAACAGGTATGAGTGGACCTGACCAGTCAGTGCAAGTATTTGTCGCAAATTGTAGAGCTCAACTCAGAACCGTGGAGCTCAACGCTCACCCAATGATTTTTTTTTTTTTTTTTTATATCATCATTTCAGACCAAAGACGTCCATTGCTGGACAAAAACCTCCCCCCCCAAAGATTTCCACAACGATCGGTCCTGCGCGGCCCTCTACCATTGGCTTCCTGCGATCTTCACCAGATCTTTCGTCCCCCTTGTAGAGAGAGCCTACCCACTCCGCGTCATTCGGTACTTGTCGCCACACAAGAACCCTTTCGCCCGAACAGGCATCTTTATAATTATTATAAGTCTGAAATCGCCAACCCGTCTTGAGCAAGCGCGGTGATTAATGCTCGTGCCTTTTCAGTATGAGAAGAGGCCTTTGCCCTGCAGTGGGACAGTAAAAGGCTGGTATAATAATAATAAAAAATATATCAGTTCTGCCACTTAAGTTTGGCAATTAAATAAATAAATATTGCTGGAAAATCCACACAGCAACCTCTTGCGAAATTCTTCAGGAACTGTGTAAGCTATTTTGGTTTTCTTGCAGTTTTTATAGCTGAAAATAATATCTTACACAAGTATGGTTGTTACTGACCGTTCAGCCAACTCGTTAGCTTGGTGTATGTCTACGCGCAGGTTCCTGCGCGGGCTGGGCTCGGCGCTGCACAGGCCGGACTCGGGCGGGGTGGAGCACAGGGAGTCACCCTGTAAAAAAGGTGGTCATTTAGCTCGTCTTGTTCTATATAGAAATGGGTTCGTGGCTAAGTGGAATAGGTTACCGATTAAGGTTAATCAACGCTTGCTGGGGGGATGGTGGACCATCGATTACGTACTGTTATCAATGAAATTGCCACTATCAATCATCACCAACTCATTAAATATTAATCCTCTCTAGATCCGACGTCAGTAATTACCGCCCTATTCAAAATCACCACTCCGTCTAAAATCACCACCTCCTTAACAATAAATAATTACCTTAACACCAGACCTCGGTAATCACCGCAAAATACATAATCACCACTCCATAAAAAATCACCAACTCATTAAATTTTAATAATTACTACAACATGAGAAGTCAGTAATCACCATCCTATTAATAATAACCATTCCATCAAAAATCACCAACTCATTAACTATCAATAATTACATCCAAATAAGCTGTCAGCAATCACAGCTATATCAATAATTAATAAATAATTGACTACTGATGGGATTGGACGATAAATAACGTAAGGATTAAATTGATATACTGAGATTTATTTTTGATCCAGTTAGCACAGTACAACATTAGACACGAGAGAGTTAATATAATACAACTGAACAGAATGACAATAATGCGGCATAGACAGTAGCTCCATCTAGTGAGCTATTTAGATAACTACGACAATTGACGAATTTGACGGCACGGTTGGCGCAGTGGCTGAGCGATTGACTGCTGCGCTAGTGTCGTGGGTTCGATTCCCGCACGGAACAAATATTTGTATGGCCTACAGGTAGTTGTTCCGGGTCTGGCTGTTTGTGTATGTGAGTTTGAATGTTTGTAACCGCGCCCACGATACAGGAGAAATTCGGGTGTGTGGGGCAACGTTTGTTTTAAAGAAAAAAAAACCATGTGTGCAATTCACACGTGGTAGAAGTGAAACCTTCAAAAATGTTGGCTTCAAGATAATGAGACGAATGTAATATTTTGGGAAGAGGATGATTGTAGGTTTTATAGTAATGATCATAGTGATACAAAGTTTGATAATTATTTTATAGAATTTCCACAACATAAGAAACACTGTATAATAGAATAAGAATACTTTATTTATAAAAGTATTACAAAAATGTACATTTAAGTGCAGTAGTGTTATTTCTAAAGCAATGGTATAATTAATGCATAATAGTAAACTATAACTAAAAATATATTTAACAGTTACGAGAAACGATAATGTGGAATTCACAAATGATTGCTAGCGACCTGCCCGATCTAGGTTTATTGAAACCTTTATTTTAACCTATTTAATGCTTCCTATCTCATTTTCTGCCACGTTAAATCTTATGAATTTATGTGTCTGTCTCTTTTTACTGTCGCTTTTCCGTTTCATAAACTTTCCAATCACAACGATGCTAAAGAAGTTTTCACTTAAAAAAAAAAAATGACATTGTTTGGTTTATAATAGTTCTAATAAATACATATAAATCACCACTTCATCAACTGACCTGAGCATGGTTGAGCTGTAACTGAGTATCGTCCTCCTCACTGAACATGTGGTGGTCTCTCTCCTGTGGCGACAGTCGCAGGCGCATGTCAGCCAGCTCCGCCTGCCAGGGCTCGAAGTACGAGTCGCATGACGAGGACCTGGGGACAAGTGTGGGGTTTGTTTAGTAAGTTTAGATAATGAAAATCAATGCGGAGTCAATAGGGATGATGAATAAGGCGATTGGCGCACTGTGGGAGTGCGCGTGTTCTTACGTTGTTTGCAAGTATGTGTGTTTGTATAGAAAACACGCGTAGTGCAACACCAAAAAAACGCACCACGCGCAGTGTTCATCGTTCGTCGCCACGCATGACGCTGCGTGATGCTGTGCAGAGTACCAATCGCCTAAAGATTTTTTTTGTACGTCTGTTCTTTTATAAAAAAATATTGGAACAATAAGTTATATTTAAAAGATTTAGTCGATACATTGAGTTCAAATGCGTATACTGAGTTGTGACGTAGCTAGCTTCCACTCCCCAACTTTAATGCGTTTTATTTAAGTCCTACGACATTTCAAAGAACACATGTCTAATATTTTTTTATTATCTGACCGACGGACTAATTATTTTTTCTTTACCCAGGCGTCATCCCTATTGTCGACACCATGGGTACACCTAAAGTACACCCACATTTCACCAGTGAAGGATTAGGCACAGGTGTTCCCCTGACTGGTCCTCCGGTAAATACAGGCGTGATGTTATGTTTGTAATCAGCAACAAGAGAGCCCAGAAGATTCTAATTCAAAAAAGAGCATGAAATCAATCTGGCAAAAGTCGTATTGTAAAATCATCATCATCCCCTGTCCTTATCCCAATGAGTTAGTGATCGGCGCAGCATGTCTTCTTCTTCCATACATCTCCATTTGCCGATATCTCAATAGTCACCTCCTTCCTAGCCATCATACCATCTTTTACACAATCCATCCATTGATTCTTTGGTAACCCTCCACATTCATACTCAAAACTTTCCTCACAACGTGGTCTTCATTCCTTAGCATCACATACCCATACCATGACAACAGATTTCCACACAACTTCTCTGTCATAGGCGCCACTTTCAGACTTCCTCTTACATACTCCTTTCTTATTCTATACATGCGCGTAACACTACACTTCCCTTTTGGCATTCTCATCTCAGCTGCATGCAACTACCTTTCATACATCCCATTTGTTACACATTCACAACTTCTCGGTCACCATGATGACTTCATACATACATTAAATCACGCCTTTTTCCATGGGAGTAGGCAGAAACCACAGAACGCCATCAGCTACGATCATTACATACTCCTTTCGGTTTGCTGACGTTCATACATCTGGTCATACACGCACGCTGGTTCATTCGCTGATGAGTTCATCACCATCTACCTAACCATCTCCTAACTATGTTAGGGTCGGCTTCCAGTCTAACCGGACGCATCTGAATACTAGCATTTTACATGGAGCGACTGCCTATCTGACCTCCACAACCCAATAACTGAGCATCAGTATACCCCTTGGCAAGACTGGTAGTCAGACTTTCGGGTTTCTGACTAACCGTAAAGACTGTAAAAGATCTACATATGTTAGCCGGGACCAAAGCCTTAGCGTGCTTTCCGAGGCACGGAGCAGTCTCGATATGTTACGAACGGTCACCCATCCACAGACTGACCTCGGCAAGCGTAGCTAAACCTTCGATCATCCTATGAGCATATACCGACAGAAGCTATGAATATGTCTGACGTCACGATGCTGTAATGTAAATCCTACCAAGTGGCACATAATCTACATCGTTACCTTAAGTCCGCACAGTCTTTGGGCGACAAGAGTTGCGCAACTGTTGCCGGCACCATCTCGCTCTGTTGCCAGACATCGCAAGATGAGCGGCTTCTTAAAACAGAAAACTAACATATACAATGGTGCGGTTCCAGTTCTATTGTGGACCGTATTCAAGAGCTGCGACTGTTTACCCGACTGCGACGAAGCGAAAAAGGAGAGTAATCAACCAACCAACCGATTGGCCTTTAAAGTTAAAGTTCGTGAGCACGTTCGTAAGAAGTTGGCAGTGGTTTCGTCATTATTAACTGTTATTATAAACTTATTGTTTATGTGTAGTCGTGTATGTATGTTTATTAGTGTATATACTCTATGTAAGTATTATATTTACAGTTTATAGTCTATATGTATGTACTAGCTGACACGGCGAACTTAGTACCGCCTCAAAAGTTAAGTTACACTGCCATCTGTTAGAAATGTATGGAACTTGTTATAGGAAAACATTTAATTTGCAATAAAAAAATATTAAGGTCGACAATCGAAATAAAAACTATCCCATCTTTTAAGTTTGACCAAAACAAACACTGTGTGCAACATTTTATTAAAATCGGTTCAGTAGTTTAGGAGTCCATAGCGGACAAACAACACGACACGTAATTAATATATATTAAGATGTATTTATATTTATTTCTAATCCCTTTTCTTTTAAGAAATTGCACCTACCACTGTTTGTCTCTACATCACCCAAAGTTTGACTGGTAGAGACCGCCTACGGCATTAAGTCCGCCTCTGTACATTTGTGTGCTTAAAGTATTAAATAAATTAATAATGTATCATGCAAACCATCCATGCACTTATAGAATGTTGGTTCCAAATCGGTATTTGGTGCGGTCGGTTGATGGCAATAGGCTGACCCACTATTACATGAGACTTGAACATAACTGGCGAAATGTGGGTGATATATGTTTTTTGTAATAGAAAGGCAGTCAACAGTATTCAATTGATGTAAATACTGTAACTTACAATGAAGAATAAATGAAACAATAAAATGCTCGTAGCGGAGCGCGTCTGTGAGCTGGACCAGGCCACCGGCCGTAGTGTACCGGGTTCGGTACCCCATCGCGCCTCTACTACTATGTGATGCGCCAACAGTGGGTATTACTAAAGGTGCACCTCTGTTTAGCCCTCAATACAAGCGTAATGTTACGTGTTAAACATAACGATTGCAGGCTCGATTCCCGCCTTAGGACAAATGTTTGTATGATCTACAAAGATTTGTTCCGGGTGTTCTGAGTATTTGCTATGTATAATAAAAAAATATCTATGTATGATGTTGTTATGACTTTTGAAAAGAGCTAGTTTAAGTCGAATTAAATTTTTGAGTTAAATCGCTTACCTGGTATGATGTTTGAGCGGTATGGCCGCTCGCTCGGCGAGAGGAGCGAGCGTGTCGCTGTCAGACGCGAGCGACTCGCACGACTTCACTGGACGCAGGCCGAGGCTGGTCGTGCACATCGGTATGTCCTGTTGGTAAGGAACAGTATATCAGTATATCATAAGAAAGAATGAAAATAACCTGAAGAATAAAAAAAAGAAACAAAAAAAAAAAAATTTGGATTTTTATTTTGACCCCATAATCTTTATTAGAAACACCTGAAACCAAGAAAATGACACCCATAACGATAAGTTAGCAAATTTCATTGACGCCATCTTGGATTTCGATATCGACAACATTATCGTTATTAGTGTCTCCGAAAACCATGAAAATGTCACTCATGACCAAAAGGCATATTAGCATCTTGTTGACGCATTAAGTCATCGGTCGGTCAGTTTGCGCGTGCACATACTCACTCAAGGGGTTTGAGAGCGGTAACGTTAAGGGGGGGTGCGTGAGACAACGATAACCATGACGGCACGAGGTACGCTTAGAGATGATTCACATTAAAAATAAAACTTGTGGAAACTTGGAATATCTATCAGTCTGGCGCTACACGTCACATCAGCAAGTCGGTGACGCGAACCCCGAGTTTTGCCCCAAAAATGAATCAACGAGGATAAATGAGTAGTAGCTTTGTGTAGTTATGTTACCCAGAAACTGGGTTCTGGAGGTCAGATAGGCAGTCCTTCCATGTATAGCAGTGGTATCCAGCTGCAGCCGGTAGTGTTTACCTGCGGCGGCGTGGGCGTGCGCGGCACGTGCGGCGCGGGGTCGCGGCGGCTGCGCGCGCGCTGCTGCTTGCTGCGCGTGAACAGGCCGCGCCAACCTGACGGCGAGCGCTTCAGGCCGCGTTTGTCTACAACACAATACACAAAACGTCGCTACAAAACGTTGTCCCACACTAAGAATTTCTCCTATAACGTGAGTGCATTTATAAACATTCAAATTCACATACATAAACAGCAAGACCCGAAACAACTATCTGTAGGCCATACAAATATTGTTCCATGCGAGAATCTAACCCACGACACACGCGACGCAGCAGTCGATCGCTCAGCCACTGCACCAACCGTGCCGTCAAAACTAACTAATGGTAAGCATGAGCTCCTGGGTTCAATTTAATCCAGCTGACATTTATCATAAGCAGTTCTGAGTCTGAATTTGTACCCAGTTGATGGCAATAGACTCGCCCCCTATTATGCTCCCTCTACATGTTGGCCCAATGTGCGCCAATATTGGCCACAGTATTTTAATATTACATCAATAAGTGCTCGCTAACGACGGTAGGTCAATGTTTTCATAATAGTTTTAGTATACTGAGGCGTAGATTGGCTTACGTTAGCCCAGCTTTAGGCTTTATATATACATATATATATAAAGCCTATATATATAAACATAACTAGAGAACACGACCATACAAGACGTTAGTGACAAGAAATGATTAAGGTGGTATGCTACGGTTTTATCGCCCAAACTGTGATAAAATCTGTGACTCCAGCCATGGCACAGTAGCCGTGCTTGCCCCGCTGACGTACACACGTGACGTTATGATTTTTTAATATGTACTAATATTAATGTACTAATATAAAATTTTAATAAACACTTTATTAGCGTGGATTTCGTACTTTTCCCTTCGAACTTTAAAATCCCCTCCAACCCCTTAAAAGCATAGTTTTCAAAATAATAATAGCCTATAGCACTCAGGAATAATGTAGCTTTATACAGTGCAAAAAAATTTAGAATTGGATCATTACTTCCGGAGATTGAAGACATTCAAACTTACGGTCAAATTTTACCTCTTTATAATATTATAAGTAAGTATAAGTATAGATAGGCTACCACTATCTCAAGAGATGGTCAGCGATGATGTGACCGAGGTGCGAGTGTGCTCCATACACTTGCCTAGAAAGTAGCCTATTTACTCTCTACTTAAAGACCCCCAGATATGGCTATCAGGAAACGCAGGCTCTGGTTATTTGACTTTTTTTTAACACCTTAACTGCCAAACAACGAGACACAATAGAAAATGTATTGTTGGTCGGTCATTTGGCGTTCAACGTGTTAAAGATTTCCCGAAACTTCAAGTAACCTATTCACTCTCTAATTAAAGACCCCCAGATACTATTGGGAAACGCATATGTTATTTGATTTAGTGTTTCTTAAAAGATTTCCCGGAACTTTAAAAAAAAAACCGTTACAAAAATAAATTTTGAAATATCATAGAAAATGACATATCATAAAAAAGTGTTTTAAAATCTATGCTGAAAAGAGACATCACTGCTAGCAGCTGATGTCACCCGACAGAAACGCCATAGTGACTTCGCACCATTCAGTACAAAGGCCGTTCTAACTTTTCCATTGTCCCACCGATTTTTGTACTTTTTGTAACAATCTAATTTTATAGAAATCTTTTTAAATAAATTACTTGTTCATGTATGTTGATAGGCAACAAATATCCTATTCTACTTCTTAGCTGTGTGCACTATAAAAGTGTTCTGAAAGCGTTTTGTGGGTGTGGGTGGGATGTTCCACCATGTAACGAGGTGCATCTTCGGATGTGTCGTCCGTTGATAGATTAAAAACTAGTTTTAGCATTTGGTTTCACTATGTATTTTAAAGGATCCTTAAGATCGTTCACACAGTATTTCATAGAAACATTCAAGTCCAAAATCAAAGAAATTAATGTAAAGAATTCAATAAGAAACATAGCAAATTCAAAAATTCTTGTGAATTTTTTACACATTGAACGCTATATGACCGACAAATAATAAATTTTCTATTATGTCTCGATGTTTGGCAGTTAAGTTGTTACAAAACTTTGATGTCTACTTTTCCAAAAAGTTGTAAACGACGTTTTTTCAATCCTATGTATCTTACGTGTGCTCAAAACTAAATAATACCAGCCTGTTACTGTCCCACTGCAGCCCAAAGGCCTCTTCTCATACACAGAAAGCATGAGCATTAATCCCCACAATCAAGGAGGGTTGGTGATTTCAGACTTATCTAATACCTTTAAATGGGCAATTCTTGTATATATGTATATATACATAGATATATATAATCTGAATCTGGCAAACAACTCCAACGATTTTCATGAAATTTAGTATATAGGGGTTTCGGGGGCGATAAATCGATCTAGCTAGGCTTCATTGTTACTAAACGTCGTTTTATCCGAGAAAATATCGTCATCTATCTAGGTACTATTAATTTATAGGCGGACTTATTGCCATAGACATTTTCTACTAGTCAACGACAAACAGTGTTAAGTACAATTACGTAAGACAAGGAAAAAATAATAAAAACATATTTAGATATTTTACGTAAATATATTAAAAAACTATAAATATAATACCTAAACAGAATATATACATAAATAAACTTAAATTAGAACAAATAATGGGAGAGCACTAGCGCTGTGACGTCACTACTGCCAACTTCTTACGAATGTGCTCACGAACTTTAACTTTAAAGACTAATTGGTTGGTTGTCATCCTGATTTCCTGTGGGAATGGATTCCACGGATAAATAGACTGGACGAAGATGAACAGTTGATGGAGTCGGTACGATAAGTGGGGGCAATGAAGAAGCCGTATGTGATGAACGTAGATTGTCTATTTTTTTTAAACACTAGGAATTTCTCCCGTATCGTGGGTGCGTTTACAAACATTTAAACTCACATACACAAACGGCCAGACCCGGAACAACTATCCATAAATTTACTTGTTCCGCGCGGGAATCGAACCCGCGACACTCAGCGCAGCAGCCAATTGCTCAGCCACTGCGCCAACCGTGCTGTCATAATCATCATACTTACAGATATGTATTATTTTTCCAATAGAAAAGTAGCCTTAGTTAGTCGTTTTAACATCAGCTGTCTGTCAGTGGGAGTCCAGTCAAATTCGTTAAAGACGTTTAGGAGATTAGATGAAACAAACAGACACAGACGGACGAAAAAAATTACTTTTTTTTTTTATGTAGCTACCGTATAAACTTTCATATGCATTTAGTAAAAAGCTGGTATTTTAACATTATGAACAGACACTTCAATGTTATTTATTCGTTTATAAGGTGCATAATTGTATATTCATAAAATTTTTTAAAGGGTCATTAAAACTTAATGACATACCTGATTCTGAGTTGCAAATTGCAAAAAAAAAGAAGAAAATTTGTATTTCGCGGGCTGCCACTACGTATTCACCTTAAATGTTTATAATATCACATTTAATGACATACCGCATATACAATCTAAAACTGAATCAAAACTACTACATACATAAACTCAATCCTTTCTCCCAGGGGGGTAGGTAGAAACTACAGAACGCCACCTGATACGATCCTTACATACTACTTTCGCTTCGTTTACGTTCATACAACTGGTTATACACGCACGCAGATTGCGAGTACTACGCACCAGAAGAACAACACCAATTAGGTCAGTATGTGCATCCCTCCCGGCGTTTCCACTTACATCTGCCTTATAAATACCTTTTCTTAGTCGTCTTTCATTCATCCCCAAAAACTATAATATGTTTGCCAGAAGCAGATAATGATAAATAATAATAAAATGGAAGATGGCGAAGTGGGGGTACTCTTACGACTTTTAAAAATGAAATTACGTACCTGGTGCGGGTAAATCTAACACGGTGTGATACTGAGGCAAATTGTTGGGACCCGATCCGACCTGAAACAAGAAATAAATAAAAATGGTCTATTTGGAAACAAATCATGTTTGCGGAACGAAGTTTTCCGTACAAACCGTCACGTAAAGAAAAAGCGTTGTAGCTCCTTCATGCGTCTTTCTAATATTGTTTGTTTGGTGACCAGTCTAGGTTAAGCTGGTATGGTAAAGTGTGGGCGACAGTCCTAGGTTAAGCAACGCTTAAAACGGTTTACTGTAGGAGTTAATTGGTACAAATCGTCACGTAAGTAAAAAGCGTTATGCCCCTACCTTGCGACTTTCTCTGTCTTTCTACTTTAATCGAGTGTAGTAAGTGTATCAAGTGTAACTAAGTTCCTGACACAGCTACAGATCAGCCGAGTGTTGCCTTACCTCGATGTACTTAGGCCGGAGATGCGAGGAGGGCCGCAGCTGCGTGTTGGCGGCGGCGGCCGCAGCGATGGCGCCCGAGGCGGGCGGCAGGCGCGGGCTGGGCGCGCCCCCCGCGCCCCCCGCGCCCCCCGCCTGGCCGCGCCGCCGCGCCTCCTCCAGGCTGCGGACGCGACAATGCTACTGTTACACGTGGGGACCTTTATATGCCTCAACAGTTTGTATAACCCCCATAACTTAATTTAGAGTACAGATTTTGTGCACATAGGATAAGGGCAAGAGGATGATGATGATGATGATGATGATGCTTTTTATCAGTGGGCATACGCTTTAATTTATTTTCAAAACTAAGCATTAAAGCGGGTGGAGGTAGGTAGGTAGAGGGGATGTGTCAAATTTCTTGGAAAGGTTTTCAACTTTATTACAAAAGCATAAGGTTCATGTTCAATTGGGTAAATCTGACAGTTTGGGGTAGCATGATGTGCTGGCGTCTGTACAAAAACTACGCAGACGAAGTCGCGTGCGAAGTGTTAGTATTTAGTATAAAGTTACCTTAGCAACTTAGTGGGCGGGTTGATCGGTAAGCTCTTAGGTCGTCGACACGACTCACTGCCACGGAGTTCCACTTGAGACTCACAGCGCTCCTGAAATAAAGATAATTTTTGATTTTGGTGTATTTCTATTTTTTATTATTATTCTTTTGGCATATTGGTGTGTGGTAGCTAAAATGTGGAAAATTATTTAATTTAAAGATTTATAAAGATATTTTGTACAATTTTTTTTGATATTTGTTGTATAGATTCAAGTTCTTCAAACATATCAGACAAATGTGTTCCTGTGGAAGTGGTGAAGGGTGGGCGTTTTGGGGGACTGTCTTATGTAATCGTTTTGACGTTCAAAAAGTGCTGGTTCTCAGCCTAATTTGAATAAATGAATTTTAGGTATTGGATAGGTATAAGAAACACTCCGGCACGCGCACTAGTCTTTCAACGTGGAAGCACGGCAACGTCACCTTCTTCATGTACGTGGCCGCGCGTGCGGCGATTTAATTGATCCGGGTTCTACTATTTCGATTTAAACACGATGTTTCGAATTTACTATCATTGAAATATATTTTTGATTCATTTTTTTTATGCTGATTTTTTAAAATCTATTGATAATATAGATTAAAGAGTTTAAGGGAACACACTCTGTTTTTAACAAACATATTAATTAATGTACAATTTACCTGTTCCAACGACTCCGGGCCCGAATCTTCCCCCTGCTCCTGAGCGAACAACTCTTCGGCGTAGCAGATCAGGAACTCTGTCACCACCGCCTGCAGACACAAGTAAGTTAATCAAAATGTATGTAAATGATGATGATGACGATGATGATGATGATGATGATGATGATGATGATGATGGTGATGATGATGATGATGTTTGTAGATATTTATTTCTGGGAATTGTCTTTAAAAACACGTATACAGTGTGAATGGAGGAACCACGCACTGACTGATACCATGGGGTCAAAACATGATTCTGACCCCCCCCCCCCCCCCCCCCCGTTGAAAGTATTCATCGGATTTTCCTAATTCCTACGTATATTTGTTTTTTTTTTTAATTGTATCTGTCTAAAGTTATGAACACAATATTTTCGTCAGCTTTTTTCTATATTTACCTGCACAGCAACTCCTACGTATATTTGTTTTTTTTTTTAAATTTTATCTGTCTAAAGTTATGAACACAATATTTTCGTCAGCTTTTTTCTATATTTACCTGCACAGCAACTCCTTGCAGCGCGTGCTGCGGCCGCGGTGCTCGCAGCAGGTTGGGCGCCCACACGATGGCCATGTTCCTGGCCGTCATGCCGGTCTGGTCGCCCAGGAGAGACACGCGCCGGAGATGACGCATTAGGTAGGCTAGGGTTCTGTGGGCAAATTGATAGCAAAAAAAGTTAAGTATCAGTATAAAGTAATAATAAATTAATAAATAATGCTGGACAATCCACACAGCAGGAGACCCTTTACCCTGTCGGCTCTGATTTTGATGGTCTTGTCAGATATGGGTTTCCTGCCGGCGGGCGGAAAGTTCTGTCGTTTTGTGTTTCTTTCGGAGACCAACTGCTAACTCAAACCAAGGAACTATCTTACCAGATTGCCAGATCGTACAATAGGATAAATAGAGGTGGACCCAAGGCATTCCCCTGCGGTATACCGTATTTGACTTCCCTACCGGGTGATGTATATATAAGCTCACATTTGGTTTCAGGGTTTATTCTGGAATCTTCTGTATGTTGGGATCGTCCAGTAAGATAGGAGCTTATTAAGTCCAGGACATTTCCCCTTATACCGTAACAATATAGTTTTTCCAGAAGGACGTCATGGTTTACGTAGTCCAAAGCCTTAGTCATATCGGTATATAGAGCACATGTTGGAGCCTTATTATCTAATTTGGCATTATATTGCATAAGAAATTGTATATCGCCATATTAATATTTCAGAACTTCTGCGCTGCGTGGCGTGAGTTCGATTCCAGCATGAATGAAATATTTGTATAGCCTACGCCTACAAGTTGTTGTTCCGGGTCTGGCGGTTTCTGTATGTGACTTCAAATGTTCACAGGAAAAATGCCTAGTGTGTAAAACAGAAATATGAAGATTTTGGGGTTGGCTTCCAATCTAACCGGATGCAGCTGAATACCAGTAATTTACATGGAGCGACTGCCTATCTTACCTTCACAACCCAGGTACTGTGCAACACGATAGAGGGTAGGCACATGATATATTTACCTATAATGCGGAGGTGGTAGCTTCACGACGGTGTCCCTGACTGCCCTCAGCCGAGCCGCTTCGTCGCCCTGCTGAACGGCGCTGACAAAGCTCTCGTATAGTTGGTAGGTGCAGAGAGGGTTTGGAAGTTCTCTGTGGACAAATATTATACTGGCATGGAGAAGTTTACTTAGACTTAAGACTAATGACGTGTCTTTTAAGCATGCCTAAACTGAGTGACTTCTTTTTCACGTTTTTTTTTGCAAATTTCAGCGCTATAATCATTTTTAGAATAAGTTAATTTACTGAGTTGTAATCTAACTGTAACGTTGTAAGTATGTTTATAATAGGATTATTATTTTAAAAGTTTGACATAAGAATTCCATATACAATAAAGGATCTAAGGAAGGGTTTTTAGTCATTTGTTTTTTAAAAGGAGATGAAAGTCTATATGGAATTTCATCTTTCTTTCATTCGATGGTGAATCTCATAACGTTAGTTGGAAAAGAAAACAGTATGGATTACCACGTTACCGTCCATACGAATATGAACATTAACACTATAGAAAGTAGAGATTGGTATGAGACATAAAGTAAGCAGGCCCTCACCGGAAGTACATCTTGAGCAGCGAGGGCACGGCGTGCGGGTCGCGCAGCGAGGCGGGCGCGGCCAGGTCGGGCGCGGCGCCGGCGTCGAAGGCGGCGCGCAGGCGCTGCGTCAGGCCCGCGCCGCCCGACAGCCGGTACACGCCGTCCACCGCGCCGCGCGCCTCGATGCACGCCGCGCACTCCAGCAGCACCTGCGGCACTGCGCCCCACACAGCCTCAGCCTTACATACTGCGACACCCCACGGTAACACTACATTGATGATGAACTTAGCGCATTGGCTGCTGCGCATAGTGTCGTGGCGTCGATCCCCGCACGGAACAAATATTTGTATGGCCTACAGGTAGTTGTTCCGGGTCTGGTTGTAAGGCACATACTTAATATTACTTTTTGTAACTACTTTTGTCATTTTTACTTTTATTTCATGAGTTTTGTCATCATGTGTCAGAGTCTGTGCTAAATAAATGATATTTTATTTCTTTGCTTCATCATAGCCTATGCTGGCCGGCCATTGTGTAATCGTCTCATTTAGACGGTGGGCCATTTTTATTCCAAAGTGACGGCTTGTTTTTTTTTAAAGCGAAATTATTCTAGTTCTCATACTAACAATCCCCACCTTCGTGGCCGCAGTTCAGCAGATGCTCTCCGAGATCGCAGCCGAAGACCCGCTCTCTCAATATGCCCTGCTGCTTCAGACTCCTACGAGAAGGTCGGGAGAGTATGAAGCTTCGGAACAGGGAGATCAGCTTGCCGTGCTTGCGGAGGACTGGCTTCATCGGTGCCACGGCTACTGAGCTGTTGGGAGGGGAAGATGGAAGATTAGTGTTATGTTTTAAACTTATGTGTTCGAAGATCTGTGTATTTTAATAACATGCACAGTTCACGCCTATGTTACCCCGAAGGGCTCGGAAAAAATGTACCTGTACTTGCTGTAAATGTACTTGGGGGCACTATTTCGCCAAATCACAAGTTATTGGGGGTCGACGCTATTGCCTTCCGGGCACAAATCCAGTCTTCGGGCAGCTACTGATAAATTCTAGCTGGAAAACCCAATAACACTGCCCAGGCCTGCATTCCTGGCAGGCACAAGTGCTTGCGCCCACCAAAGCAACGAAAGAAACAGGGGGAACGATTGAAATATAATTGTATTTTTAATATTAATTTGAATAACATTTTCCCAACTATGCTGGTTTTGGAAAAGGGATACTCTGAGCAGATGGGTGTTGTGTCTGATGGGCTACTGCCCGACGGTTGTCGTTGGGATTCTGTGCAGTGTCGGACTATAGAATTTGTCGGACTGTATAGTACTGCCTAAGAGTACTGCCTTCTCAGCCTGATTTGAATAAATGAATTTTGATTTGATTGATTGATTGATTGGAGGTCTGATCCTTCCTGTTACAGATCAAAATGATAGGCATGTCGTATTGCAGGGGGTCCACTGTATATTTTTTTAATCTCGCGGATAATTTAGATGTCTCAATACAGTTGTGTCGGCACTCACCCCACGATGGGCGGCGGCTGCGTCATGTGTCGCGGCACCTTGTCCCCGATGACGGCCACACAGTGGTGCGGGAAGAAGCCCACGCGGAAGCCGCGCTTGCCGCGCCACCACAGCGACTCCGCCGGACCTGACAGAGCTTGGCGCCATTAATATACAAAGTTACATTATATCAGTACGTTTTTCAATACCATTCATCTATATTAATAAATAAAATTGACGTGTCTGGTTGTAATATCACAATGACAGGCTTTAACTAGAAGGGCCTGCATGTACAGAAAAAGCAGGCAAACATGGACATGAAATAAATAAAATTGACGTGTCTGCTTGTAATATCTGGATGGAATGGAATCCTTTTTTATTGTCTTTTTCTAATATTAATTTATAGTCGTCAGCGGTGTTAATGATGATCATTGTATGTCTCAAAATTAAATGAAATAATTTTGCATGCCGTAAGGTTAAATGTATCGGGACTGTCTTCAAAATAACCATCATATTTGTATTCCTACATTATTGGCAAATAAATGATTTCTATTTCTAACAGGCTTTAACTTAATGCATTTGAAAGTGCCAAAAAAGCAATAAAAGAAAAATTGTCTGTCAGCCTGTTTGTTTGAGATAATCTCCGAAACGGTTGGACAGATTTTTACGGCAATTTCACTGGCAGATAGCTGGTGTGCTAATCAGTGCAGAAGCCAGCACATCAAGCTACCCCAATATGTCAAATTTCTTTGTTAGTTTTTCAACTTTATCACAAAAGAATAAGGTTAATGTTCAATTGGGAAAAAATTACATCTTGGGATAGCTTGATGTGCTGGTGGCTGTACCTTAGGCTACTTTTATTTAAGGTAAATAAATGGGGTTCCTCTAAAAAAATGAAAACTCATGTTTAGTTTAAAGTCCATGAGGACAAAGTCGCGGGCGGAGACAGCTTAGTAACAAATAAAATAGCATTAACGTGAAGATCCCATTCAGAGTTTTGTTTCTACTCTCCCCTGCGTCTCTATTTAATCTGTTTTAGTAGTATGTACACTCGCTGAGTGAAAAGGGGGCACACGTCAGTTCTGCCTTGATAATGTCAAACGAAGGTAGTTTACTTAAAAGTACTTAACCTTTTTGTTCTGGGAGTGCTCATGTGATTTTGATACGGTAAAAGAAACACAACAATACAATGTATTAAAAAAGAAATATAACTATAGTATTATAAATCAAACAAAAATATATTAATAAAATGAATGGGCTTAGAATATCTACCAACTACTACATTGATAAAGTAAAACTTACCAGGCATGTCGATGATAGAGATCATATCGCCAACTTCGAAACTAATCTCGTCTCGTGCCTGAAAAATAAGGACAGTACATTATCACCTGCATAGCCGTTTCCCAAGTATGTTGGGGTCTGCTTTCAGTCTAACCCGATGCAGCTGAATACCAGTTTATTACATGGATGGACTTCTTATCTGACCCCCCAAACCTAACTACTGGGCAACACTAATATTATAAAGAGGAAAAATTTGATTGTTTATGTTTGATAAAATTCGAATCGATACGACGACCAATGTGGCACGGCAGGCGAAGGTCCGCCTGCGACGCAGGAGGTTGCGGATTGCAGGATTCTGGCCTCGGGACAAATGTTTAGGTAGGTATTTGCTATGTATAATGAAAAAATATCTATCTATGTAATGTATTGTATTAAATTAATTAATATTTAAATAATACATTAATATTTGTGTTTAGTATTGTATATGTTTATATGGGCCTAGATGCCTGAAATAAATAAAGTATATCAGTCACCTAGTACTCATAACACAAGCTCTGTTTAGCTTGGGGCTAGATGATGCTGTGTGGATTATCCAGCTTTATTTATTTATATTAATTAAAATCTTTTTCTAGAAACCTACATTATCAGCGAGTAACAGCGTGGAGGCGATGTTAAAGTTGGAAGTGAATAAATTTCATACATCAAATTCTGTATTACTTAAGTTAACCGTTGGATGAAATAATTGACGACCGATGTGGCGCGGCGGGCGAAGGTCCGCCTGCGACGCAAGAGGTTGCGGGTTCGATTCCCGCCTTGGGACAAATGTTTGTACGATCTACAAATATTTGTTCCGGGTGTTCTGGGTATTTGCTATATATAATAAAAAATATCTATCTATGTAATGTATTGTAATAAGTATATCAGTCATCTAGTACCCATAACACAAGCTCTGCTTAGCTTGGGGCTAGGTGATGTTGTGTGGATTGTCCAGCAATATTTATTTATATTTATTTATTATTTATTTAAATTCAGTTTCAGAGCAATGGGAAATTACCTGTGATACGTATTTCCTGACGGAGTAAGCGGCTGCTACGGCCGGCGTGTTGATTGAAGACGAGTCCTCATTCGCTACTAGCAACTTATGACCTGAAGATAAAAAATAATCAGATATAGGTACAGTCACAGTCAACATACGTTCTCCATCGTAACTTTTGTTTGCTGCGAGCATGGTAGAATCAGAAGGCCCGTATCCGTTAGAAACTTTCAAAATCTAGTCGCAATCTTAGTGGCTAACTATGTCAAAAATTTGTGACAAATGCAGGTAAGTTAGAATTATTTTTGATGGATTGAATTGCCTCTCTGATTAAATGTGACCTGTGCCTAGAAAAACTTTTCTGTAGCGTAAAATCTATGAAAATGACAGTACAACTATGGAAAAGTGTCATGTGACATCCCTAAAGGTCAATTCCATACAATTTGAATTTTTCGTTGGCTTAACGCTTACAGAAAAGGGATTTTGTATAAGCCCCCAGGTTAGATGGTATTTTATTAAATGGCCACCACTGTAATCTACTTACATGTAGCTTACCCTAGAAACGGTGGCCTCATTATAGGGCTACATGAGCCAACTTATCCCACTGTGTAGCGTCAAATGGGCCACTGTGTAAATAACCACATTAGCCAGCATGGCCACCGTGCTTAGAACCATTGTAATGGTACCTTTATTATCCATCTGTAGCCAGTTCAGCACGGGCCCGCAGTTGATGGAGTCGTCGGCTATGATAGACAGATGGTGCACGTAGTCTGCTATCAGACGCTGGTATTCGAACTCCGAGCGATTGATGGCTGCCGAGATCTTTTCCCGGAGATTTGGTAGCCCGGAGACTTTGCGGTCGTATATGCATCTGGAAATGAAATGAAATGGAAATTAGTGAGCTGGTCATGGTGTATCCCAGAACTCCCATCTCACTGACTGGCTAATATTCTCTGGCCAGCATAAACGGACTTCTGGGTCAGTATGTAACACCGCGACAGGAGAAGCAGGGCCAACATGTACTGTGTGTAGTTGGAGGTTTTAATGTACTACTGCGTACTGAAAAAGCAGGCAAACATGGACCACTGAGTGTTTTAAGGAACATTGCCATTCCCCAGGAGTTTCTCCTGTTTCGTAGGTGCGTTTACAAACATTTAAACTCACATACACAAAAACCCAGAAGAACTACCTGTAGGCCATACAAATATTCGTTCCGTGCGAGAATTGAACCAGCAACACGCAGCGCAGCATCGGATGGCTCAGCCACTGCGCCAACCATGCCGTCAAAAGTTGGGCCAACATGGGCAATGAACCAGGTAACTTGGACCAACGTGGGCCACTAGGAAAAAGGAAAGGAATATGTGTTCACTCCTCACCTGTGCAGCATATCGTCGAGTTGCAGCAAGTTATCCCGGTTTCTGGTGAGCGTCCACTCGCGCACGTCACTGGCTTCTGTCCAGCTGCTACTCAGTGCTCGACCCTCGGCACTCTCCTCGCATGACGAGTTCACGTGCGAACGGACTTTGAGACATATCCAACCTGGAAGGATGGAACAAATGTATATAGTACTTAGAATAACATGTTTATTAATAGGAGTGAAGCCCATGAATGGGCCAGTGTGTGAAATGGTTCCTGGGTCGACATGGGTCACTGTGTTTAAGGGTTTTTGGGCCAGCATGGGCCATTATGTATTATTTTCTCTTATTTTCTCTGTTTAACGTCGTCCATGGACTATTGGCACTATTCCATACATCGTACCGTCACTATGCTCAGCTCGCCGAGCGTAGTGAGAGCGAATTCTAGTATAAAGAGCCGGCAGGGTGGTACCGAAGGCACGAGACCAAACTATTGACCTTTGTAGTAATATTGATTAATATGTAGAGGAACACTGATACTAACCAGAATGGGTCAGCAAAGATAACTGTGTAGACGTACCATTGTACCAGCATGGGCCACTGTGTAAATACTCTTGGGCCAACATGGGCCAAGGCACAGGTTATCAGTAAGAGATCGCTTTAATCGAGCATATGCTGGGATAGAAGCCTTTTGGGCCTCGCACAGGTCCTTTTATTTTATATTTTTTATTGTTTAGATTTTGGTTCCTTTTTTCTTTTGTGTTTTTTATTATCTGTGCGTGTTCCAAATAAATGTTTTTTCTTTCTTTATTTTGTTTATTTTTTATTTTAGCGATAAGGCCGCCCGTTGTAACACCCTGTGCAGCTGTCAAAGTTCTTATTTGTAAGTTTAAATGGTGTACAGTAAAGAGTATAAGCCACTTTCATTACCTTCTTTCTCACCTTCGTCCATGGAGTCCTGGCACTTCTCCTCGCATCGCACCGTCTCTATGCTCAGCCCGCCGAGCGATACACGTTCGTAGTGGAAGTGAGCGCATTCCTCGAGTTTGGGGAACCGGCAGGATGGTATCGGAGGCACAGGCTGGAAGCATATGAACTGAATATTTACATGCGGCAACCGTTCTCTGCTACTGAAATTGGGGGCTAAAGTAAAGCCGAGAAACGACGCAGATAGCCGGTCGCTCCATGACAAATAATGAAATAGGTGAATAATTTACTTCTTAATTTAAAATCTCATAGGTTTAGATAGAAAACATGACTTTATAAGTTTTTACTTGAAAAAAAAAAACATCAGAAAAATCGGTCCAGAATCAAAAACTGAACTTATGGTATCAGGTTTAGCGTCGATATCCCTTCTTCCCTCCTAGTAAGACATGTTATGTTGTAACATCACAAAATACCCGATATTTATAAAAGCTTTTTAAATTTCAAACGACAGTTACTTCAACCAGATCAGAGCTTTTAGGGATAAAAGAGACAGTGTGTATAGTTCCTCATTGTCTATAGAAAGGGGAGAGTCCTCCGACCAGACGGGTGTTGTATCTGGTGGGCTACTGCCCGACGGTTGTTGTTGGGATACTGTTAACAACATGTAACAGAGTAAACGCAATAACTCTTAAGAGGTCTCTCGAGGTACTCATCACTATCAAAAATGTTTACTATGGTACCAACCAACAAATACGAGAAAAAATAAATTCAGCTGTTCAGCTGTACATTTTGCCGAGTTATGCGCACATAAATGTATGGGGGAGTCGATTTTTTTAGTTAGTTCGAAGTACGAAGTACAAGGACCTCTTAAGAGATATTGGGTTTATTCTGCTACACGTTGTATACGTTAATTCCAAAGCTAACTTTGATATCGCGATCTAGGACACGTCAGTTTCGTATGTGGCGAGATAGATGTCACTTTACTTTCAAATCCCTGTCAGGATATTGTAGCGTGAAATTCTTACCGTATCGTCGACGTCATATGTGGCTGATGCGGAAGGCGCCGATTGGCTCATAGCAGAGCCCTGTGACGCCACGGGTGTTACCGTCAGCGCCGTCAGGGATATGGAGCCTGAAATTAGGGAGAAATATGGTTATAATTCGTAAAAGTCTGTCAGGCGTCTTATAATATGCATGTCCTCTATGGCCAATAAATATCTTTTTTATTTTCTTTTTCCGTTGGTTACGTTTTAACTAGTAACTCAATAACTTGAAGGCACCTTATGCCTACTGGATCCGACACGGGGGTTACTGCGATACTTAATGCAAGAAATAAAGACGACGATTTGATCATTTAGAATTGTTATTTAATTCCGAAACTCCAAGCGCGAACAGAAGCATCCAGATCGGCCAGCGTGCAGTAACTGGCGATCGCCTATACATACTTCTCTTTCACACCTCAAACCGCTGACGCATAACATTCGTACTTACGTGGTCCCTACAAACTCTTTGTTAGACCCGGGAATCGAACCCAGACCAATGAGGTATTCTACCCTTACGATACAACCGAAGACATGCCGATGCGGTCCACTGTGTAGTTATGAATATAACTTGAGCTTACCAGGAGTCTCCCTTTTGTTCTCCGAGTCATTGGAAGCCCTGGTGGAGCTCCGAGAGTCCGAACTGAACCGCACCGATCTGGAAACACATAACAGGAGTTATTAGAACTGTTTTATTGAAATCGTTACTAATATAATATAGCTGAAGAGTTTGTTTGTTTAAACACGCTATAATCTCTGGAACTAGCAGTCAGATTTAAAATATCTTTTTGCATTTGATAGAACGATTCTTGATGAAGGTTATAGACTATTTTTCATCATGCTACGACTCATAGGAGCAGATAATACTGCCACGATCCTTACATACTTCTTTTGTTTCGTTTACATACATCTGGCCAAACACGCAGCGTAGGTGGACAGGTTTCTTCACGGAAGGAAGGAAGGAATGAGGACCACGTTGTGAGGAAAGTTTTGAGAATGAATGTAGAGGGTTACAAGAGTAGAGGGAGATCAAAGAAAAGATGGATGGGTGGCGTGAAAGATGACATGGCTAGAAAAGAGGTGACTATTGAGATGACGGCAAGTAGAGATGTATGGAAGAAGAAAACATGCTGCGCCGACCCCAAATAAATTGGGATAAGGGCAGGAGGATGATGATGTTTCTTCACGATGTTTTCCTTCATTGTTGTTAGTGACCGCTTTTTGTATCCAGGCGTTTCTAATAACAATTCTTAACAACAGCCTTTTCTTCTCTGACGCTCGACCTTTCTTATTTTGATGATACCTCACGGAATGGGGCAATAAACGCGAATGCGATGCGGCAGGCACGCGAGGTCTTCAGCAAACTTCGCTGTGTGAAGCCTTTACAAGTTCATGCAGATGTTCACCTTAAATGGAACGGCATGGTAATCTGCTTTTAAAAATAACACTTACATTCACTAGTCTACAGTCATACAACTATGTTGCACTGAACGTGTTTTGACCAGGATTGTCAAATTTAAGCTCGCCCCTTATTATGGACCCCCCCCCCCAGCATTTAAATTTTTCGCCGGATTTTCCTCAGTTACTTGTTTCTTCTGATGAGTTTTTACTTAACATATTCATATTCATATTTATTTGCGTTCCGCCGTTGTAGACCCCGACAGGGCACAGCAAAGTAAAAGTAAGTAGGAGAGAGGAGGAAGAACACTGTGTGTTTAATTATAGTAAATAAGTGAGGTATGAGGTGTAATATATTAGGTGAGGTATAATTTATTTGGCGCTTCTTTTATTTTATTATTTAACTATTTATTTTTTGTATTTTTGTGTATGTCCATACTGAGTATTTATTTGTTGGCAAATTATATATAAATTAAGTAACTTCATACTTACATGAAGCTACTTATAATTTATCATCAACATACATCAATATCACAATTTTGACATATCACGATTACGACCTAACCCAGTGAGGATTTTAATGAGAGTCGTAAAGTATTAACTTTTGAATTAAAAATCTAATAGGGTTAGATATGAATGACGATTTTCTCATGACTTCAGAAATACATCAGAAAAAAAAACGAATAAATGGGACAAAAAGCCGACGAACATTTTTAAGCCTGGGGTGTCCAGAATCTATATCAGAACTGAACTCATGGTATCAGTTTGTATGGTACCAGTTTCTCTAATGATCTTACCTGTGGAAGCCACTGCAGTGCGTCATGTCCTTATCAGGCTCTGAGAAAGTGCGGGCGGCGAGCGACTGGCACGACATCACCGATCCGTGTGGTGAGCCCTGGAATCAAACACAGAATACTGTTAGAACTATACATATAGGATGGTGAATAAGAGGAGTGTGGAATTGAGTGTAGGTGTTGGAGTTTCTTGCCCCGTTATTCTCCATACGAAAATACCTAATGTGTTAGGTCCGGCGCCCACTGGCGGTTTAGTAAGCGCATATGATTTGAGATCTTATTTTATTATGCTTAGCGTTCACATTTCGGTATGCCACGGCATGCCAGAACGTGCCGAAGGATGCCAAAGCAGGCTGTGATGCATCAATGAAATTCTATCGTTAACAGTGTTAAATAATATTCGAAATGATCAGTAATCGACGGCCCTTACTGGGATTTTTCATTAGGAATTTCTCAGAAGCAGACTGTCGTGTGGATGTGTGCCCGGTTGATGGCAATAGGCTCACCCCTTATAACATGGGACTTAAAAAAACTGGTGAAATGTGGGTGTACTTAGGTACACCTTCGCCGAACCTTTCAGGGGAATCTAGGCGTTATCTTATGTTACGAAACTACCTTCTGAAACTAGAATATTTTTTGTATTGTATTTTACTTGTAAATTTGACGTCTAAAAGTGCGTTTCATAATGGGCAACCGAAATAAATTATGGTAAAGAGCTGCAATGTCCAGGTCCCGGAATAGTTGCAGAATGAGAAGCAGATAAAGACAACGTTAAAACGTTACCAGGTTGGTGGATCATTATCTGGTTAGCCCACACTTCGCCATGAACGCATCTACTCTCATGTCTCCCTTGCCACACCCAAAATTGACTTCCAATCAAGCGTAGGCACATCATGGTGAACAGCCAGTCGAACCTTTCTATTCTAAAACGAAGTCGTCTACATTCACGAAGATCTCTAGATCTTTACTACTATGTTGGGGACCCAACTATGTTGGGGTCGGCTTCAAGTCTAACGGGATGCAGCTGAATACAAGTACTTTAAATGGAGAGACTGCCTATCTGACTTCCACAACCCAGTTATTAGGAAACAAGATACCCCTAAGTAAAGCTGGTCAAGCTCCTCAAATATTTTCCTCAAGTTTACCCAAGTAATCATCCATTTTATATATCGTTATCTTTCTAAAAACCTCTACAAATCTTAACTTACTGAAGTACTTAGAACAAACAATAATTGTCTACAATCTACCTCAACCACTTGTGCGTTATCATCTCGCTAACAACGTTGGGCACTTGGCAGTATCTCTGAGATAACATTCAAGAGGCTTAACGACGCTTATCGCTGAGTACATTTAACCGAATTAGAAAAAGTGTATTGTTTTTAAGTGCTGTTTAATGTAAGACTCTCAGGCGTAGGCCTGACAGAAAAGGCGACGATGGACGAGGCGTTGGCGTGGTGTCTTTTATTTATTTATTAAAACTGTTTCCGCAAATAAAAAAAAAAGCTGTACAGTGTCGGAATAAATACGTTGGGCATTTTCTACCAGTGTAAGTTAGGGTGATGAAGAGACAGAACATGTTAGGTTAGGTTATAGGTATAGGTACAATGTAAAAAAAACTAAACTTGAAAATAACTATACCTTAGATAAAATACAAGAATTAATACACAGATACATGTAACATACACTTAAAACAAAACAAAAACCAAGTCAAGAGAGATAGAAATAGTACATTGATATAGATAAAACTAAATTAGACAATCAGAATAAAATCCTAGATCTGGAAGTCGACCCCAGCACAGTTGGGAAAAGGCTAGGCAAATGATGATGAATAGAGAATACCTAATAGAGACCTGTTTTCATATGAGTGTGTACTGATTCTTAGCAAGATTAAAGAATCTATTGCTGTTTTTTGTTTCAACACAAGTACACTTGCCCTGCCCTTCCCTCCTAAGGGAAGTCGTTAGCAATTGACGACACGGTTGGCGCAGTAGTTAAGCAGTACTGCGTTTCGCGGGTTAGATCCCCGCACGGAACAAATATTTGTATGGCCTACAGGTAGTTGTTCCGGGTCTGGTTGTTTGTGTATGAGAGTTTAAATGTTTGTAAACGCACCCACAATACAGGAGAAGTTCCTAGTGTGGGGCAACGTTTTAAAAAAAAAATTGAGATGTATGGACCTGTCACCACTGTGTAGAATAAAGAATATACCATTCTATTCAACATAATAACGATCTAAATGTTCATCCATTTTCCCCAGACTAGTTACTAAGTTCACACGCGTCCATCTTTAAGACTAGGTCGTTTTTAAAACCAGTTTCAAAACACGACTATATTAGTGTTTCCCCGTAGATACTTTCTTTCGGGTCGCGTTGCGTATATTGGGGCACAATAAAATGTCGGTACACACATACATACATACATTAAACTGGCTAATTTTTCCCATGACACTTGACAAGAAGTACAGAACGCCACCAGTTACGATCCCTACATACCTATTTGTTTTGCTTCGTTTACGTTCATACACGAACGCAAGTAATGAGTAATATTTTTTGCACAACTGACCTTTTTAAATAACATCAACAATAAGGTCAGTGTATGTCCTTCTAAGGAAGTCCTCTCCTGGCGTTTCCGCTTATATCTGCCTTATGTTAACCGTCTTTCATTCATCCTCTCAACGTGACCAAACTATCTGAGCTTACTCTTCAATTTTTGTCACTACATCTTATTTTAAACTACAACGTAATTTTGTAAAATTTGTAAAGTTCCTCATCCACTGTAGGAAAGAGAGGATCTTCCAGACGGGTGTTGTGTCTGGAGGGCTACTGCCTGACAGTTGTTGTCGGGCTCTTGTATACATGTTATATCGCTCAGATAACTTTAATATCGCGATGTAGAATACGTCAGATTTAACTCGTCTGTGGCGAGATAAATTTCGCTATATAATATCATTCCTCAATCAATATATCATTCAACTTCAACGTTACACCACACATACACACAAACCACACATACCGACATACAAATGTCGGTATACATATATACCTTAACTATAATAAAGGAGAACAGTCCGATATAACGTTTTATAATGTCATAAAATCCGTGTAAAGTAGGTTAACTATGGCTCTATGATTTTTGTGGGTTTGGGTGCGGTCGCAGTGTTAGCGACAGGCGTGAGCGGATAGGTTAGTCATACATAGTGTGCGAATAAAGCTACACGCACGGCACGCAACGAATTGAACGGAATTCACAACCAATATCCTTCCTCGAGAGGATGGTCGAATCAAGTCGCGCTCTACGATTGCTGACAAATGCTTGTACTGACTGAACAGGTCCATATCTGTGTGGTTATTTACTCAAAAAGAGACTGTTGTAACCTCAGAGTTTGTTTTGATTTTTTTCTCAGAGTAGTCAGAGAACAACGACCTAGATTTGATTTTTTTTCGGGTGCGACTGCAAACATTTAAAATCACATACACAAACAGCCAGACCCTGAACTACCTGTAGGCCATACAGATATTTATTCCGTGCGGGAATCGAACCCACGACACGCGACGCGGCAGTCCATCACTCAGCCACTGCACCAACCGTGCCGACAAGACCTTGAATTGAATGTTTGTCGTGAAAAATTGTGTTAGTTAAAACCAATTTGACGACCAATGTGGCGCGGCGGGCGAAGGTCCGCCTGCGACGCAAGAGGTTGCGGGTTCGATTCCCGCCTTGGGACAAATGTTTGTACGATCTACAAATATTTGTTCCGGGTGTTCTGGGTATTTCCTATATATAATAAAAATATCTATCTATGTAATGTATTGTATTAAGTATATCAGTCATCTAGTACCCATAACACAAGCTCTGCTTAGCTTGGGGCTAGATGATGCTGTGTGGATTGTCTAGCATTATTTATTTATTTATTTAATTAACGTCACGCTACGACCCTGAAGACCGAGCGAAACCGCAGGGCACAGTCAATATACACAGGTATAACTATCAGATGACATATATCAAAACGCATAGCAATCGTATTGTCGACGACAGTGGTTTTGTTATGATAACAATATGCACGCACGATGCCTTTCTTTCCACGTAAAACTGATTCTGACTATCTTTCAAACGATGTGTTATCCGCATGCCAATGAGCAATAAACATATAAATACTTCGTTGTTGCGGATTTCGTACTTTTCCCGTCGAATATTAACATCCCCTCCACAACCTTCTCAAACCACTGCAACTCCTGAAAACCAGAATCAACAGTGGCGACCACCAAAAAAGCGTCGGAACAAAGAAGCCCGACGACACGATTCAACTGTCTTGGATCCCGCAACGAAATTAATCAGAAAAGGACAGCGGAGGAGTTACAAAAACACGTTATTTCAACTTGGGTGTGGGTTAAGGTAGTTTAGGCAGATGATGATGGAGGGGTCCCGGTGCGTAATGGATGGTGGCAAGATTTTTTTTATATTTGTTGCCGAGGTGGATAATTCTCATGGATATTCTCCGCCCTGGGGCGGACGGAGGGGTCTGTAAGACTCTTACTGACTAAAAACCACCCCGGTGTTCCGATCCTACACTTGCACTTGCATCCTACACTTAACCTCCGTCCGACCCGTACCTCTGTTATTATTTAGCCACAAGAATCACGCTTGTTGTTATCTTCAATCTATCGTCATTGTGCGCATAAACAAATAACAATCGCATTTACGAAACAATTGCAGATTGAGTCACACATGTGCATGTGCGTAAACGCATCGACATAGCGTAGAGACGGTTCACACTGAGGTGACATCTTTATAGATACGTTGGACCAGCACATCAAACTACCCCTAACTGTCAAATATTCCCAATTGAACATGTACCTTATTCTTCTATACAAATAAATAAAAGTGTATGTTTACAAAAGAACAGCTTTTTACTCGTATTAAATGCATATGAAAGTTTAAACAAAGGTTATACAGAAAACTTTCGTCTGGATATCTGTGTTTCTTTGAAGTCATCTTCGAAACGGCTGGACCGATTTTCACGGATAAGGACTAACTGAGGCTTCTTATAGTATGGAAAAAGAATTACTTGGAGTTCCGTGCGACAGATGAAAAACCACGTTTTGTTAAATTCCACGCGGTCAAAATCGGGGGCACAACATAGTAATAAGAAAACGTGAAATTTTCGGCGTTTTTACGCACGACATTAACAATCTCTGCTGTATTTCTCATCTTGTACGAAGGTACGGAACCCGCCGTGTACCAGACCCACTTGCACTTGCGACGGTTTTTTATTAATGCTAAGCTATTCGAACGTGTTTGTTTAGTAAATAAAGAGTACAATGGCCATGAACGTACTACTGACAGGGCACGGGACAGCGCCGACCACAGCTAAATGATCGAGCAATTTTACATTAGCCTTTGACGTAGAGAAATGGACTGCGCAATAGCAATACTTTATACCCCCAAATATCTGATGCGTTTTAAAATCTAAGGCACTGAATGATCGAGCAATTTTACATTAGCCTTTGACAAAGAGAAATGGACTGATAAGTACGTTTGGTTGTTGGTAATGGGGGTGAGCCTATTGCCAGTAACCGCCCGGTTACTGGCAATAGGCTTTTTCTCAAAAGGATTTTTCTCATTAGCAACCCGGAGTATTTGTGCCCACAAATCCTTTTGGAAAATCTAAAAACTAACTTTCCCTGACCTGGAAATCAAACGCAGGAACTCACGCTCGGTATTACATCAATTAATAGGTGGTAGTGATAAAGGTCAGGTGCGTAGTACTCGCAACCGGCGTGCGTGTATGACCAGATGTTGATGTTGCGTGTAAAGATTGTAGCGGGTGGCTTACTGTGGTTTCTGCTTACCCCCGTGGGAAAAAGTCGTGAGTTTATGTACGTATGTAAGTTAAACTAACTGGTGAAATATGGGTGTACTGTAGGTAAATATATGCCCAACCCTTCGGGGAACACAGTCGTGCTATTATGCTTTTTTTTTCGGAATGGGCATCTCGCAGTTTATCCTTTAGGAATATCTACTGCTTAACCGAACTTTCCTGTGGGGGGCTTAATTAAAATTAAGGCTTCCAGCCAGGCGTAAAAACTTAAATACTAAGCGACCGATCGCTAAGGGCACCTCCTGCGGGGTACGAACCTCGGCTTAGGACGTCGCTGAAGAGGACAGCAAGTGCCAGGCTGGATCAAATAGATAATGATTTAGGGACATTTTAATGATTTACCGGCTCAGCTGGGGGTGCTATTATGATAGGTCTGGTCAGCTAAACAAGGTGTGTCCTACCCATGTCCTAACCTGTATGTGTCACCAGTGGCTGACGAGTCATCTCCTATTGAGCACTCCACAAGTGTGCGGGGGCCACCTGATGCCCGTTTGTGGCACAATGAGAAAACCAATTAGGTACCGTCTGTAACCTTAGATCATTAGGTCTGTGTAATGAGGATACCGCGCGGTTAGGCATACTAAGTTGATTTTGCTTAGACGGTTGTGACATGATGGTTCGAGCTTCAAAGCAAACTGTCACGTCAAATTATATTTATGTATATATATTTCGTTTCCCTTTTCTTTTAAGAAATTGCACCTACCACTGTTTGTCTCTGCATCACCCAAAGGTTGACTGGTAGAAAATGCCTATGGCATTAACTCTGCCTCTGTACATCTATGTGCTTAAAGTAAATTGAAAAACCTCCTACTATTTCCTTACTTCCTGCTTAAAACGTTAGGAACGAAATGAGACTGGCATCTCAAATATTATCACTCCATTTGCCAATGAGAATAATATACTTCCATTTGTTTTGTGATTTCTGTTGGTCTACTTATTAAGCCCTCCTGGGACCCTTCCAAAAGCGCAGTTTTCAAAATACAATATAGGTTATGTTACTCGCTGATAATGTAGCTTGCTTAGGTGAAAGAATGATTAAAATCGGCTAAGTAGTTTTCTAGTTTATCCATTACAAACTAACATACAAACAACCAAATCTTTCCTCTTTAGTTTAGATAGATTGCGATGAAGTCATTCATTTATTTCGTTGTCTCTTGCGAATGTGAGCAACGGTGGTGAAATGGGGTGCTCATCCCGGCGACGCGACGATCGGAAGAGAGATCCAAACCATCATTTTCAAGAACAATAATGCCTCGTGATAATTATTAACTTTTCAGTCCTTATGCCAGTATGTACATATCTGGCTATCTACCTATCATCATTTAAGTTACAAAGAATCTCTTTTTTATCATTTGATTCATAGTTTCTTAAAAGGTATAAAATTATGCGTACAAAATAGTATACAGATGAGTGGGGAATTATGCGTCAGGTCGCCTTTTAACTAAGACACTTAAGACAAACTAAATATTTCCGATTAAACAGGGTGTAAGGTACATAGACAATAAATACATAAATAATGCTGGACAATCCACACAGCATCATCTAGCCCCAAGCTAAGCAGAGCTTGTGTTATGGGTACTAGATGACTGATATACTTAATACAATACATTACATAGATAGATATTTTTTATTATACATAGGAAATACCCAGAACACCCGGAACAAATATTTGTAGATCGTCCAAACGTTTGTCCCAAGGCGGGAATCGAACCCGCAACCTCTTGCGTCGCAGGCGGACCTTCGCCCGCCGCGCCACATCGGTCGTCAAACAAGGTCGTCAGACAATGTTCCTTACACCCACCCTGTTAAAAAATTGATACCACGAGTTCAGTACGTTATTCTGGACGCCCCAGCATTGAAATTTCCACTGGGTTATTTCTTATTTAATTTTTTCTTGATGTGTTTTTACTTAAAACAGTAAAAGGTTATGAGAAAATTATCATTTCTATCTAACCCAATGAGAATTCGATTTATAAAGTTAAAACTTTACATCTCTCATTCAAAATCTCAATGGGTTATGTAGAAATCATGACTACTAACAGTTCCATTCTCTATACTCTATTCTTCTATACGAAAGAAATAAATTACTTAAACTTCAGAAAACAAAAAGGAATTAGGAAACCGAAACCCTGGCAAAAACAGTCCCCTTTTATTAAGGCATTACATTTGATTTAGGCGACACCTAATGTTAGTGAAAACGGACATGAATTTGAATGCACACACAAAATCTATAATCGATGCACTAACTAAAGAAATCATAAGCATGAAATCAAAAGTTTGCCATGACACCAGATACTCTGAAAATTGTCTAATATGTTCTAAAACACTGAGTTTTATCTACAATGCAACAACATCTATTTTTTTGGGAATTTATTGTAAAACAATTAATACTAAGCTAAATTTTGTGCACTAACTAAATTATTCTAAATTTTGTGAGCAGATGAAGGCGTTATAAGTTTGAATGCAGATGGGTACAAAACTTGGCTCTCTCTTCATATTATAATGCAACGTCATAGCGACAAAAATTGAAAAAGAGTATGCTCAGATAGTTTGGTCACGATGAATAAAAGACGACTAACAAAAGTGATTTATAAGGCAGATGTAAACGGAAACACCAGGAGGGGACGCCCTAGAAGGACATACACTGACCTTACTGATGATAATCTTCAAAAAGTTGAGTTGCGTAGTACTCGCAACCAGCGTGCGTGTATGACTAGATGTATGAACGTAAACGAAGCAAAAGGAGTATGTAAGGATTGTAGCAGGTGGCGTTCAGTTGTTTCTGCCTACCCCCATGGGATTAAAGCGAGAGTTTGTGTATGTATATAGTGCTCATAGCGGCGCTTTAAAGAAATAGCATGGCGGCCGATAGTAGTGTTTAGATTGCAAACGCTATTTTTTTATACGCGGTACTACGCATTCTGAGAAATACCCTTATGGGTAGTTACGGGTAGTCAGAAGCCCGATAATCTGACAACCATGACCTGCCTGGTCATAGGAAGGTCAGATAGGCAGTTGCTCCATGTAAAAATACTCATAGACAGCTGCATTTGGTTAGAATGAAAGCTAAACAGATGATGAATGATGATAAATAATAGTACAGTTTTTTGCTAACAATTTTCAGTTGTGTAAATACATAAATTACTTACATCATGCAAATATATCAGGATTAAGTACCTGTATAAGGAAGTAACAATAAGTTCTGGTCTAACATCAGCCCTAAGGCCCTAATACAAACTAGCGTGCACAAAATTTAACTTGGATATAACAGATGCTTTACAGTTAATAATTGAACGACACACATACATGCTGTACAGGGTGGAATCATTGACGAACAACCTGATACCATGAGTTCAGTACTTATACATATGATTCTAGACCGCCCAGTGATAAAAAAAATTGTCCTTAATTTTATGTTTTTTCAGATGTGTAAAAACAGTTACAATAAAAATCATGATAAAATCATCATTTCTATCGAACTAAATGAGATTGTTGATTAAGTAAATGTTAATACTTTGCGTGTGTCATTGAAAATCTCATGCAATGATACAAATCATTAAGTACTTAACTGATAGCTGTGAAGTTTAAATTAAGAAAAAAACATAAAAAAAATACAAAGGAATAAATCCCGAAGAAATATTTTCTGCTGGGCGGTCCAGAATCATATACTGAACTCATTTTCAGGTTGTGTTTATGTCCTTTACACCCTTAGAATAAAATAAAATTATAACAATTTACAAACATCCAAACAGGTAAAATGAACACCCACATTTAGAAAAGACTTGTGAACATTAATAATAAATTACAGTGTACTATTGCATTGTATTTACCTTAAATTCTGATTTGTTTTTTTGATTTTCCTTATAAGCACTGACGTGTGTTCTGAGCCTTTTAGGTAAAATATATATAACTATAAGTAGCTATTGTTTACATTATTTTTCTTTATAAATTATAGCTTCTGTGTTATTCTGAAGTCATACCGCCAAAGTTTCATCAAAATCTGCTCAATAGTTTTTACATGAAAGTGTCACAAACATACATCCATACTCACAACCATTCATATTTATAATATTATAGTTGTCAGTGAGATTAATGTTAGTGGATAGATTTGTAGAGCAGAGAAAGACCAAAAAACAATGGCTGGATTGTGTGAAAGATGATAGGGCTAGAAAGAAGGTGACTATTGAGATGAAGGCTTTTAAAGATGTTTGGAAGAAGACATGCTGCACCAGCAACATTGGGTTGAGGGAAGGAGGATGATTAGGTCAGAAGGATGATTTTCTAAGACAGCAAATCACAGAGGGACACACAAAATGATGCCTCTAGATGAAAAAAAAACAAAAACATATTTTTCTTTTGTTTTTGTGGTAGGTATCATACAGACTGATCATGTAATATAATGTAGACCTATCTAGTATTCCCTGTGGCTCCTCTTATAGGATATCCCACCAGCGAGTCTGTAGTTCTGAGTCACAGTTTCTACAGTTACTGACAAATGCATGCACTGACTGGACAGGTCCAGTCATATCTGTGTGGTGCTCTCCTCAAAAGATAGACACTAATCTGTTGATGGTTCTCATACAACCTTAGTTATACCGTGGTATTGTGCACACCATATTAAGGCAAAATTTAACAGGATGCTCATCAAAATAACCATCATATATGTATACGGTCTAAATTATTGGCAAATAAACGATTTCTTTTTCTAATACTTTAAAAAGAGACTGTGACCTTTCAGTTTGTTTCGTTGTAAATTCTCAAGAGTAGTCAGAAATGAAACACACACCTAGATTTAAAAATATTTTGCATGTTTGACAAGTCAAATATATTTGTAGAACTAATTTAGAGAAATAAATGTTACTATGCATTTTTGTAATGATAACTAACAAGTGAAGGAGATTTTAATGTAGCAATATCAAAGCAGCATAAAAGGAGTTAACAAATACCCCTTGGTTGCAGTAACCTTCATAGACATTATGACATCTCTTGCAATAACCATTGCACTATGAAAAAAAGAAAACCAGTCAGTAAAATAATTAAAGGTACCTAGCTTATATTGATGGTAGATTTTAATTTACGGATAAATAAATCAGAATTAAAGATATATCAAGATAATTTAAGAGAATAGATTACATTCTTATTTCAAATTTGATTCCATAATGGTATCCATACTTTTCAAAATATGGGTGTCAAAGAAAAATAAATTAAAAAAGAAACAGACATACAGACAACATCTAGGACAGCCTGGAATGATTATCGCCTCACATTCTGACCGCAGAGCATCCAGCTGTCAGTACACACACCGAAAACCCGCCTCATTATCGTGTAACACTAATTATTAGCAATTTATTATAATAAAATGCCATTTAGTATGATTCACTAGCTCAAACCAGTCAAAAACGAATTACTTCATTCGCGATTTAAAAAAAAAGAATATTCGAAATTCAATTTTTTGTATTAAGTACCATAAATATTTTTTTGGCTGTAAGTATATTTTACACTTGATTCACTATAAAATTATCACTTTTAACACTTTGGCACTGCATTTAAGAACACAAGTCCGTTTTTGTACTAACATTGGCACCGATACGTCTCTCAAAGACTGAATTTCGAAAGTATTTTTGCAACTAAACGTCTAAACGCAACACGTTCACGGTTCGCCGATGATCACAGTGAATAAAGTAAATAAAAAAACGTGAAAAAACACCAATGCAACACTATTTCGACACTTAAAAACAATATTTACAATAAAACTGGGCTACAAAACAAAAATAGCAGTCCCTACGGCCACGATCGCGAAGCAATGGACAGACGATATTCTGCCAGCGTCGGAACTTTCGTGTTTGTGGACCGTTAGCGAATGGACGAAAACACTAATATTGCGTAAATTAATTCATGAAAAAGCTTTTTCCTAATGAAAATGATCGCGAAATATAACTCAAGAGCGTAATTCGATTTGACAGACGGCACACCCCCCTCCCCGCTCGCGGCGTACTGCGGTCTGCGGTCGATGACGATGTTGCCAGCTCACAGAATTACCTTGGCGATGCGGGAGATTTCTACGTAAATAGAACGCAAGGAGAAATGTGGCTGTAAAAATATCTAGTGTTATTATCATCGATGTTGAAACATTTTATTGACTCGAATAGATATAACAGTTGGGTACTGAAAGCATTACTGGTTAATCGAATTGATTATTATCAGAGATCTTAAGTGGGAGTTAGAAGATATTTCTATTTAATGTTATCAGGCATCTTAATTTAGATCAGCTCTTGCGAGAGGCGATCGCGATCATGAGTCGATTTTAAAAGCATTACCGAGGCAAAAAAATGCAATTCGATGCATTATACAGCGTAATGCATGAAGTCGCATTTCTTTTTATATCGTGATCGTAATAGTTAATATTGATGTGATATTGCATTCGTCATACCATTGATTTGTTACGAAATAGCTTATGCCCGCGGTTTCGCTCGGGCGATTATTTTTAAAAAATGTTTTATTCTGGATAAAAGGTACCCAATGTCCTTTTCTGTACCCCTGTCAACTTGTCATGCAGATTTAAATGATGATTGGTTGAATACTTAAGGCGTAACAAACAAACTCACATTTGCATTACGATTATACTACAATAATTATAAAGAGGCAAAATTTGTTTGTAAGTTTGTATGCAGGGGTAACCTCCGGAACTAATAATCCCATTCTAAAAATATTTTCACTTTTGGAAAGCTTCATTATTCCTGAGTGCTATATGCTATTATTATTTTCAAAACTACGCTTTAAAGGAGATCAAAACTACGCTTTAGAGGGGATGTTAAAGTTCGAAGAGAATAGTACGAAATCCACGCGGACAGAATCGCGGACGAAGTGCTAGTTTATAATATAATATTAGCTCTCTTTTAACGATTGAAAGTTTAACTTATAGAAAAGAAAGTTACTATTTATGCTCTCACAAGTTTCAGTTAATTTAATAGATCTATTGGGGGAACGTGAATAGACCTGTACCGACTAGATAGCAGAACAGAAGAAACGGAGATGAAGATGAAGATTCAATGCAAAAACGATCAACAATATTATCATTGCACACGACTTTTCCTGACCTGTAAATTTTATATTATAGTTGGGCTCGCTGGTTCGCTATTACTACGAGTTATTGGCATCGGTATTTTACGATGTCGTTATAGGCCAGTGACGTCAGGGATGGATATTAATCGTCGAGATCATGGTGTGACATGGCTTATTTAGTGATGTTTTGTGTTATTGATGTCTGATGTTGCTGTTCTGATCATAATAATGGATAGAAAAGAAATTACAAGAAAAAAATATAGGTACTTATTTGTATATTTTATTGATGGCCCAGTGGTTTACGAGGTTATGGGTTAAAACCAATGTGACTTTTTCAATTCGTATGGCCTTTTTTTGGCCAAATAATCAGCAATGCCATTCAACGTGGCAATGCTGCCAGCCTTCTGGGCACTTTTCCAGTTGAAAGTGATAGGGATGAATTTTTCGTTGCCCTGTGATTCTTTATTTTATTTTATTTCTTAATTTATTAATAGTTGTATCGTTTTAAAGTTGTAATGAATTAATCATGTGAGTCATTCATATGTACTTTCAAAGTTTATCTTTGACATCACTGACATCGGTAATTTAAGTTATAGCGATAATAGAAATACCACTCGTGAGATAAATTAAACTGTCTACCTATTGCGGTTCATGAGATATAGCCCGGTGACAGACAGACGGACAGCAGAGGCTTAGCTCGAGGGTCTCGTTGGCATTGGCACCTTTTGGGTACGGAACCCTTAAACTTGAATAGTGTATTGAGTAGAGGGTAGAGAGTAGGTATCTACTTTATCAAGTCTAGACGTCATTATTGCCTATTATATCATTTTCTCTTTTTTTTTTTTTTTTTTTTCTTTTTTTTTAAAAACATTGCCCCACACTAGGAATTTCTCCTGTATCGTGGGTGCGTTTACAAACATTTAAACTCACATACACAAACAGCCAGACCCAAAACAACTACCTGTAGGTCATACAAATATTTGTTCCGTGTGGGGATCGAACCCACAACACGCGGCGCAGCAGCCGATGGTTCAACCACCGCGCCAACCGTGTCGTCATTGCTATCAGTAGTAGGTATTATTAATAGAATTTATTTATCTTCTACATGCATGAACTCACGCCCTTTTCCCATGAGGGTAGACAGACACTACAGAACATCACCTGCTACGGTCCTTACATACTTCTTTCGCTCCGTTTACGTTTATACATCTGGTCACACACGCACGCCGGTTGGAGTACTACGCACCTAGCGTTGCCATGCGTCCGGATAAAGCCGGACATAGGTAGGCTGTTTGATTAGGTTTACGACCAAAATAAACGGTGTCCGGCTTGTCCGGCTTTTGTAAGACTAAGCTTAGCATGCTTAGACCGATGTCTCTCAACTGTCCAACACGATAAGACAGATATTTCGTTTTTATTAGAACAACAAACCAAACGAACAATATTTATATACAATTTTTTTGTCGTACCAATTAATACTGAGACAAAATCCTCAATAATGTAGGGTGCCCGGCCTTTCTACCCAAATCTCCGGCCAAACTGGCTGGTCTGTCCGGCTATTAGGTTTGGCGACCTGGCAACCCTATACGCACCTGACCTTTCTGCAGAACATCACCAATATAGTCTGCGTATGTTCTTCTATGGCGTCGCCTCCCGGCGTTTCCTTCTTCTACGTACATAAGCCTTATAAATAAAACTAGAAAAGCCCAAGACTGTCTCTGATGCATTTTAAAATCTAAGGCGGCCTATTGAATAATATATGACGATACACTTACTGTGTAACAGTACTTACTGTCTGATGTGATCGAGTGCATACAAAAACGTTCCTTGATTTGAATTTCTGGTCGCATTTCTCACAAAGCATAGGAGATAGATCAGAGATCATAGATAAAAAAAAAAAAAACCGGCCGTGTGCGAGTCGGAGACACACTAGAAGGGACCCGAACGATACTACAGACGTCATCTGTCGAATGTCTTTGATAGTTTTTCAATTTTTTTACAAAAGAATAAGGTTCATGACCAACTGGGAAAATTTGACAATTTGGGATAGCTTGATGTGCTGGCGTCTGTACAAGATTGAAAAAAAAAACACGTCTCTTGTTTACAAGAAAATGTGTTTTTTTTTAATAAATAAATAAAATTAAAGAACGAAGGAGCCATCTTGTAAGAGGTCTCCTTTCATCATCATCATCTGCCTTAGCCTTTTCACAACCATGTTAGGGTCAGCTTTCAGTCTAACCGGATGCAGCTAAATACCAGTATTTTACATGGAGCGTCTGCCTATCTGACCTCCACAACCCAGTTACTGGGGAAAACGATATCACTTGGTAAGACTGGTCGTCGGGCTTTCGGGCCTCTGACTATCCGTAACGATGGTCAAAGATCTACAAATGACAGCCGGGACCAACGGCTTAACGTGCTTTCCGAGGTACGGAAGAGGTCTCCTTCCATCTTTAGTTTTATTTATTGTTATAGCGGCAATAGAAACATACTCTGTGATAATTTCAACTGTCCTATTTATTATCTCGTCTTGCCTATGGACTTTTTTGTCTGAAATAATATTTTTTTATTTTTTTATTTCAACCTATTCAGTTCATGAGATACAGCCCGCTGACACACAGACGAACAGACGTAGAGGCGGTCAGCGGAGGCTTAGTGATACGTTACCGTCAAGCATTCGCTCGTAAGAACAGCTGGGAAAAGGCTAGGTAGGCATATGATGATTACTCACTAAGAGAAGTGTTTTTTTTTAAACTGCCCCACACTAGGAATTTCTCCTGTATCATGGGTGCGTTTATAAACATTCAAACTCACAAACAGCCAGACTCGAAACAACTACTTGTAAGCCATACAGATATTTGATCCGTGCGGGAATCGAAACCACGACACGCGGCGCAGCAGTCGATCGCTCAGCCACTGCGCCAACCGTGTCGTCAAATGTATTCAATGAAATTGAACCAGAGATGTCAAATAAAATTTATCAACTCAATAATTACTGGCGTAGTCCCATATTTCCTGTTACAAGTACTGAAAACATTAGTCCGACGTGAATTGATAAGTTTCGTAGTAGAGTAGGAAAATAATAAGGAAACTTCAGCTAACAAATGCAAAGGCTCTGTGCACTCAAAGATACTTGAATTTGTATACTATTATCCGTTTTGTTGACGATTCTTCAATGTCAAATACATCATCATCATCTGCCTAGCCTTTTCCCAAGAACACATCTCTATGCGCCGTAGCGTCATCTTTCTCACAATCCATCCATCGTTTCATTGGTTATCCTCTACTTAATCTTCCACACAAATATGTGTGTACATTTGTTTTATTATATTTTCTCGGCTTAACTCCGGATCATCATCTACCTAGCCTTTCCCAACTATGTCGGGGTCGGCTTCTAGTCAAACAGGATGCAGCTGAATTTATAATATTTTACATGGAGCGACTGCCTATCTGACCTCCACAACCCAGTTACTGGGCAACACGATACCCCTTAGTAAGACTAGTTTCCCTCAGTGTCAAAGTCAAATAATTTAATTCAATTTGACCGTTAAACAAGTCTGAATAAAAAAAATGTCAAAACCAGTTTTTATCGTCGTTAAAACGGGCTATCAATAATTCAATGCGCATACAAAATTTCGTGTCTGTGCTGCTGGTCTGGACTTAACTATACATATCTATACTAATATTATAAAGAGGTAAAATTTGTAAGTTTGTATGCAGGGAGTAATCTCCGGAACTTATGATCCAATTCTAAAACTGTTTTCACTTTTAGAAAGCTACATTATTCATGAGTGCTATAGGATATTATTATTTTCAAAACTAAGCTTTGAATGGGGTGGGGGGATGCTAAAGTTCGAAGGGAAAAGTACGAAATCCACGCGGACGAAGTCGCGGACGAAGTGCTATATGTAATAATATTGTTACATGCCGATGTCAGCACATCAAGCTATCCCACACTGTCAATTTTTTCCAATTTAACACGAACCTTATTCTTTTGGAAAAAGTTGAAAATCTATCAAAGATATTTGATAGAGACCGCCTAGCTGACCTCCTCAACCCAGTTAATGGGCAACACGATACCCCTTGGTTAGACTTTCGAGCATCTGACTACCTGTAACCAATGCCAAAGATCTACAAATGTCAGCCCGGACCAACGTCTTAACGTACTTTCCGAAACACGGAGGAGTCTCATCCATCCGCAGACTGTCCTCGGCAAGCGCAGCTTAACCTTGAATCAACCTGTGTGGCTGTTTTTATGTAGCGACGAGCACTGGTATTATAATAGTTAATTTAAAACGAAGAACGTTAAGCCGCCATGATGCATAACGCCGATGTAATATAGATTCTTTTGCTATTCAATGCGATATTAACCGACCGAGATAGCTAGATATCATTCACAATGGAATGGCAATAATGGAATCGAAATGTATTTTTCTCATCTCCCCATCCACTCTATGGTTCGAATCTAGATCTAGGTGGTGGAAAGAGGTCATTAGTTGAAGTGAATAATAGATTACTAGCTGTGCCCCACGACTCCGTCCTCGTGGAATATTACATAATTAGGTTTAGGCCTCGCCTCTAGTGTACGAGATTATGGGTTTAAATCTGGGCAAGTACCAATGTGTCTTTTACAATTCACATGAACTTTCTAAGTTTATCTTGGACATCACTGGCATCGGTGAAGGAAAACCTCGTGAGGAAACCTTGACTTATAACTAATATAACTCTGAAATCGCCAACCCGTCTTGAGCAAGCGTAGTGATTAATGCTCGTGCCTTCTCTGTATGAGAAGAGGCCTTTGCCCTGCAGTGGGACATCAACAGGCTGGTATTATACATGGAGATGACTTCCTTAAGAATTGGAAAGAGGTGGAGTGGAATTGCGACCGATGGAACAATTCAACTGTCTTGGATACGAAATTAAAAAGAAAAGAAGGCTAATGTGTACTTGAGTAGTGGGTCTGAGTAATAAAAGTTGGAGTCAGTGTTGTACCTAGACATTATACACATTGGAGATTAAGTATCTTCTAAGGAGACCCGAATGCTGATATTTGAGTCCTGAACCGATTTTCATAGTCTTTTTAAATGTCGCAATAGGGTAGTGTCCTTAAAAATCTGTTTGGTTTGTGAAAAAACTGTGTGACAATCTGTTTGGAAAGTTGGATTACTCAAAAATACTGGACACGTATTTTTTCTTTTGTCATGTAATTAAAAAACGACGACGATATATTGCGTTGAAATTTTGCGTGACGTCACGCCGTGCTACACTTTTCACGTAGAAGTGACGTCACAAGCCCCTTCTCCTGAACTTTGATGCTATATAATTGTCACTTTTTATTGATTTGAGTAAGCAAAAAATTCGTGTCCAATATTTTTTGGTAATCTAACTGACGGACCAAATTGACTTTTTATTTTTTTACCTAGGACACATCCCTATTAAAACTGGCTTTCGCTTCACTACTTAAGCTGATTTGATTGATGTGAGGACTTTTGATTGATGCCAACTTTTGATTCGCAGCCGTACTGTTTTTCCTACAAGGATATAATTAGTATGACGACGATACCCGACAAGGAAGCCAGTGTCTCGTGCATATCAATTTAAGTTTTCACTTTTCACTATAATTTAGATGGACAGTTTCGCAAAGAGCTCGGAACTGACATAGAATAAAAATGACATCAGAAGCGACACTCGCGCTTCGAAGTGCTCGCTTAGAGACTACTCACACTTATTCAGACATATTCAGCGTTTGTACATAGAAATATCCATAAAAATAAATGGAAGACACCAGTTTTGTATGATATGCGTACGTGTCCTTTCAGCTGAACGGATGCGTACGCGTCTCCATGCAAAATCGTTGTTTTCTATCGACATGAGCTGAATAAGTGTGAGTGGTCCATTACCCTTGATTTTAATGACGATCGATCAACATTGGAATTTAGACGTTTCATACTCCAGATTGACGCTAGCGCCAAATCCGGGAGGCGGGCCTGGCGCGCGCCAACCGCAACTCTTGATTGTTCTGAAGAGCATCACCAATAAGGTCAGTGTATGTCCTTCTAGGGCGTCCCCTTCAACTGTTCCCACTTACATCTGTCTTTTGTAATTGTTATCTTTTGTTTTCGCCTTTCATTCATCGTCTCAACGTGACCAAACCACCTAAGCATACTCTTTTCAATTTTTGTCACTACATCTTCTTTTAACCTCACCTTATTAGTGATGTACTTCAGAAAGGTCAGGTGCGTAGTACTCGCAACCGGCGTGCGTGTATGACCAGCACACGTACCATGAACACCATAGTAACCGGTTTTGTCGACGGAAGAATAGACAGCATGACAGCTTGTTGAAAGATTTCTACCGTCCTAAGCATGGCGATGTTAAAACTGAAGAGAATAAAGTTTTCTATTCTCTAGAAAGTCTTCTATGCTCTCATGTTGGAAAGAAAAATCGTTGTCTATTATTGGTAGAATATAATAGGTCAGGTTACGAGTGCAGATGCATGAATGTCAACGAAGCGAAAGAAGTATGTAAGGATCGTAGCAGGAAAGGAGGTGGCGTTCTGTAGTTTTTGAAAAAGGATTGAGTTTAAGTATGGATGTAAGTATCGTCTTTTAAACCACAACGGCTTTTTTTATTCTATAAATGCTGAGGGGGATGTGTGGTGTTACGCGAATGGATAGAATAAGAAATGAGTATGTAAGAGGAAGTCTTAAAGTGGCGCCTGTGACCGAGAAGTTCTGTGGAAATCGGTTGTCATAGTATGGGCATGTGATGCGAAGGAATGAGGCCCATGCTGTGAGGAAGGTTTTAAGTATGAATGTGCAGGGTTAGTTAAGAGTAGAGGGAGACCAAAAAAACATGGATGGATTGTGTGAAAGATGATATGGCTAGAAAAGAGGTGACTCTTGAGATGACGCCAAAAAGAGATGTATGGAAGAAGAAAACTTGCTGCGCCGACCCCAAATAAATTGGGATAAGGGCAGGAGGATGATGATGGTTTTTTTTTATTCTATGTAACTCCAATAGTGTGTGAAATATTGTTGTTACCGCACACCTATTACAGCTCGCAATCATTGTAAATCACAGACGTGTTACTGTGATATGGATACGATTTGAAAGTAAGCGCTTGTATGCACGTCTGTGGCTTCATTTTACTGCCACAATAAATCATAGTGACTAATGATAAATAATAGCACCGCGTGTAGTTTGATAATGGCGGACCCATTAATCCATACTAATATACTTATATAATATTATAAATGGGAAAGTGTGTGTGTTTGTTTGTCCGTCTTTCACAGCAAAACCACAGAACGGATTTCGATAAAATTTGGCAGAGAGATTGATGGCATCCCCAGGAAGGACACATACTTTTTATCAGGAAACCAAGCGGGTAAAGCCGCGGGCGGAAGCTATTCTAATATAAGTTGGCCCACATTAGGAATTTCTCCTGTATTGTGGGTATCAGAAACATTTAAGCTCCTATACACAAACAGCCAGACCCGGAACCACTACTGTAGGCCATACAAATATCTTTCCCGTGTGGGTGGAACCCGCCACACGCAGCGCAGCAGCCAATCGCTCAGCCACTGCGCCAACCGTGCCGTACGTATTTAGTACTTTCGTCCGTGTAGAATTTTGTATATCTCACTCTATTTAAATGTCTTCCTGTTTGTGTATGTGAGTTTAAAATGTTAGTAAAAGCACTCTTGATACAAGAGATATTCCTAGTGTGGGGCAAAGTTATGGATTTTGTTGACATTTTGCATGTTAAAGGTATAGGGAATGTTTCATAATTAATTATTTAAAAAATCCTCCACAGAGTAATATTTGTTATCTATTAGAAATATTATTATATACTTATATTTTGTTCTATATTTTGTTCTTCTACTTTGTAATGTGAATACTGTATTTTTCTTCTACTTTGTTTTAAATGTTGTGCACGTCTGTAATTGTAGTAAACACCAGCTATATGTCTCTGTTTCTTGTCTCTTATTAATGTTTTTGTTTATGATGTTGATGTGCCTTATTACTAAAATAAAAAATAAATTAATAGAAATAAAAACAAATTACTTTTCAATTTGTGGACATTTACTTCAATGCAATCATGTTTTGAAAAAAATGGCGCCCAAAAACGTCAAATAATGTGAAATGTATAATAAGACGCTTGCCAGCAAATACCGCTTTGAATTCAGCTCACATAGAAAGGGAAAGGATCGTAACGAATCCATAAATGTATAATTTAGTCTTCAACAAAGACTAGCACAGACAAACAATAGTTTGTTTGATAAATACTTTGAATGGTAATGTACTCGTAGCAATTGCGATTTAATGATTTGACGACACGGTTGGCGCAGTGGTTGAGCCATCGGCTGCTGCGCCGCGTGTTGTGGGTTCGATCCCCGCACGGAACAAATATTTGTATGACCTACAGGTAATTGTTCCGGGTCTGGCTGTTTGTGAATGTGAGTTTAAATGTTTGTAAACGCACCCACGATACAGGAGAAATTCCTAGGGATAATATCATGCCTAGCCTTTTCTGAGACAACCCGAAATTAATCAGGAAAAAACAGCGGGGGAGTCAGAAAAATATATAATTTTCACTTCCCTCCATATCGAGAGAGATCCATAACAGAGCCAGGCATTGGCCTAGCTCCAACTCTATAACCAGTTACCACGCTTGTATCGTTCTTATAAATCGCTCATACAAAGCTTAGATTTATCTAACAACCGCATTGAGGATAATGCCCAAAATACTAAAAACATCATCATCATCCTCATGCCCATCTTCTTCTTCGATACATCTCTATTTGCCGTCATCTCAATAGTCACCTCCTTTCTAGCCATATCTTCTATCACACAATCGATCCATCGTTTCTTTTGTATTCCTCTACTTTTGTTCGGTGATGTTCTTGAGAAAGGTGAGGTCCGACTAGATACTTATGAACCAAAACGAAGCATAATGAGTAAGGATGTAAATAATACTAGCTTTCGACCGCGACTTCGCCCGCGTGGTTTGTTGATTAAAAAGTAGCCTATGTCCTTTCCAAGGGTGCCGTCTACGAGTATCTCTCTGCCAAATTTTATCGAAATCCGTTCAGTTATTTAGGCGTGAAAGACGGACAAACAGACACACACACTTTCCCATTTATAATATTAGTATGGATAATAATGCTGGACAATCCACACAGCATCATCCAGCCCCAAGCTAAGCAGAGCTTGTGTTATGTGTACTAGATGACTGATATACTTAATACAATACATTACATAGATAGATATTTTTTATTTTACATTAGAATCGTAGCAGATAGCGTTCTGTAGTTTCTGCTTACTCAAAAGGCTTGAGTTTTTTTTATGTACGTGTACTTATGTTCAGGAAATATACGATTTATTTCTTATGTAGATAAGTCTCTTTGCGGAAGCCAGTGAAAATACTAGGTTCTCTCATGCGAAGAAATATAATCCGATAGTGAACGAAAAGCCGTAGAAGTTCATTGGCAACACAGTTCTGTTATGATTCTATTAATCACTAGCACTTCCTTCGCGACTTCGTCCGCGAGGATTTCGTACTCCCTTCCACTCCCTTTAAAGCGTAGTTTTGAAAATAATAATAGCCTATATAATAGCACACAGGATTAATATTGCTTTCTAACAGTGAAAACATTTGAGTATTGGATCATTCGTTACGGAGATTACCCCCTACATACAAAATTACAAACAAAATTTACCTCTTTATATTATTAGTTTAGATCATGCTTCGCTTTTTCCCCACTAATAAGCCGAGGTCGGCTTGCTGTCTAACTGGATACAACTGAATGCCAGCATCTTGCATGGAGCAACTGCCTATCTGACCTCTAGAATGGGGTACTACGATAGCCTAAGGTAATTAAAAAATAAACCCATTAATATTAGTGTTATGTATTTTTTAACTGCTCTGTTGTTATTTTCTGATTAATTTCGTTGCGGGATCCAAGACAGTTGCAATCGTTTCTCCCGGACTCGTCGGGCTTTATTGTCTCGACGCTTTTCTGGTGGTCGCCACTGTTGATTCTGGTTTTCAGGAGTTGCAGTGGTTTGGGAATAGTGTGGCGGGCTTGTACCAATAAAAAACAAAAGCCTTTGGTAAGACTAGTTGTGAGACTTTTAGGCGTGTGATTTCCTGTAGCGACTTTCGAAGATCTATGTCCTTTCCGAAGAACGGAGGGATCAAAAAGCGTAGCTGAACATTCCAAACGACCCATGCTGCTGGTAGGTATTATTTAGCCACCAGCCTATTTACATTATTTTGAAAATAAAATCACTATCTAGGATACTATTAATATAATTTCGAATAGAAATGTTATAAGTTAATTGCTTACAAAACTTTAAAGCTTCGTTCGATCACTGTACAACAACTTAAATCTGGACTACACTAAAATTTCTCTTCGGATAACATTTCAAACATGAATCGCATCTCATTTAAAACCATTTACATACTAATTCGTCATTCGATACTTGGAACAGTGGTTCTCATACTTTTTTATTGGCAAGCCACCGAAATACATTTAGTAAACAACTACAGGGGTTCTATTCAGTAAAATCACAGAAGCAGATCTGTATTAGTGCCCAGCCATAGTTGATTATCCAGGAACATGGACTTTTGACCAAATTCTTGAAATGTGGCTTAAGGTTTGTAGAGAAATAAGAAATCATCATCATCCTCTTGCCCTTATCCCAATTTCATTTGGGGTCAGCATGTCTTCTTCTTCCATACATCTCTATTTCCCGTCATCTCAGAAGTCACCTCCTTCTTAGCCATATCAACTTTCACACAATTCATCCATCTTTTCCTGGGTCTCCCTCTACTCTTGTAACCCTCTACATTCATACTCAAAACTTTCCTCACAACATGATCCTCATTCCTTCGCATCACGTGTCCATACCATGATAGCCGATTTCCACACAACTTCTCTGTCACAGGCGCCACTTTCAGACTTCCTCTTATATACTCATTTCTTATTCTATCCATTCGCGTAACACCACACATCCCCCTTAGCATTCTCATCTCAGCTGCATGCAACTGCCTTTCATTAATTCCTTTTGTGGCCCAACACTCTGATCCATACAAGACAGCAGGTCTAATCATTGACTTATAGATCTTCCCTTTAAGTTTAAGGGGAACGTGGGAATCGCAGGTTGTTCCCGTTACCTGCCGCCACTTCATCCACCCTGTGTTTATGCTGTGCTTGACAGTCCGATCTATTCCTCCGTCACTTTGCACTAGTGAACCGAGATACCGAAAGTCGGAGCAGATCGGAAGGAGCACGCCATCAAGCGCAATGGCTTCAGGGCTGGAGAGAAATAAGAAAGAAAGTAGAAAAAAAGAAGCAAATGGAGCATGTAATGATTTAGCACGTGGTATTCTGTAGTTTCTGCCTACCCCCATGGGGGAAATGGTGTAATTTTATGTGAACATAATTATGTATCTCCAAATCAAAGTTTCAATCCTTGTTCACACACACAACGCAATCACTAATAAGATCCTGGGTTCGATTCACGGGTCAAGCAGTAGTTTATTGGTATAAGGAACAAATAAATAAATAAATAATGCTGGACAATCCCCACAGCATCATCTAGCCCCAAGCTAATCATAGCTTGTGTTATGGGTACTAGATGACTGATATACTTAATACAATACATTACTTAGATATATATTTTAAAATACATAGCAGATACCGAGAACACCCGGAACAAATCTTTGTAGATTGTACAAACATATGTCCCAAGGCGGGAATCGAACCCGCAACCTCCTGCGTCGCAGGCGGATCTTCGCCCGCTGCGCCACATAGGTCGTCAACAACACACGGAACAGGGTGTAAAGTTCCTCATCCTTCTCAGAAAAAGGAGGAAGCTCCGTCATAACATCACGCCCGTAATCCCCGAAGGGTTAGGCAGAGGCATACCTATATTACACCCACATTTCGCCGGTTCCGTTTAAGTCCCATGCCATTAACTGGGCAGAAATCCAGACTCCGGGCTGTTACAGATACATTCTACTCACTACTATTCACTTTGCTCGACCGCTTCCGACCACTAGAACGACTAAGCAGACCTCATGTTATGTCAAATAAAATATAATAAAATATAATAAAATATTTTATTACCTTCTATAATTATACTAGAAACACGCATCTAGACACAATGCAGCGTTACAACTAGAGAAAAGAGTGTTTTCGATGAGCTCTGGCATCCAATGTAAGATTTAACTTGTGTTTAGGGTGCCAAAATTAATGAATTACATTAAAAAAAAACCGTTCTTAGAAGTACCTAAATAACATTTATCTTTTTAAACTTTGAGTACCACCGTGCCAAAACGGTAGGCCGGACCGGTATTCTGAATTTCTAAGTTCAAGATCATTTGCTACCGCGCCTTGTCAGCTTGACATCGTGAATTTGTGGAATGCCACGCTGTCTGTGACATTCGCTCCATTCCGGTATGTCGAGCGTGAAGATATGAAGAGCACATTCTTTGAAAGCGGTAAACGTTTGAGCTTTGAATATTCTTGCTTTTCCACCCTCCCCACCAGAGCATACACGCACACCACGTCAAGCTTTTTTAATAGAAACGTTTCATTTCTTCTTTGTCATCATGAATTTATCAATAAATAAATAAATATTGCTGGACAATCCACACAGCATCATCTAGCCCCAAGCTAAGCAGAGCTTGTGTTATGGGTACTAGATGACTGATATACTTAATACTATACATTACATAGATAGATAGTTTTATTATACATAGGAAATACCCAGAACACCCGGAACAAATATTTGTAGATCGTACAAACATTTGTTTTGACGACCTGTGTGGCGCAGCGGGCGAAGGTCCGCCTGCAACGCAAGAGGTTGCGGGTTCGATTCCCGCCTCGGGACAAATCTTTGTACGATCTACAAATATTTGTTCCGGATGTTCTGGGTATTTGCTATGTATAATAAAAAAAAAAATCTATATATGTAATGTATTGTATTAAGTATATCAGTCATGTAGTACCCATAACACAAGCTCTGCTTAGCTTGGGGCTAGATGATGCTGTGTGGATTGTCCAGCATTATTTATTTATTTATTTGTCCCAAGACAATATACGTTGTGTATTTTAATTTGTTTCATGCACGCACGGGAGCTTCAACTTTTAAGATATATATTATGAATAAACACACACAAAAGTAATTGTTTAATTGTTTATTTCGTGTATATATAATATGTAGTCAAAGTGAGACTTTTTAGTGATTTGAGTAAGCAAAAAATATGTGTTCAATATTTTTTGGTAATCTTACTGACGGCCTTAATATAGTTTTACCTAGGACACATCCCTATTGTATGAAGTTGACATTAGCTTTAGAGATGTCACGTGACTCCTCTCCACATGGCACGTCATTGCTATACATTTTGACGTTAGCGTCTGGCGTTTTAAGGTACAGAAAAGTTTTTATCTAGGCCCTACTATTCAGTCAGTGCACGCATTTGTCAGTTATCGTACAGCTCAACTCTTTTTCACTTATTCAGCTTTAATTAGGAATTTAACTTCTGATTCTGCTTTCAAGTTTATCTTTAGAGATGTGTCCCTCACTCATGAGGTGCCTCGTTTGAGGTACTCGTAATCGCAAGTTGAAAGAGTTACTTGTATTTCAACATTGAACCACCTCACTCGTTCACGCGTCCTCACTTAAAAATTGACATTGACATTATTGACGCGAGTACTCGCAGATGCTCGTAGAGTATTATTCTGCACGAGGCGAGAGAGAGAATTGAGGTATTGAGTGAATGAGTGAGCTTAGTGAGCGAATGAACCGACTTCTCACCTCAAATGAGGGCTACCTCGTGAGTAGCTCGCGAGGTAAAATGAGGTACTCCCTCAATCTCATTTCAAAATGATGAGGCTCCCATCACTATTTATCAAAGACATCGGTGAAGAAACAGAAAAACGTAGTGACGAAACCAAATCTGAAAATTTATGGAGCCCAACGATTGACTTGAATGATTCCTCTCCATTTAAGAACACAGCAAAAAAAAACAAGAGAAGCTTCTACGCATTAATAGAGGAACGAGATAAAAAAACAAGCAAACAATGTCAAGACTATTAAGACGGGCCCATGTGTCGAGCATACGGTTGGGGGATGACGTCATAACTGTGGACGCCATTTGCGGACAGTATTGTGTTTGATAGATTCTAAGTAGTTATAATTGTCGTTTATATCCGGCGAGGAGCTCGTGGCTAAATAAAAACAGCCGCACGGGTTGAACGAAGGTACACTTGGCGAGGTCAGTCTTTGGATGGGTGATCGTTCATAACATATCAAGTCACCCATCCACAGACAAAGAAAAAACACGATTAAAAAAAAGGGAAAACGTAATATCTACCTAGCAACACCGATTAAAAAGCCACAAGTTTTATTTAGAGAGGCAATCAAACTCGACATAATAAATCATTTTTTTTTATGTTACAAACAGTTATTGAGGAATTATAGTTTGCTCTTATACAAAAGCTACGAAAATTAACATAACTTAACATTACGCCTGTATTTACCCGAAGGGTTGGGCAGGAGTAAAGTCCATATTTCAGCAGTTATGTTTTTAAGTCCCATGTAATAGGTGAGCCTATTGCCATCAACCGGGCACACATCCAGACTGCGGGCTGCTACTGAGAAATTCCTACATTGTTCGACCCAGGAATCAACCCAGGACTTCATGCTTAGCAGTCGCATTAACGCCCACTAGACCAACGACGCAGTTGCGTCTGTCAGTTTATGACTGACAGACGCAGACTGACATCTCACAGTTCTCACACTGACATAGATCCTAAGAACTAATTTCACAACGTAAAGACTAGTGAATATAAAGATTTCTGTGTCAATTCTTCATGTAACCAGCTACCTAGTATTTTACATAATACTCACAAAACTCTTGACACTGCAGTCTTATGTAAGAGATGATCTTACTAACATACCTATATAATATATACGTAGGTACTCTGTTTAGAAAAGGTTAGATTACACGACACATGATAAATGCTACGACATTACAATTCCATGTCATTTTTAGAATTCCGTACCTCAAAAGGAAAAAATGAAACCCATATTATAAGATCATTGTCTGTCTTGTCAAGACCCTTTTTCATCGGAACGCGTGAAGATATGAAATTGGAATTCATAGCAAACACGTCTACGGTCACTTGGGAGCTCTAATACAATCAAGCTTCAAAGTCAAAGTAATAAAAAATACGGCCATTTATATACATTTTGATACAGATGGCAAATGTATATGATCTAGAAATATTTGTTCCGGGTGTTCTGGGTATTTCCTATGTATAATAAAAATATCTATCTTTTTTTTTTTTTTTTTTTTTTAAAAAAAACGTTGCCCCACACTAGGAATTTCTCCTGTATCGTGGGTGCGTTTACAAACATTTAAACTCACATACACAAACAGCCAGACCCGGAACAATTACCTGTAGGTCATACAAATATTTGTTCCGTGTGGGGATCGAACCCGCAACACGCGGCGCATCAGCCGATGGCTCAACCACCGCGCCAACCGTGTCGTCATCGTCTATCGTCGTCATCTATCTATGTAATGTATTGTATTAAGTATATCAGTCATCTAGTTCCCATAACACAAGCTCTGCTTAGCTTGGGGCTAGATGATGCTGTGTGGATTGTCCAGCAATATTTATTATTTATTTATTTATGTAAGCGGAAACGCTGCGAGAGGACACCCTAGTACCAAAATACATACATACATAAACTCACGCCACGTTCTAGGATCCTTACATTCTCCTTTTGCGTCGTTTACGTTCATACATCTGGTCATACACGCACGCCGGTTGCGAGTACTACGCACCAGACTTTTCTGAAGAACATCACCAATATAGTCAGTGTATATCCATCTAGGGCGCCCCCTCCCGGCGTTTACACTTACCTATCAGGCCTATCATGTTTTAATAGTCTAATGGAAATACTAATACTAGAACTTTACTTACAAAAAAATATTGAAATATTGCATTAAACACACAGTGTTCTTTCTCCTCTCCTACTTAATCTATGCTGTGCCCTGTCAGGGTGTACAACGGATCTTAGCTTTAAGCCTTTTATTGACATCTTATTTTACCTTGAACGCAAATAAATCTTTTCTTTTCATTTTTTTTTTTTTAAAACGTTGCCCCACACTAGGAATTTCTCCTGTATCGTGGGTGCGTTTACAAACATTTAAACTCACAAACACAAACATCCAGACCCGGAACAACTACCTGTAGGTCATACAAATATTTGTGCCGTGCGGGGATCGCTGTGCCAACCGTGTCGTCTAAAATGAATATGAAATAAGTAAATGATTTGACTTTGACATAACAATTTCTGATCGGTAATTCAAGCTTCTTGCGCATCTTACTGGCCAGTGTATACCTGGCTTAATGCTTCGACAACCATCACAGAATGTGAGTTGAGCGAGAGTGCAGACAATGTTTGTACAGATTACCGAGTCACAGCCATCACGACTAGTTTCTCCGCAATGAGTAGTAAAACTCGATGCAAACAATAAGTTGTTACTTCCAGTGTTTCCACTTTGTTTGGTCCTCACAATCGTTCTGTGGTGACAGTATTGAAATTAGTTGGCTTGTGAAATGCATTTGTGCAAAGTGAAAGGAAAAGTTATGCGTATCATTCTTCTCCTGTTTTTATCATAATTTATTAGGTACAGGCCTAACAGAAAGGACGTAAGGCGAGGACGGATGGGTTAATTCAATTATTATTTATCTTATTGTATTAAGTAATCACTGACATCAACGCTGGACTAAAAAGTTAATTGGTTTTAGAAGAAGTTAGTTATTAGAAAAAGTTTTTCCGCATAAATTGCTATTTATTTAATACTGGCTACCGCCAGCGGCTTTGTCCGCGTGGTTTGTTGATAAAAAGTATCCGATGTTCTTCCCCGGGGTGCAATTTATCTCTCTGCCAAATTTTATCGAAATCCGTTCAGTGGTTTAGGCGTGAAAAATTGACAAACAAACTTACTTTCACATTTATAATATTACTTTGGATTTTAGGCTGGCAACCTTAAAAACTCCCACATTATCTGTCAATGTCAAAGCGTCAATTAGCACCAACTTGACGTTTGAGCACAAAACTCCATGTTCCATGTAATTAATTAATCTGCCACCATAAACATAATTCTATAGATACATAATTATGTTGTCAATACGCATTTAACTCGGCACGTGGTACTTCAATGTCAACCAGTAAATAATTAGCTATAAGTAGGGTTACCACACACTCCGTCCAGATTTGTTAAGACACGTCCGGCTTTATGGTTTACCGTCCGGACTGAGATAGAAATCCTGGATTAATTCTTATCGGAATAATTGAATTTAGCATCGACATACACTGGCCTTCTTGGTGATGTTCGTCAGAAAGGTCAGGTGCGTAGGACTCGCAACCGGCGTGCTTGTATGACCAGATGTATGAAGTGCAAGTAAATTATTTAGTTATTGGTTAAAAACCTTTTTGGGTGAGATAGAGATGATTAATTTCACATTATTTTTGTACAGTTTAAATTATAAAAAAAAATTAGAAACCAAAAGGTGAAAATTAGGAAAATTCGAAGAAATTTTTTAACACTGGCAGCCGCTGGGCGGGTCCTGAATCATGTACTGAAATGTATTCGGTTGGGCGTCGATGTGCCCTCCACACTGTATAGAATTATTACGACTTAACAAGACTCAAACTCAAATATTCGGACTTTAGTTTGAAAATGTCTAGATCAGGTCTTTGCCTTTGTTTTTGCTGAACTAATCCCGTAAGGGAAGGGAAGAAGGTTCTTACTTCTACTAAAATAGGTAATTACATATGTTTTTACTTATATTGTGTACATTCAAGTGTTTCAAACTTATCAGATACACTATTTACTGGGGAGTTTGTTGCACGATTTCTGCTTCCCAGCAAAAACACAACGAAGTGGTGACGGGCTGGCGCTTTGGGGGACTGTCTTGTGTAAATTTTGAAGTTCAAAATGTTCAAATTCAAAAAATGCTGATTCTCAGCTTTATGCACAGCTGACTGCCAAATTTCTGTATTAGGAGAGACACTAAAAGAGGAAGAAGAAGGTCTTAGTCAGGACTTTTCATACGGAATGATAATCAAAAACTCTACCAGGAGTTTGCCTTTATTTTTGCAGAATTATCCCATATCTCAAGAAAAAAGGATAAATATCAAAGTACGCAGAGCTGACTGCTAATCTTCAAATTTCAGAGGGACACTAAAATAAGAAAAGGAAGGTCTTGGTCACATACAAAATGGTAACTCTAGTCGCCAGTAGAGCTCAGCACTGAATCACTGATTGCACTTAAGTGTAACACAGAATGACAACTATTAAATTGAGCGTGTGTAATGCATTTTAAATAGTTCAGTTGAGATGATACGTAGAAGAGTACTTATTGTGTTTTATGTTATTCTTTTGGTACTTATAAATCGATTTGAGAGCTCTCTATTAAATGGCGATTTGATGTCTTCTTTTTCATCACTACATAGTTTTAGGTAGGTAGGGCGAAGGTCCGCCTGCGACGCAGGAGGTTGCGGGTTCGATTCCCGCCCTGGGACAAATGTTTCTACGAAATACCAATATTTGTTCCGGGTGTTCTGGGTATTTGCTATGTATAATAAAATATCTATCTATGTAATGTATTGTATTAAGTATATCAGTCATCTAATACCCATAACACAAGCTCTGCTTAGCTTGGGGCTAAATGATGCTGTGTAAGATTGTCCAGCATTATTTATTTTATTATTTATTATAGTATAAAACAAAGTCCCCAGCTGCGTCTGTACGCGATAAACTCAAAAACTACTATCAACACTTTAACTGCCAAACAACGAGAAACAATAGAAAATGTGTTGTTTGTCGGTCATTTTGCGTTCAACGTGTTAAACCGATTCTCATGCGTAATTCACCGGTTTTTGTCTATAATTTGTCATGGGCGAAGCCGGGGATCGCTAGTAAATAATCAGTGATACGGTAGTGTACAATCTGTTAAGATTTTAATGAAATGCATATGCTCGTAGTTATGCCAAAATAACATTTAGTTTTTTATATATGTGTGGGTGTTTGTTTAGGCTAGTCTCCGAAACTACTATACCAATTTTGACAGGATTTAACTTTGCTTCAAAGGGTGGAGGTCACATTAAAGTTCGAAGTACGAAATCCATACGCTTGCAGACGGGGATTTATCTAGGCCTCCTGGCGACGGTTTCGAATGAAGATCGCGCCATCAGATCTGACGCAGGCTAGGACGGTGATGGTGATGCAATGGGAGTATTCAGAAAGAGTGATTAACATTCTTAAGGCAATTAGTCCGTCTTGCATCCAGCCATACTCATTCTTTACAATGGCGGTATGATCAACAATAGACGTCTATAACGAGCTGTCGTGGGTCAATGACATTATCTATCAGTGACGTCATTGCTACGGACGTCACGTAACGTCACGGCTTTTCAAAGGAGGGTAAGGCTGGGGTGTTATTTTAGTACTAGCTGTGCCCGCGACTTCGTTCGCGTGGATGTCGGAACTTAACAAAGCAGCATTTACGTGAAGTTGTGATACCAAGTGCACATAATCCATTTTTTTTTTAATAAATGAATTTTTGTAAAATAAAAGTAGCCTATGTTACTCCTTATTACATCAGCTACCTGCCAATAAAAGTCCCGTCAAAATCGGTCAAGCCATTTCAGAGATTAGCGATTACAAACAGACACACAGACAGACAGACAGACAGACAAAAATTTTAAAAAATGTTATTTTGGTGTATGTACCGTATATATATTCATATGCAAGTAAGAAAAAACGGTTATTTCAATATTACAGACAGACACTCCAATTTTATTTATATGTATAGATGTATAGATGTATAGATATACACATTTTGACAGTTTTGACATGTTCACGCCGGTATTACCCAAAGGATTGTAGATTGGAGAGATGTACTACCACATTTTATCAGATTTGTTTAAGTTCAATGTTATAGGAGGCTATCTACTGAAAAATACCAGATGGAAAAATGAAATATCACTAAGCCCGACCTATCGGCAGATGCTGGATGCGGCAAGCTGAAGACAGGGCGCTATGGCGTATGGCGCTCATTAGGAGAGGGCTATGTCCAGCAGTGGACTAGTATAGCCTGATGATGATAATGATGAAGCCCGACCTGGGAATCGAACCCAGTACCTCATGCTTAGGAGTCGCGATTGCTACCAAGAACGAGGCTGTACAGCACATAACACACATCCAACTGGTAAAGTATGGGTTTACTGTAGACACGCTTCTACCCAACCCTTCGAGAAATAAAGGCGTGATGTTTTACGTGTAAAATAAGATAAAAGTAAATGGATAAATGATAATTTTATGAAATGGTAAAGTATTTTATTATTATTAGTTCAGGCCGTTATATTTTCAGATTAATTATTTAAGTTCTTTTACTTTTAAAGTAAAAGAAAATAAATGATATTTATTTTGTAACTTAGTTTTTAAGATTACTTTTCAACTCTTTATACAAACTAGTGAGGTCGGTGTTACCCTATCTGAATACTATGAGAAGGAACACCGATATAAAGTAAAAGTTGTTCATGATGCTGTATAAAATAAACCCATAAATATGACCACCCGTTATCCATGCCCAGCTCCTCACATCCCAAAGAAAAAATAGTAAACAAAAAACTTTCTAATTCACATATGTACATAGCTATAGTCCCAAAAATGTGACCACACTTCTCAGACTCGACTCCACACATCCCAAAGAAAAAACAATAAAAAAATAACTTTCTCATTCATATATTTAGCTACCATTGCTCGCACACCCATCGCATTACAAGCTTGGGCGCCTGACACTTAACCTTTTATTCTTGGCAGTTGCGTCATTAAGATAATGATAGATGTACTAGTGTTATAAAAAAGAAAGTCCAGTTTGATTGTTACGATTTGACATGAGATCTTACATATTACGTATTATAAATCCGATTCACATTAGATTTGACATTTAACGCTGTTGTTTTTTTTCTTACCGCTAGACGATTTCCGCCCGCGGCGATTATTTATGGGTTCCGTGATCACAAATGTGGCCAACGAGTCCGAGACAAATTAGGATTAGTACTTTTGTAACGTGAAAAATTCAGTGGGTGAAAAATCATCCCCTATTTCCAACACTAAGGGGCGGTTTCTCATTTTCAAATTTAAATGAAACCAACTTTGAAGTATACCCTATCCAATAAAAAAAGAAAAGTCTAAATCGGACTACAATGTAAAAAGTTACGAGTGGTCATACATGAAAAAATAAAAGGTGTCGAATTGAGAACCTCTTCCTTACTTTTCGCCGGTTGAAAATGACATAAGACAGTCCCCCAAAACGCCCACCGTTCACCACTTCCTTGTGTTTTTGCTAGGAAGAAGAAGTGGCGCAAGAAACTCCTCAGCAACACGTCTGTGATAAGTTTGAAGGACTTGGAAAAAAAAACTCATAATATCACGCCCACAAATCACCAGTTATGTTTTTAAGTCCCTTGTAATAGGGGGTGAGCTTATTGCCATCAACCGGGCACACATTCAAATTCCGGGCTGCTACTGAGGTTTCCTAATTAAAAATCCCAATAACGCAGTGCTCGACCCGGGAGTCGAACACAGAACCTCATGCTTAGCAGTCGCATTAACCAATTAGACCACTAGACCAACGAGGCAATCAAATTTGAATATAATAAGTACTTAATTAACATATAAATCCAATTTATAATATTTGCCACGTGTTAGTTAGCCTACTACAATATACATTAAGCATAACCAACCAAAGTACGCATATACTCGTACACACACGACACACTAATTACCAAAACTGCATAAACGACTAATTACCAAACAAATCAATGAGCGCAGATAATGAAACGTACAAAAACCTCCACAATTAACCAGAGGCTGCGTGACGGATACATATCATTGCTTTACGCGTAAAAAAGTTAACTGTCTAGTCTATTGTTAGGCTGGGTACACATTGTCGGGAGGCGGAGCAAAAATACAAGGTGCAATTTCTGTACGAAGCGTTTATACGGTTATTGGTTTCGGTTAGTTCTCCGTTATACTAGTTCAGAAGAATGACAGCTTCCGTTCGCAATAAGAAAAATTAAAAGGTTCCTACGAATAGATGATATTTATAAAGCACATACATAAATCGATGGCGGATAGGCAGTCACTCTATACAATGTAAAAGGCTATGCAGATGATACTGTTGTTTTCGGAAAATACAAAAGCATCATCATCACCTGTCTATCTTTTTCCTAACTAGGTTGGGGTCAGCTTCCCGTCTAACCTGAGGCAGCTGACATGGAGCAACTGGCTATTTGACCTCCACAACCCAGTTACCGGACAAAACGATACCCCTTGGTAAGTCTGGCTGACTTTCGGGCTTCCGACTACTCCGTAACGAATGTCAAAGATCTACAAGTGACAGCCGGGACCAAAGGCTAAACATCCTTACAAGGCACTAGGTCACCCATCCTCTGACTTAATACTCAATATTAAATATCTGTCTTGCGTTCCAAAATGTACATTTGTAAGTTAACATTAGCTGGTGGGTTGTAATAACGACACAATTTTGGACCCTGTCGGGCACAGCATAGAATGATTATGGGAGAGAGGAGGAATAGCACTGAGTGTTTACTTCTAATATTAAAAAACTGACCTCGGAAAGCGTAGCTTAACCTCCAACCGACCCGCGAGGCTGATTTAATTTAGCTCCTCCAGAAACAATAGATATTTCAGCTATCCATCAAATTCCCGACAGATTTAAACTGGCAAGCTAGATTATCCTGCCTTGTGAGATGAGATGGCAATAGGCTCTCCCCTATTACATGGGGCTTAAACAGGGCTGGCGAAATGTGTGTGCACTATTATTGGTACACCTCTAGTTATCCCTTGTACAGATGTGATCTTATGTTATGCTATAAAAGTGTATGTCTATCGACTGACCGAACACTCTGTATACAGTGCAGTATATCTGAGCACACATCCTAACATCAGCCCAGTAGAGCATCACAAATGATAGCAAAAACACCATAAAACTGTATTTAGTTTATTTGCGGAAAAACTAGAAATAAACGATGTGCAAGTAGAGGGGACTCTGATCAACAGTGGAAGCAAACAAATCTATGTAAATAAATAAATAAATAATGCTGGACAATCCACACAGCATCATCTAGCCCCAAGCTAAGCAGAGCTTGTGTTATGGGTACTAGATGACTGATATACTTTATAAAATACAATACATTACATAGATAGATATTTTTATTATACATATAGGAAATACCCAGAACACCCGGAACAAATATTTGTAGATCGTAATAACATTTGTCCCAAGGCGGGAATCGAACCCGCAACCTCTTGCGTCGCAGGCGGACCTTCGCCCGCCGCCGCGCCACATCGGTCAATAAAAAAATATTCTTCTAAAAGTCAAGTTCTGATTATAAGATATTTATTTATGTAAATAGGTTTTAAAATACACTTCTACACGTCATTGAATAAATAATACAAGTCGGTGTTTCCCTATCTGAATACTCTGAGGTCAAAGTCTCTTCTAATGTCCAGACATTATCTTGGTCAGATCATGTGAGGACCACGCAGATTAGTGTCTTTCATGGTATTTTGAGGAAAGAACCACACAGATATGAGTAGACCTGTCCAGTCAGTGCACGCATTTGTCAGTTCATCTCGTTCAATGACGCACAAAGATTGAGCTACAAGTCAGAGTAATGTGTCTACTATACAAAACATAACATCACACGCCAAGGGTTAGGCAGAGGTGTTTCCATATTACGCTGGTTATGTTGAAGCCAGGGATACACTTTGGCACAGATATCCTGCGAGACGTCTCACCAGCGACGCGACGTCAGGATAAGTGGTGCGACCTTCCCAGTTTTCGCTCGACATGACATACTCGTACGTATTCAGGTTTTGAGTCGCGCGATCTTGCCAGACTTCGTTTGCCATGTCGCTTACACATGTCGTGAGACATTTGTCTCCTGGTGTATCCCTGGCTTTTAGGCCTCTGCCTCGAATTTAGCGGGCAGCAGGGCGGCGGCGGCAGCGGCGCGGCAGCGGGGCGGGCAACGCATACCTGTTCTCCAAACCAGCGGGCAGATCGCGCGGCACTATAGCGGTGTAGTGTTGTGTTTACTTTTTGCTCACACTAAATAGAGCGTAGAAGTGGGTCCCTACTATAGGGCAAGGAAAATAAATGGCGAGTTTTATCGACAATAACGAATACAACACTATACTACAATGTAGACGCGGAACGCGGGCGGTCACCGCTTGACTGCAGTGCACTCGTTGCCCGCCCCCGCGCCGCTGCCACGCCGCTGTTTTCGAGAACCGGTCCATTTGAGTTTACGCATAAGATCCTGCCGCTCCCGCGCCGCTGCCGCCGCCGCCCCGCTGCCCGCAAAATTCGAGGCACAGGCCTAAGGCCCATGTCAGCCGTGCACATACTACTGTTTAATTCGAATCGAACCAAAGACCTCACAATCAGCAGCAAGGCTAGACCAGACTAGACAACGGGGCAGTCAACTAAAAACATGTCGTACTGAATCAATCAAAAGAGTCAATGAACGCCACAAGTATTAAATTACACACAAAAAACTACGATCACAATATTTGCATTTAACAACTCAAAACTCGCAAAAAACAAAACGCTGTCATTTAGAGAAAACCGTTGAGAAATGATCGCTCTAAAATGAATCTTAAAACAATTCTAAAAGAACTAGAATCAATCGTCGTAATCGTCCGTCATCAGGACCACTCTTATTTGTATTGCAAAATCGACTCTATTGGACTGTCTATCATTGTCGCGTCATCATAAAAAACTTTTAAAACGTATACAGTATAATCACCGGCAAATAAGATGGCAAAAGTCGTTAGATGCGCACAAGTCGTTTTTTAGGTCTCTTTGGTGGTCAAGCGGGACGCGGGGTATGAGGTAGCGTTGATCCGAGCGCGCGATTGGTGCATCAGTCGACCCTTGCCTCCCGCACCGCGCCTTCGTCCCGTTCGCTCCCGATTACATTTCAGTGCACGAAAATTGAACCCTTTGTTTTTGTTGTGTTAAACTTAAGTGTTGTTATTGTTTTTAAATTTAGGATAGAGTTCCTGAAAAGGCATAGCATACTATTACTATTAATAAAATTGGAAAAAGAACAATTTAAAACATACAGCATTGACCAAACACTTGCAGAACACAACCATAGTGTTCTGCGATTGCGACTTTCAATATGATGCCAAGGGTAGTTTTATTAACGGATAGTGACGACGACTAGTTATTTTTTTTTTATTTATATAAACTTTTTTGAATTTTAAATGCACGTTATTTATAACCCCTAATAAACTTGAATTCCTCTCCCTTCTTTTACTTTGTTCTATACAGACATGATTAAATATAAATGATGGCAATAACAATAGAATAATGACGATCAATAAAAGTTATCACTTTTTTGTGCCACTAACTGTACGATGCGCGAACTTACCCCCACTACGCCAAAATCTTGCCATCTTATTTGTCGGTGACTATAAATCTTAAGACAGTTGGCTCTGCTTCCAGTCTAACCGTATGCAGCTGAATACCAGTATTTTATATAAAGCGAATGCCTATCTGACCTCCAAAATCCAGTTACTGGGTAACACGATAGCCCTTGGTAAAATTGGTGGAAAGTCTTTCGAGCAAAAGAGCTTGTCATAGTTCGACGAATGACAGTCGGGACCCACGGCTTTTTCAAAGCAAGGAGGGGTCTCAGTAAGTGATGGATAGCCCCCTATATCCACGAGGCAGACCTAGGCAATCGTAGCTTAACCTTAGATCAAACCGTGCGTATTTTATTATTTAGCCACTAGTCCAAACAACGTTCAATATTAAATCGTTGCAATAAAAACGAAAACACAGTTACGCAATCCACAAAGTGTTGCCATATGAGAAAAATGCATTTCACATGGCATTACGGGCGACAATGCGCGGAAGTTGACACGCGTCGCGCGTCACGATATGTTTTGTGTTATTATCACGATTACAAAGGGGGTAAGCAGAAGTCAAGGTATCGGGTGAAGTTGACAAGTATGATATCGATTGTTTCCAAGCAAATCTTGGAAAAATATATACCGTTATTAGTAACTTACTATGCAACCAGTCTTACCAAGGGGTATCCTGTTGCCCAATCACTAAGTTGTGGGGGTCAGATAGGCAGTCGCTCCATGTTAAAGACTGGTATTCAACTGCATCCGATTAGAATGGAAGCCGACCCCCACAAAGTTAAGAAAAGGCTAGGGATATATTATGATAAGTAACTAACTGTGCCCTGTGGTTTTACCGGCTCCTAAGAGTTGTAGCAGTGGGCGTCTTTTGGCTGAAATGATGATTAAGATAGTCTGGCTTTGGTTATAACCACACTATTTCATTTACTTACGAATGACGTTACTATATTTTATTGCTCTGGTTACTGCGGTATTGTATAGTACCTGTAAATAAATAAACAGATAGGTTAGTAAACGAAACCAAAAACATTATATTGTTTACATTATGGTTAATGCGTAAAGGCAGCAAAAAAGTCAGTCAGAAACAAACATACCCGAAATGTAATTATTGAAATCACCATTACAACACACATTACAAGTTAGAATTGTGCTCAAATGTCAAGATTCCATGAAATAGTCATTCAATCGCGTAATTTGAACTAACTAATTAACGATTTTATATGAATATATCGTGAAATGAGTTACGATGGCGAATAATAATAATAATATCAGCCTATTACTGTCTGTAGAGCAAATACCTCTTCTCATACAGAGAAGGCATAAGCACTAATCATCACGCTTGCTCAAGACGGGTTGGCAATTTCAGACTTATATTAATTATAATTATAGTCCAGGTTACACCGATGTCAGTGATGTCCGAGATAAACTTAGAATACGATCGCGAATAACTATTTTAATATCATACAACCGAATACTGAGCTGCAAATAGCAAAAACCTAAGCAAATTTGAATTGAGCTGTATCTACGCATTTACCTTTATTTTGGATTGGTGTACAATATGTATAGTATATATACGAGTATAATACAAAATTGGTGTACGCGAAACTAAAAAAAAACATAACTATATCTACTTTTACTAACAGTCTGAAGAGTTTGTATCTTTTGCTGTCTGAAAGCGCTAATATCTGCCACTACCAGAAATAATCTTTTAGCATTTTATAGCCCATATGCCGAGAAAATAATCATTTACATCCCTCTACGACCGAGCACAGCCAGTTGACCACTAAGTGGCCTTGTTCTATTTTAAATGAAGCTTTGAGTATTGAATCTAGGCCACAAATTGAAAATGACCCAGATTGTTAGCAGCCTGACCTGAATGCAATTAAGCTCCTAAATGAGACTTGCAAATATGTCTGAATTTCTGACAGCCAAGACGTTTCTTCTCTAGTCTGAGCAGTTACGAAACAGTACAGGAAAAGCTTGGCCGGTAAATAAGACTGTCAGTTGTACTCACCCTGTGTAAGTCTGAAAGTGGCGCCTGTGATCGAGAAGTTGTGTGGAAATTGGTTGTCATGATATGGGCATATGGTGCGAAGGAATGAGGACCATGTTGTGAGGAAAGTTTTAAGTATGAATGTGGAGGGTTACAAGAGGAGACAAAAGAAAAGATGGATGTTTTTATTTTTTTTGGAATGGGCATCTCGCAGTTTATCCTTTAGGGATATTTACTGCTCAACCGAACTTTCCTGTGGGGGGCTTAATTAAAATTAAGGCCTCCAGCCAGGCATAAAAGATGGATGGATTGTGTGCAAGATGATATGGCTAGAAAGGAGGTGACATTTGAGATGACGGCAAATAGAGATGTATGGAAGAAGACATGCTGCGCCGACCCCAAATAAATTGGGATAAGAGCAGGAGGATGAAGATGAGTTATACTCAACCAGAATATTTTGCAGTAGGGGGGCTTCATGATCTACCTATCCTTTTGCTGGGGAATTTGCCGCGCCACTTCTTCGTCCCAGCAAAAACACTAGGAAGTGGTGAAGGGTGGGCCACCGGGACTGTCTTCTTAAATTATGACGTTCAAACACTGCTGATTGTCAGCCTATTTTGAGTGACCTAATTTTAATTTAGTTTTTCCCCTCCCATTCTAACCGCATGCAGCTGAATACCAGTGTTGTACATGGAGCGACTGACTATCTGACCTCCAAGACCCAGTAACTGGGTATCACGATATCGTTTGGCAACACGGGATGTCTTTCGGACTTCTGATTACCCGTAACGACTGTCAAATATCAGCGAATGACAGCCGAGACAAACACCTTAACTTGCTTTTCAAGGCTGGGCAGATAGTGATTTAAAATGTGTTATTTTTAAAATCCGCAGGCTGTATTGCCCCAAGGGTTAGGCAGAGGAGTACCTTTAGTACACCCACATTTCGCGAGTTATGTTTGGAACTTAAGTACCATGTAATAGGGGACGAGCCTCTTGCCATTAATGAGGCACTGAGAAAACCCAATAACACTTTGTCTGACCTGGGAATCGAATGAATATACTTACAAGGGAGACACTTAAAAAATAACCAAAAAGCGAATTAATCAAAATAAAATAAAAAACACTTTAAAAAACGTTCATCTATCCGTCAAAGATGCACAGAAAAGATAACACAATATTGTATTAAAACGCACGTGGGGTAATTTAGCTTCTATATCTGGCAACACCGTCGCCCTACGGATGCGTTCAGAATAAATTAGAAGTAATTGATCGCGTTCGTGACATTTAATGGCGTATTATTTTATATGTGAAGACTTTATGATGTAAGGTTTATGTTGATGCATAATAATTTCATGCTTATTAGAAAAGCACGTATAGAATGATCTATGGCCTTCTATATTGTAAATGTTCGTAAAATGCTCCTCATATATTAAGTCATGATAGCAGAGCTGTCCTTTATGCAAATAACTGGCTTTGCCTATCAAGTTATAATTACTGCAAGGGTTTAGCAAAATTGCACGTTTGGAACTGTGAAGGTTTTATACGATAGCAGAACTTATTGCTATATACAAACTGGTAAACTATTAGTTATCTCTGGTTTCAAACAGTCAAGCAATATTCGAATTGTTTCAAATATAGAACGGGCCTTTTATCAACGGTAGAGACATTCTTCTGCACGAGGTGCTTATGCTACCTACTCCTACCTAATCTTCTAGATATATAATATTATAGTTCTTCTGTACGTGTGTTTGTCACCCAACTCCTCCACAGAAAGACTGAGTAGCATGATTTTTTTTTAGAATTTATCGATGAGTTCCTGGATGGTTTGAACCCGGTATGTGGTGCTGCGATCGAATAGGACAACGTCTGTCGGGTCCGCTACTAAAAAAATATAAATCAGCGGAGCCCTATTATTTGTAGCGATTAGCTCCCGATCCGGTACTTTAAAAGTCCACCTTCCGCAGTACCTATACCCACATTTTGCCAGTTACGTTTAAGATGATATAGTTATTGAGACAAGAAGTAATATCGCACAAGTTTATTCATTAAAACTTTCTGCACAAGTAAAAAAACCGTAGGAAGGACCGTAACCGTAGGACTTTATGCCTTAGGCATTTTCTACCAGTCTACCTTAGGGTGATGCAGAGACGGAACATGGTAAGTGCAATAAGGTAAAAAATAACTTAAAGATGAAAATTTTGTGGCTAAATTTAAAAAACCCAGGCTCAAAAACCTCTAAAAAGCAAATAAATTTCACACGTTATCTTGCGAAAAAACATAGAGTCAAAGAGTAAAATACGATAACTTTTGAACGTCTAAACCGACTTTCATTAAACATGGCTAAGAACACTCCCGACTAATTCACTTTCTAAACAAAATCAGAATCGATTCATCCGTTCGGGAGCTACGATGCCACAGACAGACCTGACAGACACACACACACAAACACATCAAACTTATAACACTTCGTCGTTTTTGCGTCTGGGGTTAAAAATACAAGAATAAATACATATATTATAAGAAAACGAGGTCAAGAGAGATAAAGATCTAACTAGAAATAATCATAATAACTTTGACATGAATCTGCCAACTATCTTCACGAGCCATCACTTTAGATTGGAACCGGCTGGTATTGGTGATATTCAGAGGAAGCGCATTCCAAAGGAATACCACCTAGACGAAGAAGGAACAGTGGATGAGACCAGAGCGATGCTAAGGATATCGTAGAAGACGATTATTCGTGTAGCGAAGTTTTATCTACTCCACTTATGTAAAGAATAGCAGTTACAGTTACGATGTAACAGTTACACAATGATAACGTAAGTCGCCGGTTTTTTGTTGGCTTTGTTAGTTATTATCTTGGTAATCGGCCGGTAATCCAGTTTAGAACGAGTGTTAAGTCATTGTGGACAATAGAAGTGTGTTGTGTGGTTGGTGTCGGATTGCCTGTTGGGTTAGTTGATGCGGTTGCGGAAGGATCGTACGTTCCCGCGACTCGCGTCTACTCGACTACGCGTCCCGTCGTAGGTGTGTGATGGAACACCGGGGTGGTTTTTAGTCAGTAAGAGTCTGACAGACCCCTTCGCCCTCCCCCAGGGCGGAGGACATCCATGAGGATTTTCCACCTCGAACAAAAAAAAAAGTTGATGCGTCTGTTGTACGCAGAGGTTTCAAATCACAGCAATGTGTGTAAAAATGTTGGTAAATTGAAGGCGAAGACAGGTGTAATGCTAGGGATTGAAAGTTCACTTCACGCTCGCTTCTCGGGATACTTTTGCAGAATACACCTTTGTCAGTCTTTACGGCTAGTCAGAGGCCCGAAAGTCTGACAACCAGTCTTACCACAGATATCGTATTGCCCCGTAACTGGGTTGTGGAGGTCAGATAAGCAGTCGCTCCATGTAAAATACTGGTATTCAGCAGCATTCGGTTGGACAGGAAGCCGACCCCATCATACTTGGGAAAAGGCTAGGCAGATGATGGTACGGGCATCTTGGACTATAATCTTTCTCCTACGACATAAAAACATTTCGTGAAACTCGTGCCGTCAGAAATGAGGTGTAAATACAACTAGACGGACCTCTCAATCATACCAGTTCCTGAGCCAGTGATTTACTAGTCATTGTGCAACAGTTATTTACACCGCAACGTTTTCTCTTTGCATAATACTCGAACGATGTAATGACTGTTAAGTGTGAACTATACTTGTCACATCAACTACCAGTTTTGACAGTTAGTGAACAGGGTTGCCAGTAGAAGAGTATTGGCCCCCCACTACAAAAAAATCTACCCCCGGCGTTGAAATTTTTCGTCGGCTTATAGTGCTATCTTTTATATTTTCTTGTATTTTAAAAGTAAGACTTGGGTATAGGGATAGTACTATCCCTATACCCAAGTCTTACTAATACATAGGTACACACAGAGAACAAAAGGAAAATCCAACGAAAAATTTCAACTTAGGGGGTTTCCAGGATCATATGCTATACTCATGGTATCAGGGCGCGGTGTCCCTTCCACGCTCTATAACCTTGGCGCAGAAACAGACCAGCATAATGGGTATCTATAGAGATAGATACCCATTATGCTGGTCTGGTAGACAATGACTCCTATTCGTAGTAGAGACTACGAATAGGAGTCATTGTCGACATTTACAAAACTTAAGCAATCCTACGTGCTAACTAACTTATTACGTAAATAATCAAACTGTCTTTCTAAATTAGTTTTGATTAAGAAATAATAATGTGATTGGAACGTGCTGTGTTCGTTTACTTTTATATTTAACTACTTTTAGGTTAGTCTGGAACAATCTCTATCATCATGGGCGTAACCACCTATAAAGCTGAACCATTAGCGGCTGTTTTCCCTACAGTCTACACACATAACATTTGACGACACGGTTGGCGCAGTGCTTGAGCCATCGGCTGCTGCGCCGCTTGTTGTGGGTTCGATCCCCGCACGGAACAAATATTTGTATGACCTATAGGTAGTTGTTCCGGGTCTGGCTGTTTGTGTATGTGAGTTTAAATGTTTGTAAACGCACCCACGATACAGGAGAAATTCCTAGTGTGGGGCAACGTTTTTAAAAAAAAAATAAAAAAAAATAAAATAAAATAAATAAATAAGCTTATTTGACCCCCCCCCCCCCCCTCCCTCACCATCTAGGCCAGAAGCTGGGTACGCCCATGTCTATGATTAAAGGTATTTATTTTGAAAAGCTGCGCCACAGTACTTTTGAAGCTATCATCGTTTTTCCTTTGTAATCTGTAAAATTAAGTTGTTCCAAATAAACTTATTTTATTTTATTTATATTTTCCCTTTGAACATGATCAAAATCAAAATTAATTTATTCAAATTAGGCTGAGAATCAGCACCTTTTGAACGTCAAAACGTTTACAAAAGACAGTCCCCCGAAACGCCCACCCTTCAAGTGTAGTCAAAGGCCAGAACAAACAAATATATATAAAAAAAAACATTCAACTATTTTCACACTCCACCGATGATGCGTTAACAATAATTGAACCGAATAGACGCGACCGATGATACGCTCAACGCATTTTCGGTCAGATATGAGTACCGACCGTAAGGTGTTACACCTATAGAAAGCTACGTTATCACTTATCAGCGTATATATTATACCTACTTGTATAAAATAGCCTATAACATAGACTATTTTATACACATAGGTATAATATACTGTCAAGAAAACAGTATTATATCCATCTAGTCTATTGAACCATTGCTATATTTACGTATGCAAGAAAAACATAGACTGAGAATAAAGAAAAAATAAAAACTAAGTGAATCGTTTCGAATCCATTGTCTCCTAGTCAATAACTATTCAATGGTCATTCTTCGATTATTTATAAATTGGATGAAACGTATTTTGATTAGGGTTCCACAGTAAAATTAAAAAAAAAATGGAATCCTGATAGAGGGGCTTGTCGCTGAATAATAATACCCTTATTGGTGATGTTCTTCAGAAAGGTCAGGTGCGTAGTACTCGCAACCGGCGTGCGTGTATGACCAGATGTATGAACGTAGACGAAGCGAAAGGAGTATGTAACGATCGTATACCCCCATGGGAAAAAGACGTGAGTTTATGTATGAATAAATAATGCTGTACAATCCACACAGCATCATCTATCCCCAAGCTAAGCAGAGCTTGTGTTATGGGTACTAGATGACTGACATACTTAATAAAATACATTACATACATAGATACTTTTTATTATACATAACAAATACCCAGAACACCCGAAACAAATCTTTGAAGACCGTACAAACATTTGTCCCAAGGCGGAAATCGAACCCGCAACCTGCTGCGTCGCAGGCGGACCTTCGCCCGCCGCGCCACATAGGTCGTTAAAACTATGTATGTAAAACTAACATGTATAAAACTAGAAATTAAAAAAACGATCTGTGCGATGCCAAAAAGCTCCTAACTCAGCATAATGCTGGGATATTATATACTGCAGTGCTGTTATTCTGCTAGGGCCCACAGCTTCCGTGAGTTTGTAATCTGTGACCTTCACAGGGTAAATCAGAAGCACGAGTCTAGACTCGCGGATTGAGATATTTATGGTATCGAAATCAGCTGTAAGTGAAGCAAGAAAATTGTTTAAGCAACTACATATAAAAAACAAAACACGAAATCTATTTTTAAGGATCCCGTTACGTTCGCGCCTAAATAAAGTTTGACGCTCGATAGTGCTGAAACAAAAATAATCTCGAACTGCGAAATAAATTTAATGTCGTAAATCTATAAAAACACATGAACTCTATGCGTCCAATAAAAATACATATTTTTTGTATAAAAACTTTTCGTTGCTTATAAATGCGTAGTAGTCGCTGGTCGCTACCGGCGTGCGTTTGTGAAAAGATATACTATATATAAAGTATGGATTCATGAACGTAAACGAAGCAAATAGAGTATCTAAGGATAGGAGCCGGCGGTGTAGCGTTCTCGCCTGGCTGGAGGCCTTAATTTTAATTAAGCCCCCCACAGGAAAGTTCGGTTAAGCAGTAGATATCCCTAAAGGATAAACTGCGAGATGCCCATTCCAAAATAAAAAAATGAAAAAGGTGTAGCGTTCTATAGTTTCTGCCTACCCCAATCGGAAAAGGCATAATGCTTAAATACGATGTTTTTTGACCTTTCGTGAAAATACCACCATAGCTCAACAGGCCGTAATACAGATAGGTACGTTAAAACAATACAGAGCTCACAAAGTTTATCCATAAAATATAGATGTGTCGTAATTTTATTTATTTATTTATTTAAATCGAACACACGTGATTCATATTGTTGTTAGTAATCCTTACAAAACTATGTTAGTAACATTTCTTATAAAAATAAATATAACAAAACAAAACAGAAACAAAAATAAAACTAGTTTAAAAACCTATAAATATGACCGCTTCCCGCTGCACCAGACCTGCAGCTGTGCATACGGGTCCAGTGCCCCAGGAACGGGCAATCAGGCTTATTCACTATCACCCTTAGAATGCTGTTGGTGCTCCCCCGAATCCTTCGCATCAGGGATGCTGTTCTTTTCCGCATAATAGCTTGAAAGCTATCTGTGTCTGCTTCAGCAAAACAAAAAAAAAAATGACTTGAAAAATGATCTTTTGAGGAAAACATCGAAATCGAACTTTGATTGAGATTTTTAAGTAATAAGTGAATAATTCACTGCTTTCATTAAAAAACTCATTCAGTCAGATTAAAATCACGATTCAACGCGAACTTGAAAAAATTCAACTAGAAAACTGTCAACGATAAAATTTCAACGCTAGGGGGGTCGAGAATTACTTATGTAACTACTGATAACTGAAGGTACTTTTATGTATGCTCCAAAACTATTGTATGTATCTTTATGTACAACTTACCACCTAAGTTCACATTGTGGAATGCAATAAACGTATTAAGTATACCTTTCGCATTGACTAAATGTTTTGACACGAAGTTTTATCAATAAGAAGTGCACTTGGTTCCAATAGACTTCCTAGGGACCTTAATGTCGACTTGTTCTGCATCAGTGTGGCGACCTTAAGACGGCTTTTGGCGCAGCTATTTATCGAGGATAGTTAACTTACCTCCTGCGAGTAACTAATTATATTAACCTGCATATACTTTCTTTTTATTGACTTCTTTCTTTTTCTATCAGTGTGGAGGCTTGTGATTAGCAATTGTTTAATATTACATTCTTTATATCATTGACTTGTTAGTCTGTAAGCCCTTTGTAAAATAAAATAAATAACTAAACAATCTGAAGTCATGTTATCACTTTGTGTGTCGATGTCCATTTCCGACGTCACTATTACACACATCTCTGCCAACCCCTCTGGGAATGTAAGCGTGATTAGACCAAAATAAAAAATCGCTGTTATGAACCGTTCTAATTACAGCCAACCCTATCCGACAATAGTGTTGAGGCATCGCATCGCAAAACCGGTATTTTTATAACACAAACCGGTATTATCGTTAGATTTCTCTCAGTCGTTTAATATTCAGTGAAATATATCAGAGATATATATGCCAATGGCAGCACTCTTGCATTTCTAAAACGGTAATAGAAATACTATGTTACTTCTAATGTTTATAGGTTAATATTTAAAGAGAAAGAAACAAAAAAGTAAACATTTATTTAGCACATGCTCTGGCATACAATGATACAATACTGATCAGAAATCATTTAAAAAAAAGTACCAGCCTATTACTGTCCCACTGCAGGGCAAAGGCTTCTTCTCATACAGAGAAGGCATGAGCATTAATCACCACGCTTGCTCAAGACGGGTTGGCGATTTCAGACTTTATAAGTCCAGGTTTCCTCATGATGTTTTCGTTCACCGATGTCAGTGATATCCAAGATAAACTTAGAAATCATATAAAAAACAAAAAAAGAAATAACAAAGCTATCGAACTACTATTGGAATCAAATGTAACAACTCATCGTTTCGGACCCATTAATATCAGTGTTAATTTTATTCCGTGGCTAGGTAACTGGGTTTAACCCAGTTGTAAACGTCCCTTTGTGCCTATTGGCCTAGCTCTGTTCTGTGCATCATGAGGGAAGGGACAGCCAAGACAGTTGATTCATTTCTCCGAGGCTCATCGGGTTTCAGAGTCTCGACGCTTTTCTGGTGGTCGTCACTGTTGATTCTGGTTTCCAGGAGTTGCAGTGGCTTGAACGGATTTGGATGAAATTTGTTAAGAAGGCAACTCATTAACACACGGCAACTTTTAATCCCGAAAAAAGAAATATTCGAGTGGGAATATCGAATCCTTCATGATGACTTTTAAACAGCGGGACACACCGAGGGGCGCAGCTAGTACTGTATAAAGCTATTACAACTTTGTAAATACAAATATTGCGCTACCAAGAGCCTGCAAAACAACGCCATTGTATAAAATCCCCGTCAAATATTTGTAGAAATGTCAAGGGCCACCATGACTAACCTATCACGAACAAATAGGGCGTAGAGCCAAAAGGTTGACATAGAAGTCTCCGAGAACAGCGTTTTAACAAAAAAAAATAAAGGTAATAGGGAGTGACACACACAATATGGGACTAAAACGGCGGCACGGTAAGGTTAGGTTTAATTCCCGTACGAAATAAATATTTGTATGGCCTACAGGTAGTTGTTCCGCGTCTGGCTGTTTGTGTATGTGAGTTTGAATGTTTGTAAACGCACCCGAGAAATTACTTGTGAGGGACAACATTGAAAAACAAATAAAATAACTGGCGATATGTCTGTCTGCCTCTGCCTAACACTTCGGGGATTTCAGGCGTGATGTTATGTAATGTGTTATGTTAAGATAGAGGTGTGAAATATCTATCAGTCATTATCATCTGTCTAGCCTATTTTCAACTATGTTTGGGTCAGCTTTCAGTCTAACCGGATACAGCTGAATACCAGTGTTGCGACTGCCTATCTGACCTCCACAACCCTTTTCCCAACTATGTTGGGGTGGGCTACCATTCTAAGTGGATGCCGTTGAATACCAGTATTTTACATGGACCCCCTGGGTACGTGAACTCCACAACCCAGTTACTGGGCAACACGATAACCCTTGGTAAAACTGGTTATCAGACTTTCGGGCTTCTGACTACTCGTAACGATTGTCAAAGATCTACAAATGACAGCCGGGACCAACAATTTAACCCATCAAGAGACTAACTCGGCAAGCGTAGCTTAACCTTCGTTCAACCTGTGCAGCTATTTTTATTAAGCCACGACTTCCACAACCCAGTGATTGGATAATATGCTAAATCAAAATCAAAATTCATTTATTCAAATTAGGCTGAGAATCAGCACTTTTTGAACGCCAAAGACGTTTACATAAGACAGTCCCCCAAAACGCCCACCCTTCACTCTGCATGGCTACACGGAATCGACCAAACGAATGCACTAAAAACTCAGTCTAAAATTGATCCACTTTACTCAAGAACCAGATATATCCGATTAATCTACCAAAATCAAAAATCCAATCTAAAAAAAACTAGATTCTTGTCCCCGTTTGGCCTGTAACGGTTTTGGTGCTAAAAACCACGTATATATAATTAAATTGAGTTCTTCCAAAAAGCACATTATATGTTAGAAAGTTGTTGGTACCGGTTGGAAGGTCAGAAGAAGTGTTTGAATATCGCATGGAACAGGTAGAGGGAACATTTTTTGGCGTAGATAATGTGTGTCTTTTGGTTTTGTACTGCTGAGTATGAGGTCCTTTTGTTAGGGATTGGAAATCATCCAATGACTTACTTCTCCCGTTTCTGGGTTTGAAACTTTTTTTTGAGTTTTTTTTTTTAATTAAAACTTTGCACCACACTAGGAATTTCTCCTGTATCGTGGGTGCGTTTACAAACATTTAAACTCACATACACAAACAGCCAGACCCGGAGCAATTACCTGGGTGGATCGGAACTGTGTCGGACTTTTACTGACTATAACCCATCCGTGTTCCGTCCTTGCCCTTTACGTTGCAGGGTCACGGTAACTCTTTCGAACATCTCGCAACACTGGCAGGGAGTATGAGGTCCTGGGGGCATTCTTCATGCTTAGCAGATGCTCATGCGACCACTAGACGAACGAGACAGACGCAATCACATGATACTTTTTTTTTCTTTTTAGCCTATATTGTCTAAAGGCCTCTACCCATAGCCATCCAGTGCGCTCTCTGTGCGGTTTTCTCCGGCCCATCCTTTGCAAACGCGTCTAAATCGTCACATGATACTACCAACGAAATACAATTTCAATTCATTTCTTGGACACAGAAATAAACGATATTTTATTAAATTACAACACAAAAATAACATCTGCACGAGTCGATAGAAAGTAAAGCTACCCTTACCGAGGTCGGTCCGTGGATGACTGATCATCCATTACGTAGCCGGGACACCTCCATGCCTCAGAAAGCACGTTAAGACGTTGTCGGTCCCGATCGAATATGAATAAAATGTTACAACCGACAACCGTCCACCTTACCTCACAAAGTATCGTTTCAATAGATTTGTAGCTTTATCGTGATATCAAAGAGAAATTAAATATCAGGATGGATAAAGAATTGAACACAACTGACTCATTGACGGCGACTTGAAAGAAATTATAGGAATCGTTTAAATACTCAATCATATTTGTTATGATCTTTACTTTAATAATACCAGCCTGTTATTGTCCCACTGCAGGGCAATGGCCTGTTCTTCAGAAGGCTTGAGCATTAATCACCACACTTGCCCTTGCAAGGAGGGTTGGCCATTTTAGACTTAAATTTATATTCGTTTTCTACCAGTCAACCTTTGGGTGACGCAGAGACGAACAGTGGTAGATACGATTCCGTAAGATTAGGAAAAATAATAAAAATATATTTAGATATTTATGTTCATTAAAAACTATAAATATAATAATAATATAAAATAATAGCTATAACATAATGTTATTTAAATAATAGAATATAATAATTCAAAATTATATTCTCTCTACTACCGATATTTTAGCTTAGTTGTTGTTCTTTTGTTTTCTTTTATTGTGTGTGTGTTTTTTTTTTTGTAACATGAATGCTGTGTTTTTTCTTCTCTTTTGTTGTGAATGCTGTGCACGTCTGTAATTGACGTAAACACTAGTCCATGCCTCTGTTTTCTGTTATTTGTAAATGTCTGTGTTTGTGTTGTTGATGTGCCTTAATAATAAATAAATAAATAAAAATCAAAATTCATTTTTTCAAATTAGGCTGAGAATCAGCACTTTTTGAACCTCAAAAAAAAACGCTTAAACGCCCACCCTTCATCACTATATATACCATATATAATACACAGAATATCGGATTGCAAAGTTCAGATAGGCAGTCGCTTCAAGTAGAATACTGGTAAGTGGTACTCCACGTAATTTGACTGGAAACTGACCCCTATATAGTTGAAAAGCCTCCGTAGATGATGATAACCCCAGACAGACATGAATCGCAAATCCGTCTAGCCTTTTCCCAATGCTTATGTAAATACCGGTATTTCACATGGAGTGACTGCCTTTGAAATACACAACCCAGCTGCTGGGTAGCACGATAACCTTTGCCGTGACTGGTCAGACTTTTGAGCTTCTGACTACCAGTATTGTCGGTCCAAGATATATGAATTGCAAATGGGACCAACGCCTTAGCGTAATTTCCGAATCACGGAGGGATCTTGGTACGTGAAAGTCATTCCCGTAAATGAGATTTTTATTTGAAATAAGTGAATTATTTGCTTTTCAATTTAAAATCTCATTGGGTCAGATAGAATTCGATTTTACAGTTCAAAGTAAAAATAAACATATCAGAAAAATACGTATATATTAGGAAAAAGCCGACGAAAATTTTCAACGCTGGGGGTCCAGAAACACGTACTGAACCCATGGTATCAGGTTGTGCTTCGATCTCCCTTCCACCCTGTTTTTTTGTTATATTGGTGTGTGCTAGCTAACATGTGGCAAATTATTAAATTTTATGATTTATAAAGATGCTTGATAACATTTTTGTTGTATAGATTCAAGTTCTTCAAACCTATCAGATAGACGTGTTGCTGGGGAGTTTTTTCCGCCACTTCTTCTTTCCAGCAAATACACTAGGAAGTGGTGAAGGGTTTTGGGGGACTGTTTTATGTAAACGTTTTGAGGTTCATAAAGTGCTGATTCTCAGCCTAATTTGAAAAAATGAATTCTGTTTTTTTTTTTTTCACAGTTTCATTTGAGTAAAATAATAAGAAATTGGGTATTACTATACATAGAACTCTGCCGAAACCCTTCAAGGCATACAAGTGTGATGTCACGTGACGTGTAGCGTACACTTACAATGATGATGCACCGAAATTAGCCAGAATCTGATCCCCCATGTCTATATAAAAATAGCCGCTTGACAAACGGTCTATTCTCGTACTGTGTCACACCAAAATTTTTCGTTTATTTCTGTACCCAAGTGATTGTTACAGACATCGGGGTTAATTGTGGATGACGGCTGATTCTAATGTTGGTAGAATAATTCTTGGCCTTTTAGGATATTTAATAATAATACACATTTATTTCAGAAAATAATCCATATTTGTTAGTAACAGTGTAAGCTTATAAACTAGTGTTAGTAACATTATTATTGTAAGCGTGAGGCACGCCGACACTGGGAATGTCTACTTGACTGCATGCAGCCATACGGCTGGTGGGACTCTCCGATCTTGGGGCGGTGGATACTCACCGCCCCAAGATCGGAGAGTCCCACCTATCAGCCAACGTTCCGATAGTTGTGTTGGGGCTGCCGCGAACACGGCGTAGCAGAGATGCATATCTCTTGCGCATGATGGCCGAAAAACTATCAACGTCCGGGTCGGCAAACATGCCGGACGCGCTACAAAAACGCGGCAGCCCCATCAACACCCGGAACGTGTTGTTATATTGGGTGCGCAGGACACTATATGCCCTTTGCGTAAAGTTCACCCACGGGCTGCACGTGTAAAAGGATTGGCAATAGGCTCTGAAAACCTGTGGGCCAACATCCCACATCGAACAGCCAGCGACCTGCGCTCCCGTTCAATATCAGCATTATCTTTCAAATCTTCTGAGACCCAATGACCCAAGTACTTAAAGTTAGCAAATCTTTTTAGAGGTCTGCCGCACAGCATGACTGGTGGGATTGTGCTATAACATTTACTACTAGCTGCCTAGCTGCATTCCGCGGTGTTAAACAAAGTTATAAAGTTAAAAAGAGACGATTCTTTCTTTCTTCTGCATCAGTCTCGCTTGGGAGCACTAAACCCTTCAGGCAGTCATATTAAGACAATATCGTTACAAATACAGTAGACATATTCGTATGAAAACGTTGCCCCACACTAGGAATTTCTCCTGTATCATGGGTGCGTTTACAAAACTTTTGAACTCATATACACAAACAGTCAGACCCGGAACAACTACCTGTAGGCCATACAAATTGTAGGTTCCGTGCGAGGAGCGAACTTGCGACACGCAGTGCTGCAACCAACCGCTTAACCACTGCGCCAACTGTGCCTCCGCGATTCGAAAGTCCCACGGGAATACTTCACCTTGTGTTAATCCAGGGTAAAATGAATTTTGTTATGATGGTAGATCATAATCTACCATCATAACAAAATTCATTTACACACATACCTACAAACTAACGCATTTGTATTCATTTTCAGAGCGACATACAGTAGCTCTGTTTATTAATTATAATAAGGTACTTTTATTAAATATTTTAAAAAGTTGCTTAAAAACATCACGTGATTAATGGACGACCCCTTACGTAAATGTTTTTTCTTGCGAACTTCCTGCAATCATTTTTAGTATCCGTATCCCAAGCGGTACGTGTACTCCATTTTAAGAAACCCTATTTTACAGAAAGACATCAACTTACAAGAATCATCACGAGAATCATGTCATGTGAATGAGATCCTGATTATGGGATCGCTTGTTTCCTATTCCTGAATCGTGACCATATAGGCAGAGAGATCAGATAGGCAGTCACTCCATGTAAAATACTGGTATACACTCTGCATTCGGATAGTCTGGAAGCCACCCCAACATACTTTGGAAAAGGTTAGGCAGGTGATGATGATGACGTCAAGAATCATGACTCCCGTTATTTGACAAATAGGGGGCTCTTTGACAGTTGACTAGGCTAGAATAATATTGCGAAATAAAAGTCACGCGAACTTATTAAAATGACACATAAAGTAACACTTACCCCACAAACGGGGAAAACCAGTCTAATGACATGGTAACACTCCTTCGAAGTAGTGTGAAATGCCATGTTAAGGTTAGGGATGTCACTAAGCCACAGATAATATAATATCTATAAATAATAAATGATTCAATATTTTTTTATGTGTATTTTGACGACCGATGTGGCGCGGTGGGCGAAGGTCCGCCTGCGACGCAAGAGGTTGCGGGTTCGATTCCCGCCTTGGGACAAATGTTTGTACGATCTACAAATATTTTTTCCGGGTGTTCTGGGTATTTCCTATGTATAATAAAAATATATATATATGTAATGTATTGTATTAAGTATATCAGTCATCTAGTACCCATAACACAAGCTCTGCTTACCTTGGGGCTAGATGATGCTGTGTGGATTGTCCAGCAATATTTATTGATTTATTTATTTAACATCTTTGCTCTCGCTTTCCTGCAATCTGTGGCAGTGATTTCGTGAAAAGGAGCGGAAGTGTGTAACAGTAAGCCTGGGAAGCGCGCGCTATTCGGTTTGAGCGCGCGAACGCGGTTACGTAAAATTTTCAGGATATAATGTTGCTTTTATTACCAGGGCGAGATGTCAGATGTTACATAAATACATACATCAGGCTATATTAGTCCACTGCTGCACATAGCCCTCTCCTAATGAGCGCCATCATAATATGCGACTAGTGTTTTTTTTTTTAAAACGTTGCCCCACACTAGGAGTTTCTCCTGTGTCGTGGTTGCGTTTACAAACATTTAAAGTCACATACACAAACAGCCAGACCCGGAAACAACACCTGTAGGCCAAACAAATATTTGTTCCGTGCGGGAATCGAACCCACGACACGCAGCGCGGCAGTCGATCGCTCAGCCACTGCGCCAACCATGCCGTCAGTTTCTCTTAAGTCGGACGAAAACGTTTGAAGGTACAAAAGTTTTTTGCCAGAAAAGAAGATATGATAAACAGCAGGCCTGCAATCCCCGATGGGTCGGGCAGAGGCGCAATTCTAGTACACCCACATTTCGTCAGTTATGTCTAAGTCTCATGTAATAGGGGGCGAGCCTATGACCATCAACTGGGTACAGATCCTCCGGGCATCTAATGAGAAAAAATCCTATCCAGTGTTAGTGACAACGTCGATAAGCATTATCATCATCCTCCTGCCCTTATCCCAATATAGTTGGGGTCGGTGCAGCATGGTTTCTTCTTCCATACATTTCTATTTGCCGCGATCTAAGAAGTCACCCCCTTCCCAGCCATATCATCTTTCACACAATCCATCCATCATTTCTTTGGTCTCCCTCTACTCTTGTACAACGGAAATAAGTACAAGTACGATAAATGCAAGTATTTTCAACTTACAACAATGCTGGCTAGGTTAGAAGGTCGAGTATTTGAATATAGTGACGTATGGCCTTTGTATGGGTGTTGTATGATAAATATAACGGCAATGGTTCATGATGCGTCAAAATAAGTTATTGGCTGTGGTGAGTGCATCTTCGATTCAAAAAATCGGTTGGAGCTCGTGGCTAAATAAAAACAACCGCACGGGTTGATCGATGCTCTTGCCGAGGTCAGTCTGTGGATGGGTGACCATTCGTAACATATCGAGACCCGTTAGTCGTTAGTCCCAGCTGTCATTTATAGATCTTTGACAGTCGTTACGGGTAGTCAGAAGCCCGAAAGTCTGACAACCAGTCTTACCAAGGGGTATCGTGTTGACCAGTAACTGGGTTGTGGATATCAGATAGGCAGTCGCTTCATGTAAAACACTGGGATTCAGCTGCATCCGGCTAGACTGGATGCCGACCCCAACATAGTTGGGAAAAGGCTACGCAGATGATGATGATGATGAAGATCTTAGATTCGAAAAAATGACGTTGTGGCGCAGTAGTTACTTAATCACCAGACATTTTAAATTCATATGTATTTTCTTAGTTTATCTTGGACAAAACTGACATAGATGAACGAAAAAATCGTGAGGAAACCTGGACCTTAATATTAATATAAGTCTAAAATCGCCTCGTCTTGAGCAAGCGTGGTGATTAATTCTCGTGCCTTCACTGTATGAGAAGAGGCCTTTGCCCAGCAGTGGGACCGTAACAGGCTGATATTATTATTATTATATTATGCACTTTCTACGTTTTTTTAAGTCCCGTGTAACATGGGGCGAGTTTATTGCTCAACTGAGCACGAACGCACATTCCGGACTGCTATTAAAAAATTACATACATACATAAACTCACGCATTTTTCCCATGGAGTTGGGCAGAAACTACATAACGCCACCTGCTACGATCTTTACATACTCCTTTTGCTTTACAAATTCGGGATAGACAAACCCAATAACACTTGGCCCGACCCGGAAATCGAACAAAAGACGTCATGTTAAAAAAAATAGTATTAAATTGTGGTTTTATGTTTGTACATTTTGTACATACCTACTTTGATTTATGTAATTGGTTTTCAAGCCGTGTAAATCGAATAAATAAATGTTGGCGACATACGTGCATAGACGCCAGCACATCAACCTTCACCAAAGTGTCAAATTTTCCCAATTGAAAATGAACCTTATACTCACTAAGATACACATAATTTCATAAAAAACCCATAAACAAAATTGACATATTGGGGTAGCTTGATGTGCTAGCCTCTATAATTATTATCAGCTATCACCCCCTTTTGTTATAAAATTATGGAGGCAGGTGGAAAAACCCATTTACCCTTACATTCAAGCTATACTTACGTTCCCCTTGATAAACGCCCTTTGATTCGTCCACTCCATTTTCAAACATTTACTACGTAAAAAGGATTTAAAAAATATTAGAGCGAAGTTGGCGCCACGTTTGTTCACATGGTCATTGGATGACATGATCATGGACATGATTCAAATTTTGGACTTTTTTTTTAAATCGTCCATCACAAGATAAAGCAGAAGTCCAGAATGAGATGATACGGACACGCCATTCCATGGTCATGTTGGTAGGATAAGGCCGCCCATTGTAACACCCTTTTATACCAAAGGGTGCGGGGCAGCTTGAGGGATTTTCGAAAGAGTTACCGTGACCCCGGAACGTAAAGGGCAAGGACGGAACACGGATGGGTTTTAGTCAGTAAAAGTCTGACACACCCTCCCGTTCTGCCTAGAACGGGAGAAGTCATAAGTTGACTTACTTCCCACCACCCACCAAAAAAGATTGCGGGGCAGTGCCAACAGCATCCTATCTATGATAGCTAGCTAGGCTTGATTGTGAGTTTGTGAACTACTGCTGCAAGGTTTCGGCTGGACCTATCACCTTGCAGCAGTGTTCTGAAGACTCCTTTTTCCCCTCTTCTTTATATAGACATGGAAAGGCACTTCTTCAAGACGTGGCCATCTGTTCGCCGAAGTAAATGACCGTACCGTCTCAATCTGGACTATTTTACTTCATCCGCTATTTCTGAATCATGAAGCACCCTGTAATAGGTTTTCTTCCCTCTGTTTATGTGTGTGTTTTCTATGTTAAGCATTGTGTCGTTGTGTGTCTGAGCCTGTGCTGACATGGTTTTTATTTCTCCTGCTGGTCTTAGTATACGCATACGCACCGCTATTGAATAACCAACAGTTGTAAATATGACCGAGGGAATTAAGCCAGTTTGCCAGTTACCACACCTACTTGAGTAATAAAAACTTTTAAATTAACACAGTTTTTGATACCGCTATAGGCCGGTAAGCTGACCTTGACAATGACCGGCCATTTTGTTGGAAATGACTCATTGGTTTTTTTAGGAGTCTGTATGATTACTGTTAAATAAGTTGGTTGGATGTGATGCTGAGGCTTTTGTTGTGGGTGTCTTAAGCGGTGACAAGATATTATGTCATAAGAGGAAAGAGGATGGTTTGCTGGCTTACAAGATTAGGGATGTACTGATTAGACGTCCATTTAGAAACCGACTAGTGGGCAAAACTCATAATCGGCCCATCTCTAATGATTTATCTTTACTAGTATAATAAGGGAAAAGCTTTTGTTTTTGTCTGAACGTGCCCTCTGGAAATTACCATTCCGATTTGAAAAAATTGTTTTGGATTTGTTAGCTAAATTCTAGGCGGATTGGCACAGGAACGCATCTGGTCTGCGTTCAGCTCCTTACCGACTTAGTATGCCTTATATACCTCAAGTATAACATTTTTGTTCCTATATATATGTATATATTATGTTTGTAAACGCACCCACGATACAGGAGAAAATCGTAGTGTGGGCGTTTAAAAAAAAAATAAATATACAATCTGAATCTCGGAAACGGCTCCAATGATTTTCATAAAATTTAGTATGCAGGGGGTTTCGGGGGCGATAAATCGACCTAGCTAGGTTTCATTTTTAGAAAAAGTCGTTTTATCGGAGCAAAGCTCGGTCATCCAGGTACTTATACATGTTATATTTACACTTATACTTATACATATGTATAAAAAAGGGGAAATATTTGTTTTTTTTAATGAATAAACTCAACACCTAAGCTGTTTTTTTTGGCCTTTGCTTTTTATGTACAGAACCACAGCAAACAAACCGCAGTTAGGCTCACCTTGACAGTTAACAGTACATCTAACGCCGTTTTTAACGTTCGAACAAACGGACAGGCTGTTCTGTACTTACATTGTCAAAGTCTCTTTAGAAATGGCCAATTAATGGTAAGTGCTGCGTCATTCCCGTATACGTGCACACACACTAACATCATGTATTCCTCGAAGAGATAGCCAGAGGTTTACCTACGGTCTACCTACATTTCGCCAGTTATGTTTAAGTCCCATGTAATAGAGGGGAGGGTTTTTAGCCATTAACCGGGCACAAATCTGACTGACATATTGATGGAAAACCCAATAACACTTTGCCCTACCCGAGAATCGAGCCCAGGACCAAGAGGTCCTGAGCATGAGCTCAGCAGTAGCGCCTGCGACCACTAGACAAAGGAGGCAGTGTAGTGTGAATGTGACCCTGAAAAGAGTATCGATGGTTCTCTGACACATTCCGACAGCTCCATGAGATACTGAACTGCTTAAGATATACCAGTTACTTAAGCACTTCAGCTGCTACCATTTAGATTGGAAACAGTCGTCAACGTAGGGAAAAGGCAAACGCAAATGATGAAGCTTTTTTGTATCTTCTCCGATGTTCTTTTCTGATTAATTTCGTTGCGGGATCATTCATCGGACGGAATCGTTTCTCCGGGAATCGTTTTTCAGGTGTTCGTCACTGTTGATTCTGGCTTTCAGGAGTTGCAGTGGTTTGGGAACAGTGTCCCAAAAAAAAAAGAGAAAATGATGGTAATGCATTGCATCGCCATGCAATTTGAAGTCCGCCTCTATACATTTGTGTGCTTAAAGTATTAAATAGATAAATTTCTCAAATACGTGTCAAATTTGGTTGGGAGGAATGTTCCCGACCTCATAGAAGTCAAATATCACGTAAAAATTGCGTACAAACGAAGTCGCGTTCCAACTGTCATTACATCAATATTTCAACGCTAAAGTTTGTCCATATGTTTGTTACTCTATCACGCTGAAACCCTTGCACGGATTGGGATTGAAGGTAGGTCAAACCCTGGATTAAAACAAAGGCTTTTGTTCCGTGAGGTATTACCGTGGGATTGCCTCGGCGTCTCATGTTGACTTATCAACCGAGGGTTACGCCGCGGGACGCAGAAACAGAAAGAAATAATTGATTATTTGCCACAGATGGCGTCCATACAGCGCACACATCGTGCCTGCGCCGCTAGTGTTATAATAAAAATAAAAGGAATCTTAACTTTTATGCGTAGGCGCAATGATAGCGAGTCACCGTAATCTTTATGAGTCTAATGGCAATGACTGTTGATTTCAATTACTACAGCAACCGCTAGTTATTGTGGGTGGAGGACAATGTCGAATACATCATGTATCATCATCACAGGTGGAATTTAGGAAGATTTGATGCATATTAAAATCATAATGGTGTCTGGTGTTTGGATGAGCTCGTGGCTGAACATGTCAGTGGTTAGGCTACGCTTGCCGAGGTCAGTCTGTGGATGGTTGACCCTTCAGGAGATATCGAGACTCCTTTGTGCCTCGCAAGACATGTTAGGCCGTTGGTTCTGGCTTTAGTTTGTGGATCTTTGACAGTCGTTACGGGTAGTTAGAAGCTCGAAAGTATGTCAGCCAGTCTTACCAATGGGTATCGTGAGGAGTTCCGATAGGCAGTCGCTCCTTGCAAAACCCTGGTATTCAGCTGCATTCGGTTAGACTGGAAGCCCACAAACATTTAACAAATAAATCGGCTTCTAAGCAATGCACTGACGGACATATTATGTATAATACAAAAGCACCTCCACAATCATCTTCACAAACGACTCACAAAAAAGTAATGGCACATAATCATCACATCAACGTCGTTGTTAGCTTGTAAAAGAGTACAATCTTCGCGTCGATGTGAAATTGAAACGGTATATCAATATCAGTTACAATATGAAGCCTACTGACAGTCATGATATGGTTATTTTAACTGTTAACCAATGGGCATCATGACATGGCGGAAAAAAGGCGAGAGACCAAGGAGTATGGCTGGTATCGATATTGTTGGACTGGTACTTTCATACAATTACTACTTATTGCTTTTTTTTTGCTTTTGAGCTCGTGGCTAAATAAAAACTGCCGCACGGGTTGATCGAAGGTTAAGCTACGGTTGCCGAGGTCAGTCTTTGGATGAGTGACTGTTTGTAACATATCGAGTCTTCTCCGTGCTTCGGAAAGCACGTTACGAAAACTACTGCTCTGGAACCTGAATTTCCAGGGGAATTTATCTCTTAAAGACATGTAATGTCGACTGGTGCCTCGCGAGACCTTGCAAAAAGAGGAGGTTTGCTTCCCCGTAGCGGGCGCATCATAGGCAGATGATATAGCGAAGAACCTATGAAATTCACTTAATCTGAACAACTAACCGGCCACCACCGGTTTTCGACTGCCTGATCTTTTTAATCTTGTCATATCTCAATCAGTGTCAATGTCATATGTCAACTTGCATGATTTATTGCTGTTTATTTCGGTCGCCCAATCACAACACGAGATTCGTCAGCAGACTAACTGATCAGATAACTGATCACACTCAAAATGGGGCTCAGAATAAGTTTTTCTAGATCTATTCTATGTTCCAGGCTAAGCGCGCAGTGTACCATGCACGCCGCCATAGGAAGATGTGTGGTTGTACAATTATATGGTGGACTTATAAATCGCCAACCCCCCTTGAGCAAGCGTAGTGATTAATGATCAGGGCTTTTCTGCAGTGGGACAGTAACAGGCTGGTATTAACCACTTTTATTTTGACGACCGTTGTGGCGCGGCGGGCGAAGGTCCGCCTGCGACGCAAGAGGTTGCGGGTTCGATTCCCGCCTTGGGACAAATGTTTGTACGATCTACAAATATTTGTTCCGGGTGTTCTGGGTATTTCCTATGTATAATAAAAAAATCTATCTTTGTAATGTATTGTATTAAGTATATTAGCCATCTAGTACCCATAACACAAGCTCTGCTTAGCTTGGGGCTAGATGATGCTGTGTGGATTGTCCAGCATTATTTATTTATTTATTGCAAACCCAGAACCTTATGAACGTTAAGTATCTATAGATAGGGCCTGGGGTCAGATTGTTGATTCTCCGCGGCGCGTCTACGTCAGACAGAAGCGCACTTTTGCACTTGCCGTGAATGAACGGCCAAGAAACTGCTCCAGCATACGCGAGGATCTTTCCGTTTGTGGGAAACTGACCCTTATAGTATACGACACCGATGGATACTATTGCATGCAGACTGGTTTCAATCACTCAAGGAATCAAGGATGTGTAATGACTTGTCTGGTAAAAGGATTCTTGATTGTGAAATAATGATATTAGGTTCTCCTCAGCGAAGTCCGAACCACGCGTACCATGACTAATTTTATATCTATTCTACCAAGAATAGACAACGTTCTTTCTTTCCAACTGGACATCTCTTCTACCCGAGCACGGGGCGCTCCGTAGTCGATAAAAGTATCTTCTCTTAAGTTTTAACATCGCCATGCTTAGGACGGTAGAATCTGACAACAATCTGCCATGTTGTCTATTCTTCCGTGCAGGGATCTAATCCGGACCTGTAGAAGTCCAGATTCTACAATACTTCGCTTGGAACAAACACACACAAACGCACTTATGTCACTGACATTCAAATGTTATTTGTTCATTCAAATCACAGAGATAATAAGGTCAGAGTGATACGACGCTTACTCATACTTTATAATCATACGTAAGTCGACGGTATCGTCTTGAGAACTATCGGTACGACACTAGATACATGCCTGGACACTTGCTACGATCCTTACATACTCCTTGAATTCATCTCTCTCTTCTCAATAAAAAAACGTTGCCTGACTCGTGACTACTCGTGAGTGCGTTATCAAACATTGAAGTCGCATGCACAAGCAAACAAAAGCCTGAACCTACCTTATCATTTGCCTAGCCTATCCCAACTATGTTCGGGTCGGCTTGTAGTCTAACCGGATGAAGCGGAATACCAGTATTTTACATGGAGCGACTGCCTATCTGACCTCCACAACCCAGTTACAGGAGAACACTATTCAACTAGGTTAGACTGGTTGTCATATTTTCGGGCTTCTGACTACCCCTAACGACTGTCAAAAATCTACAAATGACAGCCGGGACCAACGGCTTAACGTGCTGTCCGAGGCACGGAAATTGTAGACTAGACACATTTTTTTATATAAATGACTTTGACGGATACAGTTAAATACAGAATGATCACGGTTATGTTTTTAATGGCGCGTCGCTAATAGACTTTCTTTTTTTTATAACCTTCACTATTTTTTGCTTACATTTTTTTAACGTTTCCGTGTTGATAATTTATTGTCTTCAGCTAGACATGAAAAGTAGGAAATGTTGCCCGCATAGGTTTTGTATAGGAAACAGATACTTAACATCATAACGACACGCCGGTATTCTCCGAAGGGTTAAGCAGCGATCTAAGTACCAGCGGTTTAAGTCTCATGTAATAGGGGCCGACCTTATTGCCACCATTCAGACACACATCCTGATTCCGAGTCGCTACTGAGCAATTATATTAGGTCTTTACCTATGAAATTGCCGTTCTGCAGTACTGGCCATTTCAAATCAAAATATTTTTTGTTTGGCTAAGAATTCTAATTTCAAATTAATTTTATTTTAAAAACATGGATTTTTTTTTCCAAAAGTAGTCATTTGTTTATTGATTAGTGTTACATTTTCATCGCATTTAAATCTTTTTCGTCATCATGGATACGTTAAAAATTCGAGTAATTATGGAATATGAGTACCGTCGTGGCAGCAACGCGGCACAAGCGGCACGCAACATCAACGACGTTTACGGAGCTAACACTACAAACCAACGCACTACCTGTTATTGGTTTGCTCGCTTCCGTTCTGGAAATTTCGACCTGAAAAATGAACCTCGCGGTCGTCCGAAGACTTTGGTCGACAATGACGAATTAAAGGCGATTGTGGAAGCTGATGATACACAATCTACGGCTGAATTAGCAGCAGCTTTCGACGTTAGCGTCAAAACAATATTGGTCCATTTGCATCAAATTGGCAAGGTAAAAAAGCTTGACAAATGGGTGCCCCACGAACTCAATGATCGCCAGCGCGAAGTACGCGTCGAGACGTGCCTTGCACTGCTCAACAGACACAAATGAAGGAATTTTGAACCGCATTGTTACCTGCGATGAAAAATGGATTCTGTTTGATAACCGCAAGCGCTCAGCAAGTTGGTTGGATCCTGGTTCAGCACCTAAACAATGCCCTAAACGAAAACTTACCCCAAGAAAAGTGATGGTCACTGTTTGGTGGTCTAGCGCCGGTGTGATTCAACACAGCTTCTTACCAAACGGGGTGAGCATTACTGCAGATGTGTACTGTGAAGAATTGAACACAATGATGGAGAAGCTGGCACATCTCCAACCAGCATTGGTCAATCGCTCGTCTCCGCTGCTCCTGCACGACAACGCGCGACCTCATACTGCACAGCAGACGGTCTCCAAGTTGCAAGAACTGGGGTTGGAAGCTCTCCGTCATCCGCCCTACTCACCAGACCTTGCGCCTACAGACTACTACTTTTTCCAGAATTTGGATAACTTCTTGGCGGGAAAAAAATTCAATACCCGAGAGGCAGTACAAAATGCCTTTGAAGAATTTGTTGCCTCCCGTCCAGCTGATTTCTTTAAGAAGGGCATCAATAAACTGCCACTGCGTTGGCAAAGATGCATTGATTGCATGGGTGATTACTTCGATTAATACAAATAAAAAATACATGAAAAAAAATCATTTAAATTTTTTCATACAAAACGGCAATTTCATAGGTAAAGACCTATTATATGGAATCCCAACAACACTTTACCTGTTCCAGCGGTATAGCTTGCAACCCAAGACAGACAGACAGGCAATCAAAACAACAATTTAATACCACGGTTCATAAAAGTAAACCAGATAAATCGATTTAATAAAACGGTTAGAAATAATCGATTTAATAAATCGATACAGGCACGTCCCTACGACAATTGACAGCGAACGGAAGCGCCAATGAACTTGGCGGGAAGCGGTCGTGGGTAATTTAAAAAAAGAACTCTTAAATGGCGAGGTTACAACCTCCTTGTTGATATTGACATTATTGGAGGGAATATGTTTGTTTATTTTGGACTGGCAAGGACTTTTATTTTTGACAAGGATAATGTGAAAAAAGAAAGGAAGTGAATTTTAATTAATTTCTTATCAACCGTCTGTGAAATTTCATGGTTACACCGATGCGTCGGATTAGCATGCGTGGCTGTGGCAATTATGTCTTCCTGATAATTACAAACGTAAGGAAGGGTAGAGGTATATCCATAGTACACCCTGATATCGCCAGTAAGTCCCATATAATAGGGGCGGAGCCTGCTGCCCCCAATCGGATACAAATCAGGACTTTGGGCTGCTACCCAAATAACGAAGCAACCCCAGAGTATTTTACAGAGCAAACAGTAAAAAAAAACTAGATGAGGTCATTGTTTCCTAGTCGACTTCTCTGAGAAGAAACTCACTCAAAGCTCACAGTCTTTTTTAAAATCCAGAATTAAATCTTGGTCAGATCAACTAAATATGAAGATCGCAGGTAAGACTTGGAGATGGTCTTTTGAGGAATGAACCACATAGATTTGAGTGGACCTATGCAGTCAGAGCACGCATTCGTCAGCAATCGCGTAGTTCGACTCAGAACTACTAACTTATAAGTATTTTAGACACGTATCCACTCAATAGGCTACGCCTATCAAAAATATAAAAGAACAAGTAAATTATTTTAAAAATATTTCTAGATAATATGATTAGTCAAAAAAGTAAAAAATTAATGGAAAAGTTACACGCTCCTGAAGTTTTTCTTCCGTCCTTGTCACCTAGAACGGCCTTTTGTACTGAATGGTGCGAAGTGACTGTGGCGTTTCTGTCTAGTGACGTCAGATGCTAGCAGTGATGTCTCTTTTGAGGATAGATTTTAAAACACTTACAACTTCGCCATTTTGTATTATAATTCAATACTTATTTTTTACCGTGGCTTTGCTTGTTTTTATATTTCGGGAAATCATAAAAAAGATTAAGTCAAATACCTCATTAGCAGGAATACAATGCAACGTTAGCAACAAGTAATATACACTGTTAGTTAATTCCGAAATGAATATGTATTAACATAATTTTAAAACAAAACAAGGCCACGAACGACATTTTGTTTTTGAAACTTGGCAACACTTCACGTTATATGTTTTGTAGGCAAAGATTTATTGACATACAGCCAATGTTTGTTCGTGGCTAGTGTGGGAGTCTAACTGATAGTTAGGTTAAATTATTCTGTCTAGGCAAAAATGTAGACCAGTATTTTGTTAGAAGTTAGAAAACATGCATTTTCACCAGCTTGTTTAAACTTGATTCAAAGTGATAACTCTGTTGTCTCCATTATTCACTAGGAAACATTCAACACATTTATCGATAGTATAATCGATCCAAGATGTAAATTAAATAATTAATCACTGCTCAAGGGGTCATTGTACTCAACATTATGAACAGCCTTGACCATGGGTGCCGGAAGGAATTTTCAGGGGGCTGCATCATCAGCAGAGTGAAGCAACCGAAACTTTTTGCACCTAGGTCAATAGATTTAGCTGTCATTTTTAGATCTTTGACAGTCGTTACGGGTAGAGAAAAGTCTGACATCCAGTTACCAAGGGTATCGTGTTGCCCAGTAACTGGGTTGTGGAGGTCAGATAGGCAGTCGTTCCATGTAAAATACTGGTATTCAGCTGCATCTGGTTAGACTGGAACCCGACCTCAACGTAGTTGGGAAAAGGCTAGGCTAATGACAAATCTAAAAGTAAAAAGCATCAAAGTAGAAATAAAAAAAAAATATGAGCGAGGCCTGAAAACTTCACATCTCAGCGATGTGCTTTATAATATTAGTTTAAGTTTACTAATTGTACTAAAATTGCTTGCTCAGGCCTCAGTTAGAACCACATTATTCTATTTACTTACGAATGACGTCACTATTATATTGTTTTTGCCCTGCTTTCTGCTGTATTGTATAGTACCTGTAAATAAAAAGATTTGTTTATAAACGAAACTAAAATCAGGTACAGAGGCCAGCACATCAATCTACCCCAAACTGTCAAATTTTCCCAGTTGAACATGAACTTTATTCTTTTGTACTCAATAAAGTTGAAAACTATCATAGAAATCTGACAGATTGGGGTAGCTTGATGTGATGGCCTCTGTACCTACGGTAAAGTGACTTCTTCAATGTCTCATGATAAAATATACAATATGTTGGTGATCCATTTAGGTGCAAACATTTTTTTATTGAGATTCCCATACAAAGTTGGGAACTTTCACTCCCATTTACCCCCATTAAGTAGAAATTTACAAAATATCATTCAGTGGCGGATGCTAATGCATTATAAATAGAACTACCTACTGAGAAAATGTCGAGAGAATAGTGACATCATCAGCTCTCTTTTGTTTTAATACTGGCCTTCCTGCCACACTGCCTATTAAAGGGATTATGAAACAATGTGCTGCTGCACTGGCTGTATGGCCTAAGGGTAGTTGTTCCGGGTCTGGCTGTTTGTGTATCTGAGTTTAAATGTTTGTAGACGCACCCACGATACAGAAGAAAATCCTACTGTGGGGCAACGTTTAAAAACATGCCTTCTGCATTTGGAACGATAATGTCATAACATGACGAAAGGACCTCGTGGTTAAATAAAAACAGAAGCATAGGTCGATCGAAGGTGGATGGGTAATCGTTTATTACCTATCGAGACTCCTCCGTGCCTCAGAAAGTACCTACGTTAAGCCGTTGGCCCCGGCAGTCACTTGTAGATCTTTGACAGTCGTTACGAGTAGTCAGAAGCCCGAAAGTCTGCCAACCAATCTTACCAAGGGGTATCGTGTTGCTCAGTAACTGGGTTGTGTAGATCAGAGGCAGTCACTCCATGTAAAATACCGGTATTTTACATAAGCATTGGGAAAAGGCTTTTCAGACTTGCGATTAATGCCTGACTGTAGTTATCATCATCTACCGAGCCTTTCGAGGAAATCAGATAGACAGTCGCTCCATGTTAAAAACTGGTATTCAGCTGCATCCGACACTGGAAGCCGACCCCAACATACTTGGGAAAAGGCTTGGCAGATGATGATGAATCAATGTGTCTGTAATGACGACACGGTTGGCGCAGTAGTTAAGCGATTGGCTTTTGCGCTGCGTGTCGCGGGTTAAATCCCCGCACGGAACAAATATTTGTATGGCCTACAGGTAGTTGTTCCGGGTCTGGCTGTATGTGTATGTGAAATTGAATGTCTGTAAACGCACCCACGATACAGGAGAAATTCCTAGTGTGGGGCAACGTTTAATAAAAAAAAAATGATAATGTCATGATTTACAGAGTGGAGGGGAAATCGACGCACATCCTAATACCATGAGCTCAGTACATCTGGACTCTGTGCCCCCCAGAGTAGATATCTTCGTCGGCATGACTATCTCACCTATAAATTGGTGAAACTGGTTCTCACACGTTCAGGATTCTGACTTCCCGTAACAACTGTCAAAGATCTTCGAATGATAGTAGACAGGACCGACGAGTTAACGTGTTTTCTGAGGCACGGATATGTCCCGATATTTAATGGTTACCCATCCGAGAACCGACCTCGGAAAGCGTAGCGTAACCTCCGATCGATCGACCCGGGCAGATATTATTACTTAACTTTAAGCCCTTTTAAATAAACCTCTTTTTTACGATGTTTCTAATATTTATGTCAGAAAAAAAAAAACTTAATTGCTGTTTACAATAACAAACACAAGGAATACGTAATTATCAATAATATGCCTAAAAATAACACTTTGCATGTCTCAAAGCCACTTCCTATACATATACATAAATTATTTATAACTTCTCTTGACACATTAACACATCAAAACTCATATACCTTCATTTAATATTCAAAGTCTATAATAACTATTCTTTACATCAATTTGGAAAAAACGTAGATAGCAATCGCTAATTTGTGTGTCACTAATACAGCCCGGCTAGCTCAGTCGGTAGAGCATGAGACTCTTAATCTCAGGGTCGTGGGTTCGAGCCCCACGTTGGGCGAAATCTTTTTGTCCTTCTTTTTATCGGTGCAAATAATATTTCGATGATTAAAATTATTTTTAACATCAAAATCTAATAATAACCTTAAAAACGTTTTGTTTTGCCATATAAATTGAAATATCTTATGTTCAGCGTCCCATGTTAATCCAAGGGTCAAAGAAATATGATATTATTGCCTTGACTGGTTAACGGTGTGAAGATATGCGTTCCAGTTGACTAAACTTGACTATTCGTCTTCCATTCGCTGTCAGTCTGTCGCGAAACTGCATTTAAACCAGACTCGCTCTTATTTCTCTCGATATACAGTCGAGTTTTCCTTATTTTGATGTACAAAATCTGTCACAAAAACGTGTGATAAGGAAAAACCAATCGTATGACGTGAGTTATAAAATTTACATTAAGGTATACTGGTCGGTCAGTCGGTGTTCGTAATAGTAGCTATTGTGTGTAAGCAAAAATCAAACTTATTCTTGCGCACATACGGTTCATTTTAAATCAAACTGATGACGTCCGTCTGTTGTGAAGACTACAATCGATACAAAATCCCACGTTGAGATCTTAGAATAGGGTTGAATTTTGCTTGTGCTAATAAAACACACAGTTAATTTATTGTAGTCACATTGCAAGCGAATAGCGGATGAAAGTATTCATGAATTTCACGAAATTGGTGTGGCTGGCGCCAAAAATTCGGATGTTATGCATATTTTAAGTTATTTTTGGGGCAACACTTTGACACAAAGCTTTTGAAGTTGCTTTTGTGGGCACGCAGAATTAAAACTCACTTTATTATATTTTTAATGAAAATAATAGGTCTTTACCTATGAAATTGCCGTTTTGTATGAAAAAATTTAAATGAATTTTTTTCAAGTATTTTTTATTTGTATTAATCGAAGTAATCACCCATGCAATCAATGCATCTTTGCCAACGCAGTGGCAGTTTATTGATGCCCTTCTTAAAGAAATCAGCTGGACGGGAGGCAACAAATTCTTCAAAGGCATTTTGTACTGCCTCTCGGGTATTGAATTTTTTTCCCGCCAAGAAGTTATCCAAATTGTGGAAAAAGTAGTAGTCTGTAGGCGCAAAGTCTGGTGAGTAGGGCGGATGACGGAGAGCTTCCAACCTCAGTTCTTGCAACTTGGAGACCGTCTGCTGTGCAGTATGAGGTCGCGCGTTGTCGTGCAGGAGTAGCGGAGACGAGAGATTGACCAATGCTGGTTGGAGATGTGCCAGCTTCTCCATCATTGTGTTCAATTCTTCACAGTACACATCTGCAGTAATGCTCACCCCGTTTGGTAAGAAGCTGTGTTGAATCACACCGGCGCTAGACCACCAAACAGTGACCATCACTTTTCTTGGGGTAAGTTTTCGTTTAGGGCATTGTTTAGGTGCTGAACCAGGATCCAACCAACTTGCTGAGCGCTTGCGGTTATCAAACAGAATCCATTTTTCATCGCAGGTAACAATGCGGTTCAAAATTCCTTCATTTGTGTGTCTGTTGAGCAGTGCAAGGCACGTCTCGACGCGTACTTCGCGCTGGCGATCATTGAGTTCGTGGGGCACCCATTTGTCAAGCTTTTTTACCTTGCCAATTTGACGCAAATGGACCAATATTGTTTTGACGCTAACGTCGAAAGCTGCTGCTAATTCAGCCGTAGATTGTGTATCATCAGCTTCCACAATCGCCTTTAATTCGTCATTGTCGACCAAAGTCTTCGGACGACCGCGAGGTTCATTTTTCAGGTCGAAATTTCCAGAACGGAAGCGAGCAAACCAATAACAGGTAGTGCGTTGGTTTGTAGTGTTAGCTCCGTAAACGTCGTTGATGTTGCGTGCCGCTTGTGCCGCGTTGCTGCCACGACGGTACTCATATTCCATAATTACTCGAATTTTTAACGTATCCATGATGACGAAAAAGATTTAAATGCGATGAAAATGTAACACTAATCAATAAACAAATGACTACTTTTGGAAAAAAAAATCCATGTTTTTAAAATAAAATTAATTTGAAATTAGAATTCTTAGCCAAACAAAAAATATTTTGATTTGAAATGGCCAGTACTGCAGAACGGCAATTTCATAGGTAAAGACCTAATATATAATAATAGCCCTGAGGTATTTAATATCTCACCATCAGGCTACCTTTCCGGAGCGGTATATAATATACCAGCATTAGGCTACCAGCGGAGCGAGGATGCGAAACGGAGAAATCATCATCATCATCATCATCCTCCTGCCTTTATCCCAATATATAAAAAGGCCGGGCATGTTTTCTTCTTACATACTTGCCGTCCGCGTCATCTCAATAGGCATCTCTTTTGCAGCCATATCATCTTTTACACAATCCATCCATCTTTTCTTTGGTCTACCCTTGTAACCCTGCACATTCATACTCAACATGATCCTCATTCCTTCGCATTACATGCCCATACCATAGAACTATTAACCAATAATCCCTGTCCACTGGGGCGAAGCGGAGATTTTCTGCAATCCTATTGGTTAATATTTCTCCGTTTCTCCGCTCCGTTGCCTCGCTCCTCTCCGGTAGTTAGGTAGCCTTATGGTGAGAGACGAGCTTTTTGGGCTCGCACAGATCCTTTTTACATTTCTACTTGTATACTTGTTAGTTTTAGTTTTTGTCTAAACCAAAAATAATTTTTTTGCAACATTGATTGAACACAAAATTTGATTGTTGTTTGCAACGGATAAACTCAAAAACCCAATTTTGAAAATTCTTTCACCTATGGCAAGCTACATTATCAGCGAGTAACATAGGACATCTTATTATCAAAACTACTCTTTAAGGGGGGTGGAAGGGCTGTTAAACTTCGAAGGGAAAAGCACAAAAACCACGCGTACGAAATGCTAGTCTTTTATACATATATATATATTTATTTATTTAATACTTTAAGCACACAAATGTACAGAGGCGGACTTAATGCCATAAGCATTTTATACCAGTCAACCTTTGGGTGAGGCAGAGACAAACAGTGGTAGGTGCAATTTCTTAAAAGAAAAGGGAAAAGAAATATACATACATATAATTATAGATTATAAACTGTAAATATAATACCTACGTAAAATATATACACAAATAAACATACATACACGACTATACATAAAAAAAACAGTTAATGGAAAAACATTAGCGCTGTGGCGAAACTACTGACGACCGATGTGGCGCGGCGGGCGAAGGTCCGCCTGCGACGCAAGAGGTTGCGGGTTCGATTCCCGCCTTGGGACAAATGTTTGTACGATCTACAAATATTTGTTCCGGGTGTTCTGGGTATTTCCTATGTATAGTAAAAATATCTATCTATGTAATGTATTGTATTATATTAAGTATATCAGTCATCTAGTACCCATAACACAAGCTCTGCTTACCTTGGGGCTAGATGATGCTGTGTGGATTGTCCAGCAATATTTATTTATTTATTTATTTTACTGCCAACTTCTTACGCCGGTGCTTGTCTCAAATAAATGATTCCCTTCTTTCTTTAACACTCTCCGCTAACAGTACCACCTCACTTTATCCTCGTTAAAGTTCAATTACGCCTCAAGAAGTAAGTACGTGTCGTTTCAGTAATATTATGTTACTATGCTCAAGGGAGCCATCAATTGGCCGGTCACCATATGACATGACAGATGGTAAACGCATATACTTACACGATCGTGGATGTAAACGCCTGTGTTACCATAGGATGAGTAGCCATAATAGTGGTACATGAGATCCTGGGTGTGATTCCCAAGTCGGACAAAGCGGTATTGATATCGCTCAGGAGCATCCAGGAGTGTGGTTTTTTGCCCGGTTGATGGCAATAGGCTCGCCTGTTTTTACATGGGACTTAAAAATTACTGGCGAAATACACCCATACTATCAAGTTACACCTCTGCCTAACCTTTTTTTTTTATTTTTTTATTTTAAACATTGCCCCACACTAGGAATTTCACATGTGTCGTGGGTGCGTTTACAAACACTTAAAGTCACATTCACAAACAGCCTGACCCGGAACAACCACCTGTAGGCCACACATACTTGCTCCGTGCGGGAATCGAACCCACGACACGCGGCGCAGCAGTCGATCGTTCAGCCACTGCGCCAACCGTGCCGTCGAGAGTCGCCGCCGTCCTTTCGAGAAATACAGGCGTGATTTCATGTTAATATGTGACTGCCTCGTTGGTCTAGTGGTCGCAAGCTTTACTACTAAACATGAGGTCCTGGGATCGATGCGCGGGTCGGAACAAAGTGTATTATGTGTTTTACATCTGGGATTACAAGTCCGGAGTCAAGGACAGTAATAGACGCTCTATCTACTTGGGACTTAAACATACCTAGTGAAATGTGGGTGTTCTATAGGTTCATCTCTGCCCAACCCTTTAGGGATACCAGCGTAACATTGACATAACCAAAAATCTTTTAGAAACTAATAATTATGTCCCTCTGTTCACAAAAGTATTGCTGCGTAGCATGACCACCACGGCAGAATAGACAACATGACAGATTGTAGAAAGAATTCTACCGTCCTGAGCATGGCGATGTTAAAACTGAAGAGAAGAAAGTTTTCCATTCTCTACAGTGTACGGGGCGCCCCGTGCTCGGGCAGAAGAGATGTCAAGTTGGAAAGAAAGAACGTTGGTAGAATAGATATAGAATTGCTCATGCTTCGTGGCTGGTATGACTACGCAATTTTATGTAAGTGTAGTTTTTGGGAATTCCGTATCATCAACAATTTTAAACCTGACTCGATTCTTTGTTCTTTGTTTTGATATCTCATCTGAAACTTGGAAAAGGATGGAAAATGTTCTTATGTGTGGGAGGCAATGATTGCTTTTCTTGACTCACTGTTTTGTTGTGAGCTTTGTGACTTCAGAAAGACGGCGAGCAGGTAGTTGATCGCTTTTCGAAAATGGTGTGTCATTTATGTTTTGATTTTTTATAAAAGACTAGCTTTTGCGCACGACTTTGTCTTCGTGAATGACGGATATTGCGGATCCTATGTCCTGCCTGTCCTGTAGGGTCACAAACTTTTCTTTTGTTTTTTTTTCTTAGCTTTTAAAAAAAAAATACGCATCTCCGCACTACGAATTTCATATAAATCGGCACAGCGGATGAAGCGGGAAAAGGTATACAGTAACAGAAATAAAAGCATTCGGCAAAAGGTAGTTAAGTAATTAATAAAAGGAAAACCCTTACTAAGAAAAAGGGGCAGAATCCTGGCAACGATCCAGAGACAAACACAGAAAACTCATCGTAGTTCCTAGAAGAGAAGCAGTTAACCAATCTTCATTATAATATTTTCGCTTTGTCCAAATGGGGGTAGAACACAACTCTGGGAGTGACGTCACCGTCTAGGAGGGTGACTAGGCGACGTCTAGGCGGGCGTGGAGGGTAGCGACAACAAAGATCGCGTGGACTGGTTTTGCGTTATAATTTTTTGCTTTTTTTTTGTTATTATGGCATACATAAGTTCAACCTTTTTTGACGGAGCGTAGTAAAAGGTTATGATAATGTCAAGATCAGGGCAGTGGTGTTTATGGCAGTTCATTTTGCACCCTGGCGATTTTTTAGGGGTATGATGTAAGGGTTAATTGAGAATTAGGGTTATAATGAGTTCGGACAACACTAAATAGTAATGCGTGATCAAAACAAACATTTTTTTTCATCAGTTAAGTAATATTAATTAAGTTGAACCTTCAGACAGCAGACCACGCATCTGAACCTTGACCAAATGAACAAGAATTTGAGATCCTGCCTCAAAATCAAGACACGAAATACGGGACCTAAAATGACATCGCACAAGGGACTTTAGATTACCACCGTAACATACCTTATTTAGATGCCTTACCCACCCTCAGGGACATCCCTAAACCTGAATAATAAACGACCCCATGCACCCTTCCATAAAATTTCCCTTAAAGCGAATGCGTAGTGACAGCCTGCAAAATTCAAATTTTATAAAGCTTTTTGCAATTTTCTGCTCAGTATTAGGTTGTGTGTTATTGAAAAGTTATTCGTGACCGTAATAAACATACAATATACATTTCTCGGAATATAATCATGAGTATTACCATTACAACCATCTAAATAAGAATTGTGCTCAAATGTCATGATTTCTTGTAACAGTCAATCAATTGCGTAATTCAAACTTAAAAAGTCGTATTAATGATGTTCAATTTTTAATACCAGGTGAAATACACATTTGTTGTGGTTCCAAATAACTTTTTAATAACATAAAACCTAATACTGGGCTGCAAATTGCGAGAGACCTAAGAAAATTTAAATTTCACGGGCTGCCCCTACGCATTCACCTTAAGTGTAAAACTGACCTCCATACAAGGCACACCGGTGTGCTTTCCAGTGTGATATCCCCTCCCCCCCCCCCCCCCCCCTCACCGAATAGTTAATTAATAACCCATGAACATGACAAAAACACTCGTGGAACTCGGAGGAACTCGTGGCAAATAAAATCAGCTGCACGGGTTGATCGAGGTCAGTCTGAGGATGGGTGACCGTTCGTAACATATCGAGACTCCTCCGTGCCTCGGAAAGCACGTTAAGCCGTTGGTCCCGGTTATCAATTACATTTCTGATTACAGTCGTTTCTGTAATCAGAAACTAGTAAGTCTGACAACCAGTCTTACCAGGGTATCGTGTTGCCGAGTAACTGGGTTATGGAGGTCAGATAGGCAGTCGCTCCATGTAAAACACTGGTATTCAGCTGCATCTGGTTAGACTGGAAGCCGACCCTAACATAGTTGGGAAAAGGCTAGGCAGGTGAAGACTATGACACACACACACACACACACACAACACACACACACACACTACACTCCCACTACTACTACTCACTACTGACACTATAAATATAAATTTATGATTTCTTAATAAAAAAAAGAGATAAATGACCTAAATCGTAATTCACTATAATTTCATTCGCTGGCGTAACAAAAATATATATAATGAATGAGACATCAAACAGAATACTTGAAGGGGGAAGGCGACCATGGATTTATAGTATTTCCCTGAAAAGGGTGACACGTCATGACTACTTGAAAAGGAAACACTCAGAGAATAGAATAGAATCGAATACCTTTAAATGAGCAATTCTTGTATATATGTATACATGTATAATCTGGATCTCGGAAACGGCTCTAACGATTTTCATGACATTAAAAATGAGGGGGTTTCGGTGGCGATAGATCGATCTAGCTAGGTTTCATTTTTAGAAAACGTCGTTCGAGAAAAGCTCTGTCATCCAGGTACTAAATCTTTATTTGCTTCGAATGTAGGTACAGACGCCAGCACATTAAGCTACCCCAAACAGTCAGATTGAACCCAATTGAACATGAACCTTATTTCTTTTGCGATAAAGTCATAAAACTATCAAATAAATTTGACGGATTGGGGTAGCTTGATGTGCTGGCCTCTGTACATGAAAATAAGTTATTTAAGTATATGATGGGATCCATGTACATTCTGCCTTAAATAAGCATGCAAATGTAATATACAAAGTAAAGTTAATACTAAAGATATCACTAAATAAATATAATTTAACACACTAAAAGCCAAGTGACCGACAAACAATACATTTTCTATTGTGTCTCGTTTTCTGGCAGTTACGTGTTAAGAAATCCTGCACCGAATAATGGCATTTATTTACAAGTACTTAAGTAATAAAATTGTGAAAAAAAAAACATAAACACACGCTTCGAAACTACAGAACGCCACCAGCTACGATGCTTACATACTCCTTATGCTAACGAAGCATAAGGAGTATATTAGGAGTACGTAAGATGATGTACTTTCATACATCATCACACGCACGCCGATTGCGAGTAGGTACGACGCACCTGACCTTATTGAAGAACATAACCAATAAGGTCAGTGTATGTCATTCTAGGGTGTCCCCTCCAGACGTTTCTAAAAGCTTTGTTAGTCTCCTATCATTCATCCTCTCAACGTGACCAAATCATCCAAGCACTCTTTTAAATATTTGTCACTGAGTATCTACATCTTCTTCAATTGTAAAATTGGCTGGACAGCTATAGATCATGCCTTTTTTCCAAGAATAGGGTAAAGAGTAGGGTTTGTCCATAAAAATTCTGTTTGATCCGATAGTTGGATTACTCAAAAATACTGGACACGTATTTTTTCTTTTGTCACGTTAACCAAAAATGACGACGATATAGTGCATCGAAGTTTCGCGTGACGTCACGCCTTGTTACACTTTTTACGTACAAGTGACGCCGACTACTGAACTTTGATGTGCTATATCTTTCTCACTGTTAATAGATTTTAGCATCTAACTGACGGACCAAATAGCCTTATTATATATAACATGGGAAACATCCCTATTTTCCCCGAAATTGAAGATGGTTTTACGGGGACTTAGTCACGCAGTAACATCGCAGTGAGAGGGGAAGACGCCATGGATATATGGCGTTTTCGAGGAATATGTGACGCATCATACTAGGAAAGGACAATAAGTAGAATATAATCTTATATATGAAATTCTCGTGTCGCAATGTTTGTTATAAAACTCCTCCGAAACGGCTGGACCGATTTGTATGAAATGTTGTGTCCATATCTGGTAGGTCTCAGAATCCACCAACATCTATGTTTTGATAACATCTATATGGACGCAGAAGATATGCTGCGCCGACTCAAATTGGGATAAGGGCAAGAGGATGATGATGATGGTTAAGTAACTTTAGTTCGTAACATATGGACACTCCTCAGTGCCTCGGAAAGCGCGTTAAGCCGTTGGTCCCGGCTATCATTTATAGATCTTAGACAGTCGTTACGGCTACAGGCACAGGCTATCGTGTGGCCCAGTTACTGGCTTGTGGATGTCTGATAGGCAGTCGCTCCATGTAAAATATTGGTATTCAGCTGCGTCCGATTAGACTGGAACCCGACCCCAACATAGTTGGGAAAAGGCTTGGTAGGTGATCATGATGCTTAGGTAGCTTTTGACTCAAACAAACAACTCTATGATCTTTATAATATTAGTTTAGATTGAAAAAGTCACATTGGTACTTGCCCAGATTTGAGCCAGCTCGTTTATGACAGGCGAGGCCATACCACAGATAATATATAGGCATAATGTTTACCTCAGCCTACAAATATATTGTTTCCGACAACCGCAGAACTTGCGGTCAATAGCGCGGTTACAGGAATAACAAGATCCGTTTGCAAATACTTCAATGTAATATAGATTTAGAATAGAATACTTACTTACTACTTCAAACTTATTGTACTGAGGCCAGCACGTCTAACTGCCCCAATCTGACATATTTCTGTGATAGTTTTTCAACTTTATTACTAAAGAATAAGGTTCATGTTCCATTGGGAAAATTTGCCAACTCGGGATAGCTTGATGTGCTGGCGTCTATACAACATGAACACTTACAAATGATAACTTTAAGAGCTACATAGGTGTTTTAACGGGGGAACTTATCGCTCAATTGGATATCTTACAAACAACCTTTGAATGGACTTGAGAGAGAAGAAGAAAAGATATGCAGTTAGTCCGTGACGCGGAACAACTACATGTAGGCCATACATATATTTGTACCATGCGGGAATAGAACCCGAAACACACACCGCATCAGCCAATCGCTTAACCACTGCGCTATCTGCCAAATAAACTACAGCCAAAATAGATCCAGCCATTTCACAGAATAGCCGGAACAAACGGACCCACAGACATAATGACGAACAAAAACAAAAAAAAGTTTTTTTGGTACACCTACCATAAGTATATGTATACTTTCATGTTTTACTTAAAATATACTTGAATGCCTCGTTGGTGTAGTGGTCGCAGAAGCGACTACTAAGGACGGGGTGTTATTGGGATTTTTCATTACGAATTTACCAATAGCAGACCCGAGTCTGGATGTGTGAATGGCTGATGCGAAAAGGCTCACCCCCTATTACATGAATCTTAAGCGTAAGTGGTGTAATATGGGTGTATTGTAGGTACACCTCTACCCAACCCTTTGAGGAATACAGGCGTGATGTTATATTATATTTGAATATAAAAATTCAATTGACGCAGACGCAAAAGACGCAGGAGGTTGCGGGTTCGATTCCCGCCTTTGTTTCGGGTGTTCTGGGTATTTGGTATGTATAATAAAAAATATATATCTATGTAATGTATTGTATTAAGTATATCAGTCATCTAGTATCCATAACACAAGCTCTGCTTAGCTTGGCGCTAGATGATGCTGTGTGGATTGTCCAGCATGATTTATTCATGATTTATAATTCTCCATATAACCTTTAACTATGCCAAATCACACTCTTCCGTGCGCGTTATATTTCCAAAAAGGGATCCGAAGTTTCCGCTTTACGTATAATACATAGGTAGTAAGTTTGTATTACTTGGTACTTCTAGTTAACTCCAGTCATACCATAAAACAGCTATAAAATTCAAAACTGACTGCACACAGGCGACGTCTCCGTAACCCTGTTTTATAGCTAGAAATGCAACGTTGTGTCGAGTCACCTTGACCTAAATAAATACGCCTGACGCACTGCGCATTTTGGCAGGCCAAACTTTTTGGGAGACAGTTAGAAGCAGGTGATAAATTGTGTTCATTGAGGAGTACGTGGAGTTACCTAGATGTCGTGATGGCCCAGTATAGGATCGTCCGTGAACCACGAGAGACTTGAAATGGGGGGAGGAAAAAATCTGGAAACATCACAAGCTTTTTAAATACTTTCATGATTATACTTTAAAGTATTAAAAAACTTCAGAATATTATGTACCTTAAAGAAAACATAAATACACGTGTATTTTTTGAGTGAGTTTGTATAAAATAGTTCGTTGTGATGAGTGTGTTCGCCAGCAAAATTTTAAAAGTTCACTTTGTTTCGAAAAAAAAAATCATTTTTTTTAGTGCTGTATCTCGGTATGTGTTAAACCTATAAAGCTAGTTCTGGTCTCAAATCATAGCAAATTAAGTTTACTTTAAAAACATAAGGATTTTTTAAACTCATAGTTTAGTACTTATATTGAGAATAACCAAAAAGAAAATGCGAAAATTTCGCGGTTTTGAGAGTGCTCTAAAGTTACGAGTAGCACAGGTCTTTTGAAGCTGCAATCTCTAATATACGCTACTGGTAGTGGTCTTAACAACATAATAAAAACTTAGAACTAGCCGTTAGTTTGCGATTTTAATGATCGATATAACTGGCCTATGCTATGATATACTTCTTTTGATTCGTTTGCGTCCATAAATCTGGTAATACACGCACGCCGGTCGCGAGTACTACGCACTTACTGAAGAACTTCACCAACAAGATCAGTGTATTCTAGGGCATCAACTCCTGGCATTTCCACTTACATCTGCTTCATCTCTACTCAATCAATCTTTTGTAAATCGCTTTTCATTTATCCTGTCAACGTGACGTGATCTAGGCATACCTACTCTTTCAAATTTTTGCCACTAAGTCTTCTTCTGCAAAATTGGCTGAACAAAACAACAACAATAAAATCTAACGCCTTAGTACAATAACAAGCGCCATTGTTAGTATAATTGGCACCAACCCTTGCGTTACCTCACTGGGGTGTACCGAGGACACCGGGGCTCGGCGTTGAAGGTCAAACTGGTGAGTCAGAATGATGTAATGTAGGGCTTTCACTGCGTAACACGGATGGCGGATACTTTTTAAGTATGACAAATGACTCATGTTAATTCATTATTTAATTAAAATATCTTGTATCTAAATAAAAAATCCCACGAGGAGCTCGTGGCTAAATTAAACAGCCACACGGTTAAGATACGCTTGCCGTGGTCAGTCTGTGGATGGGTGACAGTTCGTAACATATTGAGACTCTTCCGTGCTTCGGAAAGCATTTAGCAAGCGTTAAGCCGTTGGTTTTGAAGAAGATGTTGTGTAGATATCAGTTTTCATGAGTATGGATGCACGTGGATACCAATAAGAGTATCGGAAGGCAAAAGAAACGACGGATGGATTGTGTGGAAGATGATATGGCTAGAAAGGAGGTGACTATTGAGATGACGGAAAATAGAGATGTATGGAAGAAGAAGTGATGACTGCGCTGCGCCCTAATAAATCGGGGCAGGAGGATGCTGATACTTAGTACATCAAATTAGCCACTAGCCTTTATCTTCTCACAGAACTTCTTTACAAAGTCTTCCATTCATCAGCATACAAGTCTAATCCAAGATTGATAACCAAGAGCGCGTTGAGCATCGGTACAACTATGCCAACTTGTAAATACCAGTCATTATTCCAATAATCTCCTGCCCCATTGCTGCCGGCGACCATAATATTATGCCCATAACTGGTTCCCACGGTACTCATAATAAATTGTAGTGCTAATCGTATCGTACGGAGCGACCGTCTTTTGCTTTCATATTGTGATTTGACGTGAATTTTACATGGCTTATCATGACGACCGATGTGGCGCGGCGGGCGAAGGTCCGCCTGCGACGCAGGAGGTTGCGGGTTCGATTCCCGCCCTGGGACAAATGTTTGTACGATCTACAAATATTTGTTCCGGGTGTTCTGGGTATTTGCTATGTATAATAAAAAATATCTATCTATGTAATGTATCGTATTAATTATATCAGTCATCTAGTAAGTACCCATAACACAAGCTCTGCTTAGCTTGGGGCTAGATGATGCTGTGTGGTTTGTCCAGCATTATTTATTTATTATTTATCAGCATAGTGTTCACATAATCAATCTGACTAAGATTTGTTGATGCAGTTGCATGCAGCTGAGATGACAATGCTAAGGGGGATGTGTGGTGTTACGCGAATGGATAGAATAAGAAATGAGTATATAAGAGGAAGTCTGAAAGTGGCGCCTGTGACAGAGAAGTTGTGTGGAAATCGGCTGTCATGGTATGGACACGTGATGCGAAGGAATGAGGATCATGTTGTGAGGAAAGTTTTGAGTATGAATCTAGAGGGTTACAAGAGTAGAGGGAGACCCAGGAAACGATGGACGGATTGTGTGAAAGTTGATATGGCTAAGAAGGAGGTGACTTCTGAGATGACGGGAAATAGAGATGTATGGAAGAAGAAGACATGCTGCGCCGACCCCAAATGAAATTGGGATAAGGGCAAGAGGATGAATCTGACTAAGTTAATGTCTGGACTTCACTGGACAGGACTGGCTTTGTTTCGGTGTTTTTTCGCGGCCGGTTGATTTATTTGTTCTATCTAGTTTCTTATGGCGTCTGCGCATGTAAAGCAGACAAAGTCGCGGGTAACTAAAATAATAATACTGGACAATCCACACAGCATCATCTAGCCCCAAGCTAAGCAGAGCTTGTGTTATAGCTACTAGACGACTGATATACTTAATACAATACATTACATAGATAGATATTTTTATTATACATAGCAAATACCCAGACACCCGGAACAAATCCGCTGTGACACATAGGTTGTCAAAATAATGTCTGGACTTCACTGGACTGGTTTTTTCGCGGCCAATAGATTTATTTGTTCTATCTAGTTTCTTATGGCGTATGGGCATGTAAAGCAGACAAAGTCGCGGGTAACTGCTAGTATAACATAAATAGCAAGCATACTACAGTTTTAAATCACCATGATAGTGGTCTAGTTAGCACTGTACTCGCCTCACGTAGGCACACTTTCCACTTTCGTGCCCTGTTTACAGGCTGCGCACAGAATTGTGATCAATTGCTATCGTTTACTTACTACACTGTATTTCACTTTCAAGTTGGGATGGGACGAGATTAGTTTCACATTTGGCTCAACCAATCTTTGGCATTGCGCCGAATTTGAATATGATTTAGACAATCTAATAGTGTAACATTGTTTGTTACTACAAGGACTCTTGTTTTTTTAAGGAATTGAAATTATTCATTTCAACACCTTGTCATTTAAAGTTTTGTTTCGATTCACCCCATTTTACTGTACACAGAAATTAGGGAGAGAACGAGCAAATGTAGGCTTTAAAAGAAATAACTGGCCGAAGCTTCGGCTGGTTTGTGGCCGAAATAAAATCCGGCTCCCCGCCCCCGGATCTTCGTCGGCAATCGAACCAAACTTCAGTCGCGTATAACGTGTGCTCACAGAATAAGTTGCCGCTGAACTTACGCCCGACCGAAGTTAGGCTGTACGCTATGTAATTTCGGAATAGTGTGTCGTCAGTAATTCAAATAGCATTGCAGGCGTAATTGCGCTGAACTTCGGTCGCGTAACTTCGGGTGTGTTTAGACATTAATAAAGGATAACAAAACACTTTCTCACACCAGGAAGTAAGCATAAAGCGAGACAACACCAACTAAACTGCCCACGCTAAATTTCTTTAATCTATCCGTTGAAACGTACTAATTGGCCTCAATTGGGGCAACAGATAAGCCCTTTGTACTCTAGCATGATGAGAACTTTGGTATGGGAGATATTATTAGTCTGCTTACGTTATAGTTGTAGATGTTATTAAAATATGGGCCCCTCGAATAATATAATGGAAGAGGAACTCGTGGGTAATAAAAACAGCCGCACGGTTTGATGGGTGACCGTTCATTACGAGCCTCGGAAATCACGTTAAGCTGTTGGCCCCAGCTGTTATTTGTAGATCTTTGACAGTCGTTACGGGTAGTCAGAATCCCGAAAGTCTCACAACCAGTCTTTTGTAGGTATCGTGTTTTCCAAGTAATTGGGTTGTGGAGGTCAGGTAGGCAGTCGCTGTATGGAAATACTGGTACTCAGCCTTCCGGTAGGACTGGAAGCCGACCCCAGCATAGATGAGAAAAGGCTAGGCAGATGATGAATAGCGACCACTAGGAAAGCGTCTGTTCAAGAGTTTTCTATGAAGGATGAAGAAATGTGTTATTATTATTCTTAAAAAAGGTCAGGTACGTAGTACTCGCAACCGGCGTGCGTGTATGACCAGATGTTTGCACGTAAACGAAGCAAAAGGAGTATGTAAGGATCGCAAGTGGCGTTCTGTAGTTGATGCCTACCTCCATGTGGAAAAGCCGTGAATGTATGTTAACCATTATTATGTACCTTGTTAACAAAGTATTTCCACACTCTTATGCAAGTAATTAAATTGGACCCGTGATTATTTTTGTTTGTTTTGTTTGTTTTTTTAAACGTTGGCCCACACTAAGAATTTCTCCTATGTCGTGGCCCGTGGGTGCGTTTACAAACATTCAAAGTCACATACATTCGTCACGATAGCAGATTTACTTACCAGGCATTTAAGAAAAGGCTTATCTTGCTTACTGCCACGTTAGACCAGTGGTTCTAAGCGCTACTAATCAGCGTGAGGTCCTGGGTTCTATTCCCAGGTCGGACGAAATGTAATTTAGTTCCCAATAGGTTTTTTTTGGATTTGTGATGGGAATAGGCTCGCCCAGTATTATTTACTTTTTTTGTTTTTTTTGGACTTTAACTGACGAAATGCGGGTGTTACTATGCACCTCTGCCGAACCCTCCGGGGTATAAAGGCGTAAAGTTACATGTACTTATCAGGAAGTCATAAATTAACATTTGACGCCCCAGTGTGTACCCGACATTGAATAATAGCCGTAAAACGCATCACATTCTCAAGTGCCATTAAGTAATTGTACCAAGACAATGGGCTGACACGTTCAGGATGCGACTGACACGAAAGGAAGCCATCACATAGTGACCACTAATTGTAAATGTAACAGTTTGTCAGTATTATGTTCACGTAATGGCGGCGGGATGGTGTGTGAGACACGGAGGACGTATGACATGGAGTCTTAAGGTGTAATGTATATATTTCGGGATAAAAAGTGAAGATTTTTTCTTTAGTAACGTTGCTCTACACTACTGGAATTTCTTGTAACAACTACCTATAGGCCATACAAATATTTGTTTCGTGCGTAAATCGATCGCACGACACGCGGAGCTGGGAGCTGCCGTGTCTTTTATAGGCCAGAAATCATATTGGTCAGATAAGAGGGGGCTCAAAATTCGAGACATTCCCCTAAATAACTTTTTGACACCCCCTCTTTCCGTTCGTGATACGTGGTGATATTTAAGACTAACCCCTTTTTATCGTGATATCTCACTACTGAGAAGGGATTTTGGTCTAGGCCCCAAAGAGTGTAAACAAAAGCTACACAATTCATAGCTACATATTTTAAGTTATTCAAACTTATCAGACAGACGTGTTGCTGGGGAGTTTGTTGCACCACTTCTTCTTCCCAGCAAAAAGACTAGGAAGTGGTGAAGGGTGGGCGTTTTGGGGGACTGTCTTATGTAAACTTTGACGTTCAAAAATACCTGTTTCTCAGCCTAATTTGAATACTTAAATGAATTTTGTTGCCCTACACTTTCTCCTGATGAAATTCTCCTGTGTCGTGGGTGCGTTTACAAACATTTAAAGTCACATACCGCCCAGACCCGGAACAACTACCTGATAGTTTTTATAGTCTCTTTTTAGTAGTGTTTCTGCTTTGATAGTGTTCATCTTATCTCTCCATTTCCTTACTACTCAATGAACAATGCTTCTAACTACAAGTATGCATGTGTGCCAACCATTGTTAAGCTTCGATGAAATTTTGATGACGTGCGCTGTGCAGTAATTTGATACGCTATGGATTCTGTTTGACAACTGAATGCAGATGGCATTATAATTATTGTAATAGGTTAGTATCTCTTCGTGAGGTATGCCTTTTTCATTAACACTAGGTGAAATCTGCCTACCCTTTCGCCAACAGTGGATCCTTCGAAGGGTTAGGCAGGGGCGCACCTATAAACCATCATCTGGTAACCCTTGGTAAGACTAGTTGTCAGACATTCGGGTTTATGAATACCCGTAACGACTGTCAATGATCTACAAATGACAACCGGGACCAACGGCTTAGCGTGCTTTCCGAGACACGGAGGAGTTACGAACGGTCACCCATCCACAGACTGACCTCGGCAAGCATAGCGTAACCTTCGATCAACCCGTGCGGCTGTTTTCATTTAGCCACGAGCTCAGAGGCGTACCGTACCGTACTTTTTAAGCCACATGTAATATCTTGATCCTATTGCCATCAACCGGGCACAGATCAGACTCCAGACTCAGCAGCTACTGAGAAACCACATATACCTATAACACTTTTTGAAAAACCCTATAACACTTTACCCGGACCGGGAATCCAAAAAAGGCCTACACCATCGAAGCAATCCCATGTATTACATTAAAGTTTTTGAAGTAACGGTCAGTTCGGATGCGCTGTCGAGTCTGCTTACCCCTTTGAGGAATACTGGCGTGATGTTCTACAACAGTTTGCAAGATGAGTAGTCGTTCAGACAGTAGCTCATTAGCGTCCAACGCAATCATTGTTGTATTAGGCTGATGCATACCCCGATACTAAAGTCACAATATAGTTGATGAGAACAGAAGGTTGGCTTTTTATCCGATTGCGCGAAGCAAAGGAGGGTATTGTGTTTATCAGCCTATGTACCCAGCTTCTGGCCCAGGGAGGGGAGGAGGGGGTGTAGTGTGTAGTAAAGTGCAATTATCCTGCTTTATAGGTGGTTTAATTATTTTTTATGTTTTTTTTGTGTCAATTGGTTTATCCAAAAGTAAGCACGTAAGGCCCCATTTCTAGGAGGAGGGGGAGGGGCAGATAAAGCAGTAGATATCCCTGAAGGATAAACGAGAAGCACATTCCAAAAAAAAAAAAGATTTTTGCAAGTTGTAAGAGTTTACCTTCTGAACTTGTATACTTAGTGTTCGCTCAAGACGTAGTTGCGTGCGAGAAATAATTAGGATTCCACAGCCACGCACGTCCTTCACAATGGTTCTATTAACGCTGTTTCTTGTATACACAACTCCTCCGCTGTTCTTTTCTGATTAATTTCGTCGCGGGATCCAAGACAGTTGAATCGTTTCTCCGGGACTTTTGGAGGAGTTGCAGTGGTTTGGGAATAGTGTGGTGGGCTTGTCCCAATAAAAAAAATACGTAGTTTCGTTTTCAAACTCATTGCTGCACTAGCTGTTCAACGAGGTTTTACGACTGGTAGTTCCTATGGTGCCTTTACCGAACTACATATGTTGGGGTCGGCTTCCAGTCTAACCGAATGCAGCTGAATTAATATTCAGCTGCATTCGGTTAGTAGGCAGTCGCTCCATGAAAAATACTAGTGTATTTTTCATGGAGCGACTGCCTATCTGACATCAACAGCCGAGTTACTGGTCAACACGATACCCCTTGGTAAGACTGGTTGTTAGACTTTCGGGCTTCGGGCTATTCGTAAAGACTGTCAAAGATCTACAAATGACAGCTGGCACCAACGGCTTAACGTGCTTTCCGAGGCACGAAGGAGTCTCGATATTTTACGAACGGTCAGGAGCGGGGGATTTATTTATTTAATACTTGAAGCACACAAATGTACAGAGGCGGCCTTAATGCCATAGGCATTTATTTCATACCAATAAATAAACCAACAAAAACTGATTAGATTAAGTACAAATACCTACTTTTCCTTCGGCTCTCCACTCACGAAAATTGACGTCTCACCACTGATGGAGACACTGTGTATCTCTTCACAATGTCGAGAGTACCACTTATCTCATATATATCCTAACTAATATTATAAATGCGAAAGTAAGTTTGTTTGTTACGTTTTCACGCTTAAACCACCGAACGGATTTCGGTAAAATTTGGCAGAGAGATACATTGCACCCCGGGGAAGGACATAGGCTACTTTTTATCAACAGAACATGCGGGAGTAGCCGCGGGCGAAAGCTAGTATTTATCTGTATACACAGATGTGTAACGATTATTATAGTATATTATAATAATCGTTACACATCTGTGTATACAGATTTAGAATTGTAATTCCCCGTAAGAGGAAGATGGCCGACAAATACACTTTAGTTTTTCCTCATACGCACATTCATTACTGATAATGGTATCTGATGAGGATAATCATTAAACAATTAATAGTGAGGTTTAAATAGATCGTTAAAACCATCATCAACTGTCTACTTACCCGTGGTTGAAATGTCAAAAGTAGCGCAAGTCGGGATAAAAAGTAGCGTACCTATGTGTCAATTAAGGGTATGGAGCTACCTCCTTAACAAATTTCATCTAAATCCGTTCAGAAATTTCAGTTCAGAGTAGACATACACACATACCGACCAACTTTCGCATTTATAACATTAGTCAAAAGTTTAATAGTTAAACCGACCGATAATAACTAATTAGCTTCCAATATTAGACTATTAACATAACATTACGCCTGTATTTCCCGAAGGGTAAGGCAGGAGGTGCACCTAAGTACATCCACATTTCGCCAGTTATGTTTAACACCCTCAGCGCCAGACCCTAAGTGTCCGTTTTTTTTTAAATACTATTTTTTTTGTTCCTACGCGTTTAAAACTACGTAATAATCATATTTTGTTTTTGCCCCCCCCCCCCCCTTTTTCCTTTTCATGGATTTTGCGTTTACTAAGTAGAAAGATGAGTATACTTTTGAATACACAGTGTTCCAGAGTGTTACACATGGCACCTAAGGTGTTAAGTCCCATGTAATAGTGGGCGAACCTTTTGCATTCAACCGGGCAAAAATTTCTAAGTAGCAGACATCAACTTGTCCCACCCAGGAATCTAACCACGATCTCATGCTCAGCATTAGTGTTAACAACTACTAACTAGACCAACGAAGCAGGTCTCGGACTAATCCTGAATATAAAACTATAACCATATCATTGTCAACAATTTAACTATCAAGCCTCAAGGATCATTCTACTCATCTCTACATACCTAACCGATCCAGACATGACATCAGTCTAGACAAGCTTCCTAGTCATAACACTAGAATAAAAATAAAGGATAATGGCGTCGCACTTAATGGCGATCTGTGGGTGTGTAAATATGTACTATTACACAATTCTTCTGGGAACACGGGCGAGATGTTATCTTGTGACGTCACAAAATAGTAGTATCACAGAAGGTCAGCTTCATAAAGCGAACGAAAACTGACATGACACTTAATCTTTGGGAACTGTTACACGTGATGTTATACGCTGGTTTAGGAGTATGAGGCCGTTGCGGAAGGATACGTACGTTCCCGCGACCCCCGGCGTAGGTGTGAGACGGAACACCGGGGTGGTTTTTAGTCAGTATGAGTCTGACAGACCCCTTCGTTCCCCAGGGCGAAGGACATCCATGAGGATTTTCCAAGCCGAATAAAAAAAAAAACAAGGAGTATGAGGCCATCATAGAAAAACCGGATCATCCGACAAGACGGGTGTTGTGTCTGGAAGGCTACTGCCCGACGGTTGTTGTATATATGTTCAATCGCGCGGATAACTTTAATATCGCGATGTAGGATACGTTAGTTCGTATGTGGCGAGATAGATGTCGCTACACTGAATTGCAAATGGATCAAAGTTTGTGAGGTCTCACGGACTTAAATGAGGAAACGCCAACCAAGTAATTTTGTTTACTAGTATTATAATTAATTCACCTGCTTCATGTATGTTAATTGTTAATATATTCTATTCAAAACATACGTAGTACAATGGGTAATAAAATGTTCTACACAAACTTCAGACAGTTATACTACGATTTGATGTAGAAAGACTTGGCTGACTTTCATGATTCTTTAGCTCCATTTTCATTCGTTTTAAGGGTTCCGTACCGACATGGTTGAAAATGTACCCTTATGGGGGGACTTTGTCTGGCCGTCTGTAAAAGTTAATTCTTGAAATTACAATAAACAGTTCTTTGGTTTTTCAAGGTAAATGTAAGTATCTAATCGTATATTATGTAAGTACCTATTGTATTTTTATAGATGTATTGAAATAATGTATGGTATGTAAATAGCACGGTTGGAACAGTAGCTGATCGATTGACTGATGCGCTGCGTGTCGCGGGTTCGATTACCGCTCGGAACAAATGTTTGTATGGCCTACATGTAGTTGTTCCGGGTCTGGCTGTTTGTATATGTGAGTTTAAATGTTTGTAAACGCACAAACAATACAGGAGAAATTCCTGGAGTAGGGTTACGTTGAAAAGAAAATAGTACACCATGGACTCCTCTCTGTCTCTATCAAGTCTATCAAAAGGTTGTCTGCGAAAGATCGCTATTAGCGATAAGGCCGCTCATTGTAACACCTGATGTAAGTACCTCCTTTAGTCTTATTTGTAAGTTTTTATGGTATACAATAAAGAGTATTCTACTCTGTTCTTCATGTGAATTTGCCTTAGATATACCTCGCACATCCAACCAAATCATCACAATTATACTCCTGCCCTTATCCCAGTTTATTAGCGGTCGGCGCAGTCTTCATCTTCCACACTATTTGCCGTCACCTCCTTCCCAACCATATCATCTTTCACACAATCCATCCATCGCTTCTTTAGTCTTCCTCTACTCTCGAAACCCTCCACATTCATACTCAAAACTTTCCTCACAAGATGATCTATATTCCTCCGCATCACATGCCCATAGCCACCCAAATACCACGCGCACACAAAATTTACGGCATTTCTAGGTCAATATACCAAACCTTCGCAAATTAGATACAACTCCCAAAAATTAGCAAGCTTTGCTAATTTTGAATACCGTTACAACTCAGAACAGGTTGTTTCACAATTTTCATTAATTACCACGGTAAATGTAACATGATAAGTAAGTACATGAGTAAACAATTGTTCAGAGACTTATACCCGTTTTCACCCATCATCTGCCTTATCTGCCTAGTTGAGTCGGCTTCGAGTCTAACTGGATGAAGCATATATTACACGGCGCAAATGCCTACCTGACCTCCACAATCCAGTTACTAGGTAACAGGATACTCCTTGGTCAGACTTTAAGTCTACCTACCTGTTATGTCTGATAAACTTCTGCGACAGTCTTATCGATTCGCGAAGGGGTCTTGGTACGTAATTAATGGAATAGATCCGATCGAACCATGTTAACATGTCAGACTCACCCTTTTTCACTAAAACTAGGGGACACGTAAATGATTACCTAAATATTATTGCATTGTTGGATGTTTTAAAATGTCATCTCGACCCAGTTGTAATACTCTCGCCTGTGACAAGGATTTGAACTCACAAGGTTCAAGTCTGGGCAAGCACCAATATGTCTTTTTCAGTTCATGTGTAGGTACTTTTTGGGTTTATTTTAGACTTCACTAACATTGGTTTCGGGGTCGTTACAGAATCTTTCTGCCCCAGTGACCATCGGCTCTGCCAGCAATCTGCTCTGCTACTTGAGTTTTCCAATTCATTCGGCAGTATCAGTTGCTTTGGTTCTTGACTCTTCATTTCTCATTCGATTCCGCTAAATACCACTCTTGGACCAATTTCTGCATTATATAAAATTATATGGAGCGTAGGCTCTGATATATATTTACTCTGTGCCACACTGAAAAATCGCAAGTTACACGGTGTTCTACTAAACTCAATTGGAGTGAATTAATTAGAGGTATGAAAACGAAAGTTTTTGAATGAAAGTTTTGGAAATTAACTGGAATGAGCCTGAAAATATTCACAGCAAAACATGAAGAGCATTGTCATATGAGTGACAGACAGCAGCGCATACATGTGATTCTCAACTGGTCTCAACCCATTGGTCGCCATACAGGGCAAAGTACTTCGCTAACCCAGGTGCTCTGTGAGATCGCCAGCAACTTCAAATAACTGCTGGCCTTTCTTAAGGAGTTAGGGTGGATCGAATAAGGAATTTCCCCATACGTACGTTAACGTAACACGCTCCAGGAGACCAGTCACCTGGAGCGTGTTTAAGGGCGTGGATTTGGAAGGCAGATAGGCAGTCACTCCATGTCAAATACCGGTACTAAGCTGCATTCGGGTAGACTGGAATCCGACCCCGACATAGTTGTTGACAGGCTAGGCAGATGATGGTGATAAAATAAAAAATCCTTTACTTGCGCTGTGAGACCTTGTTCTTGCCGAATTTCATGATTCTAGGTCAATGGGAAGTACCTATAGGTTTTGACTTGTTTGAGAGTATCAAAATATGTCACATATACAGCTATATCTCTTTTTTGTGTTGATTGAAGTTTGATTTTTTCAGAGCTGCAAGGGACTCCTGAGAAAAATGGTCTTAACCAGCAGACATACAGACAGCAGACGGACAATGTATTGGTCCTTATTATTGGTAAAGTTTTTTTTTAAGAGAATGTTGCTCCACACTAGGAATTTCTCCTATATCGTGGGTGCCTTTAGAAACATTTAAACTCACATAAACAAACAACCAGACCCAGAACAACTACCTGTAGGCCATACAAATATTTGTTTAGTGCGGGATTCGAACCCACGACACGCAGCGCAGCAGTCAATCGCTCAGCCACTGCGCCAACTTATTGGTAGAGTTCTTCAATAAGATCAGATGTGTAGTACTCGCAACCAGCGTGTGACCAGCTGGAAGAATGTAACCAAGCAAAAGAAGTATGTAAGGATTGTAGCAATCGTTTTGTATACTGCCTACCCTCATGGGGAACAAGCGTGAGTTTATGTATATGTGTATGTATCACTCATTCTACAAAATTAAATATGACTAGCTGGAACAAGTACCTAAGCCGTTAACAGCCATACCTAATGCTGATTACTTTTGAGCATTGTAAGTATTTATTTGTACATATGACATCATACAGACTTAGTTCTTTATCTAATGACTGAGGTATTTGACCTAGGTCTAGTGGTTGCATGTGCTACTACTGAGCATGAGGTTGTGGGTTTGATTCCTAGGTCAGGCAAAGTTTTGTTGGGTATTTCCATCTGATATTGATCAGTTGCAGTCTGAAGTCTGGATTTGATCCCGGTTGGTGGCAATAGGCTCGCCCTCTATTACTTAGGACTTACAACATAACTTGCAAAATGTGGGTGTATTATAGCATGTCTGCCTAACCCTTTGGGGATTACAGCTGTGATGTTCTGTTGTATGTATGTTAATATTTACTCAGAAAGCAATACTTCAGGATATGGCTAAATGAGTTAGGTGGTTTCTCTCCCTGGAGCCCCGACAGCTGGTAGCTTGAACCTGTTGCCAATACTGGTGGTACTCTTTTTATATTTTTACAATTAAAAAATGATATTCTTATATTAAGTACTAGCGACCCAGCAAACTTTTTTTTGCCATTAAAATGTTTGGGGTGGACCACCGTTATCACTTAGGGGTGTGAAAAATAGATAGTAGCCGATTCTCAGACCTACTGAATATGCATGTAAAATTTCATAAACATTGGTCAAGCCATTTCGGAGGAGTATGGTAACTAACATTGTGATCCGAGAATTTTATATATAAGAGGAAGATAAGTACAATGAATAAAGGAAATATTATTTATTACACCAGAAAGTATAAACTTGTGTCTATGCATTGCCAATGCAGATATAACTAACAGGCCAAGTTGAAAAATCCCATGTAATATTGTAATTTACAGTACTTACCTAATATGATCACAGCAATGCTACGTGGAGATAGAAATTTATACATAGTAGTACTTCTTGCAAGTCTTTTTGAATAGTTTTTTTTTTTTTTGATGAAGTTATTTATTCAACTTCAACTCTTCATTAATGGCTATTGTGAAAAAGACACCACAGTTTTGCCAATATCATTTAAGTACTTTGATAGACCATCAAACGCTGGAGATACTATCAGAGAATATTTTATAAATAAATACAGACAGAAAATAAATATATTTAATGACTAAAACATAAAAAAATAACTTTTCCTGCAGTTTCCAGTGTTTCCAGGCAAAAATAAATAAATAAAAAGAGCTAAAAATACAACTTGAATTAAAATTATTTATTTGCAGACAACCATACACCCTCTTTGGTCATTGTGTGAGACAGTAGACAAACAAGTCTATGCATTTCAAAAATAACACTACACCACTGTGTGTTATGTAAACAAGGTCTGTGTGTATCCAAACGTAGTAAAATAATTTAAAGCAAAGTAGAACAGACGGACAGTCTGACAGAAATGAGCCCATAGATAAACTTAATAAAAAATAAAAATAGAAATCGTATTTTTACCTTCAATGCGGGGGGTCAAAACTTCCTTCGCGATCCATCCATGATTTCACAAGTAGTATAACATTTTTATTTACACTAGCACTAACACAAATAAACAAATTAAAACGCTGTTTTTATTTAAAAATTATAAAAAAAAACTAGTATATTTTTACACTTCACTCACAAGCACTTTAGTCACGGGAAACAGCCAACGGATTAAAGACACGAATAGAAAATTTACGTTTTGAGTTTTCAAAACAGGACGCAATTACGAAAACAATTTTCGCCAGAGTTCGATTTATTATTTTCGCAGGAAAATACGGCTCACGCGTTTACCTTATCAGCGTTTATTCGCGTGATTAGGATTTTATCGTTTTTATCGCTACATAATTATGTGTAGTATTTTTTTCCTTGATTGGAATGTTATTATTGTTTGCTTTTATTTATAATATTGCTGCACGAACGAAAGAGATACACCCAGAAAAGTCAACAACCGTTTGACAGGATTGCGGATTGGCACTTGGACGCGTCGCCATTTTTTTTAATGATTGCCAATGGAATTGTAAAAGCTCCCATTTTTTGTATTTTAAATAATAAGATTTTCTTATTATTAAATTATTCTACAAATACATCATTTTTCTAATTATATTAATCAAACATAAAACGACTCATATTCAATTTTGTACATCACTTATAAATTTTAAAGTACATCGCCATCTATTGAGATTTTTAAGAAGTAAAGTTTTTCAAATGGCACAGCAGATGGCTCTGAACTAAAACTAATTAATTCCAAAGATGGCGCTGCCTGTTATTATAACCCACAACCAATCATAATTACTTATCATTTAATTTGGTCGTTTGATTGGTAATACAGGTATTAATCATAGTATTTATTTAACCAATGGAGTTTCATATTAATAATTGATTAGTTAATGGTTTGTCTCATCATTTAAAAATATGTGAGGTACTCCAATGTGTCAGATTTCTTTGATAGTTTTTCAACTTTATCGGAATAAAAATAAAGTTCATGTTCTATTGGGAAAATCTAACGCATTGGGGTAGCTTGATGTGCTGGCCTCTGCACCTCCCTATCCCTAGTCCCCAACACCAATGTAAGGGTACTGGCTTTGCGAAACTCAATCTGCTTGCTCAGCTTAATGGTACTCACTACGAGATGTTATCTTTTTATGTTGATATTGGATAGGCTGGCCTTTGTTAAAATTATGGGACCGGGGAGAGGTCCCTTAATTTTATTCTGTTTGAATGAACGCATTGTGGAAGCTTGGAAAATTAAACCGTTATTGAGTAGTCTGAAGTCCAAAATCTTTAATACTATGTTTTAAAACCAGTAGGTATCTGGGTGGTGGATGGGATGTGCCCTAACAGGCGTTGCACAGTGGGGGTCCCGGAGTGGTCTCTTAAGAGGTAACGGGGCCCCTTCCATGTGCTGATGGTGATTACCGGGGTGGGTTTAGTGAGGGAAGAATCCCACACTCCCTGGTCTTTTCCCCAAAAGTCCAAGCGCCTTTTGAAGGTTTCCCTACGATAAAAAAAAGGTACCTGGGTGGTAAAACTCAGATAAAATGTCGCTCCATGATTTAGCCTGTTTCCAGTTAGACTAGAAACCGACTCCAACATAGTTGGGAAAAGGTTTGATAAATGAGGAAAATTAAGTAAATATTTCAGAAATGAAACTACGAATCTAGTTAATATGATTCTAATGTTATTTTGACTAGATTAACACTGATATTTATTTGGATTTGTGGTTATGCTTGTACATATAATACTTGTACGTAAATACATGGAATATTTTTGTAAACACACTTAAAATGTAATAATAGGTATAATAATAGGCAATAAATATTTATAATATTTAGACAGCTTATACATTATTTTACAAGTACATTTAGTAAAAGCTCTAAAAATGAGATCATAATTATAATTTTGAATCAATACATTTACAACATCATTTACCATTCAGTCTCCCGTATAATCGGGTAAATTCTGATGAATGGCAACCAAAATCTTTTTTTAAATTACTCAATGACCAAAGCCATTAACTTAGAGGATTTCGTATCTTGATCAACCCCTGGAAATATGCATCCTTTTTTAGCTAATTCCTCGTAAGTTAGTTCGAAGAGCTCGACAAAGCCGGCTTTCTTGGCCACTGCTTGTGATGCGCCAGCCGTGAAGACTGTGGCTGTTACTCTGATGCTCAGCGCCTTACACAATGGAATCCTGTAATAAGAAAAACGAAAAGTAATCAGTAGAGCGCCCAATGTCATCACCATGATTATTATTGCCCCCTGCAATGATCCTAATTTATTTGGAACACTGACCGTGTTCCAGACATCTCAATATTCACCTCTCATAAAATTCATCATAAGTTTCTTTGGTATTTCTCTACTCTTGTTACCACATTCATACTCAAATATTTCGTCTCGACATGATCCTTATACCTTCGCATCACATGAACATACCATGAAAACCGATATCCACACAACCTCTCGGTCGCAGGCGCCACTTTCAGATTCCTCGTACATACTCGTTACTTATTCTATCCATTCTCGTTACTCCACACATCCCTCTTAGCAATGTGTAATTCATAAAATACATTAACCAGACGGGTCAAACGCAGGTTTAACGGCCTTGCCAAAGGTTTTCAGTATACCTTAGTAACTGGGTTGTTCCCCCACCCTGTTACCGAGTATACCGATACTGTCCCATTGCAGGGCTAAGGCGTCTTAAGCATACGGAAATCACCACGCTTGCACAAGGCACATTGGCACTTTCAGACCTATATTAATTCTAGCCCAGGTTTCCTCACGATGTTTTCCTTCACCAATGTCAGTGATGTCTAAGATAAACTTAGAGAGTAGTCCCTGGTCTTTTCCCCAAAAGTCCAGACGCCTTTTGAACGTCTCCCCCACAAACAAAAAAAAATTACATATGAACTAAAAAAGTCAGTCATTGCCTAGTGTTGAACTCACAACCCACGACCACAACAAAGCACTTATCACTGGGCCATCAGGACTGGGCCTATAAATTGATTCAAAACTCTTTGGTTGCAGGATTTATAATTAAAAAAAAACATCATAAACGTCATGTGTCATTCCAATAACTTTTGACAGCCAAAATATTTTGTATTTTTTTTCGATAAAGTTTAATTTTTCTCACTCGCACAGAAATGGTCAAAGAAAAAGATAAATGCATTTGCGACACGGACGCTGTTTTAAACCAAATAACAGGGGAACCAGGGAAACTACCGAAACCGGTACTGAACGAAATAAGACTTAATTTATTTACGGAAAGAAATTCTGATGGCACCGGTTATCTTATGCTTCGAGGGAATGACATCCAAGGGAGGTATGATCGCCGCATTCAAGACACAGACATCAAAGCAATATGCAGATACATCAAGCAATCGCCGAGACGCATCACAAAATTGGACCTCAGTTACAACAACATCACCGACAAAGGATTCTTTAGAATTCTAAAAAAGCTTTTAGTCAAGGGCCGATCCAGCATAATCAATTTAAACATCATGAACAATCGAATAACTCGAATATCGATTGATAAACTCGCGAAATATGCGAAGTTAATAAAGCTAAGATATTTAAGACTGAATGGGAATCGATTAGGGACAAAGGGCGGCGAGTTGTTCGCTAGATTCCTGATGGCCAACACTTCTGTTCAATATCTGGATATAGGAGAGACCAATCAAACTTTACCGAGCATCGCACAAATAATAACAGCTTTAAGAATCGATCACGGAGCGAATACATCACTACGAGTATTCGATTTCAGTCGAGTCATGCCAATGTTTAATCGATATCCGTACGAATCGAAATGGTTCGCGTACCACATCGAATATTTATTAGAAAAAAACTCCAGCATCATAGAGTTACATTTGCAAAAGAATCAATTTATAAGTCATGATGTGGAGTATTTTACAAGGGGACTTCGTAAGAATACCACGCTGTTATTTTTGGACCTTGCTTTTAACAATATTGGGGATTACGGAATCGAGTTAATAGCCAGATACCTAGCTGAAGGCCCACAATTACTTCTTCTGAATGTAGCAGGCAACGGAATAAACGACACGGGAGCCAGAGCGCTCAGTTTCGGGATGCCATACTCAAAAATCCGCGCCCTCGACATCGGCCGCAACAATCTGACAGATAGTGGTGTGATTGACATATTAAACACTATGAAAAAACCGTTCTTTTTACGGTTCTTGAATATATGGGGTAATAAAATCACGCATGATTCTTGTGTGATCATAGAGCGAATGCTTCTGAGTGGGGTATTATTTCAGCACACGATTGATGTCAAACTTTACCAAGTTGATGGTGTATTACACGCGGCTTATTATCCAAACCCAGCTGACAGGAACAAGCATAAATATTATGATGAATTAGAATTCGCTAGTGTCCAGCCTATTTGCCATATAAAAAGGAATGTTATTGAAGAAAAGAAAAGGGTCAAAGTCGACTGCAAGCAGAGACATAAATTAGATAAGACTGACAAAAATAACTTCTGAAGATTGTTTTATTTTTAAGTTTTTTTTTATTAACTAGTGAGGATTTTCTTTTGTTTTTATTTTTTATTTCCATATTCATCGTCATCCTCATTTTTTATCCTAATTTATTGTGTGTCGGCGCAGCATCTCTTCTTCCTCCATACATGTCTATTTTCCGTCATCTCAAAAGTGAACTCCTTTCTAACCATATCATCTTTTACACAATCCATCCATCGTTTAATTGGTCTTTATCTACGCTTGTAATCCAGCTGCCCTTATCCCAATTTATTTGGGGTCGGCGCAGCATCTCTTCTTCCTCCATACATCTCTATTTGCCGTCATTTCAATAGTCACCTCCTTCCTAGCCATATCCCTCATTCTCATACTCAGCATCATCATCATTCCCCAGCCCTTATCTCAATAGATTTGGTGTCAACCCAGCCTGTCGTCTTTTCCGTACATTTTAATTTATAAATGATTTAAGATTTTTTTGTTACATTTTAAAATCCATTGTGTAGAGTTTTGTTTTATTTAGTTAATAATTGTTTTTGTTTATAGATTTTTTTCTCATTTAATAAATTATTGAAAAAAGCAATTTTTCCTTTTCTTTTTAAACATAACATCAGCACGGAATAAAGGTTCACAGCTGATTGACAAACTTTTTGCTGTCAAGCTCGCCCTTTTCATTTTTAATTAACAAGTGGCACAAGCTTAACATAAGAACCGTGAAACGGGGATGTAGAAACTAAACTTTTAGGGAGATTTTCTCATTAATCACGTGTTCGTGTGATTCGATGTGAATAATAATTATTAATACGATTAATTGCAAATTAGATTTTATTTTATTTATTGTAATCGATTATTTATTGTAATCGGCTAAATGTGCTCGCAACACTGACGGTTGCATTTGTTTTTTATCTGTGACAAAAAAGGCGGGAGTAAGAAAAAGATGAAAAATGGCGGGCGACGCTTTTGAAGACACTTGATTGTTTTTTTCTTCATTGGCTCTCGTCGAGATATAATTCGTCTATATTAAAGATTACATTGCAGGATCTTCAAAAGTACCTACAGAATATTGTAATCCTAGTTGTTTGAAATCATCATAGATTTTGTAGCAACGGAATAAATTACCTATATTGGAGTGTAGCGGTTTTATTAAACACGTGAGATTTTTCAAGCCACTTTTAAACTCACGTCACCCTTGGTGATACGTTGTGAGGTTTTAGGCTACGACGCAGTGGCGGACTAAGCCCGTCAGAGGCCCGGGGCGGCAAAACTGAATGAGGCCCGGGGCGGCAAAGCAGAATAAGGCCTCCCAGCTTTAAAAAAAATGTAGTTTTACAAGCTTTTTATTCAGTATTTGTATGTAGTGTTTATGGTTCTTTCGTTAGAATCTGGCAAGTGAAATTTAATATCAAAGTACTTGCTACAAAAACGGGAATTCCCCCAGCGTATTGGACGCGTTCAGCAAAGTTAAAAGAATATTAGTACCGCGTAAAAAGTCTAGACGGCTGTAGTGTTTTGATCTTGATGAAATTATGTAGGTACTAAGCACACTATTAGTCTTATTTAGGATTTGATCAGGGGAACGCGACGGCATTTGGGGCCGCCCCTTCCGTCCCCCTGTTAGTCCCCCCCCCCCCGCCACTGCTATGACGTCTCCCTCTTCCCACCATCAAGTGTTTCTTTAACTGACTTCAAAAAGTGAGGAGATTCTATGTTCCACTGTTTATTTTTTTATGTACATATGTTTACCGATTTCTCCGTCAACTGCTAATCGATTTTAATACCGAAATTTGTTACGCACTGGGAGACTGCTTTGTTGAGGAAAAGTCTTTTTGGTATGGCACCTGCTATCTATAATATATAATATATAATATAATATATATTTTTCGACCCTAAAAGTTCATCACATCATCATCGTCAAAATACATTTAAACACACGCCACACACATTTAAAATCCTTCACCAAAACATTGCTAGCGTTTTGGCAAAGCAAGAAATTCTGGATATAACTATACAAGAGTTACGTGAATCCCAGAACGATCCTGATGTGATATGTCTTTCAGAAACTTTCCTCAAAAAAGGCTATGATACTTTCTTAAAAATCCAAAACTATAGGATGGCGGCTAGTTTTTGTCGAGATAAACAAAGAGGCGGTACGTGTATAATGATAAAAAATGGCTTTTCATGCCAAGATGTTCCTCTTCTAAAAGCGTACGCAACTAACAAAACTTTTGAAATATGCGGTGTAGAACTTGTAGCGCTTAAATTAATTATTATCTGCGTCTACAGAATCCCACAATCAGATCCCAACATATTTTTAACAAAACTTAACATCGTACTGCAAGAAATACACAAAAAATATAAGTTTAAAGTAAACATTGTAATAACGGGTGACTTTAACATAAATACCCTAAAGAAAGGGAAAATTACCCAGGAATTACACGACTTATCCAATAACCATAACCTAAAAATTCATATTAATATACCCACACGGAAAAAATCCTGCATAGATCACATCTTGAGTAACATTCCAGACGCTACAGCGACTGTGCTACCGTTACATCTTTCGGATCATGACACGGCCCAAATGCTAAGCTTCCCACTTAAAACCAAAACAAAAACATCTACATCATATTTTACTTATAAAAGAGACTTCAGTCTGGATAATATACGAAAGTTCAGAGATTGTTTGCAAAGTCTGTCTTGGTCAGAAGTATATTCGGAACATGATATGAACACAGCGTTTAATAATTTTCACGGACATTTATGTCAATTCTATAACCTTTGCTTTCCCAAAATTAGATTAAGAATAAATAATGACACAAATAAAAATCTAAAATGGGTAAGTAAGGGTATAAAAAAAAGCTGCAGAACTAAAAGAATACTACGGTACAACTACTATAAAAACAAAAATCAAACAAACAAAAATAAATATATTACATATTCAAATCTCCTGAGAAAATGTATTTATAAATCAAAAAAGAACACAAACATTAAATTCATATACAATCACGAAAACAAAGGAAAAGCGACTTGGATGATTATAAAAAATGAAATAGATAATAAGAAAATGAATCACAACATAGACCGCATTATAGCTAACAAAAATGTGATAACTAATCCCATAGAGATAGCATCGGCTCTTAATAACTACTACATCGATAGTACTCATAGCCACAACTCAATACAAATTGACAACACAAATAGACAACGTCAAAACACAAGAGTTAACTCCATATTTCTTAAACCTATGACGGAACATGAGGTTAACAGAGAAATAATGTCTTTAAAAAATACTAATTCAGAAGGTTATGATGAAATCAATACCAAAATTGTAAAAGCTAGTGCTGAGGACCTAATTGAAATCATGACACACCTAATTAATTTATCTTTTTCGACCGGTACCTTTCCTGAAGCGTTGAAATTGTCAATAGTAAAACCAGTGTTTAAAACTGGAGAAAAAGAAGAGGTTAATAATTATCGTCCAATCACATTAATTTCAATCTTATCAAAATTGTTTGAAAAATGTATGTACAAACGGCTAATCGATTTCTGCGATAAGTACCAAATTATTGGGACTGCACAATTTGGGTTCCAAAAACAGAAATCAACATCTCTAGCCATGTATTCCCTTTTAAAAATAGTATTGACAAATATAAACAAGAACCGTTTGACCACAGGATTATTTTTTGACTTATCTAAAGCTTTTGACTACGTATCTCATGATTTATTACTGCAAAAACTAGAAGCAGTTGGTATAAGAGGACCCGCACTAGATTGGCTGTCGTCGTATCTCAAAAACCGACAGCAATGCGTTGAAATCGCAAAACTAGATGAGCATAACTACATGACATCATACTCATCTGAATATCGATACAACAAATATGGAGTCCCCCAGGGAAGCATATTAGGACCAATCTTATTCCTATTATACATTAATGACATAACCGAAATAACAAATCATAAATGTATTTTATTTGCTGATGACATTTCTATAATTGTTACATCTGACAAAAAAACTGACGGAATAATTAATCACGAAAATGACATTAATAATACGATTGACATATTAATAAAATGGCTTAATAATAATAATTTAATAATTAATCTAAATAAATCTAAATACGTACAATTTAATCAATCTCCAAATACTAAATATAAATTTAAACTTAACATATTGAAAATCAGCGAAGTTGAACAAACGAAATTTTTAGGAGTTATTATAGACCATAACCTGAACTGGAAAGCACATGTAGAAAATATATGTAACAGGTTAAATAGGTTTGTATATGCCCTAAGACAAGTAAAAAATAAAACTGATATAAAAACAGCAATAACATGCTACCATGGGCATGTGGAATCTATTCTAAGATACGGTCTTATAATATGGGGAAATAGTACAGATAGAAACAGAGCATTTGTTGCACAAAAAAAATGCATCAGAGCAGTTTATGGGCTAGCGCCTGATGAGTCCTGCGAACCAATATTTAAAAAACTTGGTCTATTACCGCTGCCATGTCTTTATATCTTTGAAGTATGCATGTTTGTATGGAAACATAAAGATAATTTTGTAAAAGTGTCTGATTTAAGCTCTAGGAACCGGAGAGATCAAAATAGAATAGTTTTTTATGACACTCCCAGATTGTCCAAATACGGCAAAAGTTGTCTGACTATGTGTGTAAGAATTTATAATAAAATCCCTACAGAGCTTAAACAACTAAATAGTAGATTGTTTAAAAGTAAATTGTTTGAATGGCTGAATGCCCATAATTTCTACTCCCTCAAAACATTCCTTGAAAATAAATTATAATTTAATGAATTTATATTACAACAAAATTTTGCATGCTATAGTTTTAATAGCTAAACATGTCGAACTCCTGTTTTAATTTTAAGACCTTTAAATACCATGTTTTGAAGCAAATAAAGATATTGACTATTGACTATTGACTATAACCACATTCCTGATTCTATAAAAAAAGGAAAAGAAAGTAAGAAAGCACCATTTGGTGATGTAGAATTGATGATGAAGATTACAGATGGCCACCGGAACTATTAAATATCAGTATTTCACGGTTTGCGGCAGTGAAATTGGTTTAATTTCTTTAAATTAATTATTGAACTATTAATTACTGTTACTTATTACTAACTATTAATTATTGTTGTATTGTTAGACGGGCCGATATCCTTAACTCCACGTCTCTGCGCGTATTTTGCGTAAAACATATAATATTTCGTTTTTTTTTTTTAAAACAAATTAAAGAAATCTTATGTGAAATCTTATGAAAACACATAAGATTTCTTTAATATGTTTATTAAAAAACGACCAATAAATTTGATTCAGAAAGACCATAAATAATAATGAAAATTTACTTGGTATTTCCTGCACTTGAAGCATTAAGCACTACAGGCAATTGGCACGTTATTTTAGATCTATATTTGCGTCCGTTTGATGGCAATAGGCTCGCCCCCTATTACATAACTGCCGAAATGTGGATGTACTCAAGGTACTCCTCTGCCTAATCCTTCGGGGAATGTAGGCGTGATGTTACAAATATAAACGTTCTGATAATCATCAGAGAAAGGCAACATAAGCTGGCGTTGCAGACTACGATTGATGTTAGCTACGCCGTAGCTGATGTCCTTAGCTACGCCGTAGCTGATGTCCTTGCTACGCCGTAGCTGATGTCCTTGCTAAGCCGTAGCTGATGTTCTTGCTACGCCGTAGCTGAGGTCCTTGCTACATGACTGTAGCAGATAAATCTCAGTTACGTTGTAGCCGTAGTAGAGGTTTTTGCTACGAAATAAAATCTCCTAAACTGATTAAATAAATAAAAAAACATTTAAAGAAAGCTTAAAATAAAATAATAAATAATTCTGGACAATCCACACAGCATCATCTAGCCCCAAGCTAAGCAGAGCTCGTGTTATCGGTACTAGATGACTGATATACTTAATAAAATGGTCAATTGTATGTTGCCTGTTCCCGTGTTGGATAACCATCAGATATGTTTGTCTATGCGCCAGATAATCAAACAAAAACATCGTATATCACAAAGCACTACAACGAAAATAAAACTGATTTTTGTTAATAATTATGATTCACATGATTAACAATAAAGAGATTACTTATTTTTAAATGCTTACATTTAATTAATTTATTTCTTATTCACAACGCCCTATCACCAGGGTGACTGTTCAGGAGATTTTTTTGCCCCGACTATAAAATATGTAGGAACAAAAAAATGTCACATTACAAATCATTTTGACAGGACTTAATTGCAATTTAATTAGGCAGTACAAAGTCTGCCGGGTCAGCTAGTACTTAATAAAATACATTACATAGATATTTTTTTTTTATTATACATAGCAAATACCCAGAACACACGGAACAAATCTTTGTAGATCGTACAAACATTTGTCCCAAGACGGGAATCAAACCCGCAACCGGACCTTCGCCCGCCGCGTCACATCGGTCGTCAAGCTACATTATCAGCGAGTATCATAGGGTTATAATATTATTAAAACTACGCTTTAAAAGGGGTGTAAAGTTCGAAGGAAAGTACGAATCGAATTAAATAAACTGCGTCAGATCTGCGAATCATTATTTATGCATACCAAAGATTCCTACCGCTCCACAAACCTATATCTACGTAGGTATACAAAGATATTCAATAACCTACAGCCGAGCACGTCCCGCATTCCGGGATAGATTCCCGATAAATACCCCATTACAACGGGACTAAAGAATACGCCTGGCATCTGTAATAACGTCTGTAATTGGATGGCGGGCTTCAATAGAGATGTGCGCATCCCGGTTTTTAATTATTTGCGGGATAGGAGGGTGGGGGGAGTTGGGAGGAGAGCGAATAAACTTATAAGGAGGTTAATTGATATTATTATTCGAAGCTGAATCTTTAACATATGCGTGGAGTTCGATTCACACTCAACTTGGGTTCGATTCAAAGCTCGAGCCAAATGTTATTGAGTTGTAATTGTTTTCAGTTTTGTGTTTCTGTTGGATTTTTTTGATTTATTTTGTTTTTAATATCATTCTTTTCTTTATAAATTGTTATTCTTGAGGTTTTGATTGCGATGCTGGAAATAAATGTTGTTTTTTTTCTAATTTTCTCATTAGCAACCCGAAGTTTGGATTGTGTTAGGTTGATGGCGATAGGATATCCCCCTTTAGGGCTGCCAGGTCGCCAAACCTAATAGTCGGACAGCCCAGCCAGTTTGGCCGGACATTTGGGTAGAAAAGCCGGACACCCTACATTATTGAGGATTTTATCTCAGTATTAATAGGTACGACAATTTTTTTTATAAATAAGTAAATAGTGTTCGTATGGTTTGTTGTTCTAATAAAAACGAAATATCTGTCTTATCGTGTTGGGCAGCTGAGAAATATCGGTCTAAGTATGCTAAGCTTAGTCTTACAAAAGCCGGACAAGCCGGACACCGTTTATTTTGGCCGAACACCTTATCAAAAAGCCTACCTATGTCCGGCTTTATCCGGACGCCTGGCAACGCTATCCCCCTAGATTACATGGTAAACATAACTGGCAATATGTGGTTGTTACTGTAAGTGCACCTCTGTCTTACCCTTCGGGGAATACACGCGTGATGTTATGTAGAATCTTTTGCCGTATTTTTATCTTTTCTATGTTTAGTATTATGTCGTTGTGTGCCTGAGCCTGAGCTGAATAGATGTTTATTCTTTCCTTCTTTTCTTAACATAAAACATGCACTTCTAAAATATAAAAACTTATAAAAAGCTATTACCTATAACATTAAAATAAAAAAAAATAAAAACTGTTCTGGTAAGCTTGAGGTCCTGGGTCCGATAATCGGGTCGGGCGAAGTGTACTTTACTCAACCCGGCAACAGAACCCAAATCCTTGGGCCCGCTATACCAACGAGCTAAAAACTATTGATCTACATAAGAGTACGAAATGAGGATACAAGGATACCTGGCCAAAAGCAACTCCTTGCCGACGCCACATCCCCTCCAGGCCGGGTCTACCACCAGCCCGTAAGCTGTCAGATACTTGTCCACACCATACTTCTCGAAGATATCCACACCCTTGCTTACCAGGTCGACAGCGCCGAACAGCTGGGCCCATATCTTGTCGTCCGTCTAGAAGAGATTTACAAGGTTTTAAGTAAACTGCACATTTTCACACGTCTAGTGGTCCCAAGCGCTATTACTGCGCGTGAGGTCCTGGGTCCGAATTTTAGGTCAGGCAAAGTGCTATTAAGTTTTTCCTACTGAAATGTTCTCATTGGCCGTCCGTAGTCTGGATTTGTGCCCGGTTGATGGCGATAGGCTCGGCCCCTTTGACATGGACTTAAACATAACTGGCGAAATGTAGGTGTACTCTACTATAAGTGCACCTAACTAAAACTCCGCAGTTATTGAACATCAAAAATTACATAAAACAGACCCCGAAACGCCCAAAGTCCACCTATTCCTATGTTTTTGCTGGGTAGTAGAATTTAAAAGTATATGATTTTTGGGTATGAGAAATACTGACGATATGGGATAAAATTATTTTGAAAATTTTATGTCTTTTAAAATTCCAATAAAACTAAGCCTCACCTGGAATGGCTCTTCCTTATCCTCCTTACATATAACAGTGAGCACATTGACCCCCACGATCTTCGGAGGCTGCTCATCATTATCTTCCACGCAGACCAGAGACAGGTTCTCCTTTAGGGGGGTACGCCATAGGTTCTGCAGTTCTTTTACAGCTGATGGGTAGTTTTGTATACCTGTGAAAAAAAATTCTCTCGTGAAAATGTAACAGCCTTAATGGGAGTTATATATTTGAGCCGTTTGGGGTTGAAACACTAGGGTCAAAGGGTCTGTTTCTATCTAGTTTTTAGGGACATCGCAAGTGGATCGTCACGTGAAGAGCCGACCCCCTATGCCGCAGGCTACGTGGCAGTGCTGCCAGCCTTCTTGGCACTCATCCTCCTGCCGATTCTTTTGATTCCTTTAAATATTTTAAGTCCATTATAAGCTGAAGAGAAAAACTCTGAAAAGTCTGAAGGCTAGCGCCTATGACCGAGAAGTTGTGTGGAAATCGGTTGTCATAGTATGGGCATGATGCAAAGGATAGAGGACCATTCTGACCATTCTGTGGGGAAAGATTTGTGTATGAATGTGCAGTGTCACAAGAGTAGAGTAACACCAAAAAAACGATGGACGGATTGTGTGAAAGATGATATGGCTAGACAGGAGATGACCATTTAGATAATGGCTGATGAAGAAGAAGAAATGCTGCGTCAACCCTAAATAAATTGAGACAAGGGCATGAGGATGATGACCATTATGAAAGACACTTTTGAACATATAATTTATACGTCAAATAAAATGAAAGATAAGGGCAGGAGGAGAATGATGATATGAATTGTATATGGTAAAAGAACTCGATGGTGTCTTGCTGGTCCACCGGTGGCAGCCTCACCTCCCATGCATGAGATTGTGGGTTCGAATCCGGGCAAAAGATTCTTTATTTGAAAACTTTGAAGAGCAATTTGTTTGATAGCCAAATTCTTGAGGAAGTTTAAAAGCTACTTAACATCACGCCACGACCTTATAGAGCTGGTGAAATTACGGGGTAAAGCTGGTGAGTAATAAGAATAGGTACTAAAAATAGGCACAACTACGTACCAATATACTTGCAAGGAGGCTCGTCCCTCATAAAATACCGGGTCAGCAGTTCCATAGCATCTTCATGCAGGTCTGCTGTCAGATCCTGAATCCGAAGAGCTCCTCTTTTGGACGGGAACCTGTGCCATGTCGATGGGAATGGGATAGTTGACGGACGGATGAAGACCATCTGGAAAAGAGTATTAGGATCACAACATTATACCACCCCTGTAGTGAGGCAGAGGTGTACCCTCTAGCCGGGGGTTGCGGAAGGATCGTACGTTCCCGCGACCCTCGGCGTAGGTGTGACAGGAGTCTGACAGACCCCTTCGCCCCCCCCCCCCCCCAGGGCGGAGGACACCCATGAGGATTTTCTACCTCGAATAAAAAAATGAGATGGAACAACGGGGTAGTTTTTAGTCAGTAAGAGTCTTACAGACCCTTCCGTCCGCCCCAGGGCGGAGGACATCCATGAGGATTAACCACCTCAAACAAAAAAAAGTACACTCACGTACTCACTCACACCTACAGGCTACACTTTCACTTACATATCTCACTCACACACATACTTACACCCACTCATACACACACGTTTGATTTACCTAATTTAAGTTAATGTTAATTTAATTTATGTAGTTTTAGCATAAAAATTATACGTTTTGCTTTTTATATAACACGTTTTGCTATGGAAGAGCGGACTCTCCTAATACAGGCACTATTTGCCTAAAAGGAGGATCCAATCATAAAATTTGTTTAAACCTATACTTGTTTTACTAATAAACTATTTTTATTTTATTTTTATTTTTTTATAAGGAGGTGTATCCTATAGTACACCCACACTTCAGCAGTTACGTTTAAGTTCCATGTAATAGAGAGCGAGCCTATTGCCGTCAGTTGGGCACAAAGCTCCCGCGAACCTATGATAATAACTCCAGCGCGAAAAAGTGTTTATTTTTTAAGTTTAGCTCTACGCCTCTGAAAATTTATAGACGTCTTGTTTGGTTAGGATAGTTCATTGTTTTTTATTAACTCAATATGTGTATTTACTTAGTTACCTTTTTTTTAAATGGAACAAGCCCGCCACTCTATTCCCAAGCCACTGCAACTCATGAAAACCAGAATCAACAGTGGCGACCACCAGAAAAGCGTCGAGACAATGAAGCCCGACGAGTCCCGGAGAAGCGATTCAACTGTCTTAGATCCCGCAACGAAATTTATCAGAAAAGAACAGCGGATGAGTTAGAAAACCACATAATTTCCACTTCAGTTAGCTTGTTATATATATAAATTATATTTATTATTTTAAAAACACTTTTACACGTAAAAAACTTTCATTTGTTTTTAAACTAGGTCGCTGTTTCCCTGTTCCCTGTTTTCTGAGAAGTAACACCAAAACAAACACAGGATCACAGTCTCTTTTAAAGTCCAGACATTATCTTGGTCAGATCATAGGAGGACAAAGCATATTGACGACACGGTTGGCGCAGTGGTTGAGCCATCGCCTGCTGCGCCGCGTGTTGTGGGTTCGATCCCCGCACGGAACAAATATTTGTATGACCTACAGGTAGTCGTACCGGGTCTGGCTGTCTGTGTATGTGAGTTTAAATGTTTGTAAAAGCACCCACGATACAGGAGAAATTCCTAGTGTGGGGCAAGGTTTAAAAAAAAAATAGTGTCTGAGATTGCTTATGAGGAAAGAAACGCACAGATATGAGTGGTTTGGAATTGTAGAGTTCAACTCAGAACTTAAAGCTCAGCGAATTTAAGAACTTTTAAATCGTTAATTTCTTTCATTTTTGTTTGTCGTCTGGTGAAGTTTTAATTTACTTTTGCTTGTTAATTAAATTTAACTGAAACCCACTGCTTTGGTACCTAATATACAGGTTTACCTAGTTTGGGGTCAAAGAATTTTTATTATAATATTTAATGATGAAAAACAATCTTTCTTCCTGTCTTTCTTTCTTGTAAATTGAAACTAAATAGATACACAATATATTATTCAGTGTGAATATAAAGTATATTAAATAAATCATCTGCCTAGCCTTTGCCCAACTATGTCGGGATCGGCTTCCAGTCTAACCCGATCCAGCTGAATACCAGTGCTTTAAATGAAGCGACTGCCTATTGGACCTCCACAACCCAGTAACTGGGCAACACGATACCCCTTGGACTGACTGGTCTGAAGACTGAACTGTCTGAAGACTGAAGACTGGTCGTCAGACTTTCGGGCTTCCTGACTTAGCAACAACTAACAAAGATCTACAAATAACAGCCGGTACCAACAGCTCAACGTGCTTTCCGAGGCACGGAGGAGTGTCGATATATAACGAACCGGTCACCCATCTACAGACTGGACTTCGGCAAGCGTAGCTAACCCGTGCGCCTGTTATTGTTCAGCCATTTACTTTCAACACTTAAACACAGCACATTTTCCACATCATAAATCTTTCAACACTCACCGTTTTCTCGGATGTAACTAGGTGACTGAGTAATATATCAAACTGTGAGCGGTTTGTTTGTGCTTCCCCCACGAAGACCCGGGAGAGAGTGGCGCTCGCAAGGGATGATATCGGGTAGCGACACTACGAGAGCGGGCCGGGGAATTTATATTAATTTTTGATGAGAATTCCGGATGAATTCTGAATATTCTATCTAGAGTTTAAGACACTACATTACATATCATCACGCCTGTATTCAAGCTGGTGGTCACAAACTCGGCTGCATAGCATGAGGTAGAGGTTCGATCCCCAGGTCGAGCAATGTGTTATTGGGATTTTTCCTTATGAATTTTTCAGTAGCAGCCTGAAGTCTGGATGTGTGCCCGGTTGATGGCGATAGGGTCACCCCCTATTGCATGAGACGAGAAGTGTGGGCGTATTGCAGGTACACCTTTGCCCAACCTATAGGGAGCTTGTCTGTTTTTTTTCACCCGACAACGGACCGTTTTTTCCTTCTAACCCAATGAGATATTCAATAAAATATGTGATTATTATTTATTTCGTAATTAAAAATCTCATTTGAGTGAATAGGAATGATTTTGTACAGTTTATTAAAAGTGTTTTTTAATTGAGGAAAAGCCGAAGTAATATTTAAACGCAGCTAACTTTATTTTATTTTTACTGGAATTATTTTGAATTGTTGACGACTTATGTGGCGCATCGGGCGAAGGTCCGCCTGCGACGCAAGTGGTCTCGGGTTCGATTCCCGCCTTGGGACAAATGTTTGTACGATCTACAAAGGTTTGTTCCGGGTGTTCTGGGTATTTGCTATGTATGATAAAAAATATCTATGTATGTGATGTATTGTATTAAGTATATCAGTCATCTAGTACCCATAACACAAGCTCTGCTTAGGATTGTCCAGCATTATTTATTTCAATGCTGCGTGCTCCTGAATCTTGTACTGAACTAAGTAATGGTATCAGTCTGTACGTCGATGTCTCTTCCAGCCTGTGTAGATAAAACAAAAACAAAATACCAGTGTGTTAGTGGCTTTTGCATCCCCACAAGTTGTAACTTATTATTAACTTTAGCTAACTCGCGTTGGGCGAGGTTTAAACTTTGGTGTTGTTGTAATACCGTAATAAGTCCATCTTGCAGCTGTTCTGTCTGTATTGATCCGTGTCTGCGGGTTCACCTGCAAAATAATATTAAGATGTATCATCTGTCTAGCCTTACTAATTCTTTTTTCATAAATGTTGCCCCATACTAGAAATTTCTCACAAAAATTCAAACTGCCAGACACGGAACAGCTACCTGTAGACCATCCAAATATTTGTTCCGTGCGGACATCAAACCCGCGACAAGACAGCTTTTTCCCTAATATTTTAGGGTCGGCTTCCAATCTAACCTCCTTCACATTGAAAAACATAGGTACAAACGCCAGCACATCACGGTATCCCAAATTGGCAAATTTTGCTAATTGAACATGAACTTAATTCATCACCATCATCATCTGACGGTCGGCTTCCAGTCTAGCCGGATGTAGAAGAATACCAGTATTTTACATAGAGCGAATGCCTATCCGACCTCTAGAACCCAGTTATTGGGCACACGATACCCCTTGGTTACCGAATTTCGGGCTGTCAATAGTGTCCTCCTTCTTTTTTAAGGATCGATTAAAAACCCAAGAATGACTATCAAAGCTGGGGTCTCCAGAATCATGTATTGAACTCATGGTATCAGGTTGTGCGACGATGTACCATCCACTCTGTGGGAATGTGTGTTAGTGGGTTGTACTTGGAGTAACAAAACACCAGTTCTTCTAAATAATGGATATATTATTATTCTCACCAATAGTTAATCGTAGACAGGAGTTCGTGTCTAAAGAGGAGCTCGTAGCCAAATAAAAACAGCCGCACGGGTTGATCGAAAGTTAAGCTACGCTTGCCGAGGCCAGTCTGTGGATTGGTGACCGTTCGTAACATATCGGGACTCCTCCTCGAAAGCACGTTAAGCCGTTGGTCCCGGTTGTCATTTGTAGATCTTTGACAGTCGTTACGTGTAGTCAGAAGCCCGAAAGTCTGAAAATCTGTCTTACCAAGGAGTATCGTGTTGCCCAGTAACTAGGTTGTGCAGGTCAGATAGGCAGTCGATCCGTGTAAATCACTGGTATTCAATTGCGTCCGGTTAGACTGGCAGGCGACCCCAATATAGTCAGGAAAAGATAGAGTTAATTAAAATGAATATGGCTACAAGAGCGCACGCTAGTGATGTCCCTATTATTGCTGTTTGGTATATAACATTTACTGTTGTTATTCTAACAATCCTGTACATCAACAATACAGGAAATATTTCCTCCCAGTGTATCTCGGACCCACACGATGTCGTCACAGTATAATCCGAGGTCGCTAAATGTTATTTAATTTGACACCCAACGAGTCCGACATTTATAAACTCGTGCCGGAATCGTGTCGTCGCCGCTTTATAAGTACAGGCGAAGTTCGTGATAGAGACGATTTCTTTTTTTTTGTTACAGTATGACAAGTGACAACATCATCAACTTTCTAGCCTTTGCCCAACTATGTTGGGGTCGGCTTCCAGTCTAACCGGACGCTGCAGAATACCAGTATGTATTTTACATGGAGCGACTGCCTATATGACCTCCATAACCCAGTTACTGGGCAACACGACACCCCTTGATACTCGTAAGACTGGTTATCAAACTTTCGGGCTTCTGACTTCCCGTAACGACTGTCAAAGATCTACAAATGACAGGCGGGACCAACGGCTTAACGTGCTTTCCGAGGCACGGATTAATCTCGATATGCGTATCATTGCAATCATTCACTAGATAGAAAGCATTCCATAGATAGGTACAATTTAATGTCAATAGTAGTTTTTAAATAAATATGAATGACTGTCGTTAAAATTTCGATTCCAAATGATTATTTCTTATTGTACTATTGAAAAACAATTTTTGTCAAAAATCTACAAATGCCGATGCTTTCCGAAGCCCGGAGGAGTCGCGATATGTTACGAACGGTCACCCATCCACAGACTGACCTCGACCTTCGATCGACCCGTGCGGCTGTTTTTATTTAGCCACGAGCCAGTCACTTAAGTATGTCTTTTTAAGGGAACCGTTATTAAGTTTGAGAAATAAAGTTCTGTAAACCCAACCTCACGTTAATTCAACCAGTACATTAAAAAACACAATGTTTTTAGTCAGAAAAGTCGTCCCGTTACCGTGTCGTATACCATAATACTTAGTTACAAATTCAGATGAGTCTAAGTTTATGAATAATGCATGTCATCTTGGTTGTTACTATACAATTTGTCTATGAGCTGTGGTTCCTATCTCAACTAGCACCAGCCTGTTACTACAGGGCAAAGGGCCTCTTCTCATACAGAGAAGGCACGAGCATTAATCCAATAATAAATGATATTTATTTCTACAAATACGCGAATGGATAGAATAAGAAATGAGTATGTACGAGGAAGTGTAAAAGTGGCGCCTGTGACAGAGAAGTTGTGTGGAAATCGGTTGTCTTGGTATGGGCATGTGATGCGAAGGAATGAGGACCACGTTGTGAGGAAAGTTTTGAGTATGAATGTGCAGGGTGAAGCGTGTGAGCTAAAGCGTTATTAAATAAAAAAAAAGGTTAATAAGAAAAACTCACTGAACACTTTCATAAAAAAATTTAATAACAGGTCGTAGGTCCTGATGCCGTCACTTTAATAATTCTGGTCTAAGGAGGTAGGCGCGAAATAAGTACTGTCCTGGCTTGGCTTTACGCGCCGCTGGCGATGCCGGTGAAACTCAGGAGATGTCCCTGGGTGACGAACGAACCGAAGGGCTGAGATGATTGGGTAGATGGTGGTCTCGTGCGCTGACCGCCGGATGACGCGGCAGTAGTATTCCTGGGCAATTACCCGGATCCTTGGACCCTGGAATTTCACGTCCAGTAGATTATTAAAAATCCTCAACTAGTCCTCTCCTGACGGTGACCTCAGCGGCGTAAGCGTAAAGCGGATGTACTATTGCGCTAAGGCGGATGTGTGTAAAGGTCACCTTCAGAATCGGAGTTCACAAAGCAAAAGAAACACTAAAAGAGTTTACACAGTTTAAGTACATTAAAACACATAGATAGCGATGTGAGCAAATATTAAGCGTTAATGGTTGAAGTGGAAGAAAGAACTAATAGAATTTAAGGTAATAAAAAAAAGTCGATGAAACATAATTTTGCAAGTCATTGACCTCCATTACACATGAGATAGCAAAACGTGAATTTGTCAACACTTACCCAATATGGGGAGAACACTGGTTTATACTAAGATTATCAGTAAAATTGAATTTAAAGTCTGGGTTTGTTAAAAACAGTTAGTCCAGAGAATGATATATTTTTGGGGACTGCACGTGTGACGTCACGCAAAAGTAATGTTGGTGAACGTGCGTCTCCACTCACGATTCTGTCGAATGTGCGCTGAGCGCGGGCCGTGATCCTGGGCTGCGTTCGCGCATCGACGTATCGAGTGGGAGCTAAACCAGTTTCTAATCACGCGAGCGAGTGAGACAACAGTACAGGCGCATTAGGCGGAGTGAACGGGTTGGAACTATATTACAATGACTTGACTATTGTAGCAATTAGTTTATAGCTACCTTGTTTTTTTTTTTATAACAATCAGTGTTAATTACTGTACAACGTTACAAGGGTTACAAGAGTAGACCTCGTTTCTACCCATATCATCTTTCACACAATCCATCCATCGTTTCCTAGGTCGCCCTCTACTCTTGTAACCCTCTACATTCATCAAACTCAAAACTTTTACACAAAACAGGCGTCATGTATATAATATTTTAATGTATCGATATCCAAAAAAAGAGTATGGAAAATACAATATTACGATGTTTAATACCCCGCTGCTTGCCACGTACGAGTACTACCGTCGTGAAGTTACGTTACCTGTTAGCCACGTTTCAGTCACGAGCTCTCCACAACTACGATTTTGAATTTAATATGTTTGGTTTCAATCACTCGTGTCTTTGTTTAATGCCAACACGAGGTGGAAACTATAGGTACTGCTAAAGAGTATAAATGATAGTCTGCATACGCAGTAACTTTGAGAATACTGCGTAGTCCAACAAGAACATCATCAATCAATACCATCACGCCTGTATTCTCCCAAGGGTTGAGCAGAAGTGTATCTACAGTGCACACACATTTCATTTTCATATAGCAATCTAGACTCCGGGCTACCGAGCATTCCAGATGGAAAATTCCAATAGTACTTTCCCTGACCAGAGAAAAGAATCCAGGACCACATGTACAGCAGTAGCGCTTGCGACTACTAGACCTACGAGGTAGTTAATCTGTTCATTAATCACACTAATATCATAAAGTATGCAAGACTGTTTTTTTTTTAATGAAGACGTTGCCCCACCGTAGCAATTTCTCCTGTATCGTTTTAACATTTAAACTCACATACACGAACAACCAGACCCGGATCAACTACCTGTAGACCATACAAATATTTGTTGCGTGAGGGGATCGAACCCACAACACGCAGCGTAGCAGCCAATCGCTCAGCCACTGCGCCAACCATTACTTTTATTAGGTAAATGACAGAAAGCGCCGACGTGTGCTTTGTCTAAACTTGAGTTAGCTTTTTGTTGGTAAAGATTTTCTGTCCACTCAGTTAGTTCCCTGGCTGGCTAAACATAACTAAAATAATATTTCGCATTAAAAAAAAAATGCCAGCTTGGTACTGTCCCACTGCAGGGCAAAGGCCTCTTGTCGTACAGAAAAGGAACGAGCATTAATCACCAAGCTTGCTCAAGGCGGGTTGGCGATTTCTGATATTGAGTTTGTTAAGTCCGTCTATTTGGTTAGATTCTCCCCGCATAAAGGTGGCTGCTAGTGAGCATGGAGTGAGCTGTCAATCCTAGCAATAGGGTGTCCTTAAAAAAACTATTTGGTCCGAAAGTTGGATTACTCAAAAATACTGGACACCAATTTTTTCTTTTGTCACGTAAACCAAAAATGACGACGATATAGCGCGTTGAAATTGTGCATGACGTCACGCCGTGCTACATTTTTAACGTAACAGTGACGTCACAAGCCCCTTCTCTTGAACTTTGAAGTGCTACATCATTGTTACTTTTTATTGATTTGCAATGCAAGATGCAAGCAAAAAATACGTGTTCAAAATTTTTTGGTAATCTTACTGACGGACTAAATAGACTTAACATATTTTTACCTAGGACACATCCCTATTATTCTTTCTTATTGTGTTATTGAATTTAATGAAAATGTAATTAATTTAATTAAAATGTAATTCGCGACCGTAACAAACATACATTTCTCGAAATATAATACGAACACTTATGAAGTTTAAATTGTATTTATTTGTAAGGATTGATGTTAAAATATTAACAAACAAAGCATGAGTCTCGAGGCTGCAACAAATATGTTCTGAAATACAAAGTATTCTAACTAAAAATAAATAAACTCACTCCTTTTTCCCAAGAAGATTAAGGCAGAAACTACAGGACGCCATCGGCTACGATCCTTACATACTCCTTTTGCTTCGTTTACGTTCATACATCTAATCATACACGCACGCCGGTTGCGAGTACTACGCACCTAACCTTTTTGCAGAACATCACCAATAAGTTCAGTGTATGTCCTTCTAGGGCGTCCCCTCCCGGCGTTTCCGCTTACATCTGCCTTATAAATACTTTTTGTTAGTCGTCTTTCATTCATCCTCTCAACGTGACCAAACCATCTGAGCATACTCTTTTCAATTTTTATCACTTCATTTTCTTTTAAGTTTTTACCTATTCTAAATTTACATGCCTTATTGTAGGACATGGCTAATGGACACTATTGTATGTTTCAGACCATTTCTTTTGTACCCATAATCACAAATGATTAGTTTTTATTTTTCTTAAAAATCGTCGCTCTACGAATTTCTCCTGTGTCGTGGGTGCGTTTATAAACATTAAAACTCACTTACACACACAGCAACTACCTGTAGGCCAAACAAATATTTGTTCTGTGCGGGAATCGATCCCGCGACACGCGGCGCAGCAGTCGATCGCTCAGCAACAGCGCCAACCGTGCCGTCAATTGTATTTAATGTAATCAAAAACTATCGTAAGCTAAGATGTTACTTCTTCAGATCAACAAATCAAACAGTCATCATCTGCCTAGCCTTTTCCCAACTATGTTGGGATCGGCTACCAGTCGAACCGGATGCAGCTGAATACCAGTATTCTACATGGAGCGACTGCCTATCTGACCTCTACAACCCAGTTACTGGGCAACACGATACCCCTGTCATGATGGCCCAGTGGTTTAGGCCTCGCCTCTTGTGCACGAGGTTGTGTGTTCAAACCTGGGCAAGTACCAATGTGAGTGTTTTCAATTCATATGTACTTTCTAAGTTTATCTTGGACATCACTGCCATCGGTGAAGGAAAACATCAAGAGGAAACCTGGACATATAATTATTATAAGTCTGAAATCGCCAACCCGTCTTGAGCAAGCGTGGTGATTAATGCTCGTGCCTTCTCTGTATGAGAAGAGGCCTTTGCCCTGCAGTGGGACAGTAATAGGCTGGTACTTTTCTTTTTACGATACCCCTTGGTAAGACTGGTTGTCAGACTTTCAGGTTTCTGACTACCCGTAACGACTGTCAAAGATCTACGAATGATAACCGGGACCAACGGCTTAACGTGCTCTCCGAGGCACGGAGGAGTCTCGATATGTTACGAACGGTCACCCATCCACAGACTGACCTCGGCAAGCGTAGCTTAACCTTCGATCAACCCGTGCGGCTGTTTTTATTTAGCCACGAGCTCCTCAACAAATCAAACAGTAACAATATTTATAATGGTTATCGAAACACAAGTTCGTTGTCTCCCTAAAATCTTTGTTCTCAAATGGTATACAAAGAGAGATGCAAGGTGTTTAGCGGAGTAGGGTAGAAGGCACAGTTGCTGTCTTAGTTTTACCTTGTTAAACTAAGACAGCAACTGCAACAACCTACACTTTTCCCAACTATGTTGATACGATCCCCTCGATTCTCTAAATATATAAATAGTTAAATTTCGCCCCGTATACTTCATAGGTAGGGTGATTGATCTCTAAAGTCCGCCAACCAGGGCAAGAAGCACAAATACCCCGGATTTCGGAGCTTAAAACCCGGACCAATCAACATTTATAATGTCAATTGTATCATCATCTGCCATCTGCGTAGCCTTTTCCCAACTATGTTAGGGTCGGTTGGTTTCCAGTCTAAACGGATGCAGTTATATACCAGTGTTTTACATGGAGCGACTGCCTATCTGACCTCCACAACCCAGTTACTGGGCAACACGATACCCCTTGGTAAGACTGGTACAATTTAAAAATAAATGATGTCTTCTAATGAAACTTAACAGATTCTTCCTGAATTTTAAAGAAAGTATTAGCAGTCTAACAACTTTATTGAAATGAAAATGAAACAAAAATTACAACTTTAAAATCCGAACGATAAATAGAACCCCACCCGGACACTCCCCGGACGCCCTCTAAACTAGGACAAATCCGGGAAAACCCGGACGGATGGCAACCCATTTCATAGTAAACTATTCCGTTTTTTATCTCACCCCAATAAAGTAGCAGTCAATTTAGAATAAATAGGCATCAATACAACTAATGTATCGACCCAATTTTAATATTATTTCCATTACAGACGTCAATAAAGTTCAAGGTTCAAAACCGAATGGACGATAACAGCCCCCATTCACCCTAACTCGCCGGACGCAACGCACTTCGTATTTGGCAGCGTGCCATTTTGGAAAACCTCCAGATTCCGTTTATACGTCTCGACAACAGTTCAATATCGTCTATTTCACTGTACGGACGTCGTTATAGTAGAAAAATAACAAAAACAAACAAATAATAAAGCAATATTTATTGATTAATAATAAATTTTGAGGTTATATTTGTCGTTTGACAGGTGACAGCGCGGGAAATCTCGCGACAAAGGTCATTGTGTTATAATTCCTTGGTGGATTTGTTTTATTTTCGGCGGCAGGTGGTGAAAAGGTAAGTGTTTTTAGCTTTTTCTACACAAATAACGTATTTATGAGTGTGTCGTAACGTTACAGGTGCTATTTAAAAGAAAGACACGGTATTTTATTTGTGTCTGCTGATCTGGGCGCTTTTGTTTGTGTAGGTCAATTACCTTTGTTAGTGAGAACTTAGTACTTAGTAAATTAAACAATTTTGGTTACTAACAAGATGGATATCATGGAGAAGTACCAGTATGTTTTTGAGAAATATTCCGCTGACATAATTAAAATTGGGACAAGCCCACCACACTATTCCCAAACCAACCACTGCAACACCTGAAAACCAGAATCAACAGTGGCGACCACCAGAAAAGCGTCGAGGCAATGAAGCCCGACGAGTCCCGGAGAAAGAATTCAACTGTCTTGGATCCCGTAACGAAATTAATCAGAAAAGAACAGAGGAGTTAGAAAAATACATAATTTCCACTTCCCTCCATATCAAGCAGGAGACAGAACAGAGCTAGGCCAATAGGCACAAAGGGACGTTTTCAACTGGGTTAGACCCAGTTGCCTAGCACCACGGTTTAAAATTAACACTGATATTAATGGGTCCTAAATGATGAGCTGTTACATTTGATTCCAATAGTGGGTATGGCAAAAACGCTTGAACGCACGGAAATTTGATTTAGTTTCTACAAGGTCCGTATAGTAAACAACTCCGGATGCAACGTGCACAGCTGCTGACATAATTATTAACAATCCTTTTTTTTATTACGTTATTACTTATTTATTAATTTGAATTTTGAATAGGGGGCCAACCTATTACCCGGGCACATATCCAGATTAAAATCCAGATGGTAGACCCAATATTTTTAGTACTTTTCTTCCTTATTAAGTATTTAGATTTTATTAATATTTATTCATCATCCTCCTACCCTTATCCCAATTTATTCGTGGTCGGTACAGCATGTCTTCGTCATCCATATTCTTGTCTATCTGCTGCCATCTAAACAGTCAACGCTTTTCTAATCTAGGTATAGTACCACTTATTGATAAATTTATCAAGAATTTATTAGTTAATAATTAGGAAATTCATTCAATTGTCGTGGCTACATATGTGTTACTTATATTTTGATTACTTTTTGGTATTGACAGTAGATAGACAAACAATGTGCCAAGTAATTAAATGCCGTTGCCAATTAAAAATTAATAATCCTATTAATGTACATTGACCTATCTTTTGGTAGAGGACGGTGCTTGTTTATGGTCATCAATTTTATTATATTGAACAAAATGGCGTCTTGGCTCCGGTTTGACGTTTATCATTTCATTTGCAAACAACAGTTACATCCATCAAAGGAAGGAAGAGATTAATTTAATTTATAGGATATAAATAAAGACGGGGTACCAACTTGACAATATTATAGTTTAGCAGATAAATTAATTTAATGACTTATACCTATGTTGATTTGAATTTCTGAAGCTTGATAGCAGTCTGCTCCGACTTTTGGTATCTCGATTTGCTCGTGCAAAGTGACGGAGAAATAGATTCTTCTGTCAAGCACAGAATACTCGTAAACACAGGCAGGGTGAAAGGGCGGCAAGAAACGGGATCAATTTGCGACTCCCACATTCTCCATTATCTTGAGAGGAAGTTTCATAAAACAATGATAAGACCTGCAAGATCCTGGACCTATGTATCAGAATGTTCGCCCATAAAAGGTATGAATGAAAGGCCGTTGCATGTAGCTAAGATGAGAATGCTAAGGGGGATGTGCGGTGTTACGTGAATGGATAGAATAAGAAATGAGTATAGAGTAAGAGGAAGTCTTAAAGTGGCGCCGGTGACCGAGAAGCTGTGTGAAATTTGGTTGTCATGGTATAGACATGTGATGCGAAGAAATCGGGAGCATTTTGTGATTTAAGTTTGTAGAGGGAGACCAAAGAAACGGTGGCTGGTGTATTTGAAAGATGATATGGCCAGAAAGAAAGTGACTATTGAGATGACAGCAAATAGAGATGTATGAAAGAAGAGGACATGCTGCGCCGACCCCAAATAAATTGGGATAAAGGCAAGAAGCTGTGCTGCCAATATGGGTATGAATCTAGGACACATCGTAACGGTATTCCTTCACCGTTTTATACATCAGTTTGGTAAAAAATGAGTTAATACTCCGGATAATTCGATAACGTCAAATCATCATCTGCCTAGCCTTTTCCCAACTTTGCTGGGGCCGGCCTCCAGTCTCATTGGCTTCAGCTGAGTGCCAGTGTTTTACATGGAGCGACTGCTTATCTGACCTCCGCAATCCGGTTACTGGGCAACACAATACCCCTTGAAAGACTGGTTGTCAGACTTTCGGGCTTCTGACTACCAGTAACGTAATAAGATTCTATGACGTCAAATCTCATAATGTAATGCTTGGCAGAATTTGATCATAACTATTATGATCTATTGCAAGTAGTTTGAATGAAAATAAACGCGTAGGTTGTGTGTTTGTAAATATTTCCCGATCTGCGCTTACTGCCTTTAGCCAGACGAATTTAGTGCTGTTAGGTTGCTTGTAAGTTAAAAATATCAGCCGCATAGGTCAATTGAACCGTCACCACACACTAGGAATTTCTCCTGAGCCGTGGGTGCGTTTACAAACATTTGAACTCGCATACACGAACAGCCAGACCTGGAACAACTGTAGGACATATACTTATTTGTTACGTGCGGGAATCGGACCTAAGACACATGGCTCAGCAGCCAATCGCTCAGCCACTGCGCAAGCCGTGCCGTCTACACATTGGTGTTTAAGAATATTGCGCGCACGCCTCCGTGCGCAATTCTGAGATTTGACACAGACAAAGTTTATATAAAGAAGGAATGCAGAAAGCTGAAATGCTCGAATTCCACTTACAAATAAATATTTCACAAAACAACATCATCATTCTCATATTTATCGTCATCCTCCAGCCCTTGTCCCAAAATATTTGGGGTGGGCGCAGCAAGACTTCTTCTTCCATACATTTCCATTTGCCGTCATCTCAGTCACCTCTTTCCTAGTCAAATTATCTTTCACACAATCCATCTATCGTTTACTTTGGTTACGTTTACCTCCACATTCATACTCAAATCATTCCTCACAGCATAATCCTCATTCCTTCCCACCACATGTCCATACCGTGTACAGTAATACGTATCGAGCGAAAGTTCGAAAAGTTATTTAAAATTGAGTTATTTCCGCTCGTGCCAAGGAACACCGAAACTGAGTTATTTCAATGATTTACTGTTTCCAGAAGTTTACAAAATATCGTAATGCAATATTGTAATATTTTGCATTGCGTAGGAATTGAAGTAGTTTCTGAATGGCAGGAAATCTATATACTTCACATAAAAGCGAGTATCGTCGCCTTAAATGAAAACCTCGTATGTAAAGAGGCAACTTTTCAAGAGGAAGATAAATCTGCGAGCTGTAAAATTTTATTACCACAACTTATTCACTCTTGCGAGTTTTAAAGAGGCATCAACAAAAAAGCATTCCCGAGCTTTGCACTCAAGCTTTAGGCGTCACTGGGAGAGGACAGCAACCCATTGCTGTCCTCTCCCAGCGACGCCTTAAGCCGAGGACCGTCTCTACAGGCTAGATCTGTTTGGTGCACTGGCGCACCCCCGGATTATTTCTGCTACCGCGGGACACCACAAACACATAGGATACCAGTGCCAGATCCCTTCTCTTTTCCAGCTAATTCTATCCCACCATCCCTAAAACAAACAGGGTTGGATACATCAAGGGGTACAAGGGATACCCCCACTAAGCTTGAGGTATGCGTACCTGAAACTTAGAAATTATATCCCATCATCTTCGCCCAGTCAACTATGTTAGGGTCGGCTTCCAGTCTTACCGGATCCAGCTGAATACCAGTATTTTACATGGAGCGACTTTCTATCTGACCTCCACAGCCCAGTTACTTGGATAACACGATACTTCCATAAATCTGGTTGTGAGACTTTCAGGCTTCTGACTACCCGTAACGACTGTCAAAGATCTTTAAATGACAGCCGGGACCAACTGCTTAATGTGCTTTCCAAGAGATGTAGGAGTCTCAAAATGTAATGTACGGTCAACCATTTACAGACTGACTTCCTACAAGCGTAGCCTTCGATGGACCTGTCTGTAACTTAGAAAGTACATAAGACTGAATAAGTCACATTGGTCCTTGCCCGGATTTTGACGCTTAAATTTACTCATATTTACAAACTTTACATACTTTACATGAAAGATTTTTTTGGAACACATACTATGCTATGCCTGAAATGCGCTCTGATATTTGATGTTCATAATAATTTCTCGGCAAAAAAACAAAGCTCAGAAAGTACATATTCGGAAGATATTCTGGCACTTTCCGCTTATATGCACATATATTGGGGTCATTGCCGAGGTTGAAGATCCGAAACGCGCTAAAAATAGCCGCCATCTTGTTCTGATTTACCGCCATTTGGTACATCGGGATTATGGGCACTTCGTTATTTTAATACGCATAAATAAGGACTTGTTTTTATTAAGATACTTAATGAACATATTTTGGCGTTTTTTAATGTGTTCTTTGTTGTAAATTTTTGGCGAAAACGGAATTCGAAGAATGAAGTACTCTACAATTTCCGACTAACGCTTGCACTGACTGAACAGGTCCACTCGTATCCGTGTGGTTCTTTCCTCAAAATACCATCTCGGACACTAATCTGCATGGTCCTCACATGATCTAACCAAGATAATGTCTAGACTTTAAAAAATACTGTGATCTCTGTTTTACTTTCGGCTTTCAGAGTAGTCAGACAGCGAAACACCAAATTTGTTTAAAAAAAAATGACGTATAAAAGTGTTTGTAAAAACCTATTTACAGAAGTGTGGTCCCAATTCTTTTTTTCTATTATCTAGTTATTAGTAACATAGTAACATGATCCTTGTTATCGACCAACAATCTACACGATTACTGACAAACACGTGCACAGAACTCTGTGATTCTTTCCTCAAAATAAATAAATAAATAATAAATAAATATTGCTGGACAATCCACACAGCATCATCTAGCCCCAAGCTAAGCAGAGCTTGTGGCTAAAAAAGACCATCTCAGACACTAATCTGCACGATTGCACGGCCCTCACTATGATTGATTTGATTTAAAAGTGGACCGAATTGATCTCTGGTAACTCTGAACTGTAAAAAGACCATGACCTATGAGTTTGTTTCGATATTTCTTTTCAGAGAAGTCAACTAAGAAATATTGACCACATCTGGTTTTCATGTAGGTATCTACCTACCTACTTATTAATATTTTGTGACGTGTAGAACTGTTTTTTAAAACCCATTTAACAACGACGTAGCTTAAAAATTTGACATGAGTTATGACAAAAGATTATAATTATAGAAACCGGTAGTAAATACCTACTCAACTGAATAAATACGTTGTTGATTTAAAAGTTCACACAAAGAGTATTTCATTGAATCCGTCACTCAACACATTACCACACTACACAAGTTCCTAATTGCAATTGATTAAAATCAAACGATACATCACGTGTGACAATCTCAATGAAATATCTAAAATCGATTGACTGAAATAAATCAAGTCTTTGACGTGTGAACGCACCGGCGAGGTAGCTGTCAAACGCGAGCGGTTACCATAGCAACGGGCGCGTGATTGGCTGCTAGATCGCATCAAAGACGTCGGTGATAACCTTGCGTTGTCGTCGTATAAAACTATATCTACTCACCTAATGCCTAATGAGATTTCTTTAATTGCATACACGAGATGGCACCACTGTAGCGAAAGTTCCGATCATCTGTCAAAGACAAAGTCAAATTATTTACATTAGTATTAAAAAAAAACTTTTGACCGTCCAATTTAAGATTAAAATAATATACTTAAATGATTTTGGTTGCCCCTGCAAAAAGATAGTTTCGTGTGGAGAATAATGGGCAAGACACTCTTGTACCTAATTAGTTTACGATTATTTTTTTCATTTAATTATCTTTTAAATCATGAACAGACAAATATTATTTCACAGAATTGCCACAATATTGTACAATATCTATGTATGCAATTGCAAATAAAACAGGTGGGCATAATTTCCCTATAAGATATACAACCCTCATTGACACTGTTAGGACATCAAGCTACGCCAAACTGTCAAATTTTCCCAATTGAACATAAACCTTATTTGTTTGCAATAAAGTTGGGAATATATCAAAGAAACTTGACACATGTTGGTAGCTTGATATGCTGGCCTCTGTACGACTCACCATAAAACATTTTCAAAGTCATTTTAATTTTCATTTGGTATTAAAGACAAACTTTTTAAAAGTCTTACATGTTTTTTCGTTAAAAAAAACAAAAAGTTTAGGAAGCACAAATATGAAAGAACATAATGCTGCGATATTAAAAAAAAACCACAGCGCTGTTATTCCGATAGGGCCCGCTGTGATGCCACGTACACACCTACGCACAGACACTATACTTACCCCTCTTGCAATTAAAACTAAAATCAGATAGAAAAAAAGACAAATTATTAAAAAAATGCATCTTAATGTGGAATCTTAGATAAATTCTTTCCGTCGTTATGCTTGTAAATTGGAACTGTGCCCGGAAGTGTTCAAATTCCCGCTTAATGTGAATCTAGGGCCTTACATCAGCCATTTGCAATCATTGAGTGCAGGAAAGTGCACCTCTACCTTCCTTACCTTCCTGGTACATTAGTTTTAACAGTGTGGTACCACACTAACCTAGAAAGTGAGACTCTTAATCTTCTTGGAGGAAAATGTCGTGGGCACACGTTGAAATGTCATGGACATGTATGTATTTGAACATAACATCATTAACGTCATCTTCCTGCCGTTATCCCAATGTATCAACACGCAGCATGTCTTCTTCTTCCATATTTCTCTATTTGCCGCCATGTCAATAGACACCTCCTTTCTATTCATGTCATTTTTTACACAATCCATCTTTCGTTTCTTTGGTCTGCCTTCAATCTTGTAATTTCTCACATTTATACTCAAAACTTTCCTGACAACATGATCCTCATAACTTTGCATCACATACCCATACCATGACAACGGTTTTCCACACAACTTCTCAGTCACCGGAGCCACTTTCAGACTTCCTTTTACAAGCTCATTTCTTTATATTTGATGATTAGATTACATCATAATTATTCTCTCGTCATCATTATCTGCATAGCCTTTTCTCAACTATGTTGGGGTCGGCGTCTAACCCATCCGTTTAGATTTCCAACCCTCCATTCTAAACGAATGCAGTTGAGAACCAGTGTTTTACATGGAGTGACTGCTTATATTACCTCCACACAACCCAGTTACTGGGTAACAATTGGAAGGACTGGTTGTCACCCTTTTGGGCTTCTGATTACTCGTAACAACTGTCAAATATCTACAAATGACAGCCGGGACCAACGGCTTAACGTGATTACCGAGGCACGGAGGCTCGATTGTAATGAATGACCACCCATCGACGGACCGACCTCGGTAAGCGTACCTTCGGAAATACTTGCGGGTATAATTATTAAGCCCCAATCACGTGATCAAAGTAGTTTACACTCACTTCATACTGTATAAAAGAGAGATCAACAGTCGTTTGGCTTACACCACGGTACTCGTGTCCAAATAATGTATACTTACCGGATCGAAATGTCATTGGAGAACTGTCAAAAATTATCAATTTCGTAACTTTCATGATAACAATACTCTTCTGTTACCAATTGATGTACTCCTACGCACATTTTGGCTTCCAAGTTCTTTGCCAAAACGGTAGATAGATAGGTAGATAATCTTTCATTCACAAAACGAAAAGAGTTTTCAATACAACGCATACCCACTCGATGATTTACATAACACATGCTTATACAAAATACACGTGTACTCATAGAGAAAGAACATAGAAGAAAAAACATTTATTTAGAATAGGCTCGGGCACACCACACAACACGAAATATTGAAAACAAAACGACCGACCGATGACGACCGATGTGGCGCGGCGGGCGAAGGTCCGCCTGCGACGCAGGAGGTTGCGGGTTCGATTCCCGCCTTGGGACAAATGTTTGTACGATCTACAAATATTTGTTCCGGGTGTTCTGGGTATTTGCTATGTATAATAAAAAATATTTATCTATGTAATGTATTGTATTACGTATATCAGTCATCTAGTACCCATAACACAAGCTCTGCTTATCTTGGGGCTAGATGATGCTGTGTGGATTGTCCAGCATATAAAAAAAAAAAAAAAAAAAAAAGAACTCATAAATAAAAAAACTAAAAAAAAATTTGCCTAACAGCTTCGCTAAATGTGGCCAGTTCAGCAAAAATGCATCCATTTAAACTCGCAGACTAGTAAGTAAGTCTAACTGGATTATATGTAACTATATATATACATATATAGATATACATAACTGGACTTAACCCTACCCAAACATAGTTGAGATAAATCTATCTTAAAATAAATAAAAAAATAGTATGTAAGAGGAAGTCTGGAAGTCGCGCCGGTGACCGAGAAGTTGTGTGGAAATAGGTTGTCATGGTATGGAATGATAATCTTGGAAGGAATCATCAAGAAAACTTTGCAAAAAAATTTAATTGACAAATGTTATTACACGGTTGACGAGTTCTTGAACGATTAATTTAGTAACTTCAACATTTACAAATTTTATGTGGCAATTTTTTTTGACGTTTCTTTTTTAATATTTAATTTAATTTTTTTTCTGACTGTAAATATTAAAACTACACAAATGTAAATTTGTATGTCCATACCATAGACCATAGACAAAACATAGCGCACTGTATTACCTATAAGATCTGTATTTTTTGTTACCTATGTTTTACAAATAATAAATGATTATTGATTATTATTGATTATTGAAGGAAAGTTGTACAGGGCGGTCGATACACAAACTGATACGATGAGTTCTGTATCTACATGATTCTGGACCCTTTCGTCGGCTTTATTCCTATCACGTTTTTTCTGAAGTGTCCGTTAATGCGTAGCTGTGAAAAAGAAACATAGCTTATAGCCTCAGAATGTTTAAAATCGTTGCAGGTCGTTTTTGGGCAGTGGCGTAACCATAGGGTGGCAGAGCTGGCAAAATGCCACGGGCCCCCGACCCTAGAGGGCCCCGGCCCAAAAGGCCGCAAGCGCAGAAATATTTTCTTAACATAGCACCTGACTTATTAAAAAAAAATATCATTTTTTAAAGCTTAAAATCCGTTTAAGAATTTATTTAATAGGGCCCCACTAAAAGAATTTGCCACAGACCCCAAATTATATAGTTACGTCTCTGTTTTTGAGTTTATCCAGTACAAACAAACAATCAAATCTTACCTAAATTTTTAGGTATAGAATGTTAGCTCACAACACAATTTTACTCATCAAAGCTTTTTTAACCGATCTAGTCTACGAGTTATTCTCATTACTTTATTTCATTTTATGACGTGTGAAAGTGGTTTTTTGAAACCTATTTACAGAAATGAATATCTTCATAATTTTAAAGAATTACTTTTTACTTCTGTCAACCTTGAAAGTTTAGAGACTTTTCCAAGAAAATGGCGGTAGAAAAAAACGTAGGCATAATCCCAACCGTAAAATTTACCAACTACATCAAAAGACCAATGTCCAAAATCTCAAAATAACTTTTTACCTTGAATTTAGATAAAGTACCAACAGAAAGGTACGCGTTTTCCCAGTTGGAACTATTCCAAATTAACTACAACATCCAGAGTAACTGTGACACCTCGAATATTTAAACTCCGGTACATTTGAAAGGATTGCACGGATCAAGGGAAGCTGGTTTTGATATAGGCCATTGACACTCATTGAGAGTTGGGTTTGTTGAATAATAGATGGCGCCACGAGGTTTTTGTGTTTACCAACATGGCTGATTTTGCGCACAATGTGTTATTTTTGCGTTTCGCCCACGTAAAACAAGTGCACTGCCATTGGAACGAACATAAAATATACTTTTTATGGTTTGTTGTTTTTCCGTCAGTTTGGGATTCGAAAATCCTTGTTTTTCAATTTCTTCTTCATATCCAAACCATTCAGACAGTTTTTGCATTTTGAACTTTATTCAACGCTTTATAAATTATTTAGTACAAAATTGACAACTTAGATTTAGGTTTGACGTTAGTTTTTGTACGTAAAACAACGGATTTTAACGGATTTTGGAAGAAACCGCTCGAAATTTTCCTTAAAATATCCATTTTTAACACGATTCATTATAATATATTTCACCTTCTTTCTTAAGTGCAAACGTAGGTACCTAATTAATTTCAATTTGTTGTGAAAGACTTCGAGGAAACTCCCCGACGCGGAATTGGCGCGAAAACTACGCCTTTACCGTGTTTTTGGACAGCGGCCATCTTTGCTTTTCCTTTTGAAATAAATGACGACTGCGTTTTCTACCAGACAGCCTGGTATGAGGTTAATAATAATAAATCTGGTAATGGGTATTTCTGTGACATCATTTATCAGTATTTATTGCTGTAGGTAAGTATTAGTAATTTGAGATAATAAATCTTCTAAGTTGAACTCTACGATTAATGACAAATGCTTGCACTAACTTGACAGGTCCATAATCTGCATAGCATCCGCACATGATCTGACCAAGATAATGTCTGGACTTTAAAAGAGACCTCTGAGTTTCTTTCGATTTGTTCTGAGAGACTAGTCTGATATATATTTTTCCATTTGAATTTTCTCAGTAGCAGCCAGGAGTCTGGATTTGTGCCTGGTTGATGGGGATAGGCTCGCCCCCTATTGCATGGGATTTAAACACAACCGTCAAAATGTGGGTGTAGGAACTATAGGTACGCCTCTGTCTAACCCATCGGAGATTAGAGGACTGATGTTATGTTAGTATGACGTCTGGACAAGATCTACTTGCAGAAATAAATACCATTTCACATAATTTCATCCGACTGTAGTCCGAATCTACCTTTAACACATTATTTACGAATTATTCACTCCTGCGCAATACACCAAAAAGCCCAAACATTCCTGACCTTCTTGTTCCCGCGAAAAACACTTTATTTTTGCTACAACGCAATATCTTTGACATTAATCATGATTTTTTTAGGGTTCCTTGCCCAAAGAGTGCCAACAGGACCTTATTACGTCCGTTCGTCTGTTTTTCGTCTTGTCATCAGTAAATTTTCACCAAGTGTGTACTTTTATTGCCGCTATAACTAGTGGCGGACTAACAGGGGGGCGGAAGGGGCGGCCCGCACCGGACCTCCGGTCTTAGAGGGCCCCCAAATGCCTCCGCAGTTCCCTGATCAAATTCTAAACAAGACTTTAAAAATGTGCTAAGTACCTAACCTACATAATTTCATCAAGATCAAAACGCTACCTCATTCAGCTTTGCCGCCCCAGGCCTCATTCAGCTTTGCTTCCCCGGGCCTCTGACGGGCTTAGAACAAATAATATCAATAATATTAAAATTTTAAGGGACGTTTCTCGTATGGGGCAATTTTCACGTATTTTGTAATGTTTGTTTTTGTGAAATGGCATTATTTTTATCTGACCTGATGAGATTTTTAATTCAAAAGTATCCAATTCACTCTGCTAAAAGAGACGTAATTTTTTCGTCGTTTTTTTGCTTGAACGCTGTATCATTTGAAACGTTAATGAAGATACATTTAATCTTCAAAAATTGATAAAACAAAAATTAAATTAAAATAAAAGGGAAGAAACGTGATTGTTCAGCGTTTTATTGCTCGTCTTCAACAATGGCTGTACCACTAATCTTATACGATGTTACGGAACCATTCCTGTACGAGTCCTACTAGCACTTGGCCGGTTTTCCACGTTTTTGGATCAAGAGTAAGCATACTCGTAAGTGCACGATTGAGGTCGACGCTCGTGGCAAATTGCCCGTAATCTGGTTTTGTATATATTTCAATTGGGATCTATTGGTTACCTTGTATTTGTTTTGGCTAAATTCTGTTACATATCATCATTGCGGAGCTATTCCCCGAAGTGTTAGGCAGAGTTATACATACACTAGCGGACCGAACAGACGTTGTCCTGCCCGTACAGCGCCACCTACTGGGTCCAATTGTAAATCTAAACCATTCTCGAATCTCCACGAACACACACAAAAAATTTCATCAAAATTGGTCCAGTCGTTTAGGAGGAGTTCAGTCACATACACACGCACACAAGAAATATATATATTAAGATATATAAACTCGTGCCTTTTTCCTATGGGTGTATGTAGAAACTACAGTACGCCATCTTCTACGATCCTGCTGCGTATAAACATACTTGTAAACTATGCAAAAGGAGTATGTAAGGAGTACCTTGCTTTTGCTTCATTTACGTTCATACATGCACGCCGGTTGCGATTACTACGCACCTGACCTTTTTCAAAGACCAATAAGGTCAGTGTATGTCCTTCAAAGACGTCTCCTCAGGTCCCCACATGTCTCACGTCCCCATGGGAAAAAGCCGTGAGTTTGCGTATGTATGTATGTATGCAACTGTTCATTAACTTGACACCGGACTACTACCTACTGAGAAATTCGAAATAGAAAAAATCAGTAACATATTCCCTACCCATACACACTACCCATACATATTCACTACATATAACCTAAGACCTCATGCCCAGCGGTCAGTAAAATAGAAATGGATGAGATTGTAATAGCGATGAAAGAGATGAAAGTTGACGTTTGTTTGTTGTTGAAGCCGAAGTTGAAGTTTGATGGCACGGTTGGTGCAGTGGCTGTGGGATTGGCTGTTACGTCGTGTGTCGTGGGTTCGATTGTCACACGGAACAAATATTTGCATGGCCTCCAGGTAGTTGTTCCGGGTCTGTTCGAGCATGTGAGTTTGAATGTTTGTAAACGCACCCACGATACAGGAGAAAATCCTAGTGTGGGGCAACGTTTTTTTTAAGAAAGAGTTTGGAAGCTGCAGGGTATGATAGATGGTCTGCTGAAATGCTGAAGAACGGCGAAGGGGTGGAAGATAAGCGCTTGGATATTGAAAAACAAATGACAAATTACTTTTCCCATTAGTCCATATCGACGGCACGGTACAGGAGATATTCCTAGTGTGGGGCAACGTTTTCTTTATAGAAAAGAAAGAATCTCTATTAAAATTTTGATGATAGTTATTATCTAACTCTTAGTCAGTGAACTCATTTTGTAAACGTTACCGACTGCCAAAACTGCTAAAGATAATAGGTATCATTCTTCAGTTTCCGTTTCTGAGATACCTAGTGAGATCACTCTTAAAACGAACTTGGCATCTGTCTGGACCGTAAAAAGAAAAGTTATGTACGCATCAGCCAATTATAGCATTGCGAAATGAATTAGCAAGGTTAGGATTCTCTTGTTGAGGTCTGTCCGTGGATGGATGACCATCAATAACATATTAAGAGCCCTGCGTGTCTTGGGAAAGGACTAGGCGCACGAAGCAAGCGCCGTGACTTGGTCGCGGCCGTAGGTGCTGCGGGGAACCTCACGCTTCCGGCTGTTGTGTCTACCATGGTCGGGAGCGAGTCGGGGTGGAGCGCCGTCGCCTCCTTTTGCGAAACCGTGATGCTCGCAAAGGAGGAGACGGAAAGGGAGAGAGAGGCTGCCTCCTCTTTCCCCTCCCGCAGCAGACGCACTGGGCTTCGTAGGGAGGCCGACTTCAGGCCACCGTAGGGCGCGGCCTGCGGACGACAGACTCGGGGCGTCTTGTCGTCCGATCAGCAGCAGGCCTCGAGGCGGCGGCGTTGTGTTCCGCGCGCGCCTCAAGTGGAGTCTTGCGGCCGGGGTGACGGCCGCAGTGGGTGACGGGGCCCGTCTGATCATCTGGCGGGCCAATACCCGTCGGGGGATAGCGACGAATGCTTCGGCGATACCCGCCCCTCCGACACACGGGTACATGAGGAAAACGGGTTGGTTTTTAGTCAGTAAGAGTCTGACAGTCCCCTTCGCCCTTCCCCGAGGGCGGAGGGACTCCATGAAGATTTTCCAACCTGACATCAAAAAAAGAAAAAAAGGCACACGAAGCAGCTAGACTCAATGCGCTGTTAGTTTTCATTGCGGCGTGTAAAACCCACCACGTGCAAAAACACACGCAGCAAACTGCTGTTATCGTTTGGAATGCTGCCCAGCCTGAGGGTAAGGACGAACCTGGTGACGTAACACACAAAGAAAGCTCCGATGATGATGCAATGACATGTGCTAAAGACACATGCGTATAGGTTATGTGTTGCATTAAACACACAGTGTTCTTCCTCCTCTCTCCTACTTAATCTATGCTGTGCCCTGACAGGATCTACAACGGCTCTTAGCTTTAAGCCTTTGGTTACTAGCTTGTTTTACCTTGTGGAACGCACATAAATAAATAAATATTGCTGGACAATCCACACAGCATCATCTAGCCCCAAGTTAAGCAGAGCTTGTGTTATGGGTACTAGACGACAGATATACTTAATAATACATTACATAGATAGATATTTTTATTATACATAGGAAATACCCAGAATACCCGGAATACATATTTGTAGATCATACAAACATTTGTCCCAAGGCGGGAATCGAACCTGCAACCTCTTGCGAACACAATACAGCTTTACATAAATGGATATGAATATTATCTTTTTTTTTTTTTTCTAAAAAAAAACGTTGCCCCACACTAGGATTTTCTCCTGTATCGTGGGTGCGTTTATAAACATTAAACTCACATACACAAACAGCCAGACCCGGAACAACTACCTGTAGGTCATACAAATATTTGTTCCGTGCGGGGATCCCACAACACGCGGCGCAGCAGCCGATGGCTCAACCACTGCGCCAACCGTGTCGTCAAATTTTTAATTAATAATAAAACTAAACGAGGAGAAACTCACAGAGGAAAATAATGGTGTATTTCCTTGGTTGTGGTGGTGGGGATCATGGACGACTATCAAAATCTTGAAAACTAATTGGTTTTAATTTGCTTTGACGTAAAGAGCGCCATCTGCTTCGATCCTTATATTCCTATGTCTAATAATTAGACTGGTTACCAGACGTTCGGGCTTCTGACTACCCGTAACGACTGTCAAAGATCTACAAATGACAGCCGGGACCAACGGCTTAGCGTGCTTTCCGAGGCACGAAGTCCACAAAACTAAACGAAAGCGGTAAAAACCCGACCAAATACGCATTTGGTCTCTCAAAGCACTACAACGCTCTTGGCATCATTCATCACCTAATTAGTTATAAACCTGTTGACTGATTCTACGTGCTTAAAGCCACGGGTCGATATCTACATCATACATTATCATCTATTTATGAATATTTGTTGTGGCAAAACATGTGATTATATATTGAAGTGTCATTCAGAGAGATTGGAAGTCAGTCGCGGTTTGGATAGCGCGAAGAGAGTCCGGTTCCTATCCGGTGAAATAGAAAGCTGAATTATTTAGTGATCGTTGCCAAGATACTGTTTTTGGACTGCAGTGTTTAGATTTATTTTCTTGTAGTTGGAATTTGTACTCTAAAATATAGAGTTGTGTTTGCAGTTGTTGATAGTGATTGCAGTTATATTACTTTAGAAAAGTGTCGTGATTTTGTGTTTGGAAATAAAGAGCAGCTTTTGAGACTTGAAGATGCCTACGTTTATAAGTTGGTAGTTTTTACTTCTTCTTCTTTAAGGCTTACAGACTAAGAAAATTTAATAACACAAATTTATAACTGTCTGGGGATGGCTGATCGTTCGTCAGATATCGAGACTCCTCCGTGCCTCAGAAAGAACGCTAAGCCGTTGGTCCCAGCTGTCAGTTGTAGATCTTTGACAGTCGTTACAAGTGCCCAGAAGTTCCAAAGGCTGACAACCAAATCTTACCAAGGGGTATCGTGTCAGCCGGTAAATGGGATGTGAAGGTCAGATAGGCAGTCGCTCCATGTAAAATACGGGTATTCAGCTACAACTGATTAGACAGGGGGTCCCCAATGTAGTTGGGTAAGGCTAGGCAGATGATGTGTGTGCTTTGTGGATTCTGCGAAGGAGAAGTGGTGCATAAACTCCCCAGTGATATCATAGAAACTCTGGAGGTTTTCTAACTCCTCCGTTGTACTTTTGTGATTAATTTAGTTCCGAAATCCAGGACAGTTGAATCGTTTCTACGGGACTCGTCGGGCTTCATTGTCTCGACGCTTTTCTGGTGTTCGTCACTGTTGATTCTGGTTTTCAGGAGTTGCAGTGGATTGGGAATAGTGTGGCGGGATTGTCCCATCAAAAAAAAAACTCTGGAGGTCCAGACAAAATCTTTTCCGTATCGTAAAACGCCAGACGCTAACGTCAAATCTATGCCAGTGACATTGGAAATGTGGAGAGTCACGTGATATCTCTAAAGCTTTAATGTCAACTCCATACAGTGACGGATTAACCCTTAATCAAATTAAGCAATTGCCTAGGGCATCACGTCTATGGGAGCATCAGAAGAAGCGCAAAAATATCCGTCTTTAAGTACTTGTTCACGTTGGAACGCGCGGGCGCGGTGGCGGGTGCGGTCGCGAAGACGTGGCGGGATCGTGTTCACATTGGCCGCCAGGCGTTAGCGCGGGTGTGACGTGTTGTCAGAGATTGTAACCATGGACGACGATCTGAACAGCACTAATAAACTCTTCTGTATTGAAAGACATGATGAAGACGCGCTAACGTTTCTAGCGACAAGTTCATACTGGTTGAACTTGGTTGAACTTACCTGACGTCGCGAGTGAATCGCGCGCTCCGCCGCTAGTTCGACGTGAACACACACAAACATCTCACGCGTTTGATATTGACGCGAGCGGCGCGCGCGCGCCAGTCGCTAGCTTGCCCGCTACTTACACCGCACCGCTACTTGCAACACTTAGATATTACGCCATATGTTTGATATTTCGTGACCGCGCCCACCACCGCGCCCGCGAGTCAACGTGAACAAGTACTTAGGCGTCTCCCTCTCACGTCAACAAAAACCACACCAAAAAAAGTTTCTAGGGCTAATTTAAAAATTCGCGTGTTTTGCACAACTAATGTTTTTAGACGGTAAAGGTTTAAAGACCGATTCTAGTTGACATACGTATAGGGGCGCCCACAGGCGTGGATATTGCTTAGGGTATCAAGTAGTCTTAATCCTTCACTGACTCCATACACTTACAGTTGGTGGCGTTAAATAAATCAAACAAAGCTACTGACTACCAAAACTTAACTAAACGAAGTTATTTCACACCATTTAGTGTTTTTTTTTTGGAGTCGGTTGATTTTTTTATTCAAAAAGTTTTTTGTTTCTAGCTTTTTAGTACCCTTTGTGATTTTTCTACGATAAAAGTCACAAGAAAGCAAAAAAAAGAAAATTTGAAATTTCGCTTACTTCAAGGACATATTATTCTATCTATTTTGGTTTAATAACCAAACTGCTGAAACGATGTAGATAATATTTAAAGAATGACCTACCAAACAAAAACAGAATCATCAAAATCATAACATAATTAGCAAAAAAAACACACTTGAATTGAGTGAGACCCTCCTACTTTTTTGAAGTCAGTTGAAAAGTTATTTTGTCCAAGCCCCCTGATCAGTAAATTTATGTGAATCATTTTTGTTGCAGTGACCATGCCTTCAGAGGTGGCGTTGGGCAAGTCGATGCAGCGGGAGCTGGCAGACTCCATCATCAGGATGGTGCCACTGGATGAGATCAGGATACTCCTCGCTTGTGGTGCTAAGGTCAGTTTCAGTGAAGCAGATAATCCATACTTAATATCATAAATGCTTGTAACTCTGTTTGTTACCTTTTTACGACTAAACGGCTGTTCGCGTCGTGATGAAATTTGGCAAGGAGATAGATTATGCCCTGGGGAAGGACATAGGATAATTGTGCATCCAGTTAGATTGGAAGCCGACCCCGGTATAGTTGGGAAAAGCGTAGGCTGATGTTCCATCTGGTTAGACTGGAAGCCGACCCCAACAAAGTGGATAAGAAGGCTGGGTGTCTGGGGTTGTGGTGATTTTAGGTTGTGGGTGTACTATAGGTAGTAGGTACACCTCTCCCTACCCCATTAGGGATACAGGCGTGATGTTATGTATAGATGATGACGAGCGAAAACACATATACATAGACACGTGACTATGTACAGCGAGTGCGCTTGCACTCTCCGCTAGCATTCGTTTGACGTAGTTTGAGATAGATTGCCGGTCGTAAGCGTCTTGTTGCGCGTGCGCTTGTTTTAGCACGTTGTATTAGCGGTTACAAGAGTCTACTCTTCCTCCTCTAGGAGGTTAGATATACAAGAAAATACGCATAAACCAAATAGTTTTAAGAGTTGCTTTTTTACATTTTATTTTACTTTGTGTGCTCACTTTACAATATCCAGTCTATTCCTACACGTGAGGACTTGTAATTGGCTTTCTGTCGACTATGTGTACCTTTATATTTTGTTTTTTAGCTGTAAGTCTTCCAAGTTTTATTAAATAAATAAATAAAACATTACGCCTGTATTTCCCCGAAGGACGTGTACCTACAGTACAACCACCAGCCAGTTATGTTTTTAAGTCCCATGTAATAGGGGGTGAGCCTATTGCCATCAACCGGGCACACATCCAGATACCGGGCTGCTACTGAGAAATTTCTTATTGGTTGACCCGGAAATCGAATCGAGGACCTAAGGGACCGTCCATTAATCACGTGAGGCTCGAAAGGGAGGGAGGGGCTTTGGCAAAAATTACGAAATATCACAAGGAGGGAGGGAGGTGGTAGTAAGATATCACGTGTATTTATTTAATTCGTCAAAATCTTAGATTTTTGGTAGGCACTATAAAATACATGTCATTTTGGGTAGGGATGATTTGGGCGGGGGGGGTAGTCTCAATCCTCACCACGTACCACAAGGGGGGGGAGGGGTTAAAAAATGCTAAAAAAAACATCACGTGATTAATGGACTAATGCTTAGTAGCCGCGTTAACGACTACTAGACCAACGAAACAGTCAAATTACTGTAAAATATTTAAAGCGCAAAATAGATGGATCGCTCTTTGATAGTATGTGGAACAGGGTCTAAAGTTCCTCATCCACCATTGTCAATACAAGAGAAGATCCTACGACCAGACGGGTGTTTTGTCTGATGGGCTACTGCCCGACGGTTGTTGTACCCGACATTCTTGTATATATTTTAAATCAACACGTCAGATTTAGCTCCTATGTGGCGAGATAGATGTCGCTACAGTTATATTTTATTATTTCAGGTAAACGAGCCAGTAACCCAGGGTCTTCGTCCTCTCCACTACGCGATCTGGCAGCGGTACCTGGAGGCTACCAGGCTGCTGGTGGTGCGCGGATGTGACGTCAACGCCAGGGACGACTGCGGATATAGTGCTTTGCATCTTGCTGCTGAGCATGGGTTAGTGAGTTTGTTTTGTACTAGCTTTTGCTGGCGACTTCATGCCACGTTTTAACCTTTTCGGGGGTTTATTTAGAAAAACGCTGAAACACGTATACAATAATTTTTAATCATGGGGACATACAGACTGACTGAAATGTAATAATTTGGTTTTTTGAAACTTACAAAAAACACAAACACAAACGCCAAATTTGACGGGCAATTTGGGTTTTAATTTGTGAGCCAGCATTATGACTTTTCAAATTCAAGTCTTACTATCAGAATCTCTCTAATCTAAAATATCATTTCATTTATTAAAATAAACTAAATAAAAATAAATAATGCTGGACAATCCACACAGCATCATCTAGCCACAAGCTAAGCAGAGCTTGTGTTATAGGTACTAGATGACGGATATCCTAGATACAGTACATTACATAGAAATATGTTTCTTATTATACATTTGTCCCAGGTGGGGACAAATCTTTGTAGATCGTACAAAGATTTGTCCTAGGGCGGGAATCGAACCCGTAACCTCCTCCGTCGCAGGCGGACCTTCGCCCGCCGCGCCACATCGGTTCTCACACACAGGGTTTATCTGCTTGATTTTTCTCACCATCATACCACAAGTTTTTTGCTATTTTCCCGAGATTATAACTATACTAATCATCATATAATATGTTCAGGTACACCGAGCTGGTGAAGTTACTCCTTCAGAGCGGAGCGGCTGTTGATTACAGACCTGACACTGGTGAAGAGTTCCCCAGGACCACGCTGTGTGATGAACCACTCAGGCTGGCTATCAGGAACAAGCATTACGTAAGTCATCATTTGCCAACAGCATCCTGTCTATGATACCAAGTAGGTTGGATTGTGTTTTTGTAAACCACTGCTGCAAGGTTTCGGCTGAGCCTGTAACCTTGCAGTAGTCATCATCTGCCGTCATCTGCGTTGTTTATGTTTTTATGTCTGGTTTTTGTCTCTGTGATTGTTTTACTAACATAGTTTATAAGTATTGTTACTAACACTATGAGTCTTGTTACTTGTAATAAATGATTATTATTTTTATTATCATTATCCACCTGGCCTTATGCCAATTAATTTCTTTTTGAAAAGTAAACAAATACATAAATAAATAAATAATAAATAATGCTGGACAATCCACAACGCATCATTTAACCCCAAGCTAAGCACAGCTTGTGTTATGGGTACTAGATGAGTGATGTACTTAATACAATACATTACATATATAGATATTTTTACTATGCATAGCAAATAACCAGAACACCCTTAACAAATCTTTGTAGATCGTATATACATTCGTCCCAAGGCGGGAACCGAACCCGCAACTACACGAACGCGACCTTTGCCCGCCGCGCCACATAGGTAGTCAATATTTGTTAGTTTTTCAGACTTGTGTGTTAATTTGTCCGAGATTTTTTGCTGTCTTTATTTTTTGTAATTTCCCGTCTACAGGAGGTCGCCCGCCTTCTCCTTGAACATGGGGCTGATCCCAACAAGCGTTACTTCTTCGGCGCTGAGATCAACCTGGTGTCCGACCCTGAGTATTTGGAACTGCTCCTGACATTTGGAGCTAATCCAGATTCAAGGGACAGAGCTGGGTTGACTCCACTTATGAAAGCTGCTCGACAGAGGAAGGTGAGATACAGAAGAAACTATAAAAGAACCTAAATCATTTTTTATAGCAAAAAATTTGGCTAAGAATCAGCACTTTTCAAGCGTACAAAATTAGTTTCTTAGGGTTTTTCTGGGAAGAGGAGGTACCCGTGTTGATTAATGCTTGTGCCTTCTCTGCATGAGAAGAGGCCTTTACCCTGCAGTGGGACAGTTAACAGGCTGTGGGTGTTCATGCAGATTTACTGCATATAAAAAGACAGTGATTTTATTACAAGAAAGTTGGGTAGTGGCTGGAAGCGCGACTGCTATATTTGAGATTGTGGGCTCGACTCCCAGATCGACCAATATGTTATTTTATAGGGTTTTTCTAACTACTATTTCTCAGTAGCACCTCAGTGTCTGGATTTGTACCCTATTGATGGGAAAATCTCGCCGCCTATTAAATGGGAGTTAAACATAACTGGGCAAATTTGGGTGTACCATGGGTACCCCTCTGCCTTACCCTTCGAGGAATAAAGGCGTAATGTTATGTTCAAATAAAAAGATTACTATTGCACTAAAATAGACGAAGCACAAAAGTATAATCAACAAAAATCCATTTTAAAATTGAAGGTGCAATAAGATCTTACTTGCATATCTACCTGCTTCTTGGGGTGTACTGATGATGCCTTATTTTCAGGGTTTGGATGCCGTGCTACTACTTATTAGCTTTGGAGCTGACGTCAACGCGATGGCTGACACCAGGAACGACTACAGGACCGTCATGCATTATGCCGTCTTAAGTGGTAAGGATACTTTGAGCTGCAATACTAGCTTTTACACACCATCATACTCCTGCCCTTATCCCAATTTATTTAGGGTCGGCGCAGCATTTCTTCTTCTTCCATACATCTCTATTCGCCGTCATCTCAATAGTCAGCTCTTTCGTAACAATTTCACACAATCCAACCATCATTTCTTTGATCTCCCTCTACTCTTGTAACCCTCCACATTCATACTCAAAACTTTCCTCACAGCATGCTCCTCATTGCTCGACATCACATGCCAATACCATGACAACCGATTTCCACACAACTTCTCGGTCACAGGCGCCACATTCAGACTTCCTCTTACATACTCATTTCTTATTCTATCCATTCGCGTAACACAAAAACTTAAAAGTAGATATATCACATAATTTAATCATAATTATATTTTTTACTTTATCTATCATCACCTTACTTTGTAATAAAATATTTGTATTTGTATTGTATTTGTATTAAGTTGCATTGAACATTAGTTCTGATACAAAAACTAATATATGTATTTCTTGCACGACTTTCCTTGTCAGGAGTTTATTGTACATATTTTAAGAACTATTCCACATTGTCGGCACTATAGGTCTTTTGTAAGGAACCAATTTTTTTTTTTTATATATAATATTGTTAGTAAGTACATGACTGTTTGTTGCCAAAATAAAATAAAATAAAATAAATAAAAACACCACACATCCCCTCAGCATTCTCATCTCAGCTGTATGCAACTGCTTTTAATCCTGGTCTACGTCCTTCCATTGTATTCTCAGTCACGAATTATTCCAGATACCAACCGCCTTTTTAGTCACTCTATGTGTTTAATAGTACACCCACACTTCGCCAGATATCTTTAAGTCCCATGTAAAAGGGGGCGAGTCTATTGCCATCGACCCAGATGAAATCCCAGATGAAAAACTGCAATATCACTCTGCCCAACCCGGAAATCGAACCTAGAACCTCCCGCTTAGCAGTAGCGCTTATTTCCACTAGATCAACAAAGCAGTTTTTAAATCACAGAAACCAATATTCAATAATCCATATCCTTTCCATTCTTCCTCTTCCAGGCAACCCAGAAGTCGTGAATCTGATGATCAAGCAGGGAGCCCGCGTCAACTACGAGTGTCCGGAGCTCAGCAAGCCGAGTCCGTTAGACCTGGCGATTCTGAAGGGAGACGTAGCTATGCTGCAGATGCTGTTGTCTGCTGGTAAGATCCTGATAAGCTCCTTCTCGTTATCTGGCAGTCCATAGAGCATACTTGCTTATGTAGCGACACCAAGACGGTGAATACTCCTCGGTTTGTGGCGACATCTTCAGTGTGGAAAGGGCATCGAAGCACAACTAGATACCATGAGTTCAGTCCATGATTCTGGCCTCCCAGCGTTGAAATGTGTCGCCGGCCTTCTCTTATTCTTGTGGTTTATTCTGGTGTTTTTTTTACTTTAAACTATAAAAATATTATTTCTTTCAATGACATATTTAAGGATCTGTACTCCAGGTTTTTAAATAAGGATGATTTTTATCGACTGGTGTAATAAATTAATAAATAATAAAAATGCTGGACAATCCACACAGCATCATCTAGCCCCAAGCTAAGCAGAGCTTGTGTTATGGGTACTAGATGACTGATATAATTAAAAAAATACATTACATACATAGATATTTTTTATTATATTTACATAGCAAATACCCAGACAACCCGGAACTATACTATTTTCTAGTTCTAACAAACATTTGCCCCAAACCGGGAATCGAACTAGCAATCTCTTGCGTCGCAGGCGGACCTTCTCAGCGGCGGCTTCGAAGTTAAAAGACAAAGTCAAAAATTAGACCATTACAGGCCCTTTTGGACATCAACTATAAAATAAACTTAAAATACTAAAATGATAGCTAGTTACCCCTTCCAAAGGGTAGTTTGTTAACGATACCTGTCTGTTGTTACTGGGGCAGACTGTACAGGGTACTCTCACCATTTATGGATGTTCAATTAATGCACTTCAACTATCTACTATGTATACTATTTTCTGGTTCTAACAAACATATAATATCGTTAACTTCAGGTGCTCAAGTGAACGCGTCCAGCTCAGTGATTGGCTCGCCTCTCCACGTCGCTTGTTCAGACAACATAACCAACAGGAAAGAAATTGTTCAAGTGAGTAAATGCTTCAACCATAGAAATATAAAAATTGTTATGTCTTCAACTTATCTTTAGAGAAGTTTGAAATTTGGTTAAAGAGTTTTGAATAATCTAAACTAATATTAGTTTAGATTATGACGTTAAGCAGTGAAAGCTTCGGATCCCTTTTTAAGAATGTTGCGCCCAAGGAAGAGTGTGAGATTTAGCATAGCTAAAGTTTATATGGAGGAGTCGTGGAGAAAGCTAAAACTGTCGAATTTTGACTACTTGAGTGAACACTAGTTTTCATTATTTCTGAAACCCCAGTCCGATTGTTGGTCTGACTTGCTCAATTTTGTTCACTTTGTAGTGTTTTTATTTCATTAAAATTATACAATTATTAATATATGAAGAAATAAAATAAAATAAATAATCACAGGGCATCAAACAATTCATCCGCATCGTTGTCAACGGGAAAAGTGCCCAGAAGGCTGGCAGCATTGCCACGTTGAATGGCAATGCTGATTATTTGGCCAAAAAAAGGCCAGCCCTCCGGTCACGTGAAGAGTCGACCAAACGTTTCGCGATTTCTCGAAAAACTAAATGGACATGCACACGGACCCCATGGCCCTAGTGTTTCAACCCCATACGGCTCAAACATATAACTTCCAGTTAGGTTGTTTTATTTTCGCCGTATGAGGTTTCCTGCACTTGCAGCAGCCGCACCTGCACAATCCACCGTACTAGGAAGATGGGATGGCGCAAGGGTGTCGACACATGTTGCTCACTAAATCAATATCTTTTATCATTCCACAGATTCTCTTAGAAAGTGGAGCTGATCCAAATCTGAAGGTGTACAATGATGAAGACGCTACCCAGCTTCGTCCAGCGCTGGCTGAATACCTGGCGAGCAACCCAGAGCCAAGTGCGGAGATTGTGGCTCTGATGCTGAGATATGGTGCCAGGGTTAGTATTATAGTACACCTAAAACTGGATAAATGTGTGTGAGTACTATAGGTACACCTCTGCCGAGATCTGCTGGGGGAATATCAGCTTTTAACACGTGTAATTAAGTTTCGCCTGCTTGATTTGTTGATAAAAATGTAGCCTATGTTCTTTCCCGGGGTGCAAACTATCTCTCCACCAAATTTTATCGAAATCCGTTCAATGATTTAGGCGTGAAAGACGGATAAACAGACACACACACTTTCCTATTTATAAATATTAGTATCCCATTTATAATATTAGTGTGGTTTTTTTCTATATATTATATCTATGCGCCTATATGTTTGTGGAAGCTAAATTGAAAATCTTAACTAATATTAAAAATTGTTAGTTTGTATGTTTGTTCTAAATCGATATTTAAAAATAATTCACTATAATCAGCGAGAATCATAGACTATATTTTATTTTCAAAACTACGTTTTAAAATGGAGGGAAAATAAAAGTTCGAAGGGATAAGTACGAAATTGACGTTCGAAGTACAGGATATAGGAGAATATGACTAAATACAAATGGATTTTTATTCTTCTTTACAGGTCATCATGAAAACTCAGTTCCGTGACCCGGACGGTATCCTGAACCATCTCCAACACGTGACCTCAGAAGAGTACCAACACATTTTCTATCTCCTTCTAGAAGCAGCTGAAGCCTTCGATCTGTGCATGATTAAGAGAAACAACACCGTCACCGCCATACAAAAAGAAGCTTTAATCCATCGCGCTAAGACTCCTATTTCTTTGTTAGCTCAAACCAGGATATTTTTGAGGAGATACTTTAAGACTACTCTTGTCGATGTGGTGCAAGATATTGAACTACCAAAGATTCTTCACCAGTATTTACTTTTTAACTGTCGTTAAAAAGAGTTTTGGTACATTAAGGTTTTACTTTAGGCTGAAGACGAATGTTCTTTTGCCTTCATCTTTTTAAGAAGATGTTTTTGGTGTTGCCAGTTGATTTTAGTCCCCCTGATAAATGGGTGATTTTGATTGTCGCCGAGGTCGGTGAATTGATTGAGGATAGATTTGTTAAGGTGTAATGTTTTGGCTTGTGTTATGTCAAACTACGTCTGGTATTTCCAGCATAATTTAATTTCGATATAATTACTGTTTAGATATAACGTTGATCCTATTTTTTCATCATTTATTATTTTGAACAGGGTTAAAAACTGAAAACTTGTTCGTGCGATGGCTGCACTGTTGTAATGTTATTTGCCATCATTATTATGCTATCAATATTTGTATATTAATAAGTTTAGTTTTAATCAAGATTTGCAAATTGAACGATGGGAAGATGCGCAGTTTGTCTTAAATTTTCGTAAAAGATGAATATTGTTTGTAAAGAAATATGGAAAGTCAACTCATAGACTAGTGACAGTAGCGACATCTGGACTGAGCAAGTGGCAGTTTTTATCCCAACTAAATTGTATAGCAGTACGGAAGTCTTGAAATCTTATTATTTTCTCTTAGATTTAATAACGTTTGTGTTGTTGTATCTATCCATATAATATCTTTATCATATTTATCATATTAGACCCATAATAATTAGTACAGAATATAAAACAAATATCTGATTTATAAAGAAACAACGATCATTTTATCGATTTACCATCATTATTAAGTTTGTACTATAATTTCTTTGTGGAACTTATTTTAATAGCTATGCCAAGACGCACAGAGTATTCTGTAAAACATAAAAATAAAATTACTTTATGAAATTAATGAATTATTAAATAAATTATGTATCATTATCGCAAGTCATCTTGTATTAATGTAGTCTGAGTTTTCATTATAATGTGATAATTTGTGATATATTTTTATGAACAAGACTTGATTTGAACTTGTTTACTCAGCGGAAGTTGCAAGTGATATGTATTCAATGACTATTTTATAAGATAAAATAATTAAATAAATGTGTGAAAAAAATATATTAGTGGTTTGATTATTTGACTTGATTAAACGCCGAGCAACCTTAGATGTAGGGTTAAGGGACTTATAGCTACAAAAGTTACAAATTCAGTATTGAAATACGTAATCAGTGTATTGGTAGGTGGTGCAATAATTTAATTCAAATTTACTGAGAATCAACAATTTTCAAACGTCAAAAATCCACCAAAGCGCCCGCCCTTCACCACTTACTTACTTCACCTAGTATTTGCTGGAAAGACGCAGTGGCGCAACAAACTCCATAGCAGCCCACTTTACAATATTGATAAGAAAATTCACTGCGTGTTGCGGGTTTGATTTCCGCAAGGAACAAATATTTGTATGATTGTTTGTAACTGCAAGTTTAAATGCTTGTAAACGCACCCACGATACAGAAGAAATTTTTAGTGTGGGCATCGATATAACCAAGAATGAAGCCTTTTCCTTCGCACAACCTTTAAATATTTAATTCATAATTACTGGATTTATCAAACTTTCATTAATGTCAGATTATTACCGGCCACAGTTTAGGGCAAAAATAGTTTTGGTTGAGTAGATGGCAATCACATTGTTCGTCTAATAAGGGACTTATTAATAACTGACACTTCACTTTACATCTCTTTATACCAAAATAACGTAGAAATACATTCGTATTGCTACATTATTTTGTATTTTTTTAATTTCCAATATGAAATTATTGCCAAAGTAAATAATTTTTACTCCTACACAAAGGTATTTTGAATTTACAAGCGGGCAACATTAGCAACGTGACTTGTCAAATCCAACTTGCAATTTTGCATCGACGGCAATCTAAACAAAACAGTTAATTCTTGATTTCCTTGTGAAATACTTTGTATTTGATCCTATAATGGCAGACAAACAGAAAGTAGATCTCGGTCTCCTGGAAGAAGACGATGAATTCGAAGAATTTCCCGCTGAAAGTAAGTGTTTCTGGGTATTACAGTTTCTTGCGAAGACCTCACACTATTTTCTCGATATTAATCATAATTTTGTGCTATTTTCTCTCCAGATTGGGGAACAGAGGATGCTGATGACGAAGATGTGTCTGTTTGGGAAGACAACTGGGAGGATGATATCGTACAAGACGATTTTAATCAACAATTGAGGTTAGCTTTGTTTTGTAGTTTGTAAAAAATCTTATTTATTGGAAATCTAGCCTCGGTAGTAAGAGCAATGTAATTTTTCCGAGTCTCAGTCTCCACAATTTACTAGATACTGATATAATGTTTGAGGAATAACTTTATTATAGTACTACTTACTACTTTATGATTTAATTGGGAAATAGCTCATACAGAAAAAGCCAATGCTTGAAAGCTACCTCAGTTTTAAAGTCGAGCTTATTTAGACTTTACCAATTACTTCAGGCTTTGATTAACATGTGAAATGTCTGACTACAACTTTACTCATATTAACAATAGTTTTTACTGTCAGTAAGTAATTGTATTGGTGTCAAAGCCTATGTGTTATAAGGAATAATTTCATGATCTTTGTAAAGTCGTAAGTTAAATTAATTATGTCAAACTATTACAAGGCACTAATGAATGTATAATTTACAAGAAAAATGAAATAGATTGGATTTACCCCTTACAAATAGTAGTTGAGTGTGGAGAAGAGTGGGCAAGTTTCTTGCAAATTGCAATAAAAAACTGATATATAGAATTTTGTGTGCTGCCATCGCATTTACCTGTTGCAGGTGGCTGTGAGTTTACAAATATTGCAAACATAGGATTATTATTCTTGTATAGAGTGTTTGTGTGTACAGAGGCCACCACATCAATCTACCACATTTTGTCATATTTCTTTGATAGTTTTTCAATTTTATCACAAAAGAATTAAGGTTCATTTTCTATTGGGAAAATTTGACAGTTTGATATAACTTGATGTGCTGGCATCTGTACTAAGTTGAACAACAATGATTAGTACCAACTGCAACTGCCTCATTACTTAAGTGCTGACCATGAGGCCCTAGGTTCGATTCCCAGGTTAGACAGTGTTACTAGGCTACTTCATATAGAATTTCTAAGCAGCTGCCTGGAGTCTGGATTTGTGACTGCTTGATGGCATATTGCTCACCCCCTTTTACTTAAGACTTAAACATAACTGATGAATTCTGGGTGTACTACAAGTATCTCTCTCTAACTCTACCCAGTTCTTCCAATGCTCAATATAATAATATCCATTTTATTCTTTTGTTTCAGGCAACAACTCGAAAAACTCAAAGAGACTGCCAAGTAGATTAACTTACCATACCTTCATTATAAGTTAGCCTAAGTATGTCATAGATTACAGCAGAAATAAGTTACACATAGGAGACTTCAATTTTCATTATAACATTTTCTCTAGCGGATATCACAGTAGAATGCATCACACTATGGTCTGCGTTAGACACTGTATGGGGATACGCTGTCAGTAAGTTACATAATGCATAGTTTCATCTAAGCTTTGGGTACTCAAGGCTTCAACACAGTCCCGTGCCTGCTCACTTGTGATATCTGCCTTAACAAATGTTGCAGTCAAACATGTGAATATATCAACTCAGTAAAACAAGTCTGCCGCAGGCAGACAGTTGACTGCATGGTTCTGCATACCCTTTCTCTCATATTTGTTCATAAATTGATCTGTATCCAAAAATGTCCATTTTGTAATAAACATCTGGTAAAACTTAAAATGCTTTTTTTTTCATGTATAACTAGTACCTGCCCAGTACTGTCCCACTGCAAGGCAAACTCCTCTTGTCATACAGAGAAGGCCAGAATATAAACGCACGCGCGCGCCCTCCACACCAAACTTTCTGAGTAATAATGGTAAATTTCTTCTATGTTATCATGAATTTATCAATATCCAAGGTGTATTTAAAAATTTTGTATCATGCAATTACATCCGTACGGTAGCTTAAACTTGTAGATATATAAATAAACACACAAGAGTAATGATTTAATTGTTTATGTCGTGTTATAGTACATACGAGTGCACCCCGTTTTTTGTCACGTATTTGTGACGTAGTCGTACAGGGCATGCGTTCGCTTGTCATGACATAGGCACGGTAATATTATAATACAGTAGTGTAACTCGGCCGCATGATAGAAATAAATGCCTACAGCCGCGCGGTACGTAAACATGCGTTAGGGCTGCCCGTCTCCAGCATTATGCCAACTAACAAACCACACATGCATCGAAGTTTTAACACAAGCGTAAGGTAGGTACCTACCGTATCATGATTCATTCAGAACCGCATATAACTACCTATTTCAGTCGTCTCAATAACTTTCCGTTACTCTATTCGCTTTATTTATTAATCCAAACACCTTTGTTTTGGTGAGATAAAAGGAAATACTTTAAATCCATTAAAAAGACACATTATGTACCTACCTACTAGTAAGTAAAATTATTTTATAGTCTTACCTTTCAGTTTCCAGGTAATTTAAAAAAACTCATGTCTGGATGCGTTATTGACGAATTCATACAACCAAAAACAGCACAATATTTCCTACTATATTAACTGATTTTTAGAGAAAAAATCGCGCGGTTATTGTTAAAAAAACAACGCACCGTCCGTTCGACCCTGCGGTACAGCCGTGACTGTCTGCGCCCCGAGCGCAACCCAAGATCGAGGCGCGTAGGTATAGCTCGCGTTTCGTCCGTTTGTATGAAGTTGGAATACTGTATTATAATATTACCCTGACATAGGTGACGATGGCGGTCAAAAGGTTAATTGTTGTTAATAAATAATGGTTCCACGGATCAGAATTTATGCAATTCTAATGACTCAGTCTTAACATAGTATAAAGAGAGGAAGTAGGTTATCTCCGGCCTAATCCGCGATATAATTGCCTAATGTCTTAGGGTTGTCACTTTTAGCTAAATTTTAATTCAGTACCTGTAAATTGGCAAGGGTCAAGTTTTTACTTTTATTGTCTGGGTACAGGCCTCACTAATGAATTGGTGACAGTACTATTGTACTGTCACAAATTCATTAGTTTAAAACCCGGCCCTTGCCAAAGATAACACATCTCTTATTAGTCAATAAAGTTCAACAATGGTTTTCCTATCAAATATAGAAATGTATTCAAGATAAAGAGCAGCATTATTTATAATAAAAAAAGATAAAATAAACCGAGCGGCGTAAAATAAGCCGTGACGCGCGAAACTCGTGCAGTGTTAGCCCTGACTGGCACAATTTGAAATGAGTCGAGATTTTGTTAAGTGTGCGTGCGGCGACGCACAGATACTACGGCGCACACATACAAGCCGCGCGCAGTGCGTTTGTATGAAGATAACTTACTTCCCGCTCTTTATACTATGGTCTTAACTGGTGAAAAAATGGTAGGTGGAAAATAATTTTTATATCGCGTTTTTATGCTATGTATCCCTACTGAATCGCTCAAAAAAGCCGCCTTTAAGGGACTTCGATTACGTGGTCCTTGAACTCCAACTGGCGAAATGAGTGTGTTTCATAAACCACTGCTAGATGCTTCAGGGAATACAGGCATGATGTGATTTCGTTTATAAATAAAACCATAAAATTACGAAAAATAACGTTTATTATTAAAAAAAACTTACAACAATAATTACCTATTTATATAATTTAAAAGAGATGATATAATAAATTTCAACAATCCCTTTTGTACTATGGACAAATAAAGTCTCAAAAAATATGTATGAGCACTACTCTCACATATGAGACAGGAATTGAGCACTCTGTAGAAATAGACATGGTGACCGTGCGGCCAAAACCTGTCTTTTTGATTTGATGAAAAACTCTTGCCTCTCAACTACTTTGTCTCTCTCACACTGTCTTGCCCGTATTTATCTCTCACATGTATGGGGAACGCGCAATCCTTTTGTCAGTCAATACTCTCACATCAAAACTTACAGAAATTATTGGATATGTATCGTAAATTGTCAAATCTCATGTCAGCCAATCAAAACTGTAGATTAGGTGTCAGCTTATGACTAAACAGTTATAGAGATAGCAAGTCTTTAGTCTCTCAGAGCAAGGCATAGCGCTACCAGGAGGCATCTAGCAGTACTAATAAAATTGGTGCTCCCCGTTAAGCTACGCTTGCCGAGGTCGGTCTGTGGATGGGTGACCATCCATTACATACCGAGACCCCTGTGTGACTCGGAAGGCACTTTAAACCGTTAGTCCCGGCTGTTATTGGTGATAATTGACGATTGTTGCAGGTAGATAGAAGCTGGTCTGACAACTAGTCTTACGAAGAAGCATTGTGTTGTTACTTGTAGGCTGCATCCCAATATGGTTGAGAAAAGGCTGGAGAGATGATTAATAAATTGACAATTGATATGCTCTGTGTACGTCTAATAACTGACATAAGATTTGACTGCAGGGATACTGATTAACTCATAGAATCGGATACAGGCTTATACATGCTGATTTCTATATTTACATAAAATTTCAAAAAACTACTTTTTCATCAATATTGTGATCTTAATCCTAAAAATTCTTTCTAATTGATTTTCAGCCTTCTTTATTCAGTGCCGTGTTGTATATATAAAAACCTTTGGTGATTTTGGGACACCAAAATAATAATTTGAATGAAGTCTTAAGGCGATTGGCACACTGCACCGGATCACGCAGCGTTAAGCGGGAGTGCGAGTTCTTACGTTGTTTGCAAGTACATATCTGTGTTTATATAGAAAACACAAACAGTGTTCGTCGTTCCTCGCCACGCACCTCGCAGCGTAGTGCGGAGTAGTATGCGTTTCGCCTAAGACACCGAGGTAGAATATAATCCTATTTAATCATAGTGGGATAGACAGATTTTTCCTATAATAGGTAGAAAAATCACTTACTATTATTATGCCTTACTTATCAAGACCAGCTTGATTTGTATAATAATCTTAGGAATATTATAAATGCGTATAAATGGACACTGGTATCGAATATTTACTGACCTTATTGGTGATGCCCTTCATAGTAAGGTCAGGTGCTAGCAACCGGCGTGCGTGTATGACCAGATTAATGAACAAGAGGATTATGTAAGAATGGGGGTATTATGATGTTAATTTAATACTTAAATTAGTTAAAAGTTGATATTCTGATTGCCTGCTGTCCCGAACTGGTATTCCTCTTCGGTCTGCGTCGGCTGCGCGTTCGCGTCCTCTTGCTCAGCGAAATAATTGTCCAAGATGTGTAGAACTTTCTTGTATATCTGTGGTAAGAAACAGATAAAACTGTAAGTATAACAGAATTGCATTTACCACTGTTTATCTCTGCATCACCCCAGGAGAAAATGCCTGTAGTATTAAGACTGCCTCGGAATATTTGTGTGTTTAAAGTTTTAATGTATATTTTTTTTCAGTTAGTCATTCCAAATTAAGTTTAATTGACACCTTAACTGCTACAATGAGACTCAATAGAAAATGTATTGGGTGTCGCTCATTTGGCGTTAAAGGTATTAAAAAATATTCGTTTTAGTAGTTCACTTTATGGCACCCAATATCTGCCATTTTGTTGCACGATACCACAGAAACACCCTGAAGTAGGAAACTCTGGAAGGGACATCGACGCATAACCTGATTTCATGGGTTCAGTAGATGATTCAAAACCGACGGAATATTTAAAAACATTTTTTTAAACTTAGAATTGTAATAAATATCGTCCTACTCATAGCCTGTTTTTTATTTGGATGCACTATTAAGATTCTGTACCTGTTCATTCTCATGTTGCTGCAGACTCTCAATCTGATCCAAAGCGCCGATCTCCTCTAGTCTCAGACATAGAGCATCCACTTGCCCGTATTTCACAGCCGCCTGAAACAATAACAGTATCTTCTTTTAATACCATGTTGGGGTCGGCTTCCAGTCTAACCGGATGCAGCTGAATAACAGTTTTTTAAATGGAGCTGCCTGTCTGGCATCCACAACTCAGTTGCTGGGCAACACGATACCCAAAGGTGGATCCATACCATGCACACGGCACACCTAGTGTCTCGAACGGGTATGTACGCGTCACAAACAGAAACCACGTGCGTACGAGCATGTCACGAACAGTTGTGTGGTCAAAGTGAAGTATATGTTTGGGCTCACTCATGAACCACGACAGTAAAATAAATAAATAAATAATGCTGGACAATCCACACAGCATCATCTAGCCCCAAGCTAAGCAGAGCTTGTGTTAAGGGTACTAGATGACTGATATACTTAATACAATACATTACATAGATAGATATTTTTATACATAGAAAATACCCAGAACAAATCTTTGTAGATCGTACAAAAATTTATCCCAGGGCGGGAATCGAACCCGCAACCTCCTGCGTCGCAGGCGGACCATCGCCCGCCGCGCCACATCGGTCGTCAAACAATGCGCGTGCATGTCGTGGATATTACAGCTTTCACGCAAACATATCCAAAGGTGTCCATACAATGTTCCTAAGATGCACCGTGAACTGTAATGTTCGTGCGCGTGAGCAGGTATGGGACTCACCTTAATTGCCTAATTTTCTGGCCACTTTCAGACTTCCTCTTTTACCATCTCACCTGTAATAAGTTAGTAAGTCCATCCAGCACTACAGATATAGCTCTGTGGTCGGGAGCGCTGAGGAGTTGACAATAGGGCTCCAGGAAGCCGGCTGTGATAAGAGCGTCTAGCTGTTCTGGTGTGCCACCAAGGCAGAGGTTTGTGATCGCCCAGGCAGCTTCTTTTTGGCATCTGCGGGTAAGAAACCATTGGATAAAATATATAGAGATATACATACATATTTATACCACTGGGTTGCTAGAGTATTGCGAAACCAAATAAACAATGAATATATTGTGTGATTGATAATTTGGCTAAGGTGAATTTTACTTTAGCCAGAAAAAATTGAAGAAATCATCCCAAGTAACAGGATCACCTAGTTTAGGAGTCAGGGTTTTTACCTTACCACATGACTTTTAGTTATAACTAGTTATTTACCCTACAATGTTGCTTAAGCAGTTTTGGTATCAATAAAGATGTGTTTTATTATTTCTATCTTTAGTAATTAGTAAATAAACGTAGAAATTACGAAAAGCCGACGCAAACTTTCAACACTAGGGGGTCCAGAATCTCATGGTATCACGTTGTGCGTCATCAATGTTTCGAAGCCACGGTTGGCGCAGTGGCTGAGTGATTGAATGCTGCGCCGCGTGTCGTGGTTTCGATTCCCGAACGGAACAAATATTTGTATGGTCTACAGGTAGTTGTCCAGGTCTGGCTGTTTGTGTATGTGAGTTTGAATGCTTGTAAAAGCATCCACGATACAGGAGAAATTCCTAGTGCGGGGTAACATTTAAAAAAAAGTAAAAAAATGAAGTATAAATGTCCCCTCCAACCTGTAGATGGCCATCAACAAGCAAAGAAGCTCTTAACTTATTAAACAACCATCAATTTCTCTACTTACTTGATATCCTCTGTACTGAGCACATGTAAGAGATGCGAAAGCACACCGGCGTCGATAGCGCGCTGTATCTGCGGATGTGTGCCGGCGAGGATGTTGCTGACAGCCCAGGCTGCTTCCTTCATGAGTGAGGGTTTCCCGCAGCGGAGCAGGCTCGTGATGTGGGTGAGGCAGTCGGCGTCCAGGCAGCGGTCAGTCTGAGAAGAGGAAACCACATTGAACTTTATATCTGTAGTTCAAAGCCCAAGTAGGTAGGAGGGTAACCTCACGGAACGGGAGAGGTCATTGGATGATTGCTTTTCCATAAAACATCCAGCCAAGTGCGAGTCTGACTCGCACACGAAAGGTTCCGTACCATGATCTATAAAAACACCCCCTTAAATATTTATTTTATTGTTTTTTAGTGTTTGTTGTTAAAGTGGCAACATAAATACATTTTCTGTGACACTTTCAACTGTCTAACTATCACAGTTCATGAGATACAGCCTAGTGATAGACGGACAGAAGAGTCCTTGTACCCTATGGGAACGGAACCCAAAAAAAAGGTGGTTCAACAACGTTGGGTAAGGTAGACGATGTTGGTTACCTGTTCATCAGATCCGGTGAGCATGTTGCCGATGGCCCTCAAGGCTGGTGTGCGTACTGCAGCAGACTTGTGGTCCAGCAAACCGACCACGCGAGGGAGGAGCAGGGGGGTCATTTGGACTGCTTCTATGCGCTCGTTTGGTCCATCAGTTAGGTAAGAGAGTGCCCAGCAGGCGTCAGCTGGAAGGTGTAGAAAAAATATATTTAGGGGATTCCCGAGTTGAGCAATGTGTTATTGGTATTTTTTATTACGAATTTCTATGTGGCAGCTCGGAGCCTGGATGTGTGGCGCGTTGATGGCAATAATCTCACCCTTTATTACGTGGGACTTAAACATAAGAGACTACTTGCACTTATTCCGCTGTATTCAGCTTATGTCCATAGAAAACAACGATTTTGTATGGAGACGCGTACGCATCCAGCTGAAAGGACGCGATATCATACAAAACTGGTGTTTTCTATGGACAAAAGCTGAATTGAGCTCAATGAGATTAGTTGGTTCCTAACTGGAGAAATGTGGGTTTACTTTAGGTACATTTCTGCCATCCTGGAATACAGGCGTGATGATTTTATAATTTTGCTTACCCAAAACATCCTGATCAGTGATTTCCAATAGCTCTGAGATATACGGCAAGGCAGGAGCCACGTAATCGAACTTCACCAGTGGGTTCTTATTTCTGTAACAAGACATAATAAGAGTACTCTTTATTGTACACCATGATAACTTACCAATAATGACTTTAAGAGATACATAGGGTGTTACAATGCGCGGCCTTCTCGCTAAAAGCGATCTCTTACAGACAACCTTTGGATGGACTTGATAGAGAAAGAGAAAATATATGTTGGTTCTTGGTGTATCATTGAAATACATTATAGACATTTTCACATTTTCATGCAAAGCAACCGACTAAAGATTTTTAAATGGTTAACACTTTTACTGCCCCGCACCCGGCTCCCAGGTCGAAAAGAGTTCTTTCATGTACCCAGAACTCGCTTCCCGAGTCATACATGTAAAAAGCTATAGATGAGATGTGAACATGTCCATCACCCCCTACCATATACCTACGCATTATGTAATTTGCCAAACATACAAGTTAAATCGTATTTTTGAACTGGGCAGCGAAAGGGTTAAATAAAAACAGCCGTACGGGTCAATCGAAGGTTTGGTGATTGCTGAGTATAATAAAAAATATAATAAAATATGTGTAACGTAATTTATGGATGTCAAGTAGGCCCTTGACAGGTGATAATCTTACCTGCAAAAGTTACTGTAAGTCCACACGGCAGTCTTTAACTGGCTGGCGGGCGTGCTGATCGTGCACAGAGGCAGGAGGACCGTTAGGGCTCCGTGAGACAGCACGGCGTCTCGTGTCTGCGGCCCGTCGCCGGCGATGTTGCCGAGCGCCCAGGCGCTTTGTTCGCCGACCACACCGCCGCGCTCTAGTAGGGCTACTAGTTTCGGGATTGCTCCACCCTGTATGGGTGAAAACAAAGTCAGTGTAGCAGCTGTTTGTGTATGGCATCTCACAAGCTCAGATCCAGTTGATAACCAGCATCAAACACTGTCTAAGTGTAAGGCATTTTTGCTGAACTGGGCCCATTTGGCACAGCCGACAGGTAATTTTTATTACTTCCGCATACTATATTTGTTTGTTTTAGATGTTTAGACTGATTTCATTGTATGCCTGAGCATGTTTTTTCTTTCTTTCTGTACATTCTCGCCGAGGCTCTGAGATAGGCCGTATGACGAATGCGAAAATGTAATGTATAAAGGGGATAGAACCGATCTGGCAATCGCGGCTCACCATGAAAGAGGTACGTATGAGTAGAGGAACAAGGCGAGGCAGAGGGTCGATATGCCGGCTTCTATAAAAAAAGTTCGAACCCTTTTAAGCCTCTACGAGTCTGCAGGGCTCAAGGATAATGTATAACTTTATTTTATGTATTTTATCTATGGGCCTCAGTTGACTGACAATAAAATGATTTATTAATTATTATTATTAAAGCAGTCCCACAGAATAGGGAAAGAGACAAAGAATATGATAGCTTACATCAACAACAGCCATGGTGTGCTCGTGAGTTCCTGAAGCTATGTTTGTGATCGCCCAAGAAGCTTCAAATTGCAGATCGGGGCTGTAAAAAAAAAAGTTTTTGAACATCTTTGTCTACCTTGTTGGGCAGTTGCTACTGCTAAACGTGAGGTCTTGGGTTCGATTCCCGAGTCGGGCAGAGTTATTGGGTTCTTCCATTACATCAGGAATTACAATGTATAAAGGAAAAAATATCTGTCCAATATCTTGTAATAATCTAAATCCGGGTAGACTAAAAAAATGTTTTATCGTGATCTCTATTTCATCTAATATAAATCCTATGATTATCATCAATAACTAGAAATCACATTTAAATTCAGTACTCCCAGCACGCGTAGCATGACCACCATAGAAACGGGTTTTGCCGACGGAAGAATAGACAACGTGACAGATTGTTGAAAGATTTCTACCGTCTAAAGCATCGCAAATAAAAACTGAAGAGAAGAATGTTTTCTATTCGCTACAGTGTACGGGGCACCCCGTATTCGGGAAAAGTTGTCAAGTTGGAAAGAAAGAACGTTAACTATTCTTCGTAGAACAGATATAGAATTGGTCATGCTACGCGTCCAGGTATCTTTCAGAAAACTCCATGGTCTACTTACCAGTCATCTCGATCCAGTGCAGCAACCAAAGGCTTGATGATCCCAGCGGTGACCATAGGAGTGATGGGCGGGTTCTGTTCCTTGGAGAGCATCCGACGAGCTGCCCGAGCATATGTTGTCAAAGTGGCTAGATCATCGGAGCGGAGACCTAGATGGATAGAGACAAAGTCTTATGAATCTGGTATTCTCTGTCCCTCATGTCTGAGGAACCTGGTCAGCATTAGAGTTGCATCTGAAGCGGATGGTCTGCTTCCACCGGTTTCTGTCCAGCGCGTCTCTAACAACCTTGTAGAATTTGGATGACGAGTCTTTAATTTGGTCAGTCCATCTTGTAATCTGGGTATTATATTGTCATTACTTAATAGAATATTTTTCAGGCAGTTCTGCTCGAGACTCACGCAACCAGTCTTACTAAGGGGTACCGTGTTAGACCTCCACATCATCATCACCACAATAAGATGAGATATCCTAGAAATAAAGCAGATGAGGAGGAACTTGCAGGCGCATCTATCAGACAACTGATGGGCCCCTGTAGAGCAATGGAGGGATCCACTAAATGGGGAACTGGGCGAAATTATCCACTACAGAAGGACTGATCGCCTGTCTGTGTGACTTGGAGGCATCCCCGAAACTAGATAAGATAACATATTTGTCTCCGTTAATTTAATTTGAAAATTACCCATAGGTCATACAGATATTTGTTCCGTGCGCGAATCGAACCCACGACACGCGGCGCAGCAGTCGATTGCAGAACAAATATTACCCGTTGTTTTTTTTAAGAAGAAGTGTTGAAAATATTATAATTAACAATATAAAACATAGGCAGTTGTCCCATGTAAAATACAGCTTCACACGGTTCGGCCGGAAGCTAACTTCAATATAATATGAAAAAGGCTGGGCAGATGATGACTATGCCGAAAACAAATGCTAAAATACTAATAAATGCAAAAATCTGTCTGTATGCATGTGTGTGTAGGTTATTTACTCCTTCATGCTGAAGCCACTGAACACATTCAGATGGGACTTGTTGATGGTAGCTCAAGTTCATACCCTGGATTAACACATAGGCTTATTTTGTTCCAAAACTGTGAAGTATTCTCATGGCAATCTTAAATCATCTTCTGTTTTTGTACACAGGTAAAACCACATTCCACAGCTAGTATTCTCTTAGCTGTTCAGGTCCCGCTCACTTTAGATTGAGGTTGATGGTATCATATTGGGATGACAGTGGGCCGCAAGCAGTTAATATGACAATATCTTCAACATAGCTATTAATTACCTTGAACAATCTCCGCAGGAGTGAAGATCTTCTCATTTTCATGGACTTCCTCTCCTGCCTCGGGAGATAGAGCCCTTCTCTTGAGGAGTTGTTCATCGCGGGCCTGCTTGCGGAGAGCTACACTGAGCTCAGCACGCTTGCGACGAAGGTCCTGTATGAAATAATAAGGTTTTGATACAAGACATTTTATGTTGTAAAACATGAGTGTAGAATTATACAGCTCTTAAAAATAATAAGAGGTAGCTTCATGTTTTGCCAATCATGGCATACAAAATTAGTTGCACTCAGACAACTATTACAAAAAGATAATTATAAAATCTTTAATAATAAATTAAAACAATGTTTGTAATTTGGTTATTATTTATTCATGTGTGAGGTTTTAACATGTTGAAATCAGGTCAACAAACAATAAATTTTCTACATTGTATGACAGTTAAGGTGTTAATATTAAATAAATAATAAATAAATAATTAATGCTGGACAATCCACACAGCATCATCTAGCCCCAAGCTAAGCAGAGCTTGTGGTATGGGTACTAGATGACTGATATACTTAATACAATACATTACATAGATAGATATTTTTATTATACATAGGAAATACCCAGAACACCCGGAACAAATATTTGTAGATCGTACAAACATTTGTCCCAAGGCGGGAATCGAACCCGCAACCTCTTGCATCGCAGGCGGACCTTCGCCCGCCGCGCCACAACGGTCGTCAAATTATATCAATATTAACAGGACAAAAGTTTAAAAATAATGTTTTTGGAACTTGGCTAAGGACCCCTAAAATTCAATATAATGAGTTGACATGAGATACAAAATTTGCTTAACCTTTTGAACGCCAGAAAATTTGGCACTAAGCCTTTTAAATAAAAAAGGTTGTATTGCTACTTTGTTATCATGAATTTATCAATATCCATGGTATATATATTATGATACGCATTGGAGCTTCAATTTTTAAGGTATACAGTAAAAACCGTTTATAACGATATTGAAGGGACCATAGTTGTAAGCAATATGTCGCTGTATCTGATGTTGTTAGTTTACTAGGGATTCGGACGGGACCATACAATCTGGTTGTAATAACCGATAGGTTGTTGTAAACAATGTTTTGACTGTATAAATAAAGATACACAAAAGTAAACATTTTATTGTTAATTTTGCATTACTACTTACACCATATTTTTTGTCACATACTTGTGACGACAGCTTATAAGGCATGCATTCGCTTGTCATGTACGAGTAAATGTGACACTCTCCTCCTAAAGGTTAGAAGCCAGGGAAACAAGGAAAGCCAGTCTCTGTGCCATAATTGGAAGGATAGATAATAACAGTAAAAAAAATTCTAACATTATAAAGCTGAAGAGTTTATTTTGTAATTAATTGTGCTAATTTCTGTAACTACCAGTCCGATTTGGGAAATTCTTTTAGCATTTCATAGCCCAGTGTTTAAGGAAGGTTATAGACTACTTAACATCACACTACGACCTTAATGAGCAGGCATGAAACCAGGTACAGTTAGTTTTATATGAATCCATGGTCATCTAGTTTAAACAGCAATTGTAAAGCAACCTTGGACCTGCCATAGGTTTACATGAACTAACATATCTGCTTTGCAAAATACGGCGGAATCTTGATATTTTTCTCAAAGAACTCTTTAAAAGTCCACCCCTAAGACGACCCACTGGCCATATTCTGCCTAAAAACATGTTAGAAAACATGGATTTTTACAAACATGGTGGTAAATCCAACCTAATGACATTCTGCAGTTGTTGCAATATTATAAACTAATGAAATGAACGAATAAAGATTACAATAGAAGGTACGATGTTTTTTTTTTCTAAATCAAGTATTTTATATTTTCTTTCGCAGATTACCTATGTGAATTAAAACAACTGAGTATCTATTATGAATTTTGTATTAGTAAAGTTATCTTTTAATGCAAAACAAATGATTAAAAAACGTGTTTTACAAAATGGAACATGATTCAATTTTAGAACAAAGATTCGAAATACATAACTCACCGTAGTTCCATGTCCAGCATTTTTATAAGACGACAAACGAGAACGTGAAACGTTTTCAGACATTGTGATTAATAATTATAAACTTTTAAAATACAATATATAACTTCAAAAACACCAAAGGTTGTGCGCGTGCAAATTAGAACCTTTTCAAAGAGCAACGGTCGGAAATTGAGAGAATCGGTTTTGAATTCTTTGGCTTTCGACAAAAACTGGTCTTAGTTGCCAGCTTTTAAAAGAAAATAATCTTTGCTTTTGACAGTAATCGTGATCAGTTAAATTACCGAGTTAGATTTAAATAGATAATGAAGTATTAAATCAAGGCTCCAAAGCACTTATCATTTAAAAAAACCTGCTTTTTTCTGTGATGGCAACTAGAATAATTGAAATGAAAATAGTTTTTCCTTTATGTTGGTATGGTATCTATTTATTTGAAGAAAAGGATTATAATCGAGTTCAACTTAAATTAAATCGATTTTAGGTCAAGGACTAAGGTTAGTCATTGTGTTGACTGTCAGTGTCAAATTTGGTCGAATTGTGTTTGACATTCGACTTTTTCGACACAATCTCTGTCTGATGATTGTCTCTGTCACGTCAATGAATAAATAGTATCTCTCATAATTTTCGATAATGCCAATTTTTCGTGATCAATCAAGAATATTAAAACTTAATGACACATAATTGATCCATATTCAATCACAAGTTTACCAATCAAGTAAATTGTAATTAAATTCACAGATTGCAATTTTAAGAATGTTTTCAAACCTGTAATTATATGCCTCATATAAGAATGTAAATGCTAATACCATTGCATTGAAATTATAATCATGAGTACAACGACATGTGCTCAATGCATTTTAACATCGTACAAAAATAAAACAGAACAATAGTCAATTAAAATTTATAAACACGATGCACATATTAGCGTTCAACAAAAAAAGGAGTCTACTACTCAAACGTTACTCAATTACGAGTGGAGACAAAGAAATGTATAGACCCAACTCTATTATTAATCAAACTGCATTGCGACTGCTTTCGCATCGTATTAATGCAGTCGAATCCAAAAAAACAGTCCTGAATAAAATAAGAAGAAGTAGGAGGCGCTCGTACGACAGATATTGAGTAGTGGGATGGGCCTATTATGCGCAAAGACGTATTACTAAAAAAATATCTCGCTTTCCACTGTAACTAATCTATCTATCAACCGACACTTTCATCTGGCGACCTCATATACGAAACGATCGTAAATTAACGTTATTAAAACAAGTTTACAAGCGTTCATGAACGTGTAATTACGCAAAACGTTACGCCGCTGGGCGTGACATCACAAATCAGTCCGGTCGGGCCGAAGACAACACGTCTATACCCCGTTCTTGTCACTCGTTCGTGCTAGAGAGAGATAGGTATAGCTGGCAGGCCGGTGCTGATCGTATTCCGTCGAGGGTGTCGCCATTTTCGTTTTGATGAATATTGACAGCACGGCAGACAGACAGTGGCGCGGTCGTCGACGCAGCGTCTGCCGGATTATTTTTATTTTGATAGTGAATCATTTAACGACCAGACTACGTTTTCTGACTCGTTACGCGTCGGTTAGCAATAAAAACTCTATTTACTACAACAGTGACGAGTGATAGACGTCTAGTTGACGAAATTTGGTGCTAACCTCTTCGTTCTTTTTTTTTCCTCCCGTCAGTGTTTTTGAGAACTGCAAGGCTGATCGATATGTGCAAGATTTACCACAGATGACTCTGCGTTACTCAACCTCGTGTTGATTTCTTCTGGTAAGTGCATTTAAATATAGTTCTTTGGGTGTATTGGAGTCAATAATCAGTGAGCGTTCGATAAAATAGACATTACTGGAAGCATATTTTGATTTATGCATTACATTATTCGGTGTAAACTTAATATTTACAGCGTAAAATGACAGTAGCCCTTTGTTGCGGTAGCTCCAGTTTGTTTACGAACTGTCAGGGGCAGTACACGGCCTAAGATATATTGCCTGGGTTGGCGACTATGCGTGGGCTTTGTGCGCAGACGAAAAACAACCTTAACGTCGTAGGAACAAGGTTTAGAGTTTTATAACTCGTAGAACGATAACGGCCCGTAGAATTAATTTATCACACGCCGCGCTTGACAAGTTGAAAACATAAATTCGACCTTGGCGCTCCACGTGGTTTGCAGGCTTTTGTGCTTTCTTCTTTGTTTGACAGTTGACATCGATTATCGATTTTTATTAATCGATTATTTTTTGTGGGTTGTTGGCAGCAGTGTATGTCATGTTGACGTAATTTTGCAAAAAAGAAAAAGAAAATAAACAATTGCAGAGATTTTATTCGAATTGTTACAAAACATTCTTGTAATTGTCTAAAATTACTTAAAATTCTTTTTGCCTGTGATTGGTGAGTCGATAATAAAATATTTTATTGCATGTTTACCTAATAGTTGTTAAGATAGCAATCTATTTTTATATATTGTTGTAATTAAGACAAAAATCGCCCATTTAAGCTCGGATTTCGCGATAAAATAGATTATAATGCCGTTTCACTGTGACGTAAGTGATAAATAATTAGGTACCTACATTCTTTTGTTTTGATGATTTGTTTGTACAAAAGTAGATGCACAGTCTTGAAATTTTTATACTGGCCCTATTGTGACGCAATCTTAACTTGAGTTTAGAGACATATGAGTGTATAGTTGTTCTGGATATTTGCTATGTATATGAAAAAATATCTATCTATGTAATGTGTAATGTATTGTATTAAGTATATCAGTCATCTAGTACCCATAACACAAGCTCTGCTTAGCTTGGGGCTAGATGATGCTATGTGGATTGTCCAGTGTGATGTTGTGATTTTTTTATAGATAGGTTTATTTTTAATCTGTATGGGTCCATTTTTTTTTTTAATATGTTAGTCAGCCACTTCATAGAGATACTGCTTCTATGGTTTTTACAGAAAGCATGTGGGATTTTAAATGCTTAGTAAATCACATGCATATTAATTGCCTCTCTCTTGTCTAGTAGTGACTAGCCCTACTGGTGATCATAAGCATTTGTTTCTTGGGTTGTGTAAAGTGTTATTAGGTTTTCCATACTGGAATTTGTCATTATTGGAGATTGGATTTATGCTTGGTAGATTAGATAGAACAATAGGCTCACTCCTTATTACATGGGATTTAATACTGATCTGTTTGGGATGTTGGCTTAGTCTTTTGTACAGTGTGGGTTGTAGGATTGATCCTCACAGGGAACAATTAGCTGTACCCTGCAGTTTTACCTGCTTCTAAGGGTCTCAGTGTATGTTAACACTTTCGCTGCCCAGTTCAAAAATATGATTTAACTTGTATGTTAATGTCAAATTACATGATGCGTAGGTACTTGGTGATGGGCATGTTCACATCTTATCTATAGCTTTTTACATGTACGACTTGGGAAGCGAGTTCTGGGTACATGAACAAACTCTTTTCAACTCGGGAGCCGGGTGCTGGGCACTAAAAGTGATAAGCACCCTAAAAACTGCAAATGCAAAAATAATTTTTGAAATACCATTGGGGGTTTTGGAGATTAGCGTGTCCAAACAAACTCTATTGTTTTATTATATTAGTATAGATATGCACTGTTGGATTTTTAAGCCTCGGAGCTAAAGTTTCAACCTTACAATTTTCATAATAGTCCTTTAAAAATCCAATGCTGAGTTTTGGGTCTTCTAATCATCTAAAAAAATACATACATACATAAACTCACGCCTTTTCTCATGATGCTAGGCAGAACCTAAAGAAAGCCATCTGCTATGATCCTTACACACTCCTTTTGCTACATTTACATTCATACATTTGGTCATACATGCACAGCGGTTGCAAGTTCTATGTAGCTGACTTTTCTGAAGAACATTACCAATAAGAAAATCTGTGAATGTCCTAATAGGGCATCCCCTCCCTAGAATATAGACAGACCTTATTGATGATGACCGTCATATGACTATGTCCAGATGTATGAATGTAAATGAAGCAAGTATGTAAGGATTGTTGTGTACACAAAATACCAGTGTCATGGAGTTGCAGATATCTGCCTGTCAAACAATACAATAAAGACCGTTGCAGGTGGGAATTCTGTAGTTTCTTCCTTCCCCCATGGGAATAGGTGTGAGTTTATGTATGTATGTATGTAGTAGTACAGAAAAGCCATGGAAGTAAATGAAGTAAATAAAAGCATTATACTTAGTTGGGTAAGATTTAGATAGATTACCAGATAAACTGATAAGATATGTCATTATCTATAGCATCAGGCACATCATTATCTATGGGCTAACAATGTTTTAAATAATACTTTACACTAATAGTATAATTGCGAAAGTTTTCCGGTATGTTTGTGTGTGTTTGTGTGATTGTTACTCCTTCACTCTGAAATGGCTGAACGGATTTGGATGTCATCTTAGGTTGAGCGTCGATGTCCATTCGATTCTATACAGGGTTTGGGGGTATGAGGAAAAGGGATGATCCTTCGACCAGACGGGTGTTGGGTTCTTGAATATATTTTCAATCGCGAGGATAATTTTAATATCGCGATGTAGGATACGACAGATTTAGTTCGTATGTGGCGACGTAGATGTCGCTACACAGGTTTCCCATGAACTCGTAACATAGGGGCACTTAATATGCGGCCCCGTATAGTTGTGTCTTCATGCAAAAACGCAAGATACGTGCTAACGTAACCGACGACGCTGTGCAGAGTCGCTGCGGAGGATGTCGACTCACGATCTTAAAATCTGATCGTACTTCGATTCTTCGATCATCGTCATCTGCGGAGCCCTTTTCCCAACTATGTTGGGCTCGACTTCCAGTCTAACCGGATTCAGCCACCAGTATTTTACATGGAGCGACTGCCTATCTGACCTCCCGATACCCCTTGGTAAGACTGGTTGTCAAACTTTCGGGCTTCTGACTACCGATTCGATTCTTCGATGATTTTCGTAATTTTACTACACCATTGCTTGACATAGAATACGTTCTTGGCTAGAAAAGATGTGATAATTGAGATGACAGCAAGAAATTTTTACTCTATAAGCTATCTTTCATTGAGGTCCCCTTATTAGCCGGGAACCCACTCCTTTGGTATGTAATCTATTAATGTTAATTTTATGAAATTAAATCAAAATAGGTTATTGGCGTCATGAAATTATCTTAATCATGTATGCCTACGTCTGTAATTAAATGCAATAGATCATTGTCTAATATATTAACCTATGATAAGACCACTAAGACTCCTTGCTGGGGTCTGTTTGGTGTGAGAATCTTGCAAGTCTCGAGTGAAAAGGTTACTTCTACGCAAGCGAGGAAGAGTGGAACTCACTGCCTGCGTCCGTGTTTCCGAACGCATTCAACCCAAATCTCTTCAAAATTAGAGTGAACAGGCTTCTTCTGGGTAAGCTCACTCTGTCGCCTCTGACCTAGACTAGAGTCAAGAGCAATCTCATCTTAAATAATATAATAGAGTGCGTGCACAATCGTCGACTGCATAATCGCTTGACATCAGGTGCGATAGTAACTGACTTAAGTCTCTTGGAGTTTTGTGGATAGTAGTAGTAGTCAGTAGTAGTTCCAGAAAACTGGCTTTGCTGTTAGAAAACTTCGTCGGATTATACTGACGTCTACGCCACGCTTTTTTTTAAATATTCTAATATTAATAAGTTGCACATGGTGACTTCTCTGTTCCTCGGAAAGCACGTTTAGCCGTCGGTCCCGGCTGCCATTGGTAAATCTTTGACAGTCGTTACAAGTAGTTAGAAGCCCGAAAGGCTGACAGCCAGTCTTACCATAGGGGTATCGTGTTACCTAGTAACGGGGTTGTGGAGTTCAGATAGGTAGTCGCTCCATGTGAAATACTGGCATTCAGCTGCATCCACTTAGACTGGAAGCCGACCCCACATAGTTGGGAAAAGGCAGGCAGGTGATACTGTACAGAACTAGTCTACATGGACGATACCATTTTAGCTGTAGCTTAAAGTAGAATTTAAAACATGATGTTATAAAAAACTATGACATAACGTAAGTATGGGTATCTTAAGTCTTATTTTGGAAATTCTCAAAACGGTTATTTCTTATTCCTGGCAGTTACATTCTATTCCTTATGCATTTGCTCTATATTTGCGCAATAATAGTTAAGGTATCAGTATGTCTATTTCTTCGGACGTAACCACGTTGGAACCCAATAACCTACAAAGATAAGCTGAATAGTCAAAAGGTTGCTGTGGATTCGATATTTTTATCCGACACAACCTTCCTTGTTTACTCCTATCTGCGTCCTTTTCTTAGTAATTGAATTCAATTGTAGTACTTACTTCAGTCAATTAATTCTTGTCGCATCGATACTACCGTTCTGAAGTCACTTAATCAGTGTCCAGTTCTTTTTTATATATGCAGCTTATCAATTGATCATGCGTGTTCAGTAACAATAATACCAGCAAGCGTGGTGATTAATACTCGTGACTTGTCTGTAGAGGCTTTTGCACTGCAGTGGCCCCTACCCACTTCAGTGCAAAAGCCTCGTGAGCATTAATCACCACGCTTGCTCAAGGCGGGCTGGCAATTTCAGACTTTTGACATTCAATTTAAAGTCCAAGTTTCCTCACGATGTTTTCCTTCGCCGACAACAACACGACTTACGCGATCATCGGTCTCGGATGGGTGAATAAAGTACCTATTCATCAGTTCTCAAAGTTTCATCGTCAAGCATTCGGTGTGAGATATTCTAAAATAGCGCGTGATCACGTTAGTGTGGTCTTAACGTTTTTGCTAAGAGTCAAATGCATCCAACAGATTCTAACTTATAAGACAGTTTGTTGCATCACTGCTTCTTCCCAGCATAAACACTAGGAAGTGGTATAGCGCGGGACTGTTTTGGGCTGTCTCATGTAATTTTTGACGTTCAAAAGCTGCTGATTCGCAGCCCAATTTGAATAAATGATTTTTGATGTTGACTTCCGATGGTATGCCTATGCGCTATGATTTGTGTGCTAATGGCAGTTAAGGGCACAATATATACCCTTAATACATCATATAACAAGTGTTAGACAGTTACAAAATTAAACGCAAGCGTTTACCTCCACGAGGGATGCAAATTACTATCTACCCTCGAAAAAAATACTTTTTTTGCAACATATCCAACCTACCGGAAAATACGTTGGGTGTGTTCGAGAACCCGCTGAAAGGACGGAGGGTTAAAAACATGAAAAGTTGAACGCGCCTGACTTTTAACTACCACTAGCTCTGAAACTTTTTTGATAACCTTAACAAAAATGTGTTTGTTTATTAACTAGGAAAGGGAATGAGCTTAAAAATCGTATACGCAATTTTATTGAACACAATCCCCCCATCGTTGAATAATTTCTTTTGTTATATGTACTAGTTCTATCTAGGTACTCCAGTCCGAAGTACCATCACCACTTACTGAACTATGCTTAAGGACGTATCTTTTACTTGGTCGATGTAAGATGTAGTCGATGGAAGTGGATTGTACGCTTAAAATAGCCAAGTATCCACGATCCTTAGTGATGAAGAAGAGAGAGAGATTTACATGTTCAAATATGTATGGTATTGTAAGAACTTCTTCAGTGAGGCAAGAGAAAACATACCAGTAAAATATTTGTCGCTCTCCTGCGCATTCTGCTTATTTTATAAATGGGAAAATTTTGTGAAGTTGTATGGATTTTTGTTGGTGTTTTACGCAAAAACTACCCAACGGATTTGAATGAAACTTTACAGTATTACAGCGTATACTTCAGAATAACATAGGCTATAATCTATAAAGAAGATACGCTAACGAGGTCGCGGGTCTGTCAGTTCATTCATATTAGAAAAGCATTCAAATACTAGATAACTGCAAGTAAGAAAAGAGAGGTTGTGCATTTTGTGTTCCTCTCCTTTGCTGAGGGTTAAGAAAGTATCGTGCTTTAAACATACTTTATTCTTTTCGATATTACAGTATTCAAAGTTCCATAGAATTGTTACTCCTAGATGGTAATGCGTTCTCTATGGTAGGGTATCGTTTTCTGGAAAATTCATTCTCTTACAAGAGAGAAAGTGCCTCGTGGGTCTAGTTTTCGGAAGCTACTGCTGAGCATGAGGTACGGGGCTCGTTTTTCGGGTTGGGTTACTAAAGTTCTCCGTCTGGAATTTCTCAGTACCAGCTCGTACTTTCAGGATTTGTGCCTGGTGGGTGGCAATACACTCGCTCTTTATTTCATGGGACTTAAACATAACTGGCAATATTTGGGTGTACTAAAAGTACACCTTTGTCGAACCCTTCGGGTAATAACAAGCTAATGTTTTACAAAAGCGCTACTTAAGAAAAAGTAATAAAGAAAAGTTTTTTAATCATGCATTATACTGCGGTCTACGAATCCATCGCCTCTAGGCCAGACCTCAGATTAACGGTACCTATTAAGATATGCCTTTTACAACCTGTTTGAACTTTAAAAACCATTCAACACATCTTAATTATGTATTAACAGTTTTAATACAACGGTTTAATAGCTATACATAGAATCTTATTTAGATGGTAACCTGCTGCCATATATGGCGTGAGATTGATTAATTTCAGTTGATAGAAAGCTTTATAGTTACTACGTAATAACATTTTCATCAGCCATATGTTAAACAGTGTGAAATTGTAATTATAGCCGAGTATGAATTAACAGGGAAAACACCAGGGCGCTAGAAATATAGTAACATACATCTAAAATTAATTTACGTTGCCTCAGCAGCGTGATATCCCTATTCCCACTCCAATATCTCCCGAAGAATATTTTATCAAAAATTTCTAAAAAAAGGTCTGGCAACTTAAAATTTATACCGTAGCCAAGATTTTTGTCAAGAATGCAGAAACTCGAGGGGCGAATATCGTACGTATTCTCCCGCGAAAAAACCGCTTTGACAGCGAAAAAGGCGGGAACGGGCGCCATTACTAGCAAGTGACGCCAGGCCGTTGTATAATTGGCGTCCACAAGTTATGGATGAATTTAATAACGTCGAGATATAGTTCCTGGGCTGTGTATTTGTGGGCAAAAGACAACAGCTTTGATGTATTAGCTATCACGTTTATGATTAATGTTTTTGGGGAAAATGTGGTGAAATTACAGCAGGAAGGCTCGTGAATAATGTGAGATTTACAAAAGTAACTTTGGAAAAGTTAATAAAATGCTCAAACAATACTTGTTTTCTTAAAAACTCAACTATATTGAAAACAAATAGTTGCTTTCCTTTCTGAGTTTATGCAGATCTCATTGACGATTCGATTTCGATGAAATAACTTATTTTATACACACATAGATAAATAGCCCTGGCTGGGGGCCTTCTTATAAGGTCACCACAGGATCGTCCGGTTTAGCAGTAAACAGCCTTCTAGTGCTAAACTGCGAGTCAACTAAAAAAAAAACCAACAAAAATAAAAACACGTAGATAAACTCACGTCTTTTCCCAATGCGTGTAGGCAGAAACTACAGAACGCCACCTACTACGATCCTTGCATACTCCTTTTGCTTCGTTTACGTTCATACATCGGGCCGGTTGTGAGTACTACGCACCTGACCTTTTTGAAGAACATCAACAATAAGGTCAATCTAGGGCGTCCCTTCCCGTCGTTTCCACTCACATCTGCCTTATAAATACCTTTTGTAAGTCGCCTTTCATTCATCCTCTCAACGAGACCAAACCTAAGCATACTCTTTTAAATCTTTTTTGCTCCTACATCTTAAACTTCAGCATTATAATATAACATCATTCCACATTCTAGTTTTTACTGATGTAAAAATACACCATAGTATTATCTCACTGTTTTCGCAAATGGAATCGACTAAGGCTTTTAGTTCCTTATGGAGCATGGGAAAATTATGGGGATCTATGGGGATGCCTTCGCTCGATAATAGACTACTTCCGGCTGATATGACATGACTGCATGGGGCCTTATCTCGCGCCAAGGGAGTTAATTGAGGATTATGTGGTGTTAGATGATGACGAGGCCTGAGACATGTTGTAGCTGTGTAGGTATACCTATGTTTTGAGATCGGTTGACCTGATTTCTTCGTCAATGCGGCTGTTGAATTTCCAACTTTAGATTTTGAATGCTCAAAAGTTTATAAAGCAATACTTGACATGTTCACTGCGGTAAAAGTTGCTTGCATCATACTGTTCTGAATCAGTTACGTATTTAAAATTACAAGTTCGGTTAGTTGTCTTAAATTAGTCGTGCAAATATGTTGCGGTGTGCTAGCTAGATTCATGTTTTTATTTATCATAGTATGTTTCACCACACCCACTCTCAAATTTGTTGTAAACAACAATTTGAGAGTTCAATTTTGAGGCTCAAAATATTTTTCGGTATTTATAAGGAAGATGCTCGTAAGAAACGCCGGGAGGGGACGTAATAGAAAGTCATACACTGACCTTATTGGTGATGTTCTTCAGAAAGGTCAGGTGTGTATTACTCGCAACTCGATACTTGTATGGCTAGATGTATGAACGTAAAGGAATCAAAAGGAGTATGTGAGGATCGTAGCAGTTGGCGTACTGCATTTTCGGCTCACACCATTTTGCCGTGGCCACGGCAAAATGGTGTGTGTGGTGGTGTAAGATTTTGTATGTGATGTAGATTAATTAAAACATGACTTACAGTAGTTAATAGTTATCTTAAAATCTTTATCTCTGCGCCATCTAATAGTAGACTTGTAGAAAAACCGCCAAAGGGATTCTATAAGCCCGCCTCTGTATTGTACAAATAATTTCTAAACAACTAAGAAAGTAATGTAGCCAGTACCCTTGTTTTATCAGAAGTAACTAACTCCATTCCTTCCTTACTAATTGTATAAACTTAACCCACAGGGACCTCGTATATCCCAGCCGTTTTTCGCCAAAAATCTCATTACAACGGAAACGTACCTAATGAGAAGCGGAAAACTCAAGCCCAGAACATTTGCCACTGAAAACTTCAAAAATTTAAAGTGGAAGCAGAAAGAAATAGCACAATCAACCCGCACCAGCCCTGGCCGTAATACTCTGTAATAACGGACTTCGGACCCTTTATTTTAGGGTTACCTAACTAAGGGACTCTGTAGAAATAAAAGAATTTTGAGAGAGCTTTTTTCGTGTTTTTTTTCGGGTTTGGGCCTTAATGAGTGATTGGGTATACAGATATTTGATATAGGGATCCCATCCCGACTCGATATGGTGTTTAGATATAATAATTAAGAACTTCTGAAATTTTCGTCCCAAAACGTGTTTTTGCTGTCATGGTACCAACCGTCGTCGGCCCGGTGTTCGTATTTTTTTTTGTTATTTTTTTAATAACGTTGCCCCACACTAGGATTTTCTCCTGTATGTGGGTGCGTTTACTAACATTTAAACTCACAAACACTAACAGCCAGACCCGAAAACTCCCTGAAGGCCATACAAATATTTTTTCCGTGCGGGAATCGAACCTGCGACACGCAGCGCAGCAGCCAATCGCTCAGCCACTGCCCCAACTGTGTCGTCATTTGTGTGACCTGCGACGTGTTGAACAATTTTAGTAGACACAAAACAACTAATTACAGGGTGGAAGGGACGCAACTTGATACCATGAGTTCAGTACTCGTTTCTGCATCCCCCAACGTCAATATTATTCGTCGGCTTTATACGTTTTGTTATACTTAAAACATAATTTCTATCGTAAATTAAAATTACTTACATTTGATTTAAAAGTCTCAATGGGTTAGCCATGTTCTGCACTCAAGCACGCGTAGCATGACCACCATAGAAACGGGGTTTGTCGACGGAAGAATAGACAACACGACATTGTTGAAAGATGTCTACTGCCCTGAGCATGGCTTGTTAAAACTGAAGTGAAGAAAGTTTTCTTGACAGTCTATAGGGTGCCCCGTGATCGGGTAGAAGATATGTCAAGTTGGAAAGAAAGAACGTTGTCTATTCTTGGTGGAATAGATATAGAATTGGTCATGCTATGCGTACAGGTATCTGGTTGTGCGGCGATGTCCCTACTACCCTTTCAATTAGTTTAGTAGTAATTTCAATAAACGACATTACTGTCATATGATAAGATATTTATGATCGTGGGTGAACATAAATATCCAATTTATAAGTTTGCATTGTCCTGACATGATGGCCCAGTGGTTTAGGCCTCGCCTCTTGTGCACGAGGTTGTGGGTTCAAACCTGGGCAAGTACCAATGTGAGTTTTTCAATTCATATGTTCTTTCTAAGTTTATCTTGGACATCACTGACACCGGTGTAGGAAAACATCGTGAGGAATCCTGGACTTATATAATTAACATAAGTCTGAAATCGCCAACCCGTCTTGAGCAAGCGTGGTGATTAATGCTCATGCCTTCTCTGTATGAGAAGAGGCCTGTGCCCTGCAGTGGGATTGTAATAGGCTGGTACTTTACTTTTTTTACTTTTTATTGTCCTGTCCGACCGCTGGTCACTACTTTAGCATTGCAAAGAGGTATTTGCAAGATGACATCCATTGTCATATCCATTTCTTATTCACTATGAATAAATAAATAAATAATGCTGGACAATCCACACAGCATCCTCTAGCCCCAAGCTAAGCAGAGCTTGAACAATGCCATAAAACTGAAATGTTCAAATATCTTTAAAATACTCCAAATTTTTTCAATCGACTTGCATAGCAACTCAATTCCTTTTGCATTCAATTGAAACACAAACTCACATATGTTTATTTAGGTCAAGGGAAAACAATCTTGAACTGAAGCTTACAGTTTCAGGAGTTCTGTATAACAACTGCAATCGGAAGAGAACTTATGAAGACTAGTTTTACACATTCTTGTTATTTGTAGGTAATGGTAACGAAAACCTTAAAAAAAATAACAACCTACTTAACAAAAAGTATTTCAAAGTGTACAATAAGTTTAGTTTCTGCTTAAAACTTTGGAATAACTTTGTCTTTGACGCTACACGTCACATTTAGCGTGTCGGTGACGCGGACCCATAAGATTTGCCCCTACTAAAAAGCGCTCATCGCGGCTTAAGAAGTTTTCAGTTCAAAAACCACGAGGACTGCCCCTGCAGTAACAGAAAAATCGATATTCATACATGAAAAAGACTTACAGAATACGTTACCTCCTCCTTTGAAGTTGTTTACTTCGCATGTTCATTTTCTATGATGCATTGGATCTCTGGAGCTTCCGGATTTTCTTCATAGCTGATTCCGACAGTTTCCAAGATATCGGTATCATAAACCTGGCCTTTTCCCAACTATGATGGGGTCAGCTTCCATTCTAACCGGTTTTAGTTGAATACCAGTACGTTTTTTTCCAAAATATGCTCCTTACACAACACGTGCAACCTGGCGCCTTGAGCGACCGCATTTCTCGCTCTTCTACTGCCGCTGGCAAAGAGTTAGAGAGTACTTCCTTCAAGAAATAATAGAATGCTTATCAGCTTTTCGTTTCGTTACTAGCTGCGCCCCTCAGGTAAAAAAGTCTGCATGAGGATTCGAAATTCCCACAGAAATATTCAAATTTTTCGGGATAAAAAGTACCCTGTGTTTAATCCAGGGTATAAGTTACTTTCATTACTTATTTCATTAAAATCCGCTCAGCCGTTTCAGCGTGAAGGAGAATCGAACATGCACACACAAACCGACAAACTTGTGAGGAGTAGACACTTAGAAAGATACTTGTAAGCTTGAAAGTCTGACAACTAGTATAACCTTAGGATATCTGTATTCATATAGCGCAGTTATAAGCATGCGGAGGGAATACAGCAGTCGCTACATATATCATTCTGGTTTTCATTAGCATTTGTTATAATCCTGTTCAAAGCCCAAGTTAAAATCTGCTTCCAGTCTAAATACAGCTGTATTTTACATGCAACGACTGCCTAGCTGACCTCCGAAATCCAGTTACTATGTAACTTCAGTTACTGGGTAACTTGAAAACGTTTGGTAAGGGCCGTCTCCTACTAGCGGCTTGGCACGGCAAAGGATTTTAGTAAGCGCAAAAGATTTGAGACCTTATTTTATAATGATTAGCGTTTACATTTCAGTACCTATGCCACATGCTGTGCAGAAGGATGCCAAAGCAAGCTGTGACGTATCAATGAAATGTGAGCCCTAACAGAGTTAAATAAGATTCGAAATCACCTGTATTACAAACATCCCTTGCCGTGCCGCCTGTGGGCGCCGGGCCTCAGGCGGTTAGTCAGACTACTTACTACCCGTAAAGACTATCAAAGGTCTACGTATGATAACCGGGATCCACTGCCTACGCACTTTCCGTGGCACGGAGGGGCCTCAGTATGAAAGGCATGATCACCCATCCAAAGACTGACCGCGGCAAGCGTAGCTTAACTACGATCGACCCGCGCGTCTTTTATTATTTTGTCTGAAGCAAAAATGCGTTAGTATTGAACAACAAGTGTGGTCTGTTTAAAAACGATGATTGCTTCTAATATCGTCAGTCACGATCTAGCATACAATTGTTTACCCCTGTTAGCTGCCGGTGTGAAACAGAACCAGTTATGTCAGTAATTAATAGGAAAACAAGTGTAGACGTGTGTGGTTTAAGTTGCAAGTGGTGGCGATTTTCAAATCTACAGTTTAAGCTGGCAAAAGTACTTCTTTTTACAATGTTTCAAGTAGTTTTTGACGTGATAACGTCTTATAAATTGATGATTACCAGCAACACTCATGAAAAATAGTAACGTTCCGCGTAACGTTCCACCTGAGCCTGTGCGTGCAAGCGAGAGCGCGCAACAAGGTACGATAAAACAAACGATAAATTTAATTTATCTAAAAAATTGTAATTTTCAATTAACTCCTTTTTTGTATTACATAAAATAATGATTATGACTTATGAATGTTGTCACGTAAATCTATCGTCCGTAAACCGACTTTACAGACAACCATTTTTTTTTACTTTTTCTCTGTTTGCTGAAGTTTCTATAAACTTGCGTCTTTGCCAACCGTCCTTAATGACAAAGAAAATACGCATCTCACACTATTCTGCAGAAGCCTCATCTAATCGATCTGACAAGAATAATGTATAACTAATACTATTAAAAAGCTGTGATCTTTGAGTTTATTTCGGTGTTTCTTCTGTGAGTTTTCAGCTAGGAAATATCGACCTCATCTATGTAGTTCTTTTTTTTGACAACTACAAAAAATGGGCATAGTATTTGTTCTATACATTACTGTGTGTGAAGAGTTTATTTATTTATAAAAATGCGTGACTTTTGTCGTGTCTACAGTTAACAATATTTTCTTATAAATCAAAACGTTTAGGTATTGCAACAGTGTTTACACTTTAAATTTCCACTCATAACCAACAAACTCCTTGGAAAAGATTAGGATCTGGCCCAAAAAATTAAACAACTTCTGCTCGCCGTCGCCTATGTCTTGTACCACAAATCATTTAGACCACACATGCCCCATCACGCTCACTTAGCGGCCCGCCGTTTATGGGCATTTTAACATGCGTGAATTAATGATAATTCTAATGTACCCTCCATTTTTCTTTATTTGTTTTACTGCATTTTTGTTAACACTGTGCGTAGTGTAAAGTAGTTACTTTTCCTTTCGTACTATTGAAGCCTTGTCTCGTGTATTAAGCAGGTATTTTAATACAGTATGGAATGGCCATCGGCGAAAAACCTGATACCATAACTTCTGTACATCATTCCGGACCCCCGGTGAGGAGATTTTCGTCAACTTATTCCCAATTTGTTAAAATCATAATTTCTATGTAACCCAATGAGATTTGTAATTCAAGTAGTGAATTATTTTCGTTCTTATTAAAAATCTCATTGGGTCAAATTTTTGTTTATTTCTGATGTTTTTTACCGTCATCTCTTCTTCATTCTTTCTTTCGTTCTTTGGTCTTCATCAACTCTTTTAGCTCTCCTCATTCATACTCAATACTTTTCTTACAACATGAGCCTCATTCCTCCTCACTACATACCAATACCATGGCAATCGATTTCCACAGAACTTCTCGGTCCCCGGCGCCACCTTCAGACTTCTTTTTATATAGACTCAACTCTTATTCTATCCAGTCGCGTAACACCACACATACCATACCACTCATCATTCTCATATCAGCTGCTTGCAACTGCCTCTCATTCATCCCTTTTCTGACCCAACATTCAGGCCATTACTTCCAGTAACGTCTTGATCCAAAAATCCCGCGTTTGTCAATAATTTAAAGTAATATAAATAAATAAATAAATAATGCTGGACAATCCACACAGCATCATCTAGCCCCAAGCTAAGCAGAGCTTGTGTTATGGGTACTAGATGACTGATATACTTAATACAATACATTACACATTACATAGATATTTTTTATTATACTTACATAGCAAATACCCAGAACACCCGGAACAAATCTTTGTAGATCGTACAAACATTTGTCCCAAGGCGGGAATCGAACCCGCAACCTCCTGCGACGCAGGCGGACCTTCGCCCGCTGCGCCACATAGGTCGTCATAATATTACGTGTGAAGTTCAAACTACGCATTGCAGTACTTCCCTTACTAAGAAATTTTGCGTTCCATTTCTGTAAAAGCTTAAGATAACCTTAAAATCAGATTGCCGGTTTTTTAATGAAAATTGAATGGCAATATTTATAATTATATTTTATAATCATAGCATTTTATGGCCTAATGACCACCATTGCCATCCAACGTGGCAATACTGTCAGCCTTTTGGTCATTTTTCCCGATGACGGCGTTGCGTATATTTTTTTTTTGATATATTTTTTCTATTCTTTTTACATGTACATAATAGTTAGTTGTACCTTAAAAGGTAAGGTGTTTGATGTATATTTATATTATAGAAAATTATAAGTAAGTACTTACCTTTTATCAACTATCAAATCAACTTAAGCAAAATTTTATTTTTTCGCACAGAGTAAACATTTACCAACTTATGTTACTTACATGACTTAAAACAGACTAAATAAACACACAATGACACTAAAATTAACCACGTTCACAAAATTTACCAAACCAAATAAACAACGCAATATGTACGCACCTGCCGATCCCTTTAAACGTTCGAGGCGTGAATATAGGCGAGTTTCCATCTGGGCCCAAAGAATTTATGTTAATATTAGTTAAATAATAGAAGAGGTTGGCATTGAGATACAAATTCGTGTATTTTCCGAGGGCGCCAAAATAGGAAAGGGTGTGTTTTTCGTCGTAGGTAGGGGTGGGATACTGTCGATAGTTTGTATATCGATAGTCGAGAATTTTTGTTTCATTTTTCATGGATGTTCTCGATAGCCTTTTTTGTGTTACTGTCCCGCTGTAGGCCTAAGGCTCAGAGAACACTAGGTACGATTTAAATGTTTTTGATTGTTCTTAAAAATATTAAAGGTTTTGTAATACTGTTAAACCATAATATCAGCCCATTACTGTCCCACTGTAGAGCAGATATCTTCGCATACAGAGGAGACACGAGCATTAATCACCTCGCAAGCATCGACTTAATACCGACTGTCAAAGATTGCAAATGTCATCCGGGACCAACGGCTTAACGTGCTTTCCGAGTTATTTTACCCTTCCAAACTGACTACGGCAAGCTTAGCTTAAAGCTACCTTCGATCAACCCGTACAGCTGTTTTTATTTAGCCACAAACTCCTCTACACGTAAGGAAGCAATATAAACGAAGCCTCGGGCTTATACTTATAAAAATCACGAACAAACGGACATACTTAGCCCGCTACAGCCTACGCACACCTTAGGCTAAGTTTTGAGCAGCCTTCGTTGTAAAAATATGTAGGTGTCTATAAAAACACTTGTAAACGAAATGATTAAAATCAGGAATCGAAAGTAATGCGACATTGGCACTTAATTGACTGAATAACCTTATTTGATAGTTATCACTGGGTTTTTAGGTAACGGCGACCTACAGAGATTGCGATGAAATATAAGTTAAAGATAGTATAGAAGACTCTTTATTGTACGCTCGCGTCTTCGGCCACATGGATTTCGTACTTTTGCCTTCGAACTTTAACATCCCCTACACCCACTTCAAAGCAATTTTTTGAAAATTTAATATATCTTACCCATAACCTAATCATACCTTTCTATAGGTGAAAGATTTTGTAGTTTTTGGGTTTATCCGTTACAAACAAATAAAATATCGAACTTACAAACAATCCAATCTGGCCCAAATCGGTCCTTCTGGTATGTCTATGTCACGTGGAAGAATGAGGATCATGTTCTGAGGAAAGTTTAAAGTATGAATGTGGGGGGTACTTGAGTAGAGGAAGACCAAAGAAACGATGGATGGTTTGTGTGAAAGATGATATGGCTGGGAAGGAGGCGACTGTCGAGATGACGGCGGATAGAGATGTATGGAAGAAGAAGACATGTTCCGCCAACAATTAAATGGGATAAGGGCAGAAGGGTGTTCTCCTTTTGAGGTACGAAGCCCAGTTTTCAGTATATTTTCTTCTTTATAAGAAGTTAGTTATGATTTAATTTTATTTATTTGGCTCACCAACAATAGAATACACTGCTTCAACGATAATAATGCTGGGGAATCCTCACAACATCATCTAGCTCCAAGCTAAGCAGAGCTTGTGTTATGGGTAGTGGGTACTAGATGATTGATATATTTAATAAAATAAATTACATAGATAGATATTTTTTATTATACATAGCAAAAATCCAGAACACCCGGGACAAATCTTTATACATCGTTCAAACATTTGTCCCAAGGCGGGAATCATATTCGCTTCCTCTTACAGGTAAACACATCATGCACTACTTATTTGTCGTTGAATGAAAATGACCATACTGAAAATATTGATATTTCTGTATAAAATTATGCCGAAATCATTTTAATTTCCGAGGCTGTACTATCTTTGCGTCATGAATGTACAAAATTATGATATTATGGCTAGATAACTATAATTATAAGTTATTTTAATCTGTTTTTAGTGTTAATCTAATGGCTGACCCTGAACCATTGGTAATTGACAGGTATTAAATACAGTCATGCTTTTAAAAATATGTTTATGAAATAATTACATCAGTCATTTTGAAATATTATGGGAGTGTTGAAGTTTGATGACGAGATTCTTAGCGAACGCATGCTCTAGAAAGACACACACTGGCCTTACTGGTGATGTTCTTCAGAAAGGTCAGGTTCGTAGAACTCAGAATCATATCGCGTGTATGGCCAGATGTATGAACGTAAACGAAGCAAAAGGAGTATGTAAGGATCGTAGCAGATGGCATTCTTAAGTTATGTTAGTTAGCTATGTGCGTATGTATGTTACTTGAACCCCATAGTAATTGCAGCATACCGAAATTAAACCGCTTACTTCTGATGAGGTCACTAGTTTGTTAAGGTACCGATAGGTCAGTGGGACAGCCATATTGAGCATTCATTACTTGCTAATGATGACGTATGAGTTACAGTATTCATTTATTCATCGATTATAATATTATGTCCGTAAGCGTTCACTGTTTGACCATGCGCCAAAGGCTAGGCAGGACGAAGCTCCTTGAACAAATATCGTCATTATCCGCAAACCAATATGGATGATAGGTAAAGCTCGCTTGATAACATATATACAAAAACTCACGCCTTTTTTCCATGGGGGTTGGCGAAAACTACAGAACGCCATCTACTACGATCCTTACATACTCTTTTCGCTTCGTCTACGTTCATACATCTTGTCATACATGCACGTCGGTTGCGAGTACTACGCACCTGACCTTTTTGAGTAACATCACCAATAAGGTCATTGTATGTCCTTCTAGGCTTTCTTTCTAACTTGACATGTCTTTTAACCGAGCACGGCGCGCCTCGAAGTCTGTAGATAATAGAAAACTTTCTACTCTTCAGTTTTAACTTCGCCACCATGCTTAGGACGGTAGAAATCTTACAACAATCCGTCATGTCGTCTATGCTTCCGTTGACAAAACCCGTTTCTATGTTGGTCATGCATGCCACGTGCGAAAAGAAAATCACAGACATATCGATACATCGATGACGCAGCAAGCCCCACACTACGTGGGGGTAGCTACATTTTCATGTAGGTCGCATAAAAATAACGTAGCTGCTCCGACCCCTGCGCATCTGTTCAAATATTGAGTACTGTGCACGCTACACGATGGGAATATCTTGCAGTGTCAGGAACTCAGGGCTGACTGTAGTAAGGAAAAAGGTTTCTGAGGAAAAAAAAAGGGAAAATTACGATACCCTTTCTCGGAGCTATTGACTTAGCTTATAGCTTATAAGCCCATGGCGTTTGTCAAATCAAAATATGATACGTTCTTGCTGGTATCTTTCGAAATACCTTATTTATTTATGTAAAACTTTTAACAGATAAATCGCATGTATATATGGATTTAATGTCATACGCATTTTTGTAGGTGTACACATTTGAGTGATGCAGAGACAAACCGGTGTAGGTACCATTTTGAAAATATAAGGATACAAACGACTTTTCTAGCTTTTTGCATTACTCCATCTATATTCTTTTAACTATGCCAAATTTCCACTCCTTCGTGCGCGCAGAAATAACACGCTTTTAAAAAGGTGCAAAGTTATCTCTTCATGTATTAATATAAAGATACTAGCTGACCCAGTAAACGTTTTTTTTGCCAAATAGAGGTTGGTGATAGAAGGGTGAACATTTGAAGTTGTATGTATTTTTGTATGCTGTATCATAAAGAAATATCATCATCCTCCTGCCCTTATCCCAATTTATTTGGGGTCGGCGCAGCATGTTTTCTTCTTCCATAGGTACATCTCTATTTGCCGTCATCTCATGGGTCACCTCTTTTCTTGCCATATCCTCTTTCACACAAGCCATCCATCTTTTCTTTGAAGAAATAAAAACAAAAATTTTGGGGTGAACCACCCTTAACATTTAGGGGGTTAAAAAATAGATGTTGTCCGATTCGCAGAGCTAACCGATATGCACACAAAATTTCTCGAAAATCGGTCGAGCCATTTCGGAGGAGTTTAATTGCAAACACGAGAATTTTATATATTAAGCAAGAATACTCGTATCCCAGCTTTCATTCCCAGAATTTAACATTCGTTACGGGTGGTCAGAAGTCCAAAAGTGAATCAATCAGTGTTTCCATGTCGTATCGTGTAACTTAGTAACTGGGTTGTGGAGGTCAGGCAGGCATTCGCTCTGCGTAATATACTGCTGCATTTGGTTAGGCTCGAAGCCGGACTAAACATAGTTTGGAAAGGGTAGGCAGATGATGTTCTAGTCCATCCCATGTATCTATTTCTCAATAAGTTTTGTGTCTTTTTAACCGACCGAATAATAAAACGGACTAGGTCCTCAATTGGACACGTACATATATATATATATTAGGTCTTTACCTATGAAATTGCCGTTCTGCAGTACTGGCCATTTCAAATCAAAATATTTTTTGTTTGGCTAAGAATTCTAATTTCAAATTAATTTTATTTTAAAAACATGGATTTTTTTTTCCAAAAGTAGTCATTTGTTTATTGATTAGTGTTACATTTTCATCGCATTTAAATCTTTTTCGTCATCATGGATACGTTAAAAATTCGAGTAATTATGGAATATGAGTACCGTCGTGGCAGCAACGCGGCACAAGCGGCACGCAACATCAACGACGTTTACGGAGCTAACACTACAAACCAACGCACTACCTGTTATTGGTTTGCTCGCTTCCGTTCTGGAAATTTCGACCTGAAAAATGAACCTCGCGGTCGTCCGAAGACTTTGGTCGACAATGACGAATTAAAGGCGATTGGGGAAGCTGATGATACACAATCTACGGCTGAATTAGCAGCAGCTTTCGACGTTAGCGTCAAAACAATATTGGTCCATTTGCGTCAAATTGGCAAGGTAAAAAAGCTTGACAAATGGGTGCCCCACGAACTCAATGATTGCCAGCGCGAAGTACGCGTCGAGACGTGCCTTGCACTGCTCAACAGACACACAAATGAAGGAATTTTGAACCGCATTGTTACCTGCGATGAAAAATGGATTCTGTTTGATAACCGCAAGCGCTCAGCAAGTTGGTTGGATCCTGGTTCAGCACCTAAACAATGCCCTAAACGAAAACTTACCCCAAGAAAAGTGATGGTCACTGTTTGGTGGTCTAGCGCCGGTGTGATTCAACACAGCTTCTTACCAAACGGGGTGAGCATTACTGCAGATGTGTACTGTGAAGAATTGAACACAATGATGGGGAAGCTGGCACATCTCCAACCAGCATTGGTCAATCGCTCGTCTCCGCTGCTCCTGCACGACAACGCGCGACCTCATACTGCACAGCAGACGGTCTCCAAGTTGCAAGAACTGGGGTTGGAAGCTCTCCGTCATCCGCCCTACTCACCAGACCTTGCGCCTACAGACTACTACTTTTTCCAGAATTTGGATAACTTCTTGGCGGGAAAAAAATTCAATACCCGAGAGGCAGTCCAAAATGCCTTTGAAGAATTTGTTGCCTCCCGTCCAGCTGATTTCTTTAAGAAGGGCATCAATAAACTGCCACTGCGTTGGCAAAGATGCATTGATTGCATGGGTGATTACTTCGATTAATACAAATAAAAAATACATGAAAAAAATTCATTTAAATTTTTTCATACAAAACGGCAATTTCATAGGTAAAGACCTATTATTAGTTTGACCACGCATAACTTCTCAGTGTCGTCCAATTGATGATTCAATAAATCATCAATCGGACGACGATTTATTGGATAGGTTTAAAAATCAACGCTTCTCCCGTTTAAATTTGAAATAGGGGGTAATTGATTTTACACCTACTGAATTTTTTAAAAGGTACGATTAGTTGACATCAGGCTGACATGGTTTCTTAGATAAATTATAAACCGACTTACTGAAAAGCTAGAAATAAAAACTTAGTACAAAAAAAATCAAAAAGCTCGTAAAATAACTTTAATTTCGGAAGTCTGTGGCGTTGGTTTCTGTTTGTTTCATTAGCTAATTCCTCATACCTAGCCACAGCAGGTCTATTCTGTAAAAATGTCTCCGTCCCAACATTTTTGACATCGATTGATGCTGAGATGAGATTGCGACAAGATTTCAACGTTAATAATCTTGCAAATTAAATTTGAACCACCTCTTATTCTACAGATCTGAAAATTTACATGTTGATTCAGTTGCAATGAAAATTGATTTTTTTATCAAGCGGTAACCGATTCCATGTTTGGCTCAAGACAAAAGAACTCTGTCATAGTCAGCAGCACAGACACCAAATTTTGTATTCGAATTTAATTATGCAAGCCCGTTTTAACGGCAAAAGCTTGTTTTGAAAAATCATTTTTCAAATTAATAATAATAATAAAATAGATTAAAATGTTCTATATGCCAATACCAACACGAACTACACCAGATTTTATATACTTTTATCATCATCTGCCTAGCCTTTCCCCAACTATGTTGGGTCAGCTTCCAGTCTAAGCGGTTGCAGCTGAATACAAGTATTTAGCATGGAGTGACTGTCTATCTGACCTCCACAACCCAGTTACTGGGCAACACGATACCCCTTGGTAAGACTTGATTAGAATTAATTGACAATGTAAGTCAACGTAACGACTATCAAAGATCTACAAATGACAGTCGGGACCAACGGCTTAGCGTGCTTTCCGAGGCACGTAGTAGTCCCGTTATGTAATGAACGGTCATCCAACCCATCTACGGACAGACCTCGGCAAGTATAGCTTAACCTTCGAACAACCCGTGCGGCTGTTTTTATTTAGCCACGAGCTATACTTTGCTTATAATAATAAAAAACTGGCGAACCAAGACTTGTTACAGTACACACCGGCTGACGCCACAGCTCTTATCTTGAGAGAATGCGAAGCGTTGCTAATTACGAAGGAGGAAGCTTGATTTTCTTTCCTCTTCCGCTTAATTTCGTTGCGTATTTGACGCAGTTAATAAGTGCCTTGGGAGGGCGACATTGTTCGTTTTTCTCCGACCCTCTGGAACTGCAGTGGAGTTCCAAAATGGTGAGTTTGACCTTAATTGGTAACCGGGTGTAAGAACGAACAAAAAAAAATTATTCAGCACAGGCTGAAGGCACACAACGACACAATACTAAGCATAGAAAACATAAAAATGGCAGTGCCTTACGGTTGCGTCAAATTTGGACCCATTTTGTGGTTCAGCAAATATGCCAGACAACTAGTGTCTGACGCTGGTTTTTGCTGGACCTGAGGTTGTGAGATGTCACGGAAGTAAATCAGTAATATTCTATGATGTGAGTTTATGAAATAAATAATGGGTGTCTAGTAGACAACACGGTTGGTGGCTGAGCGATCCACTGCTGCGCCGCATGTCGTGGGCTCGATTCCCGCACGGAACAAATATTTGTATGGCCTACAGGTATTTATTCCGGGCCTGGTTGTTCGTGTATGTGACTTTAAATGTTTGTAAACGCACTCACGACACAGGAGAAATTCCTAGTGTGGGGCAACGTTTTTAAAAAATAAAGAAGAAGTTACTCATCCACCTTCCCTATATCGTGTATGTTGAAGATGCTCACTGCGCTCGTGGAGGCCAACCCTGGATTGGACTTGTTTGCTGATGAATGGAAGACGATAATGTTAGAATGTTTGTGGTTCTGTGAGACGGTGTAATGGCAAGATTAACTTACATTCGCTTGAAATGGTTATTTGTTGAACTATAATAATAATGATACCAGCCTGTTACTGTCTCACTGCAGGGCAAAGGCCTCTTCTCATACAGAGAATGCACGAACATTAATCACCACGCTTGCTCAAGACGGGTTGGCGATTTCAGACTTGTTAAACTAAATATGCAATAATAAGTACGTTTATTGAAATGGTAGGATCTTTCGACCGAGACGGGTGTAGTGTCTGGTGGGCTTCTGCCCGACGGGTGCTGTCGCGTATCGGGTTCTTGTACACATATTCAAGCGCGCGGATAAGATTGATATCGTGATGTAAGATACGACAGTTTAGTTAGGCAATATAGATGTCGCTACTACAGCTATTCGTAAGCGAGTTACGACAGTTAAGACCAAGTAACAGTTCAATTTCGGGAGCATCCAGAGAGCCTACTAGGTATGTCTTAGCGCCCGGTTGATGAAATGGCCTCTTGCCTTAGGAGGTGAGAGGGGGCTATTTCAATCATAGATTGAGTTATACAGGGTTTTCCAATAAGAGGTGTTATTTTGATATTCAAAGTTTAATGCCATTTTTTAATATAAATGATCGGATGTTTGTATCATTATAAAGAGGAAGATACGCCGTTAATAGTGGAAAATGACATCAAGCAAATTACAACCACGTCCACGCTTACAGGACCATATCCTTTTCATGATATATTCCATAACCAAATAGCAAAGTGGCTGCCCTATGTCCTCGATAGCCTCACGAATTCCATCTTTGAGGTCTTGAATCGATGCTGGGCTGTAGCCATATCCTTTTCATGAAATTTTCCATAGCCAAATCGCAAAGTGGCTGCCCTATGTCCTCGATAGCCTCACGAATTCCATCTTTGAGATCTTGAATCGATGCTGGGCTGTAGCCATATCCTTTTCATGAAATTTTCCATAATCAAATCGCAAAGTGGCTGCCCTATGTCCTCGATAGCCTCACGAATTCCATCTTTGAGGTCTTGAATCGATGCTGGGCTGTAGCCATATCCTTTTCATGAAATTTTCCAAAGCCAAATCGCAAAGTGGCTGCCCTATGTCCTCGATAGCCTCACGAATTCCATCTTTGAGGTCTTGAATCGATGCTGGGCTGCAGCCATATCCTTTTCAAGAAATTTTCCATAGCCAAATCGCAAAGTGGCTGCCCTATGTCCTCGATAGCCTCACGAATTCCATCTTTGAGGTCTTGAATCGATGCTGGGCTGTAGCCATATCCTTTTCATGAAATTTTCCATAGCCAAATCGCAAAGTGGCTGCCCTATGTCCTCGATAGCCTCACGAATTCCATCTTTGAGGTCTTGAATCGATGCTGGGCTGTAGCCATATCCTTTTCATGAAATTTTCCATAGCAAAATCGCAAAGTGGCTGCTCTAATTCTTCGATAGCCTCACGAATTCCATCTTTGAGGTCTTGAATCGATGCTGGGCTGTAGCCATATCCTTTTCATGAAATTTTCCATAACCAAATCGCAAAGTGGCTGCCCTATGTCCTCGATAGCCTCACGAATTCCATCTTTGAGGTCTTGAATCGATGCTGGGCTGTAGCCATATCCTTTTCATGAAATTTTACATAACCAAATCGCGAAGTGGCTGCCCTAAGTCTTCGATAGCCTCACGAATTCCATCTTTGAGGTCTTCAATCGATGCTGGGCTGTAGCCATATTCTTTTCATGAAATTTTCCATAGCCAAATCGCATAGTGGCTGCCCTATGTCCTCGATAGCCTCACGAATTCCATCTTTGAGGTCTTGAATCGATGCTGGGCTGTAGCCATATCCTTTTCATGAAATTTTTCCATAATCAAATCGCAAAGTGGCTGCCCTATGTCCTCGATAGCCTCACGAATTCCATCTTTGAGGTCTTGAATCGATGCTGGGCTGTAGCCATATCCTTTTCATGAAATTTTCCATAACCAAATCGCAAAGTGGCTGCCCTATGTCCTCGATAGCCTCACGAATTCCATCTTTGAGGTCTTGAATCGATGCTGGGCTGTAGCCATATCATTTTCATGAAATTTTCCATAGCCAAATCGCATAGTGGCTGCCCTATGTCCTCGATAGCCTCACGAATTCCATCTTTGAGGTCTTGAATCGATGCTGGGCTGTAGCCATATCCTTTTCATGAAATTTTCGATAATCAAATCGCAAAGTGGCTGCCCTATGTCCTCGATAGCCTCACGAATTCCATCTTTGAGGTCTTGAATCGATGCTTGGCTGTAGCCATATCCTTTTCATGAAATTTTCCATAGCCAAATCGCATAGTGGCTGCCCTATGTCCTCGATAGCCTCACGAATTCCATCTTTGAGGTCTTGAATCGATGCTGGGCTGTTGGCGTAGGGCCTCCAGCCAGGGCTTAGTAATAGGGTTTCGTTAGCGCCCTCTTTGTATGGAACAAAAACAGCCCACACATTTGTGTATCGTGTTTTTAGTACTCAGAACAATACAGAAACTAATTTTAACCCCTTAGCATCGCAACCCTAACCCTTACAAGATTGGCTCTTATCATATTTATACAGTATTGTCTTTCGGCTGTTTATTTACCCCTCTTTCCGGGAAAACTGTAAATCTATACATATGTTTAGGTTGCGCCCTTTGCAGTGCCGGTTGCTGGCAATTGGAGGCGCCCTTTGTGAATATTTTAGTTTTGTTGGCTCTGGGAGTGTGCGGTTTCTATGTTGAGTTAGTTTCGAGTATTTTGTTTTAAAACATGATCACCCATATTTCGCCAGTTATGTTTAAGTCCCATGACTTCACAATCGGACACTGCTTTGTTTTTTTTTTCAAAATATCGTTAGTAAGTTATGATTTAAAGTTTCAATGATATAATTAGTAACATTTAATTTAGTAACATTGCACATTTTTTTTAATGAATCATGGAGCAATTACAGCTTCATCATCGTCATCCTCCTGCCCTTATCCCAATTTATATGGGGCTGGCGCAGCATGTTTTCTTCTTCCATACATCGCCGTCATCTCAAGAGTCATCTCTTTTGTAGCCATATCATCTTTCTCACACTCCATCCATCTTGTTTATGGTCTTCTTCTACTCTTGTAACCCTGCACATTCATACTTAAAACTTTCCTCACAACATGGTCTTCATTCCTTCGCATCACATGCCCATACCATGACAACTGATTTCCACGCAACTTCCTCTTACATACTCTCATTTCCTATTCTATCAATTCGCGTATCACAAATCCCCCTCAGCATCCTCATCTCAGGAACACTTACAGCTTAAAAAGTCGACAGGAAACCAATTATAAGACCTCGCGTGTATAATTAGACTGGAAATTCATCAGTGACCTTACAACGTATAATACATTGCGTTATTACAAAGGTTACATACCGTCTAAAAGTATTAAAATAAAATCTAAAAAAAACCTATTAAAACGATTTGGTTTTACATTTTAAGAAGAACAAATAATAAAATTAAAAAGCTAATAATCGAACGAGTCTATGGTTAAGTGGCTATTTGAAAAACAATGAGGCTTAGCAACATCATTGTATACCAGCTTTTGCCCGTGACTTCGTCCGCGTATATCCATATTGCGGATGCAGGTAAAGTCGTGGATTAAAAACTAGGTAAAATTCTTTATCCCTCCCAGTTTCTCCATACCAAATTTCATATAAATCGGTTCAGCGGATTAAAGGTTAAAAGGAAACGGACAAGTGCTACTTTCACATTTATAATATACTAGCGGCCCGCTCCGGCTTCGCACGGGTATAAAATATATTTCAATGTGTACAATACTACAGTACTAGTACATTATTTTGATAAATCTCGTAGGGTTCAGCCTGCGTTTGCAATGTAAGCAATGAAATTATTTACGACATCACATTAGAAACCTCAAAAATAACAATTATTCTCCACTATTTAATGGATGTTATTATACATATAAACCTTCCTCTTCAATCACTCTATCTATTAAAAAAAACCGCATCAAAATCCGTTGCGCAGTTTTAAAGATTTAAGCATACATAGGGAGGGACAGAGAAAGCGACTTTGTTTTATACTATGTAGTGATATTTATAATATATATATATAATATATTTCATATGCATGCGTAGTTTCAAGAGAGAAGACGAAGTCGCGGGGCTCAGCTATTTTGTTATGTCACAGCCTTAAGCTGATGTAACGTGTTACACAGCGAGCGTTCGTGCAGTCAGTACGAGCAAACAAAGCACTCGTAACAAGCAACGAGCAACTCTTTGCTCGCTGCGTGTGCTCCCCGCCCCGGTGTCGGTTTTTTGGCGAATCCTTTGAGTGTAGCGAGCGGGCGAGCAAAGAGTTTGAAACGAGCGTGTTACACGGAGTTTAGAACACGGCGTAAGGTAACATGCTCGCCGCGAATGGTACATTACGGCCCGTAACAGTCAGTACCCACCTCATTTTGACGTTAGCGTTTGGCGTTTTCGCAACAGCATTTTTTTTTGTCTAGGCCTGCTGAGCCTAAGGTATTCCCATTCGTTAGTGACTGTCAAGTCGTCTACATACACAACTACCTCAACTCTATGAGAAGCATGTATAGTGTATACTCGTACGGGCTTACAAATCAAATGTTTAGCATAAATATACAATAAAGTCTGCTGTGGAGGTCGCACGTGATCCTAATACTGTTTTGAACATTGGTTTAATAATAGTCAAAAATGCCGGGTGCATCCCAGTAAACCCTATTTCTGTAGTTCAATAAAACTATTGGAGGTTCTTATTGGCATTTATCTCATCAGTTGTATAAAGAACTTTTGGGACAGTAAAATTAAAAATGTTTTCAAGTAATCAACAGCCTAGCCCAATACCCAATTATGTTGGGGTTGGCTTCTTGTCTCACCGGATTCAGCTGAATATCTACTTATATCATTTTATATGGAGCGACTGCCTATCTGACCTCCACAACCCATTTACTGGGCAACACGATACCCCATGGTAAGACTGGCTGTCAGCCTTTCGAGCTTCTGACTACTCGTAACGACTGTCAAAGATGAAATGAGAGCCGCTACCAAAAGCTTAACGTGCTTTCCGAAGCGTGGAGGAGTCCCATCCACAGGCTGACCTCGGAAAGCTTAGCTTAACCTCCTATCGACCCGTGTGGCTGATTTACTTAGCCAAAAAATTTTGAACTACCGTAAACTATTATTTTTTTCGAAGGTTCTACGGTGGCCAAGCAAAAGGAAAGGTTGGCCGAGCCGTTGAATCTTTAAATAGACGAAAGCCAAGATCAGAAACTGTACTGCAGTACTATACAGCGTCGAAGGGAGACATCGACGCACAGACCGACACGATCAGTTGAGAACAATATTCTGGACGGTCTAGCGTGGAATTTTCGTCAACATTTTCCTCATTTATACTTTAAACTGTAAATTTCACGATTTGTATCGATCCCAATGAGATTTTATACTGAAAGAAGTGAATTATAAATCTCACTGGGTCTCAAACGACTGCGCGTAAGTATTTCCGCAAACAAACCCTGGGTCACGGAGGTCAGAAAGACTTCATCTCAGTAGGTCTGTTTTAGTTACTGAAGGTACTTATAGATCGTGGAGGTAGATCTTTGACAGTCGTTACGGGTAGTCAGAAAACCGCAATTCTGACAACTAGTCTTACCAAGGGGTATCGTGTTGCCCACTAACTGGGTTGTGGAGGTCAGATAGGCAGTCGCTCCATGTAAAATACTGGTATTCAGCTGCATCCATTTAGACTGGACGCCGACCCCAACCCGTTTGTCCCTGCCACCATTATATTCAGATCAAAGAGCACTATAGAATATCAATAGTAACATATAACTAAAAATAGATTTCAAGCAATACTATAGAACATTAGCATCGAGACTTAAAGGTCGTGTGATCTGGACTGACCCTTCACAATGAAATAGGACTTGTAATAATTGCAAAATGGCGCACTGCCAATAGGCACAGATTCATTCTTTTAGTTATTAAAAAAAAAAAATGTTGCCCCACACTAGGAATTTCTCCCGCATTCTAGGTTTTTTTTTTTTTTTTTTGGAATGGGCATCTCGCAGTTTATCCTTTGGGGATATTTACTGCTCAACCGAACTTTCCTGTGGGGGGCTTAATTAAAATTAAGGCCTCCAGCCAGGCATACAAACTTATAAGCTAAGCGACTATCGCTAAGGGCACCCCCTGCGGGGTACGAACCTCGGCTTAGGACGTCGCTGAAGAGGACAGCAAGGGACAGGCTGGATCTGATTGTTCCATTATTTAGGGACATTTTAAACATTAATCGGCTCAGCTTCGCGGGCTGGCTCTAGCAAAGGATCGGGAGGGGGGCATTGACGGGGTCGTCGCGACGGGCCTCGGCGGCGAGGACGGAATGTCCGTTTTTGTTTGCGAACAGTGCTGGTGGCCTTATCGCTCTCCTGGAGGAGAGTGATAGGATCATCTGGCTCTGTGAGTGTGTGTTTCGGTCTTCGAACTGTGCTTATTCGCGAGGGAGTGTATCGGACGGCCGATGACACTAAGGGGTTAGGATGAGCGGTAGAACAGTCCATGAAGCGCTGGGTGAGTCGCTTCATGAACTGTTTCACCGTAGGTATTTTGAGATCTACATGGAGAGTCTCATTTCGGACGTAGAAGGGGGCTCCCGTGACTCTGCGCAGGAATCGGTTCTGGACGGTCTGAAGCCTATGAATATGATACGGCTTGGCGTGAGCGAACACTGCGCAAGCGTATGTCATGATTGGTCGGAGCCGCATTCTAGGGTGCGTTGACAAACATTTGAACTCTCATCCACAAACAGCCAAACCCTTCCGGGGACAATTTGTTTATTACTAGCCCCAATGTCCCCACTTCTTTTTCTTGACTTGTCGATGGCAAGCTATATAAAATTAGCTACGAGTTTGGCGTTTTCAGTAGCGTCCATAAAATCCTGCAGCGTGCAGGAATCAGGACACGCAGGATACGATATCAGGTGTCCAATCGTTTGTGGAGCAGCGCCACCCTTCACTCCAGGCTGGAGTCGGCTAATAACCTCCACCTGACCAGGTTTTCCCTTTTTGGACTAACCTGTGTCTGGGGTTTGTTAAGAGACTTCCTGCACGCGAGGCATGACCAATCCTATATCTATTCTACCAAGAATAGACAACGTTCTTTCCAACTTGACATTTCTTCTATAGACGGACTTAACAAGCTTAATATCTGAAAACGCCAACCCGCCTCGCAACCGTGGTGATTAATGCTCGTGCCTTCTCCGTACGAGAAGAGGCCTGTGCCCTGCAGTGGGACAAACAGGCTAGCATTTATTTTATTTGATACATTCTTTTACTTATCAATATATAATCATTACCTACAAAAAGCTAACTTAAGATTAGACAAAGCTCAAGTTGGCGCGTTCTATCATTTACTTAATAAAACTTACTGTTCAAATTCGACCGTTTCAGCAAGCGTAGCATGACCAATTATATATCTCTTCCACCAAGTATAGATAACGTTCTTTCTTTCCAACTTGACATCTCTTCTACCCGAGCACGGGGCGCCCCGTACACTGTAGAGAATAGAAAACTTTCTTCTCTTCAGTTTTAACATCGCCATGCTTAGGACGGTAGAAATCTTTCAACAATCTGTCATGTTGTCTATCTTTCCAACGACAAAACCCGTTCCCATGATGGTCAAGCTTTGCGTGCAGGTTAGCTAAGGCAAGTGATGGAAATCAACATTAATCATTAACTCATTGTTAAATAGGACTAGTCAATATTTTCAAAATGGCGTACTGGCTTTAGGCTCACTTTTGGTCACTAAACAGCTTGCATTATTAATGGTTGTTTTCACAGGGGAGAACGATTTGCCCTCTGTAAATCTCGTGTTAAACGAAAAGTAAAGTCAAGTGTTTTTTTGGGAGCTTTAAGGATAATGCGTAGCGTCAGCCCGCGAAATTCTAATTATCTGTGGTTTGTTTGATATTTGCCGCTCAGTATAAGGTAAGTAGAGTATTATTGAAAAGTTATTCCAATTCCAGTTTAGTGTAAATTCATTCATGAATTAACATATACAGACGCCAGCACATCAAGCTACCCCAAACTATCAGATTTTCCCAATTGAACATGAAACTTATACTTTTGTAATAAAGATCAAAACCTGTAAAAGAAATTTGACACATTGGGGTAACTTGATGTGCTGGCCTCTGTACATAATATTATTGAAAACAAATACAATCAACAAAGCAATTATGTCAAACAAAAAATTACAAGCTTAACATTTCAAAGAAAAACAGTAAATGATTGGGTAATACGAGTATGTTCTTGAGCTCTGATTTGTAAAATCCCAGTTATAACGACTTATTTCTGACTTACACAATCAGGACCCACTTGAGCCATGAAAACTCAATTTACCAATTGCACTTCACACTTATAAACTCCATTAAAATAATGACCACTTGAAAAAATCAAACAAATTAAATTTTGCACTCTAGCAACACGGGACGTCGCACTCAGAAATTGAGCTAATTGCAAAAGGCGGGAAACACGTCGAGAGGATTTCCGAACGAAACGTAAAAGCAAAGATGGCGGGCTTGATTTTTCCTTTTTAATTATCGTTTTCGGATGGAACGAGTTTAAATTGAAGGGCCCCCGAAGGGAGAACGAAAGTAGCGGGAAAAGGGACTCCATGTTATTTTTCTATTTGTTTTATTTCTGTGATTGGGGGACGGTGGAATTTGTGTAGCGTTTGTTTTTCTGTCTGTGCTTAATTTGAGATGGTGTTATGTGCAATTGTTTGTTTCAAGTTTCCTGATGTAGATTAGAGAAATAGCATTGTTCGTAGTTAACTGTCATGTTTTCAAATTGAGAAATATTCCTGCTAAATGTTCAATTTTTGTAGAACTTTGAATTGTAAATAATATTTTTTACTGGTAACATTGGTTTTAACAAACGTGTCACGACCGTGCAGATTAGTGTGTGGGATGTGGAGATTTTCCAACTAACTTGGGGTCGGCTTCCAGTATAACCATATGCAGCTGAATACCAGTATTTTACATGGAGTAACTGCCTATGTTAACTAAATAAATGGGTAAGGCGACACCTCTAGGTAAGACTGGTTATCAGACTTTTGGGCTCTGAACAACTGTCAAAGATCTATGAACAGCCAAGACCAAGAGCTCAAAGTGCTTTCCGAGGCAGCAATACCCTTTAAATTTAATAAATATACTTTTTTGTTTTAATTACATAATTTGTAAGTATGTTTCAAGAACTAAGGAAACAATAATACCAGCCCGTTACTGTCCCACTGCAGGGCGAAGGCCTCCTCTCGTACAGAGAAGGCACGAGCATCAATCACCACACTTGCTCAAGTCGGGTTGAAGATTTTAGACTTGTATTGACTCTAACTCCATGTATGATATGTGATGCGAAGGAATGACGATCACGTTGTGAGGAAAGTTGTGAGTATGAATGTGGAGGGTTACAAGAGTAGAGGAAGACCAAAGAAACCATGGATGGATGTGTGTAAGATGATATTGCTAGGAAGGAAGTAACTATTTAGATGGCGGTGAATGGAGTATGGAAGAAGAAGATATGCTGCACCGACCCCAAATAAATTGGGATAAGGGCAAGAGGATGATGATAAGCTGTAAGTCTTCTCACGAGGTAAGGTTCTCTCACGATGTTTTCCTTCATTTACGTCAAAACTAAAATAATAGTTTGTATAAAATTGTGCGAAAATCAAATGTAAAGTTAGAGACATTTCAACGATTCACGGTTGCATACAGAATATATCTAGCGTCTATTTTACCGACGCGGTGTCGTTAGCAGAGCCGGTAGTGATGTGAAATGACGTGTCGATAGATTTTAAAGACTGCATCGACGGTATTGTTTTGTTTGAGACTTACATACATTCATTTTGAACCAAATGTATAAAAATTGCATGCTTATGAAAAGGCATGCATGTACTTAAAAACGGTAGCAAGTTGTGTCACCTGATTATTGCGAATGAATATATCTAGTCTATTCTATTCTATAAACTCATGCATTTTACTCATGGGGTTAGACAGAAACTCCAGAACCTGCTAGGATCCTTACATAATCCTTTTGCTGCGTTTACGTTCATACATCTGGTCATACACGCACGACGGTTACGAAGTACTACGCACCTGAATTATCTGAAGAACATCACCAAAATGGTCAGTGTATGTCCTTCCTTCACTCCCGGCGTGTACACTTATTTTTAATCGTTCGAATTGACGATACGTTTCCGTTAAGCATTCCTGTCGGGCATGCTGTATGAAAATAACAACCGTACGTGCGCAGTACGGCACACGCATCGCTCCGGCGCCGCAGCACTCCGGCTCCAAACGATGGCAGTAGCGCTAAAAAAGGCAGCAATTAGTTTCTATATGCTTTTTTCTTCTTCCTTCACCACTTCCCAGCAAAAACACTAGGAAGTGGTGAAGGGTGGGCGATTTGTGGGACTGTCTTTTGTTAACGTTTTGACGTTCAAAAAGTGCTGATTCTCAGCCTAATTTGATTAATGAATTTTGATTTTGATTTTTTGATTTTTTACATGGTACGGACAAAACATTTGCCTAGCCTTTTCTCAACTATGTTGGGTCGGCTTCCAGTCTAACGACTGTCTGATGTCCATAACCTAGGTACTGGGCAATACGATACCCCTTGGTAAGACTAGTTGTCAGACTTTCGTCTTTCTGACTGTTATCCGTAATAACTCAAAGATCTACATTTATCTTACAAATGACAGCCTCGACCACCAGCTTAACGTACATACTTTAGAAAAAGAAAATATAGAAACTTATTGGTGTTTTACCCTGACGTAAGACAACACAAATAGCACAATAACACCAACGTTACAACATAAACTCGATTACCCGCATTACGAATACAAAAATACCATCCCATTGTCACGTCAAACATTCCAACCGATACATATTATCTAGTTAACTTCATTAAAGACAACCACTTCGCTCGCGATTTCACACCCCATTTAAAGCTTAGTTTTGAAAATTAAATAGAGCCTATGTTACTCGCTGTTAAAGCCTTCTTTCTATACGTGAAAGAACTTTTGAAATTGGTTTAGCAGTTTTTGAGTTTATCTAATTACTAATAGAAACAAAATTTGTATAATACCAAGCAAAGGCCTCTTCCCATACGATAAGGCACGAGCATTAATAACCACGCTTGCTTAAGGCGCGCTGGAGATTACAGAATTCTATTCTAAATTTGTAGCGACATCTATTCCGTCATATTCGAACTAAGCTGTCCTTGATCGCGCTATTAAAGTTATACGTGCGATTGAACTTATATACAAGAAACATACAACAACCACCGGGCAGTACTGTAGCCCACCAGACACAGCACCCGTCTGGTCGAAGGATTCTCCCTTCTCACTGAAGGAAGAGGAACATTCCACCGTCTTCCTCACACCTCTAAAATATAGGTACATACGTCTAACTCCTTCACTGTTCATTTCTGATTAATTTCGTTGCGGGATCCAAGACAGTTGAACCGTTTCTCCGAGATTCGTCGGGCGTCATTGTCTCGACTCTTTTCTGGTGGTTGCCACTGTTGATTCTGGTTTTCAGGAGTTGCAGTGGTTTAGGAATAATGTGGCGGGTCTTGTTCCAAAAACTACTAAACTAAACTAATACTATTTTAATCAAAAATTGAAAAATTCCTATTAGTTCGTGCGGAATTGAACCCACAAATTCATGCATGAAAGGCGAGGCCGTAACCGCAGAGCTAACTTAACAATATTTTACGAAATTTTCCTCCATTTTCCTGCTCCGAGTTTATCTTTAGAAAACAGGAAAGGTGCAGAATTAGGGTATGGCCGTAAACAAAGGGCGGAAGATGTTATTAACAAAGATAGTGAGCTGGTTCACTAAACAGGGGGTAAGGCAAAAGGTTCACATATTTGGTAAGCGGCCGCGTGTGTATCTTAGATGTAGACGTCGTCGCGGATTGAAATCTATCTTATGTCCTTCCCAGGATCTCCAACTATCTCCTTACTAAACTTTTTTCATATAAATTGCGATGAAGCGTGAAAAGGTATCAGACAAATAAACTTTTGCGAGGTGTAACGAGTTGCTTTATCAATCATAGTTATAATAATATGAGTATTCATATTACATTAAATATGCACATGCCCATCAATCGGGCACAAATCCAGACACGGGACCCGTTATTCAAATCCAAGACCTCATATGCAATAACCACTTTCGACCACTAGACCAACGAAGGAGTCAGTTTTTAATTTGTTTTTTCTTGCTTTTGTTTTTAGGGATACAAGATATTTTTTTACTTAGGTGATGATTTGTAACGAGTAAATCTTCTGTTTTTTATTTACACTGTGGTTGAGCCCTGAACAAATATTTACAAAAGAGTGTCCAGTAGTTTTGTTAGCTACAACTGTTTGTAGTGTTGATTTTGGGTGTCATTGTTAGAAAAGGGGCGAATTTTGGACTAAAGAAAACAGAAAAAAGTGTTTTCTGCGGAATTTAAACTCCCTGAGATATTCTATATGTTTAAATGAAGTCATCTGTTGTTCAAACTGAAAGTCTGACAATCAGTCTTACCAACGAGTATCATCTTATCCACTAACTGGATTGTGGAGGTCAGATGCGCCCTGCACAATACTGGTATTCAGCTGTATCCTGTTAGATTAGAAGCTGAACCCATCATAGTTGTAAAAAGGCTGGGCAGATGATAATTCAATCACCAATCTAAAACACCAATCGACTTGCCCCAAACTAAGCATAGCTTGTGCTATGGCGACTTGTTAACGGATGTATATATTTATATATACAAATATACATATCCATGACTCCAGAACAAATGCTGGTGCTCATCACACAAACATTTGACATAACACACTGATCAGAAACATTATCGGGCCTCCAGAAACTGTGGGACGGTATTTAAGAGCAAAGTCGGCATCAATGTTGTGTATAAAAACCGATTTTTCGTTTCGTTAGCGAAGCCAATAAGTCCCTTTTGATCCACAATATATTCATGTCACACATTCTCGTCAAGAATAATGACAATTAGCTTGACCTTACTCAACCCAGAGGAAATTAACCTTTCACACTCATTAAAGCCTAATGAGATGTGTTGCTATGTAGCATCGTATAAATAAGTCTAGGCGGAACCGAGCTTAGTTCTGTCATTCTTCTTTGTAGTGGGAATCTGATCTTTTATTCCTGGAAGCCGATGATAGCCAGGGTTGCGAGTTGTTCGAAAGAGTTGCCGTGACTCTGGAACGTAGAAAGCAAGGACGTCCTCCTGTTTCACCCAGAACGGGAGAAGTCATTGGATAATTTCCCATCCTTGAAAAAATAAAGGGAGAAGATGAGAGGAGGTGGGCTGGAGGATTCCGAAAGGTGTAGTGACGGGAATTAAAAAGACTATGCTTAGATACTTTAATGAATAAAAGACGACTAAAAAAAGGTATTTATAAGGTAGATATAAGTGAAAACTATGGGTCTGGACTCCTTAGAAGGACATTGACTGGTCTAATTGGTGATGTTCTTCAAACAAGTCAGGCGCGTAGTACCTTACGTACCTTTTGCTTAGTAGGATCGTAGCAGGTAGCGATGGTGTTCTGAAGCTCCAATCTAGAAGGCGTGAGTTTATGTATGTACGAGTACATAGGTATTTAATTCAAAGATCCACATTTGGCACTTGGGCCTTACTCTTGACACTAATTTTAATTCCGATCCAAAGCTAATACGATGCCAATGTTAATTTCGCAGCCACGTTACTATATTATTTGGCGAAATATACAGCTGTCAAAATAAACTCAAGAGCCCGATCCCGAATTTGTCGGTAGAGTCGAACTCAAGAGTACGAAACGTCTGAATTCCAATGACGATCGATCGGAATTAAAATCAAGAGTCCTGGGCTGGTCCTGGGCATGAACAGAAATCATCTATAACTACATATAGCCACGACTCAGATACGGGTTGTGGGCACACGAACGAATTATTATTCCACCCTTAAGCTGTGTGCTTGACATCGGAAGTGTTAGAAATTATCGACAAATCCTTAACTTTAGCTGCTCTGGCTTCTCTCACTCTCATCATCCCCTTCAGCATTTTCATCTCAGCTGCATACAGCCTTTCATTCATCCCTTTTGTGGCTACCATTCTGATCTATACAAGACAGTAGGTCTTAACATTGTTCCTTCTTTACCTTCAGACACGATAACACGGCAAGACTCGTTCATCATCATCTGCTTAGGCTTTTTTCAACTATGTTGGGGTCAGCTCTCAGTCTAGCCGGATGCAGCTGAATACCAGTATTTTACTTAGAACGACTGTCTATCTGACCTCCAAAACCTAGTTACTGGGCAACACGATACCCTATAAATAGACTGGTTTTCAGACTTTCGTGCTTCTGACTACCCACGACGTCTGTCAAAGATCTACAAATAACAGCCTGGAGCAACGGCTTCACGTGCTTTTCGAGGCACGGAGGATTCTCGATGAACAGTCACAAATCCACAAACTGACCTCAGCAAGCGTAACTTATCCTTCGATCGACCCGTGTTTCTATTTAGCCACAAGCTTGCCTTACTCTATATATCTTATTTTAAATAAAACCTTTTTGCGCCACAATACTATCGACACGTTGGCAACACTTGAGCAAAAGCGCGGGAAATAAGTCCGCCATTACGATGCGTCCTCTGTAGCCTCCTCGTACACAGAGCACGTACGTCTCCGTTGAAAACTTGCTATTTATTGATATACGATTTGTTATGCTCAAGTATTGCGAGAGGGTAGGTCTAGGTATATATTTTGTGATGTGGAACAATGTATCTAGTTGAGAATATCTATGTATATAAAAATTAAACCCTATTTGGGGGTATATGGAACGGGGTGTAAAGTTCCACATACACAATTGAAAAGGTAGGGTCCTCCGTCCAGACGGGTCTTGTGTCTGGTAGGCTACTAAATATATTCAATCGCTCGGGTAACTTTAATATCGGGATGTAGGATACGTCACATTTAGTTTGTTTGTGGCGAGATAGATGTCGCTACACCTATTGCCCTTGGTCACGCTATAACTTGAGAACGACGTTACAGATTTCATTTTTTTTTAAGTGAAAATTTCTTTAGCATCGTTGTGATTTGAAAGTTTATGAAACGAAAAAGCGACAGTAAAAAGAGACAGACACATGAATTCATAAGATTTAACGTGGGAGAAAATGAGATAGGAAGGATTATACAGTGTTTCTTATGTCGTGGAAATTTTATAAAATAATTATCAAACTTTGTATCACTATGATCATTACTAAAACCTACAATTATCCTCTTCCCAAAATATTACATTGGTCTCATTATCTTGAAGCCAAAAATTTTGAAGGCTTCACTTCTACCACGTGTGAATTGCACACATGTTTTTTTTTAAGTTTTCTACTGTTTTGTAGTAGGTTCTTACGGAAAGAAAAATTAAGAAAATTTCCGAACTACGAGTATTTTAACATGATTTAACTCACGTTGAAAGTTTTCGTTGACTTTTCCCTGTTTAGACATTTTTTTCTACTTAACTATTAAAAACCATGATTTATACCTAGCCCGAAGAACTTTTTAAAGAAGAGAATTATTTAATTTTTAATTAAAAATCTACTTGTACTTAGGTTTGATAGAAACCATCCGTGCCTTGTAAAGCTCGGTAAACCTTTTTTTTTTCATCATTTGTATTTGTATTTGGCATTTGTGGATCTTTGACTACCGTAACTGGCAAAAGGAGTATGTAAGGATCGTAGCAGGTAGCGTTCTGTATTTTCTGCCTACCCATGTCCATGGGTAATAGGCGTGAGTTTGTGTATGTTGCGCGTTCAAAACGCAACATTCGATTGAGATGTTTTGTCTAAGATCCTTAGATCCTAGATAAGAGACTTGATACAATTGGTATTAACGCTGGTGCGTTCATACCAATTGTATCAAGTTTGAATTGGGCTACGCTAAGATAATAGAAATAGTTTGACCCCTTTTCACAAAAGGACTGTCTTTGGAGGAATACGGAAGTGTGAAATGCATAACGGTACCCCCTCGGCCAGTGTTTCTCAATCGGGAGTCCGCGAAAAGTTTGTAATTTCAAACTTTTTGAGTCTAAAGTCCCATTGAGCCAAACAGAATTCAAGTTTCAGTGGATTTTTTTTTATTATATCTACTATTGAGGTCTGCGAGTACGCTTAACATAAATTCTAAGTATTAAGAGTAAATGCACGGGTATGACTTATTTATTTTCAAAACAATTCATATCTTCCAGGGATACGGGTTTTTTATAAGGTCTTTGTTATTACTAAGATAAACACAAGTTAACAAGAAGATCTTATTCAAAATGAAAACCGAGAAATCTCAAGAAGGCTAAAATCTCTTTTAACCAACTCATTTTAAAAGAATAAATGTGGAGTTTCTTGCCCATTCTTCTCCATACGAAACTACCTTTTGGAAGCGACAACTAAAATCATATTTGTATTTTATTTTAATTTTAAACATGACGCTTAGAAAGTGTCTTTTATGTTCTAATTGAAATAGCTGATTTGACTTTGTCTACACAAACAACAAGTTTAATTGTTATCGTGACTACAAATTATTTAATAATACAAGAAACTTTATCTTTTAATATTTTATGTTTATAGACCCACATTTTTTTTAAATTCAAGTTTAATGGCGATACTAATTCACCACACACACATTACACATTAACATAATACTCATCACACAACACATACACTGTCACAATGTTCACTCACTCTTTTACTGTTCGTTAATGCACTTCATACTGAAAACTTTCATGTCGGGGTCCTGGTGTCCATACAGGCTCCGGCTTAGTTCAGGCACCAGTCTCCCACAAATAAATAATTAATTATCAATATTTTTAAGTAGGTATTAAGTTTTCTTTGTGGAAGAGAAATAAATGTATTTTTATTTATTTATTTAATTACATTGCGTTCATCGTTAAAAAAAATCAAAATGCTGAGTGAAAAGTGGTCCCAGGTCAGATAAATATTGGGAACCGCTGCCCAAAAGGGACACAAGCGTGTTTGTAATTCAAGCGAGGGTGTATACTGCCGTTTGAATACACCTGCAACTTTCACCGTCTGACTGAAACTCATGCAATAAGGGGATTATCTTTTTAGTTGGTTAACTTCAAGACAAAGGTATGCTTTGTGTGTGTGAATTTACCGATAACCATAGTCCCATAGGCTTATCAGTACACAGGAATTAACTACCTAGCCTTTTACCAACTATGTTGTGGTCGGCTCAGCGGTGACAGCGAAAGGTGCAAATGATTTGACTTTGCTCGAATCACAAGACCCAGTTTTGCCACTTCATAATTCAGCTCGAAGCATATACACGTCTCATAATAGAAACTCTGCGTTGGATTTCCTCATCCCCTTACAAGATATAGACGGGAGATAATTAATCCCAGCCGATTTGGCTAAAATAAGGGAAGGAGGAAAAGAAAAGCGTTTACTTATTTCGCCCTGTGTTTGTGGAAGCCGATTTTGCACAAGCGAGTATTTGCAAATGGTTTCCTGTGCTGTGTGCGTGTATGTTGTATCTTTTAAGGTGTGCGTTCATTGGCCCGCCCGAAACTTCATGATAGACATACTGGACACAGGAGGTCTACTCTAATTCAACGAAAAACGATACCTCGATTTTAAATTTACCACAGTTCCATTCGTTTCGAAATTTCGAACGAACGAAAATTGTTTGACATGTAACCCTTTCGCTGCCCAGTTCAAAAATACGATTTAACTTGTATGTCATAATGTTTGGCAAATTACATATTCCGTAGGTACATGGTAGTGGGTGATGGGCATGTTCACATCTCATCTATAGCTTTTTACATGTACGACTCAAGCGAGTTCTGGGACATGAACAAATTCTATTTCGACCCGGGAGCCGGGTGCTGGGCACTAAAAGTGTTAAATTCTCTACGAACGAATATATGAATTTGACAGATGATTGTTGGCAATTTTAACCTCAAATTGATGGAACCAAAAGCTTTGCGAATGACTTATTTTTAATAACTTAGCTGCAAATTGTAATAATCTACGAAAATTTGAATTTCGCGGGATGCCACTACGCATTCACTTTAAACGCAAATGCTCCCGGTGAGGGAGCACCTTTAGTACCTCTGAGTCAGTTTACACGATCAACTTTGGCCCTCTAACCATTCAGGGTCACTTCCAAACTATATCTTTGATAGTTTTTCAACTTTATTGCAAAAGAATGAGGTTCATGTTCAATTGGGAAAATCTGACAGTTTGGGGTAGCTTGATGTGCTGACGTCTGTACTTGAACCTTATACTTTGTAACAAAGTTGACACAAATCTATCCAAGAAATTAGACACATTGGGGTAGCTTAATGTGTTGGCCTCTGTCCATTCATGAATTAATAAGTAATATTAAACAATACTATACGTATACAAGGCTATTTAACATCACGCTATGACCTTAGGAGCAGCGAGCACAGTTAGTAACTCATATTCTTTGAAACAGCTATCTTAAACACTTCTTAACTCTTACCCCATAGATATTAAAAAGCTACCCTCACCACTATTACATCGGCGGAACAGTAAAGAAAATATAAGTGGTATTTTATATCAATCTTACTGGCAACACTTGTGATGAATGTGTTGCCCGGTTTTAATATCTCTTTTTATTGCCAGCCGCCAGTTTGTGGTGTTGTCTGTTATTTCGGCTGTTTATTTTCTTGTTTTCTGTGATTATTTTTGTTTATTGGCTTTGTTAGTTGCTTAAGTTTATTATTTAAGAGTGTTTCGTTGCTAAGTCCTTTCTATACTTATGTAATAAAGCTGAATAGTTTGTTTTTTAGGGTACCGAAGACCACTTCGTTGTCCTACTGTCTGTCTGTCCGTCAAGGCCGTTTATCTCACGAACGCGTGAAGGTATGAAGTGGAAATTAATACCATAAACGTAGGTTTACGGTCCGTTGAATCACCAAATAATCAAGCTTCTAAGTCAACGCAATTTAATACGTCAAATGGACGTATTCAATTGCGTTGAATTAAATGATGTGACATATTTTGATGCTTCCCGTTGATCTAGGATCATGAAATTCGGTAAGAAGCAATGTCTCACAGCAGAAGTAAAGGAAGAGGTCCGAAAATTGGACATTTGTCTCAAAAAAATAGTTGAATTGCGATTACAAACTGACATGTATATAAATTACGTGTCACGTTGTTTGTACGCTATGGACTCCTAAACTACTGAACCGATTTTAATAAAATTTTGCATATAGTGTGGGTTTTGGTCAAACTTAAAAGATAGGACAGTTTTTATTTCAATCATCGACCGCAATAGCTTTTTTATTGCAAATTAAATGTTTTCCTAAAACAAGTTCCATATAATTCTAACAGATGGCAATGCAACTTAACTTTTGAGGCGGTACGACGTTCGCCGTTACAGCTAGTGTGTTATAAAAAACCACGGACAAAATGACTTTTCCCAACTGTGTTGAGGTCGAAGACAGTAGGTCTTAACATTGTTCCTTCTTTACCTTCAGACACGATATCACGGCAAGGCTCGTTCATCATCATCTGCCTAGGCTTTTTTCAACTATGTTGGGGTCAGCTCTCAGTCTAGCCGGATGCAGCTGCATACCAGTATATTACTTAGAGCGACTGCCTCCAAAACCCAGTTACTGGACTTTCGTGCTTCTGACTACCCGTAACGACTGTGAAAGATCTACAAATAACAGCCTGGAGCAACGGCTTCACGTGCTTTTCGAGGCACGGAGGTCTAGCCCCAACTATACTCCGGTCTTATCGCATGCAGCTGAGTACTATTATTTCACATGGAGCGACTGCCTATCTAACCACCACAACCCAGTTACTGGCCAACACTATACCCGTTGGTAAGACTTGTTGTCAGACTTTCGGGCTTCTGACTACTCATAAGTACTACTGTCGAAGATCTACAAATGACTGCTGGAACCAACATGCTTCCCGAGGCCCGCGGGAGTCTCGAAATGTAATAAGCGGTCCCAACCCATCCGCCGACTGATCCTGGCAAGGATAGCATCTTCGATCGACCCGTGCGGCTGTGTTGATTTAGCCACGACATTGAGAAATTTTACATGCCATTCTGATGTCATGTTTTCTTTGTTTGTAGATGAGGCAGCCACGCTGGTGATATTGGCGGGATGCAGGGCGGCGGTGCGCCCGCCGCGGACGCCGACCAGGCGCAGTTTGAAGCGGACAAACGAGCTGTGTATAAGTATGTATTATTTAAGGAATTATTTATTCATCTTTACGGATCAATAAAAAAAAACTATCAAGAGCGAGTCGGACTCGCAACATCGGCGCACACCGAGAGTTCCGTACTAATTCTGAGAATATATTTATTTGTTTAGGATTAACCAAAAAGAAAATAAGGAAAATGATAAAAAAAAAATACATCAGGAGCGAGTCGGGCTCGCACACTGAAGATTCCGTACCATTTCTGGTCATTTATTAATTTGTTAAGAATCAATCAAAACGGAAATAAGGAAAAGAAAAAAAAAACAATCAAGAGCGAGTCGGACTGGCACATCGGAATTTCCATACCATTTCTGAAAAAGTGTGCTATTTAGTGACATATTTTAAAACTTGCAAATAAATCTAAATCTATAGGGTACCGTTGACCTAGAATAATGAAATTTAATAAGAGACAAGGTCTAACACGCCACTGACTGATCTCTGAGAAGAAGTGGCGAAACAAACTCAGGGGTCTCTTAAAGTCCAAACATTGTATTATACTAAGATATTGATGCAGAGTAAAGTCCGGAAAGACCTTTGAAGATAGTGCCATTAGATACAGGTTTTTTTTTTTTTTCCTTTACGCAAAATACGCGCTACGTCGTGGAGTTGCGGAAATCGGCCCGTATAACAATACAATAGATACAGGTTTAAGTTGACCTGTCCCGACAGCATGCATGTATCAGTCATCGTGTAGCTCAACCTTATTTTAACCTTTTGACCGCAAACGTCACAAATACATGACAAGCGAACGCATGCCCTGTACGCCAACGTCACAAATACGGTGACAATAAATGCAGTGCACTATTTATAAGTATCATAACACGAAATCGACAATTACTTTTGTGTGTGTTTATTTATAATTATCTTAGAAATGGAAGCTCCCGTGCGTATTTAATTGCATGAAACAAATTTAAATACACCACGTATATTGATAAATGCATGATAACAAAGAAGAAATTAAACGGTTTTATTAAAAAAGCTTGGCGTGGAGGGCACGCGCGTGCTTTTATGCTTTGGCAGTCAAAAGGTAACTAGGTAGCTCAAACCCGTCACTTGGGCTGAATAAATCATGACATTATTACAATTTTGTTGTAATTCTATGTTTTAACGTTTCCAGACACCCCTTATTCCCACTACTGGCGCTCCTGCTGGAGCGCTGCGAGCAAGCCACGGCAGGGGCAGAGGCCCCGGCGGCCGAGGCCTTCGGCGCAGACCTACAGGCCTTCGTGCAACACCAGAGGAGAGACAGGAGGCCTTTCCTCGTCGACGACCCAGAGATAGATGGACTTATGATTAAAAGCATCCAGGTGGGTTTTTATTGAGACATATGGCGACATCTATGCCGCCACATACAAACTACTGTTGACATCTGATTTCACTCTAGTCCTACATCGCGCAAGCAAAGTTTACCGCTAAATGTTTGAAGGATCCTCGCGTCTCATGCACGAGGTTGTGGGTTCAAATAAGGACAAGTACTAATGTGAGTTTTTCAGTTCATATGTACAGAGGCCAGCACATCAAGCTACCCCAATGTGACAAAATTTCTATTTGTTATAGTTTTTCAACTTTAGTTCAATAGAAATAAGGTTCATGTTCATATCATTTTTTTTTATTTTTTTTAACTTTTATTGTATTGTCATGATGTCCCAGTGGTTTAGGTCTCGCCTCTTGTGCACGAGGTTGTGGGTTCAAACCTGGGCACGTACCAATGTGACTTTTTCAATTTAAATTTATTTTCTAAATTTATCTTGGACATCACTGACATCGGTGAAGGAAACATCGTGAGGAAACCTGGTCTTATAAATTAATGTCTGAAATCGCCAACCCGTCTTGAACAAGCGTGGTGATTAATGCTCGTGCCTTCTCTGTGTGAGAGGAGGCTTTTGCCCAGCAGTGGGACAGTAACAGCCTGGTATTATATATTTTATTGTATAGACCAATTTTAATTTAACATTTTCTACTATTCCAGGTGCTACGAATCCACCTGCTAGAACTAGAGAAGGTGCAGGAGCTATGTCGAGACTTCTGCGGACGGTACATAGCATGTCTGAAGACCAAGATGCAGAGTGAAAACTTGCTGAGGACAGATTACTCTTCAGGTTAATATTTTATATATTTATTTGTTTGCAAACGTAGTGTAGGACGCCCTCTGACTAGGTGGGATGACGATCTGCGAAAGACTGCAGGCAGATGCTGGATGCGGCTATGGCGGTCATTAGGAGAGGGCTATGTCCAGCAGTGGACTAATATAGCCTGATGATGATGACACGTATAAAACGCTGGTCAGTAGGCATGCAATATAACTTCATGACACAGTATTAACACCCTCAGCGCCAAACACAAAATTAAAAAAAATACCATTTTTGTTTGTTTGTACGTGTTTAAAACTACGTAATAATCATATTTTGTTTTTGACCCCCCCTTTTTCCCTTGTTTTTCCTGGATTTTGCGTTTACTAAGTAGAAAGATGTGTATACTTTTGAATACACAGTGTTCCAGACACTGTGTGTCAAAAAGATACACATGGCGCCTAAGGTGTTAAGACAATGACCTTACAGGGTACAACCCTGTAAGGTGCAAAATTTATATCTTATAGATACAATTGGGACAAATGCTTGTACGATCTACAAAAAATTTCCGGGTGTTCTGGGTATTAGCTATGTATAATAAAAAATATCTATCTATGTAATGTGTTGTATTAAGTATATCAGTCATCTAGTATCCATAACACAAGCTCTGCTTAGCTTGGGGCTAGATGATGCTGTGTGGATTGTCCAGCATTATTTATTTAGTTGTTATACCTGCGTATGTATTTTTCCAATAAATAATAATGGTTAATTGCAGAGGTACCAATACAAAATACATAAAGTACTATAATTATACTGTGGGAGACTGGTGCCTAAACTAGACGTAAAGTCTGTATTTCCAGGTCTTGGGTAATGCTTACATTCTATTATTATGTACTTGTACAGAGGGAAGCCCAGGAATTTACAATTTTCATTTATTGGTACAATATTTTGATGCAATTAGCGTTGCCAGGCGTTTGAATAAAGCCGGACGTAGGTAGAGTTTTTGATAAGGTGTTCGGCCAAAATAAACGGTGTCCGGCTTGTCCGGCTTTTGTAAGACTAAGCTTAGCATACTTACACCGATGTTTCTCAACTGCCCAACACGATAAGACTGATTATTATATACGAACACTACTTATAATATGCATTTTTTTTGTCGTACCTATTAATACTGAGGACAAAATCCTCAATAATGTAGGGTGTCCAGCCTTTCTATCCAAATAGACCAGCCAGTTGGTCTGTCCGGCTATTAGGTTTGGCGACCTGGCAACCCTAGATGCAATAGGGATGTGTCCTAGGTAAAAATATATTAAGTCTATTTAGGCCGTCAGTAAGATTACCAAAAAATATTGGACACGTATTTTTTGCTTACTTAATTCAATAAAAAGTGATAATGAGCACATCAAAGTTCAGGAGAAGGGGCTTGTGACGTCACGCCGTGCTACACTTTTAACGAAAAGTGTAGCACGGCGTGACGTCACGCGCAATTTCAACGCACTATACCGTCGTCATTTTAAGTTTACGCGACAAAAGAAAAAATACGTGTCCAGTATTTTTGAGTAATCCAACTTTCGGAGCAAACAGATTTTTTAAGGACACTACCCCATTATACAATAGTGTAATAGTATTTTGTCTATTTCCAGGAGGTGTAGAAAGCAATAACAATTTATCCGGCTCGATAGACGAGCACTCGAGCACGTCCAACTCGCCACAATATCAGGTATGAAATGTATGTTAACCTTTCATAATATTATCAATTTGTTTTGTTACACTCTCACTCTAATCGTCTTCTTAACTTTCTAACCGCCATCGTCACATATACAAGATTATGTGTAAAACACCGACAACCTCTCAGGACCATGTTACTAACATTATATTTAACCACTTTTGTTTTATGACTTAAAAATTCATCATATTTTAGTTCATCAGATTTTCATACAAAAATAATACAGCTATTGCATAGCATTTTTTATCAACTTATACAATTATAATATTAATGCAATTTTTTTTTTTCTTTGATATTAATTCAAGTTACACTTTTTGAGCGTCGTGACCGATAAAAAAAACATATATTTTTCTTTTATTGAATAAATGAGCAGTTAATATTGTTTAAAATATTTTTACTATCTTACAATACATCGTACAGTCTATACGCATACGTCTAGTCGCACGCACACAAACACCGTGCCGAAGTCTGCCGAACTGAAACGACGTTAGACGATGCACGGCTTTCAACGCCTCACCGCTGTGCCGGTCGGAGTGGGGGGTGTTAGGTTTATTTTCGTTACGGAATTTCTTGATTCAGTCGCCGCGCTCAAAGCCCGCGATAAAAGCTAAAAAATATTCAAATGTAGCACAAATGTTACGAAATCTATGCTTAGCAAAAGAATATGATAGTACAATAGCGAGGTATCATTTGGGTTTTGAGTAAAAAGGCGTAAATCCTAGCGTAGCGAGATACTAACCCAAAAGTATTACTACGAGGTGAGTGCACGGCAGGCGTAGGTAGTTACATCAAAATACAGAGTTGAAATGCGTTAGATAGGACAGCGAAATCTTGAAGGCTTGTGATTGGTAAATGTATTATGTTTTGTAAAAAGTCATAGAACAAAAGTTGTTGTTTGTGATCATAGTAATACATTCCTGAGAGGTTGTCGGTGTTTTACAAATTACCCTGTACATGACAAGCGAACACATGGCGACGTACTCTAAGTACTACAACACGAAATAAACAATTAGATTATTACTTTCGTGAGTGTTTATTTATATATCTTTAAAGTTGAAGCTCCCGTGCGTATTTAATTGCATGAAACAAATTGAAATACACCACGGATATGGATTAATTCATGATAACAAAAAGCTTCTCGCGGAGAGCACGTTAAGCCGTTGGTCCCGGCTGTCATTTGTAGATCTTTGACAGTCGTTACGGGTAGTCAGAAGCCCGAAAGTCTGACAACCAATCTTTAAATAGACGAAAGCCAAGATCAGAAACTATGCTGCAGTACTATACAGCGTCGATGGTCCAGTCTTACCAAGAGGTATCGTGTTGCCCAGTAAGTGAGTTGTGGTGGTCAGACAGGCAGTCGCTCCATGTAAAATACTGGTATTCAGCTGCATCCGCATGGACTGGAAACCGACCCCGATGATGATGATGATTCAATCGTACAATAATTGACTTTTCGTGCTTTACCTGACAAATATTAGAATCTGAATCAGAATTTTATTTGCTATGACTATACATATATATAGGCATAATATGTTGTATAGACGCCAGCACACAAGCTACCCAAAAGTGTCAAATTGTCCCAATTGAACAATTTTCAACCTTATTTCTTTTGCGATAAAGTTGAAATACTATCAAAGATTTTTGACGCATTGGGGTAGGTTGATGTGCTGGCCTCTGTACAATAAACTCTATTCTATACTATATAGGTTTTGTTATATCTTCTAATATATAAAATTTCCATGTCACAATGTTAGTTACCGTACTACTCCGAAACGGTCGGACCGATTTGTATGAAATTTTGTGTGAATATCGGGTACCTAGGTCTGAGAATCGGCCAACATCTATTTTTCATCCCCCTAAATGGTAAGGGTGGTCCACCCCAAACATTTTATATGGCAAAACAACGTTTGCTGGGTCAGCTAGTCTTATATATAAAATTCTCGTGTCACAATGTTAGTTACCGTACCCTCCGAAACGGCTGGACCGATTTGTATGAAATTTTGTGTGCATATCGGGTAGGTCTGAGAATCGGCCAACATTTATTTTTCATCCCCCTAAATTTTAAGGGTGGTCCACCCCAAACATTAAAAAAAAAATGTTTTTTTTTTTGGTTTAAAATGGCAAAACTACGTTTGCCGGGTCAGCTAGTTATAATATATATTTAACATCACGCCTGTGATCTCCGAAGGGTTAAACAGAGGCGTATCCTATAGTACATACACATATCGCCAGTAATGTTTAAGTCCCATGTATTATTTTGTCATTTTTTACTATTTTCTTTCTACATTTCTAACACTATACTATGTTTGTGTACAGTCGCCCCCCGCTCCGCTGTCTGCGGCGTCGTTCCCTGCGGTGTACCCGCCGCACACAGACCTGCCTTATGCGCCGGCTGCACGGGACACACGTAAGTACCTAACTATGTTTTTAGCCACTTTTTTTTTGATACTGGGTGGAAAATCGTAAAAGTTGGCAGTGTTTCGTCACAGCGCTAATGTTTTCCCATTAACTGTCTTTATTGTTTATGTATAGTCGTGTATGTTTATTTATTTGTGTATATATTCTATGTAGGTATTATATTTACAGTTTATAATCTATATATATATATATTTCTTTTCCCTTTTCTTTTCTTTTAAGAAATTGCACCTGCCACTGTTTGTCTCTGCATCACCCTAAGGTTGACTGGTACAAAATGCCTATGGCATTAAGTCCGCCTCTGTACATTTGAGTGCTTAAAGTATTAAATAAAGAATAAAATCCTCATGGATGTCCTCCGTTCTGGGGTTCGAAGGGGTCTGTCAGACTCTTACTGACTAAAAACCACCCCGGTATTCCATCTCACACCTACGCCGGGGGTCGCGGGAACGTACGATCCTTCCGCAACCCCCTAGCTATGTTGTTCTGAGCCACTGCGCCAACGTCAATATATCACAATGGCGTCCTAAAGGTAACAACTTAACTGTCAGACAACGGGGTGCGTAGCGTCGAACGACGAACACGGCGCGTGAATTCGTTTTCTGTATGTTGCACTACGCGTGTTTTCTATACAAACACACATACTTGCAAACAGCGTAAGAACACCACGCACTCCCGCGCTACGCTGCGTGATGCGGTGCAGTGTGTCAATCGCCTTTATATTTGTAAATACACCCATGATACAGGAGAATTTAATAGTGTGGGGCACCCAGATTTCGCCAGTTATTTTTAAGTCCCATTATATAGATGGCAAGCCTATTGCCATCAACCGGGCACGAACTCCGGGCTGCTACTTAGATATTCCATATGGAAAAACCCAATAACACTATGCCCAAACCGGGAATGGAACCCAGGACCTCGTGCTCAGCAGTAGCGCTTCTGACAGGCAGTCGAGGGTTACACGTGAATGACATATAATTTGACACTAGCGAGGATTTGTTAGTATAAGTGTACGACAATGTTGTTGAAAGAGCGGAGCCTTCTGATACAGGAATTGTTTGCCAAAATGGGGACCCCAAACATATTAACATGTAATGTAATATCTAATAACACAATAAACTATTTTGTATTTGTATTTGGTGTAAAAATGATCTCATTTCTTTCTGTTCAGCTTCGCTAGTGGTGCAAGGTTCAACGCCGATCAGTCAGATAGGCGCGGGGCTGCTCTCTACCGACTCCTTTACTGGTAAGTTCATTTCACACACCGCACACATACACAGTACCACACACCCACCCACACAGTACCATACACATACAACCACACACATACACACAGTACCACACACATACACACAGTACCACACACATACACACAGTACCACACACATACACACAGTACCACACACCCACCCACACAGTACCATACACATACAACCACACACATACACACAGTACCACACACACATACACAGTACAACACACATACACACAGTACACACATACACACAGTACCACACACACACGCATACAGTACCACACACACCACAGATCACAGTAGGTATTATATGCCCTCGAGAATAATTTCATCACTGATATGGTTGATGGAAAACATCCTATAAGTTTCCTAAAGAATCGGGCTATCAAAATGCAAAAAGATTTTATTTCCTTGATTGCTAATTCTGGAGATACATAATAACCATATCATCTTTCACACAATCCATCCATCGTTTCTTTGGTCTCCCTCTACTCTTGTAACCCTCCACATTCGTACTCAAAACTTTCCTCACAACATGGTCCTCATTCAATTAGTTTTAAAACACAAATAATTTAATTGAAATTTGACGACACGTTTGGCGCAGTTGCTGAGCGATCGACTGCTGCGCCGCGTGTCGTGGGTTCGATTCCCGCACGGAACAAATATTTCTATGGCCTACAGGTAATTGTGGTCTGGCTGTTCGAGTATGTGACTTTAAATGTTTGTAAACGCACCCACAACACAGGAGAAATTCCTAGTGTGGGGCAACGTTTTTTTTATAAATAAATAATAATAATAATTCAGTGTACAATAAATAGTATTCTATCATACTATGATGATGGCATAAAGGTGTCCTCTTCAGTTCAAGTACCTTAACAACACTGTATACCTTCCACAGGCACAAACTCGAACAACTCCTGCTCATCAGTATCAGGGTCACCACCTCCAGAAGACGATTGCACCGAGGACTCCAGCGGCAAGCGGGGTGTGCTGCCCAGGCATGCCACGCAGGTCATGCGGGCCTGGCTGTTCCAGCATCTTGTGGTGAGATGATACAGGTTTTATATTCTTACTCGGCAGGGTCAAAAATTGAGAAAGAAAGAGAAAAACTCATTATGAATCATCATGAATTACATAATTGTAGGTTTTGTTTTGTTATTTTTTATTTATTTATTGGAAGTAAGTACTAACATAGTTACGTAAGTTGTATCACTAACAAACTATGGAGCAAGTTTCCGAAATAAATGTTTATTATGTTATGTTTATTATATATCACGGGCTCAGACATACACTATCAAAGAAACCTTTTTTTATATAGTTATTTATTTTTGAAATTGTAAGTACTTACAAACACTTTTTTTATTATTTTTTGATATTTAAAAGTCTATTTACAGTAATATACAATTATACCATAAAACTAACTATATATATATTTACAACAAAAAAAAACAAAATAAAAAAGCAGACCAGGACACTCAGGCGTCAAAGTATTCCTTCGCATCGCTGTCATCTGGAAACGTGCCCAAAAGGCAGGCAGCATTGCCACGTTGGATGGCAATACTAATTCTTTGGGCAAAGAATGAGCCAGCCCTCTGGTTATTTACATAAATACAATTATGCCATATAACTAACTAAGTATCTGAGTTCCTCGAGAAAGGCCAGCAGCGATCTGACGTTGCTGGCGATCTCTTTGAGAGTAACTGGGTTACCGAAGTATTAAGCCCTGTACGCAGTAACCTCTGGGCAGTAGAGAAGCACGTAATCCTTTCATGAATATTATGTTATTTTGAAAGAAAGAAAAGAAAGATAGAAAAAACATTTATTCAGCATAGGCTCAGGCACACAAAGACACAATACTAAACATAGAAAAAAAAAAAAAAAAAACAAAAAATGAATAACAAGAAATACATTAAAAATAAATATACGAGTAAGTAGACATATATTATTAAGTATGTGCCTTATATTATGTACTTGTATTTTAAAATTATGTAATCTCGTGTTCACAGCATCCGTACCCCACGGAAGAGGAGAAGCGCACGTTAGCGGCACAGACTAGACTCACGTTGTTACAAGTAAACAATTGGTTCATAAACGCGCGCCGCCGGATCCTGCAACCGATGCTGGATTGTACTGATAAACCTGGTGAGGATTCCAATGCAATATATGGTAATGGTTGAGCCATCGGCTGCTGCGCCGCGTGTTGTGGCTTCGATCCCCGCACGGAACAAATAATTGTATGACCTACAGGTAGTAGTTCCGGGTCTGGCTGTTTGTGTATGTGAGTTTAAATGTTTGTAAACGCACCCACGATACAGGAGAAATTCCTAGTGTGGGGCAACGTTTTTTAAAAAGAAAAAAAAAATCTTTTAGATTATAGATTTTGGAGATTTATTCATTTATTAAGTATTAAGGCACATCAACATCTTAAACACAAACATTAATAAGAGACACGAAACAGAGACATACAGCTGGTGTTTACGACAATTACAGACGTGCACAACATTTAAAACAAAGTAGAAGAAAAATACAGTATTCACATTACAAAATAGAAGAACAAAATATAAGATCAAAATATAAAGGCAAACAACCACAAACTACAATTTACGTAACACTTAGGGGACACTTAGGGGAGTGAATGAATGTCATGATGGCTCTGTGGTTTAGGCCTCGCTTGTCCTACAACAGGTTGTGGGTACAAACTTGGGTAAGTACCAATGTCAATACTTTTTCAATTCATATGTACTTTTCTTTGTTTCACCATGTCCAAGATAAACTTAGAAAGTACTTACGTACTACATATAATATTTACACAAATAAACATACATACATAATTTAGAACATACTTTTGATGAGTAACATCTTTCCTCTAGCTTTCCTGCTATCTGTGGGAGTGATTTCGTGAAAAGGGACGGTAGTGTGTAACAGGCAGCCTGGGAAGCGCGCGCTATTTGATTTGACCAATTAGCGCGCGCGGTTACGAACAATCATTTCAAATAATACCAGTAATTTTTTCAGTATATAATGTTAATGTTGCTTTTATTACCAAGGTGAGATGTCAGATATACACACACATACACATCTTATGCGACTACTGTTAATAATATAATAATCTTTTTTTTTATTAAGATAACCAAGATCCAATTGGTTAGTAGTACAATAACTTATAACAAATGTTAGTAATACAACCTTAATCTACTCAAGTTAAGCCGCGTTCCCACTTTGTCGTGACGACAGATAATCTTGTAGTTTTAAGTGTTGTGGCTTACGTATATGTAAATGGAGGTGTTTACATATAGGACGACACGATTAACTGTCGTCTACGACAGATCACGACAGTCGTAAAACGTTAAAAAAATCGTCACGACAAACCGACGACCGATGTGGCGTGGTGGGCGAAGGTCCGCCTGCGACGCAGGAGGTTGCGGGTTCGATTCCCGCCCTGGAACAAATGTTTGTAAGATCTACAAATATTTGTTTCGGGTGTTCTGGGTATTTACTATGTATAATAAAAAATATCTATCTATGTAATGTATTGTATTAAGTATATCAGTCATCTAGTACCCATAATACAAGCTCTGCTTAGCTTGGGGCTAGATGATGCTGTGTGGATTGTCCAGCATTATTTATTTATTATTTATTTATTTAAATCATGTGTGATAAAATGTCGTCGCGATCCAATGGGAATAGCTAGAGACGATATTCGTGCGACGATAAATTCATTGTTACGACATAGTGGATACGCGCCCTTAGACTCGCTTATTTTAAATATTCTTTTCTTACTCTTTCCAGGTGGTAAGAAAGGCAAAAATGGTTCGTCTATAAGTAAGCGGTACTGGCCCGATGCGCTCTCGAACCCACAGTTTACTGCTGGTAAGGCTCTTTATTAATATAACTTGCCGCCTTTATTACTAAAAGGGTAAGGCAGAGGCAGTGGCGTAGCTATATAACCAAGGGCAAGATTGGAGGGCCCATGTAAACTTAATACTTTACAGGTTGAAAACTACTTCAAGCTAAAAATAACCCACTTCACAATTAGGATATCGATATATAAATATGTATGTAATTACCTTCAAAATTGATTGAGATTGAAAGCAACTGAGCACAAGTTCAGATTATGTGCTGCTCCTGAGAAATTTCTGATGGGAAAACCCATTTACACTTTGCCCAATATGAGAATTGAACCTAGGACTTTATGTACGATAGCACGGTTGGCGCAGTGACTGAGCGATTGACTGCTGCGCTGCGTGTCATGGGTTCGATTCCCGCACGGAACAAATATTTGTATGGCCTACAGTTGTTTGCGTATGTGAGTTTGAATTTTTGTAAACGCACACATGATACAGGAGAAATTCTAGTGTGGGGCGACGTTTTAAATAAAAATAAAAATAATGTATCACTAGACCAAAGTGGCAGAAAAGGAATGAATGAAAGGCAGTTGCATGCAGCTGAGATGAGAATGCTAAGGGGGATGTGTGGTGTTACGCGAATGGATGGAATAAGAAATGAGTATATAAGAGGAAGTCTGAAAGTGGCGCCTGTGACAGAGAAGTTGAGTGGAAATCGGCTATTATGGTATGGACACGTGATGCGAAGGAATGGGGATCATGTTGTGAGGTAAGTTTTGAGTATGAATGTAGATGGTTACAAGAGTAGAGGGAGACCCAGGAAACGATGGATGGATTGTGTGAAAGTTGATACGGCTAAGAAGGAGGTGACTTCTGAGATGACGGGAAATAGAGATGTATGGGAGAAGAAGACATGTTGCGCCGACCCCAAATGAAATTGGGATAAGGGCAAGAGGATGATGAGGATGATGATAGACCAAAGTGGCAAAAAGCACCTTAAGCAGTTGATCCTTACTGTCATTTGTAGATACAGATAGTCAGAAGCTCAAAACTCTGTCTATCCTAAAAAAGGGTAAGGTCTATCCTACATAAGGGTGACTCCATTACCCAGGGTTATGGAGTCCAGATACCTAGTAATACTTTTATTCAGCTGCATCCGGTTAGACTGGAAGCTGACCACAACATGTTGAAAAAAGATTACTAGTAAAAAATCTTAGGTTAACTACCTTGACGACTGTGCCAAAGTGGCGCGGAGGGCGAAGGTCGGCCTGCGACGCAGAAGGTTGCAGGTTTGATTCCCGCCCTGGGACAAATGTTTGTACGATCTACAAAGATTTGTGACGGGTGTTTTGGGTATTAACTATGAATAATAAAAATATCAATCTATGTAATGAATTGTATTAAGTATATCAGTCATCTGTTACCCATAACACAAGCTCTGCTTAGCTTGGGGCTAGATGATGCTGTGTGGATCGTCCACTATTATTTATTTATAATTCAGCTGCATCCGGCTAGACTGGAAGCTGACCCTAAAATCTGAGGTTAACTGTCTTATCTTGTTTCCAGGTCTTCTCTCATCATCAGAAGACGAGGACCAAGAAGGTGACCCTTCAGGTGACGAGCAGGACTCTACGAGCGAGCAGTCGGAGCATACCACTTACCCTATTCAACAACCTATGCAATAGGTAATGTGATGTCTGAGGAACTGGTACTAAGACATTTTGTAAAGAATATTGTCGATTGAAAATAGAGAAAGAAGCTGCACACATAACCTCATGCCCTTTGTCCCATGGAGGTAGGCAGATACTGCAGAAAGCCACCCGCTACGAACCTTAGATGCTCCTTTCGTTTCCGTTCATACATCTGGTCATAGACGGACGCCGGTTGTAAGTACTACGGACCTGACCTTGCTGAATTATCGGTACAAATACCTCATATAACAAAAGAGCAACTGCGAACATTAAAAAAACTAACTTAAACGTCATAATTACGAATAAAACGAATGTAAAATAAACACGCAAAAGACGCGGGAACAATATTTTGACAGGTGACAGATGACAGTTTCTTACAATACTAGTGAAGTACCCGTTCCTAAAACTCGCATGATCGATTTGAACAAAAAAAATCGAGTTAGTCGATTCCCAGTTACGATTCAATGTATACGTATTAATTTTAAAAGAATCTTTTCATGACAAACGCCATGTCACAATGAAATTCGTTTATTTATATAAAAAAAGACATAATATAAAATATATTGACAGTATACCGTAAGTTTAAGTGTAGAATAGAAAGATTTTGGGTAGTAACAGTGTGTAAATATAAGCATTGACTTGAAAAAATGAAAAAAATACAATTACTAGTGATGTGCGAAGTATTTTCTATTCGAATAGTTGCAGTCTTATCGACTAACACTTTTTAATGCATTCAGTAAATACTGTATACGAGGCATTTCTAGTGGGTTATTTTTTAAATAAATAGTCTATAAGTTGAAAGAGTAATCGAGAAAGATTTTTTTTGAAGTTTAAAAAAATATATTACTTTTAAGATGTGAAGTATTGTCTTGTATACGAAGAACCTATACGATATCAATTTAGTATACGATTCTAATGTTTAGGTTTATTTACTTTTAAAAACAAAAGTATAAACGTCAATTTTATAACATAAGTCAAAAATATTTCGTTATGAGATAATTAATAAATATTTGTACCTTTACACTGTTTAAAAAAATAATAAACTGTTGAATATAAATACATAAGAAATTAAGTAATTGTTTATGGTTACCGGACATAGAGTATTTGACGGTTCTTAGAAAATCATCTAAAATGGTCTGATCTGCTATAGTAATGTAATTTTTAGTTTTATTCTCCATATTTTTCTATTTCTTTTTAAAAATCAACAATTAAATTAATATTACTAAATTACTGCGTAAAGTAATCCCTCTGAGGTCGTCATAAAAAAAGGTAATGAACAAGCTGTCATATACAATAAATCGTTATTTTTTGATACCTTGTGACGTCAATTGACATTTGAAGGACGCTTTTTTACTGGTCGAATCATTGGGACAGTAATTGAGTGGTTTACAGTAACTTAAGAAAGATAAAATAAAGGTATTTTAAAGAAAATCAGGACATTATTTTGTGTTTTTGTGTTTTGAAAATTGAATTTTGACGCGCATACGCGAACTCAAGCCTTTAATATACTAAGGTGAGTGTTTGCCTACCGGCGTTTCCATATTTCTACATAACATGACGCCTGTATTTCCCAAAGGGTTAGGCTGAAGTGTACCTTGAACCTTAAAGTACACCTACATATACCTAGTTAAGTTTCTATTACAGTCAAACATCCGTAAAATGATTTACTTACTTTCGTTTCCACTCGAAATGCTGTAAATTTGCACATCAACAACTTCAGTCAGTAACAATTGGACGAACTTCACACTGTTACTACCTTAAATCTAAACCTAGAACTTTGTATACGTAATCCATACCTCAAATATTATTAAAAAAATCTATTCATATTATCGACAAAACTAATGGAATACAACATTTTCAATGGTGGTCTTTTTACCTGGTTTCACAGTATAAAAAAAAGCTTTACATACATACTCCTTATACTACTGGCACGGTAGTAAAAAATCGTCTATTTCTAGGAGATTTTTCGATTTGACGTGTACTAGCATGATCTCTACGCCACTAACCGCTACTGTTATACCAGTCATTCTATTAAAATTACATTACAGCAATGTATATACAATATGTAACATAATTAACTCACATCGTGAAAGTAGTTTGATCAGAATCGTTAACTGAATCGATTTCTATAATTTTTAAAATAGGTAATTTTTTATCCCAAAATAAAATTAAAACTACGTAAATTACAGTCACACTACCCCTGTACAGTCAAAACAAACTGAAATAGGCCCTGACTCAAAGCTATAAGACTTCTAAAACTGCAGTTTTATTTGTATCAATACAAATTCTGTCATTCAATACAAAATAAAGAAAAATCTGTAGAATTTGTAAAACTAAATAAATAAATAATTAATGCTTAAACATGCTAAATTAAAAATTCAGTCATACACTGAATTTTTAATTTAGCATATTATGATTATAACATAAAATACTAATTGGGGTGTCTGAGCGTGTGCGTTAATAACGTTACATGTCATAATAATCCTACAAATATTGTAAATGTAAACCTCACCAGCCTCAACAAGGTGTATCGTGTTTTGCATACCATATACTGCGCTGACCACTAGTAAATTGGTGCAAAGGGAGGATTATAATGAACAGTAGGTAAAAAGATCAACATTAAAAGAACACCACTCGTTTCTGGCAACTCGCTTTTTGTTCTTCCCCTAAAACAATTTGTAAAATAATAAAACTTCGCATTTAGTCTTCGTCCTAATTTTTTTGTACCATATTTAAACTTAAGAAAAGCGATTTTACCACAAACGAGAAGCCTAAATTAAAACAAGCTCTTTCATAGACAAGAAGCCCTCAAAGAGGCGTATTTGTTTAGCGTTTTGTCAATTTTTAAAAGCCGGTTGTGAATTAAACACTTTTTACTTTTATTTCGTCTCCCCATTTGACCGACTGACGCAAGAAATAGATGCTAAGAATATTTTCTACATTCAAAACACTAGAATAAAACCGTCCACTGAGATTTGTATGTATTTATTTATAAAAAAAAGTAATTAGTTTTGAAATATACTCATTGTTAATTTCCTTTAATTTACTTACACAGCCATATTAGTATTAGATTATCTTTGGTTGGTGTGGAGAACTGATTTTGACAGAAATAATTTGGTTTTGAACAAAATATTGAAGAGAAATCACAGTATAGAATAAGTCAGTGTGAAAATAATTATGATGTCGTTTATTTTGTATAAAAAGCAAGTAATAATTAAGAAATATAACTGTTTCCTATATTTTATTTTTAAGTTAGATTCTAAGTGAAAAATGACCATTATTTTTTATGTATATTTCTATGTGTTTTCACAAAAAAGACATAATTTTACTGTACTTTTTTCTTACTTGTAATGGAAAAAAAAACTCAATCATCAGCTCAGCTACACCGGTAACTCCACGCCAACCAATCTAGCTCTTAAGTATTAAAAAAAAAACGAATATACGATTGTAAAATATACGATTCCCTTTAAATATAAGTATACTTCGAAAAACTTAAACGTTCAATCCAAAATTGTATACGCGAAAAAAAGTATTAAAATCGTAATTGACATTTAAAATTTAGTCAAAGAATGTTCAGCGAATAATCGACTAAAACATAGTGGGTTAGTCTCATCACTAAAAAGTTGTAGCTTGGTAAAAAAGTGTAGAAACTGAAAACAAACTTAATAGCAGAGTATTAAATAAGTTGTTACTTATTGAAGTAAAAACTTCTTAAGCCGCATTGAACGAGTTTGAGTAGAGGTAAAAGCTTATGAGTTTGCCTAACCGACTAATATATCGTGTTGCGCCAGACTGACAGTTATTTTCACTTTTGTCGGTAGTTTCTTCATATTTCATGTTTCTTTGTATAACTTTGTGGTCGATATCTTGTAGCATGAATTATACTTCACACATGCCTCTGATATGGTAGATGTCCACAGGTGTGCTTACCATTAAAAAAGAAAATAAATCTCGCCTAGATAATCGATAGTTTCTACAGTTTTTTACAAGGTCTGTTATTTAGTATGGTGCCTGTATTGTTAGTCAGTAAACTAAAAAGTTTAGTCGATTATTCGATTCACATCTCTATTTAGATGTAAAGTGATGGCGGGAAAAGCTAATGGTTGTAGATTAAAAAATATCGTAAGAAATACAATAATAATATTTGTTTTGAGCAATGCTTTGTGAAAAAGGACTTCCAATTTATATTTTTAGGTGGTACTATTGAGGCGCTTGAGAAATGTAGTAATATTTTTAAATGACGTATTTATTTAATCAAAATGGCGTCTTTCAACAGCTGATTAGCACTTCTAAGTATTATATCACAAATTGACTTCCACAACCATTTCTATTAGCAATTGGTGGTGTCCAAAGAGTCTCTACATTTGTACTTTAGAGAACAGAAGAACTCTACTGAAGGTCAGTTCAGACTACGCTTTGATATATAGAAGATATTATAAAGCATAAAACTATAGCTCAGTATACATTGTATAACGACATGTGCTATATAATAAATAATTACGCAATATGCTATACTATACAATATGTTAAGTAACAGAGGGTTTTCCCTTAAACTCCTCAATCTATATCATTAAGATTAAAAAAAAACATTAAAAAGTATGAGAAAAAAATCAACTAAAAAAAATATTTAAAGGACAAAAAATTGAAAATCTGTTTCAAAATCTACATAGTAGCACTCGCATCAATTAGATCGCCGCACACTTAGCTCGTAATTTATGAATAAATTCAACGTTTCCGTTCTTCCACGTTGAAAGACAAGTGCGCAATCAATTTAATATAAAAAACTTAGTATTTTTGAATGGTAATATTTTTTTATGCATGTTTGTACGTTATAATATTGCGGGTCAACGGGAACCCCTTTCGTTAATTAACATACTGTATATGTTAGTCTGAACTGAGTGAAGCTGGCCACGACCCAATGTAAGACCCGAGTAATAGGGATGTGTCCTAAAAGTATATTAAGTCTATTTAGTCCGTCAGTAAGATTACCAAAAAATATTGGACACGTATTTTTTGCTTACTTAATTCAATAAAAAGTGACAATGATATAGCACATCAAAGTTCAGGAGAAGGGGCTTGTGACGTCACGCCGTGCTACACTTTTAACGAAAAGTGTAGCACGGCGTGACGTCACGCGCAATTTCAACGCACCATACCGTCGTCATTTTAGATTTACGTGACAAAAGAAAAAATACGTGTCCAGTATTTTTGAGTAATCCAACTTTCGGACCAATCAGTTTTTTTAAGGACACTACCCTATTTGACAGATCTTACCATAGATACGAAAGAAAAAGAAAATAGTAGAGACTCGCGTAGAGGCTGATATTTTTCTACTTATTTGTGAATGAGTTTGGTGGAAACCGATGTATGGAGGTTTGCTGTTCAAAAAATAATGTTATTTTGCTAAGTTCTCAGTCTGTACCTAGTTATTATGCAATGCAAGTCTTGTAATACAAGTAAGTCTTCCTTAAATGTTAAATAAAACTTAGCAAACTCATTAGTATTATCTAAAAATAACATATTAATTTAAATAATCGTAGTGTAAATACGATATTTTTTGATCTTAAGAATTGATTAATAAGCTGGAGTTATGGAATTTTTTAAGGTTAAACAGAGAATTGTTGGAATTTCTGCATTGTTGTTGAAAAAATAATTATTAACCCGGGTTTGGGTTAATAATTAAAATAATTTCTGCATCTAACATACCTATCTGTCGTTGTGATATAGTAGGTAGGTACTCTGTCTATGCTACTCATGGAGACTTTACTACACGTGGATTAAATACTTTGGCATATTTTAATTTTTTTAATTGTTGTTGAAGAAAAGGAAACCCGGGTTAATAATTAAAATTACTCTGAAATCGCCAACCCGCTTAGAGCAAGCATGGTGATTAATGCTCGTGCCTTCTCTGTTTGAGAAGAGGCCTTTGCCCTGCAGTGGGACAGTAACAGGCTGGTATTTGAGTTGGTAATGCTCATTGCAATTTTTTTTTTCATTGTATTTAAATAAAATAACATGACAAATTGACATAGGTTTGCCAATTATTTTTTGTACACTTAATCCAATGAAAAGTGTCCCAAAACTCCAGATTATTAATTAAAAAAAAAACGAAACAGTGATTACCCTGTTATACGAGGCAACGGATATACGTAATTGGAAAGGTGAAGTTAAAAAAAATAAGATTTTTTTATGATAATATTATTAAAATTATGTATTAGTACATATTATACAATATACATCGCGTAGTGATAATAATGTATTTTTAAATATAACGGAACTGTGACTTGGATTAATCGCCAGTAATTAGTGTTAATGTGAGGCCAATGTGAGGTCGATGCGGGCCGATTTAGGCCAGTGGAGGCCGATTGTAGGCCAAAAGAAGACAATTGTTGGCCAAAAGGGGCCGTTTTGTTTTTTTTTGAAAAGCGGACGCTTTGATTTGATGATGATGATTTCTTTCTTTTTTTTTTTTCAAGTATGAAAGGTGGTTACTATGGTAAAAGTACGGCTCTGGTATTTTATGTTTTTCTGAATGAGATATAAGTATTATATTCTTGTAACAGTTTCAAAATAAGATATCGATGCCATTCCGTATCTGCTATAATTATCAATAGCTATGAAAACATTTGTTAAAAAAAATCGCAAAACTGTCCATTCCTTAAAAAGTCCCCACGAAAAGTTAAGTGAAGTAATACATGAAATTAACAATTCCTAGTACGGAATGACAGCTGACTCTGCATTCACATCACCTACATTTTCACGGGAAGATTTTAATGGAATAGGACTACAGCACGCGTAGCATGACCACCATAGAAGCGGGTTCTGTCGACAGAAGAACAGACAACATGACAGATTGTTGAAATATTTCTACCGTCCTAAGCATGGCGATGTTAAAACTGAAGAGAAGAAAGTTTTCTATTCTGTACAGTCCACGGGGCTCGGGTAGAAGACATGTCAAGTTGGAATGAAAGAACGTCGTCTATTCTTGGTAGAATAGATATAGAATTGGTCATGCTACGCGTGCTGGGTCAAAGTCAATTAATTAGACAAAAAATACCCATTTTTTTATCAGAGCGTCCTTTTTACCCCCACCAGTTTGCCCACCTGTGGGCGAGTACCCCACTTATTCCAGGAGCCGTAAACAATTTGAAGTCAAGTCCAGAACTAGTATACAATAGTTATACGCGCTTGTTTAGTGTTTAAGAATAACTTCAATGTTATACTTTATGGTACAGCATAATTTTTGCTAGTCAATAAAATAATTTTTAGGCTGACTTTTGAGTTTTATTTGTGAACTAACTATAAAAACATGAAATCAAGACTGTATTACCCCAAAGTGGAGGTGTCACCAGTTATGTCCCATTTAATATGGGGTGAGCCTATTGCCATCAACCGGGCACACAACAACACTCCGGGCTGCTACTGAGAAATTCCTAATAAAAAATCCCATATCAAATTGCTTGACCCGGGAATTGAACCCAGGACCTCATGCTTAGCAGTCGCGCTTGCAACCACTAGACCATTGAGGCAGTTCTAGAATGCTAATATGTATAATAAAACTGAAGAGTTTGTTTTACTGCGGTAATCTCTGAAACGACCAGTCGAGTATCAACATTATCTTCTTGCATTTTGACAGCCCAAGCTTTGTGTAAGGTTATAGGCCATTTAACATCAATTTGACGCTCCTGACAGCGTGGGGCACAGCTAGATAGAAATATGGATTTGAATATCTAAAGGCGCGTCCAGACTAACAATAAAATAACATAAAACATGTTACATAACATGTTTTGTATGTGTGCTAATTGAAAAACCTTATTATAAGCTCAACAATGATTTGAGCTCAACGATTACTGACAAATGCATTCACTGACTGAACAAATCCACTAACATCTGTGTAGTATCTTCCTCACATGATCCAATCAAGATATTTTTTGGACTGAGAGACTGTGATCTCCGAATCTGTTTCTGTGTTTCTTCTCAGAGTAGTCAGGTTGGGTAACACCGATCTATTTACAGAAATAAATATCATTTCATTTCATTTCAACAAAATGGAGGAGAAATAAAATACAAATGTAAACTTTGCAATATTTTTATTAAACAAATATTATTTAGATACAAAAGTCCTTAACTATTATTTACAATTACGATCTAAAATTCGTATAAAAACATTTATAGAACCACCGATTTTCCTTTTTAATAAAAAAATATAGTCTTAATACATTAAAGCTTCACTAAACTCTAATTTAAAATTAGGTTGGAAAAGACTAAAAAGTCGACAATTGTTTAGTAAATCGACTAAATAGTTTGACGTTTGGTAAAATCCAGCCATTTTGTTTTGTTGACTCTGTGCAGCGCAACTTTCACTCCTCTTACAATTAGTTTAGCTCTCGCAGTAATCCATTAGCAACCTTAAGGTGATGAAAATAAAGACCACTGTGAGTTAAAATAATTGTGAATGGACTATACGTGCCATTGAGTCTGCTTGGTCTCTGCACATAGTTTGCCAGGTGCAAAATCTGTATAGTTCTAATAATAGCATATAAAGTGGTATAATAATTATTCCAATAATCTCATTACAAATTTCAACAAAATTCCACAATTTCAAAAACTCGGTTTAATCTTAAAAATATAATAAAAATAATTCGGGAATTTTATAATCTGTGGAGCAGAATATTCAATTTTAACGGTCATATTCTCAAACGTTACCTACTTCATTTTAAGATCCTTCTGGACTTATCTGCGATGACACATTAAGGTGTAGCGTTTCAAGAATGACATCGTGTCGTTTGAGAATATGGGCGTTACAAGAGTAAGTAATTATAAGATTAATTCTTTATTTAAATAAGTACATTACTTGAGCGCGTCTTCTTAGGAAGGAATGTCAATTTAATTACAAACTTGGAATGTATAAAAAATAATACAGGCTCTTTACCCATAGATTTACGAGCCATACTTAATCCAACCCGAAATCAGATAAAACTGGGGTCCCTGGTCCCTTTTGACAAAATAAATTGGCAAGTATAAGAAGTATTTATAATAATTTTATTTATGTATATTTAGAGTTTTATCAAGGCAATTTTTCAAGGTGTTTTGGCCAATATTTCTAAGTTGTTTTCTGTATATAATGTATGCTACTACGAGTATGCGTACTAGTTTTTGATGTCTTTAGTTTTAAATTTGGAACATAAACTAAAAGTTTTAAAGCCTTTTATGTAGAAAAAACAACTCGTTTGAAAATCGAACTGCTTTTTATCATCTCAGGTGTGAAAAGTAGAATATGGAGGATATTTTACTTTAAGGGCATAAAGATTTATTTGCCTTAGGCTAGCTTGAATCCCTCGCTGCACTCGGAATTCTAGACGTAGGATTCAAAATGGCGAAAGTGACATAAAATTAAACCCTTTGAACGCCACTGTTACAAATATAATATGACGCACGCCCTGTACGCCAACGTCACAAATACTTGACAAGAAATGCGGTGCACTCTGAGTACTATAACACGAAATAAACAATGAAATCATTACTTTTGTGTGTGTTCATTTATATATCTAAAAATTTGAAGCTCCCGTGCATATTTAATTGAATGAAAACGAATTGAAATACACCACGGATATTGATAAATTCATGATGGCAAAGAAGAAATTTAAACATTTCTATTAAAAAAGCTTGTCGTGGGGCGCACGCGCGTGCGTTTATGCTCTGGTGGTCAAAATGTTAAACAGCGGTTGTTATTCGTAGCTACATTATACACGGAAAACAAGAAGTGAGCAAATATTCCTATAAAAACTAAGCGAACTCCTTTAAAATCGGAATCCTTTACAATCAGTCGTCAACGCAACCCTGAACTATAACATTTAAATAGCCTATAAACCACAAAACAGACAAGGTACAGTCATTTATTTTAACGTGTGGCAGCCATTTTGTTTTGATATGTTGTCACCGCCCGCCGCCATTAGATGACTTGTAAAAAAGTCATGTTTACTATCTAACCCAAAAGCCCGACGAGTCCTGGAAAAACGATTCAACTGTCTTGAATCCCACAACGAAATTTATCAGAAAAGGACTTAGAATAATACATAATTTCCACTTCGTATCATGTTGTGCGTTGTTGTTTTATTTTGGGCCAAGCCCGCACACTATTTCCAAGCTATTGCTACTCCTGAAGGGTAATCAACAGTGGCGACCTCTAAGCGTCGAGTCAGTGAAGCTCAACGAGTCACGGAGAAACAAACTTTCTTGGATCCCGCTACGAAAATGCTGTGTAACAATAGTCCAAACAATTTATTTACCAACTGTACCTTTGTCAGTTAGTAGAAAAGCTGTCCCCCAAAAAGTGTTTAAAAATATAGTATTTAATACCCTGATATACAATATTTCATTGACAACACTTTGCTTATGTCAGCCATTTTGAATTTGTCAGAGTTGGATTATTATTATATTAAAACGTGAAGCAAAAACTTCGGATCCCTTTTTTAATAATAATAATAATATACTTTATTAATTCAGACCGTGGTGTCCATTTTGTTATTAACAATTAGTGTTATAAATGCTTAAAAACTGTCAACACAAACAAAATAAAAACATTATCTTGACATGTATTTTTTAAGAATATTGCGCGCACAGAGGAGTGTGTGATTTGGCATAGTTAAAGTTTATATGGAGAAGGAGCAAAAATAGTAGAGGTTCGAATAATGAGCGACCTCTGGTATTAATAAATAGGTACTAAATTGTTCTGTCAATGTTATAGGATTGTTACGTATTTCTTCTAAAAAGAGTACACAACTCCACATCTCCTACTTAGTCTTACCCCAATTATATTGGGGTCAGCTTCCAGTCTAACTGGATGCAGCTGAATTCCAGTATTTTTCATGGAGCGAATGCCTATCTGAGCCACCCTACACAATACCCCGGTACTAGGCAGTACTATACTCCGCTACTGGGCAACACTGGTGATGACTGTCAAAGTTCCAGCCGGAACTGACGTCTCAACATGCTTTCCACGTACAGAGAGGGCATGGTATGTAATGGATATTCACTCATCAACTGACCGTCCTAGGCGAGCGTTGCTTAACCCGGAAGATCGACCACAAGGCCCTTTAAATACATTCCTCTAACTATCATTTGCTTAGCTCTTAAAGAGCCGTAATTAGCACGCTTTTTCTAACCATCACCACTCTGACAAAAAACAAAATGGACACCACAGACCCAGTGGAAAAGCACAGGGGGACAGCTAATAATCCTAAAGATGCCTGCACCCCTCTATTCCTGATTAAACCTATGTTCCGAGAGTATAAAACTATTATCAGACCTGATCAAAGTTTCCCGTTCAGCATCACTAAAACTGGACCTGACGAAATCACTTCTCAACACATTCTTGAACTCTAGTCCACAGTCAGTTCTTACGTAACTTAGCTCCTGTACTTTGTCCCCGCATTGATTCAACGGTATATATGCTGATTCTCGATTGGGCAAGATCTTATGCGATCCATTAATGATCAAAGTCGAACTGCGCCTTATAGTTTGACGTCCTATCTCGACGATTTCAAGAGAGTTCTGCCCAATGACTAAACTCTTGTATGCTTTTATGAAGACGTATGTGAGGGTTAAGAAGCCGGTTAGAATCATGGAGTAGGTGATGACCGGCGCAATGATGGGTCCGACTGTGGTGGCCATGTAGATCCATCGCCAGATTGGTGTTGATAGCTCGTGGATGCCCTGGAAAAAATAATGATATTAGTTAGTTATTTATTTAATACTTTTAGCACACAAATGCACAGAGGCGGACTTCTACCTCTACCAGTCAACCTTTGGGTGATGCAGAGACATACAGTGGTTGGTGCAATTTCTTAAAAGAAAAGGGAACAGAAAAATATATATATAGATTATAAACTGTAAATACCCTACAACTGTAAAAACCTACATACAATATATACACAAATAAACACACATACACGACTAAACATATACAATTAAAACAGTTAATGGGAAAATATTAGCGCTGTGACGATACTACTGCCAACTTCTTACGAACTTTAACTTTAGAGGCCAATCGGTTGGTTGTCATCCTGATTATTAGTTAATAATAATAATATAATATAATAATATTATTTGATTTTTGATTTGATTTCATAGGCAGAGTAATTTTAACACGTTCAACGTCAGATCACCGACAAACAATATATTTTCTATTGTGTCTCTAGTTGTCTGACAGTTAAGGTGTTAAGAACAATTTTTAGACAAGTCACTTAATAGTTACCTGTATAAATTAATATGTGACGTTAAATCTTTGGATCTCTTTTTGGGAATATTGCGCGCACGGAGGATTGTGAGAATAGAGTTTAAATAGAGAAGGAGTGTTCTTTTTTAAGCCCGAGCTGCAAATTGCAAAAAAAAAACAATGAAAATTTGACTTTCGCGTGCGGCCACTACGGATTCACCTTAAAGATCGTCTTGAAATGTAAGAAAACAATACTATTGTAAGTAACGATAGTACCTAAGCATTTTCCAAGAAAGTCTAGTTTCTATCAACTGTTTGTTTCTTGAGAAAGTTAAATGAAAGTGGTGTGTCGTACTGCGTTAAATGGATGTCGGAGTATTCTGTCAACATGGAGACGTGAGTTTTCACCTTAAAAGATTAAGACGCCGTTTTCTTGTTAGGGGGCGTCCACTTGAGGCGTTTTTGGAGATTTTCTGACCCTGACTTATTGTTTTATTTTTGGTTAAATTTAAAAAGAAATGTGATAGTTTATTTCGGAAGAAAAACACAAGACTAGTTACAACAAGTAAAAGGATGACAGCCGCAAAAGTATAAACTGTAGCGCAGCCAAAAATGAGATGTCGTGAGATTTGGTTCAACCCCGTCCCTCAATCTCACGTGAGATTTAGAAACATGCCTGTTTCCTGTGTCAACGTTAGATACATTCCAAAAAACAAAAAATAAATTGCTTAGTATTTTTATTTTACCTAATTTCCTAGCAATTTTATTCAGTATCTTGGAAAAAAAAACGTGATATTCGCCGAGACTCTCCACAAAGTAACATTACATGAGATTCGGCTTGACCAGCTCTTGTCTACTCGTATACTCTTGAATTAGTTCTTGGTAAATCGCTGGAAAATCGGTCGGTCTAACTTAAAATATGGTCTCCATTTTATCATTATAAACTCTATGCGTAGGTACTAAGACTCGAGCAAAAGCTACGGAAAAAAAGTACTTACTTCTTCAATCCACATCACAGGGAAGATAGTGTCAGGAAAGTTGTTGATGTTGTTGATGGGGATGTTCGGTGCGCGGTCTACCTTCAGATTCAGCTGTACCCTCACAAAGCCTTCCAAGGGAACTCCAATTTTCTGTGAAAAAAAGCAAAGGGTATTAACTTCCATTGTATTACTTTATATTGAGGAGCTGACAGCGTGGCTAAATAAAAACAGCCACACGGGTTGATCGATGGTTAAGCTACGATTGCCGAGGCCAGTCTGTGGATCGACGACATATTGAGACTCCTCCGTGCCTCGGAAAGCACGCTAAGCTGTTGATCCCGGATGTCATTTGTAGATCTTTGACAGTCGTTACGGTTAGTCAGACGCCCGAAAGTATGATAAGCAGTCTTACCAAGGGGTATCGTGTTGCCGAGTAACTGGATTGTGGAGGTCAGATAGGCAGTCGCTCCTTGTAATATAGGTATTGGTATTCAGCTGCGTCCGGTTAGACTGGAAGCCGATTCCAACATAGTTGGGATAAGGCTATGCAGTTGATGATCTCTTTAAAAGCGGGATGTAAATGAAGATGATTGTCTGTGTTTTTTTTAATGTTTAATTTATAACTGATTCATATTGGTGCAACTATTTTGGCAATATTATTTTGAGTTTCTTCCCCATTCTTCTCCATACGAAACTACCTTTTGGAAGGGGCAACTAGAATCATTTTAGTATATTAATTTAATCTTATAATCGACGTTCAAAAGTGCCTATTTAATAGTTTTATTGCAATAAATGATGATTGACTTACAAGGCATGAACTTTGAGCGCTGGACGCAGTAGTGGGGGGTAAATCGACTACTGCACAACTCAAGTTCCGTGCCAGAAATTACTCTGGCGCTTCCCCTTTAAGATGTAGTGACATCTCTCTCGCCACATAGGAACTAAATCTGACGTATCCTACATCGCGATATTAAAGTATTCCGCGCGATTGAACCCACCAGACAACACCCTTCTGGTCCCCTTTTCAACGGTGGATGAGGAAATTTACAGCCTGTTCCTCATACGCCCAAGAAGATATGCTTTCTCTTAGACTTACCGGTTGTATCATGAAGTAGGTCTCATGTTTCTTCTTGTTAGGCTTCAGACCATCGAAGGGCAGTAGCAAGTTAGGATCCGCATCGTAGAAATGGGGGAACGAAAGGTACACCGGCGCGTCTGTAATCAAAACGTAATATTTAGTTAGAAAATAGAGGGGCTCATGGCTAAAAGAAGGGCTCGTGGCTAAAATATGAGCTCGTGGCTAGAAGAGAGGCTAATGGGTAATGAGCGCATCGTGGCTAATAGTGGAGCTTGTGACTCAAAGTGGGCTTGTGGTCAAAAGAGGAACTCGTGACTAAAAAAGGGGCTCGTGCTTAATAGACGGGCTTGTAGCTATAATCGGGGCTCGTGCTTAAAAGAGGGGCTCGTGCTTAAAACAGGTGCTCGTAGCTAAAACAGGGGTACGTTATGGTAGATTATGATGACATCATCATAATCTTTATAACCACATGGTTTACTTACTGTATTGACAGGGGCTGATGTTCTGGAGTCCTCTGGGAGGACACTTCTCTCCAGGATAGTAGCATTTATTATCAGGGTTCACGTCGGCACTCTCGAACGTAGAAGATGGAGGTGTATACAGACCTGCTTTGATGCCTGTAGAATAGATAAGAGGTTTTTGTTGCAGGTATCTTGTATAGAGGTGATCTTATTATTTATTATTATTATTGTGTGATCTTATTATTATTATATATTATATAAAATTCTCGTGTCACGGTGTTTGTTATTAAACTCCTCCGAAATGGCTCGACCGATTTTCGTGAAATTTTATGTGCATATTGGTTAGGCCTGCGATTCGGACGACATCTATTTTTCATCCCTCTAAATGTTATGGGTGGTCCACCCCAAAGATTTTATATGGAAAAACAACGTTTGCTGGGTCAGCTAGTAGAGGTATATCCCTCTTGGCTCTTCCCAGCAGTTTTTGCTTTAATCCATTAACGAAGACGGAAGAAGGGTTATATTTTTCAACGGTTGTGAATCAATGGAGAGCCATAACGTGTACATTATATTGGTCTTCTCTCATGTTTTCACGAACTAAAAAAATAGTGCGTGGAGTCCTTCCGCGCGGAAGAAGTGAAACTTCGTAATGTGGAAATTAAAATAGGAAGGGGTACATATTGATTTTTAGTGAAATCATATTGTTTCTTTAAGACAAACTGTATTAACATTGCTTACAATTGGGTAGTGTCCTTGAAAATTCTGTTTAATCCGAAAGTTGGATTACTCAAAAATACTGGTCACGTATTTTTTTTTTGTCACTTAAACCAAAAATGACGACGATATAGTGCGTTGAAATTTCGCGTGACGTCACGCCGTGCTACACTTTTCATTAAAAGTGTAGCACGGCGTGACGTCACAAGCTCCTTCTCCTGAACTTTGATGTGCTATATCATTGTCACTTTTTATTGAATTAAGTAAGCAAAAAATACGTGTCCAATATTTTTGGGTAATTTTACTGACGGACTAAATAGACTTAATATATTTTTACCTAGGAAACATCCCTATTCAGAATTGATCGCATCTTTTAATTAACATTTTCGAGTGGAGAAATATCCAAATCTATAACATTACAATGGGTTTATGATAACTAAAGTAAGATACGAAATGTTTGAGTTCTATTTCCCTAGGGGCGTTGAACGTTTAACACAACAGTGCTTTCATACCCCCTCCATGGTAGCGTTAAACGTCTAACGCAACCTTGTTGGAAGTCGCATTAGAATATCTGGCATAATGATGCTGTCATGATGTATTACGGTCAGGGCATTACGCTGCTTCATACAAGTTAAATTACGTCTTATCACGATTAGAAGACTAACAGAAATGTATTCTTACCATCTTTATAGACATCCTCTCTGTACTGAAGAGGCAGGATCCTGCAAAGGTCTTTATCATACACGTGGACTGTGTCAGATTTGGTCAGAGAGCGTGGTGGGAAGAAGGAACCTTCGGATGCACTGAAAACAAAAGAAAGACATGGTTAGGTAAAACAATTGGCTTGTGAGTTGATTGTCTTTCGTTTTTGCGGTTTTAACGACATCTATCTGACGAAATCCGAACTGACGTAGGTATCCTAGATCGCGATATTAAAGTTATCCGCAAGATTGAACATATACAGGGTAGAATCGACGCACAAAAAGATACCATGAGTTCAGTTCACGATTATGAAACCCTTAGCGTTGGAATCTTTCTTTGGTATTTTCCTGATTTCAACGATTTTTTTTTATGTTTTTTTTTTTAATTGATCTGTGAAAATTCTTGATTACTACCTGGCCCAATGAGATTTTTAAAGAAAAATGTAAAGATAAAGGAAAAAACTGATGAAAAATTTCAACATCATGAACAAATGGTATTAGTTTGTGTGTCGATTTCCCTTGCTCCAAGATATAAAGACCGTCGGGCAGTAGCCTGCCAGACACAACACCCATCTGGTCTTAGGATCCTCCCTTTTCTATGGAGGATGAGACTTTACACCATGTTCCTCTTGCCCTAAACTGTCATATAGATGGAGCAAACGGGAAGAATTGAGACCAAACGCCCTTAGGGTAGATGGAGCTACGATCTTCGCCGGGTGTCTCTAATCAAAAGAGGTTTAATTTGATATTTCTTTTCCTTGCCCCACTGTCTTCTTTATGCATATAAACTGCAGGGGCTCAAGAGCCTGTGGCAAAATAATAAGAGCCACATGTGTCGATAGAAGGTTGAGCTACTCTTGCCATGGTTACTGAGATTGTGTTTCAGGATGTAACGAGACCCCATCCGTGTGTCAGATAACCCAGATACATATTACAGCCAATTGGTTAACCAATTAGATCTCTTTCACAGTCGTTTCATGTACTACTACGGGCTTGCCGAGGTCATTTTGTGGATGGGTGACTGTTCGTAACAAATCATAACTGCTCATTGCCAGCTGTCATTTCATATCTTTGACAGTCGTTACGGGTAGTCAGAAGCCAGAAAGTCTGACAACCAGTCTCACAAAGGGGTATCGTGTTACCCAGTAACTGAATTGCGGTGGTTAGATAGACAGTCGCTCGTGTATTTAATAGATAAATAAATAGCTAAATAATGCTGGACAATCCACACAGCATCATCTAGCCCCAAGCTATGCAGAGCTTGTGTTATTTGTACTAGATGACTGATATACTTAATACAATACATTACATAGATAAATATTTTTATTATACATAGATAATACCCAGAAAACACATATTTGTACATCGTACAAACATTTGTCCCAAGGCGGGAATCGAACCCGCAACCTCCTGCGTCGCAGGCGGACCTTCGCCCACCGCGCCACATTGTCACCGTCAGAGATCTCTCAGTGGAAATTTTAGCTGACAAAGTTGTACGGTTTATGAGATACAGCCCGCTAACAGACAAACGGACGGACGGACAGTGGAGCCTTAGTAATACCGTCCCGTCCGCACCCATTAGGTACGGAACCATTAAAAACGCTCAATACGAGTCAATGTTGTGCTTGGCCACTTAAATGCATAAACGACATTGGTACATTACCTTGAGTTCAGCCAAACCTCGATTATTATCTAACGTTAATAAATTACTTAAAAAAAAATAAGTATGACATTAACCTTATTTAGACATATTGACGGAAATAGGATATTTTTAGCAAGAAACTAATATTTATTAGCATTATTATATCATATCCGTTCATCTATAACATGGCACACATTTGGTTTTGAAGGCCCATTTACACGATGAGACATTCCCGCTAGTCGAGAGGGGACGGTTCTAGCGAGTATCGTGGACGAAGCAGTAGACTTCTTAGGCGACATTTTTTTTTTAATTCGTTGCCCCACTCTAGTATTTTTTTTCTGTTGTGGGTGCGTTTACAAACATTTAAACTCACACACACTAACAGCCAGACTCGGACCAAGTACCTGCAGGCCTGTACAAATATTTGTTACGTGCGGGAATCGAACCCACGACAGGCAGCGCAGCAGCCGTTCGCTCAGCCACTGCGCCAACCATGCCTTCCTTCAGGTACCTTCAAACGTATTCCAAACCAGCCACTTCTTTTGAGCGTTGAGTCTATGAAGAGCGATGAGTCCCAGAAAAACAATTCAACAGTCTTAGATCCCGTAACGAAATTCATCAGAAAAGAACAGCGGAAGAGTTATAAAAATAAATAATTTCTCTGTATTTCCAGCAGGAGACTGTAGGCCTATAGACTGCTAGGCCTATAGGCATAAAGGGACGTTTACAACTGGGATCAACCCAGCTGCCTAGCACTAAGGATGAATATCAATACTATTACCGTAAATATTAATATTAATCGATCTTAAATTGTGATCATTATAACAGCAATTATATTGGTAACATTTGATTCCAATAATTAAAATAAATAAATATTGCTGGACAATCCACACAGCATCATCTAGCCCCAAGCTAAGCAGAGCTTGTGTTATGGGTACTAGATGACTGATAATACTTAATACAGTACATTACATAGATAGATATTTTTATTATACATAGCAAATACCCAGAACACCCGGAACAAATATTTGTAGATCGTACAAACATTTGTCCCTAGGCGGGAATCGAACCCGCAACCTCCTGCGTCGCAGGCGGACCTTCGCCCGCTGCGCCACGTAGGTCGTCATTAATAAATAAATTTTAGTTCTAGTTTCTACAAGGTCCGTATAGGTTCTAGGTGATTGTTGAAATCATGTTATAAACAAAAACTCTTGTACTGTCCAGCTAGTCTCGCCATCTTCTACGTGGTCTGCGCCGTTTGGCTCGCTTGTTATTATTCTTTTTGTCGAGGCGACAAATTGTCAACGTGTAAACGAGTTTGCTGTAAGACTGTATTTACAATTGCAAATTGGCCCCTACCTTGTACGTTCACCTGATATTTACAGTACAAATATTAGTTACTAATGTGTATACATACATCTTCTCAGTAACAGGTCGAGTTTATTTAAAGAAAACACACGTAGATATGTATATGTGAATAGAGGAAAATATTGTATGGAAACTGGGACTTTATTTGTAGAACCCGCGACTTTGTTCGATACATACTTTTTCCCTTCGAACTTTAAAATCCCCTCCATACCCTTTAAGAGGGTTTATTCTGAAAGTTGGCAACGTCGCAAATAGATGTCAAATATTTCGCTGTTTTGATTAATTTGATAATATTTCTGTATGGAAATAAAAAATGTGGCTAACTAGCGAACTAGAATATTGATTATGAATTGCAATAATTAATATCGTAACACCGAATAGTTAGTTTTAGATGTAAAAAAGTATTTGGTAACTTTCCAAATGCCTCTTTTTCACTTAAAACGGGTACAACATCAAATTCAATGTTATAATTGCAATTCATTATTAATATTCTAGTCAATTGGTTAGCCAAATTTCTTATTTCCATACAGTATTATTTCCAAATTAATCGAAACAGGTAAATATTTGACAGCTATTTACGACGTTGCGAACTTTTAGGATGCACCCTCTTAAAACATAGTTTCGAAAACAAAATATAGCCTGTAAGTCGCTGATAATGAATCTTTCTATAACTGAAAGATTTTTTTAAATCAATTTAGTACTTTTTGAGTTTATCTATACATAATAATAATATAATAATATGTTTATAATATAATAATATTATAAACAGGTAACATTTTTTTGTAAGTTTGTATGTAGGCGGTAATCTCCGGAACTAATGATCCAATTCTAAAATGCTTTTCACTGTTTGATAGCTACATTACTCCGGAGTGCTAGAGGCTAGGTTTATTTTTTGACGACCGATGTGGCGCAGCGGGCGAAGGTCCGCCTGCGACGCAGGAGGTTGCGGGTTCGATTCCCGCCCTGGGACAAATGTTTGTACGATCTACAAATATTTGTTCCGGGTGTTCTGGGTATTTGCTATGTATAATAAAAATATCTATCTATGTAATGTATTGTATTAAGTATATCAGTCATCTAGTACCCATAACACAAGCTCTGCTTAGCTTGGGGCTAGATGATGCTGTGCGAATTGTCCAGCATTATTATTATTTACAAAACTACCCTTAAAAAGGGGTGGAGGGGTTGTTAAAGTACAAGGGAAAAGTACGAAATCCACGCGAACGAAGTCGCGGGAGAAGTTCTATCCATTACAAGAAAAAAAAACTTTCTTCTTTATTATATTGCAACCGCAAGAATTTAATAGAGCGACATTCTACAATTTAAACTTTTTAACAATCAAAGAAACAAAAGACCAAAGACAATATTTTGGTAATCGGTTCAATTTTACAAACTTACAAACAAATTTTACCTCTTTTTAATATTATTTACCTTTTGTTAGAGGAGCTCGCGGTTAAATAAAAACAGCCGCACGGGTTGATCGAAGGTTAAGTTACGCTTGCCGAGGTCAGTCTGTGGATGGGTGACCGTTCGTAACATATCGAGAATCCTCCGTGCCTCAGAAAGCACGTTAAGCCGTTGGTCCCGGCTGTCATTTGTAGATCTTTGACAGTCGTTACGGGTAGTCAGAAGCCTGAAAGTCTGACAACCAGTCTTACTATGGGGTATCGAGTTGCCCAGTAAGTGGGTTGTGGAGTTCATATAGGCAGTCGCTCCATGTAAAATACTGATATTCAACCGCACGGGTTAGATTGGAAGCCGACCCCCGGTTTCCGAACCCTTCGCCCCTCCATGGCGGAGGACATCCATGAGGATTTTCCAGTCCGAATAAAAAAAAAAACCGACCCCATCATAGTTGGGAAAACGCTAGGCAGATGATGATGTACAGTTTTCTCATTTTATCTTAGACTTCACATCGGTGTCGGAAAACACTTGGGCCAAGCCTCGAGCCTTATAACAGTCGATGTAACATAGGGCAAGCCTGTAGCCATCAACCGGGCAAAAATCTAGGCTGCAACTGAGAAATACCAGATCGAAAACCCGAAAATACTATCCAACCCGGGCTAAGAACCTAGAATATCCATTACCCCAAGGGCGTACGGGACCCTAAAATACTATAATAAATAGATACACGTGATTGTTATAAAATAACAATCACATATTTATGTAATTGTTATTTTATAACATTTACAAAACTCATAAAAGTTACACACAAAGACATAATTATGAATCATCACCAACTTAAGGTTTTTATTGCAAAATAAAAATAGCTATTATTTACTCAAGCTTTATGTAACTGGTTGCTTAGTTAATTAGAAATAAATTGCCGGCAATAATTGTTAATGAGACATCAACTGATTTATTTAATCATTGTTGATTTTGTATTACAAATTAAGTTTTCTAACAATGGAGACTGTTATGGTGATGATTCCAATTCTGTTACGAAATTGACAGAAATAACCTTTCGAAATACGCCGAGTACTACTGAGACTTTTTCAATTCAAAAGTATTTAGGAGTGTCAAAAAAAAAAACAGCCACACGGGTCGATCGAAGATTAGCTACGCTTGCTGAGGTCAGTCTGTGGATGAGTGACCGCACATTCTATACTGTAGCGACATCTATCTCGCCACATACGAACTAAATCTGACGTCATCGCGATATTAAAGTTATCCGAGCGATTGAACATAATAGGTCTTTACCTATGAAATTGCCGTTTTGTATGAAAAAATTTAAATGAATTTTTTTCATGTATTTTTTATTTGTATTAATCGAAGTAATCACCCATGCAATCAATGCATCTTTGCCAACGCAGTGGCAGTTTATTGATGCCCTTCTTAAAGAAATCAGCTGGACGGGAGGCAACAAATTCTTCAAAGGCATTTTGTACTGCCTCTCGGGTATTGAATTTTTTTCCCGCCAAGAAGTTATCCAAATTCTGGAAAAAGTAGTAGTCTGTAGGCGCAAGGTCTGGTGAGTAGGGCGGATGACGGAGAGCTTCCAACCCCAGTTCTTGCAACTTGGAGACCGTCTGCTGTGCAGTATGAGGTCGCGCGTTGTCGTGCAGGAGCAGCGGAGACGAGCGATTGACCAATGCTGGTTGGAGATGTGCCAGCTTCTCCATCATTGTGTTCAATTCTTCACAGTACACATCTGCAGTAATGCTCACCCCGTTTGGTAAGAAGCTGTGTTGAATCACACCGGCGCTAGACCACCAAACAGTGACCATCACTTTTCTTGGGGTAAGTTTTCGTTTAGGGCATTGTTTAGGTGCTGATCCAGGATCCAACCAACTTGCTGAGCGCTTGCGGTTATCAAACAGAATCCATTTTTCATCGCAGGTAACAATGCGGTTCAAAATTCCTTCATTTGTGTGTCTGTTGAGCAGTGCAAGGCACGTCTCGACGCGTACTTCGCGCTGGCGATCATTGAGTTCGTGGGGCACCCATTTGTCAAGCTTTTTTACCTTGCCAATTTGACGCAAATGGACCAATATTGTTTTGACGCTAACGTCGAAAGCTGCTGCTAATTCAGCCGTAGATTGTGTATCATCAGCTTCCACAATCGCCTTTAATTCGTCATTGTCGACCAAAGTCTTCGAACGACCGCGAGGTTCATTTTTCAGGTCGAAATTTCCAGAACGGAAGCGAGCAAACCAATAACAGGTAGTGCGTTGGTTTGTAGTGTTAGCTCCGTAAACGTCGTTGATGTTGCGTGCCGCTTGTGCCGCGTTGCTGCCACGACGGTACTCATATTCCATAATTACTCGAATTTTTAACGTATCCATGATGACGAAAAAGATTTAAATGCGATGAAAATGTAACACTAATCAATAAACAAATGACTACTTTTGGAAAAAAAAATCCATGTTTTTAAAATAAAATTAATTTGAAATTAGAATTCTTAGCCAAACAAAAAATATTTTGATTTGAAATGGCCAGTACTGCAGAACGGCAATTTCATAGGTAAAGACCTAATATAAACAAGAACCGTGTCGGTAGCCCACCAGACACAACACCCGACTGCTCGGAAGATCCTACCTTTTCAATGGTGGATGAGGAACTTTACACATTATTCCTCACACCCCAAATATATCGAGTCTACTTAGTCCTTCAGAAAGCACACTAAGCCGTTCGTCCCGGCTGTTGTTTCTAAATCAAAATCAAAATCAAAATTCATTTATTCAAATTAGGCTGAGAATCAGCACTTTTTGAACGTCAAAGACGTTTACATAGGACAGTCCCCCAAAACGCCCACCCTTCACCACTTCCTAGTGTTTTTGCTGGGAAGAAGAAGTGGAGGAACAAACTCCCCAGCAACACGTCTGTCTGATAGGTTTGAAGAACCTGAAGCTATACAACACATTATGTCAAAAATAATAATTATGTCAATCATCTTTATACGCATTCAATTAAATAATTTGCTACATGTTAGCTAGCACACACCAATATGCCAAAATAAATAAATAAAAAGTTATATATACCAAAATCGACAATTAACTCAAGCAAAGCCTGCTAAACTGAATACATAAAAAGCCTCTAAGGCAGTCCAGGGGCGTGGCGTCCAGGGCGTGCCCGCTGACATGTGCAATGCTGAATTATATCAATACAACTCATTCATACAATGTAATGAGAGGATCATGTCAATAACATAAAAATAAGGATAGTAGAAGAAACATACACAAAAATAAAGAACTATTAAACAGTAAAAGAACATAGTAACATTGTCCTGCGTTCAACAAAGCGACCAACTATTCTTGTCTTCTAAATAGTCGTTGATCGAATAATATGCTTTAGAACAAAGGTTTGATTTAACTTTAGCTTTAAACGCGTTAAAAGGTAAATCCAGCAAAGAATGAGGTAGCATGTTATAAAAGCGGATACCGAGCCCCACAAATGAGCTCTGGACCTTATGAAGCCGGTGGAAAGGAGCGTACAGTTTGTGCTTATTTCTGGTATTAAAATTGTGCATGTCACTGTTTTTAGTGTACATATGTATATTTTGCCTAATGTATATTATGTTGGCAAAAATAAATTGAGAAGCCACTGTGAGAATACCAATCTCTTTAAATAGATCTCTTAAGGAGACTCTGGGCCCTAATTGGTATATCTACATCTTTGACAGTCGTTACGTTAGTCAGAAGCCTGAAAGTCTGACAACCAGTCATACCAAGGTGTACCGCGTTGCCTAGTTACTAGGTTGTACAGGTCAGACAGGCAGTCAATACGTGTAAAATTTTGGTATGCAGCTGCATCTGGTTAGACTATAGGTAAGCCGACTCCAACATAGTTGGGAATAGGCTAGGCAGATGATGATTATGTACTTTCTAAGTTTATACACATCACTGATATCGGTGAAGGTAAGGAAACCTGGCCTTCAATATCCAGCCTTTTCCCAAGTATGTTGGGATTGGCTTCCAGTCTAACCAGATGCAACTGTATACCAGAGAGACAATTCCCGTATTTTTCGAACGATGGTATTCTAATCTGTCTCAAACTGTTAAAAATACGTTTTATTACCTACCTTTTTAAATAACAAATGATATTTATTCCCGTAAATAGGTTTTTACAAACACTTTTACACGTCAACAAGTAAAATACTTCTTTAAACTAGGTTGGTGTTTACCTACCTGACTACTTTGAGAAGAAACACCGAATGAAACTTAGAGATCACAGTCTCTTTTATAAAGTCCAGACATTATCTTGGTGAGCTCATACATCATCATTATCTTGGTTGGTTTTTACATTTTTTTTTTTTTTTTTTTTTTTTTTTTTTTTCTTAAAAAAAAACGTTGCCCCACACTAGGAATTTCTCCTGTATCGTGGGTGCGTTTACAAACATTTAAACTCACATACACAAACAGCCACATTGATTGTTGCTGAGACAAGATACTAATATTTTGAACGATGTTAATTACGGGAGTTGCCGTTCACGATCTTGGAGCGACTATCCGACCTCCAATAACTAGGTAACACGTTACCCATTGTATAAGAATGGTTGACAGACTTTCGGGCTTCCGACTACCCGTAACGACTGTCAAAGATCTAGAAACAACAGCCGGGACCAACGGCTTAACGTGATTTCCGAGATACGGTCAAGTCTCAGTATGTATTGGTTGTGTGACTATCCATTACATAGAGAGACCCCTCCATCGTCGTAGGGGGTAAGAGGGGGGGGGGGTAAGAAGATCATCACGAAGGGATTAATTTATTAATCAACATTTATATTATGGAAGATAATTAATGATGACATATTACTTGTTTTTAATCATTAATAGTAAGAAAATGAAGACGGATATTATAAGGACAATTTATGATATTAATAAAAGGCGTTAGTTATGATTGGATTGAGTAATCATCACGCTTTTTAGATACTAACATAACATCACGCTAGCACTCTTAGGGAGTAGCATACGTGATGTTAAATCTAAACTTATATTCTCACGGGAAAAATATTAGTTAGAAATGGGTAAACTCAAAAACAACATAACTTATCCTAACCGGATGCAACTGAATACCAAGTTTACATGGAGCGACTGCCTATCTGACCTCCACAACCCAGTTACTGGGCAACACGATACCCCTTGGTAAGACTGGTTGTTCGACTTTCAGTTTTCTGACTACCCGTAACGACTGTCAAAGATCTAAAAATGAAAACCAGGACCAACGTCTTAGCGTGCTTCCCTAGGCACGGAGGAGTCTCGATATGTTACGAACGGTCACCCATTCAAAGATTGACCTCGGCAAGCGTAGCTTAACCTTCGATCAACCAGTGCGGCTGTTTTTATTTAGCCACGGGCTCCTCATTAAAAACAGGGCAGTAAAATAAAAAATATCTATCCATGTAATGTATTGTATTAAGTATATCAGTCATGCAGTTCCCATAACACAAGCTCTGCCTAGCTTGGGGCTAGATGATGCTGTGTGGATTGTCCAGCATTATTTATTTATTAAGAATTTCAGATTAGAAGATGACTTGACTTACCGTATGTCGTTGCATGGCTTGTCCTTCCAATGAGGTAGGTGGTCCAGTCCGTTAATTTTGTCCATATAGCCGAATCTGTCCATTTGACTCTGTCCAGTGTACATCGTTGATACTTCATCTAGAGTGCCGTTTCTCTGTGAAGAAAGAGACGTTGAATAAACAAAGAAAGAGACACATTTATTTGGGACGCGCACAGAATACCCAAACGAAAAAAATTGTAGCGACATCTATCTCGCTAGGTACGAACTAAATCTGACGTATCCTACATCGCGATATTAAAGTTATCCGCGCAATTGAACTTTTATACAAGAACCCGACAACAACCGTCGGGCAGTAGCCCAACAGACACAACACCCGTCTGGTCGGAGGATCCTCTCTTTTCTACAGTGGATGAGGAACTTTACACCCTGTTCCTATACCCAATTAATATATAAAACTAAACAGTTGTTTTATTTATTTAAAACGATATATCTATTAATACATGAACAAATAAAATAAAATAAATAGTCACAGGGCATCGAAAAATTCATCGGCATAGGGGAAAAGTGCCCAGAAGGCTGGCAGCATTGCTACGTTGAAAATTAAACAAGTATACAATTAAAAACTACATTTCAGCTTCGTTGGTCTCGTGATTGTAAGCGCGACTGCTGAGAATCGGGTCCTGGGTTGGATTCCAGGGTCGTGTAAAGTGATAGAGGGATTTTTCATCTGGAATTTCACAGTCTCGCCCCCCATTATATGAGACTTGAACATAACTGAGTCAATACTGGGTTTGACGACCTATGTGGCGCAGTGGGCGAAGATCTGCCTGCGACGCAGGAGGTTGCGGGATCGTTTCGCCTTGAGACAAATGTTTGTAATCTACAAAGATTTGTTCCGGGTGTTCTGGATATTTGTTATGTATAGTAAACAATATCTATCTATGTAATGTATTGTATTAAGTATATCAGTCATCTAGTACCCATAACATAAGCTCTGCTTAGCTTGGGGCTAGATGATGCTGTGTGGATTGTCCATCAGTAATTATTTATTTATTTTTATTTATTATGGATGTTACCATAAGTGCAGCTCTGCCCAACCCGGGGATACAGCCGTGATGTTATGAGAGCCGAGGCCTTAATCACAAGGCTATCACAATCACTAAAGATGCTGTTGACGGTAAAATAAGGCAAGCAAATCTTTCTCTGATTTTACACCTCTTGCAAGATAGGAGGTTGCGGGTTCGATTTCCGCCTCGGGACAATTTTTTTTTTTTTTTTTTTTTTTAAACGTTGCCCCACACTAGGAATTTCTCCTGTATCGTGTTTACAAACATTTAAACTCACATACACAAACAGCCAGACCCGGAACAACTACCTATAGGTCATACAAATATTTGTTCCGTGCGGGGATCGAACCCACAATACGCGGAGCAGCAGCCGATGGCTCAACCACTGCGCCAACCGTGTCTTAAATGTTACATATGTGTACAAAGTTCGATACCCGCGCGGAACAAATACTTGTTAACATTTGTATGGCCTACAGTTAGTTGTTCCGGGTCTGGCTGTTTGTGTATGTGAGTTTAAATGTTTGTAAACGCACCCACGATACAGGAGAAATTCCTAGTGGGGCCACGTTTAAAAAAAAAACAAAAAAAAATGTAAGTTTTCATGGTATCCAATAAAGACTATTCTAACTCCTTAAGTTCTGAGTTGAGCTCTACGATTACTGACAAATGCACTGACTGGACATGTCCATCCATATCTATGTGGTTCTTTCCTCAAAAGACCATCTCAGACACCAATCTGCATGGTCCTCACATGATCTGACCAAGATAATGTCTTTACTTTAAAAGAGACTGTGATCTCTGAGTTTGTATCGGTGTTTCTTCTCAGAGTAGTAGAGGGGGAAAAACACTGACGTAGTTTAAAAACCTGTATTCCCCAAAGGGTTTGGTAAAGGTGTACACCCAAATTCCATCAGTTATGTTTTAAGTCTCATGTTATAGGGGCGAGCCTATTTGCCATCAACTGGGTATAACACTAGGATTTGGGCTACTAACGAAAAAAGTCCTATTTGAAAATCTCACTAACACTTTGCCTGACCTAGGAATCGAAGCCAGGAGCTTACGCTCAGCAGGTAGTAAGCAGGAAGGCTGATAATAAAGTAAAGGCTGATAGTAAACTTACAGCTAGAAGCAATCCCATCTGGCTGTTAGGTCTTTTTCCTTTTGGGTAGAAATAGTGAGCCAAGGTCACTAAAGGGTCGTTGTATCTGAAAATGAATCATAGTGTCAGTAAAATAGCCTTTAAAACAAGCCTGAAAACGAGGCTAATTAAAAAATTGGCGCACGGGTCCATCACGGGACAGTCTGTGAATGGGGGACTGTTCATTACATATCGAGGAGACGAAAACACGTTAAGCCGTTGTTCCTGCTGTCATTTGTTGAGTTATGACAGTTGTTACGGGTAGTCAGAAACCCGAAAGCCTGACACCCAGTCTTATCAAGGGGTATCGTGTTGCCTAGTCAGTAGGCAGTCGCTCCACGTATTTTTTTTTTTTTTTAATACGCTGCCCCAAACTATGAATTTCTCCTGTGTCGTGGGTGCGTTTACAAACATTCAAACTCACATTTACAAACAGCCAGACCCGGAACAACTACCTGTAGGCCATACAAATATTTGTTCCGTGCGGGAATCGAACCCACGACACGCGGCGCAGCAGCCAATCGCTTAGACACTGCGCCAACCGTGCCGTCAAATCGTCAATATTGGTAGTCAGCTGCATCTGATTAGACTGGAAGCCGACCCCAACATAGTTGGGAAAGCCTAGAGACTGCCTATCTGAACTTCACAACCCAGTTACTGGGCAGAACGATACCCCTTGGTAAGGACTAGTTGCCAGACTTTCGGGCTTCAGACTACCCGTAACAACTGTCAAAGATCTAAAAATGAAAGCCGGGACCAACGGCTTAACGTGCTTTCCGAGGCACGTAGGCGTTGTCGATATGGACGGCCACCCATCCACAGACTAACCTCTGCAAGCATAGCTTAACCTTCGGTCAACCCGTGCGGGTGTTTTTATTTAGCCACGAGCTCCTCTTGAGAAACTGTTCTAATATTAAGTGAAAATAGCTTACCCAAAAACCAGTTCTTCCGCAGTGACATGGACGAATGGTTTAGCCCTATCTCGGTACGTGATGGCCAGGCCGGAAACCAGCAGATTGAAGACCCAGCTTGCCAGGTTCGGGGAAAAGGAGGTCACAGTCTAAAATAGAAAAAAAAGTGGTTAAGTTGGGTCATGAAACAAAATTGCATATCGTTTTGACATGAAATAGGCTAGACCTATGCATTTGAAAAGAAAATGAAATATCACGTCTGTTCTATGGGAGATTTACTTTAATATTGATTTGATTATATTTATATCGCGAAGCGTTTGGTCGACTCTTCACGTGACCAGAGGGGTGGCCTTTTAATTGGCCAAAGAAAGAAAGTGCCCAGAAGGCTGGCAGCATTGCCATTCAACGTGGCAATGCTGCCAGCCTTCTGGGCACTTTTCCCGTTGACAGCGATGCAGATGAATTTTTCGATGCCCTGTGATTATTTATTTTATTTCTTCATATATTAATAATTGTATCATTTAAAAGAAAGAAAGAAATATTTATTTTATACTATTTTTTTTATTATTTGTTGTTATAGCGGCAACAGAAATACATCCTCTGTGAAAATTCCAACTATCTAACTATCACGGTTCATGAGATACAGCCTGGTGACAGACGGACAGACATACAGACGGACAGACAGAGGGTCCCGTTCTACCCCTTGGGTAAGGAACCCTAAAATCTAGATCCTGGCTGCTAAAAATCCACTCGCTCTAAAAAGTACGAAAGAAGATAATACTACTGGCGGGGTCCAAGTCTCTTGTTAGGAGAGGGCTATGTCTAGCAGTGGACTAGTACAGCCTGATGATGATGATGTGGTCCAAGCCAAATGCTGGTCGTAGAGTTTTTTTTGATTTTCAACTGCTATGGGTAACTCTTTACCCATGTGACTGGTCATGGAATGGTCCAGGAGTTAAGATAAGATAATTTTATTTGTCATAAAAAATTGACAAATAAAATTATCGTGTATTATACTGTAACGATACACATACAGTTGGAACGATTACAAAAATAAAAAAGAAGTTTCAACATGTTTTGCCTAGAAAGGCGTACAAATACATAATCAGATAATATTAAATTAAAAGTACAGAAATCAAAATAATAATACAATTGTCTAAATTACATCATTTAAATATTCGTCAACATTATAGTAGCATGATGCTTTAGAGTTGGCTTAAAAAGGTTCATTTGATAACCAGGGTCAGACAGCACCTGTCCGGCAGACATGACAGTAAAAAAAAAGTACCAGCCTATTACTGTCCCACTGCAGGGCAAAGGCCTCTTCTTATACATAGAAGGCATGAGCATTATTCACCACGCTTGCTCAATCGGGTTGGCGATTTCAGACTTATATTAATTATATAAGTCCAGGTTTCCTCACGATGTTTTCCTTCACCGATGTCAGTGATGTCCGAGATAAACTTAGAAAGTACATGCGAATTGAAAAACTCACATTGGAACGTGCCCAGGTTGGAACCCACAGCCTCGTGCACAAGAGGCGAGGCTTTAACCACTGGGCCATCGTGACATTAAGACATGACAGTGTTATTGTGTTTTTGCCGTGCCTTTCCCCAACCTACTGCCAATATTGACGACCTATGTGGCGCAGCGGGCGAAGGTCCGCCTGCGACGCAGGAGGTTGCGGGTTCGATTCCCGCCTTGGGACAAATGTTTGTACGATCTACAAAGGTTTGTGCCGGGTGTTCTGGGTACTTGCTATGTATAATAAAAAGTATATATCTAAGTAATGTATTGTATTAAGTATATCAGTCATCTAGTACCATATCACAAGCTCTGCTTAGGTAAGGGCTAGATGATGCTGTGTGGATTGTCCAGTATTATTTATTTATTATTATTTATTCAATATTCGTTTTCAGTTCTGCCGGCAGTTTTCATGACTGCCTCTATTTTACTAAATAAAACCCCTCAATAGTGCTCTGATCTACTTACCAGCAAAGGAATATTAGGCACGACCAGTTTCTGGTTTTTATCCACGGACATCTCAGGAACGAAGCGAAGTATCTTGTTGTGCTGGTAGGTCACCGTGTCGTTGTCGTGAAACTTTATATTCACCTTCTCCATGTCTTCTCTGTAACAGAAGGGGGTGATTTAGTTGTGAGGCTCAGGGTACTTACTCTTCAAACTACTTTTAGTTACGATGTAAAGCCAATACGATTGCAACGTTTGACGACCGATGAGGCGCGGTTGGCGAAGGTCCGCCTGCGACCTGGAACAAATCTTTATAGATCGTACAGACATTTGTCCCAGGGCGGGAATCAAACCCGCAACCTCATACGTCGCAGTACATTACATAGATTAATATTTTTTTCATTATAATAAAAACAATATTAATCTATGTAATGTATTGTATTAAGTATTTCAGTCATCTAGTACCCATAACACAAGCTATGCTTAGCTTGGGGATAGATGATGCTGTTTGGATTGACCAGCATTATTTATTTATTATTTTATAGAGTTAATTTTCCAGTCACGTGATAATAGTTATTTGACGTGATACGCAGCTGTCAAAATAAACTCGATCCCGATCTTGGAGCTAGCGTCGATCTCTAGAGTACGAAACGCCTAAATTCCAATGTCGATCGATCGGAATTGAAATCAACAGTAAGCGCTCAGAAAGTTTTATTTGGATCAAAACCTTTTGTACGTCAAACAATACATAAGACCGCCCCCCAAAACACCCGCTCTTCATCATAAAAAGACGGCTCGGTCCGCGGTCGGCAATGGCTCAGCGATTGGCTGTTGTACAGCGTGATGCTGTTTCGGGTTGTTCCGGGACTGGCTGTTTGCTTTTTTTTTAATGTTTGTAAACGCACACAAGATACAGGAGAAGTCCTAAGGCAAGGCCACATTTGTAAGAAAAAAAAAACCTAATTGAAAAGTCACTTCAGTTTATTTTGCCTGGATTTGAAACTATAACCTTGTGCATGAGATGCGAGGCTTTATCCACTGGCCCATCACGACATTATTATCGTATTCAATGATATTTTTTACCTGCTTCCGCCCCATCTTTTGTTTAAATAAATTACACGATAATACGAAAAATATTACAAGCAAATTGCATTTGTTTCTGACCCGTATTAACCTTTTGTTGTTTAAATTCAAGGTATTTGGAGATATCATCAACCATTTTCATCATCATCGACCGATGTGGCGCGGCGGGCGAAGGTTCGCCTGCGACGCAGGAGGTTGCGGGTTCGATTCCCGCCTTGGGACAAATGTTTGTACGATCTACAAAAATTTGTTCCGGGTGTTCTGGGTATTTGCTATGTATGTTTAATAAAAAATATCATGTTTGTATAACAAGTATTTCAGTCATCTAGTACCCATAACACAAGCTCTGCTTAGCTTGGGGCTAGATGATGCTGTGTGGATTGTCCAGCATTATTTATTTATTTATTATTATTATTTTTGTTATTTTAGGTACTAACTTTTGCCTCGGAAAGCTCGTTAGGTTAGGTCTTGGCTGTCATTAGTAGATCTTTGACAGTCCTTACGGGTAGTCTGAAGCCCGAAAATGTGACAAGCCATCTGCCATGGGATATCGTGTCAAAATCAAAATATAAATCAAAATTAATTTAATCAAATTAGTTATTAATTAATTACGCCCAACCTTCACCACTTCCCAGTGTTGCTGGGAAGAAGAAGTGTTGCCCAGGTACTGGGTTGTTTTGGTGGTCAGATAGGCAGTCGCTCCATGTAAAATACTGGTATTCAGTTGCATCCGGGTAGACTAAAAGCCGACCCCAACATGGTTGGGAAAAGGCAGACAAATGATGGTAGGTGATGAGGTGCTAGCTTTTGCCCGCGAATTTAGGAAGAATATGGATATATTTTAAGTTACACCTTTAGCAATGCATCTGTGAAAACTGCATTCTCAATTCCATGCAGTAGTTTTTACGTGAAGTGTGTACAAACACACAGACAGACATAAATTCAAAAAACTCTTGGTGAAACTTCTGTTACTCTACTGACTTGCACAGTACTCGAAAAAGTAAAAATCTATATGCGCTAACTAACCTTCACTACTGCGTCTAGCGCTCAAGATCCGTGCCAGTTCCTACAGCACACCACTGCCTTTACGTTCAGGGAATAAAGCCAAGATATTTTGTTAAAAAATATGGTTTTCTTATTAGTTTACAATCATACCACCGGATAATTTCGTCATTGAAGATGTGCGCCAATATTTGTCAAGCAATTTTCTCCAAAGCCAAGTCCATTATGTAACCAGATGCTCAATCATGGGTTTTTCTACACAAAAAGAGACGGAAACATATCTCTGTCTCAAGTTAAATCAATGTCACACAAATGTACGCAGAAACTAAGAACGTATGTCTGTCCTGGCTGTCATTCGTAGATCTTTGACAGTCGTTACGGGTAGTCAGAAGCTCGAAAATCTGACAACCAGTCTTACCGAGGGGTATCGTATTGCCCGGTCACTGAGTATACTGGAACAAAATACAGTTAGACTCGAAACCAAACATACTTCGGATCAAACTAGGCGAACTGGCGAACAGATCAGAAAAAGCAGCTTACAAAGTATTTAAGTTCACTAGATTACGTTTTAGTTAAGAAATGTTTTGTTATAAGATGTGATAGGACTGACATACACGTCCGTGTGAAAGTCCCTAATAATAAATAAAAATAAATAAATAAATATTGCTGGACAATCCACACAGCATCATCTAGCCCCAAGCTAAGCAGAGCTTGTGTTATGGGTACTAGATGACTGATATACTTACTACAATACATTACAAAGATAGATATTTTTATTATATATAGCAAATACCCAGAACACCCGGAACAAATATTTGTAGATCGTACAAACATTTGTCCCAAGGCGGGAATCGAACCCGCAACGCAACCTCTTGCGTCGCAGGCGGACCTTCGCCCGCCGCGCCACACCGGACGTCAATAAAGAAAGAAAACAAATAAAAAAGATCAGTAAAGGCTGGCCAGATGATATGGTGGCCCATTATTATAGGCCACATATTACATGGGACTTTAACATATCTATCGAAATGTAGTGTGTACTTTAGACAGACCTCTGCCTAATCCTTCGGGTAATATAGGCGTAATGATACTGTGAGGTTGTGGGTTCAAACCTCGGCAAGTACCAATGTGAGTTTTTCAATTCATATGTACTTTCTAAGTTTATCTTGGACATCACTGACATAGGTGAAGGAAAACATCGTGAGGAAACCTAGACTTATATAATTAATATAAGTCTGAAATCGCCAACCCGTCTTGAGCAAGCGTGGTGATTAATGCTCGTGCCTTCTCTGTATGAGACGAGGCCTTTGCCCTGCAGTGGGACAGTAATAGGCTGGTACTGGATACTGTTATGTATATATGCCTCATTTGTTAGTGTCAAGGAGATATTGAATATACTATATGTATATAGTAAATGAAGTAAGACGTACATTTACAGATATATTTACTTTGTCTGGCCTACATTTTATCTCTATGTTAAAAACCGGCTTCATGTTGTTAGTAAATAAGTCGTGACGGTCTGGAGGGGCTCATGGCTAAGTGTTAATCGGCACGGGTCGATCTCAAGGTTAAGCAATTGCCGAGGTCGGTCTGTGGATGGGTGAGCATCCGTTAAATGACGTTGATATCGTCGTGGAATAACAGCAAATAGTCATGAATGTGTTTTGAGACTTATTTATTTAGTTACGTAAAGATCAGGTCAGTCTGTGGATGGGTGGCTGTTCCTTGCATATCGAGTCCATGCATCGGAAAGCACGCTGAGCCGTTGGTCTCAGCTGTCATTTGTTGATCTTTGACAGTCGTCATCCCTTATCCCAGTTACTGAGTTGTGGATGTCGGAAAGGCAGTTGTTCTATATAAAATACTGGTAATCAGCTGCGTCTGGTAAGACTTGGAAGCCGACCCCAACATAGTTAGGGAAAAGCTAGGCAGATGATGATATAATATGTACGTACATGGGGGTAGACAAACCCGCCACACAGTTCTCAAACCACTGCAACTCCTGAAAACCAGAATCAACAGTGGCGACCACCAGAAAAGCGTCGAGACAATGAAGCCCGACGAGTTCCGGAGAAACGATTCAACTGTCTTCGATCCCGCAACGAAATTAATCACAAAAGAACGGCGGAGAAGTTAGAATGGGGGTTGGCAGAAACTACAGAACACCTACGATCCTTATATACTCCTTTCGCTTCTTCTACGTTCATATATCCGGTCTTAACTGTACGCCCGGTTCAAAATGATAAATATCATGATGGCGGTTTCCGCTATGTTTGCATCCGTAAAAATAAAAATGCAGTCAATAAATTGACTTGAGTTTTTTACATAATGTTATTTTATAATTGAATTTTGTGTATTTATTCTTAAGTTCCCACGGAAACGGGAAATACCAACAGTTTTGCGAGATTAAGATAAAAACAATCAAAAATATTATCATCTGCCTGCCTTTTCCCAATTATGTTGGGGTCGGCTTGCAATCTAACCTGTTGCCACTGAATACCAGTGTTTTACATAGAGCGACTGCCTAGCTGACCTCCACAACCAAGTAACTGGACAACACTGTAGCCCTCGGTAAGATATGCATTTGCATTTTGCATTTGCATGCTGTGTCCATCGCATTATATTGTACACTATTCTTGTAACAATTGTAGATAGGCCGATAAATAAATAAATAAAAACTGGTTGTCAGACATTCGGGTTTACGTACAAGCTCTGCTTAGCATGGGGCTAGATGATGCTGTGTGGATTGTCCAGCATTATTTATTTATTTATGACTCAGCGGCTTAAAAAAAGTCTTCAAAAATATGAATGAAAGGCGACTGACTAAAGGTTTTAACACATGAAACTTGCCTGTAATCCCCGAAGGGTTAGGCAGTGATGTAGGTACCTATAGTAAACCCACATTTCACCAGTTATGTTTAAGTCCCATGTAATAGGGGGCGAGCCTATGGCCATCAACTGGGCACAAATCTAGGCTCCGGGCTGCTACTGAACAGTTTCAGGTAAAAAATATGAATATGATTTATATTTATAGACCTTTACTTTAGTATTTAATTTATCTTTCTTCATTAATATTTAATTGAATGTGACTGAATATGATTTTATTTAATTTTACCGTATTTTATGTGACATTATTTGGTTTTATCGTTTCATTTGATTTTTAGTTAATTTAAATATTGTATTTATACGAGTTTTTAGTAAATTTATCAATGGGTGTTCTCCTGAAATAAAAGTTATTAAAAAACCTAAAACACTTATCTCAACCCAAGAATTTATTTTGTTTAAAAAAAAAAGAACTTTGTCCCACACTAAGAATTTCTCCTGTATCGTGGGTACGTTTACAAACATTCAAACTCACATACACAAACAACCAGACCCGTAACAACAGCCGGTAGGCCATACAAATATTTGTTCCGTGCGGGAATCGAACCCACGACACGCAGCGGTCAATCGCTCAGCCGCTGCGCCAACCGTGCTGTCAATGAATGAATCCCGCACCTCAAAATTGATCTCAAAATAAATGGCTAAGTATGTCATGGATGACTGGGGGCAACTCATTGAGTCTGTCATCATTGTGTTCTCTGACCATGGTCATGGATGATCAGATATCTTGCATTCAGTGACTGGTCTACCGGATAAGCGACCCTGGGGAAGACCGTATCGAGTAGAGGTCACGCGATTTAAAATAGCCTTCAAGGGTTATTTGAACAGAAAAGGTAAAGAAAAAATAATGAAATAAATTTATTTTTACTTTTGGGACAAGCCCGCCACACTATTCCCAAACCATTGCAACTTCTGAAAACCAGAGTCAACAACGGCGACCAGCAGAAAAGCGTCGAGACAAGTCCGATAATCCTTGGTGAGACTGGTTATCAGACTTTCGGGCTTCTGACTACCCATAACGGCTGTCAAAGATCTACAAATGACAACCGGGACCAACTGCTTAGCGTGTTTTCTGGGGTACTACACAGATATGTAATGAACGGTCACCCATCCACAGACTGACCTCAGCAAGCGTAGCTTAATCTTCGATCGACTCCTTATCGACCGTTAGCCACGAGCTAATAATAAATTATTTTTAGAATACTAACTTCCCCGGAGATAATATAGCCCATGATTTACCTTTAAACTTCCACTTCCTAGCCCTTCAAGATGTGGATGGCCTTCAAATAGCTAAAGTCCCATCAATTCCGGGTCAGCCGTTTCCGAGGTTAAAACGCAAAAACATTTTTTCCTAATAAGTTGGTGTAATTGATGTTTTTGGTAGAAATACGACGACTATTGTTGGTTTTTGTTTAGTATATAATCTGTGGTTGAAAACTTTATAGGGTTCCGTACTTAAGGGGTGTCAATGGGACCCTTTTACTAAGTGTCCGCTGTCCGTATATCTGTCAGTCAGCGGGCTGTATCTTATGAACTGGAGTAGGTAGATCAGTAGAAAGTTTAATATTTCATTTTTCTATTGCCGCTATGACAACAAATAAAAATAAAGTACCAATTTAAAGGGATTTTTTTTATTTCATTACAATATAAAATCACGCCATACCTCCCTAAAGGGTAAGGCAGAGGCGTATCTATAATATTGTGCACCCACATTTTGCTAGTTATGTTTACCCAGTCCCACGTAAAAGGGGGCCTATTGCGATCAACGAGGCACAAATCCAGACTGAGAAATTGCAAATGGAAAACCCAAAATCACTTTTCTTTACCCGGGAATCGAACCCAGGAACTCGTGCACTGAAGTAGCGCTTCCGACCACTAGACCAACAAGGCAATATGGTATTTTTTTATTTTACTAGCATACGAGTAATTAGTATTGATTACCTCTTAAATCTTTAAGATATTAGATATAGATAAGTAACTTGGATTTTCTCCTCGTTTCGCTCGACAGCACATAACCCTTCGTATGTCAGTACGACTCGCACTTGGCCAGAATTTTGGTTATTTACGTCATTCAATTTGTGATTTTGATATCTGTCATGCGTGGTTTCCGCCCTAAGTACTACTAATTAACTTTAGTACCAGCCTGTTACTGTCACACTGTAGGGCAAAGGCCTCTTCTCATACAGGGCATGAGCGTTAATCATCACGCTTGCTCAAAGCGGGTTGGTGATCACTCATTTTAATTATAACTACGCGAAATGTGGGCGTATCTCTGTCTTACTCTTCTTCTGCTTACAGCCTAAACGAATGCAGCTGAAAACCAGTATTTTTCATGGAGCGACTGCCTATCTGACCTCCACAACCCAGTTATCGGGCAACACGATACCCTTTGGCAAGACAACCAATCAAAAATGACGACGATATAGTCCGTTGAAATTGCGCGTGACGTCACGCCGTGCTGCAGTTTTAACGTAACAGTGACGTCACAAGCCCAGTCTCCTGAACTTTGATGTGCTATCATAGTCACGTTTTATTGATTTGAGTAAGCAAAAGATACGTGTTCAATATTTTTTGGTAATCTTACTGACGGACCAAATAGACTTATTATATTTTTACATAGGACACGACTCTATTCTCAGTATTAATGTGGAGTTGGAAGAGAAGAGGAAGACCACAGAAACGATGGATGGATTGTGTGAACGATGATATGGCTTGAAACCAGGTAACTATTGAGATGACGGCATATAGATGTATAGAAGAAGAAAATCAGCTGCGCCGACTCCAAATAAATTGGGATAAGGGCGGATGATGAAAATGATCTTGATAGTATGTAGTACTTCCCCGGTGGTACTGTTTCTCATGGACCTTTTTTTTGTAGATTCTTATACAGGATGTATGAAATAAGACAAGCGAATATTGCGTGTACAAAAAATCCTTTTAACTCTAACAACTAGAAACAAAAATTGGTAATAAAAAACAGTCGAAAACAAATTACCATTACGTATTACGATTTTTTTTTGCACAAAAATTTTAAACTTGTTATTTTTTTTATCTGTGTACTTAATAGAAAAATAAAATGGCTTATTATGCTGTTTTGCTATGTTTTTTTTTGTAATAAGCAAAATGATGATTTAATAATACCTACTATGAATTGAGAGTTTTTACTTGAAAATCCCACAAAAGGGAGCCTTTTTGCTGATTACAGTGTTTCGTATGTATGTCAAACAGAAAAAAAACATTTTTACAAAAAAAAAACAACCGATTAAAAAAAAAAAAGTTGAAAAATAACAAAAGTTTCAGAATTCGGTGGGTATGGTACCTTTGTTTGATTAACTTTTGAATATCGATTTTTTAAATTTTTATTTGGGGTATCCCAGTCCAATTCTTGATGTGTATATTTCAAATTCCAAAAAGGTCTGGTGTATGAACGTAAACGAAGCAAAAGAAGTTTACAAGGTTCGTACCAGGTGGCGTTTTTTAGTTTCGTTTAAGGGCGTGAGTCTATGAATGTATGTATGTATTTTTCATATGGCAAGCGAATACAAAAATACCGCCTTTCTTGAAGTCGGATTCAAACGGAATAAACTTCCAGACGTTGCATGGTTTTACAAAACCTGGACTTATAATAAATCATCATCTGCCTAGCCTTTTCCCAACTATGTTGGGGTCGGCTACCAGTCTAACCGGATACAGCTGAATACCAGTATTTTACATGGAGCGACTGCCTATCTGACCTCCACAACCCAGTTACTGGGCAACACGATACCCCTTGGTAAGACTGGTTGTCAGACTTTCGGGTTTCTGACTACCCGTAACGACTGTCAAAGATCTACAAATGACAGCCGGGACCAACGGCTTAACGTGCTTTCCGAGGCACGGAGGAGTCTCGATATGTTATGACGGTCACCCATCCACAGACTGACCTCGGCAAGCGTAGCTTAACCTTCGATCAACCCGTGCGGCTGTTTTTATTTAGCCACGAGCTCCTTATAATAAATATAAGTCTTAAATCACCAACCCGCCTTGAGCAAGCGTGGTGATTGGTGCTCGTGCTTTCTCTGTATGAGAAGAGGCCTTTGCCCTGCAGTGGGACAGTAACAGGCTGGTATAAATTATTATCTATACTAATATTATAGTTTGAAGGCGGTAATCTTCGGAACTAATGTTCCGGAGATTCCAATTCTAAAATATTTTTACAGTGAGGAAGCTACATTATTCCTAAGTGCCATTGCCACGCAACTACTATCTACTGTTAAAATTCAAAGAGAAAAGTACTAAATACAAGTGGACGAAATCGCGGGCGAAGTGTTAGTTATCTTATAAATCAGCGTTGGGAAAAGGCTAGGTAGATGATTATGACTGAAACCTGAGATAGGGGATTTTCAGTGACATCATCCATCAATGGTGACTTATGCAAATACCGCTGAAAAATTATCACCTTCAGTCGAGCGATTTCTAGTTTTTCTGACGCAAACCGACTAACTCACCGCCATTAATTATGTATTTAAATATACATAGACGACATAGTTATTTTTTAACTACACAGTCATAGAATTGAGTCATAAAAAAACACCGTTTTCGTGATATTTTCATGATTTTCCGGTTAGTGTATGGGTGGGTTTTATTTTTTATGTATTTTAATAAGTAAATCATGACTTTGGACTTAGTTGGTTTGTTGTTAAATAAAAAGAAACACACGGGTCGATCAAAGGTCGCTATGCTACGGTCGTACGCCTGCCGAGGTCGGTTCGTGGATGGGGGACTATCCAGTCTATGTCGAGACTCCTGCGTGCCTCGGAATGCATGTTAAGCCTATGGTACCGACTGTCAATTTTGTAGATTTTTGACAGTCGTTACAAGTATTTAGAAGCCCGAGAGTTTGACAGCCAGGTTTACTAAGGGATATCGTCACCAACACGACTGAGCAAGTGAGGTGATTAATACTCGTGGCTTATTTGTATAAGAAAAGATCAAATGTTAAAAACCTCGCCTTTCATGCACGAAGTTGTTGGTTCAAATCCGGGCTAGTAGCAATAAGAACTTTTCAATTCAAATGTAATTGAAGAGGTTGCGGGTTCGATTCCCGCCTTGGGACAAATGTTTGTACGATATACAAATATTTGTTCCGGGTGTTCTGGGTATTTGCTATATATAATAAAAATATCTATCTATGTAATGTATTGTATTAAGTATATCAGTCATCTAGTACCCATAACACAAGCTCTGCTTAGCTTGGGGCTAGATTGTCCAGCAATATTTATTTATTATTTATTTATAATTTCTAAGTTTATCCCCAACTATGTTTTGGTTGGCTTCCAGTGTAACTGGATGCAACTGAATACCAGTGTTTTACATGAAGCGACTGCCTATCTGAGCTCCACAACACAGTTACTGGGCAATACGATACCCCGACCCCCTAACTACCCCTTAACTTATCCATACTTATGAATATAAATGGGAAAGTGTGTGTGTCACTTTGTCCGTCTTTCACGGCAAAACAGAGCAACGACTTGACGTGATTTTTTAAGTGGAGATAGTTGAAGGGATGGAGAGTGACATAGGCCACTTTTTGTCTCTTTCCAACCCCCCCCCTCGCTTACGCGAGCGAAGCCGCGGCCAAAAACTAGTAGTTAATATAAGTCTGAAATAGCCAACTCACCTTGAGCAAGCGTGGTGATTAATAATCGTGCCTTCTCTGTATGAGAAGAGGCTTTTGCAGTGGAACAGTAAAAGTCTATACATCATTATTATTATTTTTGACATATGGACACTCTTTGACACTAGGAAGTGGTGGATGGACGTTTTGTGGGACTGTCTTTTGTAAACGTTTTGACGTTTAAAAAGTGCTGATTCAAAGCCTAATTTAAATAAATGATTTTGATTATGTACTAACACTGATTTTATACAGCGAAAGAATAAAGTGGATATGCCTCAAATCCCGGGATTAGTTATAAATACCAGAAAAATCCCTTGATTTATTAAATAAAAAAGTTATTTACTTTTATTCTTATCTCTGATGAATGTCTTATCTTTCTCTGAGGTTTTTATAATCATTTATTTGTTATATTGTTGGCCATACGGGATTGTATTATAAATCACGGGAAGATCCATATTAATATCAACATTTTGATTTTGATTTTCTACTATTATCATTATACTAAGTACTAAAAATACAAAACTCTGGTACAAACCTATAGACGAAAGGGCCGACTTCCACAAGCTTGGGTTTCTCTCCAGTCTCCAGGAAAGCCTGAGGGTTGGTGACGTTGAAGATGTAGACCTTCGTCAGTCTAATGACTCCTGGTTTGTGCCAGTAGCTGTAACTTAGGGAACCGTTCCAAAGCTTCAATTCCTGGAACAAAAAGAAATGGTTAACAATACGCCCATATTCCACGAAGGGTGCCTATTGGCCTAGCTCTGTTCTGTCTCCTGCTTGATATGGAGAGAAGTGAAAATTAGGTATTTTTGTAACTCCTCTGCTGTTCTTTTCTGATTAATTTCGTTGCGGGAACCAAGACAGCTGTCGTTCTCCGGGACTCGTCAGGCTTCATTGTCTCGAAGCTTTACTGGTGGTCGCAACTGTTGATTCTGGTTTTCAGGAGTTGCAGTGGTTGGGGAATAACGAGGCGGGCTTGTCCCATTAAAAAATCCCCGAAGTTAATGGCAGAGGTGTACCTGTAGAACACCCACATTTCGCCAGTTATGTTTAAGTCCGATTTAATAGGGGGCGAGACTATTGCCATTTTCATCGTCTTCATAGTTTCAGCCAGAAGACATCCAGCTGTGTTCAGGCCTCCTCCAAAGATTTCTACAACGATCGGTCTTAGGTTGCCCTCATCCATTGTCTTCCTGCGATCTTAACCAGTTCGTTGGTCCATCTTGTGGGGGGCCTACCCACGTTTCGTCTTCCAGTACGCGGTCACCACACGAGAACCTTTCCGCCCCAACCGGGCACAAATCCAGACTCTAGTTATCCAATTCAATTCAATCTTATCATTTCGCACTGCTGAGACAACTCAAAGTTTGAGAATTTTCAGTTAGTAACTCAATAATAATTATTTACCGACAGTTTTCGGGCTCAAGTGTATTCAATAGCGCGGGTAACTTTAGTATCGCGTTGTAGGTTACGTCAAGTTTAGTTCGTATGTGGCGAGATAGATGGCGCTACAATACAACACTCATTCAATTAATTGTAAGCACAATTTGCTGAATATTCGATGAAAAATAATACCCTTCCTAAAAGCTGAGTGCATTGGTTGGGTGTACTGTAATCAAAACTGCTACCGTGACGTCTGTGACGAAGTTTATATTTATTTTTAAGTTTCATCCTCATTTGTAAGTAATTTTGTGTCTTTTTTGAGAATGAATATCTTTAAACCTAATCTACATCAGAAAAAGTACAAGGGACAAAATACTCCGGGGATGCTTCTTAAGCCCAAATAAATTACTTGCACCTAGCCAGAGACGACATTTGTATATATTTGTCAAAATCTTTAACAGCTTACCCATCAGAGTGTTGCCCACTAATAAATTCAGGAAAACAATATTTGCTAATGATTTTATTAATTTTAAATTTTGACATTACAGTATATCAAATACTTTGTGTGTATACCTTTTTATTTTCATGTTATTTTTTTTTAAACATTTGATATTATGTGATTAATAAATTTTGACGTATAAAAATGACCAATATCCATCTGAACTTATTTACAATTATTAATGTGGAAATCTTTTGCTTAGCGTGTCGACGACAAACTATTGAATATATTTTTCCGGACACAATTTTTTTTTTTTTTAGAACGTGCTCCACACTAGGAACACTCCCACACTAGGAATTTCTCCTGTGTATTAATTGACTAATATATTAAAAAGATATACTAATTGACTTTGTAAGTTAGTTTTTAATTATTTTTATGCACCCCACGCTTTTTTCCATTACTATTTTTTTTATTCTAATTAACACTTTTCGTAATCCGAATTTATTAAATATTATTTTATATTTTTTAGTTGGATTTTCTATAAAAGCATGTTTTTTAATTTTTTAAACTATAATTTTTTTAATACTTCTACACCGGCAATGTTAGTATATGTGAAACTTTTTATTGTTTTAAGAGCTTAATGTACCTACCATGCACTCAGAAATAAATATTAAAAAAAAAATGACGTTTTGCCCGAATTTGGAATTTGGAATTGAATTTGGGAATCGAACACAGGAAGCAGTCAGTCAAAAAGGATAATAACATTAATATGTATATAAATAATACTCACTCGAAATATGATATAGTCCAGCCAAGGAACGAAGGACAGTATGATTCCCAGCACCACAGTGCATATACTGAACATAATCACTGCCAGTCGACCTGGAACAATTGAAAAACAAATAATTATATTGAAATAGAAAAGCAAATTAATCAGTATATAGTATTAGCTAAGAAGTTTATATAACTCTCCAGTTATATAGATGTTTTTGACCGATTTCAAAAAAGGCTGAGGTTCTCAATTCGAATGTATGTTTTTTTTGTACGTATAAAAATAATGCTGGACAATCCACACAGCACCATCTAGCCCCAAGCTAAGCAGAGCTTGTGTTATGGGTACTAGATGACTGACATACTTAATAAAATATATTACATAGATGGATATTTTTATTATATATAGCAAATACACAGAACACCCGGAACAAATCTTTGTAGACCGTACAAAAATTTGTGCCAAGGCGGGAATCGAACCTGCAACCTCATGCGTCGCATGAGGTATAATATATATATTTAATATTATTCATATTATTTTCACGTTTTATGTTTTTCTTTTAAAAAATAATATGATAATTAGCCTTAAAATAATATCTTAATTATATCGATACAATCAACATTGAAACTTTTGGACCCTTACGGTAACTCTAGAGTTACGCTGTACAGCACAAAATTCCACTAATAATACTCGTACCTTGTTGACTGACATTGTAACGGGACATTAACTAATACTGATATAACATAACATCACGCCTGTATTCCAAGAAGGGTTAAGCAGAGGTCTACCTGTAGACCACAGCAAGTGTACCTCAACAAACGATATATTTAATTAGTTTCAAGAATCTCGTAGTAATTGTTATGTCTTCAGATCTTTTATTTTCCTTTTCTTGGACGTAATTAAGGGTTAATCTTAACTAACCTTTAGTTAAGGTTAACCCCTAATTACGTCACTACTCATTGTGCAGTCCTTTACTTTGGACTTAAGTTAACCGTCCACTCGCTGCACGGAGATATGAACCACGTAAGCTACGTGGGTCATACATATATAAACTACGCCTTTATCCAGCACCAAACTATAGAACACCAACTGCTACGATCCTTACATACTAAGGAGTATGTAAGGATGCTGTTGCTTCGCTCACTTTCAGCATCACCAATAAGGTCAGTGTATGTCCTTCTAGGGCGTCCCCTCCCTGCGTTTCGGCTCACATCTGCCTTATAAACCTTTTGTTTTATTACTATACTAGCGGCCCGCTCCGGCTTCGCACGGGTATAAAATATATAGCCTATGTTATTCACTGAGAAAATAATTAAAATCGATCCAGTAGTTTTAATTTTTTCTATATATTTTTATTTTATTATTAAAAATAATAAATGTCATGATGGCCCAGTGGTTTAGGCCTCGCCTCTTGTACACGAGGTTATGGGTTCAAATTGAAAAAGTCACATTGGTATATAATGATGTACGTATGGCCCATAGATAAGGATGTACCAAAATGTCATGATGGCCCAGTGGTTTAGGCCTCGCCTCTTGTGCACGAGGTTATGGGTTCAAACCTGGATACGTACCAAGGTGACTTTTTGAATTCATATGTACTTTCTTAGTTTATCTTGGACATCGCTGACATCGGTGAAGGATAATTTCTTGAGGAAACTTGGACTTATAAATAAATATAAGTCTGAAATCGCCAACCCGTCTTGAGCAAGCGTGGTGATTAATACTCATGCCTTCTCTGTATGACAAGAGGCCTTTGCCCTGCGGTGGGACAGTAACAGGCTGGTATTATTAGATGTGTATAAACTAAAATATTTAAAATAGACCATTAAGATTAGACCAAAACTAGTTATATCTTAGAAATTGAACCTAGACTCCGGATTAACAGTCTGAAACCTGTTTTCAGATTATTAAGGTAAATGGGTCTCTGTGTTAAGTAATTCATTGGGTAACTATTACTTAAAGGTCGTGAGTTTGAAGCTGGCAGTAACAGGCTGGTATTATTAAAATAACATTATCACCAGATTCATTCTTCATTTCAAATTTGTCTTTATAGCATAGATTAGCCGTGGGCCACACTGGGGTGGCGCCTTTACAATAACAATCAGATTTAAGCGTCGCACACGTGTCTGACCTACGGACCGCTGACGCTCAGACTCGTATGACATAATTACTTTGTAGTAAACAACTATAATGCTTCTAATTACAACAGGTTAAGCAGTCAAGGAAGTTCTAGGTATTAGTGCCTTTAAATACGTCATTAGTGTAAAGGTATGTGCGTGGACGAGCGGAGCGGGGAGCGGGATTACTTTTTATTAAGGAGGACTTCGCACGCGATTTGGTCCTCGTGGATTTCGTATTTTCCCCTTCGAAATATACCAACCCCTCCACCCCCTATAAAGCATAGTTTTGAAAATAATAATACGCCTATAACACTCAGAAATAATGAAGCTTCGTAACAGAGAAAAAATGTTTAGAATTGGATCATTAGTTCCGGAGATTACCCCCCCTAGATACAAACTTTTAAACAAATTTTACCTCTTTATAATGTTGGTATAGTGTCTGTACGGATGTCATTTGTAGATCATTGACAGTCGTTACGGATAGTCAGCAGCTCGAAAGTCTGACACCAGTCATACCAAGTGGTATCGTGTTGCCCAGTAACTGGGATATGGAGGTCAGACAGGCAGTCGTTCCAAGTAAAATACTGGTATTCAGCTGCATAGGGTTAGACTGGAAGCCAACCCCAACATAATTGGGAAGAGGCAGACAGATGATGACTTAATAGGCAGAGTTATTGCTATTTTTCGACAGGTCAAAGTTGACCGCTGATCGCAAGAACTAATTGCATCTCAGTCGATAAATTAAATCATCTGACAAGATTTGAACCTCGACTAAAGTAGTAAAAGTAAAGTACCAGCCTATTACTGTCCCACCGCAGGGCAAAGGCCTCTTCTCATACAGAGAAGGCATGAGCATTAATCACCACGCTTGCTCAAGACGGGTTGGCGAGTTCAGACTTATATTAATTATATAAGTCCAGGTTTCCACACGATCGATGTTTTCCTTCACCAATGTCAGTAATGTCCAAGATAAACTTAGAAAGTACATATGAATTGAAAAACTCACATTGGTACTTGCCCAGTTTAGAACCCACAAACCTAAACCACTGGGCCATCATTATTCTAGGTATTCTCTGATAACTGTGTACATAATTTTGCAATAGCTATTTTAAAAGAGTAAGTGTGTTTCCTGCCCACTCTTACTTCAACACAGGATACTACCTTTTATAAGTGGCCACTAGAATCATTTTGTGACGAATGACGACCTATGTGGCGCAGCGGGCGAAGGTCCGCCTGCGACGCAGGAGGTTGCGGGTTCGATTCCCGCTTTGGGACAAATATTTGTACGATCTACAAATATTTGTTCCGGGTGTTCTGGGTATTTGCTATGTATAATAAAAAATATCTATCTATGTATTGTATTAAGTATATCAGTCATCTAGTACCCATAACACAAGCTCTGCTTAGCTTGGGGCTAGATGATGCTGTGTGGATTGTCCAGCATTATTTATTAATTATTATTTTTATTTTAGTTTTTTATTTAAATCGCTTTGATATTCGCTCGTCAACCCACCATAAACGCAATCTTAAAACAACGCCTAGCATGTCGAGGTGAGAGATCATTGTCGTGATAATCTGTGATAGATCGCATTTTATTACCCAGAGACGGGATTTCCCTAGAATCTTGTGCATACTATAAAAATTACAATCATCATCATCAGCCTTCAATTATTCTTAGTAAAGAAGAATGAAGACACACTGACGGTTAAGAATATGTCGTAAACAGTAGCTCCTTCATGTTTTATTTATTTATTACTGTGAATCATAGTGTGGTGAGCAGTACTCTTTACCTAGAGTTAATTTTACGTAACATTGCGTAACGTCACGCCTGAATTCCTCGAAAGGTCAAGGTCAGTTCAGGCGACGCTTTAGTGTCTGAACACACTATGCCGAAGTAACGCGAGCGAATCTCAGCACAATTACGCCTGCAATGCTATTTGAATGACTGACGACACACTAGGCCGAAATTACGTCGGGCGTCGGTCGGGCGTAAGTTCAGGGGCAACCTATTCTGTCAACTTGCCGACGAAGATCCAGGGGCGGGGAGCAGCGGGGAGCCCCCCGCGCCCCGCGTGTCCGCCCGTAGTGTTCATTTCGCTTCTATCAGCGCTTCAGCGCTCGAGACACTGAATACACACACAAAGTTACGGAACTGAATTTCTGCCGCGTAAGTTCGGCACTTATGGTGTGTCATATCAGCCGAATAGGTATAAAAAGGTTTCCTTGTTGACTACGGTACCCTAAAACAAATCACAGTGGCAGGCACATGTGGCTTTTCTGAGCGTCTTTTTACACCCGATATTATGAAGGTTTTTGTTTCAGAAATCGGTTGGATGTATTATTATATATTATTACGTTTTGCATGAGTGTGTGTATGATTCTTGAAAACGGACGCATGATTACAAAGGAAATGGAAAATTATTATTTCATCTATGATTGAAGTTACAAACTTCAAGCGGGTTCGTTTTTTGTGGGACAAGTCCGCCACTCTATTCCCAAACCACTGCAACTCCTGAAAACCACAATCAACAGCCGGGACCATCAGAAAAGCGTCGAGACAATGAAGCCCGACGAGTCCCGGAGAAACGATTCAACTGTCTTGGACTTCTTTCCTGCCATTATCTCAAATTATTTGGGGTTGGCGCAGCATGTTTTCTTCTTCCATACATCCTTTTTCCTGTTATCACAGTCCACATCCACCCATCTTTTCTTTGGTTTTATAACTTTCCCAATCATTTTCAAAGCTTTCCTCACGACATGCTCCTCATTCCTCCGCATCACATACCATGACAATCTACTTCCACACAACTGCTCGGGCACAGGTGCCACTTTCAGACTTACTTTTACAGACTAATTTTATTAGATTTCTTTTTCTTTTTTAAAGCGTCTTTTCTCCTGTGTCGTGGATGCGTTAACAAACATTCAAACTCACATACACAAACAGCCAGACCCGAAACAACTACCTGTAGGCCATACGAATATTTGTTCCGTGCGGGAAACCAACCCGTATCACGCAGCGCAGCAGCCAATCGACACACCACCGCGCTACCGTGCCGTGGCATTTCTTGTTATATCCGTTTGCGAAACTGTTACATGACCAAGCACGAATCGCACTTGGCCCGTGTTTTGTAAATAGTTATCTAGAGGAAAACGTATATTCAATATTTACTAGGAACGTGTCTTTTATAAAAGTAAATGTTTACAGTAATAAAATCGTTATTTGTTTACCTGCCTGCTTTGCGTGTTCTTTCTAGATTTCCTTTACACTTTATACTTTTTTGTTATACTAGCTGTTGTACCCGACTTACTCCGAAAAATTACAAATTTTATCTTTTGTACGGTACCCTAATTCTTAAAAAAAAACTGACGTAGTTACACTTTATAACATTAGCTATCCACCAGTAAAGGTCCTGTCAAAATCAGTTGAACTGTTTCGGAAATTACCTAAGACAAACAGACGGACAGACAATGAATCGGTCGGTCGGATGGTCGGTCGGTCGGTCGGTCGGTTTCTGTGCGTGCGAACTAGTACGTGTTTTACGTGTCACTGCTTATCACTGATACTATCTCTGTCTGACACGGTGAAGGGTGGGCGTTTTGGGGGACTGTCTTTTGTAAACGTTTTGAAGTGCTGATTCTCAGCCTAATTTGAATAAATGAATTTTGTTTTTGTTTCGATTTGATGCATAGTCTAACAGCCTACTTTTTAGCCACGCTCAAGTATTCAAACTATCAGAAAAAAAATCGAATAATAGACCAAAACAGATTTTCTTTTATCTTTCTCAGTTCCTGACTTAGACCATAGACAATAGGTGAATTACCTGAATCGTAACAATTTGATTAATTGTAGATGTTTGCACCGCAGTTATCCACTCACGTTCATTTCAGTTAACTCTGCACGTGTCGTAGGCAGTGATTATGGTTTGAAACGGGCCGGAAGAGACGTGACAGACAATCTTAGCTATGAGGTCGCTAAAAGTTAAAATAGAAAAAGCCAGTGGTAAAAAATTAAGCAACCTAATCCGCCGGCTTCCGAAATTATGGTTATTTTACGATTGTTTTTTTTTAAGTCGGTGTTTTTTTTTTTCGAGAAAATGTTTTGAGTTTTTGGTTTTTAGTTTGTTAGTTGATAATTTATTGAAGTTACAACTATAGACCTTTTTTTTTTTGATCCGAAGTGGAAATTCCTCGCGGATGTCCTCCGCCCTGGGGGGGCGAAAGGGTCTGTCAGACTCTTACTGGCTAAAAACCACCCCGGTGTTCCATCTCATCTACGCCAGGGTCGCGGGAACGTACGATCCTTCCACAACACACAACAGCTTTAGACCTAAGTCTGCTCATCACCTTTTACAACAAAAAACCAGTCGGTGAAAAATCAATCATCCCCTATTTTCTATGGTGGATTTCTTGTTTTAAATTTCAATAGGACCTACTTTGACTTTGGGACTTAGTTAAAATGTGAATTATTTACTTTTTAGTTAAAATGTCAATGGTTTAGATTTAAATGATGATTTTATCATCAAGCTACGACCCTTAGGAGTGGGTAAAACCGCAGGGCAACGCTATATACACAGATAGTAGAATCCGCATGAAATCTATTAGAAGAACACATCATAAAAACACGCCTGTATTCCCCAAAGGGTTGGGTAGAGGTGAGCCTACAGTACACCCACATTTCACCAGTTATGTTTAAGTCCCATGTAAAAGGGGGTAAGCCTATCACCATCAATAGGGCACACAACCAGACTCCGGGCTGCTACTGAGAAATTCTTAAAGAAAAATCCCATCCAAAATCAAAATCAAAATTTATTTATTCAAATTAGACTGAGATTCAGCACTTTTCGAACGTCGAAACGTTTACATAAGACAGTCCCCCAAAACGCCCACCCTTCACCATTTCCTAGTGTTTTTGCTGGGAAGAAGAAGTGGCGGAACAAACTCCCCAGCAACACGTCTATCTGATAAGTTTGAAGCACTTAAATTTATACAATATTATCATTAAATTAAATAACACCCACAACATGTGAGTTAGCACACACACCAATATGCCAAAAAATTAAAACTAATATATACCAAAATTTTGTACCACATTGCTTCCAGGGAATCGAACCCAGGACTTGAAGAACTGAGAGGACATAGAGACGCGTATGGCACCAACACGATTTTGTATAATGATTTCCAGCTAACATACTCGTATAATTGGTATCAAGATGTCTATTATTTCTGAGATATTTATACTAAGATATGTACATAATGTAAGGTTTAATATCATGTCTTTTAATGGCGTTAGTAATTCTAGGGCTCATCATCATCTGCCGAGCCTTTTTCCAACTATGTTGGGGTCGACTTCCAGTGTCACCGGATGCAGCTAAATACCAGTACTTTACATGGTGCGACTGCCTATCTGACTAACGCAGCCCAGTAACTGGATAACACGATAACCCTTAGTAAGACTGGTTGTCAGACTTTCGGGGTTCTGTCTTCTCGAAACCATACTAATATTTTCCTGTACCCAGTTGTTATTTTTGACGACCGATGTGGCGCGGCGGGCGAAGCTCCGCCTGCGACGTAAGAGGTTGCGGGTTCGATTCCCGCTTTGGGACAAATGTTTGTACGATCTACAAATATTTGTTCCGGGTGTTCTGGGTATTTCCCATGTATAATAAAAATATCTATCTATATAATTTATTGTATTAAGTATATCAGTCATCTAGTACCCATAACACAAGCTCTGTTTAGCTTGGGGCTAGATGATGCTGTGTGGATTAATAATAATTATTCATTTATTTCAGATTAAAATCCATAATGTCCACAATAAAATAATAATAATAATAAAACAATCAAATAAAAATTAATTAAAAATTAAACACAAACAAATTAAATTAAAAATAAATACAGATAGACACACAGAATACACAAATACACATTGTGTGGGACACATTGCTATTACTGGATTGGTGAATAAAACACTGCTCGACTAGAGACTGCTTGAAGTTTATTATTCTTCCTGGTTACTTCTTCTAGTGTTATTAGTAGTACTGCTGCTCGCTGACTGTGTCGATTCCGTTTTTTTTTTTTTTTTGGAATGGGCATCTCGCAGTTTATCCTTTAGGGATATTTACTGCTCAACCGAACTTTCCTGTGGGGGGCTTAATTAAAATTAAGGCCTCCAGCCAGGCATAAAAACTTATAAGCTAAGCGACTATCGCTAAGGGCACCCCCTGCGGGGTACGAACCTCGGCTTAGGACGTCGCTGAAGAGGACAGCAAGGGACAGGCTGGATCTGATTGTTCCATTATTTAGGGACATTTTAAACATTAATCGGCTCAGCTTCGCGGGCTGGCTCTAGCAAAGGGTCGGGAGGGGGGCATTGACGGGGTCGTCGCGACGGGCCTCGGCGGCGAGGACGGAATGTCCGTTTTTGTTTGCGAACAGTGCTGGTGGCCTTATCGCTCTCCTGGAGGAGAGTGATAGGATCATCTGGCTCTGTGAGTGTGTGTTTCGGTCTTCGAACTGTACTTATTCGCGAGGGAGTGTATCGGACGGCCGATGACACTAAGGGGTTAGGATGAGCGGTAGAACAGTCCATGAAGCGCTGGGTGAGTCGCTTCATGAACTGTTTCACCGTAGGTATTTTGAGATCTACATGGAGAGTCTCATTTCGGACGTAGAAGGGGGCTCCCGTGACTCTGCGCAGGAATCGGTTCTGGACGGTCTGAAGCCTATGAATATGATACGGCTTGGCGTGAGCGAACACTGCGCAAGCGTATGTCATGATTGGTCGGATGACCGAGACGAAGAGCCGCAATTTGCACCTGAGTGACAACTTGCTTTTCTCGTTGGTCATACAATAAAGCCTGCCGGACGCGAAGACGGCGCGCGAACGCGCCGCCTTTATGTGTTCGGCGAACGAAAGTCTGTGATCGAGTATCACACCTAAGTATTTGGCTCGCTTATCCCAAGGGATAGGCTTGCCGTACATGGCTAACGGACTAGGCGTGGGGACATTGCGGCGTCCGGGTTTCCTAAAGAGAACCGCTTGACTTTTGTCGGGATTGACCTCGACTCTCCATTTCCGGAACCAAGCGCCTAAGACGTTTGCGGAAGTTTGGAGTGTGCGAGCTATGGTGGTAGGGTTGTGACCGGTATAGTAGATGGCCGTGTCGTCGGCGAAAAGCGCCAACTGGGCCTTTCTACCCCTAGGGACGTCGCTAGTGAACAGCGAGAACAAGAGAGGAGACAGCACGGATCCTTGAGGGACGCCCGCGCGGATAGGGTGAGGTGACGATAGCGTACCGTCTACGCGATATCTAAACGTACGATTCGACAGAAAATCTCGCAAGATGAGCACGAGACGATCTGGCACATCGAGTTGGTATAGCTTGTATAACAACCCGTTGTGCCAGACCTTGTCGAAGGCTTTCGCAATGTCGAAGAAGAGGGCGCCGGTGAGCGCGCCTCTCTGAAAGCCCGCGCTGACGTGTTCGACTACGCGGTGCACCTGTTGAACACACGAGTGTCCCGGCCGGAACCCGAACTGTTCGTTCGGTATCAGGCTCTTTGCCTCGACATAGTCCTTGAGTCGCTTATAAATAAGCTTCTCGTAGATTTTGCCGAAAACATTGAGCAGACTGATAGGTCGGTAGCTCGTGGGCTCAGACTTGGGTTTGCCAGGCTTGGGGATGCCAATAACCACGGCTTCTTTCCACGATTGAGGAAAGATATTGTTGCTCAGAGCGCCATTGAAGATGGCGGTCATGAGCATAACGAGTTGCGCGGGGAGGATTTGAAACACCCTATTGGTGATACCGTCCTTACCGGGGGCTTTGCGCGGTTTGAGCCCTTTAATGATGTCTTGCACTTCGTCCGGAGTGACGGGAGGCAGAGGATCATCAGGGTTGTCGACGGGAGGGAGCGAGGACCTACGTTCGACTTCGGCGTCTACCTTTAAGAGGTGAGCTTGGTCGAACGGCTGGGAGCTAAGCGAGCATTGAGTCTCTAAGCTTTCGGCTAGGCATTCGGATTTTTCCGAGTCGTCGAACGCGACGCTCTTATCTGGACGAGTGAGGGGAGGCATGGTAGCCTCTACGGTGGACCGGAGTTTCCTCTGGAGGTTCCAGAAGGCATGGTGGTTGGGCTCTAGCTCACTGATCATCTTGTCCCAGCTCTCCGACCTATGCTCCGCCACACGTTTGCTGACAGTACGCTGTAGCATTTGCATGTGGGCTTTGTTCGCAGAGCAGGGAAAAGCGCTATAGGCACGGACGGACGCGTTCTTCTCGGTTATCAGAGCCCGTACATCGTCCGGTAGGTTCCAGCGCTGGGCATTCAGCGCCGGAACCCGCCTTGAACAGTCGTTCAGGACTGTCTGTACGTGCTCCGTAAACGAGTCGACTGCGCCCGTGGTGTCAGCGACTGAGGTGATTAGATCGGGGATGGAGTCGAGTAGAGGCGACGAGGAGGATTTCAGCTTTTCGCTTACCTTCCTCCAGTCGGTAACTAATTGAGTCGGGGGTGGCTGATCAGGGTCAAGCGGACCCGTACGGGGAACTAGCGTCATCATCACCGGACGATGGTCGGAGTTAAGCTCGTGGAGCGCCTCTATCGATTGTAAACGAAGGTTTACATTCTTTAGGAGCGCTATGTCCAGTATGTCAGGTCTATGGTCAGGATCGTGGGGAAAATGGGTATGAGTCATCGGGGCGATGACGTCATAGTTAAGGGAGGCGCCCAGATTGAGGACAGCCCTCCCTCTGGCGTTGGTTACATTACTATTCCACGCGGGGTGCTTGGCGTTGAGATCGCCCGCTATGATAACGGAGTCACTCAAGCCGAGAAGAACCGAGATATCGTGGGATAAAGCTGGGATGTCGTCCCTCCCACGAGCGGGAGGGCAGTACGCGGATACAATAGTAATTGGCTGATGGCCAGTCATGCCGAGCCGACAGATAGAGTACTCAAGGAGCGAGGTCGGGGGAGGAGAAGTTAAAGGGACACAGTGCAATGAGTTTTTATAATAAATCATTGTACCGCCCTTGTGGCAGCGGGATCTATCATTGCGCACCATACGGTAGTTTGCAATTTTGGGGTCGCGGTTGTGCGGTTTGAGGAACGTCTCCTGTATGAGGAGGACGTCCGGTTGGTGATCGCGGAGGAAGTTGGCAAACTCAGCCCGTTGCTGGAGTAAGCCATTTATATTGACGTATCCTAACTTTAGGGATCGCGGTTTCAAGGTTCTGGCGTTAACGTACCTATCCATTGCGGTTATTAAAGTGGGCTTCTAGGTCACGGAGCACCGAGGGGGCCTCCATGAGCGCTTCGATGCGCTTCTTAGGGTCTGTGGTAGCCTCTAAGCGATCGGCTAGACGATCGGCTTCGCGGTTGCAGAAGATTAAGTACACTGGCAATATGACGTTCATATTGCGCTGTGTACGGATTTTGGCGTCGTGAAGAGCCTCCGTAGGCTGAGTACGGAAGGCGGAAACCTCAGCCTCTGCGGTCAGGGTAGCCTGGACTGCAGGGGCTGGGGTCGGCGCCGGGATGGGTGAATCCATCAGCGCCGGTGGGTGGCTGCGTTTAGCCGCCAGGGCCGGGAAGGCCTTCTGGTGGTTCAGCTTGTTCCACGGAGATGACCTCTGTGGGCTAAGGCGCTCAGGGAGCGCAGACGATGGCGGGGGTGGTGCCCTAGTAGAGGGGCATTCCCTTTGTTGACGAGCGTTTGCACGTCTCATCAACCTTTGGGAAGATGACTTTGGGGCTCGCGGGCACCCTCGGAAGTTCGCGGTATGACCGGACTGTCCGCACAGAACACAACTCGGTGGTTCAGTGCACTGAGTGCGGTCCTTGGGTCGGTCACATTTGCCCGTGGCGTGGTCGCCCAGACACTTGACGCATCTGGGCCTGGCGAAGCAGTTTCGCTGAGAGTGGCCGTACAATTGGCAGCGATGACACTGGCCAATTAGATGGGGACGGTACGGTTTTTCGATCTTAATACCGGACAGGGCACACACCGTTTTGATGTTGAATATGGGGTGGTGCCCTTCTGTGGGGTCGCAAATTACTAGGACCATATCATAAACTAGCCCACCCCGGGCCTTATGAAGGCGGTGGACGGCGGACGCGGGGACACCTTGGGCGCGGATGTCGGCCAGGATGTCCTCCGTTCGGATCTCCCTGGGGATACGCCTGATAACCACACGGGTTGGCGTCTCCTCAGGGAGGGAATAGGTGTGGAAGGAGATGGCCTTCCCACGTAAAAGGGATACTATTTCCCTGTAGTCATTTGCTGACGGCAGGGTTACCTTAATACCCAGAGGGGTAGCTCGGGCGTTGGTGTAGTTGATCCTGCGATCAACACACATTTTGGAGACGGCCGTCCACTTCGCCTTGTCTTGGATGAAGACAGGGGGAGGTGGCTTCGCCTTACGGGTGGCGGTGCCGTTAGGGCCCGTACCGGAGGCCTGTGCCAGGGGTACGGGGGAGCGGGGGGGAGAGGGCGCGGATTCGTCAACTGAGGACGGGGCGCCGATTTTTTTGGGGCCTTGGTGGCCTGTGAGGGAGCTTTAGAGGGCTTCCTCTTTCCTCCTTTTCCTACGACTTGGTAGTCGTCGTCGGACGAGGAGGAAGGAGACTCCTCTGCCTCTGAGCAGCTGCGCGAGCGAGGGACAGTCGTGTCCATCCTATCTAAAGATTCATCGGAATCGTCATGCGCGGGGGCTGGCTTTCCGAGAATCGGACTTTTGTTGCATCTGGCGGTAACAGGCACAAAAGCCGAGGCCGGACGGGTCGCGGGTTCCGGGTATTTCGGTGCCTTTGTCTTTTTGGACAAAGGCGCCGGACTACCTGCGTTCGTGGAAGAGGTCGGTGATAAGGGGCTATCGACCAACGGACGGGGCGCGGGTTCCGGGTATACCGGTGCCATTGTCTTTTTGGACAAAGGCGCCGGATTACCCGCGTTCGTGGAAGAGGTCGGCGATAAGGGGCTATCGACCAACGGACGGGGCGCGGGTTCCGGGTATACCGGTGCCATTGTCTTTTTGGACAATGGAATTCGCTCCGGTTGAGCGGCCAGCCTGTCGAAGGCTACGTTTTTACCGCCATATTTGGCGCGGATGTCCGGGTCCTTTAAGAGGACCTCCCTGACGAACGCTAATAAGTCAGCGTCCGTCATGGCTGAGAAAAAGTCCCGTTAGGGAGTAATTTTGGGGCCTACGTCTAAACCTATCTCTAACTCCCCGGGTGGGTACGCCCGGGGATGTGTGACCAAACCCTCCCTGCCGGGTGTAGGCAGGGAGGTGAGTACCTCGGGTGAGCCCTAAGCTTGTGATCCCGTCGCAAATCTTATTGTGCGAACGGGGCCCTGACCAGTCTGGTGCGAAGGGGTAGACACACCCAACCGACACCAGGTGAGTTGCTGGGGAAGGAAAATAGAGACTAGAGCTGACTAGGAGATCCCCCAAGGCCAAGCTTCTAGCTCCCTGCCGACTTGACTGCCTCACCCTGAAGGGGCTCGGCCGGTGTATCGGGTCAACACCGCACTCGGCTTCGTTGGCACCGTAAGGTATCCACCGAGAGACCACGAAACTGTGGTTTTAGCCCTGAAGGGGCCAAAGGCGTTAGACGCACGTTTCCGTTAACGAAATAGCGAAATCAGTAACCCACTGTCTTGAAAAAGACGGCTCTGATGCACGGGATTCTTCGTAGTCGGCGACTACGGCGGAGTTGCGCGGAGGCGCAACAATGGCGGAGCGTGAAGAGTCACGCAGCGAGCGAGGAGCGGGAGCAGCGAGAGCGGCACGTCCGTTCGGGTCGAGCGCGTAGAGCGAAGTCATGCCTGTGTCGATTCCGAAAATATGCCCGATATTTATACAAAAAAAAGTAGAGTCTCTGATTGGTCGACCAATTAGAGCGCACGAATTTTAGCCAATGAGAGAAAGGCGGCTTCGACACAGTTTGCTTAGCTATAACAAAACTTTACCTTAACGAGAGCCGAACAAATTATGCTATACAAAACTATTAAAAATTAACAAATTATTAGAGTCACAAATTATAATACGAAATTAAATCCTAACACTATCTTATCAGTCTGTTTACTATTTACTATACTTTGCTATATACACTATCACTGTTTACGTGTCTCTAACACTATTCACTTGTCCCGCACATCACTCCCGCCGTGCGACTGCGTCGCATCTCGTTTCGGTGCGGGCACGTCGTCCGTAGGCAGGGGCAGGATCACCAGCTTCCTCACTGGCCGGCGCAGGACACCTCCCTTGGTCTGCACGTCCACTGTCCGCACGATGCTGTCGGGGCCAGGATACACCGCGATAACTCGTCCCCGTATCCATACGTTGCGGGGCAGGTTCGGGTCGACGATCTGCACGAGGTCATTCACTTTGACCTCTTGACCTCGTCCGTGGGGCTCCCGCCGGTGTTGCAGCTCGGGAAGGTACTCCTTCACCCAGCGGAGCCAGAATACGTCAGCGAGCCTCTGTGCAGCTCGCCAGCTGGACCGGGAGATGGTGTCTTGCTCGGAGAATGTGCCTGGCTGTGGCACGCGCCCAGGGCCTCCCAGCAGGAAGTGATTGGGAGTCAGGGCCTCGGGATCTTCTGCGCTGACGGAGACGTGGGTCAGCGGGCGAGTGTTCACTGTGTACTCTACTTCAGCTAGCAGAGTGGTGAGGACTTCTTCGGTGGGTTCTTCTTCTGTGATCTTCCCAGGTTCTATTGGCCAGGAGTCTTCTGTTAGGTAGAGGAAATCCGGCCCTTTGTACCATCGATGATTATTGTCGAAGGCTGTTGGTACATCTCTCGTTGCGTCGTCGGCGACGTTCTGTTTTGTCGGAACCCAGCGCCAATCGTTGACCTTTGAGCTTTCTTCTATTGCTGCGAGACGGTGAGCCACGTAGGGTTTGTATGAACGTGACCCAGTCCTTATCCAGGTGAGGACTGTTTTGCTGTCGGTCCAGAACACTTTTCTGTCGGGTTTTCTTTCGTGTTCTTCAATGACTGCTTCGGAGAGCCTGGTACCCATGACTGCTGCTTGTAATTCTAACTTCGGTATACTTGTGAGCTTGAGCGGAGCAACCTTTGCCTTGGCCATGATGAGAGACACTCCCACTTCGCCGTTAGGTGTCACTGCCCTCCAGTATAGGACCGCTGAGTAGGCCGACTCGCTGGCGTCGCTGAAGATGTGAAGCTCGAGGGAGGCGGCGGCGTCACTGTAGTGCAGGTACTGCCGCGGAATCGCTATGTCGTGGAGACTTTTCAGGCGTCCCATCCACGACTCCCACTGCTCCGCCAGGTCTTCGTCGATGCATTCGTCCCATGCTGTTCCTCGGAGCCAGACTTCTTGGAGCAGCTGTTTCGCCCTGATGGTGACAGGCGAGGCGAAACCTAACGGGTCGAAGAGCGACATTACTATGCGCAGGGCTTCTCTTTTCGTCGGTTTCTTTCCTTTGATGAGTATTGCAGGTATTCTCGCCATGTTGAGGTTAAATGTCAGCTCGTTGGATTTAATTTTCCATACGACACCCATTACTCTTTCAGTTTGCTCTTCATTCTTGTATAGCTCTAGGTCTTCTATTTTATTTTCTTCTCCCAGAGCTTCCAGGAGCGGTGCTGAGTTCGACTTCCATTGCTTTAACTCGAAGCTGGCCTTTTCATGTACTTCACGTACACTCGTTGTCACTTTTACTGCATCTTCTAGGCTTCTGAAGCTGTCCAGGTAGTCATCTACGTAGTGCTTGTTTATTATAGCGGCTGCGGCTTCCGGATGAGTGTCTTCGTGCTGCTTGGCATTCAGGTTCTTTACGTAAATTGCTGTAGACGGCGAACTTGATGCCCCGAATATTAGCGATGTCATCCTGTACTCCTCCGGTGGTTGGTTGTCGCGGCGATCGCCGCGCCACAAGTACCGCAGTGCGTCTCTATCTTCTGTACGTAGCTTGACCTGCATGAACATTTCCTTGATGTCCGCTGTGACCCCGATGCGATGTTGTCTGAAGCGCATGACGACACCCGGCAGCGACTGGAGCAAATCCGGACCTTTGAGGAGCATGTCGTTGAGAGCCACTCCTCTGGTTTTGGCGGCGGCGTCGTGCACAACACGTAGCTTGTCCGGCTTCATAGGGTTGGTGACCGCGAAGTGAGGCAGGTACCACGTTTTCTCAGGAGTCTTTTGTGGTGGCGCGGGCTCGGCGTAGCCCTTTTTTATGAGAGCTTCCATTGGTTCGATGTACTTCTTCTTGAGGGCCGGGTCGCGATCGATCTTCTTTTCAATGTTGAAGAGCCTCTTCAGTGAGTTTTCATAGTTGTCTGGGAACTTGATGTCTTCCTTCTTCCAGAGGAGGCCAGTCTGGTATCTCGTTTCACTGATCTTCTCAGTCTTCTGTTCGAGTATTCGAAGTGCCTTCTCTTCTGGGTCGGTTTTCGGTCTCTTCGGGTTGATGCAGAGGGCGTCCATCTCGAAGTGCTTCTTCACCAGGTCTTCGAGGTCATCTTCTGCTTCCTTCATGTGTGACACGAAGTCTATCTTCTGGCCGAAGGAGTTTGTTTGACTTCCGTGGAGTACCCATCCGAGTGGCGTGAGAGATGCCACTGGATGGTCCTTGTCCCCTTTTCTTGTCTCTTCAGTCAGCAGGAGATGCCAGTTATCTTGCCCGATGAGGATGCGTGGCTTCACATTAGAGTACGTGAGATGTCCCTTGATGTCTGATAGGTGTGGACATCTTTCCACTAATTCGCGTGGCACCCGTTGAGATGAGACTTGTAAGTTCTTCACTGTTCTTGCTTGAATTCGCTCTTCATGTTCGTTGACCCCTTTCAGCCTGATGGTCACTCTCCTTGATGCCGATTCCGCAGTCTTCAACTCGTTGATGGTTTCGATCTTCAGCGGATCTACGGGTCCTGTAGCTCCGATGCTCGCCGCGACGTCGTTGTCGACGAGTGTGACCGTTGATCCGTCGTCCATCAGTGCGAATGTGTTGACCGTTCCCTTTGGCCCCTTCACTTGGACCGGCAGAATCTTCAGATAGGATTGCTTCTTTACTGTCCATGTCGAATTGATGACTTCTATTTTCTCTTCGTTTTCTGTCTTCTCAGCCTGTTCTGTTTTCTTTTCATAATGAAGCAGCTTGTGGTGCGTGTATTTGCACCCGTTGACACCACACGGCTTCGTTCGGCAATTGTGAGTCTTGCTCCTATAACGTAGGCATCTGAAGCAGAGGCGTTTCGACTTCGCAGCATCCCATCTTGAACTGGCTTCCATCTTCTTAAATGTGTCGCACTCTGTCGCGTTGGTGTGACTTGTCTCGTCGCACACGAAGCACTTCGGTGTGTTGCTCTTCTCTATGACATTGGTGACCCACTGAATCTTCTTTGGAGGTGCTGATGTCGATGATGCTGCCACCTGTTCAGGCAGCGCGTAGGGTCCGCACAGTTCTGCTTCCCTCTTGAAGAATTTCTCCAACTTGATGAGGCACGGATCTTCTTTGGGCTGCGTCGATGAGAAGTCGTAGTAGCGATACCGGAGCGTCGGCGTCAGCTTGTCCACCAACATCTTCGCAAGCTCGGGGTTGTACATATAGTTAAAACAACTCAATGTCTTCAGTGTTGCTACGACGTTGGAGATCTTCGTGGCGAATACGCAAATTTCTCTCGGCGACTCGGTGAGACGTGGTAGACCTCGAAGCGTTTCCATTTGCATCATTGCGATTGACTCTGGTCTTCCGAATCTTGATTCCAAAGTCTTCATTACTTCCGAAGGGTGAGCGTTCGTGATGAGTAACCCTTCGACCGCTTCTTTGGCCTTCCCTTTCAAATTTCTTCTTAATCTATTCATGTTTTCCACGGCGCTGAACGTTGGTTCAGAAGCATAGTAGGCGGCGCGGAAAGGCAGCCACTCCTGATGCGACCCGTTGAAGAAAGGTAGCTCGATGAATTTGGGTCGCTGGGCGGCTTTGACAGCCTTAGTGATGGCTTCAGCTAGGAGAACGAGGTCTCCTTGACCTCCCGCCGGTGTTTGATGAACCTCTTCTTGTTTTGGCTGTTCTTCGTGGACGATCGGCGGCTCCGGTGACAGGTGGTGAGGCTCGTTGGCGATGGCTAAGATGGGGCGAGTCTCCTGGTTCGCCAACCAGTTGTCCACACGGTCGTCGACTTCTGAGTAGAGGGAGACTTCATCTTCGACTTCTTCCTCTTCTTCTCCATCTGTGTCTTCAGTTTCTAGCGCGGCGAGGCGGGCAGCAGCTAGTTCAACTTGAAGGCGTAGCAAATCTTCCTTTGCTTTGGCGATTTTCTGTATCTTCGTCTTGCTATAATTCGATCCCCCCCCTCCCCCCTTCTTGCTAGGGGGGCCATGGGGCTGTGTGCCGGTTGGTTTCGACGTACCGGCGGCGATGTTCTTGACGACTCGTTGCTTCACAGTTGAGGCGTCAGCATCGCGGCGATTTTCTTTCGATGCGACAGTCGCGGGCGGCTTCATCAGCTTCTTCGATTTCGCACCTGCGGTGAGCGTTGTCGCGGCGGACGGGGTAACTGAAGGTGCGACGGCGCCGGTGCGGTGCGAGGCGGAGGGCACGTTGGCTGCCGAGGGGCGGGGCACGGTGACTGCCGGCGCGGTGGGCGCACTGGCGGCTGATGCGAATGCAGCGGTTGAGGCGATAGCGGCGGAGGTCACGGTGGTGGGGTCTGTTGTCACGGAGGTGGAGGTCTGTTCGGAACTCTCTGTGGCAGTTGTCCCCGTCTGTGTCGATACGGATGTGACTTCCGTGCTGGTACCGGTCGCAGAGGTTTCTATAGTGGCCTCTGACGAAGACGGCTTCTGTTCACTCGACCGTTTGCGGCCCCTTCCCTCGGAGCGTGTAACGGGCATGATGTCAGCTGATCTTCAAGTTCGATGATACGCAGACACTAACACGAACTACTTTCTTCAACTTTTCTCACTGTAGTACTATCTTCTATCTTCGGGCAGTATTCTCCACAATATCCGGCTTTCGAAGGACCATTAATGTGTGGGACACATTGCTATTACTGGATTGGTGAATAAAACACTGCTCGACTAGAGACTGCTTGAAGTTTATTATTCTTCCTGGTTACTTCTTCTAGTGTTATTAGTAGTACTGCTGCTCGCTGACTGTGTCGATTCCGAAAATATGCCCGATATTTATACAAAAAAAAGTAGAGTCTCTGATTGGTCGACCAATTAGAGCGCACGAATTTTAGCCAATGAGAGAAAGGCGGCTTCGACACAGTTTGCTTAGCTATAACAAAACTTTACCTTAACGAGAGCCGAACAAATTATGCTATACAAAACTATTAAAAATTAACAAATTATTAGAGTCACAAATTATAATACGAAATTAAATCCTAACACTATCTTATCAGTCTGTTTACTATTTACTATACTTTGCTATATACACTATCACTGTTTACGTGTCTCTAACACTATTCACTTGTCCCGCACACACATGAAAACAATTTCTGACAAATCAATACAGACAATTTGTCCAGCATTATTTATTATTATTTAGTTTTAGATCTTTGACAGTTGTTACCTTACATTAGTGCCTGGGTTCGATTTCCAGGTCGAGCAAAGTGTTATTAGGATTTTACATACGGATTTCTTCAGTAGCAACCCCGAATTCGTGGCCGGTTGATGGCAATAAGCTCGCCCCCTATCAAATGGAGCTTTAGCATAACTTGGAAAATGTGGGTGTACTATAGCTACACCACTGCCTTACCCTCCGGGGATTTACAAGCGTCATGCTATGTGATTACACGCGACTGACGCCACTGTTTATGTCTTCGTAGAACATTCACGACCGCACAATATATTATATTCTTATAAAACCCATAAAGTTGATTAGTCTATGGTATTTAAAAGTAAATTATATACACGTGACTGAATAAAATCAGCCGCACGGGTTGATTGAAGGTTAAGCTACGATTGCCGAGGTCAGTCTGTGGATGGGCGACAGTTCGTTACACATCCACTATATATTGATACTCCTCCGTTCTTCGGAAAGATATTTCGTCCCAGCTGCCGAGGCCCGTCGCGACCTCCTCCTGACCCTTAGCTCGAGCCAACCCGCGTATCTGAGCCAGTAGTTGTTTAAATTAGTCCCTAAATAATATATCTACTCGATCCAGCCCGTCCCTTGCTGCCCTCTCCCAGCGATGTCCTAAACCAAGGCTCGTACCCCGCAAGGGTGCCCTTAGCGATTGGTCACTTAGCTTTTAAGTTTTGACGCCCTGGCTGGAGGCCTTAATTTCTAATTAAGTCCCCACAGGAAAGTTCGGTTAAACAGTAGATATCCTGAAGGATACACTGCGAGATGCCCATTCCAAATAAAAATAAAAAAAGCTTCGGAAAACACGTTAAGCTGGTAGTCCCGGCTGTCTTTTGTAAATCTTTGGCAATTGTTAAACCAGTCTTAACAAGGGGTATCGTGTTGCCCAGTAACTGGGTTGTGGAGGTCACATAGGCAGTCGCTCCATGTAAAATACTGGTAAAATTTAGCTGTATACGGTTAGAATGGAAGCCGACCCCAACATAGTTGGGAAAAGGCCGATGATAACATCGACAAAATTTCTTACAATTTTTTTTTTTTTAAACATTGCCCCACACTAGGAATTTCTCCTGTATCGTGGGTGCGTTTACAAACATTTAAACTCACATACACAAACAGCCAGACCCGGAACAACTACCTGTAGGTCATACAAATATTTGTTCCGTGCGGGGATCGAACCCACTACACGCGGCGCAGCAGCCGATGGCTCAACCACTGCGCCAACCGTGTCGCCAAATTATCTCATTGTGTAAGTGCTGAGTAAGAAATTTCAAATTCCATGCCACTATATTGAAAGAATCAGCTCGTGGAAGTCAATGTTGTCAAGTATGCAAATTCCACAGCGTTTCCTAAATTATCTAATTATAAAAATGATCGTCATTTGTAACAAATATCGCCTATGACATTTGCAAAAGGCAGACGTGGACGGCACGGTTGGCGCAGTGGCTGAGCGATCGACTAGTCGTGGGATTGATTCCCGCACGGAACATATATTTGTATAGCCTTCAGGTAGTAGTTCCGGGTCTGGCTGTTCGTGTATGAGACATGAAATGTTTGTAAACGCACCCACGATACGGGAGAAATTTGTTGTGGGGCAACGTTTTATATGTTTGGACGATCTGAAAATATTTGTTCCGGGTGTTCTGGGTATTTGCTATGTATAAAAAAAATGTCTATGTATGTAATTCTATTGCATTGAGTATATCAGTCATAACACAAGCTCTGCTTAGCTTGGAGCTAGATGATGCTGTGTGGATTGTCCAGCATTATTTATTTATATATACAAAAAATGCAATTTGAAATTTATTTGCCGTTGTGCCTCGCGGTTACATCCATTCCTTAGGGCCGAAGCTTGACGTCAAGTAGCATAAAATCTTCCTCAAAAATTGGGCTATCAAATGCAAAGAGCATTTTTCAAATCCGACTGGAAGTTGTAGAGATTAATGCGCTCAAACAGCCAAAATGTTCAGCATTATTTTACAAAATTGCAATGTATGTATGCCTGTTATATTTGAGGAGTACCCTCAAATCCTAATCGATTAGATTTTTTCACATACATGCATACATACATAAACACACGCCTTTTTCCCATGGGGGTAGGCAGAAAACACAGATCACCTTTCTCTTCGCTCACTTTCATACATCTGGTCATACACGCACGCCGGTTGCGAGTACTACGCACCTGACCTTTTTGAAGAACGTCACCAATAAGGTCAGTGCATGTCCTTCTAGGGCGTCCCCTCCCGGCGTTTCCGTTTAAATCTGCCTTATATATTAATTACCTTTTGTTTAGTTATTTCATTTTGCTAAAAATGGGACCAATTCTTTAAAAATAACAATTTCTAAATGGCTTTATAAATGACGTAGCTATGAGATAAAAATAACATACTCCTTTTTTTTCGAAGTAGGTTAATTATCAAAATGGACGTCATTGCAAGCGTAAATGACATTTAGGTACCTACCAGAGATATTAACATACAAAGTCTATTATTAAAAATCTATGCAACCATAGAATAGTTTTAATTATTATCTATTTAATGTCAGACAGGTTTTTTCGGTACTACACAGACAAATCTATACAAGGTGTATCCTCTTAAGGCGTCATGGTAGTCTTTAATTTGAACAACTTTTATTATTGGACTAACACTGAAATCGCGAAAAAAAATTCGACCCCTCCATACATTTATGTGTGCACTAACTTCCGACCGCGGCTTTGCCCGCGTGGTTTGCTGATAAAAAGTAGCCTATGCCCTTCCTCGGGATACTGTCTATCTCTCTGCCAAATTTTATTGAAATTCGTCCTGTGGTTTTGCCGTGTAAGACGGACGAACAGACGCACACACTTTTCCCCTTATATATTATATTACGTAATACCTATTAATAATATATAATATGTTTATATTAAAAGTATAGTATGGATAACTCGGCAAAATGTACTGAACAGATGGTTTTTTTAGCTAGTTACACCATTTATAACTGAAGAACGGCTTTTTGGATTTGTCTCATCATCATCTGCCTAGCCTTTTCCCAACTATGTTGGGGTCGGCTTCCAGTCTAACTGGATGCAGCTGCATACTAGTACTTGAAGACTGGTTGTCAGACTTTTGGTTTTCTGACTACTCGTAACGACTGTCAAAGATCTACAAATGACAGCCGGGACCAACGGCTTAACATGCTTTCCGAGACACGGAGGAGACTCGATATATAATGAACTGTAATGAAATCCACAAGCTGACCTCGGCACGCGTAGCTTAACCTGCAATGGACTCGGGCGGCTGTTTTTAATTAGCCACGAGCTATTCTTTTAAGATTTGTCTCCACCCCGAAAAAAACACACAAATTTACAAGTAATATTACGATGTAGGATACGTCAGATTTAGTTCGCATGTGGCGAGATAGATGTCGCTACAGATCTATGTCCAGCACTGGACGTCTGTCGGATGAAATGTTGACATTAGGAGGTGTGCTTATTGCCATCAATCGCCCTCAAATCCATACTCCGGGATGCTAAAACCGAATAACACTGTGCAAGACATGGGAATCGAATCTAAGGCCCCATGCACGAAGTCACGCAAGCGACTAGATTATTACATAACAAGTTTTCTAGGTTTATCCCCTAGCAAATACGTCAAGATGACTCAGAAATATTTAAATACTAGTTATTTATAATTCATGGAAACTACGTTACATAAATATCATATGACAACTGTATTTCTCGAAGGGATAGGCAGTGCCTATAGGTACACCCACATTTCCCATGTAATAGGGAGCGAGCCGGCCATCAGCCGGGCACAAATCCATAATCTAGACTGAGAAATTCCAGCGACCTAGCATGACCAATTCTGTATCTATTCTACCAAGAATAGACAACGTTCTTTCTTTCCAACTTGACATCTCTTCTACCCGAGCACGGGGTGCCCCGTACACTGTAGAGAATAGAAAACTTTCTTCTCTTCAGTTTTAACATCGCCATGCTTAGGACGGTAGAAATCTTTCAACAATCTGTCATGTTGTCTATTCTTCCGTCGACAAAACCCATTTCTATGGTAAATATCGGGTACTACTGTCTGACCCCGGAATCGATCCTAAGATCATGCTCAGCAGAAGTGCTTGCGATCAGCGTGGCAGTCGTGATTTATTTACAAATTTGAATGTTCATAACTTCTTTTTATTTTGTTTGTTTTAAGTTTTTGTTTTTAAAAAGAACGTTGCCCCACACTAGGAATTTTTCCTGTATCGCGGGTGCGTTTACAAACATTTAAACTTACATACACAAATAGCCAGACCCGGAACAACTACCTGTAGGTCATACAAATATTTGTTCCGTGTGGGGATCGAACCCACAACACGCGGCGCAGCAGCCGATGGCTCAACCACCGCGCCAAACGTGTCGTCAAATATTAGCATGTCCATGGAAGTCTATTCTATAGAGTCGGCTCAGAAATTAGCTACGAGTTTAGTACCATCAGTAGCGTCCACCAAATCCTGCAGCGTGCAGGTGCCAGCATGCAGGACATGTTATGAGGTGGCCTATCGTTTGTGGAGCAGCACCATAGTTGCACACCACGGTGGAGGTCACCCATCCACGTACCGACCTCTTCAAGCGTAGCTTAACCTTCGACCGACCAGTGGGGCTGTCATTATTTAGCGACGAGCCCCTTCACATGGATCACCATAGGAACAGACGCCGTACCAAACTGTAACATCTTCTCAATTTAATAGAACCTTATTCTTTTGTAATAAAGTTGAAAAACTATCAAAGAAAATTGACAGATTAGGGTAGCTTGATGTGCTGGCCTCTATACAATACTAGTAGGTAAAATAACACTGACGCAGGTAATAAAATGGGCGGCACATTTAAAATGGCTGACAATGGGTGTCCATCAAAATGGTCGAGATGTAGGTAATTTAATTAAGCAAAAAGTCTGCCAAATTAATATTGACAAGCTTCCCGGACTTACATAAGAAGTTTGACGTCGTACCAAACAATAACAATTTGGCTGTCGACTGTGTGAATTTATTAAAACAAAGGAATTACTAAATGGTGATTAGTAATTACATTTTCGGAAGTCGATGGATCAGAATGTTGGGCCACAAAAGGAATGAATGAAAGGCAGTTGCATGCAGCTGAGATGAGAATGCTGAGGGGGATGTGTGGTGTTACGCGAATGGATAGAATAAGAAATGAGTATATAAGAGGAAGTCTGCAAGTGGCGCCTGTGACCTAGAAGTTGTGTGGAAATCGGTTGTCATGGTTTGGGCACGTAATGCGAAGGAATGAGAATCATGTTGTGAGGAAAGTTTTGAGTATGAATCTATAGGGTTACAAGAGTAGAGGGAGACCCAGGGAAACGATGGATGGATTGTGTGAAAGTTGATATGGCTAAGATGGAGGTGACTTCTGAGATGACGGGAAATAGAGATGTATGGAAGAAGAAGACATGCTGCGCCGACCCCAAATGTTATTGGGATAAGAGCAAGAGGAGATTTTCGGATGTCGGTGTCTTTTTGTTTGATTCATTTCTTGCCATCGGATTCCGGAACTATTGTTAACTAGCTTCCGCCTGCGTCTTCGCCCGCGAGGTTTGTCGATGAAAAAAGTAGCTTATATCCCTTCCTGGGATGCAATCTATCTCTCTGCCAAATTTTATCGAAATCCGTTCATTGATTTAGGCGGGAGAGACGGACAAACAGACACACGCACTTCCCCATTTGTAATATCAAAGTATGGATACCTTTTAGTGTATTTACACGCAATATTTCAACGTTGGGCGGTCCAATCCATGTGTGTACTCTTGGGTGCTATTATTATTTTCAAAACTACGCTTAATACTTAATACGCATAATGGCAATAGGCTCACCCCCTATTACGTCGTATCGTACTTAAGTACGATACATTACATACATTTCACCAGTTGATTTTAAAATCAACTGGTGAAATGTGGGCGTGTTTCAAGTACACCTCTGCTCAACCCTTTTGGGAATACACGCGTGAAGTTTTTTGCCCCACACTAGGAATTTCTCCTGTGTCGTGAGTGCGTTTACACACATTTAAAGTCACATACACGAACAGCCAGACCCGGAACAACTACCTATAGGCCATGCAAATATTTGTTCCGTGCGGGAATCGAACCCACGACACGCGGCGCAGCAGTTGATCGCTCAGCTACTGCTCCAACCGTGCCGTCGTGCCGTGAAGTTATGTTGTAAAAACATTTATCATTCTTTCTTTTTCGCCAAATCATTCGTCAGTTGGCACGAGACAAGGTTTACTTATATATTGTAATATTTAGAAAGCTGATGCCCCAGTCTATGTACATAATGGCCTGAGGCATTGTCATAGCCCAGTGACCCACTGTAGCTCATAAGTACTTGTTACTGTGAATTTTTACACCTCGTATATTTCAATTGATAGATTGTGTGAAATACGATATGGCTAGAAAAGAGGTGTCTCTTGATATGACGGCAAACAGAGATGTATGGAAGAAGTAAACATGCTTCGGTTAAAATATATATAACATTACGCTACGATACTTAGGATTAGTTGAAACTGCAGGGCACATCTAGTCTATCTGAACTAATTGAACAAAATTGAAGATTTTTCTTTTTTGTTTGAACGAACTGATCTCACGAACTACCAATCGGATGTGAAAAATCTTTTGGCATCTGACAACCCAATTGTTGAGGAACGTAATAGTATTTTCAACATCACGCTAAGGCATTTACGAGCTGGTGAAACCACAGGTCACAGCTAATAACGGACCCAAATCTCCATTTCCGATAGATCTTATATTACCCATCATTCATCATACTCAAGTGAAAAGTGAAAGCAAGTCTGGTGCTGCCCACTTCGCATCTAAATTGTCACAACCGGTTTTCAGACACGTCGAAGGTCAATGGCATAGCTATAATGATGTGATGCTGGAGATATGTCTATGGTGATAGAGTTGGGTCGATCGAAGACAAAGATAAATAAATAATGCTGGAAAATCCACACAGCATCATCTATCCCCAAGCTAAACAGAGCTTGTGTTATGGGTACTAGATGACTGATATACTTAATACAATACATTACATATATGTATTTTGTTATACATAGCAAATACCCAGAATAGATGACTGAAATACTTGTTATACAAACATGATATTTTTTATTAAACATACATAGCAAATACCCAGAACACCCGGAACAAATCTTTGTAGATCGTACAAACATTTGTCCCAAGGCGGGAATCGAGCCCGCAAACTCCTGAGTCGCAGGCGGACCTTCGCCCGCCGCGCCACATAGGTCGTCAAAAAGATACGTTCGTCGAGGTCGGTCCGTGGATGGTCGCCCATCCACGGACCGACCTCCTATCTATATATATATCCTATCGCCACATGCGAACTAAAAGTGACGTATCCTACATCGCTATATTTCATGTGAATTTTTGTGTTTTTATCGTAGTGGAGATAAATCCTAAAGAGGAGCTCTTGGCTAAATAAAAACAGCCGCACGGGTCCATCGCAGGTTAAGCTAGCTGCCGAGGTCAGCCTGTGGATGGGTACCAGCCATTACTTATCAAGACCCCTCCTTGTTTCGGAAAGAACGCTAAGCCGTTAGTACCGGCTGTCATTTGTAGATTTTTGACAGTCGTTACGGGTAATCAGAAGCCCGAAACTCTGACAACCTGAACCAGTCTTACCAAGGGGTATGATGTTGCCCAGTAACTGGGTTGTGGAGGTCAGTAAGGCAGTCACTCCATGTAAAATACTGGTATTCAGCTGCATTAGCCTAGCTCTGTTCTGTCTCCTGCTTGATATGGAGAGAAGTGGTAATTATGTATTTTTCTAACTCCTCCGCTGTTCTTTTCTGATTAATTTCGTTGCTTGATAAAAGATAGTTGAATCGTTTCTCCGGTACTTGTCGCAGTGAATTGGGAATAGTGTGGCGGGTTTGTCCCATAAACAAAAAGGTCAACAAAGACAACATATGAATTCAGTTCCTCACCCAGTCTCCTTCTACTCTTGTAAGCAGTACTCCCAATATGGTTAGGAAAAGGCTAGGCAGATGAGGTCAGGAAAACTCATGATGGCCCAGGGGTTAAGGCCTCGCCTCTTGTGCACGAGGTTGTGGGTTCAAACCTGGGCAAGTACCAATGTGAGTTTTTCAATTCATATGTACTTTCTAAGTTTATCTTGGACATCACTGACATCTTGAGGAAACCTGGACTTATATCTGTCCCACTGCAGGGCAAAGGCCTCTTCTCATACAGAGAAGGCATGAGCATTAATCACTACGCTTGCTCAAGACGGGTTGGCTATTTCAGACGTATATTAATTATAATAGGCTGGTACTTTTTTACTTTAGGCAGATGAGGACGATGAGAGGCGGGACATTCCACTCGTAAGCTGTACGCTCAGTAGATAGTCAACGAGCTAAGTAGCGTTATTTATTTCACCTTTCTTTCGCACCTCCCATAGTTTCTTTATGTCTCTATGTGGCAACACACTCAGCCATTCGCGTGATGTCTACTTTCACAATAAACTTTCATCTTTTACATCATAATTCAAGTTATCTTACACGATATACATTCATTTGACGACCGAAGTGGCGCGGCCGGCGAAGATCCGCCTGCGACGCAGGAGGTTGCGGGTTCCATTCCCGCCCTGAGACAATTGTACGATCTACAAAGATTTGTTCTGGGTGTTCTGGGTATTTGCTAAAATGAATAAAAAAAATTCTATCTATGTAATGTATTGTATTAAGTATATCAGTCATCTAGTACCCATAACACAAGCTCTGCTTAGCTTGGGGCTACAGCAACTATTTATTTATTTATCTTACTTTTTGTTTTGTTGCCTCACACTAGGAATTTCTCCTGTATCGTGGGTGTGTTAACAAACAATTAAACTCACATACACACACAGCCAGACCCCGAACAATAACCTGTAGGTCATAAAAATATTTGTTCAGTGCAGGTATCGAACGTAGTACGCGATACGTAGCGCAGCAGGCAATCGCTCAGCCACAGCTCCAACTGTGTCATCTTACAATGTTTAAAGGACAAGCTACGCTTGCCGAGGGGTCCGTCAGATGGGTGACCGTTCTTAACATATCGAGACTCCTCCGTGCCTCGGAAAGCACGCTAATCCGTTGGTCCCGGGTGTCATATGTAGATTTTTGACAGTCGTTACGGATGCGGATAGATGCCCGAAAGTTTGACAACAAGTCTTACCAAGGGGTATCGTGTTGCCCAGCGACTGGAAGCCCAGCGTTGTGGAAGTCAGAAAGGCAGTCGCTCCATGTAAAATACAGGTGTTCAGCTACATCCGGTTTGACTGGAAGCCGACCCCAACATAGTTGGGTAAGGCTAGGTTAGGTATGAAGTAAGTATTCTACTTAGTAACAACCTTGATAAAAACGGATCTAGCAATCCAATTATGTTCGTAATAGACATTTGATTAACTAGAGAAAACCCCATTGTATTCGCTATGGGAAATAATAGCAATTTGTGTCTGCATAGTTGTATGTGGTCGCAAGCGCTGCTGCTGAGTGTGAGGTCCTTGGTTTCTATTCCCGGGCCGGGCAATAGTGATATTGTTATAATATAAAATTGTTCTTAGAATAAGTTAATTTTTAAGTAGAATAAGTATTGTATTTGCTGTGCCCAATGTTTTCACCTACCACCTAATCATGTACATTGTGGAATGCAATAATGTATTGAGTATTGAGTATATATTTCGATTTCCAATTTGAACTTTTGCCCCACATTAGGATTTATGTCTGTGTAGTGGGTGCGTTTACAAACATTTAAAGCCACATACACAAACAGTCAGACCCGGAACAATCACCTATAGAACATACAAAATTTTGTTTCGTGAGGGAATTGAACCCACGACACGCGGCGCAACAGTCGATCGTTCAGCAACTGCGACTATCAGCCTTCAGGCTTTCTCAGTAGCATCCCGGAGTTTTGGATTAGTGTCCGGTTGATGGCAATAGGCTTAAACAAAATGGCGTGTATGTTATAATACACGCCATTTTGTTTTAAAGACTGATAAATCATTCAATGGCTTCTCCCGTTCTGGGTGGAACGGTAGGGCGTGTCACTTTTACTGACTAAAACCCATCCGTGTTCCGTCCTTGCTCTTTACGTTCCGGGGTCACGGCAACTCCTTCGAACATCCCGCAACCCAGGACATACACTCCATTAAGTAGCGAAAAGTGTTTGTATATCAACGTAAATAGTAATCTCAAATAACATGTGTTTTATACATTTTATTGACTTGAAAAAACCCCCATTGTATTTGCCATGAGAAGTAGTAGTGACAAGTGATTTTTCTCTATACGTCGAAGGGCAAGGTTAAAAGAGGATTGTTTGCATAAACTTCAGACTTGAGACGTTCCTTATAACATTACGTAATCCACGAAGGGTAAGGAAGAGGTGAACCTATCTTCTTCTTTTTAGCTTGTCGATGCGATTTGAATAAAGTCGGCCCGGAAAACAGCCACGACCTTGGCGTTATCAGTAGCGTTCATCAAATCCTGCAGCCACTCAGGATATGTTACCAAGTGTCCCATCGTTTGTGGATCAGCACCACACTTACACACGTCGTTGGAGAAGAAGCCTTTGCCGTGCAACTTGTTTGACGACACGGTTGGCGCAGTGGCTGAGCGAACGACTGCTGCGCCGCGTGAACCCACGGGTTCGACTCCCGCACGGAACAAATATTTGTATGGCCTACAGGTGGTTGTTCCGGGTCTGGCTGTTCGTGTATGTGACTTTAAATGTTTGTAAACGCACCCACGACACAGGAGAAATTCCTAGTGGGGGGCAACGTTTTTTCAAAAAAAAAAAAAACTAATTTGGGGTCAGCTTCCAGTCAAACAAGATGCAGCTGAACACCAGTATTTTATATGGATGTACTGCCAATCTGATCTCCACAGCCCAGTTACTGGGCAACTCGATAGCCGTTGAAAAGACTTGTTTTCAGACTTTCGGGCTTCTGACTCCAAAATAACAGGCTAGTATTATTTTATAATTATTCAATATCATTGAGCAGAATGCACTATGACCTCAAGAGTCTCCACACAATGGGTGCCCGAATGAGGAGGCTAGACAACCTGTAAAAGAATACTTGGATGGACTTGGGGGAGGCTCCGAGGCTTTGAGTGTGACGACCGCTGCGGCGGGCGAAGGTCCGCCTGCGATGCAGGAGGTTGCGGGTTCGATTCCCGCCTTGAAACAAATGTTTGTACGATCTACAAAGATTTGTTCCGGGTGTTCTGGTTATATAAAAAATATCTATCTACATAATGTATTGTATTAAGTATATCAGTCATCTAGTACCCAAAACACAAGCCCTGCTAGCTAGATGCCTAGCTTGGGGCTAGATGATGCTGTGTGGATTGTCCAGCATTATTTATTTATTAGTATAGGCTAATCAATTGAATAATATTTTTTATTCAATCAACTTCGAAGTTATCCCAGTCTAACTGTACAAGGAACTTACTTGCAAGCATTGTGTCTGTCCGTCTGACTGTTTGTTTGGCCATCTGCCAGTGAAATGAGTAAACAATTGACAACACCTTTTGTTTTTACACTTCCTATCTTTACCCATCTTTGCCGATACGAAATATTTTGGCTGTTCGTCATTACTGTGGTTTCGTCTTCTACATAATAACACGCGTGCATTATTTCATGTACTTACTTAGGTTTGTCGAGAAAATGTTGACGTTCCAATCGATATATTGATGCTTTTGCTTGTTGATATTAAAATAAATACTATCGATAGTGAAAAAATATCATTTGAATAGCCTTGGTTCAAACCTGGGCAAACACCAATGTGACTTTCTCAATTCATACTACACTTTCATAGTTTATCTAGGACATCACTGACATCGGTAAAGGAAAACATCGTGAGGAAACCTGGACTTATAATTAATATAAGTCTGAAATCGGCAACCCTTCTCTGTATGAGAAGGGGCCTTTGCCCTGCAGTGGGACAGTAACTGGCTGGTATTATGTTATTCGATATAATGATGTCAAAATAAAGAGTATCTAAAGTGAAACAAAATCATCTGCCTAGCCTTTTCCCAACTATGTTGGGGTCGGCTTCCAGTCTAACCGTATGCAGCTGAATACCAGTATTTTACATAGAGCGACTGCCTATCTGACCTCCACAACCCAGTTACAGGACAACACGATACCCCTTATTAATACTGGTAGTCAGACTTTCACGACTGTCAAAGATCTACAAAAAACAGCCGGCACCAACGGTCTACCGTGCTTTCTGAAGCACGGAGGAGTCTCGATACATAATGGATGGTCACCCATCCAGAGATTGACCGCATCAAGCGTAGCTTAACTTTCAATCGACCCGTGCGGCTGTTTTTATTAAGCAACGAGAAATTGATACCAAATAAAAAAGAAAGAAAGATAAAAATGTTTGTTTAACAGATGGCAAACATGCATATTGTAAAAAGACAAGAAAAAACGTAATACTAGGAATTTCTAAGAGACATTAATAAGTATTTTGCTTAAATTAAAAATTGACGACACGGTTGGCGCAGTGGTTGAACCATCGGCTGCTGCGCCGCGTGTTGTGGGTTCGATCCCCGCACGGAACAAATATTTGTATGACCTACAGGTAGTTGTACCGGGTCTGGCTGTTTGTGTATGTGAGTTTAAATGTTTGTAAATGCACCCACGATACAGGAGAAATTCCTAGTGTGGGGCAAAGTTTTAAAAAAAAAAAATACTTCCACGATCCTAAACAAACGAATCATTTCTTCTAGCTTAATAGCACTATACCTAGCCTAGACCCTAGGGTCTATCTACATCGATAATTTATTGCGTGGGATTCTGATTCACTACCTCCATTGCTTGCCTTTGAAAATATTGTCTTCTTATGTACGTGCAGCTATTATTCTATCCATTCGCGTAACACCACACATCCCACTCAGCATTCTCATCTCAGCTGCATGCAACTGTCTTTCATTCATTCCTTTTGTGGCCCAACATTCTGATCCATACAAGACAGCAGGTCTAATCATTCTCGATATATTTTTTGTTATATTAAATGTATTCGATATTTTTGAAATATCAATAATCCTTAAAATCCTCTACCATCCCATATCCCATCCTTGGATGGTGTATTATACATCTATATTTCATAAATATTGTCTGTATGTTTATATGTGTATATATAAAATTGAAGTGTCTGTTTGTTACGAGTATGTCAAAATAACAGCTTTTTACTAAATGCATATATATATGAAAGTTTATATGGTAGTTATATTTTAAAATGTTGTCTGTCTGTATATCTGACCGTTTGTTCCGGCTTATCTCCGAAACCGCTGGACCCATTTTGCTGGGACTTTCACTGACAGATAGCTGATATTAAAAAAACAACTTTAAAACACTATTGCTAAAAATAGCATATTACTCTGTTACAGATATTTACAGAATAAACTTATATAATGCTACTTTATACGATATTATAAATTAATAATGTATTTTAAAGTTAAATAGGGATGTGTCCAAGGTAAAAATATAATAAGTCTATTTGGTCCGTCAGTTAGATTACTAAAAAATGTTGGACACGTATTTTTACTTAAATCAATTATAAGTTGTGGCAATGGCACATCAAAGTTCAGGAGACGGGGCTTGTAACGTCAATTTTACTTAAAAAGTGTAGCACGGCGTGACGTCACACGAAATTTCAACGCACTATATCGTCGTCATTTTTGGTTCACGTGACAAAAGAAAAAATACGTGTCCAGTATTTTTGAGTAATCCAACTTTCAGACCAAACAGAATTTTTAAGGACACTACCCTATTATAGTTTCGAAAATACCTATGTGTTTGTAAATTTGCATGCCTTATGGTAGGGTATGGATAATTTAATAATGAACACTATTGTATGTTTAAGACCTTTTCTTTTGTACCTATATTCGCAAATGATTAAATGATTATGATAATGATGTTATAAAGAAAAACTAACGATTTTCCGCGCAAAAAATACCTCAAAATTGTGCTATATGATTAATGCTCATGCCTTCTCTGTATGAGAAGAGGGCTTTGCCCTGCAATGGGAAAGTAACAGGCAGGCTGGTAGGTAGGTAGTATTGTGAAAAAATATATAAAATTACAAATGTGTTCTTTCACTTAAATTCCACGCGGACAAAGTCGCGGGTACCAGCTAGTATCTAAAGATTTGCATAACATTTAAATATATGAATAACAGTACGTCATACTTTTTATTGGGTTTCCAAAGAATGTATTAAATTCATTTTATATGACATATACCTATGTAACTAAAACCAACAGTAAAAACAAATATTATTACCGTGTAATGGGCGAGTCTGCCAATGACCTGTCTGGTCTGACCTACAAGTTTTAATAACTTATTTCTCCCAATGATTTAACTGTTTTCTTGGAGGGTATTTGTATAAAACAACTAGCTGACCCAGCAAACGTCGTTTTGCCATATAAAATGTTTAGGGTGGACCTCCCAATTACCACCACCCCACCACCACCACCATTTAGGGGGATGAAAAGTAGATGTTGTCCGATTCGCAGACCTAGACGATACGCACACAAAATTTTACGAAAATCGGTAGAGCCGTTTCGGAGGAGTTTAATAACAAACACCGTGACACGAACTTTTTATATAAATGATTGACACTACACTTAACAAAGAACACCTCGGTAAATACGTTAAGCCGTTGGTCCCGGCTGTCATTTGTAGATCTTTAACAGTCGTTACGGGTAGTCAGAAGCCCGAATGTCTGACAACCAGTCTTAACAAGGGGTATCGTGTTGCGCAGTAACTGGGTTGTGGAGGTCAGATAGGCAGTAGCTCCATGTAAAATACAGCTGCATCCAGTTAGACTGGGAAGCAGCCGACACCAGGGAACGGCTAGGCAGATGATGATCATGATGATTTTGGTCAATGATTGAACTATTTCTTAGTGTAAGAAAAGATTTTACGTTGGTTAAGAATGTTAAAAAAAAATCTTAAAGAAACCTGAGTTTTTCATTAACATAAGTATGAAATCGCCAACGCGCCTTGAGCAAGCGTGGTGATAACTGCCTCTTCATGCCTTCTCTGTATGATTCATTAACGTTTTCATGGTTTACATACACACATACATAAACTCATGCCGTCTTCCCTCGGGGGTAGGCAGAAACTATAGAACGCAACCTGCTACGATCCTTACATACTCCTTTTGCTTCGTTTACGTTCATACATCTGGTCATAGACGCACGCCGGTTGCGAGTACTACGCACCTGACCCTTTTGAAGAACATCACCAATAAGGTCAGTGTATGTCTTTCTACGTCGAGCGTCCTCTCCCGGCGTTTCCGATTACATCTGCCTTATCCATCATCATCTACCTTATGTTAATCGTCCTTCATTCATCCTCTCAACGTGACCAACCCATCAGAGCATAGTGTTTTCAATTTATCTTCTTTTAAATCACAACGTGGTTTTATAACGTAATTCCTAAATCTATCATTCAACGTTACACAACACATGGTGTATTTATAGACAATAAATAGTATTATATTCTATTTTTTGAGAAGAGGCCTTTGCCCTGCAGTGTACCAGCAACATTATAAAGGATTATTCGACTTTTATATGATAAAATATTATTTATGTTCAACCAGACTGTTATAATATAACTAATTTATAAATAGTAGAATGTTGTAGTGTATAAATTGAAGATTTTATGCATAATTTTCAAGACGAGTCTCGTGTTTTGAAAGAAGCTGTTCGGTCTATCAATTAAATTATGTTTTTGATAAAAACAAGTTTGTTGGTAGATCTGAATATTGCGCAGTCAATATGTGTCTAGTCCCATTTCCCAGGGCCGTCAGACGAAGCTTATTTCCTGATAAGCAAAACTTGACTTTATGAGACAAGAGTGAGTAACGGTTTTAAGTACCTTCAGCACCTAAAAAGGGTTCGACTCTCGGGTCAAGCAATGTGCTATTGAAAATTTTCTTAGTAACATCCCAGTCTCGATGTGTGCCCGATTGATGTCAAAAGGCTCATCCCCCATTACATGGGACTTAAACATAATTGGAAAAATGTTTTTATTTAAAAAAAAAAAAAAAAAAACAAAAAACATTTCCCTACACTAGGAATTTCTCCTGTGTCATGGGTGCGTTTACAAACATTTAAAGTCACATACATAAACAGCCAGACCCGGAACAACTACCTATAGGCCATACAAATATTTGTTCCGTGCGGGAATCGAATCCACAACACAGGGCGCAGCAGTCGTTCGCTCAGCCGCTGCGCCAACCATGTCGTCAATGTGGATGAACTGCAGGTCTTATGGCAATACAGGCGTTATGTTAGGTTTCCTTACAGAAGTATGTAAATACTGGGTCCGCCATTTTGTTACTCGGAAAATAAGAATAGTCCGGCGGCCCTGGGATCTTGGGCTACACCACATATGGTTGGGTATTTACAGAATAAAAACGTGATTGAAAACTGCATTAAATAATGCTTAAATGGTTCTAAGAATAGATTATAAGTCGTTGGTCTTAAGCGCGAGCGCAGACACCATTGTGCCTGAACTTTGATCTTTCTAAGATATGAAAAATATCCATGGTATTCTTCATGAATTACAGAATGGCTCGTTGTTCTTGTAAGCGCTATTCCTACATATGAGGTCCTCGGCTCTATTCCCAAATAAGACGGAGTATCATTGGGTTTTTTCATCTAGGATTTCTGAGTCTGGATTTGTGCCAGATTGATGACAATAAGCTCGCGCCCTATTACATGGGACTTAAACATAACTGGCGAAATGACGTACCACTGACAAATCAATGACTTAAATAATGACCACTGTCTATAGGTGGAAGTCGGTTGTCGTAAGAAAAGGAAGACCAATGAACGATGGATGGATTGGTATAGAAAGGAGGTGACAATTGAAAAGACGGCAAATAGAGATGTATAGAAGAAGAAGACATGCTGCGCCTACTACTAATAAATAGGTATAAGGGCAGGACTAAACTCTTGGCTAAATAAAAACAGCCGCACGGGTTGATCTTAGGTTGAGCTACGCTTGCCGAGGTCTGTCCATGGATGGGTGAACATTCGTTTCATATCGAGACTCTTCCGTGCCTCGGAAAGCACGTTGAGCCGCTGTCATATGTAGATCTTTGACTCTCGTTACGGGTAGTCAGAAGCCCGAAAGTCTGTCAACCAGTCTTACTAAGGGGTATCGTGTTGCTCAGCTACTGGGTTATGGAGGTCAGATAGGCAGTCGCTCCATGTAAAATACTGGTATTCAGCTGCGTCCTGTTAGACTGGAAGCCGACCCCAACGTAGTTGGGAAAAGGCTAGGCAGATGGTGATACGAGTGGCTTACCACTCAAAGCATAATATGCCGCGCTCTGTTTAGACGCACCTTTATAGATATATTTCTTAACAAATCTATTTTTATCATTTCAAAACATACAGTTTTAAAAAGATTGAATCGTCTCAAACGTAATATTTTATCTTACTGGACTATAACGAGTCAATATAATACAAATATGTCAATGCATTGTAAATAAATACATTTGCTTGAAGTAATGGTATATTACAACAGAAAACTTGTTTTGGGATGTGGTTCGATTGCGAGCGGTGATGAGTACCGCTACCGTGGTCTTACTGTGCGACATATCGCGACTCCTCCGCGCCTCAGAAAGCACGTTAAGCCGTTGGTCCCGGTTGTCATTTGTAGATCTTTGACAGTTGTTACGGGTAGTAAGAAAACCGAAAGTCTGACAACTAGTTTAACCAAGGGGTATCGTGTTGCCCAGTAACTGGGTTATGGAGGTCAGATAGGCAGTCGCTCCATGTAGAACACTGGTATTCAGCTGCATCCGGTTAGACTGGCAGCCGACCCCAACATAGTTGGGAAAAGGCAAGCAGATGATGATTTTAGTCAATCGCTCACAGTCGCACCTAGGCTTTATGAAATAATTATGTACATATATTCATGTACATAAATACGTACAGAGAACTCAATACATTGTGTGCAATGTCTAACACAACATGCAATACTATTCTAAATTGATTTATAAAAGCCGCGCCGGTCGATCTTCAAGGTTAAGCAACGGTTGTCGCAGCTGGTCCGTAGATGGGTGGTGACCATCAATTATATACCGAGACTCTTCCGTGCATAGGAAAGCATGTTGAACTGTTGGTCCCGGTTGTTATTTGTAGATCTTTGACAGTCGTTACGGGTAGCCAAAAACCCGAAAAAGTGACAACCAGTCTTTCCACCGGGTATCGTGTGAACCGCAGTAACTGGGTTGTGGAGGTCAGGCGATCGCTCCATGTAAAGTACTGGTATTCAGCTGCATCCGGTTATACTGGAAGCCGACCCAAAACTATTTGGGAAAAGGCTAGGCAGAGCAGTTTCGAGTCACGGAGGAGTCTCGATATGTTACGAACGGTCACCCATCCACAGACTGACCTCGGCAAGCGTAGATCCTTCGATCAATCTGTGCGGCGGTTTTATTTAGTCACGAGCTCCTCTTAAGAATAATAGAATCATTTATGTTTTGTCGACGGTTTTAATGTAAATGTAATGATGCTATTTGACGACCGATGTGGCGCAGCGGGCGAAGGTCCGCCTGCGACGCAGGAGGTTGCGGGTTCGATTCCCGCCTTGGGACAAATGTTTGTACGATCTACAAATATTTGTTTCGGGTGTTCTGGGTATTTACTATGTATAATAAAAAAATATCTATCTATGTAATGTATTGTATTAAGTATATCAGTCATCTAGTACCCATAACACAAGCTCTGCTTAGCTTGGGGCTAGATGATGCTGTGTGGATTGTCCAGCAATATTTATTTATTTGTTTTTCATGTATAGTTTTATTTTTTAAGTATAGTATGACTTAGATTTTTTAGTTTTTGCTGTGCCCTGACAGGGTCTACAATGGCTCTCAGCTTTAAGTCTTTTGTTAACATCTTGTATTACCTTGTGGAACGGTAATAAATGAATATGAAAAACGGCGTGAGTTTATGCATGTATGTATGTATGTTTGTACGGTGTCCGACGTGGAAATCGAACCCAGGATCTCATACTCAAAGTCAAAGTCAAAGATTTATTTGCAGTAAAATATGGTTACAAAAGATCTTAAAATGGTTGGTAATATTAGTAGCTTAACGTATTTAATCATAACATAATGACATGCAAATTTTTGTTATAGATACTCGTAGATGCAATTACATTATTAATTGAATTTAAATTGAAATAATTCTTTTATATTATAGAAGGGATTCTCAATTAACCACCTACGTAAAGCCCTTTTGAAGCGGACCATTGGAAGTTGTTTAATTTGGTTAGGAATCTTGTTGTAGATCTGGATACACATAGGATAACAGCTTCGCCTATATAGTTCCGTTTTTATTCTAGTATTAATAAGTCTATTAGGATAGCACCAGACCGACAAGGCAATCACATTTCCCCGCTTTCGAAATCAATAAACTTCATATCAGACGGGAATATGATTAGAAATTACAGTGAAATAAAAATGTCCACATCCTGCATTGATAATTCCTTTGTCATTGAACTTGGGTTCCGTTCTTATCAGGCTTGTGGGTGTACGTTATCGCGAGGATAGACGCGAGAGGATGTGAAGTGGCCTTAAGATTTGACGAGAGTAAAATAACATATAATAACATACATACCTACCAAGACTAAAGAACTGATGAATGTATTGTATTATTTTCTGTGAATAGCCCGCCACACTATTGCCAAACCACTGCAACTCCTGAAAACCAGAATCAACAATGGCGACCACAGAAAAGCGTCGAGACAATGAAGCCCGACCAGTCCCGGAGAAACGATTCAACTGTCTTGGATCCCGCAACGAAATTAATCAGAAAAGAACAGCGGAGGAGTTAGAAGAGTACATCATTTCCACTTCCCTCCATATCAAGAAGGAGAAAGAACAGAGCTAGGCCAATAGGCACAAAGGGACGTTTAGAACTTAGGTTTTGGCCCAGTTGCCTAGCACCACGGATTACAATTAACACTGATATTAATGGGTCCTAAACTATGAGCTTTTACTGGACTGGATTGTATGAAAGATGGCCAGTAAGAAGGAGACTATTGAGATGACGGCAAATAGAGATGTATGGAAGAAGAAGTCATGCTGCGCCGATCCCGCGTAAATTGGGGTAATGGCAGGAGGGTGGTGACATACATACATTAACTCACGCCATTTTCTCATGGGGGTAGGAAACTATGGAAGGCTTCTTGCTACGACATACATACTCTCGGCAATTCAGCACATTGCAGGCTTAAATCATACACGTCTGTATTTCGCGAAGGGTTTAGGCAGATTGGTATTTGTGAAGGGTGGGCGTTTTGGGGGAGTATTAGACGAAGAAATGTATCAAATGGTGTTATAATTTGATACTTTAGTGTCGTTTTACGTGACGTTTTGGGGGGATCACGACTACAGCCCCCAATCAGACCGTCCCCGTCACTGCAGTGGTCGAGTCGTTTGACTCCAACCGGGCACAAATCTAGGCTCCAGTCTAGATTTGTGCCTTGTACTAAGAATTTCGAACGTCCAGACAGAAAAAGCTATTAATATTTTAAACGACCTCGGAATCGAACCACGAATCGAACGGATAATTATAGAGATTACAATCGAACTATTACAGAATAGTAAAAGGTAATGTAAGTATTACAATTACTACGCACTTACTGGATGATATTAGCCAATAAAGTTGTTTAGAGATCAATCTTAGTCATATTGTTTATTAGTGTATTAGTTTGACGACACGGTTGGCGCAGTGGCTGAGTGATCGACTGCCGCGCCGCGTGTCGTGGGTTCGATTAACACGGGACAAATATGGCCTACAGGTAGTTGTTCCGGGTCTGGATGTTTGTGTATGTGACTTTAAACTTTTGTAAACGCACCCACGACACAGGAGAAATACCTAGCGCGGGGCAACGTTTTTTTTTTTAAAGAAAAAAAAAAGATATAACTTTTCAGCAGCAGTTTCGAGTTGATGACAATAGGCTGCCCCCCTTTAACATGGGATTTAAACATAACTGGTAAAATGTGGGTATGCTATAGGTACACCTCTGCCTAACCTTTTAGATATTACAAGCGTTATGTAATATCTACATCTTCTGCCTGCGATTTCCTAACTAAGTTGGGATCGGCTTCCAGTCTAACTGGAGGCAGCTGAAGACCAGCGTTTCAGGAGCCAGAGATTATCCGACCTCCACAACCCAGATACGCCAGTTATTGGGTAATACAATATTCCTTGGGACTGGTTGTGAGTGTTTCGGATTTCTGACTACCCGTGACGACTGTCAAAGATCTACAAATGACAGCCGGGACCACCGGCTTAACGTGCTTACCGAGTCACGGAGGAGTCTCGATATATCGCACCGCAAGACCACGGGACTCATCACCGCTATGAATGGTCACCTATCCACGGACTGACCTCAATTGATTAGTGGTACAAATGATGGTATTTTAACGACTTTTTACTGTTTTAAGAAAAATACGTAATAATGAGGTAAAAGCCGATGAAGAATTTCAATGCTTTTTTGACGACCGATGTGGCGCGGCGGGCGATGGTCCGCCTGCGACGCAAGAGGTTGCGGGTTCGATTCCCGCCTTGGGAACAAATGTTTGTACGATCTACAAATATTTGTTCCGGGTGTTCTGGGTATTTCCTATGTATAATAAAAAAATCTATCTATGTAATGTATTGTATTAAGTATATCAGTCATCTAGTACCCATAACACAAGCTCTGATTAGCTTGGGGCTAGATGATGCTGTGTGGATTGTCCAGCATTATTTATTATTATTATTAATGCTCCAGAATCTTGTACTGAACTCATGGTATAAGGTTGAGCGTCGATGTTCCCTGACATCCAGATAACTAATAGAGATAATAAAACTTTGTTCCTTCTCTGTACAAGAAAAGGCATTTGCCCTCAGAAGCTCAAATAAGAGGTACCTAAGTAGAAACCCAAAAAGGTGAAGGTCGAATGCGTAAATTGTACAAATATTTTGTTATATATTTAAATACCTACTACTTAAAAAATATGTCAAGGATTTCTTCGTTACATTAAAAGCCCTTCCTTATAATATATGCAAATTCTTATATTAGTTTCCTATTAAAATAGGAACTGAATTAATGTGTTGTCAAAGTTTTGTTGTTATCACAAATATTATTTATTAGTTTATTTAAATTATGATTGTTGTCGAAAGACATGGCTAACAAAGTTTGTGGCGACAGCTGACGACACGGTTGGCACAGTGGTTGAGCCATCGGCTGCTGCGCCGCGTGTTGTGGGTTCGATCCCCGCACGGATCAAATATTTGTATGACCTACAGGTAGTTGTTCCGGGTCTGGCTGTTTGTGTATGTGAGTTTTAATGTTTGTTAACGCACCCACGATACAGGAGAAATTCCTAGTGTGAGGCAACGTTTTTATAAAAAAAAAAAAAAAAAAAGTAAGGGCGACCGCCCTAATCGTGTACAGAAATTTCTCACTAGTGCGTAATATTTAAATACTAATTCACTTATAATTATGTGTCTCACTATTGTTGCTAATAAGCCTGACATAGTGGTGATAGATCGATCAGAGCGTCGCACAATGGTTGTTTGAAATTACGGTTCCACATGACGAGAAGTGAAGGCTGAGCAAGAGAAATAGATGAAGTATCTTGATCTGGCTCGCGAGGTTGTCGACATGTGGGATGTGGACTCAGCAATCGTTGTACCGATAGTCGTGTCAGCCAACGGCTTAATAACCAAGAGCCTAGACCAACACCTGAGGAGGCTTTCGTTAGGCAGCTGGATCAAGGGCTTGATTCAGAAAGCAGTAGTTCTGGACACGGCGTGTATTGTTAGGCGATTCCTCTCTCTGGAGCCCTGACCTAGCTTGGTCCCTGTTCCCGATACCGGTGGGCTACTATTTTTTATATTTTTAAATGTTTTTTAATTCATTTAATATTTTAAAATATAATTTGTAAGGATTATACTGAATAAAGGAGAAAATAATGTGTCTATTATTCTCAAAAAACAAAATTATTTAAAAATATAATAATGACGATCTACTGTGTATTTCAGCTTACGCAATCATATTTACAAGAAAGTTTACTGTCCACATTTTTTGTAAAACGGAACGTTATAATCTTATGTTATCCTTGACAAAAAAAGAACATGGGAAAACAAGTAAAAAACGATAGATGTATTCTGTGAAAGGTGATATGGCTAGGAAAGAGGAGATGACGGTAAATAGAGATGTCCACACTAGGAATTTCTCCTGTGCCGTGGGTGCGTTTACAAACATTTAAACTTACATACACAAAGCCAGACCCGTGAGCGATGGATTGATTGTGTGAAAGATGATATGGCCAGAAAGGAGGTGACTATTGAGATGACGGCAAATAGAGATGTATGGAAGAAGAAGACATGCTGCGCCGTCTAAAATTTAACCTTTGGACCGACATCGTCAGAAATACATGACAAGCGAACGCATGCCCTGTACGCCAACGTCACAAATACGTGACAAAAAATGTGGTGCACTTTATGTTCTATAACACGAAATAAACAATGAAATCATTACTTTTGTGTGTTTATTTATATCTTAAAAGTTGGAAATAGCATGAAACAAACTAAAATACACCACAGATATTGATGAGAAGAATCTAAACGTTTTTATTAAAAAGGCTACTTATAAAGGGTACTTTCTAATTTATCTTGGACATCACTGACATCGGTGAAGGAAGACATCGTGAGGAAACCCGGACTTATAATTAATATAAGTCTGAAATCGCCAACCCGTCTTGAGCAAGCGTGGTGATTAATGCTTCTACCTTCTCTGTATGAGAAGAGGCCTTTGCCCTGCAGTGGGACAGTAATAGGCTGGCACTTTTTTTATTAAAAAGGCTTGGCGTGGAGGGCACGCGCGTGCGTTTATGCTCTGGCGGTCAAACGGCAAATTAGGATGAGGGCAGATAGATGATAATGATGAAGATGATGTGTATAAATCACTGACACACATCCGTCCATGACGAGATAAAAACGGTATGTAAAACCCATATTTCCCTACGGTAATCTACAAGTCGTGATTTCTTGATTAACTTAGTTTAGTCACTTCGTATAACTGACAAATTTGGGTTAACCAACCGCCAAGGTCTATTGGTACGTCTAATAAAAAGTGTCATGATGGCCCAGTGGTTTAGGCCTCGCCTCTTGTGCACGATGTTATGGTTTTAAGTCTGGGCAAGTACCAATGTGACTCTTTCAATTCACATGTACTTTCTAAGTTTATCTTGGACATCACTGACATCGGTGAAGGAAAACATCGTGAGGAAACCTGGACTCTTGAGCAAGCGTGGAGATGAATGCTTGGGCCTTCTCTGTATGAGAAGAGGCCTTTGCCCTGCAGTGGGACAGTAACAGGCTGGTATTATTATTATTATTTATTATAACCGCCAAGGTGATGTCTAAAGGTATTATTAGTAAACTTACTTCTTAGTCATTTGTTGCTTTACATAAGTTAACCTCAGATTTGAGCCATGTACCTTGAAATGTCACAAACACGTGTTTTTAGTAATTTAAATATTGCAGGTCTTGTATTATCTGGCATTGGGGTTTCTTGAGCTTAATAAAAGTACAATCTTGCCGTGTGATTATTACTGTCTGCCTCGCCGGTCTAGAGATTCCCAGCGCTGCTGATCATGAGGTCCTAAGTTCGAAGCTACCGTGTTGAAAGTGTGATTTTTCTTTTTTATTCTTCTTGTATTTATTTCTTTAAAACAATATGATTAATATAGAAGAAATAAAATAAAATAAATAATCACAGGGCATCGAAAAATTCATCCGCATCAACGGGAAAAGTGCTCAGAAGGCTGGCAGCATTGCCACGTTGAATGGCAATGCTGATTCTTTGGCCAAAAAAAGGCCAGCACTCTGGTCACGTGAGGAGTCGACCAAACGCTTCGCGATTTTTCGAAAAAATAAATGGGCACATAAACCCCATGGCCCTAGTGTTTCAACCCCAACCGGCTCAAACATATAACTTCCAGTTAGGTTATTGTATTTTCGCCGTTTGAGGTTTTCTGCACCTGCACAGTCCACCGTACTAGGAAGGTTATAGTGTTATTAGGGTTTTAAATCAATTTATTTATTACTAGCATTTCGCCCGTGATTTCGTTCGGATATATTATGTATTTTTTCCTCGAATTGCATTTTAATAGCGGGGTAAAGGGGCACTTTATCCCGTTTCCAGCGTATTTAAATATATATATATATATATATATATATATCTGATAATGTAGCTTTCTATAGGTGAAAAATTTTAAAAATCGTAATTGAGTTTATCCTTTAAAAACCAACATACAAATATGTAAAATCGTTTGTATGATATATACATATATTCGTATATTCGTGATTCGTTTGTTCCGTATATTCGCGAGTTGGTTTGTGTCATATCTTATTATAATTCTATTGAGATCTTTTATTTGTATTAGTATAAATAAAGATATTAAATTGAATAGAAAATAAAATAACAATTCTTATATAAAAAAAAATAAAAATATGTGAGCTTATGTATTTATCTAAGTATTCAAATGTATAGTATAGTTCGAAATTATCATTATATTAATATTTTTATTTAATTATGGTATATTATTTATGTATTAATATTATAATTATATATTTTTAATGTTTGGTGTTTAAGAGAGGGGATAATTTTATTTTGGAATTGATTTGTCATCTAAAAACTCTTTTACTGAATAATATACCTTGGATTCCAGAAGTTGTTTACATTTATTAATAAATATATGTGTTTTGTTTAGTTCTCTAATGTTATTCGGTAATTTATTATAAATTTTTATGGACATAATTAAAGGGCTGGTTGAGTGCATTTTGAGTCTGGATTGAGGTTTGTTTATTTTGTTATTGTTATGTCGCAATGTGTATCTCAATAGTCACCTCCTTCCTAGCCTGATCATCTTCCACACAATCCATACATAGTTTTTTTGGTCTCCGCCTTGAGCAAGCGTGGGGGTTAATGCTCGTGCCTTCTGAGTATGAGAAGAGGCCTTTGACCTGCAGTGGGACTGTAACATGCTGGTATAATAATTGTTTCTTTGGAACTTGATGTTATTAGGGTTCCGTGACTCAAAAGAAAAAACGGAACCCGGTTCACTTCGTTGTCCGACTGTCTCATGCCCTATATCTCCGGAACGCGTGAAGGTATCAAGTTGAATTTAATACCAAAAACGTAAGTCTACAGTTCCTTGGAGCTGTACAAAGATCAAGCTTCTAACTCAACGTCATAAAAAAATACGGCCGTTCATGTGTTATGACACATGAACGGCCGTATTTTTTTATGACGTTGAACCGCCGTGTACCGTTTATGTTGACGACACGGTTGGCGCAGTGGTTGAGCCATAGGGTGCTGCGCCGCGTGTTGTGGGTTCGATCCCCGCACGGAACAAATATTTGTATGACCTACAGGTAATTGTTCCGGGTCTGGCTGTTTGTGTATGTGATTTTAAATGTTTGTAAACGCAGCCACGATACAGGAGAAATTCCTAGTGTGGGGGAAAGTTAAAAAAAATATATTTTAATACTCGCAAACATTTCAAATCCTATAGGAAACTTCTGCTATGACCTAGAATCATGAAATTTGGCAAGAAGCAAGGTCTCACACCACACATAAGGAAAGAGACGAAAATTGTTCATTTGTAATTTTTATCACATAAAAAAATAATGTTTTGCGATTACTAAGTTACATTTCCAGTGAATTGACCGTGACGTATCGAGACGTGAGTTTTTCGGCGTTTCTTGCTCGATATAGTACGGGACCCTTTGTTTGCGAGTACAACTCGCACTTGGCCGTTTTTTTTTGTTTTATAAAACACTTTTTCATATGACCTCTAATGTAATTGCAATGCAGACATTATTTTCGATGTAAAAAGTTTTATTCTAAGTCACGTACTTAGTTATATAACACCAGAAATGAGTAGATTAATGTATTTTTTGTATGGTTATAATCATTAAGACTGAGTGTAGTTATGCTTCAACAGAGAATATTCAGAGACTACAGTCAGTGCGCTGTGATTGGCTGAAATTAATCCATTAATCGAAACCACAATTGCTTGGTCACATAGAGGATGAATGAAAGACGACTGACAAAAGGTATTTTATAAGTCAGACTAGCTCACCCAGCAAATGTTGTTTTGCCATATAGAGGTTAGTGATAGAAGGGTGAAAATTAAGAGTTGTTTGTATTTTTGTATGCTGTCTAAAAATAGAATTAAGTGGAGGACCACCATTAACATTCACGTTATTATATTTAAATATTAAAACATTTTAAAAGATAAAAAATAGCAGACCGCCGCCGGTATCGGAAACAGAGTCTAAGCTACCGGCGGTAAGGGTTGCTAAGGCAGGAACCTCCTCACAATGCGAGTCCTGTAGTACCTTTCTGAATCAGGCCAACCACCCAATGAGAGGCTTTTGGCCATTAGACCATAGGCCGTACCAGCCTATTACTGTCCCACTGCAGGGCAAAGGCCTCTCCTCATACAGAGAAGGCTCGAGCATTAATCAACACGCTTGCTCAAGACGGGTTGGCGATTTCAGACTTATAATTATAAAGTCCAGGTTTCCTCACGATGTTTTCCTTCACCGATGTCAGTGACGTCCAAGATAAACTTAGAAAGTACATATGAATTGAAAAACTCACATTGGTACTTGCCCAGGTTTGAAGCCACAACCTCGTGCACAAGAGGCGTGGCATAAACCACTGGGCCATCATGACAGTGGAAATGGATCTTTCATTTCATTATATTGTATCACGGATTTTTTCAATCAATTCAGATTAACTATAAACTATAACAGGTGATATCGAAGCCACAACAACCAATAAATTGCCTAACGCCAACCACATCGGAATCGGGTCAGCCGCTGCGCAGGCGACTATACTTGTCACATCCGACGTTTAATTCCACTTGTCTAGTATTAGAGGTCGCATTGAAGGTAATAACAGTTTCAATATACTATGCGTTGAAAGAAACTTGTCGTATAATACGTACTTTAGTGTAATAGTTAAAATCACGTTTGACGACCGATGTGGAGCGGCGGGCGAAGGTCCGCCTGCGACGCAGGAGGTTGCGGGTCCGATTCCCGACTCGGGACAAATGTTTGTAGGATCTACATAGGTTTGTTCCGGGTCTTCTGGGTATTTCCAATGTATAATAAAAAAAAAATCTATCTATGTAATGTATTGTATTTAGTATATCAGTCATCTAATACCCATAACACAAGCTCTGCTTAGCTTGGGGCTAGATGATGCTGTGTGGATTGTCCAGCATTAAATGACAGATAAAGTGTCTTGAATTACAGCCGTTTATTGAGATTAATACTTTTACTTCTTTTACGACTTTCGTGCTTCTGACTACCCGTAACGACTGAATAGCTCATCATTTAGGACCCATTATATATGTAAGTGTTCATTTTAAACCGTGATGCTAGGCAACTGGGCCTAACCCAGTTATAAACGTCCCTTTGTGCCAATTGGCCTAGCTCTGTTCTGTCTCCTGCTTGATATGAAGGAAAGTGGAAATTATGTATTTTTCTAACTACTCCGCTGTTCTTTTCTGATTAATTTCGTTGCAGGATCCAAGACAGTTGAATCGTTTCTATGGGACTCGTCGGGCTTCATTGTCTCGACGCTTTTCTGGTGGTCGCCACTATTGATTCTGGTTTTCAGGAGTTGCAGTGGTTTGTGGTGACTGTCAAAGATCTACAAATGACAGCCGGGACCAACGGCTTAACATGCTTTCCGAAGCACGGAAGAGTCTCGATACGTATTGAACGCTCATCCATCCACAGAATGTCCTCGGCAAGTGTAGCTTAACCTTCGATGGGCCCGTGAGGCTGTTTTTTTCAGTCATCACACATACATGTCTTTGAGAGAGCGGCTTGCCAAAAAATTACGATGCATTCGATTTATCGATGTCTCATTCGATATGACGATATCACAGTAAGGAGTATTGAAAACGTTACTTTCGTACACACATACGTACATACATAAACTCCCCCTATTTCCCATGGGGGTCTTCGGAAACAACAGAACGCCATCTGCTACGACGTTTACATACTCTTTTCGCTTTACTAGCGTTTTTACATCTGGTCATACACGCACGCCGGTTGCGAGTACTTCAGCTGACCTTTCTGAAGAAAACCGGATAAATAAGGTCAATAATACCCAGCTGACAGAAACTACTAAGTTCCAATTTCCCCATGGAACCACTAAAGTGAAATGTGGTCGAGCAACAATTTTAATACAATCAAGGGTAACATACATAGACTTGTATACTTAATTAGTTAGTTTGTTTCTAGTTCACGTAACATCGCGCCTGTATTCCCAAGAGGGTTGGGCAGAGGTGTACATAGAGTACACCCACAATGATAGGTGGAACCGACCGATTAACGTGTTTTCCGAAGTAATCATTAGCCTTTTCCCAATTATGTTAGGTTTGGCTTCCCGTCTAACCCGATGCAGCTGAATACCAGTATTTTGCATGGAGCGGCTGCGTATCTGACCTCCACAACCCAGTTACTGGTTACTGAACAACACGATACCCCTTGGTAAGAGTAGTTGTCAGACTTTCGGGCTTCTGACTACCCGTAACCACTGTCAAAGATCTACAAATGAGCAGGTACACACACAATGATAGCTGGGACCAACGGATTGACGTGTCTCGTCATTCACGGAGGAGACTAGGTATGTTATTGATGGCTACCCATCCACAGACTGACCTCGCCACGCGTTGCTTAACCTTAGTTTAACCTGTGCGATTGTTATTATTTAGCCACGAGAGACAAACTTCCTTTTCAAGTGCGATATTGTAATAGCTTTAAACAATAATAGCTCTGCTACCTAGCTCTGAGGACCATCTCGGACACTAATCTACATGGTCCTCACATGATCTAACCAAGATAATGTCTGGACATTGAAAAAGACTGTGATTGCCGAGTTACTTTCGGTGTTTCTTCTCAGTCAGTCAGATAGAGAAACACCAACCTAGTTTAAAAATATATTTAACTTTTTGACGTGTAAAAGTGTTAGTAAAAACCCATTTACAGAAATAAATATCATTTATCATTTATTGCATCGCCCGTGACGTCGTTCGCGTAAATTTTGTATTTTCCCTTAGAACACTAACATCCCCTGCACCCCCTTTACAGCATAGATTTGAAAATAAAATATAGCCTATGTTACTCGCTGATAATGTAGCTTTCTATATGTAAAAGAATGTTTAAAATCGGTTAAGTAGTTTTCGAGTTTATATATTATAAACAAACATACAAAAATAGGGTAGTGTCCTTAAAAAATCTGTTTAGTCCGAAAGTTGGATTACTCAAAAATACTGGACACGTATTTTTACTTTTGTACCGTAAACCAAAAATGACGACGGTATAGTGATGCCAATAGGCTCGCCCCCTATTAGACAGTACTCAAAAGATAACTGGCGAAATGTACGAAAAATAAAAATGAAAGTAACTTCACCAAAGATAAATATTTTAAATTTGAGCGTTTGATAGTTCGTGCATTTGTTTAATGTGAATTTCAACCGCGGGTACCGCCGCGGGGCGCAGCTAGTTAGTTGTGGTTATTATATATCATGTAACATAACACATAACAGAAAGTAATGTTATGTAAATTAATTTGTAGAAAACTGTGTGAGTAGTTGCAAGGTGAAGGTGACTGGTCAGGTTGGAAAGTCAATATTTTAAGAATGGTTCTGTAGTATTTTAACGCGAAAATAACACCACTTTACGCTTGTTTTTAATTACAGTTCATTGCTTGGAATAGTAAAAAGTATCTAAGTCCAATTGCACATAACATCACGACTGTAATCCCCGAAGGGTTAAGCAGAGATGCACCTACAGTACACCCCAATTCACCAGTTATGTTTCAGCCCCATGTAATAGTGGGTGAGCCTATTGCCATCAAATGGGCACACATTCAGTCCCCGATCAGATATTTGACAGTCGTCTTCTGACTACCCGTAACGACTGTCAAAGATCACAACAGGGACCAACTTCTTTCCGAGGCACGGAGGAGTCTGGTTGTGTTACGAACTGTCACCCATCCACAGACCGACCACGACAACCGTAGCTTAATCTTCAATCGACCCGAGTAGCCTTTTTTATCTAGCCACGAGTTTATTTCTTGGTAGTCTATAATAAGTAAATAAATAACTAATGCTGGATAATCCACACAGCATCATCTAGCCCCAAGCTAAGCAAAGCTTATGTTATGGGTACTAGATGACTGACATACTTAATACAATACATTACATAGATAGATATTTTTATTATACATAGCAAATACCCAGAACACCCGGAACAAATCTTTGTAGATCTTACAAACATTTGTCCTAAGGCGGGAATCGAAACCGCAACGTCCTACGTCGCAGGCGGACCTTCGCCCGCTGCGCCAAATCGGTCGTCAAAATAAATAAATAAGCATACAACGCTCAAAGCAGCTCTTTATAATTTAAATTATTTTTAATGCGATATTCTTTCCGCTAATATTTTGTATAATTACATGGAAAATAAGTGTCTACCTGAGGAACTGGTCTGATGCAGGAAGTCGTTGAGAATTGCCATTGTTGAGACAAACAAAAATCTTTTAATTTTAATATATTCCTACTTTGCATATTTTAAAAAAACATTTAATTATTCTTAATGTTTTCTATACAAATAAATACAAGTGAAGTAATTTTAAATTAACAGCTTTTACGGTAGTCACACCAAAACCCAATTTCTATAATATTTTTCTGGCTGTCGGTCTGTCGTCTGTTTTTTGAGGCAATCTCTGAAACGGCTGGACCGATTTTGACGGAATACCTGATGTAATAAGGAGTTCCTTTGACTACTTTTATTGTTGAAGTCCATTCATTTTTTTGTTGGCTTCTGAATACGTAACGACTATCAAATGAATCTACAAATGACAGCCGGGACCAACTGTTTATCGTGCGTCCGTTTCACGAGGGGGTCTCGATTAATTTAATACTTTAAGCACGCAAATGCAGAGGCGGAATTAATGCTATAGGCATTTTCTACCAGTCAACCTTTGGGTGATGCAGAGACAAACAGTGGTAGGTGCAATTTCTTAAAAGAAAAGGGAAGAAAATATTTTTTTTTTTTTTTTAATCATTGCCCTGCACTAGCAATTTCTCCTGTATCGTGGGTGCGTTTACAAACATTTAAGCTCACATACACAAACAGCCAGACCCGGAACAACTACCTGTAGGTCATACAAATATTTGTTCCGTGTGGGGATCGAACCCACAACACGCGGCGCAGCAGCCGATGGCTCAACCACTGCGCCAACCGTGTCGTTAAAATATCTGTATGTAAATAGATTATAAACTGTAAATATAATACCTACATAGAATATATACACACATTAACATACATACATACACATGTCATGTGTAATGAATGGTCACCCATCCACGGACTGACCTCAATTGGTTAGGTACAAATGATGATGCTTTACAGACTTTTTACGGTTTAATGAAAACAATTAAAAATTATTACAGGCGTGACGTTATGTACAATAGGATTTATAAATAAATAAATAATGCTGGACAATTCACACAGCATCATCTAGCCCCAAGCTAAGCAGAGCTTGTGTTATGGGTACTAGATGACTGATCTACTTAATACAATACAATACATAGATAGATATTTTTTATTATACATAGCAAATACCCAGAACACCCGGAACAAATCTTTGTAGATCGTACAAACATTTGTCCCAAGGCAGGAATAGAACCCGCAACCTCCTGCGTCGCAGGCGGACCTTCGCCAACCGCGCCACATCGGTCGTCAAATATACTTATTATGTTATATATGTTGTTATATACTTATTATCATGCCAAGCAACGAACGGTTCTTACTATGTACAACAAGCAGTTAGATTCTCAATTCTAAACTAAATATTAAACTATATCAAGGTTTTTACCGAGGTGGTCTAGTTACAAGCAAGTTATGTCCTTAGATGTGACCTTTGACCCCTAGTGTTAAGGTTAACTTCAATTAACCTTTACCGGTTATTACATGAAACGATATGATCTATTAAATCATAGGTTTGATAAATGATGTATGATAATACATAAAACAACTCGTTATCATAAAACATTACGTCTGTAATCATCAACAGTTATATTGAAGTCCCATGATATAGGAGGTTCGCCCCTATAACATGGGACTTCGCCTATTGACGACCTATGTGGCACAGCGGGAGGTTGCGGGCTCGATTCCCGCCTTGGGACAAATGTTTGTACGATCTGCAAAGATTTGTTCCGGGTGTTCTGGGTATTTGCTATGTATAATAAAAAAAATATCTATCTATGTAATGTATTGTATTAAGTATATCAGTCATCTAGTACCCATAACACAAGCTCTGCTTAGCTTGGGGCTAGATGATGCTGTGTGGATTGTCCAGCATTATTTATTTATTATTATTTATTTATTTAATATCTTTCTATGTAATGTATTGTATTAAGTATATCAGTCATCTAGTACCCATAACACAAGCTCTGCTTAGCTTGGGGCTAGATGATGCTGTGTGGATTGTCCAGCATTATTTATTTATTTATTATTGCCATCAATCGGGCACAATTCCAGACACCGGGCTGCTACTGATAAATTCCATATGGAACAACCTAATAACTAATAAAAAATTATGTGATAATAATAGATTGGATTGGTGATGAGCTCGTGGGAGGAGCTCGTGGATAAGTAAAAAGGAAAAGGCAGGCAGATGATGATGGTGACGAGCTCCTCTCTACTGCTCACATCTGTGAGATAATAAAAATCAATTAGATTTGTAAATGACTTGTTTTCGGTACCAAAAATGTATACAAACTTTTCGTTAAGGTTCCAAATTCAAAACAACAACATCAACCAGCGGATTATGATATAATACTATTGTCAGTCTAGACAATTAAGCCGTTATAAATTACTGTAGAGTTACATTTGCATGACATTGACATGGCTAGTTTAATATAATGTAGCGAGCGTGCTTCTCTGCTTATCCAGTAGCGAGAGTGTAAAGATTACGTTAAAAGATTACAAAAGATTATAATCTTTTTGTTTCTTTTACCATAATTGTGGTGTAGCCGAGTATGATTCGAAATCTATGCTAAGTATACAATTATACAATTTCAATGTCATTATTGGATTTTAGGTCACTTTCTAAGTAAATAATAAGACTGTCTCAAGTTATTTTTTTGTTTGAAAATACTTGGTATGGTCTTGATCGATGCTCGTGCCTTCTGTGTGTAAGAAGAAGCCCAGCAGCGGGACAGTTTATCATCATCTGCGTCAGATTTTGTTAGAATGTGAATAGAAGATAGCTGTCGCTACAATATCAACTTAAAATATCGTCAGAAATATGTACAAATCTGAAACGTCATATATTATTGTAACAATTGCCAAAGTTGAAAAAAAAATATTCACACATTTTTGACTCCCAATGCAGAAAGCCGTTGGCTGGCTCTTTCTGGACTAATTTTATAAATAGGTAAAAATTTGTATGCAACTTTGTATGTGGGATAATCTTCGGAACTAATGACGGCGCGGTCGGAGCAGCGGCTGAGCGATCGACTGCTGCGCCACGTGTCGTGGGCTCGACTCCTGCGCGGTACAAATTTATATAGCCTACATGTAGTTGTTCAGGGTCTGGCTGTTTGTGTATGTGAGTTAACTTTATTAATATGGCGAATAACTTTAATATGACGATGTAGGATACCTCAGATTTAGTTCTTTTGTGGCGATATTTGTCTCTTAAGATACAGGTCCCCTAGTTTAAGAGATAGGGTTCATTATTATTTTGGATGCGTAGACTTTTGTAGATTTAAATCTTAGTGCACAGAATCTATACTACATTATGCTTATTGTATTTCTGCTATCTTGTTTTGAACTGTGTGTATCACTTGGATAAATATTTTTTTATTATTATTTTACTTGCTGACCCGGCAAACGTTGTATTGCCATTTTAAACCTTACATTTTTGGAGTGGGCCACCCTTATCACTTATGGGTATGAAAAATAGATGTTGGCCGATTCTCAGACCTACCCGATATGCACACAAAATTTCATACAAATCGGTGCAGCCGTTCCGGAAGAGTTTGGTCACAAACATTGTGACACGAGAATTTCTTATATATAAAATATTCGTGTCACAATGTTCGTTCCCATACTCCTCCGAAACGGCTTGACCGATTCTTATGAAATTTTGTGTGCATATCGGGCAGTTCTGAGAATCGGCCAACATCTATTTTTCATACCCCTAAATAATAAGGGTGGTCCACCCCAAACCTTTTATATGGCAAAACAACGTTTGCTGGGTCAGCTAGTTATATATTAGATTTCATACAAATTGGTGCTGCCGTTCCGGAAGAGTTTGGTCACAAACATTGTGACACGAGAATTTTATATATTAGATTATTATTTCGGTACAGTGGAGGGCCAAACGCCATTAGGAGAAACATTTAAGTCCGTTTTCCTTGCGTTTACCTCCAGCGTTGAAATTAATAATAATTATCGAGTTTTGCGGTCTTAAGCCGCGAGTGGAGCGGCGAGTGATGTTAATTCGAACAGCCTATTACAGAACGAAATCGACTTGCAAGTAGCATGCATTACCACTTGCGTGTTCGGTCATTATCTTGTTCTATGTTGTGAGCGACGAGCGGTTTTTGAATGATCTGTGGTTCTGCTGTCGAGAGTTCTGCTTGTTTGACTGATGTAAAAGTAAATAGTCATTCATAAGACTGTGTTTTAAGACTTATTTATTTAGTAACAGCGAGGCTTCTTCGTGTCTCGGAAAGCACGCTAAGCCGTTGGGCCCTTCTGTCATTTGTAGATCTTTGTCAGTCGTTACGGGTAGTCAGAAGCCCGAAAGTCTGACAACCAGTCTTACCAAGGGGTATCGTGTTGGCCAGTCACTGGATTGTGGAGGTTAGAACGACAGCCCCTTCATGTTAAATACTGGTACTCAGCTGCATCTGGTTAGACTGGAAGCCGACCCCAACATAGTTTTGAAATGGCAGATGATGGTAGATAGCATAATCGTCGTAGGGAACCCCTTCATAAGCAATAATTACAAAATAACTTCACGACTGTTATCCCAGGAGGCTTTAGCAGATGTGTACTCACAGTAAACCCACATTCATGAGGTCCTGGGTCCGATTTCTGGGTCAAGCAATGTGTTATTTGGATTTTCCATTAAGAATTTCTCAGTACCAGCCCGGAGTCTAGATGTGTGCCCGGTTGATGGCAATAGGCTCACCCCTTATTACGTGGGCTTAAAAACATAACTGCACTGCAAACGTAGCATGACCAATTCGATATATTTTCTACCAAGAATTAACAACGTTCTTTCTTTCCAACTTGACATCTCTTCTACCCGAGCACGAGGCGCCCCGTACACTGTAGAGAATAGAAAACTTTCTTCTCTTCAGTTTTAACATCGCCATGCTTAGGACGGTAGAAATCTTTCAACAATCTGTCATGTTGTCTTCTATTCCGGCGACAAAACCCGTTTCTATGGTGGTCAAGCTACGCACGCAGGTGACATTAAAATTATTATATCAATAAAAAAGTAAGTCAATAAACTTCTTACCTTCTTACATAAATTAATATTTCTAACGCATATCGATGAGCTTATGACTTGCACCATCGTTTAATATTACGAAAATCGGATGATAGTCTGTTGTAAGGAAAAATTGCACAAATTGTGCGAGCTATATTTCATTATAGGCGAGGTCAACAGGGGTATAATACAGGGTGTGTGTGTGGGGGTAGGGGGGGGGGGATGGCACATCAGTCATACCTATGTGTTGGTGCACCACTTCTTCTTCCCAGCATAAACACTAGGAAGTGGTGAAGGGTGGGCATTTTGGGGGACTGTCTTATGTAATTTTTGACGTTCAAAAAGTGCTGATTCTCAGCCTAATATGAATAAATGAATTTTGATTTTGAAGTCCAATCTGATACCATGAGTTCAGTAAATAATTTGATAACTTGGGGGGTTCAAAATCTAGTCCAACTCAAAGAGATTTAGCGTAGAAACTCTAGTGTCTAGTATCTTTATTTAGCCTCCAGTTTTAAGATGTATACAAGGTGAGATCGATGCATAACCCGATACCACCGACTTCAGTACATTTTGGACCCCTAGCGTTGAAGATTTTCGTCGGCATTTTTTCTGATGATTTTTACTAAAACATGAATCGGCTGGGTATAAGGTTCGATTACCCGGTCAAGCAAAATTTTATTGAGATTTTCGATGTAGAATATCTCAATAGCATCCCGTACTCTGGATCTACCCGTTTGATGGCAATAAGCTTGTCCCTATTATATGGGACTTAAACATAACTGACAAAATTCGGGTGCCCTATAACTACATAGTCCTCTGCTTAACCCCAGTTATACAGAACATTCTATTTATAATAATAGTACCACCCATCTCTTTCCTAACCTTGATTATCACTGCTTAACTTTCCAAAAACTTACATTATTAATTTATTAACTTAACCTCGGAGGTAATTTTCGGAAATACATGCAAGGCCGTCAATCTTCATGTTGACCGCAAGATATTATTGCTTAACTTGGGTTAGTCATGTCTTGACATAAGTTGGACATATTATTTTAGGCCTTACTTAGAATACACATAGTGTTAAGACTTCGTAGAAGAGACCGTATTCTTACTAACGACTAGCGCATCGCCCGCGACTTTTTCCGCGTAGATTTTTGAAAATAATAATAGCCTATAGCACTCAGGAATAATGGTGCCTTCTAAGGGCGAAACATTTTTAAGAATTGTATCTTTTATTCACTTTCTTTTTTTTGAAAAAACGTTTCCCCACTCTAGGAATTTGTCTTATGACATGGGTGCGTTTTAAAACATTTAATCTCAGATACACAAACAGCCAGACCCGGAACAACTACCTGTAGGCCATACAAATATTTGTTCCGTGCGGGAATCGAACCCACGACACGTGGCGCAGCAATCGGTAGCTCAGCCGCTGCGCCATTCGCGCTGTCCTTAGTTTCGAAGATAATATTATAAAATTAGTTCAGAAAGAGCCAACGACTTTCAAAAATGTGTGAATATATTTTTTTCAACATTGCCAACTGTTACAAAAAATATGACGTTTGAGATTTGTTCATATTTCTGACTATATATTGAGTTGATATTGTAGCGACAGATATCTCGCCATATACAAACTAAATCCGACGTTTCCTACATCGCGATATTAAAGTTATCCGCACGATAGAACATGTTACGAGTATAGTTTCACTGCAATTTTACATTTTATAATAACTAAATTTACCATCTATAATAATTCCAAATTTGTATGCCACTACATAATTATTATATGCCTGTAAGGCAGGACATATTGATACTTTTATATATTGTTAAGACCTGTAACTGACATATGCCCACAATAAAGACTTTATATATATATAATATAGACTTTATATAAGAACCAGACAACAACCGTCGAGCAGCAGCCTACCAGCCACAACACCCGTCTGGTCGGAGGATCCTTACTTTTCAATGGTGGAGACAGCTCGCGCGTTTGATAAATGTGAATTTTAACCACAGGTAACACCGCGGGATGCGCTAGTTTTAGTATAAAGTGCCTATGCCCGAAGTTACCCCCACTACTGCGTCCAGCTCTCAAGATGTATGACGATGCTTTAATTATGTCTATAGATTTGAAATAAGAACTTGGTAATAAAGAAATGTTACCAACATCATGTATTAATTATAGCTGTTAGCCAACCAAAAAAAAATGGTTGCGTTTTCAATGAATGAAGATGAATTCACTATGGAGGTGGTAAACAGACGGAGAGAAAATTAAAACCGATGTAATAGAGATGTGTCCTAGGTAAAAATATATTAAGTCTACTTAGTCCGTCAGTAAGATTACCAAAAAATATTGGACACGTATTTTTTGCTTACTCAAATCAATAAAAAGTGACAAAGATTTAGACACATCAAAGTTCAGGAGAAGGGGCTTGTGACGTCACTGTTACGTTAAAAGTGTAGCACGGTGTGACGTCACGCGCAATTTCAACGCACTATATCGTCGTCATTTTTTGTTTACGTGACAAAAGAAAAAATACGTGTCCAGTATTTTTGAGTAATCCAACTTTCGGACCAATCAGAATTTTTAAGGACAACACCCTGTTGTCAAGATAATCGTATTCGATACATCTCTAACCGACACATATTTATATACACGCGAAGAAACTCGCGGTTACAGCTAGTAATAAAAAACTCTTTACAAAAAAAAAAGCATGTGTTCAATTCACACGTGGTAGAAGTGATACCTTCAAAAATTTTGGCTTCAAGATAATGAGACGAATGTAATATTTTGGGAAGAGGATAATTGTAGGTTTTAGTAGATCATAGTGATACAAAGTTTGATAAGTATTTTATAAAATTTACACGACATAAGAAACACTGTATAATGCTTCCTATCTTATGAATTCTCTCTCTTTACTAATCTCTTTAGTCTCTAGCTCTTTTTACAGACACTTTTTCGTTTCATTAACTTTCAAATCACAACGATGCTGAAGAAGTATTCACTTCAAAAATTACTGACTCCATAAGAAACACTAAAACGCTTAACCCTTCTTTGCATGATTTTTTCTATTTTTGTGAAATAAATCAGGGTGATGTAATTCATGCTCTAGATTAAAGGAAAAATAATTTAAAAAATCCAAATATAAATAAATAATATGAAATGTTATGATTGAAATTTCCATCACCATGCAAAGAAGGGTTAAAATAACTTTAGTTTCGTAAGTCGGTGGCATGAAATGAATCAAACGAAACAAACAATACCTCAGTGTTATTTTGTAGCCGGTTCAATTTTTGATTTCTAGCTTTTTAGTTAGTCACTTTGTAATTTATATAAGATTTGAAAAAAGTAAATTCGAAATTTCGTTTACTTGGAGCACATATTATTCCAGCTATTTGGATTTAAAAACCAAACTTCCAAACCAATTTTGATAAAATTTACATGAGACTACCTCTGAAAAATGGCCTACCAAACAAAAAAATAATCATCAAAATCACTTCATAAACGACGAAGTTATCAGCTAATACACAAAAAAATTGGTCGAATTGAGAAACCTTTTTTTTGAAGTCGATTTAAAATAAAGAAATACATACCACAACTCAACTTCTTCTGCTGAGAAATCAGCATGCTGAGCGGTACTCGTCTATCAGGGGTCGGTGCCAGCCCAAAAATCCGGTTACGAGCCGTCTGGCCCACCGTGAGCCGTGTCATGATCGCGCGTGGTCTTGCGTCTTCGTGCGAAGTCGGAAGTCGTCGGACTGGAGTTGCACTACATGTGTAGATTAATCTGGAAAGATAGAAAATATATTATTGGTAAGTACAATCAAAATCTAAGTTTATTAATTCAAATTAGGCTGAGAATCAGCACCTTTTGAACGTCCAAATTTAACTGCTGGGAAGAAGAAATGGCGCAGTAAACTCCCCAGTAATCTGTCTGTCTGATAAGTTTAAAGAACTTGAATCTATACTATACTAGCACTTCACCCCCGTTGAAGCGTAAGCGAAAATAGCCTTTAGCACCAAGAATAATGTATCTATATAACAGTTAACAAATTATTAGAATTAGATCATTCGTTCCGGAGATTACCCCCTACATACAAATTTACAAACAAATTTTACTTCAACATAACATTAGTATAGATGAGTGCATACATACATACATAAACTCACGCCTATTCCCCATTGGGGTAGGGTGTGCAGATACTACAAAATGCCACCTGTTACGATCCCTACATACTCCTTTTGCTTCGTTTACGTTCATACATCTGATATTTATTTATAATCAGATAATTATCATTGAAAACGATGTGCAATCTGTCAAATTTCATTGAGAGTTTCTAAACCGTATAACAAAAGAATAAGATTCCCGTCCAATAGGGGAAATTTGACAGTTTGAGATAGCTTGATGCTGGCATCATCTGCCTAGCCTTTCCTCAACTATGTTGGGGTCAGGTTCCAGTCTAATCGGATACAGCTGTGTACCTGTGTTACATGGAGCAACTGCCTATCTGACTTCCACAACCCTGTAACTGGGAAACACGATACCCTTTGGTAAGACTGGGTTTTCAGACTTTTGGGATCTGACTACCCGTAACGACTGTCAAAGGTCTACAAATGACAACCGCGACCAACTGCTTAACGTGCTTTCCGGGGCACGGAGGAGTCAAAATATGTTACGAACGGTCACCCATTCACAGACTGACCTCGGCAAGCGTAGCTTTTATTTAGCCACGAGCCCATCCTTGATGCGCTGGCGACTGTACCTAAGATAAAAACTCAAAAACAACTCAATTGTTTTGTCAGCAAAAACTAGACTTAATTAGTGCCAAACCTCTTTCCTCGTAGGAGAGTTCACACCAATTAAAAATGTTTTGTTTATGACATACAGCACTAGCGAGCATCCAAGTGGAATGACTCCATCGCGCGTTGCTCATAACAATTTTTTTACAAATTCTTTGCAATGAATTGTGACAGTTTGTTGTGGTATACGATTTGGAAGTTCATTTTGTTAGCATTCAATATCATAATCAAAGATTATTCACCTTTCTGCCTTTTCACAACACTATTGGGATCAGTTTTTAATATTATAAGCAAATACATATATGTCTTTCACATGTCATGTCATGATGTCCCAGTGGTTATGGCCTCGCCTCTAGCGTACGAGGTTATGGGTTCAAATCTGGGCAAGTACCAATGTGACTTTTTGAATTCATTTGTACTTTCCAAGTTTATCTTGGACATCACTGGCATCGGTGAACGAAAACATCGTGAGGAAACCTGGACTTATATAATTAATATAAGTCTGGAATTACCAACCCGTCTTGAGCAAGCGTGGTGATTAATGCTCGTGCCTTTTCTGTATGAGAAGAGGCCTTTGCTGTGCAGTGGGACGGTAATAGGTTTGGTATTATTGTTATAAATGTCTTTGCCTTAGATCGGAATGGTAAAAGGCTGGTGGTAATCCCTATTGGAAAAACTCAATAACACTTCACTCAAACTGGGCATCTAACCAAGGACCTCATACTCAACAGTACCGCTTAAAACCACAAGATCAAAAGGTAGTATTTTTAGAACTACATATACACTAAAACAGCAGCAATATAATCGAGCAAATCACCACGCTTGCTAGAGGAGCACTAACGATTTCAGACTAATATTAATTATCAGCCTACGATTCCTCATCATCTGCCTAGCCTTTTTCCAACTCTTTTGGGGTCGGCTTCCAGTCTAACCGGTTGCAGCTGAATACCAGAATTTTACATAGAGCGACTGCCTATCTGACCTCCAGAACCCAGTTACGGGCTCACACGATACCCCTTTGTAAAACTGGTTGTCAGACTTTCGGGCTTCTGGCTACCCGTAACGACTGTCAAAGATCCACAAATGACCCGGGAGCAAAGGCTTAATGTGTTACGAACGGTCACCCATCCATAGATTGAACACGGACATCGTAGCTTAACTTTTACCCCACACTAGGAATTTCTCCTGTGTCGTGGGTGCGTTTACTGTAGGCCATACAAATATTTGTTCCGTGCGGGAATCGAACCCACGACACGCGGCGCAGTAGCCGATCGCTCAGCCACTGCGCCAACCGTGCCGTCAACAATCTAATCGTGCCGCTGTTTTTATTTACCCGCTCTGCTTCAGTAATAAAGCGAAATTTACAAATAATCCAAGGTTTCTGTAACACCATAACTTATTTAAAAAAGATCATAAATCTGGTTATAGTTGATTTGATTTATTTGATTAATTATAGTTTTAAAATTAGTGAAACTGGTACACCGGAAGCGGACGCCTTAGAAGGACATACACTGACCTTATTGGTGATGTTCTTCAGTAAGGTCAGGTGCATAGTACTCGCAAAAAGCGCGCGTGTATGACAAAATGAGTATGTAAGGTGGCGTCCTGCAGTTTCTGCCTACCCCCATGGGACAAAGGCATGAGCTTCAAGATGTGTTGTTTAATAAATCGAGCAAGTAATGTAATATTAACGTTGGTAATAAAAATATGAAGAAATAAAATAAAATAAATAATCACAGGGCGTCGAAAAATTCATCCGCATCGCTGTCAACGGGCAAAGTGCCCAGAAGGCTGGCTTTGCCACGTTGAATGGCAATGCTGATTCTCTGGCCAAAAAAGAAGCCAGCCCCTCTGGTCACGTGAAGAGTTGACCAAAATAATTGGTTTTCAATAAAAACTAGAGGTGTGTAGTACTCGCGTCTAGCGCGCGTGTATGACAAAAGGAGTATGTAAGGATCGTAATAGGTGGCGTTCTGTAGTTACTGCCTACCCCCATGGGAAAAACTCATGATTTCATGATGTCTCGTTTGATAATTAAATAATAAATAATGCTGGACAATCCACACAGTATGATCTAGCCCCAAGCTAAGCAGAGTTTGTGTTATGGGTAGGTATCTACTAGATGACTGATATACTTTAATACAATACATTACATAGATAGATATTTTTTATTATACATAGCAAATACCCAGAGCTCGCGGAATAAATCTTAGTACATAAATATTTGTCCCAGGGCGGGAATCGAACCCGCAACCGACCAAGCCGACCTCTGCCCGCCGCGCCACATCGGTCGTCATAATTCGAGCAAGCAAGGTCATAAAATTTAACGCTGGTAATAAAAGATAATTACCAGCAAAATAATTGGATTTCAAAAAACTAACTAGATTATGTGTTTGTCTTATGGACCCAATCATGCGTCAACAAGCTGTCCAATAAACACATGTAGGATTTAAAAACAGTAATTTTGATAGTGGCTGTGTAAAAAAACAAATACCTATAACTTTAAAGGTGTTTTTTCATGTAATTGGGTTGTAAACAAGCATTTGGCTTTTGGTTATGGGAAATCAAACTAAATGCCGTGATTTTAGGGTTGCGTAACTGAGGGTGGTAACGGGACCATTTTACTAAGCCTCCGCTATCCGCGCGTGCATTCGTCCGTCTATCTGTCACCGTCTGTATCTCAAGAACTGTAAATAGGTAGACGTTAAGTTGAAGTTTTAGAGAACGTGTATTTTTTTTTTTTACTAAATCAATAATTAATCTTTTATTTCTTTAAAACGGTACAACTATTAATATATGAAGAAATAAAATAAAGTAAATAATAACAGGTATATTTTTTTTTTAACAATACGTCCTGTATCGTGGGTGCGTTTACAAACATTTAAAGTTACATACACAAACAACCAGACCCGAAATAACTACCTGTAGGCCATACAAATATTTGTTCCGCGCGGGAATCGAACCCACGACACGCGGCGCAGCAGTCAATCGCTCAGCCACTGCGCCAACCGTGCCGGTTTAGAAATAGTGTATCTCTAATATTAAACGATCGTACGGAACTCTACGTGCGCGAGTCCGTATCGCTCTTGACCGGTTCAATTTTATTTGTATCCCTTTACTTTTTTTTGTTGATCTACAAAGATGTTTTATATCAAATCTAACGAACGTCATTGGGACTATGTTTTTCTTATATATTTAAATGTTTATCTAATAAATAATTATCTGGACCGGTTCTTATACGTCAATGGTCAGAAGCCATTTTTTTACAAGTAATGATCCGTTTTTAGGGTTTCATACCAAATTGGGTAAGTAAATAATTTTAATTCAACATTTTATAGGTAAGCAATGAAAAAAGGAGATTTGACATTACATTTATAGAAGAAAAGCAAAAAATAAAATAAAGAATCACAGTGCATCGAAAAATTCATCCGCATCACTGTCAACGGGAGATGTGCCCAAAAGGCTAGCAGTATTGCCACGTTGAATGGAAATGCTGATTCTTTGGCCGAAAAAAGGTCAAAACATCATATAGTATTACATTTTGTTCAGGTAGATTGTGTACTGTGGAGGGTTACAAGAGTAGAGGGTTACAATTCAACCATCTTTTTTTTGGTGGATTTTGTGTGATAGATGATATGTCTAGAAAGGAGGTGACTTTCGAGATGACGGCAAATAGAAATGTAGGGAAAAACATGCTGTGCCGACCCATAATAAATTGGGATAAGGGATAATGATGATTTATTGAATGATGATTTAGGTTTGACGACACGGTTGGCGCAGTAGTTAAGCGATTGGCTGTTGCGCTGCGTGTCGCGGATTCGACGCGGACCCCGCACGGAACAAATATTCGTATGGCCTACAGTTAGTTGTTCCTGGTAGGTTGTTTGTGTATGTGAGTTTAAATGTTTGTAAACGCACCCACGATACAGGAGTAATTACAAGTGTGGGGCAACGATAAAAAAAAAAAAATGATGGTGATGTTTCAGGTTAGAACCCTTGGTGGGCGACTCCGACTCGCTCTTAGCTGATTTTAAATATTGGTGTCGCATTACATATTGACCCGGATTTAATTAATTATAAAAAATATTAAAACTGGTCCCTAGGTAACCTACCAAAATTATAAAAGTGTGAATAATTTAAAATTATGGGCCTATAGAGAGCTGTTTTATGGCCTAAAAATTCGTTGAAAAAACCAGTATTATGAGGCGCGGCGGGCGAAGGTCGAAGGTTCGATTCCCGCCTTGGGATAATAATGTTTGTACGATCTACAAATATTTGTTCCGGGTGTTCTGGGTATTTGCTGAGTATAATAAAAAATATATATCTATGTAATGCATTGTATTAAGTATATCAGTCACCTAGTAACCATAACACAATCTCTGCTTAGCTTGGGGCTAGATGGTGCTGTGTGGATTGTCCCATTGAACCCACCAACGTTGAAATTTTTCTTCAGCTTTCCCGAATTTTTACGTTCTCTACTGATGTCTTTTTTATATGGCTCTTGTCTTGAGACATAAACAGCTGGTATAATAATTTTAACTGCTGTTAGAAGAGGACCATTAAAACTGTCTGGGATTACAAATACCTGTGTTGCTGTCTCGCTCTACTGCCCACAGACATAACTCCGTTTTAGTAGTATAGTTAGGTAACTGAAAGTGTGCCGTAACTATTGCACTGGCTGTTCATTCACTGGCTGCTAAAATAACTTAACTAAAAAAGTAAATCATGATGTTCAAAATAGCAATCACTCTCTCTGAACCGTTGGTCCCAAGTAGGGTTGCCAGGTCGCCAAACCTAATAGCCGGAGAGACCATCCAGTTTGGCCGGACATTTGGGTAGAAAGGCCGGACACCCTATATTATTGAGGATTTGGTCTCAGTATTAAAAGGTACGACAAAATTGTATATAAATAAGTAGTGTTCGCATGGTTTGTTTTGTTATTTATTTATTTTTTCTTCAAAAATCAAAATCTATTTATTTGCCAGAATGTAGGTTTCCAAAGTATGATCTTAAAACTATAATGGGCCCTTTACATTCTACCATTACATATGGTGTGCAAATATTTAATTTTAATCTGCACCAGGTTATTGTTCTAATTATGTGCATTTATAACAAAATAAAATAAGAACAATCAATAGTCAGCAATGGTCAGCAACAGCAAAATCAGTAAGTTGTTATAAATAAATAAATAATGCTGCACAATCCACACAGCATCATCTAGCCCCAAGCTAAGCAGAGCTTGTGTTATGGGTACTAGATGACTGATATACTTAATTCAATACATTACTTAGATAGATACTTTTTATTATACATAGCAAATACCCAGAACACCCGAAACAAATATTTGTAGATCGTACAAACATTTGTCCCTAGGCGGGAATCGAACCCGCAACCTCCTGCGTCGCAGGCGGGCCTTCACCCGCTGCGCCACATAGGTCGTCATACTAATGTTGTACTAATAAAAACGAAAATTCTGTCTTATCGTGTTGGGCAGTTGAGAAACATCGGTCTGAGTATGCTAAGCTTAGTCTTACAAAAGCCGGACAAGCCGGACACCGTTTATTTTGACCGAACACCTTATCAAAGCCTACCTATGTCCGGTTTTATCCGGACGCCTGGCAACGGTAGTCTCAAGCGTGACTGCCAATCTTGAGCTCGTGTACGATTCCCAGTTCGGGCAAAGTGTTATTAAATAAATAAATAAATATTGCTGGACAATCCACACAGCATCATCTAGCCCCAAGCTAAGCAGAGCTTGTGTTGTGGGTACTAAATGACTGATATACTTAATACAATACATTACATAGATAGCTATTTTTTATTATACATAGGAAATGCCCAGAACACCCGGAACCAATATTTGTAGATCGTACAAACATTTGTCCCAAGGCGGGAATCGAACCCGCAACCTCTTGCGTCGCAGGCGGACCTTCGCCCGCTGCGCCACATAGGTCGTCAAATAAGTAGCAAATAAGTATAAAATATTGAGATTTTCCAACACGATTTTTCTCATCAGCAGCCCGGATGCTGGATGTGTGCCCGGTTGATGGCAATAGGCTCACCTCCTATAACATTGGACTTAAAAATAAACATAACTGGTAAAGGTACACCTCTGCCAACCCTTAAATGAAATACAATATATACTACAAAACGGCTGTACCGATGTTGACGGGACTGTTACTGGTAGATAGCTAATATTATAAGGAGTAACCAAGACTTCTATCATTTATTATTATTTATTCTATGTAATGTATTGTATTAAGTATATCAGTCATCTAGTACCCATTACACAAGCTCTGCTTAGCTTGGGGCTACATGATGCTGTGTGGATTGTCCAGCATTATTATTATTATTATTTAAAAAAAAGAATGAGGTTTCCATAAAAACAAAAACAATGAAAGTTTGTACGGAACTGCGTCATTTTTGAAGTTCTATACATTTATAAGTAACCGCCCTTCCGATGGGAAATCCCATTGAACACACGCACTTGTGTCCGTAAGAATTCACAATCCAAGGGCTTCTTGCGAAACTTCCTCCTGCATAATTATAAATTAATAACATGCCTTAATTACGATTATAATCGATATATCAGCAATTACTATTATCGCAATCGAGATTCAAATCGATTCCGTTAATGAGATGTTTTTCTTTGTTCGTTTTTCCTTAGTCGTGGTGTGGATTGCAGATGTGGTCTTGCGTATACATAAAGGGTCACTACGATGGACGATTTTGTGATGGCCCAATGGTGGTTAAGGCCTAGCCTCTTGTGCACGAGGTTGTGGGTTCAAATCTGGGCAAGTACCAATGTTTGATGACACGGTTAGTGCAGTGGTTGAGCCATCGGCTGCTGCACCGCGTGTTGTGGGTTCGATCCCCGAACGGAACAAATATTTGTATGACCGACAGGAAGTTGTTCCGGGTCTGGCTGTTTGTGTATGTGAGTTTAAATGTTTGTAAACGCACCCACGATACAGGAGAAATTCCTACCTACCTGTTTATGTATACAACTAATTGTATACATATAATTTTTTGTACTTATATATTTGTATTTATACATTAAATAAAAAATTCATTTATTCAAATTAGGCTGAGAATCAGCACTTTTTGAACGAAATTGATATTTATTTAAATTATACCTGTATTAGTATTATAGATTATGATTGCGCTTTTTGGTATTATTATTTATTTATTAAGTTTATCATTTAGATATTCATGTACATTATAATAACATTTACGGATTAGAAGTTGTATATATCTATCAGATCCAGCCCGTCCCTTTGCTGTCGTCTGCCAGCGACGTCCTAAGCCGAGGCTCGTACCCCGCAGGGGGTGCCTTTAGCTTTTAAGTTTTTATGCCTTGACTGGAGGTCTTAATTTTTAATTAAGTCCCCACAGGAAAGTTGTGGAAAATGGGAGAAACCCATACCGATAAAATTACCTCTCACTAATAAAGAAGATGTGCTAAAGGCTATTTTGAATATTAATATAAACTTTAATTATTTACCATGTTTATTTTTAGCTTAAAACAATAGTAGTAAATTCATAAAACTCTACATAAACACAGTCAACGCAACGTATTTGAGCATTATTGCGTGCGTACGCGCATTGTGGTCAAGGATCGACGCCCGCCTCTGATTGGCCGCCGCCGCGTTCCATATTTGAACGTACTCATAACGGTTTTTACAATTATTTGATGGTATATGTAATGTTTCGATTTATGACTTTAGCGTTGTTTTTTGAGAGTTACCTTGATAAAACATAATACTAGCCTGTTACTGTCCCACTGCAGGTCAAAGGCCTCTCATACAGAGAAGGGACGAGCATTAATCACCACGCTTGCTCAAGACGGGTTGGCGATTTCAGAGCTATATTAATTATATAAGTCGAGGTTTCCTCAAGATGTTTTGCCTTCACCGATGTCAGTGATATCCAAGATAAACTTGGAAAGTAAGTACATATGAATTGAAAAACTCACATTGGTACTTGCCCAGGTTTGAACCCACAACCTCGTGCACAAGAGGCGAGGCCTTAACCACTGGGCCATCATGACAATTTTCAGGCTACCATTATTTATAATGTTGTTGGAAAGAAGCTGTGTGAGATGAGAAGGGTGTGTTATGAGTGAACAACATGATCCTCATTCCTTCACATCACATGTCCATATCATGACAAGAACCGATTTTCACACAACTTCTTTTTCCAAAATACAGATTTGTTTTATTTTTTTTTAAACCTTGCCCCATACTAGGAATTTCTCCTGTATCGTGGGTGCGTTTACAAACATTTAAACTCACATACACAAACAACCAGACCCGGAACAACTACCTGTAGGTCATACAAATATTTGTTCCGTGCGGAATCGAACACTGCGCCAACTGTGTCGTCAAATTGTATCCAGTTAACTATACATTTGACTCTAAGTGGCCTACAGTGGTCTCAGGCCCTACTTATTATATTCACTAAACTTCACGCTCTATAAGTAACTAGGTGAACAGGTATGTAGGGCTTGTTAACTTTAAAATGCATGAGTTACTACTATAAAAAAACCCAAATCTTGCCTATAATATTTGAAAGTTTCCCTCGATTTCTCCAGGATTCGATTATCATGACGATCTATGTGGCGCATCGGGTGAAGGTCCTCCTGCGATGCAGAAGGTTGCAGGTTAGATTCCCGCCTTGGGACAAATGTTTGTATGATCTACAAAGGTTTCTACTGGGTATTCCTGGTATTTGCTATGTATAGTAAAAATATCTATTTATGTAATGTATTGTATTAAGTATATCAGTCATCTAGTACCCATAACACAAGCTCTGCTTAGCTTGGGTCTAGATGATGCCGTGTGGATTATCCAGAATTATTTATTTATTTATAATATCCTGACTTGACGGAGAAATCGGTGAACATAAAAAAATAAAATAAACACATACACGGTCGAACTTAGAACCTCCTCCGTTTTTGAAGTCAGTTAAAATATATTTACGAGGGCTATGGCAAGAAGTAGTGTTAGAAATGTCATAGTTTCCTTCTCTCGTTCGTGGTATCTGCCTAGCCTGGTCGCAACCATGTTGGGGTCGACTTCCAGTCTACCAGTACCAGTACCAGCCTATTACTGTCCCACTGCAGGGCAAAGGCCTCTTCTCATACAGAGAAGGCATGAGCATTAATCACCACGCTTGCTCAAGACGGGTTGGCGATTTCAGACTTATATTAATTATATAAGTCCAGGTTTCCTCGCGATGTTTTCCTTCACCAATGTCAGTGATGTCCAAGATAAACTTAGAAACTTCCAGTCTAACCGGATGCAAACCCGCCACACTATTCCCAAACCACTGCAACTCCTGAAAACCAGAATCAACAGGCGCGATCACCAGAAAAGCGTCGAGACAATGAAGCCCGACGAATCCCGGTGAAATGATTCAACTGCCTTGGATCCCGCAACAAAATTTATCAGAAAAGAACGGCAGAGGACTTAGAAAAATACATCAACATCATCTAACCGGATGCAGCTGAATACCAGCATTTGACATGGAGCGACTGCCTATCTGACCTCCACAACCATGTTACTGGGCAACACGATACCCCTTGGTAACCCTGGTTGTCATATCTGACTACAAACAACCTAGTTCCCGGGCATCACCATTTCCCTAGGTAAGGCTGGTTATCAGGCTTTCGGGTTTCTGACTACCCGTAACGACTGTCAAAGATCTACAAATGACAACCGGGACTAACGCTTTCCGAGGCACGGAGGAGTCTCGATATGTCACGAACGGTCACCCATCCACAGACTGACCTCGGCAAGCGTAGCTTAACCTTCGATCAACCCATGTGGCTGTATTTTTTTAGCCACGAGCTCCTCCACTGTTTCTACAGACATTATATGCATGCTCCAATTACTATTGAATTACTTGTTAATTAATAATAACACGTAATTAGTTTCTTGTGCTTTCGTGCGTCGTTAGCATTTAAATTTTGTTGCAGACGAGCGGTTTTCCAGCGTTTTTTTTTAACTTATTTATGATATGGACAACCAACAGTTATACATACATTAACGACGGCACGGCACGGTTGGCGCAGTGGCTGAGCGATTGATTGCTGCGCCGCGTCTCGTATTTTTGATTCCCGCACGGAACAAATATTTGTATGGCCTACAGGTAGTTGATCCGGGTCTGGCTGTTTGTGTATGTGAGTTCGAATGTTTGTAAACGCACCCACGATACAGGAGGAATACCTAGAGTGGGGCGGCATTTAGGAAAAAAAAAATAAGTGATTTAAAAAAAAGCTTTGGAATAACTATGTTTTTGTCTCACAACTTTCCCCTAACTTCTGGTGCATATTGTAATAACCTTCAATATCAGTAGTTAACCAAATGACTGTGATACGTCATCAGATGCTTACATACATACACTCAAACCGGTTTCCGTATCGGTAAGGAGATACTACAGACTACCACTTGCTTCGATCCTTACACACCCCTTTTGCTTCGTTTACCTTCATACATCTAAACATACACGCACGTTGGTTGCGAGTACTACGCACCTGACCTTTTTAAAGAACACCAATGAGGTCAGTGTCTTTTCTTTTAAAACGCTTAATACCGCTACGAGTAAAAGCGTTCTCCTCGCGTTCCAACCGCTCCCCACAGCGTTTCAACCGCCCGTGTACTCCAAAATAAATTGCACTAATCGTAATAAAAATCAACCTTTTCAAATAACAACAGTGTTTCAAAACTGGATTAAGTTTTCCCTTAGTTGCAATTTTTGTTATTTTGCAATATTATATGAAACGACATTGATATTTGAAACTGGGACTTGAAAAGCGATATTTCGTAATACAAAAAGAAATGTTGAGTTAAAAAAATGACAAAATATCACGACTGAATTCCAGAGTAAGGCAGATGTTTGACTTCATGTATCTTCTAGAAGAATCGACGTGCATATCAGCATAACCGACAGACGACACGGTTGGCGCAGTGGTTGAGACATCGGTTGCGCCGCGTGTTGTGGGTTCGATCCCCGCACGGAACAAATATTTGTATGACCTACAGGTAGTTGTTCCGGGTCTGGCTGTTTGTGTATGTGAGTTTAATGTTTGTAAACGCACCCTCGATACAGGAGATTTTCCTAGTGCGGGGTAAAGTTTAAAAAAATAAATACAATAAAAAAAATAACCGATGATTAGAAATCCATATTTTTGAGAAATGGCTGATTATATAACTATTTTATCATTAAAATGAGTAGTAGGTTAATGCTATATTATTAATTATTATTAAATTCTATTTAATAATTTTATACAATATATTAATAGATAGATTATTCATTAATATAATATAGATAGATTTTTAATTAATGATAATATATTAATAAAATATAGATAGATTTTTAATTAATATAATATATTAATTAATAATTAATCTATTTGACGACCGATATGGCGCGGCGGCCGAGGTCCACCTGCGACGCAGGAGGTTGTTGGTTTGATTCCCGCCTTGGGAGAAATGTTTGTACGATCTATAAAGATTTGTTCCGGGTGTTCTGGGTATTTGCTATGTACAGTAAAAAATATATATCTATGTAATGTATTGTATTAAGTATATCAGTCATCTAATACCCATATCACAAGCTCTGCTTAGTTTGGGGCTAGATGATGCTTTGGATTGTACTGCATTATTTATTTATTTATTTTTATTATTACATAATACATATTATTCCTGAGTGAGGGTCTTATTCTTTAAAAAAAAATCTTCAAAGGGGGTGAAGGGTATGTGTAAGTTTCGAAGGGAAAAGTACAAAAATAATGTCGTCTGTATTTATTTAAGGGTTACGTGTATATAGTTAGATTTATATAATTGTATATATGTAAATACTTAAAATTTAAAAAATAAAATATGAAATCAGGGTAAGGTGTGTTATCCTTTTTATGTTTAAAACAATGTTTAACACATTGCTTCTTCCTCAAAGCGATAAAAAATATAATATAACACACATATTAATAATTAAATTTCCACATAAATGGAATAATGTCACAGCCTCTTCTATAAACAGATCAGAATTGTCTCGTAAACGAACTTACATTTATCAATATTATAACATTATCATATTATTTTACGAGATAGGTCTAAAGGTCAGAACGTTCATTAATAATGGTTTTAAGCATGTCTGTTTTTTACCAGGGACCAACGACTTTATCCGCGTGGAATTTAACAACATCTCATGGATTTTGCTTTCTTTTGTGCGGAACCCGACTTATATTTCTTAAACAAGTAAGTCTATGTTACTGGTTAAATTTTTAGGTATCTGACAGTGAAAGTCTCGTCAAAATCGGTCCAGTCGTTGCGGAGATTACGTCAAACAAACAAACTCAAAAAAAATGCGTCCCAAGGTTGCACCGAATGAGAGTCCACCTTAGCATGTGTCAGGCAAATATGTCTGACGCATTAGAAGAATCTATGCAAATAAATAAAATTGAAGTAAAAAAGTACCAGCCTATTACTGTCCCACTGCAGGGCAAAGGCCTGTTCTCATACAGAGAAGGCATGAGCATTAATCACCACGCTTGCTCAAGACGGGTTGGCAATTTCAGACTTATATTAATTATACATATAAGTGCAGGTTTCCTCACGATGTTTTGCCTTCACCGATGCCAGTGATGTCCAAGATAAACTTAGAAAGTACATATGCATTGAAAAACTCACATTGGTATTTGCCCAGGTTTGAACCCACAACCTCGTGCACTAGAGGCGAGGCCGAAACCACTGGGCCATCATGACGTGAAAAGTGTCTGTTTGTAATATCAAGATAACAGCTTTTTACTAAATGCATGTTTCGGACGACCGATGTGGCGCGGAGGGCGAAGGACCGCCTGCGACGCAGAAGGTTGCGGGTTCGTTTCCCGCCTTGGGTCAAATGTTTGTACGATCTACAAAGATTTGTTCCGGGTGTTCTGGGTATTTTTTTTTTTTTTTAAAACATTGCCCCACACTAGGAATTTCTCCTGTATCGTGGGTGCGTTTACAAACATTTAAACTCACATACACAAACAGCCAGACCCGAAACAACTACCTGTAGGTCATACAAATATTTGTTCCGTGTGGGGATCGAACCCACAACACGCGGCGCAGCAGCCGATGGCTCAACCACCGCGCCAACCGTGTCGTCATTTGCTATATTAAAAAAAAAAACTCCCTATGTAATGTATCGTATTAAGTATATCAGTGATCTAGTACCCATAACACAAGCTCTTCTTAGCTTGGGGCTAGATGATGCTATGTGGATTGTCCAGCATTATTATTTATTTATTTATATTAGGTGGTCATACCAAAAAAACATTTTTTTTTTGTTTGTGTTTCTTTGAGATTATCTCTGAAATGGCTGAACCGATCCCGATGGGACTTGCTCCGCCAGATAGCTAATGTTATAAGGAGTAACTTAGGTAACTTTTGTTTTTCAAACATGATATGGGTTCCGTGCAAATAAATGATATCCAGAGGTCGGAATTAGGTAGAGTTATTTATGTACTTGCATCGAAATGTTGATATTAATATGGATCTTCCTGTAATTTATAATACAATCCCGTGTGGCCAACAATATAACAAAAAATAATAATAAAAACCTCAGAGATAGATAAGAAATTCCTCAGAGAAAAGAGTAAAAGTAAATAATAAATCACGGGATTTTTCTGGTCTTTACAATTAATCCCGGGATTTGAGGCATATCCACTTTATTCTTTCGCTGTATGAAATCAGTACATAATCAAAATCAAAATTCATTTATTCAAATTAGGCTGAGAATCAATACTTTTTGAACGTCAAAACGTTGACATAAGACAGTCCCCCAAAACGCCCACCCTTCATAAATAAGTCTACCTAATTCCGACCTCTAATGATAACCCATATACGAAGAAAGTTGCGCGCTCAGTTAGTTACAAATAAACTTGCAAGCACTGTCTCGAATTACAACAAATTGCAATATAATATATTATAAACAAAGTGTAACATTTAAAATATTCTTGATTTCACTAACATTACGTCAATACATATTTCTTGAGCGTTAACACTTTCAAATTGCAAAATTTCTGTATCGTACGATGTTTGGAAGATAATTTATACCAATCTACAATTGGTCCAAATTTTAATCTTTCGTAATCTGCCTCGTCTTTTTGAAGTAAAAAATTTCTTTAACCGCGTTGAATGATTTTTGCTGGGGTCAAAACATATGAGATTTCGTCACCGACATGTTAATCGTATTGTACCTACCTTTTTAAGTTTTTACTTCCGTTCGGAGTCCCCATGACTAGTTATTTGATTTGTTGAAATATAATAAGCCCGCCACACTATTCCCAAACCACTGCTACTTCTGAAAACCGTTGATTTCACGTACAAAAGTATTTTTAATAGTCTTATTGCAGTACATTATTTGACCTTAAATAAAGCCCAAAGAGTATCGCAGAAACGAATCAACTGTGAGGAATCCCGCAACAATTTGACTTTAAACGAAGCCCGACGAGTCCCGGAGAAACGATTCAACTGTCTTGGATCCCGCAACGAAATTAATCAGAAAAGAACAGCAGAGGAGTTGAAAAAAATACATCATACCTATTGCCCACCATATCAACCAAGAGATGGTCTTTTTTGAACTATATTGGAGTCAGCTTTAAGTCTAACCGCAAGCAGCTGTATTTAAGATAGACCTCTTGATAAGACTGGTTATCAGACCTTCGGGATTCCAACTTAATAAAACGTACCTCTGCTTACCCTTCAGATGAAATTGGTATATATATTTTTACACAATTGTCATTGGATGTCCTTTTTGAACGATCGTAAGCGGTACTGCTGAGCAAGAGGTCCTGGGTTCAAATCCCAGGTCGGCTAAAGTTTTACTGGGTTTTCCCATTAGGAATTCATTACTAGCAGCCTTGAGCCTACATTTATGCCCGGTTGATGGCAATAGGCTCGTCTCTTATTACATGGGACTTGTAAATCATTGGCGAAATGTGAGTGTAGGCATTATGGGTACGGTACACCTCTCCTAATGTCATGATGGCCCAGTGGTTTAGGGCTCGCCTCTAATGCACGAGATTATGGGTTCAAATCTGGCCAAGTACCAATGTGACTTTTTCAATTCATATGTACTTTCTAAGTTTATCTTGGACATCACTGGCATCGGTAAAGGAAAACATCTTGAGGAAACCTGGACTTATATAATTAATATAAGTCTGAAATCGCCAACCCGTCTTGAGCAAGAGCGGTGATTAATGCTCGTGCCTTCTCTGTATGAGAGGAGGCATTTGCCCTGCAGTGGGACAGTAATAGGCTGGTATTATTTTATTATTATTATGTATACACCTCTGCCTAACTCTTTGGGGACTGGCGTGATGTTATGTGATTTTTAAACAATCACATCTCGTTAGAATTCGATTAAGCACAAAAGAAAGATAAATCTAGAGTAACAACCCATAATAACCATGATTTTGAAGTGTTACAAACCCACAAGATTTAACCAGCGGAGAAGTAGTTTACAAAAAACTGCGGTTAGATTTAACTGTGACCGTCAAGTTCACAGTTATTCGTAACTTTCTAAGATGATAACTAAGAGACAACCGCTCGAATGTGGGTCAGATGCGCCGGCGCAGCGGCATTTCAAAATGTCTTTTGTGATGAACGAAAGTGAATGAAAGTGATTTTTTTATCCCTTGAAAAAAGTTAATAGATTTCTTTGATATTTACAGATAGTTGAGGAACATCTAAAAAACTTGCAAAGTGCGAGTCGGACTGGCACACGACAGGTTCCGTACCGAGTCAAGCAAAAAAACTACTTACCGCGACTTTTATCCCTTTTTTTTATTTAATTACATCTTTAGTATTTGTTTTTACAGCGGCAGTTCAAAAACACATTCCATGAATATTCCAACTGTCTACCTATTACAGTTCATGAGATATGTACAGCCCGCTGACTGACAGACGGATGAACGAAAATTGGAGGCTTAGTAATAGGGCTCCGTTGGCATCATTTGAGTACGGAACCCTAAAAATATATAAAGTAGTTTTCTGTCATGATTATCATGTACCAAGCCTTTTCCCAAATATGTTGGGATTGGCTTCAAGTCTAACCGGAGCCGGTTGAATACCAGTATTTTACATGGAGCTGCCTACCTGACCTCCACAACCCAATAACTGGGTATCATGATACCTCTAGGCAAGATTCGTTGTTAGATTTTAAGGCTTGTGACCACCCGTAACAATTGTCAAAGATGCCTTCTATCCATAGGGGTAGGCAGTAACCACAGAACGCCACCCGCTACGATCTAGCATAGTCCTTTTGCTTCGCTCACGTTCATACATCTGGTCATAACCGCACGCCGGTTGCGAGTACTACATCATAAGGCTATACTAGTCCACTGCTGGACATAGCCCTCTTCTAATGAGCGCCATAGCGCCCTGTCTTTAGCTTGCCGCATCCAGCATCTGCCTGCAGTCTTTCGCAGATCGTCATCCCACCTAGTCAGAGGGCGTCCTACACTACGTTTGCCGAGTCGCGGTCTCCACTCAAGAACACGTTTACCCCAGCGGTTGTCGGTTCTTCGCTAGATATGGCCAGCCCACTGCCACTTCAGCTTGCTAATTCTTTGAGCTATGTCGGTAACTTTGCTAGTACTACGCACCTGACCTTTTTGAAGAACATCACCAATAAGGTCAGTGTATGTCCTTCTAGGGCCCCCCTCCCGACGTTTCCACTTACATCTGCCTTATAAATACCTTTTGTTAGTCGTCTTTGAACTTGTTAACGGGGGGAAACCTTCAAAAGGCGCCTGAGCTTTTGGGGAAAAGACCAGGGAGTGTGGGATTCTTACCTCACTAAAACCACCCCGGTGATCACCATCAGCACATGGAAGGGGCCCCGTTACCTCTTAAGAGACCACTCCGGGACCCCCTCTGTGGAACGCCTGTTAGGGCACATCCCATCCACGGCGACACGTGATCATTATTGATACTATCGCTATGATCACTGTCATTGAACCTAGTTAAATCTGAGCATACTCTTTTCAATTATTTTCTATTTCCAACAACTAGGTACAATTCCAGACTCTTGGAGCTAATGAGTCTGAGATCTTGAGTCTCAACCGGTCCTTAAGTTACTACGGAAACACTTAACAGCCTCGATAAAAAATATAAATTACTCTGTTTATTACAATTAAACAATTAAGTACTTATGATGTAATGAAATGGGCAGTAGGTACCTATTAAAATAGTTACTAAGGAAGAAAAGATTGATTGACTATGAATTGAATTCGACGGCACGGTTGGCGCAGTGGCTGAGCGATCGACTGCCGCGCCGCGTGTCGTGGGTTCGATTCCCACACGGAACAAATATTTGTGTGGCCTACAGGTAGTTGTTCCGGGTCTGGCTGTTTGTGTATGTGAGTCTAAATGTTTGTAAACGCACCCACGACACAGGAGAAATTCATAGTGTGGGGCAAAGTTAAAAAAAAAAAGAATTTGACAAACTTTCACGGGTTTTTTATTTTCAAGGAACTCTGATTATTTTTCTAAAATAAAATTGGTTCACCCGTTTCGGAGATTACCTCAAACGAATAGTCTGACAGACAAAACATATTTAAATTAGTTTTTTGGTATATCTACCGTATTAACTTTCCTACTATGCATTTAGTTAAAAACTATTATTTCGACTTTCCGATGTCTAAGATATACTTAGAAAGTACACATGAATTGAAAAAGTCACATTGGTACTTGCCAGGTTTGAACCCATAACTCGTGCACAAGAGGCGAGGCCTTAACCACTGGGCCATCATGATATACTAGTTATATACTTAATAATATAATTGGAACTAGCTTGAAATAAATACATAAATGGTTTGATTTATTTATTCATGACGCGGACGGATTGATCAATCATCTTTGATGGATTTATATGAATACCATTACGAAAAGTGTGTTGATTGATCTAGCATTTTTTTAATTAGGCCTAGTTATTTTTTTTTAATAAACCAATCAAACAAAAAAACCAGTCGTTTTTTGCCGCGCCGCGTGTCGTATGTTCGATTCCCGCACGGAACAAATATTTGTATGGTTCTCTGTAGGTAGTTGTTCCGGGTCTGGCTGTTCTTGTTTGTGACTTTAAATGTTTGTAAACGCACCCACGACACAGGAGAAATTCCTAGTGTCGAGCAACGTTTTTATTTAAAAAAAAAGAAAAGAAAAAGATTAAAAAATAATCCAAACCAGTTATTTTTGATATTACCTATTCACTTCAACAAAAAGTAAAAACAAAATTGAACAAATAGTAAAAATGTAGGTAAGTACCATACAATCCATCCATCGTTTCTTTGGTCTCCCTCTACTCTTGTAACCCTCCACATTCATACTCAAAACTTTCCTCACAACATGACCCTCATTCCTCCGCATCATACGCCCATTTTTGATGAAGAAATAAATTTTAAAAGCGACATAAATCGTTCATAAATGGGAATCGAGCTCACGGCCCTGAGCTCAGAAGCCGACATGCATTTACTGAGTCATTCAGGACATCTTTTGTCATAATATGTATATACATCGCGGTCTCAGACTTGGGTTCAATATTTTTATGACGTATACAGGCAAATATAGGCAGAATGTAGTCATATGACGACCGATGTGATGTGATGTTCGATTCCCGCCCTGGGACCAATGTTTGTACGATCTACAAACAATTGTCCCGGGTGTTTTGGGTATTTGCTATGTATAATAAAAAATATCTATCTATGTAATGTATTGTATTAAGTATATCAGTCATCTAGTACCCATAACACAAGCTCTGCTTAAAAATTTTGACGACACGGTTGGCGCAGTGGTTGAGCCATCGGCTGCTGCGCCGCGTGTTGTGGGTTCGATCCCCGCACGGAACAAATATTTGTATGACCTACAAGTAGTTGTTCCGGGTCTGGCTGTTTGTGTATGTGAGTTTAAATGTTTGTAAACGCACCCACGATACAGGAGAAATACCTAGTGTGGGGCAACGTTTTAAAAAAAAAATAAAAAAAAAATGGTATATTTGAACCGTCAGTTAGCTAACCAAAAAATATTGGACATGTATTTTTTGCTTACTCTAATCAATACAAACTGACAAAGATATAGCCCATTAAAGTTCAGGCGATGGCGCTTGTGACGTCACTTTTACGTAAAAAGCGTAACACGGCGTGACTTCACGCGAAATTTCAACGCACTATATCGTCGTCATTTTTGGTTTACGTGACAAAAGAAAAAATACGTATTCAGTATTTTTGAGTAATCCAACTATCGGACCAAAAGTGTTTAAGGACCTACCCTATTCTATTAAATTCTACTACGATCTTAACATACTATAATATTCTTTCTGTCAGTGATTAAATAAATTACAAGGTAGTTTTTGCCCTCGGCTTCACTCGCGTTAGGAAGTGGGGGTTTAGAAAAAGACATAAAATACCCTATGTCACTCTCCATCCCTTCAACTATCTCCACTTAAAAATCATGTCAATTCGTCGCTCCGTTTTGCCGTGAAAGACGTACAAGCAGATACACACACTTTCCCATTTATAATATTAGTATGGATATATTGAAACTTGGTTGTTATTAAGAGACTTATTTATTTACATAATATTATATTTTTTGTGTGTGTCATTCTGTCATTGACAAAATATTTCTTTCGCTTTAATCATATGTATTATATTTAACAATAATATTAAGTTTGCGAAGCATGTCGTTCAAGCGTGATATTATTGATCAAGGTTCTTCCCAGAATTGTTAGGAAAAAAACCTGCAAAGCGCGAGTTGACTACGAATAATGTTGGGTTCCGCAGACATCTGTTTTAGAACAATTCCTCCTTACAGCTTAATACAATTAATGTGACAGATTACTATAAGTACCATTTTTTATTTTTTTGCTAACGGGGGAAACCGTCAAAAGGCGCGTGGACTTTTGGGGAAAAGAACAGGGAGTGTGGGATTCTTACCTAACTAAAACCACCCCGGTGATCACCATCAGCACATGGAAGGGGCCCCGTTACCTCTTAAGAGACCACTCCGGGACCCCCTCTGTGCAACGCCCATCCCATCCACGGCGACACGTGATCACTATGCCGCCGTCCTTCCCTAAGGTCATTCGTTGGGCGATCAGAGTCCACACTCTGAGCACCCGTGACCCGAGAAACCCACTATAAGTACCTACATAATATGTGCATGCTTTTATAAGACACCTCAAGATTTATTTTGTAAAGAGAAAATTAAAGGGTTCTCTCTGGCAAGATTCCAAAAAAACGATAAAACGATAAAAACAATTGATCGTCCCGTTGTACGATTTAATTCTTAAATGTGTGTGGGTTGTTAAAGTTCGAAGGGAAGAGTGTGAAATCTACGCGGACGAAGTCGCGAGCAAAGCACTAGTTTTTAATAAATCAATTAATATTTCAAATGTAACAGTAACAAATAAGTAGCCTCTAATATTATTTTATTCAGACAGTTTTTATGAAAAAAATAATATTAATAATAAATAAATAAATAATGCTGAGGGGGATGTGTGGTGTTACGCGAATGGATAGAATAAGAAATGAGTATGTAAGAGGAAGTCTGAAAGTGGCGCCTGTGACCGAGAAGTTGTGTGGAAATCGGTTGTCATGGTATGGGCCTGTGATGCGAAGGAATAAGGACCATGTTGTGAGGAAATTTTTGAGTATGAATGTGCAGGGTTACATGAGTAGAGGAAGACCAAAGAAAAGATGGATGGATTGTGTGAAAGATGATATGGCAAGAAAAGAGGTGACCCTTGAGATGACGGCAAATAGAGATGTATGGAAGAAGAAAACATGCTGCGCCGACCCCAAATAAATTGGGATAAGGGCAGGAGGATGATGAAATAAATAAATAATGCTGGACAATCCCACCAGCATCATCTATCCCCAAGCTAAGCAGAGCTTGTGTTATGGGTACTAGATGACTGATACACTTAATACAATACATTACATACATAGATACTTTTTATTAGGTATACATAGAAATAACCAGAAAACCCGGAACAAATCTTTGTAGATCGTACAAACATTTATTCCAAGGCGGGAATCGAACCCGCAACCTCCTGCGTCGCAGGCGGACCTTCGCCCGCCGCGCCACATCGGTCGTCAAAATTCAAAATAATATTAGCATAGTTATTTTTCTTTACATTGCGAAAGAATTTTCTTTGCATTGGACGACACGTGATACATCGGTAACAGACAAACATACATCACAAACCATTTCGCGTTTTGCTAACACATTTTCCTCGACAGCTTTTCAATTTACCCGCGGAACCCTACATCCAATAAATTACATTCGTCGTTATGTTTTATCGTAACCTGATCACTGACGACATTCTTAAAAAACCGGATATTACCAAAAAATCGTATATAAATAACATAACTAATGTGCTTTCTAGTTAAGTTAACCGTGAGTTCAACTTTAACGGATTTAAGCGTGTTAAGTAATGATTGACAACAGCTGACAACATCTTTGCGTCCGAAATACCGCAGTGTGATGACTGTCGATATTTTTTTATACAAATTTCTGGAGCTCGTTGCTTAATAAAATGACGACACGGTTGGCGCGGTGGTTGAGCCATCGGCTGCTGCGCCGCGTGTTGTGGGTTCGATCCCCACACGGAACAAATATTTGTATGGCCTACAGGTAGTTGTTCCGGGTCTGGCTGTTTGTGTATGTGAGTTTAAATGTTTGTAAACGCACCCACGATACAGGAGAAATTCCTAGTGTGGGGCAATGTTTAAAAAAAAAAAAAAAAAAAACAGCCACACGGGTTGATCGAAGGTTAAGTTACGCTTGCCGAGGTCAGTCTGTGGATGGGTGACCGTTCGTAATATATTAAGACTCCTCCTTGCCTCGGAAAGCTCGTTAATCCATTGGTCGCGGTTGTCATTTGCAGATCTTTGATAGTCGTTACGGGAAGTCAAAGCCCAGAGGTCTGAAAACCTGGATGAAATCTGTCAAGCAAGCAACCCAAGGGGTATCGTGTTGCCCAGTAACTGAGTTGTGGAGGACAGATAAGCTGTCGCTCTATGAGATATTCAACTGCATTCGGTTAGACTGGAAGCCGACCCCAGTTGGAAAAACGCTAAGCAGATGATAAGGAATCGTAGGCTGATATAATTAGTCCGCCTCGAGCAAGCGTGATGATTATTATTGCTCGATACTGCTGCTGTATTAGTGTAGATATGTAGTTCTAAAAACCTCATTGGTCTATTGGTCACAAGCTATACTGTTAAGTTGTTGCTGTACTCTTCTGCAGAATGATCGCAATATAATGTTAGATAGTGTGCACGTTGCATCCGGAGTTGTTTACTATACGGACCTTGTAGAAACTCAATCAAATTTCCGTGCGTTCAAGCGTTTTTGCCATACCTACTATTGGAATCAAATGTAATAGCTCATTTAGGACCCATTAATATCAGTGTTAATTTTAAACCGTGGTGCTAGGCAACTGGGCCTAACCCAGCTGTAAACGTCCGTTTGTGCCTATTGGCAAGCTCTGTTCAGTCTCCTGCTTGATATGGAGGGAAGTGGAAATTATGATTATATTTCTAACTCCTCCGCTGTTCTTGTCTGATTAATTTCGTTGCGGGATCCGAGACAGTTAAATCGTTTCTCCGGGACTCGTTGGGTTTCATTGTCTCGACGCTTTTCTGGTGGTCCCCACTTCTGTTGATTCTGGTTTTCAGGAGTTGCAGTGGTTTGGGAATAGTGTGATGGGCTTGTCCTATTAAAAAAACAGTTCACGGAATATAGGCGTGATTTGTGTGTTTGTGTAATATTATTACTTCGTACAACCTTCTAAATTAAGGAGAGATTATGAAGATGAAAGTTTTTAAGATTGTACTCGTACATAAACAGAGAAAGGAACTTTCTAACGAGGTAAGATAATAAGGTAACCAGATGGACAGTCGTACATTTGTCATTATTAAAAAATCTTTGTAGAAATGATAAGTCATGAAGAAGAATTGGGTCAGTTGCTAACGGGTGAATATTTAAGATAGATAGATAACATTACATCATTGTCATTTGTAGATCTTTGACAGTCGTTACGGGTAGTCAGAAACCCGAAAGTCTGACAACCAGTCTTCTTACCAAGGAGTATCGTGTTGCCCAGTAACTGGGTTGTGGAGGTCAGATAGGCAGTCGCTCCATGTAAAGCACTGGTATTCAGCTGCATCCGGTTAGACTGGAAGCCGACACTAACATAGTTGGGAAAAGGCTCGGCAGATGCAGATGATGAGATAACATTACATCACACCTTTATTCAAGAGGTTGGGCAGAGGTGCACCTCTAATAACACTCACATTTCGCCAGCTATGTTTAAGTCCCATGTAATACACACATCCAGTCCGGGCTACTATTTTATAGAGAAATTCCTAATGAAAAATCTAGATAAATTTCGTATTGGGTCTTGACAAACATAGACTCAATACACAGATAGACAGGCAGGCAATACCTATATAAATATCAATATTGACAGTCAGACAAACAAACGTACAACGAATAGATCCTATAACGTTTCCGTTTTTTCCGTTTGAGGTACGGAACAGTTATAACCGATTTTATATCACTTGGCAGACAGAGACATTCTTCTTTCTTTTAATAATAACGTTGCCCCACACAAGGAATTTCTCCTGTATCACGGGTGCGTTTAAAAACATGTCACATATACTAACAGCCAGACCCGGAACAACTATCTGTAGGCCTAATAAATATTTGTTCCGTGCGGGAATCGAACCCACGACACGCGGCGCAGCAGTCGATTGCTTCAGACAACTTACGTCATCTGTCAGACCGTGTCTGCTATGATTTTAATAACTAAAAACATGTCTGCCTGCCTAGCCTTTTTTTCCAAATATGTTAGTGTCGGCTTCCAGTCTAACCGGATGCAGCTGAATACCAGTATTTTACATGGAGCGACTGCCTATCTGACCTCCACAACCCAGTTACTGCGCAAACCGATATCCCTTAGTAAGACTGGTTCTCAGACTTTCGGGCTTCTGACTACTCGTAACGACTGTCAAAGATCTAAAAATGACAGCCGGGACCAACGGCTTAAGGTGCTTTCCGAGGCACGGACGAGTCTCGATATGTTACGAACGGTCACACATCCAAAGATTGACCTCGGCAAGTGTAACTTAACCTTAATAAATAAAAATATATAAAGCAAAATAGTTTAGCAACTGCATGTTTTGTTCCATTTTTTCACACATCGAGTTTTTTATTCAGTTCAATCTTTGAAATATGTAAATATAAAAGGGTAAAGTGACTGACTGTCTGTGTTATAGTAATGCTGGACATAAAGACTTCAAATACAAGCATACATAAAATAAACTCACGCCTCCTTCCCATGGGGATAGGCAGAAACTAAAGAACGCCACCTACTCCTCGATCCTCACTCCTTTGGCTTCATCTACGTTCATACATCTGGTCATACACTCACGTCGGTTGCGAGTATGAGACTTGAAATTTTGCACATAAATACGTTGGACAGTGTAAGCTGAGTACTAAGTTTCTTTCCAACTTGACATCTCTTCTACCCGAGCACGGGGCGCCCCGTACACTGTAGAGAATAGAAAACTTTCTTCTCTTCAGTTTTAACATCGCCATGCTCAGGACGGTAGAAATCTTTCAACAATCTGTCATGTTGTCTATCCTTCCGTCGACAAAACCCGTTTCTATGGTGGTCATGTTACGTGTGCTAAGGGGATGAAAAGACGGAAGGGGTAAAAAGTACGAAATATACGCAGACAAAGCCACGAGTGAGATGCTAGTAATTTGTCATACCTAATAACAATCCGGTCCCATTTTTTGTTTATAATGATTTGCTTGATAGGTACATTATAAATATTAGATTTGTTAATTGCATTTTGAAAGGTTACAAATTTTAAGTTTTTACGATACACTTGATAAATTTTATGCATTTGTAATTGGCGTACCGAAACATTGTGAATAAAAACATATCTATATAAATAAATAAAATAAAAAAATGAAAATAATGGAGAGATTTGCTTGTTTGTAATGGAAAACCTACTACTTAACGCTTAATGAGCCGCTGCCGCCCAGATTCTGGATTTGTGCCCAGTTGATAGCAACAGGCTCCCCAGTATTACATGGGTCTTTAACATAACGCAATGTAGATCACCTCTACTTACACCTCTACTTAACCCTTTGGAGAATACAGGCATGATGTTATTATGTAGTAAAGCCGAAAACAAAGTACCTATTTCGCGCACAATACACATTTATCTCATACATCATTAAAAAATCTTCAAAGAGCGAGTCGGACTTGGTCACCAAAGGTCCCGTACCTAGATAGGAAATAATAATAATGTAAAATACATTGTCATATTAAATTTATTCAAATTTTTATTTATAAATTTCGTATACATTTTCATTTTAATGTGATATGTAAATGCCAGTCTATGGATGGGTGAGTGTTCATTACATATCCAGACTCCTCCGGCTGTCATTTATAGATTTTTGACAGTTATAAATAATAAATAAATAATGCTGGACAATCCACACAGCATCATCTAGCCCCAAGCTAAGCAGAGCTTGTGTTATGGGTACTAGATGACTGATCTACTTAATACAATACATAACATAGATAGTTACCGATAGAGTTGTACCGGTAGTCTGAATGAATGTCAGACAACAACTTACCAAGAGATTTCGTGTTGAGCAGTAACTGGATTGTGCTGGTAAGATAGGCAGAAGCTCCATTTAAAATACTGGTCTACAGCTACTTTCTACTACAGAAGGGAAAAGGCTAGGCAGATGATGAAGTTTGCTTTTATTTATCTTTTTTTAATTAACCACGCCAATTATTCCCTTGTATTTATTCGCGTAGCAAGTGAGTATAGCAAAACTTAACCAAAATTCAATGGTAGCCCCATTGAATTTTGGTTAAGTTTTTTTAGTGTACAATGAGTTTCGTGTATGCTGATGGTTTAAACCTTGTACAACATTTTACCAATTAAAAAAAAAGGAATTCGGTCCACAATCACCGGAGAAATCGGTGAAACATAATATTACTAGCGGCCCGCTCCGGCTTCGCATGGGTATAAAATATATATATTATACATACAAACCTTCCTCTTCAATCACTCTATCTATTTAAAAAAACCGCATCAAAATCCGTTGCGTAGTTTTAAAGACTTAAGCATACATAGGGATATAGGGACAGAGAAAGCGACTTTGTTTTATACTATGTAGTGATTACTTTTTTTTCTTTTTTTTTTCATTTTGTCAGGGAACCCTAATAAGAATGACGGAGCTCTGTCTGTAATGACCCTAAACCGCTATTTTGAGTAACGGCAGTTAGGTATGGTGCAACCGAGTTAGGTGCATTCAACTCTGTTGATAATGACATGGTTTGAGACACAAATCTTAGACTTCAAGCTTGTATTGCCAAAGAGGTAAGCAGTGGCGTAGGGCTTACAAAATTATGTCACAACTTATAGCTATTTTATTGCACTTTTGTGTCTTGGTGGCACGGTTGGTGCAGTGGCCAAGCGGTTGGCTGCTGCGCTGCGTGTCGCGGGCTCGATTCTGCACGGAAAAAAGTATTTGTATGGCCTACAGGTATTTGTTCTGCGTCTGGCTGTTTGTGTATGTGAGTTTAAATGTGATGATGTAATAGATTTATTATTTAGGGACTAAGCTGAGCAATTTTTGGCTGAGGCAAAATATCTTATGGAATCGCGTCACCGACATGCTAATAAGACGTGTTGCGTCAGACTGACAGTTATTTCAAAGATTTAAGTTTTCACTTCTGCCGGCAGTCCCCATTAATGTCTCATCATCATCCTCTTGCGCTTATCCTAATTTATTTGCCGTTGGCGCAGCATGTCTTCTTCTACCATACATTTCTATTTGCCAACATCTTCGACGACCCATGTGGCGCAGCGGGCGAACGCAATAGGTTGCGGGTTCGATTACCGCCTTGGGAAAAATGTTTGTACGATCTGCAAAGATTTGTTCCGGGTGTTCTGGGTATTTGCAATATCAATAAAAAAAAATATCTCAGAAGTCACCTCCTTCCTAGCCATATATCTTTCACACAATCCATCCATCGTTTCTTTGGTCTCCCTCTACTCTTGTAACCCTCCACATTCACACTCTAAACTTTCCTCAAAGCATGGTCCTCATTCCTTCGCATCACATGCCCATACCATGACCACCGATTTCCACACAACTTCTCGGTCACAGGCGCCACTTTTGGATATTCAAATAAATAAATAAATAATGCTAGACAATCCACACAGCATCATCTAGCCCCAAGCTAAGCAGAGCTTGTGTTATGGGTACTAGATGACTGATATACTTAATACAATACATTACATAGATAGATATTGTTAATTGCAAATACCCAGAACACCCGGAACAAATCTTTGCACATCATACAAACATTTGTCCCAAAGCGGGAATCGAACCCGCAACCTCCTGCGTCGCAGGCGGACTTTCGACCGCCGCGCCACATCGGTCATCAATCCTCATTCCTTCGCATCACATGTCCATACCACGACTCCCGACGACTGTCTTTTTTTTAACTAATGTGTTCTTGACCTACCAAAAAAGTTGTTAATACATAAAGAAATATATACCTCTTACCTCACTTCTGGTGTAGGCCTATTCGTTTGCCTAACACCTCAATGGAATGTGTGTCTGTGTGTCACAGGCTTATGTAACGAAACAGCTGTTACATAAGACCGGCGGTGATCTTAAAGTGCAATAGTTATGACTATGTATATTCCGTATGTATTAGGTGATATATATGATGCTTGGACTGGTAAATGATTGTCTGATGACATCTGATGTGGCGTCGTAAATAGGTTTTTACAAACACTTTGCAAGTCAACAAGTAAAATATTTTTTAGAGTAGGTTGGTGTTTCGCTATTTGACTACTCTGAGCGGAAATACCAAAAGAAACTCAGACATCACAGTCTCTTTTAAAGTCCAGACATTATCTTGATTTTGACGACCTGTGTGGCGCGGCGGGTGATGGTCCGCCTGCGACGTATGAGGTTGCGGGCTCGATTCCCGCCTTGAGACAAATGTTTGTACGTTCTACTAAGATTTGTTCCGAGTGTTCTGGGTATTTGCTATGTATAGTAAAACATATCTATCCATTTAATGTATTGCATTAAGTAAATCAGTCATCTAGTACTCATAACACAAGCTCTGCTTAGCTTGGGGACAGATAATGCTGTGTGGATTATCCAGCATTATTTATTTATGTTGTATAGATTCAAGTTCTTTAACCTATCAGACAGACGCCACTTCTTCTTCCCAGCAAAAACACTAGGAAGTGGTGAAGGGTTGGCGTTTTGGGGGACTGTCTTATGTAAACGTTTTGACGTACAAAAAGTGCCGATTCTCAGCCTTATTTATGTATTTTGCTAAATAAAAACAGCCACACGGCTTTATCAAACGCGATGTTTGCAAACGCACCCACGATACAGGAGAAATTCCTTTATGTGGTGTAATGCGTGTCGAAAAGAAAGGGAAAGAAGAGGAAGATTTGGAGAGTAAGAAAAATAAATACCTACGCACACAAGATGGCAGCCTTGCACTTTTAATTATTTATCTTCACGCTTCTTATATACGCAAAAACCGTCATTGATAAACATCGTGAAGAGTCGTTAACATTATTTGTACAATCATTTTGCAATATACGCGGAAATGCAGCCATTGTGTCTTTTCAAATCATCCATGTTTTCTTTTTGTATTTAACTAGTTGCGACGCGCGGTGTTGCCCGCGATTAAAATTCACAATCACATCAAACTCGTGGACTGTCAAACGCGCGATGTTAAAATAGTCTTTATGTTTTCTGAAAATTGCTAATTTTCTTAATTTTTATTTTCTTAAATAACCTTCTCCATAGCATAACAAACATAACAAAAAAGAATTAATACTCAAATACTCAATACTGAAATATTTATTGCATTCCACAATGTAAATGATTAGGTGGTAGGTGAAAATATTAGACACAATCGTGGACCCTGTTGGGCACAGCAAATACAGGACTTATTCTACTTATAAATTAACTTATGCTACTTAAAAATTAACTTATTCTAAGAACAATTTTATTAAACACTTATTATATTATACATTATTATTTATTACATTACAAAATATTATTTATTACGGAAAATGGTCCACCTTTTTACGCGTGATGCCTTGATGAAAGGAAATAGGGATTCGTTTATTAGTATATATAGACTATCTGCACCCCACGGTTTTAACCGTCTATAACTCAAGAATTGAATTACCAAAACCAATTAAGCGTAAACTATTAGTTGTAGCTTATAGAATTCGTTCCGGACACATGCCACTGAAAGGTTTTGCATATTTAATGAGAAAAGTAGATTCTCCTAATTGCGACACATGCCAAAAAAAAGAGGATGTGCACCTTATGGTCGAATGCGTCAAGAACCAATCTCAGAGAGAAATTATAGTTAGAACGCTTAAAATTTATGAGTTAGATGTAGGTATTTTTCTAAGTTTATTATCTAAACCCACCTCAAGAGAGGCCAAGATGGTGTATAACCTGTTAATGATTAACTAGCATAAAATATAATATTAAACACTAAGATAATGTATCGATCGACACTTCGCGTGACCAGAGGGCTGGCTCATTCTTTGCCCAAAGAATTAGTATTGCCATCCAACGTGGCAATGCTGCCAGTCTTTTGGGCACGTTTCCAGATGACAGCGATGCGGAGGAATACTTTGACGCCTGAGTGTCCTTGTCGGCTTTTTTTTTTGTTTTTTGTTTTTTTTTGTTTTTGTAAATATGTATATACCTAGTTAGTTTTATAGTATAATTGTATATATGTGAATAAAAATAGATAATGTATTGTAGTTTAGTTTAGATTAAGGTATGATGGAACTGGCGTGAACGTGTGTTCAAAAGTTCCTTTATTTTAGGTAAATAAAGATAAAAAATAAAAAAAATAAAAAATTACCAAAACAAAAACAAATCCATCTGGTCGTTCCGTACATTTTGGCGTTCAAACAAATAATCTGTTTAGCCTCATTATACATATATTCGTATAGGTTTCCTCACGATGTTTCCATTCACTGATGTCTGAGAATGAAGAATCAAATTAATGCTTACTCGCCCTGCTTTTAACCCACAATCCTCGTAAGAGGAGCTCGTGGCTAAATAAAAACACCCGTACGGGTTGATCGAAGGTTAAGCTACGCTTGCCGAGGTCAGTCTGTGGATGGGTGAGCGTTCGTAACATATCGAGTCTCCTCCGTGTCTCGAAAAGCACGTTAAGTCGTTGGTCCCGGTTGTCATTTGTAGATCTTTGACAGTCGTTACTACTAGCTTCTGACTACACTGAGCAAGGAGCAAGGAGCAAGGAACAGTTATGATTTATTACGGACAGTCACCAATCCACAAAATGACCTTGGCAAGCGTAGCTAAACAACAGATATGCCCGTGCTTTTTTTTATGTAGCCACGATATGTGATTGGACAAAAAATCTTAAAAAGTGATCAATTTCTAGAAATTCTATAATTGATCGTGACTTTCTAGCAATTTAGTGATTAACATAAGTATAGCTAGATTTTTAGTGAAACTTTTTAATCTGTGGCTACACCGGTATATTTAAGGCATGTCGTAACTCATAATTGAGCGATAACCTTGATTCTAGCAGATAGGTCTGTGTGCATCCATGTAAAATAATCGTTATAGATCTAAATAAAAACAGCCGTACCTTGGGGTCGACACAAGGTTAAGCTACGCTTGCTAAGGTCAGTCTATGGATGGATGACCCGTTCATTACATACCGACACGTTAAAATTAGTCAGGTCAGTCACTGGCCAGCTGACAGGCTACAACAACCCCCTCCCGCACCAAACACCTACCTCAGGCTAAGGGATAAGGGGGGCAGGATTTTTTACAGCGTTTTATAAATATACTTCAGAAACTAGTCAGTATACATAATAATAATGAGAAGGCACGAGCATTAATCACCACGCTCGCTCAAGACGGGTTGGCGATTTCAGACTTATATTAATTATATAAGTCCAGGTTTCCTCACGATGTTTTCCTTTACCGATGTCAGTGATGTCCAAGATAAACTTAGAAAGTACATATGAATTGAAAAACTCACATTGGTACTTGCCCAGGTTTGAACCCACAACCTCGAGCACAAGACGCGAGGCCTAAACCACTGGGCCATCATGACATAATAATATAACTAATTAATGTTATAAAATTCCTAATTTCAGGTATAATCTAAATTGAATCCTGGAAAAGTGGCAACATTGAGTCAATAAGGTAACGCGCCGCTAATCGATTTAGAAATCGCCCGTTCAATGAAAAAATAAATTCGCAAACGTGATTGGCTATTTGGCTTAGCCAACGTCGGCCTTTTTACAGCTCACTAGTCAGCTCGGTCGGTCGGCCCATCTCTAAATAATCACATTATCAGTAAACAAATCTCAAACATGAAATAACGGGTCTCGTAGGCGGAGATTGACGTCAAACAGTTTATATTGGTCTGTAACTTTCCCAGTGCAGGGCAAAGGCCTGTTTTTATCACATCACACTGATATATTTGACGACCGATGTGGCGCGGCGGGCGAAGGTTCGCCTGCGACGCAGGAGGTTGCGGGTTCGATTCCCGCCTTGGGACAAATGTTTGTACGATCTACAAATATTTGTTCCAGGTGTTCTGGGTATTTGCTATGTATAATAAAGAATATCTATCTATCTATGTAATGTATTGTATTAAGTATATCAGTCATCTAGTACCCGTATCACAAGCTCTGCTTAGCTTGGGGCTAGATGATGCTGTGTGGATTGTCCAGCATTATTTATTTATTTATGATAAATTAGAAAGTTTGCCCGTACGGGTGTATATTCGTCACTCCTTCACACTGAAACAGCTCAACGGATTCCGGATTTCGGAATGAAAGCAGGTAAAAAACAAATATACACATACATACTATAATCCTTTCTTCTTGTTTTTGTATTTTCTTTTTACTTGATTACTCTGTTTTGATTTTCTTTGTTTTTTTAATTGCATACTTTTATTGTCGTGTTAAGTGGAAGAGCGGAGTTCACCTAACACAAGCATCTTTTTGCTTATAAGGTAATCTCCAACTCATGTGTGTTAACAATGTATGTAAGTGCAATTTTTTTTTTTTTTTTACATACATACATACATAACTCACGCTTTTTTCCTATGGGAGTAGGCAGAAACTACAGAAGGAAAGTATGATTGAGAGGGGATGCTCAAGTTCCAAGGGTAGGTATGAAATTTACGCGGACGAAGTCGCGAGCGAAGTGTCAGTACAAAATCTCGCACAAAAAGGATTCCGTACCATACATACATAGTATGTATGGTACGGAATCCCTTTTCGGAACCGGTCGTATATCACCTTTTTCTGACCAATCCTTACCAGCTAAGTTATTCTCTATTTTTATTTCGTAATTGATCAATTAATATCTACCTATGTAATGTATTGTATTAAGTATATCAGTCATCTAGTACCCATAACACAAGCTCTGCTTAGCTTGGGGCTAGATGATGCTGTGTGGATTGTCCTGCATTATTTATTTATTTATTTCCATCTAATCCAATGAGATTTTTGATGACAGAAGTGAATTACCCATTTAACTGGGACTTAAAAAAGGAGGAGCTCGTGGCTAAATAAAAACAGCCGCACGGGTTGATGGAAGTTAAAGCTACGCTTGCCGATGTTAGTCTGTGGATAGGTGACCGTTCGTTAACATATCGAGGCTCCTCCATGCCTCGAAAAACACCTTAGTATTGAAGTTCTTTGACAGTCGTTACGGGTAGTCAGAAGCTCGGATGTTTGCCAACCTGTCTTACCTCGGGGTATCGTTTTGCCCAGTCACTGGGTTGTGGAAGTCAGATAGGCAGTCGCTCCATGTAAAATACTGGTAATCAGCTGCATCCGGTGAGACTGGAAGCCGACCCCAACATAGTTGGGAAAAGGCTAGGTAGATGATGACATCATTTTTACTAACTTGTAGCACAGTAGACGCGACCTAATACCTCACTGACATATTCTGTTAAGACGCACTCAAGTAAAGTATAATTTTATCTCAAAAGATCGACATGAATTCGTAATAAAATACTGCTTGTACTAAGTAAGGTCTTCTTATTAGGTCTTGGTCGCAACCTAGAAAAATAGGGACCTTGGCGACTGAGATTACTAATAATTGTAAAGAATTTACCTACAAATGCTACTTAGTAGCCAGCTTGTTGCAGTCCCACTGCAGGGCAAAGGCCTCTTTTTAAACAGAGAAGGCACGAGCATTAATCCCCAAAGTGCTGAAGGGACTTCAGACTAATAAAAAATTAATACATCATCATCGGCCTAGCCTTTACCCAACTAAGGGTCAGTTTTTAGTCTATCCAGATGCAGCTGAATACCAGTATTTTACACGGATCGGCTGCCTATCTGAACTCCACAACCCAGTAACTGGGCAACACTATACCCCTTAGTAAGGCTGGTTGTCAGACTTTCAGGCATCTGACTACTGTGTAAAGACTTTCAAAGGAATACAAATGACAGCCGGGGAACGTATGGCTTAACGTGCTTATCGAAATTAATTCGTGAAGCGTAAACTTCGGATCCCTTTTTAAGAATATTCCACTCACGGAGGAGTGTGAGACTTGGTATAGTTAAAGTTTATATGGAGAATTAGGGCAGAAAGTTATAGCAGTCGAATTTATATTACTGAGCGGCCGTTTGTATTAATTAGGTACTAGCTGTTGCCTGCGGTTTTACCCACTCTAAAGGGGTAAAGCTTGATGTCAAATCCGCTCAAACTTTGGTCAAGAATCAGACTAATCAACATTTTTTTTCATGTCCTACTGACTTAACCTTCAATCGAGCTGAAACAAACGAACTCAGCTATTACTATTAAACATAATCTCAAGACTATCGACATATTTTCTTTGTGAGACTATAAAATAAATACTTCTTTTGCAATCGAAGAAATCAATACTAGAAAAATAAGCATCCAATACTTTTTCCGACAACTGAACACTTTACTGCTCTGAGCTAGTTTTTCTGGTAAGCCGTGATGGTCCAATTGTTATGGCCTCGCCTCTAACGAGGTTCATCATCATCTGCCTAACCTTTTCCCAACTATGTTGGGGTCGGCTTCCAGTCTAACCGGATGCAGCTGTATTTATGTGTATGGAGCGACTGCCTATCTGACCTCCACAATCCAGTTACTGAGCAACACGATACCCCTTGATAAGTCAGTCAGTTGCCATTCAACGTGGCAATGCTGCCAGTCTTCTGGGCACTTTTACCGTTGACAGTGATGCGGTTGAATTATTCGATGCCTGGGATTCTTAATTTTCTTTTCATGTATTAATAGTAATTTAAAACATATCTTTTTCAATGAAACTCGACAGCCATGTTAAAAAAAAACATATATTTAAAAATTTAGAAAATGAATAAACATAATAAATCTTAGATATAAAATTCTCGTGTCACGGTGTTTGTAATTAAACTCCTCCGAAATGGCTCAACCGATATCGATAATATAAATTTTGTGTGCATATCGGTTAGGTCTGCGAATCGGACAACATCTATTTTTCATCCCCCTAAATGTTAAGGGTGGTCCTTAAATTTACTTTTTTTTATTTTTAAGACAATTTTTTGTTGTTTTTATTTTTTATGATATCTACAGCATACAAAAATACATACAACTTCAATTTTTTACCCTTCTATCACCACCAACGTCTACATGGCAAAACAACGTTTGCCGGGTCAGTTAGTAAATAATGCAAAAATTGCTCTAGACATCATAGCTAACACAAAAATGTGAAACCGTTTCAACACTATATTTGCTAAACGTACTAAATGCACACTTGCACACTCCAACTCAAATATCCTCAGCTCTCAGATACACAAACCGGTTCTGATCTAGGCCAATAACTTCTCCATTTCATTACTAAAACGGGCTAGAAAAAAACTTATCTATCAGTCGACCCTTGAAATTGTTGATTGGTTGTCTATCAAAAAAGAGAATGTTTTGATAGTTCGTTGAAAATGGTAGATTATTAACTTTGACTGCCCCATTCAAAAACACTGGGTAAGGGTAGTGAATGGTTTTGTATAGGTAGTAAGTAGTCTACATAAAGATAAGTACTAACAATACTAACATAATTGTAAGCTAATATTGTTGCTAATATACTAACAAGATATGGATTTAAATTATCTGAAATAAATTATTCTATTCTATTCTATTCTATTCTATTCTATTAAGATAAGCATAACATCACGCCTGCAGAGGCGTGGCGCGTCACGGCTTAGGCAGAGGTGTCCCTTTTTTTGTTGGGACAAGCCCGCGACTCGTCGGGCTTCATTGTCTCGACGCTTTTCTGGTGGTAGCCACTGTTGATTCTGTTCTTCGAGGGGTTGCAGTGGTTTGGGAATGCCACACTATTCCCAACGATTCAACTGTTTTGGATCCCACAACGAAATTAATCAGAAAAGAACATCGGGGGAGTTAGAAAAGTACATAATTTCTACTTCCCACCATATCAAGTGAATTATAAGAACAGAACCAGGCCAATAGGCACAAAGGGACCTTTACAACTAGGTTACCAAGTACCTCGGATTATAATTAATACAAAATGCTACAAATGGGGTGGATAGAACACCCAAATTTAACACACAATTTAAATTGAACACCTTTAGAACACCCAAATTGCACCAGTAATGTTTAGGTCCCATGTAATATGTAAATCCTCGGCTGGTACTGAGAAATCCCGGATGGAAAAACCCAATAACACTTTGCACGACCCTGGAATCGAACATGGCACCGTATGCGGGCATAAAATATTGCTTTAACTAATATTATTTATAACCAATTCCTGTTTGTGACTACTGATTTGTATAAACACGTCATGTTTTCTTAAGATGCTACAAATTGATGGAAATTAACATTTTTATTTTAATGCATAGTAATGAAGACTTATTTTAATTTAGGTATTAAGTTGAATGTCATTACCAAGTCAAGATGCCTACAAAAAATATTTTTCACACTACTTGGTCGTTAATGTCAAATTATATGCCAACGTAACCTAAAATAGTTGATCACAGCCCTAGGGCATAAATATTATTACATTATAAGTCGCTGGTTTATAATTATATAAATAATAATATCAGCCGGTTACTGTCCCACTGCAGGGCAAAGGCATCTACTCACACAGAGAAGGCACGAGCATTTATCATCACGCTTGCTCAAGACGGGTTGCCGATTTCAGACTTATATCAATTACAAGTCCAGATTTCCTCACGATGTTTTCCTTCACCCATGTCAGTGATGTCCAAGATGAACTTAGAAAGCACACAAATTTGAGTAGACCTGTTCAGTCAGTGCTAGCGTTTGTCAGAAATTAATGTGTTTTGAATTTCGAACCTCAATTAAAAACCTAACAAAACTTGTTATAAAACCTTTTAGGTAGTAACCGAAAAGAACTCATTTGAAAATCGAATTCGTTATTATTATCTCACAAGGGGTGTGAAGAGTACTCGTAGAATATACTAACATAACATCACGCCTATATTTCTCCTATAGGTTGGGCAGAGGTGTAGCTTAGTGCACCCACATTTCACTAGTTATGTTTCTTTTTTTAAGTCCCATGTACTAGGGGGTGAGCCTATTGCCATCAACTATGGGCACACATCCAGACTCCGGGCTGCTACTGAGAAATTCTTAATGAGAAAGCCCAATAACACATTGCTTAGCAGTTTGCAGCTCAGTTTCTGTAAGGAAACTAAAGTGGAAATGGACCGGCTGCCACTGAGAAATTCCCAATAACACATTGGTCTTCTGACAACTCGTAACGACTCTCAAAGATCTACAAATGACAGCTGGGACCAACGGCTTGACGTGCTTTCGGAGACACAGGAGTCTCGTAAGTAATGAAAGGTGAGTTACTAGTATTATTAATGTGAAAGTAACTGTGTCTGTATGTCTGTTACGCTTTCACGGTCAAACTAAAGAACAGAACGCATTTTGATGAAATTTGGTACAAACTAAGAATGTAATACTATTTATTGAACTTTGGGGGTCCAAAATCATATACTGAACTCATGGTGTCAATTTGGGTTTTGATCTCCGTTCCACCCCTTATAGAATAGAATACGCTTTATAGAACATCATAAAAACTTACAAATAATGATATCAAGAGCTTTATAGGGTGGTACAATGGGCCGCCTTATCGCTAAAAGCGAATCTCTTACAGACAACCTTTGGATGGACTTGATAAAGAAGGAGAAAATATATGTTGGTAGTTCGTGGTGTACTATTTAAGTAAATATACAATCATCATCATCAGGCTATATTAGTCCACTGCTGGACATAGCCCTCTCCTAATGAGCGCCATAGCGCCCTGACTAGGTCGGATGACGATCTGCGAAATAGTGCAGGCAGATGCTGGATGCGGCAAGCTGAAGACACGGCGCTATGGCGCTCAAATGCTATAATAAGTATAAATATAAAAGCAATGGACTGTTATAATGGATATCTTAGGAGAGTGGCTTGATGTGCTAGCCTCTGTACATAGGTATGTATAATGGGTACATGTCTACCTATCCCTTAGGGGAATATAGGAGTGAGTAATTGTTATGTTATAACAGTAATTCGATCTATTTTCCAATGATATTGAATCGACTTCGATCGTCCCGTTTTTCGCGTCTGATCGATAAAAACGTTCGTCTTTTGTTGATTCAGAGACTTGGACAAGGTTATTTTTTTTTGCCACTCAACGACAATATAAAGGTCAGTTCAGACAACGCTGTAATATTATAGCATACTAGGTTTTGCCTGCGGCTTCGTCCGAATGGATGTCGATTATGCAGACGAAGTCGCGGATTAAAAGGTGGTCCGTAATCTTTCTTGAGGTTCAAGATTAGTTAGTTCAATAATGATCAGGAATGGCCAATGGCATAATAGACAAGAGCCTCGACCTTAAGGAGGCTCTCGATAGGCAGTTGGATTAAGGATGTGACCCAGGAAGCGTTGCTCAGCGGAGCTACGCTTTCCGAGGTCAGTCTGTGGTTGGGTGACCATTCGTAACATATCGAGACTCTTCCTTGCCTCGGATAGCACCCAAAGCCGTTGGTCCCGGCTGTCATTTAGAGATTTTTAACAGTCGTTACGGGTAGCCAGAAGCTCAGAAGTCTGACAACTATTCTTACCAAAGGTTATCGTGTTGCCCAGTCACTGGGTTGCGGAAGTCTGATAGGCAGTCGCTCCATGTTAAACACTGGTATTCAGCTGCATCCGGTTAGACTGGAAGCTGACCCCAACATAGTTGGGAAAAGGCTAGACAGATGATGATGATGAGTACATCACACAATCTGTAAGTTTTAGTTAAATGGTGTACTTACCTGATGATACTCAGCTGTTTATCAGCTGTTGTTTGTATTTTGAAACCGGAATAATTAAAGAGTAGCACCAATTCTTACCTGTAACAGGAAATATGTATGTTTAAAGATAAGTTGTCAAGCTGTTTATTAAACTTTTGACCGCCGGAGCATAAACAAACGCGCGCGCCCTCCACGCCAAGCCTTTTTAAGAAAAACGTTTAATTTCTTCTTTGTCATCATGAATTTATTAATTTCCGTGGTATATTTTAATTTGTTTCAGGCAATTATATACGCACGGGAGCTTCAACTTTTGAGATATATAAATAAACACACACAAAAGTAATGATTTAATTGTTTATTTCGTGTTATAGTTCTTAGTAGTGTAGTGCACCACATTTTTTGTCTCGTATTTGTGACGTTGGCGTACAGGGCGTGCGTTCGCTTGTCTTGTACATACAGGGTGGTGATTTAGTCACCTGCAGGACTCAGATAGGAATGAGTAATGACCGCATAAAAAAATACGAAAAGCTTTTTAAAACTTGTACATTTGAAAAGTAACGCTGTTTTGTAATTAGTATTTCTACCAAACAACGACAGTTTGTAAACGCAGCCCTGCGTACGTTGACCCGCCCGGCGCATCCTTGAGACGTTTTTGACTGAAACGTGCGCACATCATATGATCGGCACATGAGGTCAACCCCCGGGATTCGCTCCAGGTTTGACTCTGCATTAGAAAATGTAATCGATATATTGATAAAAAAATGATTTTTTTATTGTGTCGGGTAGAGTACCGTGGTCTGATGTACCTCCTTAAATCCTGCAGGTGATTATATCGGCACCCTGTATATGTATGACGATGGTATGGTACTTTACTTTACTTTTTTTGTAAAGTAAAGTACCAGCCTATTACTATCCCACTGCAGGGCGAAGGCCTCTTCTTATACAGAGAAGGCACGAGCATTAATCACCACGCTTGCTCAAGACGGGTTGGCAATTTCAGACTTATATTAATTATATAAGTCCAGGTTTCCTTACGATGTTTTCCTGTCGGTGATGTCGAAGATAAAAGGTTCAGCATCAGGTAATACTACCCAATCATAACACGTAAACAAAGTACACACACTTGTAAACCTTTTTTCTTAAAACATCTTGATTTATGGGTAGAGGTCAGAGGTCTAAACCCACATCTGTCACCCTTTTTTTATTTTTTATTCGGGGTGGAAAATCCTCATGGATGTCCTCCGCCCTGGGGGAGGGCGAAGGGGTCTGTCAGACTCATACTGACTAAAAATCACCCCGGTGTTCCGTCTCACACCTACGCCGGGGGTCGCGGGAACGTACGATCCTTCCGCAACCCCCAGACATCTGTCACCCTATGTCAACAATGTCCATTGAGTCACAACTAGTGGTTGCAAAACTTCGATAGTTTTGATTTTCGAATATCCGAATATTTTATAAAAAAAAAACACTTAAAATATCGGCTTCTGTTGCTTTAAGAACTTTATTTTTTATGTAGACAAGTAAAAAGTATCACAAAAAAATCAGATTCATCAATAATAATTCGAAATCAAATTAGATTTAACTATCATTATATCATACGTCATCTGAAAAAGAATTTGAAAGTGAGACCTGTGATAATTCCATAGACGCCTTGAGTTTCCACTCAAGGCGTCTATGGAATTATCGTTTAATTTACATCTGAGATGATTACTTTTTTAAACTTTAGTTTTTTTTTGTTTATATTCGAATATATATTTATTTACTATTCGAATATAAATTTGGTAAGAGAATCCGAATAGTTGGAATATTCGATTGCAACTTCTAGTCACAACATGATTACATGAGTTAAGTACATTCGTATCATGGTATCGTATTGGTATCTTTGCTCGGAAAGCACGTTAACCCGTTGGTCCCGGCTGTCATTTGTAGATCTTTGACAGTCGTTACGGGTAGTCGGAAGCCCGAAAGTCTGACAACCAGTCTACCCATGGGGTTTCGTGTTGTACATTAACTGGGTTGTGGAGGTCAGATAGGCAGTCGCTCTGTTACGTTAAAAGTGTAGCACGGCGTGACGTCAACGTACTATATCATCGTCATTTTAGGTTTACGTGACAAAAGAAAAAATACGTGTCCAGTATTTTTGAGAAATCCAACTTTCGGACCAATTAGATTTTTAAGGACACTACCCTATTCTCATATAACGTGCACTAATCCAGAATTCAGAATTAAAATATTATATATACCTACCCTAGGAATTAAATAAAATATGCACAACAATGCGGATACATATAAATAATCGCCGTGATGTTATCAAACAGTTATTTACTATCAATAATTATAATCATAAATAAATGACGTAATTTCATACAGGGTGTGAAAGATTCATCTCACAGCCGCCATCACGCATTCTGTACATCCGATTAGAACTACTTTTATAAAAAAAGAGGAGAATTTTGATTGTTTCTTCCATCGTCGTAGCCTTTTCCCAACGTTGGGTTCGTCTTCCAGTCTAACAGGATGCAGCTGAATACCAGTATTTTACATGGAGCGACTGGCCTCTACAACCCAGTTACTTGGCAACACGATACCCCTTGGTAAGACTAGGTAGTCAAGCTTCCGGGCTTATCCCCGTAATGACTGACAAAGATCTACGAATGACAGCCGGGACCAACAGCTTGATGTACTTTCTGAGACACGGAGCAATCTCGATTTGTAAGGAACGGTAACCCATTGACAGATTGACCTCGGCAAGCGTAGCGTCACTTTCGACCATCGCTATTGCACTATCACCTTCTTTTGCTTCGCATAGATTTCGTAACATTTAGAGCGCTAAGTTAATATGTTTTTATTTTTGTATAAAAAATATAGGTACTTTTAAAAGTCATCATCATCATCTGCTTAGCCTCTTCCCAACTATGTTGGGGTCGGCTTCCAGTCTAACCGGATGCAGCTGAATAGCAGTATTTTACATGGAGCGACTGCCTATCTGACCTCCACAAACCAGTTACTGGGCAACACGATACCCCTTGGTAAGACTGGTTGACAGACTTTCGGGCTTCTGACTACCCGTAACGACTGTAAAACTGTAGTACTTTTAAAAGTCATAGAACAAAAATTGGTTATTACGATGTTTGTAACACAGTCCTGCCTGAGAGGTTATTAGTGTTTTACAAATAACCCCGTATAATATAGTCGAGCTTGTCCGAGTGATTCTCACGTTGTACCAATATTTTAATATTACCTTAGGTTTGTTTAGGATTAATGTAAATGACATTGGTGTCACGAAGCGAGTGATCAAAGTGATATCCAGATAGATTTGATTTGATTTTTTTTGACGACCGATGTGGCGCGGCGGGCGATGGTAGGCCTGCGACGCAAGAGGTTGCGGGTTCGATTCCCGCCTTGGGACAAATGTTTGTACGATCTACAAATATTTGTTCCGGGTGTTCTGGGTATTTTGTATGTATAATAAAAATATCTATCTATGTAATGTATTGTATTAAGTATATCAGTTATCTAGTACCCATAACACAAGCTCTGCTTAGCTTGGGGCTAGATGATGCTGTGTGGATTGTCTAGCATTATTTATTTATTTTATTTATTTATTTTAAAATAACATAACATCATGCCTGTACTCTCCGAAGGGTTAGACAGAGGCGTACGTATGATAGACACATAGATGATGTGATAACAGACACAAATCTCTACTGAGAAATTCATCCAGATGGACGAATCCATGTATCTTTTTCCCATGGGGGTGGGCAGATACTACAGAACGCCACCTGCTACGACCCTTACATACTCCTTTTGCTTCGTTAAAGTTCAAACATCTGGTCATACACGCACGCCGGTTCCGAGTACTACGCACCTGACCTTTTCGAAGAGCATCACCAATAATACTGCCCGACTCGGTAATCAAACTTAGGACCTCATGCTAAGCAGTAGCGCTTGTGACCACTAAAACAACGAAATAGACGGCACGGTTGGTGCAGTGGCTGAGCGATCGGCTGCTGCGCTGCATGTCGTGAGTTCGATTCCCGTACGGAACAAATATTTTATGGCCTAAAGGTTGTTCCGGGTCTGGCTGTGTATGTGAGTTTAAATGTTTGTAAACGCACCCACGATACAGGAGAAATTCCTAGAGTGGGGCAACGTTTCTTTTTCTAAAAAAACTGGTAAATTGGAATCGTCTAAATTACCTGCCTCAGCAAGATAAAGTTGTGTGAAATCGCAATTTGTTTCAAGCTATCATAAATAAAACGGTTCTATTGTGTAATACTATAGTTCATAATTCACGATTTAATCATCTCTTCATGGTTCGATAAGTAAACAAACTTATTTAAATGGCCATTTAAGTTTGAGAGCTTTTTATCATTCATGGGGAGTTTGTTCCGCCACTTCTTCTTCCCAGCAAAAGCACTAGGAAGTGGTGAAGGGTGGGCGTTTTGAGGGACTGTCTTTTGTAAACGTTTTGACGTTCAAAAGGTGCTGATTCTCAGCTTAATTTGCATAAATGAATTTGGATTTTGATTTCATGTTTTTTAAGTAGTTTCATTAGCAACCGGCGTGCTTGTATTAGGTTTAAATAAATTTATTCTCAAAAAAAATACACAAAAAAGATTATTTGAGAGCAATATTAATTTAGACTAAGTTTAATTCATCACTACACCAATTTACACAACTTGTGTCATGTTGACGACACGGTTGGCGTAGTGGCTGAGCGATCGACTGCCGCGCCGCGAGTCGTTGGTTCAATTCCCGCACGTAACAAATATTTGTATGGCCTACAGGTAGTTGTTCCGGGTCTGGCTGTTTGTGACTTTAAATGTTTGTAAACGCACCCACGACACAGGAGTAATTCCTAGTGTAGGGCAACGTTTAAAAAAAAAAAAAAATACCCACATCCATCCAATGCATTCAGTGTTGACGATAGGTGCTATTTTCAATCAAATTACGAGAGTATTAATAGATGTATGAACGTGAGGAAGCGCAATGAGTAGGTATGTAAGGATCTTAGCGAGTGGCGTTATGTGGTGTCTGCCTACCCTGAGTTTATAAAGGGTGGAAGGTACATAGACGCAAAAACTGACACTATTAGTTCAGTACAGAGGCCAGCACATCAAGCTATCCCAAAGTGTCAAATATCTTTGATAGTTTTTCAACTTTATCGTATAAGAAATAAGGTTCATGTTCAATTGGGGAAATTTGACGCTACGGGGTAGCTTGATGTGCTGGCGTCTGTTCATGATTCTCGAATCCTTAGAGTTGAAATTGTTCGTCTGTTTTTTCTAATTTCTACGCAGCAGGTATAGATCAGTGGTTCCCAAGCTTTTTCAGACCAGGGATCACTTTGGTTTCTTTGTTTTAGACAAAGAGTCAGGTAAATTGTGAAATATGCCTGTCTAAATCGCAAAATAATGTAAATATTGTGTTGTTCGATACTATATTGATAACCATCGACACGCTTAAAAGTAAAGAAGAATCAAAATGAGAACCATATTTGCTTAACTCTTCATGTGACCGGAGGGCTGTCCTTTTTTTGGCCAAAGAATCAGCATTGCCATTCAACGTGGCAATACTTTTCCCGTAGACAGTGATGCGGATGAATATTTCGATGCCCTGTGATTATTTAGTTTTTCATGTGTTAATAGTTGTATCACATAAGTTATGTTTTATTCATCTTAATTGTACAGAAACATGTTAAAACTCCAGTACGAATGGCTTAACATGATTTCAGAGACACGGTATTGGATGATCACCAATCCACGGGCTGACCTCGGCAAACGTAGCTTAACATTGAATATCAACCCACATTAGCCACAAGCTAAGTAGTTCATACCTAAACGTTTTATTTATGAGAGGTACAATAAATCATTTAAATTTATTTACCACTCGACTTGCAATTAAGAATTTAAATAATTGTTTTAATTAACAATTCTAGGCTTAGTGTTTCATTTACTTTGAGCAATTTAATATCAGTTTTTGCAAAGCTTTTTATGTGGGTTAGTGTGGCAGACATTTTAACATAAATATAATAAATAATGCTGGACAATCCACACAGCATCATCCAGCCCCAAGCTAAGCAGAGCTTGTGTTATGGGTACTAGATGACTGATATACTTAATACAATACATAGATACATATATGTATTTTATTATACATAGCAAATACCCAGAACACCCGGGACAAATCTTTGTAGATCGTACAAACATTTGTCCCAAGGCGGGAATGGAACCCGCAACCTCCTGCGTCGCAGACGAACCTTCGCCATTTGAACATCGGTCGTCCAATAATATCACTCCTGTTTCTATTTATGTATTTATAGAATATTTTAGCTTGCCGAAGTCAGTCTGTGGATGTGATGACCGTTCGTAACATATCAAAACTCCTCAGTGCCTCGGAAAACACGTTAAGCCATTGGTTCCAGCTGTCATTTGTAGATCTTTGACAGTCGTTACGGGTAGTCAGAAGCCCGAAAGTATGAAAACCAGTTTTACCAAGGAGTATCGTGTTGCCCAGTAACTGGGTTCTGGATGTCAGATAGGCAGTCGCTCCTTGTAAAATACTGGTATTCAGCTGCATCCGGTTAGACTGGAAGCCGACCCCAACATAGTTGGGGACATGACTAAGCAGGAGATGAGGTCAATGAATGTCCTTCTAGGGCGTCCCCTCCCAGAGTTTCCACTTACTTCCTTATAAATACCTTTTGTAAGTTCTCTTTCATTCATCCTCTTAACGTGACCAAAAATACTTTTTAAATTTAATTACTATTATTTTATTTTTAAATTAACTCTTATCTATACATCTATACATATAAATAAAATTGGAGTGTCTGTCTGTAATATTGAAATAACCGTTTTTTCTTACTTGCATATGAATATATATACGGTACATACACCAAAATAACATTTTTTTAAAATTTTTGTCTGTCTGTCTGTCTGTCTGTTTGTAATCGCTAATCTCTGAAATGGCTTGACCGATTTTGACGGGACTTTTATTGGCAGGTAGCTGATGTAATAAGGAGTAACATAGGCTACTTTTATTTTACAAAAATTCATTTATTTAAATTTTGTAAATTTTTGATTTATTTGGTTAAATATTTTTTTGATTGGTTCAGTCTTTTTTTTGAAAATGCTGCTTTGTTAAGTTCCGACATCCACGCGAACGAAGTCGCGGGCACAGCTAGTAATATAATATAATACCAGCCTGTTACTGTCCCACTGCAGGGCAAAGGCCTCTTCTCACAAAGAGAAGGCACGAGTATAAATCACCACGCTTGCTGAAGACGGGTTTGAGATTTCAGACTTATATTAATTATAAGTCCAAGTTTTCTCACGACGATTTACTTCACCGATGTCAGTGTTGTCCAAGAAAAACTTAGAAAGTCCATATGAATTCGAAAAAGTCCCATTGGTACTTGCCCAGGTTTCAACCCATAACGTCGTACACAAGAGGCGAGGCCTAAACCACTGGGCCATCATGATAACTCAACAATAAACTCTTAATTTTAGTTAATTTGGATCCGTTACTCCGGTTAGGTGTTATCAAGTCCTCCCTGTCCGTGGGACCCCCCACAGACTTGAATAATACATTAGCATGTTTCTATCCTATCAATTATTTATATTATTTCCTATTTATTTTATTAGGGTTCCCTAAATTATCATCTAAATCTAAACTTCTTTTTTTGTTTGTTAAAAATCGTGGTCCCACACTAGGAATTTCTCCTGTGTCGTGGGTGCGTTTCATCATCAGGCTATATTAGTCCACTGCTGGACATAGCCCAGCATCTGCCTGCAGTCTTTCGCAGATCGTCATCCCTCCTGGTCAGAGGGCGTCGAGGTGCGTTTACAATCAACAACATACATTATGTTGCTCCGACATATTATTATGTTGTATAGATTCAAGTTCGTCAAACCTATAAGACAAACGTGTTGCTGGGGAGTTTGTTCCGCCACTTCTTCTTCCCAGCAAAAACACTAGGAAGTGGTGAAGGGTGGGCGTTTTGGTGGACTGTCTTTTGTAAACGTTTTGACGTTTAAAAAGTGCCGATTCTCAGCTTAATTTGAATAAATGAATTTTGATTTAAATTTAAACATTCTTTCACTATACATATAAAGCTACATTATCAGTGAGTAACATAGGTCATATATTTCGTTCTCAAAACTATAGCTTTAAAAGGGGATGTTAATGATTTAAAGGGAAAGTATGAAATCAACGCGGACTAAGTCGTGTTAGAAGTGCTAATGCATCCTAAACACAAACTGCCACCGTCTACGTATGTCAAGCTCCCTGTCTTTTTGGGAAAGATTGTAAATTTATTATCATTTTAAAAATAAATCTACATTTACTTTTTAGACCCCATAGCTTCCTAAAATAGGGTTGAGCTACAAGGTGACAAGTTAGGATTCTTAATTTTTTTTAATTTAATATGTAAATGTATCTTCTTTACATACATTATATAATTCTACTGTACGTGTGTATGTCATTGAACTCCTCCTAAACGGTCGGACCGAATTGAATGTATTTTTTGTATGCGTTTTGGTGGCGTCCTGGATGGTTTAAATTCACAATTGGACCCGGTAGTTGGTGCTGTTCGGTCCGCTAGTATACTTATAAAAATAAATATCACTATCTTATCATAATTTAACGTATCATAATTAAAGATATTTTCCTTGCTTTCTTTATAATGTTTTATGCGGAACCCAGGAATTAAAATATCAAATCGCACTTAACCGGCTGTGTTATTTTCGAATATTGCGGGAGGTTAAAAATATAAGATTTTAATGCAAATTTCAATGTCTTTTATGTATTATATTTAGTGTTATTTTATTACGTTTTACTAAAAATATTAAATTAAGAATTTTTAAACTGTGGTGTAAACAAATAACATCACCCATGTTTTTCTTGAAGGGTAAGGCAGACGTTTATCTACAGTACCTTCACAGCACCAGTTATTTGCTGAGGAGTAGGGCAGATGTGCATTTAACACCCACATTTCGCCACTATGTTAAAGTTCCATGTAATAGGGGGTGAGCCTATTGCCATCAACCATGTTTAACTCAATGCATGAGAAAATTACGACTAGTGAATCGAACCTCGGACCTCACGCTTAGCAGTCGCGCTTGGGACCCCTTTTTCTGTTGCCAGGTTAAAAAACCCTCATGTATGTCCTGTCTTGGGTTGGTGAAGAAGTCTATGAGACTCTTACTGACTAAAAACCACCCCAGCAGTTATGTGAAAGTCCCATGGGGGGCGAGCCTAATCCCATCAACCGGTCCCAAATCCAAATAATCTTTTACAAATAGTATTGCTACTTAATCCGTTTACATTCGTCTACAAATGTCTACTATGAAACTGGAATACGAGTAGTAATGTCGTAACATACCAGTTTGTGGCAACACCGGCTGTTCTAGTGAACTTGCGCCAGTAACTAGCATATAACTACTACGTTCTTACTTTCCAACGAGGCATGCACGTAAACATGGCATCATGTTTTTAGGGTACCGCTCTTAAGATAAGATAGTGCAAATATAATAAATAAATATTGCTGGACAATCCACACAGCATCATCTAGTCCCAAGCTAAGCAGAGCTTGTGTTATGGGTACTAGATGACTGATATACTTATTACAATACATTACATAGATAGATATTTTTATAATACATAGGAAATGTCCAGAACACCCGGAACAAATATTTGTAGATCGTACAAACATTTGTCCCAAGGCGGGAATCGAACCCGCAACCTCTTGCGTCGCAGGCGGACCTTCGCCCGCCGCGTCTCTCTCGAACTCTTATAAGATAAGATAGTGATCTTGACGAACAAGAGAGTGCTCTTGTTCGTCTGCCAGTGTGTCACCACCGATTTTCTCAGGAACGGGTAGAATTAGCAAGTTGAAATGTATTCCAAATACTGAAGCTTATAGTCCCTATTAGGTGTATAAAAATTAAGGTCCTAAGTCAACACGATAAAAAGAAATGGACATATTTAAATTTTCGCGAATAATTCTAAGTAACAATTTTTTTTTTTTGCTGATGGCGTAGTTTTTCGAGACGTAAATTGATAGTGGTTGTAATTCGACAATGTTGTTTTTTTTATTGGCTTTTATCGTCACAAGGAGCTTTCATAATAAAATGCGCAATTAAAATTTCGTGTCAGCAAAACGAAAAGTGCTAAAAAAATGTTGTCTAACTTATCAGCTAAGCTTATTTTATTATCATTGATAATAAAATAAGCCTAGCTGATAAGTTAGTATAATTTTGCATTTTAAACCAACTGTATAAAAATTTGCATATTGAGATGTATCACCTGATTTTTGTACCTACATTGTTTGCATATAAATAAGTCTATTCGATTCTATTCTACTCTTAAAGATTCCTCTTGACAGTGATGCGGATGAATATACAGATGCACTGTGAATCTTTATTTTCTTTTTTCTTTTCATGTATTAATAGTTTTATCATTATGATAAATAAACAAACTTGGTGTATTCTTAAAGAACGTAGTAAGTGCTGATGGTCCTGCGGTTAAAAACTTGCCTTTCGTGGACGAGTTTGTAGGTTCAAACCTGAACAATTACCAATGTGACTTTTTCAATTTATATATTATTATTGTACTTTCTGAGTTTATCTTAGATATCAATGACATCATGAAACAAGAGGGGTAATTCCCGTATTTCTAAAAAACTTCGCACTCTTATCTAAGTTTCAAGTCTGTCAAAAAAACGTCAAACATTTTTGACAAGTTTTTGACATTTGAGAAAAAGAAAATAAAATAAATAAATACACTTTATTAAATAAATAAAATTAAAAAATCTTCATTTCGGATAAGCAACATCCATATGGGTTAGTAAACAAAAAGATAACTTATACCTTTGTTATTAAAACAAATGATCTATTTAGAATCATTGACGACCTAAGTGGCGCAGCGGGCGAAGGTCCGCCTGCGACGCAGGAGGTTGCGGGTTCGATTCCCGCCCTGGGAAAAATGTTTATACGATCTACAAAGATTTGTTCCGGGTGTTCTGGGTATTTGCTATGTATAATAAAAAATATCTATCTATTTAATGTATTGTATAAGTATATCAGTCATCTAGTACCCATAACACAACCTCTGCTTAGCTTGGGGCTAGATAATGCTGTGTGGATTGTCCAGCATTATTTATTTATTTATTTTATTTCAGATGAGATTGCGAGCAGTTTTGAATGTTTTTTAATAACAGGAACTTGCATTATGATTGATACATGTCTGAAATCACCAAGCCGCCACTGAAAGGAGGTCTTTGCCCTCCAATGGGACAACAACAGTATGGTATTATTATTTATTACATAGATAGATGTCATAACTGTCAACTGTCATTTGTATTTTTAGTAATGGCGAGTTCAATAACTTTATTTGATTTAATAGCTGCGCCCCGCGGCGTTACCTGCAGATAAAATGACAACATTTTGAAATTGAAATTCCTCTTCAGTTTTTCGGGAAATGGGGTAGCCTATGTGTATGGGTAGGGTATGAGCTACCTTCATAACACATTCCATCGAAATCTTTTCAGCCCTTTCAGCGTGATGGAGTAACAAATGAACACACACACATACCGACAAGCTTTTGCATTAAATATGAAGACCTACATACATACATATAAATAAACTCACGCTTTTTCGCCATGAGGTTAGGCAGAAGCTACAGAACGCCACCTGCTACGATCCTTACATACTTCTTTGGCTACGTTTACGTTCATACATCTGGTCATACACGCACACCAATTGCTGTGTAATTTAGTTTATTTAGTATTAAGGCACATCAACATCATAAACACAAACATTAATAAGAGACACGAAACAGAGACACATAGCTGGTGTTTACGACAATTACAGACGTGCACAACATTTGAAACAAAGTAGAAGAACAATACAGTATTCACATTACAAAATATAAGATCAAAATATTAAGTCAAACAACCACAAACTACGATTTACGTAACACTTAGGGGAATGTTTGATAAAAAAACTTTAATATGTGTGTACATGAGGTTAACAGCTATTTCAGATATAATAATACTAGCCTGTTACTGGCCCACTGCAGGGCAAAGGCCTCTTCTCATACAGAGAAGGCACGAGCATTAATCACCAAGCTTGCTCAAGGCAGGTTAGCGATCTCAGACTTATATTAATTATAAGTCCAGGTTTCCGCACGATGTTTTCCTTTACCGATGTCAGTGGTGTCCAAGATAAACTTAGAAAGTATATGTGAATTGAAAAAGTCACATTGGTACTTGCCCAGCTTTGAACCCATAACCTCGTGCACAAGATGCGAGGCTGGGCCATCATGACATGCTGTTGCAGATAAAGTGCGATAAACTATTTAGATTGTATCAGCACTAGGTGTTTTTATTATAAGTACATCTGTAACCGACTTCGATAGAGGAGAAGGTTCTCAATTAGTCTTATACATACGAATATATTAAGTTTTACAGTTTTTGTGCTTGATTTTTTTTTGTCTAGTGATTTGGGCACTTTTCCCGTTGACGCGGTGCGGATGAATATTTTACATGGAGCGACTGCCTATCTGACCTCTACAACCCTGGACAACACGATACCCCTTAGTAAGACTGGGGGTCAGACTTTCGGGCTTCTGACTACTCGTTACGACTGTCAAAGATCTAAAAATGACAGCTGGGACCAACGGTGCTTTCCTAGGCACGGATGAGTCTCTATAAGTTATGAACGGTCACCCATCCAAAATCTGACCACGAAAAGCTAGTTTTTATAAATAAATAAATAAACAAATAAATATTGCTGGACAATCCACACAGCATCACCTGGCCCCAAGTTAAGCAGAGCTTGTGTTATGGGTACTAGATTACTGATATACTTAATACAATACATTACATAGATAGATATTTTGTTGATAAATACTGAACTTATATGCGCACCAAACCGCGGGAAAACCCAGTCAAGATTTAAAAGTATGAGTTTGTCTGTATCGCGCATCAATCTCGGAAATTGCTAAACCGATATCAATATAATTTGTTTGGTAACTGTCACATGTGATTTTTTTAATGGAGTCAGGAATAGATTATGTATGGAAAATCACTGGTATATTATTAATCTTTGACATGTGAATATAATGTTGTATGCTAATCGTCCGTTTGGGTTTTTTTAACTGCGTTGTGTACTGTCGTTAATGAAAGATGACAAAAACCATACTGTTTTTACGCTTTAGATTATTAATTAATTGTATTTTCCCTGATCTTCCATCTTTTTAATATATTACTTAATGGTCTTGTGACATGAATTTTACTTTATCAATTCACTGATGGACTTTATAAATCGTCATCCTCTTTTTTTTGGAATGGGCATCTCGCAGTTTATCCTACAGGGATATTTACTGCTCAACCGAACTTTCCTGTGGGGTAAATCGTCATCCTCCTGCCCTTATCTCAATTTATTTGGGGTCGGCGCAGCATGTTTTCTTCTTCCATACATCTCTATTTGCCGTCATGTCAAGAGTCACCTCTTTTCTACCCATATCATCTTTCACACGATCCATCCATCTTTTCTTTGGTCTCTACTCTTGTATAACCCTGCACATTCATACTCAAAGCTTTCCTCACAACGTGGTCCTCATTCCTTCGCATCGCATGCCCATTCCAAGAGAACCGATTTCCACACAACTTCTCGGTCACAGGCACCACTTTCAGACTTCCTCTTACACACTCATATCTTATCACACATCCCCCTCAGCATTCTCTTCTCAGCTGCATGTAAATGTGAAATTTATCAATTGAGTTTGACTTCGACGAATCAGACTCGTACTTGACCGTTTATTTTCTTAACACTTTTATAAGTAAAGATAAGGGCAGGAGGATGATGACGTTAAGGCTTCCTGTCCACTGGAGCGGAGACACGGATTTTTTTTTTACCAATAGGAATTGCATAAAATCTCCACTCCGCTCCAATGGATGAGGATTGTTGGTTAATATTTTTCCGTTTTTCTGCACCGGTGGACACGCAGCCTAAGAAGTCTGATCGTACACGTTTGCGTGCGCAAACGCATGTTTAAATTTTAACCAATAGGATTGCATATAATATCCACTCCACTCCAATGGACGGGGATTAGTAAATCCTTCTCCGTTTCTCCGGTCAAGTGGACAGGCAGGTTAAAAACTCCGATCGTACACTTCTGCGTGCGCAAACGCATGTTTTCACTCGGTTTTTTGGACACTGACCTTCTGCGGTATTCTGCGATGCGACCACACCGACAAGTTTTACGTCGGTCGGCTCAAGATTTCGACACTCCGGTTGCGAGAGCGAACAGTTGGACCAAGCCTTTCTTATTATCTTATGTAATTAACAGTCTTACTGCCATTTAAAAATCCAATGGAATTTAACATTTTTTGTAAGACAAATCTTAGGAACTCTTTGTTAAATAAACAACAGCCGCACTGCTCGATAAAAGTTTAAGCTACGTTTGCCGAGGTTAGTCTGTGGATGGGTGACCGTTCGTAACATATCGAGACTCCTCCGTGCCTCGGAAAGTACGTTAAGCCGTTGGACCAGGCTGTTTTTTTTTGTAGATCTTTGACAGTCGTTACGGGTCAGAAGCCCGAAAGACTGACAACCAGTCTTACCAAGGGGTATCGCGTTACCCAGTAACTGGGTTATGGAGGTTAGACCGACATAGAAAATACTCGTACTCAGCTGCATCCGTTTAGACTGGAAGCCGACCCCAAAATAGTTGGGAAAAGGCTAGGTAGATGATGATGACTGCCATTTAAAAATTCAATGGAATTTAACATTTTTTATAAGATAAATCTTAGGAGCCTGCTCTGGCGTGATGATGAAATCAATAAATAAATAATGCTGGACAATCCACACAGCATCATCTAGCCCCAAGCTAAGCAGAGCTTGTGTTAAGGGTACTAGATGACTGATATACTTAATACAATACATTACATAGATAGATATTTTTTTATTTTACATATCAAATATCCAGAACACCAGGAACAACTCTTTGTAGATCATACAAACATTTGTATCTAGCCGGGAATCAAACCCGCAACCTCCTACGTCACATAGGTCGTCAAAGGCGTTGTTGGCAATAGGTTTGTTTATGTTAAGTCAAAAGTAGATTAATACGTTAGCGCTTATGTACACTAACGGCCATATAAATGTCAACACACACATTATGTGTCCTAACGCTGAAGCAACATGTTCTAGGAAATCTCTAGCTTATTATATAACACACGATATGATGATGACACTTTCACTGACTAGGCTAGCCTAGATCTGAGTCTAGATTTTATCGAGTTGGCAAGATTTTCTTGTGTTGTTTTTCCTTAAGTGTTAAAGGTTAACAAAGTCAATGATAGATGTTGTATTTATTTCTGTGAATGGGTTTTTGAGAAGCCCTTTTACATGCGGAAAATAGTCTACCTAGCCTTTTCCCAACTGTGTTGGGGTCGGCTTCTAGTCGAACCGGTTGTAGTTAAATACCAGTATTTTACATCGAGCGACTGTTTATCTGGCCTCCACAACCCAGTTACTGGGCAACACGATACCCATTGGTAAGACTGGTTGACAGACTTTCGGGGTTTCTGACTACCCGTAACGACTGTCAAAGGTATCTAAATGACAGCCGGGACCAACGGATTTACGTGCCTTCCGAGGCACGGAGGAGTCTCCATATATTACGAACGGAAAATAAAAATAAATATTGTATAACAAGATTAGGTCAATGCACGGCACGGTTGGCGCAGTGGCTGAGCGATTGACTGGTGCGCTGCGTGTCGTGGGTTCGATTTGTATGGCCTACAGGTAGTTGTTCCGGGTCTGGCTGTTTGTGTATGTGAGTTTGAATGTTTGTAAATGCATCCTCGACACAGGAAAAATTTCTAGAGTGGGGCAAAGTCAACAAAAAAAAATGAGCCAGCCCTCTGGTCACGCGGAGTGTCGATCAGTGGGCGACAAATATTCTTGAACTGGAAATTCTTAATAACAATCGCATTTACCTAACATTTCATTTACCATAGGATCCGAGGATTTGGTTTGAAAAAACCTTGATAAAGATTTTCAAAGTCATCTCATAAATTGACAATAATAGTGTATAATGCAATAGGATAGTGTCCTTAAAAACTCTGATTGGTCCGAAATTTGGGTTACTCAAAAACACTGGACACGTATTTTTTTTCTTTTGTCACGTAAACCCAAAATGACGACGATATAGTGCGTTGAAATTACGCGCGACGTCATGCTACAGTTTTAACGTAACAGTGACGTCACGAGCCCCTTCTCCTGAACTTTGATGTGCTATATCATTGTCACTTTTTATTGATTTGAGTAAGCAAAAAATACGTGTCCAATATTTTCTGGTAATCTTACTGACGGACTAAATAGACTTAATATAATTTTACCTAGGTCACATCCCTTTTGGGATGTCGGTCAAGAACGTCAAACTGCTCAACAATTAACTTCTCTGACTGTACATACCGACCGGAAAGAAATATTCGTCCATTGACACGTACGTACCTGAAAAAGAAAATATATAGTTAGCACAGGCACATAATCATACACGCATTACATTTTGGAGGGGCTCGTGGCTAAATAATAGGTCTTTACCTATGAAATTGCCGTTTTGTATGAAAAAATTTAAATGAATTTTTTTCATGTATTTTTTATTTGTATTAATCGAAGTAATCACCCATGCAATCAATGCATCTTTGCCAACGCAGTGGCAGTTTATTGATGCCCTTCTTAAAGAAATCAGCTGGACGGGAGGCAACAAATTCTTCAAAGGCATTTTGTACTGCCTCTCGGGTATTGAATTTTTTTCCCGCCAAGAAGTTATCCAAATTCTGGAAAAAGTAGTAGTCTGTAGGCGCAAGGTCTGGTGAGTAGGGCGGATGACGGAGAGCTTCCAACCCCAGTTCTTGCAACTTGGAGACCGTCTGCTGTGCAGTATGAGGTCGCGCGTTGTCGTGCAGGAGCAGCGGAGACGAGCGATTGACCAATGCTGGTTGGAGATGTGCCAGCTTCTCCATCATTGTGTTCAATTCTTCACAGTACACATCTGCAGTAATGCTCACCCCGTTTGGTAAGAAGCTGTGTTGAATCACACCGGCGCTAGACCACCAAACAGTGACCATCACTTTTCTTGGGGTAAGTTTTCGTTTAGGGCATTGTTTAGGTGCTGAACCAGGATCCAACCAACTTGCTGAGCGCTTGCGGTTATCAAACAGAATCAATTTTTCATCGCAGGTAACAATGCGGTTCAAAATTCTTTCATTTGTGTGTCTGTTGAGCAGTGCAAGGCACGTCTCGACGCTGGCGATCATTGAGTTCGTGGGGCACCCATTTGTCAAGCTTTTTTACCTTGCCAATTTGACGCAAATGGACCAATATTGTTTTGACGCTAACGTCGAAAGCTGCTGCTAATTCAGCCGTAGATTGTGTATCATCAGCTTCCACAATCGCCTTTAATTCGTCATTGTCGACCAAAGTCGTCGGACGACCGCGAGGTTCATTTTTCAGGTCGAAATTTCCAGAACGGAAGCGAGCAAACCAATAACAGGTAGTGCGTTGGTTTGTAGTGTTAGCTCCGTAAACGTCGTTGATGTTGCGTGCCGCTTGTGCCGCGTTGCTGCCACGACGGTACTCATATTCCATAATTACTCGAATTTTTAACGTATCCATGATGACGAAAAAGATTTAAATGCGATGAAAATGTAACACTAATCAATAAACAAATGACTACTTTTGGAAAAAAGAATCCATGTTTTTAAAATAAAATTAATTTGAAATTAGAATTCTTAGCCAAACAAAAAATATTTTGATTTGAAATGGCCAGTACTGCAGAACGGCAATTTCATAGGTAAAGACCTAATAAAAACAGTTGCACGGGTTGATCGAAGGTTAAGCTACACTTGCCGATGACAGTCGGTGGATGGCTGACCATTTCTAACATATCGAGACTCCGTAACGTTAATCCGTTGACCCGGCTGTCATTTGTAGATTGGGATGTTACGGGTAGTCAGAAGCCCGAAAGTCTGACAACCAGTCTTACCAAGCGGTATCGTAACACTAGTAACTGGGTTGGCAGTCGGTGCGGGTAGTCAGAAGCCCGAAAGTCTGACAACTAGTCTTACCAAGGGGTATCGCGACAACCAGTAATTAGGTTGTGGACATCAGATAAACAGTGCCCCATGTAAAATACTGGTATTCAGCTGCATCCGGTGTTAGACTGGAAGCCGACCCGATAGTTGGGAAAAGGCAGGCAGATGATGATGTCATTTATATTTTTTTATATTATATTTTTTCATTTATATTTAATTTAAATTTTATATAATAGCTTAATTTAACTTAATTTCTTAATTTTATAATCTAATTTTATACAGTAATTTTAATCGTGTATGGTAATATTTCAAATATTTTAATGATTTCATTTAACGATTCTACAATGCTTTGTGTACAATTTTCACTACTATCCCATTAACATTGTATCACAATATAAAAGCTGTGCACACCTTTAAGTGACAAAGTCACTATAGTATTATTTAAGAAATCCTGTATGTACGAATGTTTTTGTGACTTTGTCGTTGGAGTGCCATAATAAATAAATAAATTTATATCGTGAGGTTTATTAATCTTTACTAGAAGATAAATTACACCATAATAATTAGCATAGACTGCTATGCCTTTGGCTAGATCTAATCTAGGTTTTGTAATATACCCATTTTTTATCCATCAGCTTACAATGTAACAAAATGAATTATCTACCTTCATTATCCTTTACAATTCATAATTATACAGTTTCCTCATGAAAATATATCTTCATCTTCTTTAACCGGATGCAGATGAATACCAGTATCCAAAAAGCGACTGCCTATCTGATTACCACAATCCAGTTACTGGGCAACACGATACCCCTTTGTAAGACTGATAGTCAGACTCTCAGGCTATTGTCTACACGTCTTAAAATGACAGCCGGAACCAAAGCTTAACGTGCTTCCCGAGGTACGAAGGAGTCTCGATTTGTTATGAACGGTCACCCATCAACAGACCTAACCTTGACCATATCCTTGATTCTAATCGTGGGACTGTTGTTATTTTGCCCCTTATAAAATACCTACCATCTCTAATGAGTAGTAATTAAAAGTCTCAATGCCATGACTGGCGTTCTTGTCAGCACACAATGTCATCTAACTTGCGGTATTAGCGTTTCCGTCAGCTTCCGGGCTGGATCGGAAGATTCCATTAACGAATCCATTAAGTGTTTATTTGTTTACACGTGTACAGTTATGAGGGTCTCGTGGCTAAATTAAAACTACCGCACGGGTTGATCGAAGGTTGCCGAGGTCAATCTGTGGATGGGTGACCGTTCGTAACATATCGAGACTCCTCTATGCCTAGGAAAGCTGTTGGTCCCGGCTGTCATTTATAGATCTTGGACAGTCGTTAGGGGTAGCCCGAAAGTGTGACTGTCAGACTTTCTGGCTTCTGACTACCTGCAACGACTGTCAAAGATTTAAAAACGGTCTCCCGTCCACAGACTGACCTCGCCTAGCGTAGCTTAACCTTCGATCAGCCCGTGTGGCCGTTTTGTTTAGCCACGAGCTCCTCTACATCACACTTATATTGGGGTCATAATATTTTGAAACTTCAGTACCGTTTACTCACGAACGTTTTAAGCATGGAGGTAATTGTTAATTTATGCCAAAATCATTGTCTATTTTTAGGTGGTTTTTCTATTCCCCCCTCCTGTGACCTCCACTGATCTTAAACGCTCTGCGACACCACTTAATATTATTGGGAACGGTCACTTAGCTGCCTAACACATCTTTATTGGAAAAACAGCCTATGATATGATATTATATTTATTTCTTTAAATGTACAGTAAAACGGGGTGAATCGAAAAGCCAGGGTGAATAGAAACAAAACTTTGAATCGCATTTTCGCGTTAGTAAGACATTGTTTATTACTATAAGGACCCTTATTTCTTTTAAGGAATTGAAATGGTTAATTTCAACACCTTGTAAGTAATTAATAATGATGAATCAACGATTAAATCGCATTTAAAGTTTTGTTTCTATTCACCCTGGCTTTTCGATTCACCCCGTTTTACGGTAATAAGGAAGTCTGAAAGTGGCGCCTGTGACCGAGAAGTTGTGTGGAAATCGGCTGTCATGGTATGGGCATGTGATACGCAGGAATGAGGACCATGTTGTGTGGAAAGTTTTGAGTATGAATGTGCAGGGTTACATGAGTAGAGGAAGACCAAAGAAAAGATGGATGGATTGTGTGAAAGATGATATGGCAAGAAAAGAGGTGACCCTTGAGATGACGGCAAATAGAGATGTATGGAAGAAGAAAACATGCTGCGCCGACCCCAAATAAATTGGGATAAGGGCAGGAGGATGATGATGAGTTATTTCTGTAAATAGGTTTCAAGAACACTCTTATACGTCGTAAAATGGAAATTAGACTAGGTCAGTGTTTCACTACTCTGAGAAGAAACTCCTATACACACTCATAGGTCGCAGTCTCTTTTAAAGTCTTGACATTATCTTGGTTAGGTCCTAAGTTACAACAGGTAATAATGGCGCAAGACTAAGTATAAAGTACCTGGTGTTAATTACTTGTAATAACCGTCATACAATGGTGGAACAAAAAAGATTCAACATGGCTATTGTAGAATGAATTTGCACTTACACAGATCAATAGTAGGGCTACGGAGTAGTAACATTATGTGTTTATTTATTACTATAAGCACACAAATGTACAGAGGAGGACTTAATGCCATAGGCTTTTTCTACCAGTCAACCTTTGGGTGATGCAGAGACAAACAGTGGTAAAAGAAAAGGGACTATGTGACTATGTAAACTCTTAATATAATACCTACATACAATATATACACAAATAAACTTACATACACGACTACATACATTACACATACACTCAAAAGTACATTTACATTATATAACATCACGCCTTAATTTCCCTGAAGAAAGAATAAAGAAAAGGAAAGAAAAGAAAAGAAAGAAAGCAAAGTGTGGGCCACTCGCCTAGGACCTCAATTCACAAGCAAAGCATTAACGAATTTCACAACGAAATCACACAAAAAAAACGACAAAAGTCTTTGACACAACAACAAAAAAACCGGAAGTTTAAAATACTTTGTACTCAGAAAACCATGTGCAGGGTTACATGAGTAGAGGAAGACCAAAGAAAAGATGGATGGATTGTGTGAAAGAGGATATGGCAAGAAAAGAGGTGACCCATGAGATGACGGCAAATAGAGATGTATGGAAGAAGAAAACATGCTGCGCCGACCCCAAATAAAATTGGGATAAGGGCAGGAGGATGATGTACTCAGAAAACCATGTTTTTTCCTTTATCTTAAAAAAAAGGTACATTTTTTGACTGACGACAATGGATGGATTGTCAATAACAAATTTAAAAGGTAATGGGATGTTTTCCAAGAAAAAGATAATTTTATCCTGTTTATTTTGTTTTTTAGGGTTCCGTACTGAAAGGGTTCAACCTGGACCTAATTTACAGTCCGTCCGTCAGTCTGTTTATCAAAATCATAATTCATTTAAGTATTTAAATTAGGCTTTATTTGAATCAGCCAGCCTAATTTGAATAAATTAATTTTGATGCACTTTTAAAACGCCAAAAAATATATAAGACATCATCTATCCCGGCTGTATCTCATGAAACGTAGTAGGTATGTAGGTGACAAGTTGAAATTATACCAAAGTATGTACATGTATGTAATGTATGTACTGTTATAGAGTATGTACTGTTTCCACTATTACAACATCGTCATCTGCCTGCCTTTTCTCAACCATGTTGGGTCACTGCTGGCATAGCGGCCGAGCGAACGACTGCTGTGCCGCGTGTCATGGGTTCGATCCCATTCATATGGAACAAATATTTATATATAAATGCACGAAAAAAAGGAAGGGAGAAATTTTTAGTGTGAGGCAACGTTTTAAAAAAACACTTTCAGGGTCCAGTATTTTACATGGAGCGACTGCCTATCTGACCTCCACAACCCAGGTAATGGGCTTCACGATATTGATAAGACTGGTTCTCTTACCAATATCGAAAAAAATATTAACCTTGCCATCCCTGTAGGTACATACACTTGGAAACTGCATTATTTGTAAAAGCAAATCAACACTTGTTTAAAAAATATTCATCAGATAAAAAAACTCCAATTCGAGCCCAATATGAGAATTTGCTATGTTCAATCAAGTGCAATACTGCACTATTAAAGAAGAGCATATTTAGTGTTGCCCCTAAAATTTATAACAAACTCCCTGAAGGAATTAGGCGTATACCTTTAAATAGATTTAAAATATCCCTACAGGGGATACTACTCGACAAATTATTTTTACTTATAATATTACAGTGTGGATGCATATTTAAGTGATAAATTCTAGTATGAATATTTTTTGTTTTCTTTATTTTATTTTTGACATTTCTTATTTGTGCATTTTTTATTTTCCTTTTTAAATCACATACCACGGTACGAAACCCTCCATGTGTGGGCCCGACTCGCACTTGGCTTTTTATTTTTTATTTATTTATTTTATTTATTTATTTATTTCACAACACATGTTTCCTTTGCCATTACAGAGTAAATCTAATGCGACAAAGTAACTTAAAATATACTTAACTTACATGCTACTAACCTTACATGCTATACAGTACGTGGCCCTTGTGAACTCACCCAGTGTACAGGTGAATATATCTATGGCATTCGCCACCGTGTTGAGAGTGCGCAGCGCACGAGTCAGCGGTGCGCGCCCCAGCAGGTTAGTGCGCGCACTCGGCACCACCAGCAGCTGCGGCTTGCGCCGCCGCGCCACGTACCTATCCGGTAAATTAAACCCTATTTCTGATAGTATATCGGAGTTTTGTATACTACCTCTTAAAACTTTGAAAAGATACGTTGCCAGTGTCACTTCACGCCTAATTTCCAATTTGTAGTAGCCCACCATACCAAGACAGAATAAGGTAGGATACAGTAACGGGTATCCCGGGTATCTCCCATACAGCTTTAAATAAATAAATCTGACGAATTTGTTCTGTATCCGTTCGAGCATATTTTTGTATTTTGTTTCACTCGGGCTCCAGACGACCGCATTGTATTCCAGATGACTCCTCACAAGAGCCTCATACAAAGCCCTTAATGCTTTGATGTTTGTGAAGTCATTTGCCTGACGCAGCACAAATCCCAGATTCCTGTAGGCCTTCTTACAAACTTGCACCACGTGTTTGCGAAACTGCAGATCACTGGCGAAATGAATGCCCAAATCCTTAACCTCCGTGACACGCTGCAGCTTTATAAATATTTAACAAACTTGTAGTACTTGCGGCTAAGTAATAACAGGCTCGGGTCGATTTTCAAGGTTAAGCAACGTTAACCGAAGTTCTGTGGATGGGTGACCATCCAATACATATCAAGAACTCAAATAAGACAATACAAAAAGATCAACTGACTACTCAACATAGGTTTTTGAGTAGTCAGTTTCAGACTTATATTTATTATAGAATTAATATAAGTCTGAAATCGCCAACCCCTCTTCGAGCGTGGTGATTAATGCTCGTGCCTTCTCTGTCCTTCTCTCAGAAGAGGCCTTTGCCCTGCAGTGGGACAGTAACAGGCTGGTATTATTAAATGTGTGTATACTAATATATTCGGTGAAGGGTGGGCGTTTTGGGGGACTGTCTTATGTAAACGTTTTTGACGATCAAAAAGTGCTGATTCTCAGCTTAATTTGAATAAATGAATTTTGTTTTTTTTTTAATTTAAAATAGACCATTTAGATTAGACCAAAACTAGTTATATCTTAGAAATTGAACCTAGACTCCGGATTAACAGTCTGAAACCTGTTTTCAGATTATTTAGGTAAATGGGTCTCTGTGTTAAGTAATTCATTGGGTAACTATTACTTAAAGGTCGTGAGTTCGAAGCCGGCTGTTGACCTGTAACCCGTTCCTCGTTTATAGGAGGGGTAAACAGGAATATATTGTAACATAAATTTATAGTTAAATTGTTAATTAACTCTTAGTTTAATTTGTAATCTATTCAAACAAATTGAATTGAAGTGTCTGTTCGTAATGCTTGTCTATCTGTTTGTTTGAGATTTTTTTCTTTTATTTATTTATTTATTCAGAACAATTACATTGTGTTGAACATTACAATAATTATTACATGCAGAAACAATTCATTAATACCCTTAAATATAGCCTATTATTATTCAATTCTTGTAAAATATAATGTCAAATTGAATTAAAAAAAATATGTCAAATTGATTTAAATAATGATGTCTAATTGATTTAACATAAAATGTCAAATTGTATAAAAATAAAATAAAATAAAAACATAACTTACTAACTTATGATTCATTTCTTTATTATTTTAAAAACTACGTTTTCAAGGGTGTGAAGGGGGTGTTACAGTTCGAAGGGAACAGTACGAATCCACTGTTGACGTAGTCATAAATTTGACGACACGGTTGGCGCAGTGGTTGAGCCATCGGCCGCTGCGCCGCGTGTTGTGGGTTCGATCCCCGCACGGAACAAATATTTGTATGACCTACAGGTAGTTGTTCCGGGTCTGGCTGTTTGTGTATGTGAGTTTAAATGTTTGTTAACGCACCCACAATACAGGAGAAATTCCTAGTGTGGGGCAACGTTTAATATTATTAAACTACCAGCCGGATTAAAACAAATCTTTTTGCATTTAATAGCCCTATTCTTTGGGAACTTTTTTATGCTATTGAACATTACTCTACGACTCAAGGAGCAGGTAAAACCGAGGGGCACTGTTCATCATCATCTGCCTAGCCTATTCCCAACTTTGTTAGGGTCGGCCACCAGTCTAACCGTATGCAGCTGAATACTAGTATTTTACATGGAGCGACTGCCTATCTGACCTCCACAACTCAGTCACTGGGCAACACGATACTCCGTGGTAAGACTGGTTATCAGACTTTAGGGCTTCTGACTACCCGTAACGACTGTCAAAGATCTACAAATGACAGCCGGGACCAACGGCTTAACGTGCTTTCCGCGGCACGGAGGAGTCTCGATATGTTACAAACGGTCAACCATCCATAGACTAACCTCGGCAAGCGTAGCTTAACCTTCGATCAACCCGTGCGGCTGTTTTTATTTAGCCACGAGCTCCTCCACCGCGCTGGTGATAATCAATATTAGTCTGAATTCGGTCTTCCGGCTTGATCAAGTGCGGTGATTAAGGGAGACTGCTCACAGCATCGATTCTGTATGGAGACGCGTACGCATCAGTTTAGCTGAGGACGCGTACGCATATCAAACACAACTGGTGTTTACTATGGACAATAGCTGAATTGAGCTGAATACCTAGTCTGTGTGAGTAGTCCCTAATAATCGTGCCTTCTCTTTATGAGAAGAGGCCGTTGCCCTGCAATGGAACAATAACAGGCTGGTATTACTAAAGAACAGAGTACATCCATAATGATTTATGAGTAAAGAATCCCATAAATGTAGTAATAACGCCTTGAACAGAGATGTTTAAACTAATATATTTTGTAATGTTTTACTTCATAAACCTAACATGTCTGCGCATAACTTATTAATATGGTTGTGTAATAAATACTTGGGTAAATAACTTCAATTTGAAACGACTTTGGGCTCAGATGGTAGGCTATCGGAGTCATCATCTGCCTGCCTTTCCCAACTATGTTGGGGTCGGCTTCCAGTCCAACCGAATGCAGCTGAATATCAGCGTTTTACATGGAGCGACTGCCTATCTGACTTCCACAACCCATTTACTGGGCAACACGATACCCCTTGGCTGACTTTCGGGTTTCAGACTACCCGTAACGACTGTCAAAGATCTACAAATGACACACACCGGGACCAACGGCTTAACGGGCTGAACCAATTTTGATGGTACTTTCACTGGCAGATGACAAATGTTAATTAAGGCTACTTTTAGTAGATGAAGAATTAGGGTTGAGCTCAAAAATATTAAACCCACGCTCTGTTTAATTCCGCGTGGACAAAGTACAGCTTGCTAGTGGTAGTCTAGTCCCGGTTTTTATACAATATTTTCCTCTATTCATATCTACGCGTCATCATCTGCCTAGGCATTTCCCAACTATGTGAGGGTCGGCTTCCAGTCTAACCGTATAGGCATACGTGCCTACGGGCTATCGTGTTGCCTAGTAAGTTGTGGAAGTCAGATAGGCATCTGACTTCCACAACTTACTAGGCAACACGATAGCCCTTGGTAAGACTGGTTGTCAGACTTTCGGGCTTCTGACTACCACTACTGGTAGACAAAAAGAGTACCCAGCTGATTGGAAATGGTAAAAAAGAAAGATGGCCGTCGTGGGATCCCCGGCAGATCAGAAACATTGATATTGTTAGTTAACGAAAGAAAACTAAAAAAATAAATATGCAGTAAAATTAAAAGTTGTTATTAGTAGTAGTAGTCAGTCAACGGTCACAGTCGGTAGGTGGGGAGCCCCCTCCCCACCTACCGACATATAGTAGACAGTAGTATACAGGTAGACGCCTGTGTCTGTAACACAGTGTATACTAGCACAGACACAGACGTCCACTCTGTCTCAAATAATGATTGCTTTGTATTTCATGTATGTAATAGCATTCCTATATTTAGGTTGAGATGGAGATTATTATTATTATGCGTGAGCACACACACAGAGGAGGCGAGAGAGGTGGGGGGGGGGGCATATAGTAAGCAGCTCATATTGAAAAGTAACGGGAGTCGAGAGAAGTTTTGAGGGGGCATATAGTAAGCAGTTCATACAGAGAAGCAACGGAGAGTATAGAATGCGCACGCCCACACACAAGGGAGTCCAAAGCTGTGGTGTAGAGGGGGTATGACGGCAGGATAAAGCGTCATGCCGTTATCATGATGACAAACGTGCCTCCAACGAAACATTAATATGTATAAGATTACACCTGTATTCTCACGAGTCAAAATTAATTCATGAAAACAATAGGTATATATGTTTGGACTTTAATCGTCGTATTAAAAACGTCGTTTTGGTCGACTCTTCACGTGACCAGAGGACTGGCCTTTTTTGGCCAAAGAATCAGTACTGTCATTCAACGTGGCAATGCTGCCAACCTTCTGGGCACTTTTCCCTTTGACAGTGATGCGGGTGAATTTTTCGATGCTCTGCGATTATATATTTTATTTTATTTTTGCATGTATTAATAGTTTGTCAAAAACACAAGTAACGTGTGCCTTGACTGCCGATCAAAGTTTGGTCGGCAGTCAAGGCACACCATTCATTGAAAGGAGGCGCGATGCTGTCGTTCTTCCTAATCTTTGAATAAAATTATTTAGAATGAAAAAAAAAGATATATAATTTTAACATAACTCGATATAAATTTTATTCAAAAACATGGTCTATTCCAAACACGTGATCTGAGAACGTGAATCTAGAATCCTTGAAAATAATGTATAATTCGTAAATAAGTGTTTGTCCGTTAATAACTCGTTTGCCACTAAAGAACATCATCTGCTTAGCCTTTTCCCAACTATGTTGGGGTCGGCTTCCAGTCTAGCCGGATGCAGCTGAATACCAGTGTTTTCCATGGAGCGACTGTCTATCTGGCCTGCACAACCCATTTACTGGGAAACACGATACCCCTTAGTAAGACTGGTCGTCAGACTTTCGGGCTTCTGACTACCCGTAACGACTGTCAAAGATCTACAAATAACAGCCGGGACCAACGGCCTAACGTGCTTTCAGAGGCACGGAAATCTCGGCTCTTTTTGTTATTTATAATAATGTGAATAATTTTGGAGAAAGTAGCTGAACAATTATCTAACGTTTGAACCCTCAGTGCGTGAGTCTGTTTAGCACTTGTCTGGTTTAATATTGTTTTTGAAAGCACTAATCTCTGCCACTGCCAGTAAGGGTTAGTTCACACCAAGACGTCACGCAACGCTACTTGGCGCGCTCTTTTAAAGATAGTTTTACCCAATGTAACTTTATTTAGTACACAAAAAGGTACAGTTTATATTGAGATAATTTATTTAATTTATTTATTTAATACGTTTCACCAACAATTGTTCACACTGTATACAGTTACATAACACATACTTAAAATTAAAATCCAGCGCAACAATTACTTATAGGTAAACACCACATGCACATTAAAAAACATATAGAAAAATAAGCTACCTAACTTATTAATGTAATAAGCGCTAATTTTCAATTAAATTAAACTAAAATTGAAAATTCATTTTTGAAAATAGCAACATTGGTAAATATATTAAACTTAATTAAAATTAACGTATTGCTGAATTTGAAGTTGCACTGTCCATTACTGAGACATTTTGACAGTAATCCAAACGATTTGACATTAATTTGTACTTTGTATTATTGAATCCTCCAAATTGTTAATTAAAATTATGATATCTTTGAATTGTTTGTGAACTAAATAATAATATGTTTTGCATGTGACGGTACAGCACGGACGACTTTTACAATAAAACATATATGTACTAAATACCCATGCTTGCAAACCAATAAATTATTTGATTTGATTTGAAGGTGGCACGCTGCGCATCGCAAAAACAATGGCCTCTTCAAGTATCGCATCGCCGCGTCACGTCGCGTCTCTGCGTGAACTGACCCTAATAATTGAAAAACTCTTATTGCATTTGATTGCACAATTCTTGAGGAAGCTACCCTTAAGAGCAGGAGAAACCCAGGGGCACAGCTAGTACATATAAGCCCAGACAAAAAATACCATTGACGACAAAATCTTCTTCGTATTTTTTTCTCTGTCTAATGGAAAAAGTCAGCTAAGTTATTAGCAAATTCAATGCATCAAAAATACCTTTGTTGTCTGCATATTTTTTAACTCCTTATTTTTCAATGCATCATTTGGGGTTTTACCCTGAATATGGCAAAGACTAAAGAGGTACCGTTACCTGTAAGGCTAAGTATGTTAGTACCTGACATACCTTACGTTCAGACTTCAACGGCACGGTTGGCGCAGTGGCTGAGCGATTGGCTACACCGCTACGTGTAGCGGGTTCGATACCACACGGAACAAATATTAGTATGGCCCACAGATAGTTGTTCCAAGTCTGGGTCTGTTTGTGTTGTGAATTTTAATGTTTGTAAACGCACCCACGGTACGGTGAAATTCATAGTATGGGACAAAGTTTAAAATAAACCCTTACAACAACATCCATAACTTAAGGTATGATTTTGTAGCTGCCTGCATTAGGCGACGTATCACCGGATTTGGTGGAGGTACCAGGTCGATGCAGTCGCGAATCCGAACAAGACTGCACGCGCTGAAGCCGTTACACCAAACAAGACTGCACGCGATGCAGCCGTGAATCCGAACCAGACTGCACGCATAAGCAGTTGACGGCAGCACCGTATTCCATTCGCTTCGAAGTGTTACGTGAGACATGATGTCTGGTATATTTGAGTTATAATGTGACAACTAGGCTTATCAATTTCTTTTCCTTGATTCAGGAGAAACTTATTTTACAGACAAAATCACCGTGTTATCGCTCGTACGTGACACTGCTGTTGTCTGCGGTCGGGCCTGGCATCTGCTGCTAATGCATTACGGATTCACGACACAAGCGCGTGCAGTGTGGTTTTGGAATCGCCACTGCAGTGCGTGCAGTCCACTTAGGCTTTGCGACTACAGCGCGTGCAGTGTGGTTTTGGAATCGCGACTGCAGTACGTGCAATTCACTTTGGATTCGCGACTAAAGCGCGTGCAGTCTACTTCTATTACGCGACTGCAACTCGTGCAGTCTGGTACGGATTGGCGAGCGACAGACAACGAGTCACTGGATACGAAACGTATTTCATAGAAATACATTTTATTTTTTAAAAACGTTGCCCCGCACTAGGAATTTCTCCTGCATCTTACAAACATTTAAACTCACGTACACGAACAGCAACACCCGGAACAACTACCTGTAGGCCATACAAATATTTGTTCCGTGCGGGAATCGAACCCGCGACACACAGCGCAGCAGCCAATCGTTCATCCTCGGCGCCAACCGTGTCGTCGACATAGAAACCGGCAGTGTCACGGCTACACGTCGCCTGCTGCTGCCTTCTTTAGTCGGCTTAGGAACCATACATACATAACGTCGTCTTTGAGTAAAAACCTCGTATATGCGAAAGAGGTAGCTTTTCAGGAAAAGAAAAATCTGCGACCTTTATTACCTCAGGTTTTCACACTCGCAAATTATCTCATTAACCTTTCAAGATAATAATTAATCGTTTATTTGCGTAAATAAGGTACAGAGGGTTGACAATGTATTATAGGTAAGTAAACCTTTTTTTTGTGAAACGTACATAAAACAAAAATGAACAAAATTGCATTTCCGATCTTTTCACTCTAAGGCGACGATAAATATAATTGTTTTCATCTTAGTAAGATATAATGGTATTTGTCAGAAAAAAAGTTAACAAAAAATGTATACTTTTGTTTTGTTTCTTTTTTTTTTTACTAAGTGAGTAAGTCTGACGACACGGTTGGCGCAGTAGTTAAGCGATTGGATGTTGCACTGCGTGTCGCGGGTTCAATCCCCGCACGGAACTAATATTTTTATGGCCTACAGGTAGTTGTTCCGGGACTGGCTGTTTGTGTATGTGAGTTTAAATGTTTGTAAACGCACCCACGATACAGGAGAAATTCCTAGTGCGGGGCAACGTTTAAAAAAAAAGAAGTACATCATCTAGGTATGCTCAAACAACAAGACGATATACGATTTTCTTACAAGTATTTGGGGCGAGTGACTAATTCATAACAGCATGCGGGTAATATGAACAATATTCACTTACAGAAAATAAACAAACTAAATCTTAATGAAATCTAAACAAATTTTATAAAGAGAAAAGATTGTTTTGTTTGTATGTTTGTTTGTAATGGATAAACTCAAAAACTACTGAACTGATTTAGAAAATATTTTCACCTATAGTAAGCTACATCACTAGCAAGTAACAAAGGGTATATATTAGACGACCGATGTGGCGCGGCGGGCGAAGGTCCGCCTGCGAGGCAGGGGGCTGGTTCGATTCTTGCCTTGGGACAAATGTTTGTACGATCTGCAAAGATTTGTTCCGGGTGTTCTGGGTATTTGCTATGTATAATAAAAAAATAACTATCTATGTTATGTATTGTATTAAGTATATCAGTCATCTAGTACCCATAACACAAGCTCTGCTTAGCTTGGGGCTAGATGATGCTGTGTGGATTGTCCAGCATTATTTATTTATAATTTATTTATTTATTATACAAGACTTATGATATAACTACAAAAATTACAATGAAGTTTAAAGGGAAAAGTACGAAATACACGTTGACGAAGTACTAATTAATAAAAGCATTTAAAAAAAGGTGCAAAAACTAACTAACTACCCACACTTAATTATAAGTAAAAATTATTATATAACGTTGATATAATCCATTGTTCTCTGAGTGAGTTCACAAAAACAGCATTGTTTGTGATCTGCTACAAAATTTAATATTGTTGTTGTACACTATCGCATTAGGTAACCCTGTAGAGATAGTGGTAAGTTTCATGAAAGTAAATAAATAAAAAAGTAAAAACAGCTGGACCATCCACACAGCATCATCTAGCCCCAAGCTAAGCAGAGCTTGTGTTATGGGTACTACATGACTAATATACTTAATACAATACATTAATTAAATAGATCTTTATTTATTATACATAGCAAATACCTGGAACACCCGGAACAAATCTTCCTAGATCGTAGAAACATTTGTCCCATGGCGGGAATCGAACCCGCAACCTCTTGCGTCGCAGCCGGACCTTCGCCCGCTGCGCCACATAGGTCGTCGTCATTTTAAATAAATAAATATTTGGTTGTGGTACTTAATTAATTAATTTTATTAATTGTATGAATCACATTGACAGTTATTCATTAGATACTTGATAATTGGCTATTACCCAGATTATCTATTGATGATTATCTATTTTTATTGCATCCACAAACAAGAAAATATATAATCACCATCCGCCAAGCCTTTTCGACCGACAAAAAACAAACGAAATTTCAGTAATTTTAAACTTCAAAGAGTTTAAAATCCATCTTTTCTTTGGTCTTCCTCTACTCTTGTAACCCTCCACATTCATACTCAAAACTTTCCTCACAACGTGGTCCTCATTCCTTCGCATCACATGCCCATACCATAACAACCGATTTCCACTCAACTTCTCGGTCACAGGCACCACTTTCAGACTTCCTCTTACATACTCATTTCTTATTCTATCCATTCGCGTAACACCACACATCCCCCTCAGCATTCTCATCTCCAAAAGGTGTAAAATAACTATAATTCCGAAACTCGGTAGCTTTATTTATTTATTTGGTTCACCAACAATTATTTACACAGGTTCTATACTAAGGGTAACATGCGAATGTATGTATGCAATAGTGCAACAATAACTTACAGGCAAACTAAGCATGCATAAATAATAAGCTAATAATAAGCTTTAATTATTTGGTTGGATAAATTTGAAGCCATCGAATCCCGAAACTGAAATAGTATATACTACAAACAATGTGATTAATGAAACATAACAAATATGATATTTACAGGTAAAACTGTCCCTAAAATACATTATGTATACCCAAAAGGTCAGTCTGTCATTGCAATGATTTACTAATAGTTATTAAAATCATTAGTTTTTTATAAGAACCGGTCGTATATCACCTTTTTCTGACCAATCATTACCAGCTAAGTTTTTCTCTATTTTATATTTTTATTTCGTAATTAAACAATTTGGACTTCAATGTAAGTCATACGAGTACATACATCCAAACTTAATATTATAAATCGGTAAGTGTGTGTGTCTGTTTGTCCGTATTTCACGGCAAAACCACTGAACGGATTTCGATAAAATTTGGCAGAGAGATAGACGAAGGACATAGGCTACTTTTTATCTGCAAACCACGCGGGTACAGCCGCGGGCGAAAGCTTGTATATACATAAACTCATACCTTTTTCCCATGGGGGTAGGTAAAAACCACAGAACGCCACCCGCTACGATCTTTACATACTCTTTTCGCTTCGTTTACGTTCATACATCTGGTCATACACGCACGCCGGTTGCGAGTACTACGCACCTGACCTTTCTGAAGAACATCACCAATAAGGTCAGTGTATGTCCTTCTAGGGTAGAAGAGATGTGAGGTAGGAAAGAGATAACGCTGTCTATGCTTGGTAGAACAGATATAGAATTGGTCATTTCACGCATGGTAGTGATACGTTAAGCTGATCGTCTATGCCAAAATTAATAATTAACAAAAAATAGTAATACCTACATTATAAGATCATACAACTAAGACCCGAATATATACAATGTTGCTGTGATGTACAGACAGAGAAAAAAAAAGGTTGAGCAACTTAAATTATAAATTTACTTGCTCTTATTTGGAGGAGCTCGTGGCTAAATAAAAACAGCCTCACGGGTCGATTGAAGGTTAAGCTACGCTTGCCGAGGCCAGTCTGTAGATGGGTGACCGTTACTCACATATCGAGATTCTTCCGTGGCTACGAGGTAAGCTACCAGTCTTACCAAGGGGTATTGTATTGCCTAGTAATTAGGTTGTAGAGGTGAGATAGGCAGTCGCTCCAAAATCAAAATCAAAATTCATTAATTCAAATTAGGCTGCAGCAAATCAGCACTTTTTGAACGTCAAAACGTTTACATAAGACAGTCCCCCAAAACGCCCACCCTTCACCACTTCCTAGTGTTTTTGCTGGGAAGAAGAAGTGGCGGAACACACTCCCCAGCAACACGTCTGTCTGATAGGTTTGAAGAACTTGAAGCTGTACAACATAGAATGTTCCTCCATGTAAAACACTGGTATTCAGCTGCTTCCTGTAAGGTTGCCTGTCCACTGGAGCGGAGCGAGGCTGCGGAGCGGAGAAACGGAGAAATTTTAACCAATAAGATTGCATAAAACCTCCGCGTCTCTCCAGTGGACAGGGATTATTGGTCAATATTTCTCCGTTTCTTCGCTTCGCAGCCTCGCTCCGCTCCAGTGGACAGGCAGCCTTAGACTGGAAGCCGACCAACATAGTTGGGAAAAGGTGATGATGCGATGAGTATAGTTCAACTCAGAACATGTGGTCATACTTACTCATTGTAGTACTTATAATTGTTATCTATTTTATTAACTTTTTGTAATTAATAATAAATTGTTACTTTTATAGCTTCCTTGAAATTATCTCTAGTCACTGACCGAGTAGTTGTTTGTTATTAATATCATACAAAATAAATTATTAAAACTGTCCAAGTGTGAGTCGGGCTCACAGATGCAAGGTTAAGTACTAAGTCAATAAAATAAAGCCGAAAAAATCACGTCTCTTGTATTGAATAATAATGATAATATCGTTAGGGCTTGATCCAGAAAGCGGTACTCCTGGACACGACGCGTATCGTTAGGAGGTTCCTTTCTCAAGAGCCCTGACCACCGGCAGCTTGGACCCTGTACCCAATGCCGGTGGGCTACTATTTTTTTAATATTTTTAAATGTTTTATTTTTTTATTTTTGTATTGAAATATTTAAAAATGTAATTTATAAGTACGAAAAAATAAATTTTTGTTTTTTTTTTTTTTTTTTAAAAAAACGTTGCCCCACGCCAGGAATTTCTCCTGTATCGTGGGTGCGTTTACAAACATTTAAACTCACATACACAAACAGTCAGACCCGGAACAACTACCTGTAGGTCATACAAATATTTGTTCCGTGCGGGGATCGAACCCACAACACGTGGCGCAGCAGCCGATGGCTCAACCACTGCGCCAACCATGTCGTCAAATAAAGGAATAAAATAATAATAATTTAATTGTATTAATTAACTGTTAGGAAAAAGATCAAAGGTTTTGCGCACTCTCAGTTTCTTCGCAAACGAAGTCGCAGACACAGCTATTTTGAAAATACACCTTGATGCCGTGTTTATAAAAATAATTTACAGAATAAATAAATAAATAAATATTGCTGGACAATCCACACAGCATCATCTAGCCCCAAGCTAAGCAGAGCTTGTGTTATGGGTACTAGATGACTGATATACTTAATACTATACATTACATAGATAGATATTTTACTATACATAGGAAATACCCAGAACACCCGGAACAAATATTTGTAGATCGTACAAACATTTGTCCCAAGGCGGACCGAACCCGCAATCTCGTGCGTCGCAGGCGGACCTTCGCCCGCTGCGCCACATCGGTCGTCACAGAAATTTACGCAGAGTTTACAGAAATAAATATCATTACCTACTTTATAATTTCAAGAAATTGCACCTGCCACTGTTTGTCTCTGCATCACCCAAAGGTTGACTGGTAGAAAATGCCTATGGCATTAAGTCCGCCTCTGTACATTTGTGTGCTTAAAGTATTAAATAAATAAATTTCAACAAGTATTCATAACATTATTTTAATTGGTTAAATGTTATTTAAGAATAAAACTGGTACTGTTAATTACCACTTAAAACGTATTTTGGCAAGTAATATTTTCAGTGTTTATCCTACACACAAAATTATATTTTAATAATTATACTAAAATAATACAAAGTATAAATATTTCTGTAAACCAGCTAAACTCACAGTTCACACGGAAACTTATAACCTAATTAATAATAAATAAAATATATACAAATAAATAAAATAGCTAGAGGAGCTCGTTGCTAAATAAAAACAGCCGCACGGGTTGATCGAAGGTTAAGCTACCCTTGCCGAGGTCAGTCTGTGGATGGGTGATCGTTCGCAACATATCGAGACTCCTCCGTGCCTCGGGAAGCACGTTAAACCGTTGGTCCCGGATGTCATTTGTAGATCTTTGATAGTCGTTACGGGTAGTCAGAGCCCGAAAGTCTGACAACCAGTCTTACCAAGGGTTATCGTGTTTCCCAGTAACATGGAGCGACTGCCTATCTAACCTCCACAACCCGGAGGTTAGATAGGCAGTCGCTCCATGTAAAAACACAGGTACTCAGCTGCACGGTTAGACTAGAAGCCGACCCCAACATAGTTGGGAAAAGGCTAGGCAGATGATGATGTTTGACCTTATCCCACTTTATTTGGGGTAGTCGCAGCATGTTTCTTTTTAAATACATCTCTATTTTAAAAGTCATCTTTAGTTAAATAGTTAATTAGTCAGTGGCAATACCGATTTCCGACAATAAAGTTATTTTACAATTTTTTTATTTTTTTTGAAGTCCGTCGAATTTTATTGTTAGAATTTCATATTTCTCGTTTTTCAGTGGATCGGTTTAATTTATCTAAGATACAATATGATAAAGTCAACTGATCAGTAAGTGAAAAATCAATCATCCCCTGTTTTCTACACTTAGGGGTGGTTTTTCATTGACAAATGGGACCTTTGTTGCGATACCCTATCTATTAAAAGAATAATCATCGAAATTGGACTACACTGTAAAAAGTTATACGAGGTCAAACATATAAAAAAATCCCAAAAAAATAAATAGAATTGAGAACTTCCTCCTAGTTTTTCATCGGTTAAAAAGACACATTAAGTAATTGCCCGGTTTCGAACCCACATCCTAGTGCATGAGAGGCGATGGCTTAACCGCTGAACCATTACGACTATTACAATAATGAGTATGTATTTCAAATCGTTATCTATGCAAATACCTCTATGTTGTTAATTTGAAAGCCATAGATAGTTAATTTTTATTATTCACTTAGCATGTAGATGAGAAAATCACGATACACGTGCAGTTTATTATTATTGACTAACACTCGCCCGCGACCTTGTCCGCAGAGATTTCGTATTTTTATTGGTACATTTTTGATACGTCGGGCAAAGTATTATAGAGTTTTTCCAACAGGGATTTCGACATTAGCAGCCTGAAGTTTGGATTCGTGGCCGGTAGATGGCAAAATCAAAATTAATTTATTCAAAATAGGCTGAGAATCAGCACTTTTCGAACGTCAAAACGTTTACATAAGACAGTCCCCCAAAACGCCCACCCTTCACCACTTCCTAGTGTTTTTGCTGGGAAGAAAAGATGGCGGAACAAACTCCCCAGCAACACATCTGTCTGATAAGTTTGAAGAACTTGAATTTATACAATATAAGTAGAAAAATAATAATGTAAAAGGCACTATGCTCGTCCCCTATTACACGGGACTTAAACATTACTGGCTAAATGTGAGTGTTACTATAGGTGTACCTCTGCCCGACTCTTCGGGGAACACAGTCGTGATGTTAGGTTATGTAATGTATTTGATACATTGGGTATTGTTGCAATTTTCATATGGATGTCTAGCATTCTTTGAGACTCTTTGGTAAGACTGGTTGTCAGATATTCAGGCTTCTGACTACCCGTAACGACTGTCAAATATCTAGAAATGACAGCCGGGACCAACGGCTTAACGTGCTTTCCGAGACACGGAGGACGCGATATGTAATGACCGGTCACCAGTCCATAGACTGACCTCGACAAGCACAGCTTAACTTTCAATCAACCTTATGTTATATCTAATATTTTTAAACTCCTATTGTAGTGGATAATGTAGCTTTCTATATGTAACATTATTTTTAAGTTAATCCATTACAAACAAAAATACAAACAATTAGATTTTATTATAAGTTTAATTAATTATTTCTGATTATAATAACATTAATTCGTTGGTCTAGTTGTATAAGTGTTGATTCTCAGAATACCTTAATCTTTGATTTTCGGGCAACGAGCAACGCTGCCTATGCTTTTGGGGAATCCAGGCGTTATGGTGTGTTGATCAACAGGTGAGTTTTAGAAAGGCATAGAAATTAGGTATTAAAAAAGTCTAGATAAAAAATTATAGACAAAACGGCTTCGTTTTATAATAATGTCTATTGTTACAAAACTTTCTTTTCGACATACCCATTTCTTCCAAGCTCTTAACACCTGACTCAGAGACGTAACTTTACGAATGATCTTTAACTTCATTTAAAATAAAATAAATAAATAAATAATGTTAGGCAATCCACACAACATCATCCAGCCCCAAGCTAAGCAGAGCTTGTGTTATGGGTACTAGATGACTGATATACTTAATACAATACATTACATAGATACATATTTTTTTACCATACATAGCAAATACCCAGAACACCCGGAACAAATCTTTGTAGATCGTACAAACATTTGTCCCAAGGCGGACCGAACCCGCAATCTCGTGCGTCGCAGGCGGACCTTCGCCCGCTGCGCCACATCACACTGGGACAGTAACAGGCTGGTACTAGTTTTACTAGTAAGTATTAGTATATTAACATGCTTTATTTCTAGCTGACGTATCTGAGTATGGAGAAAATTTTGTTGCATAAATACATACACACACACACACACACACACAACTCACGCTTTTTCCCATGGGGGAAGGCAGAAAAAACAGTGTCCTGGACACCTGCTACGATCATTACATAGGTACTCCTGTTGCTTCGTTTACGGGCATACACATTGCGAGTACTACGCACCTGACCTTTCTGAAGAACATCACCAACAAGGTCAGTGTATGTCCTTCAAGGGCGTTCCCTCGTATGATTTTGATACTTGACTTTACAAATTCAATTCGCAATTTACTTTGTTATCAGATAATTCCGAAACTAGGCCAGATAGATACGGCTGATACTAATTCGATATTTTACGAGCAATTGACATTTGACCTTCATATCAAAATAACAAGTGCAGTCTTAATATTATCTGGTACTTAGAACCAGTGGTCAGATTTTTAGATATCGAAAAACCGTGCCTCGGAAATTCACGTAAAGCCTCTAAGAGCCTCTAAGATGTACAAATGACAGTCGTTACTGGTAGTCAGGAGCCCGAAAGTCTGACTACCAATCTTAATCAAATCAAAATCAATCAAAATCAAAATTCATTTATTCAAATTAGGCTGAGAATCAGCACTTTTTGAACGTCAAAAACGTTTACATAAGACAGTCCCCCAAAACGCCCACCCTTCACCACTTCCTAGTGTTTTTGCTGGGAAGAAGAAGTGGAGGAACAAACTCCCCAGCAACACGTCTGTCTGATAGGTTTGACTTGGTACTAGGGGGCATCGTATTGCCCAGTAACAGGGTTGTGGAGGTCAGATAGGCAGTAGCTCCACGTAAATTACCGGTATTCAGCTTCATCTGTTTAGACAGGAAGCCGAGCCCAACATACTTGGAAAAACGCTGGCAGATGACGGTGAGGAGGTGACTATTGAGATGACGGCAAATAGAGATGTATGGAAGAAGAAGACATGCTGCGCTGACCACTAATACGTTAAGGACAACAGGATGATGATGATGATGATGAGAGTACAGATGAGTGAGAGCCAGCACATCAAGGTATCCCAAAAAAAAAAAAAAATAGTTTTATGATTTTGGCCAGCCAGGGGCATCCCCTGGCTCGGGGATGACCCTGCCTCGTATCTCTGATACTGCTGATACGGCGGTAGCTACGCCCCTGATTAGATACGACTTCAGATAAAAATGACATTACATATGTACGTGAGGAGCTCGTGGCTAAATAAAAACAGCCGCACCGGTTAATCGAAGGTTAAGGTACGCTTGCCGAGGTCAGCATGTGGATGGGTGGTCGTTTTACCGTTGGTCCCGGCTGTCATTTGTATATCTTTGACAGTCGTTACAGGTAGTCAGAAGCACGAAAGTCTCACAACCAGTCTTACCAAGGGGTATCGTGTTGCCCAGTAACAGGGTTGTGGAGGTCAGATAGGCAGTAGCTCCATGTAAATTACCGGTATTCAGCTTCATCAGGTTAGACTGGAATCCGACCCCAACATAGTTGGGAAAAGGCTAGGCAGATGATGATGATGTCAAATGTACGTACTAACGAACGTGATAGAATGCAATATTCGAAAGATTCTGTTATTTATACTTCATTCATTTTATACTTATTTGCGTAATTGGTTTAATTTATAATACCTGAGTAAGTATTTTTGTGTGGGCACGGAATATGTGTGGTTCTTTCCTCAAAAGCCCATCTCAGACGCTAATCTGCATGGTCCTCACATGATAAATAAATAAATAAATAATGCTGGACAATCCACACAACATCATCTAGCCCCAAGCTAAGCAGAGCTTGTGTTATGGGTACTCGATGACTGAATACATTACATACATAGATATTTTTTTATTGTACATAGCAAATACCCAGAACACCCGGAACAAATGTTTGTAGATCGTACAAACATTTGTTCCAAGGCCGGAATCGAACCCGCAACCTCCTGCGTCGCAGGCGGACCTTCGCCCGCCGCGCCACATAGGTCGTATGATCTGACCAAGATAATTTTATCACCGAGCCTTTTCTCTACTATGTTGGGGTCGGCTTTCAGTCTAACCAGATGCAGCTGAATACCAGAATTTTACATGGAGCAACTGCCTATCTGACCTTTACAACCCAGGTACTTGGCAACACGATACCCCTTGGTAAGACTAGGTAGTCAAGCTTCCGGGCTTATCCCCGTAACGACTGACAAAGATCTACAAGTGACAGCCTTGAGCAACAGTTTGATTTGCTTTCCGAGACACGGAGGAATCTCGATTTGTTAGGACCGGAAACCCATCCACAGACTGACCTCGGCGTCTGGACTTTAAAAGAGACTGTGATCTCTGAGTTTGTTTCGGTGTTTCTTCTCAGAGTAGTCAGGTTGGTAACACTGACCTAATCTAATTCAAAATTTCAACAATGTTATGACGAGTAAAAGTGTTTTTTAGAACCTTTTTATAGAAATAAATATAATTTTATATTTATTTGGCCAAAGAATCAGCATTGCCATTCAACGTGGCAATGCTGCCAGCCTTCTGGGCACTTTTCCCGTTGACAGCGATGCGAATGAATTTTTCGATGCCCTGTGATTATTTATTTTATTTTATTTTCTCATATACATATTAATAATTGCATCGTTTTAAAGAAATAAAATTTTATATTATCATTTAACTTCATTTAATTACATTTCAGTGCAGAATATTATTAAGGAGTGATAATCAGTGGAGTAATTTCATGAAGTACTTTTTGAAGTGACTTGTTCAATGCATAAATGTACAATTGTACACTGACAACTGTCAGGAAATCTGGACTTATCACGAAAATAAGTCTCAAATCGTCAACCTGCCTTGAGCAACAGTGGTGATTAATGCTCGTGCCTTCTCTGTGCTTTTGCCCTGCAGTGGGACAGTAACAGGCTGGTATTATTGCACCGTGCACAAATCCAGACTCAGAGGAAAACCTGATCGAAAATAGAAATAACATTTTGCACGACCCAGGTATCCAGGACCTCATGCTCAGCAGCAGTTCTTACAACCACCAAACTAACGAGTCAGTTTTATAGGTAAGAAGATACATTGACGTCACATAGCCTAATATTATTAATATCTATATTAAAATAACTAGTTTCCCAAAGATCATCTTGTTGTTTTTAAGTAATTCTATTCACAAATGTATAAAAATTAATAGTGATAGGTATATTTTTTTAATGATCTTGTGAGCTAGACTTTTTCCTGATTATTTATGTTTGTATTACATTCATGTCGTTTACAAAGTCTTGATACAAATATAAGTTTCGTACATGTGCCCTGCTAGGGCCCCGTAACATTATGTTTCTTAATTATATATTAAATTATTATTGCATACATTATAATATAAAGTTATTTAATTTTTTTTTTTTTTAAACGTTGCCCCACACTAGGAATTTCTCCTGTATCGTGGGTGCGTTTACAAACATTTAAACTCACATACACAAACAGCCAGACCCAGAACCGTGATCCGTGATCGCGATCAGAATCGTGACCCACCAGGATCAAATATTTGTATGACCTACAGGTAGTTACCTGTAGGTCATACAAATACAAATATTTGTTTAAATTATTTATTGGGTTCGATCCCCACACGGATCAAAATCCGTGTGGGGATCGAACCCACAACACGCGGCGCAGCAGCCGATGGCTCAACCACCGCGCCAACCGTATCGTCAAAACATCATATTATTAGACTATTGGTGTCATCGTTTCATTATTAATTAAATTATAATTGGATGTCTTTATTACATTTCTACATTACCTAAACCTACATTGCGTTAATCTTCAAATAAGCTACCATATTGATATTACAGAATGTCAATTTGTTAAGATCTCATTTAGGCTATACTATAACACTTCTGTTTTAGGTGCATTTTAAGTGAGTTTACAAATTTACTGTCAAATTCTGTCTTTTTTTCTCATTAGGTAATTTATTATATTTTTGTATACACATTACTAGAGGTCCTGAGTGAAAAATAAAACATATTAATTTGTTTTAGTTTATAAAATACTGCAAATGCGTGGACTTTTTAAAACTTTAAGATTTAAAATCGTTTGTACGCCACGTAAATTTAAGCTTCGGAAGAGCGAAGTGACCTAACAGGTAATTTTTGTCTAACAGGTCTCTTTAGCCACTAGACGTAGTACATTACTTGTGAAAGAAAATAAATAATTTATTATTATTATATACTGGACAAGTCCACTCATATCTGAGTGGGTCGCTCCTCAAAAGATCATCTCAGACACTAATCTGCATGGTCCTCACATGATCTGATCAAGATATAGTCTGGACTTCAAAAAATACCTCTGAGTTAGTGTAGATCTCAGATTAGTCAGATAGAATACACCGACCTGACCTAGTTTCGGTATGTTTTTGAAGTGTACTAGTATTTGTTAAACTTAATTTACAGAAATAAACGTAATTTAATTGTTTTTTTTTTATCATAAAACAAAATAAAAATAAAATAAAAATTAATAAATTTTCGCCGAAATTTATTCATAATTAAATAAAAATAATCCCTACTTATTTTTTTTTCCTCGAATAAATTTTCATCGAACTTTATTCGAAATAAAAAATAAAAATTTGCGCCAGAAGCTCCACAGATACGTGCGTACAGTACAAGAAAATGAAAGTAAATCTCAAGTAAAGGCATTATCGTTCATCTTGTACTTCTTATGCTTTCATGACACACTGCCCTAATTCCCCCCACTATAAGTGAAAGCGAATACCTGCAAATATAATAATATGACATAATAATGCATAACATATGTAAATGCGGTCTTAATAATCGGTTAATATTACTCCATTTTAAAACTATAGTTAGGTGACCGAGTTTTGTATTTTTGGATAAATCGAATTATTTTTTTTCGAATAACTTTTGGCGGTTTTCGAATAATTTTATTTATGTTTATTGGCGTGTTAAGTTGTGTTGTAATTGTGAGATGATAATTTTAATAGTATTTACATGAAACACAAAAAAAAAAACAAAAAAAAAAAATAAGAAACTAATTTTAAAACCTACCTCCAATAAAAATCCCAGATTTAACAGCGGGTAACTCCACAAAAAATCCACACAGACACTTCAATTGAAAAAAAAACACCACAAAAATAAATTCACAATACAAAAAAAAAAATATTTTTCACGAAAAACTATTACGAAATCCACACTGTGTCGTAAATATTTTTTTCTTCTCGTTCGTATTTTTGTACCGACGCGTGATAGCTGCACGGGCGCGATCGCCCGACTAATGTAGGTACATTCACATCAGAACGCTAAGCTGCGATTCTTCATGCTATTTGTCTGTTTTAGAACCAACAGAGTTATAAACTTATGTGTCATTATAATTGTATTTTTTTTTTTTAAATTAGTCTATCAATTTTTCATTTCTTTAACAACGATACAAGTATTAATACATGAAAAAATTGAATAAAATAAATAATCACAGAGCATCGAAATATTTATCCGCATAACTGTCAACGGGAAAAGTGCCCAAAAGGCTGGCAGTATTGCCAAGTTAAATAATATTATATTAAAATTTGAATTAGTTCATTTAGACCCTGGACCTGGGTTCGATTTCTGCGTTGGACAGTGTTATTAGGTTTTCCATAATTATAGCATGATAACTAACTAGCAGGATATTTAACTACGCAAACATTGTTTTAATTGTTTTGTTTTTGCAGGACTGCCTCATTGGTCTAGTGATTGCAAACGTGACTGCTAAGCATGAGGTCCTGGGTTCGATTCCAAGGTCGAAAACGATGTTTTCGGGATTTTTCCTTACGAATTTCTCAGTAGCAGCCCGGAGTCTGGATTTGTGCCCAGTTGATGACAAAAGGCTCGCCCCCTATTACATGGGACTTAAACATAACTGGTGAAGTGTGGGTGTACAACGTGTACGTCTCTGCCTAACCCTTCGGGAATTATATGCGTGATGTTATGTAATTGTTAATTAAGATGACCTCGTGGCTAAATAAAAACAGCCGCATGGGATGATCGAAGGTTAAGCTACGCTTGCCGAGGTCAGTCTGTGGATGGGTGACCGTTCGTAACATATCGAGACAAATCCGTGCCTCGGAAAGCACGTTAAGCCGTTGGTCTCGGTTGTCATTTGTAGATCTTTGATAGTCATTACGGGTAGTCAAAAACCCGAAAGTCTGACAACAAGTCTTACCAAGGGGTATCGTGTTGCCCAGTAGCTGGGTTATGGAGGTCAGATAGGCAGTCACTCCATGTAAAATACTGGTATTCAGCTGCATACGGTTAGACTGGAAGCCGACCCCAACATAGTTGGGAGAAGGCTAGGCAGATGATGATGATGATGACAGTGATTACGATCATTGCTTCGTTTACTTCTTGAGTGTAATAATCTATGGCGGCAATATTTGTAAGTATATAAGCACCAGGTATCATCAACACAGTTTTTGTTTTTTCTATTTTCGCATTGCTCATTATTGTAATAATTTGTACCTATAATAATACCAGTCTATTACTGTCCCACTGCAGGGCAAAGGCTCTCTCATACAGAGAAGGCACGAGCATAAATCACCACAATTGCTCAAGACAGATTGGCGATTTCAACTTATACTAATTTATAAGTCCAAGTTTCCTCACGATGTTTTCCTTCACCGATGCCAGTGATGTCCAATATAAACTTAGAAAGTACATATATTATGAATTGAAAAAGTCACATTAGTGCTTGCCCAGATTTGAAACCATAACGTCGTGCACTACAGGCGAGGCCTAATCCATTGGGCCATCATGACATTATTGATGTATATCGATATAAATTACGAAATAAATTTGTACCTATTTTGGTATAATAAATAAAAATAAAAAAGCCTTGTATATCTACGTCTTATAAAACAATAAGTTAGTTTAGATTAAGTTAGTTTACTTTACATACAATTATTAGTTTTGTTAGTAATTAAGTTTGGTTCCTAAATTTACTTGTGTTAGTTTTCCTTAATCCTATACTATTTTACTATTATTCTTCATTCTGTAAGAACTCATCTGTAGGTGAAGGCCTCCTTCAAAATAGCCAGTCCTCTCTAGATTGGGCTACTTGAATCCAGTTTGGGCCAGCTGTTTTTTTGATGTCGTCTTCCCAACTAGCTACAGATCTACCTCTCTATCTTTTTCCCTGTGGACCCACCCATCCTCCCTTTTCTATGGTGGATGAGGAACTTTACACCCTGTTCCTCATACTTCCAAAGGTTTTATTAAATTAAATGATTTGACTTTGACTTTAGTAGTGTTTATCGTCATTCCGTCCTCCCCGCCGAGGCCCGTCGCGACGTCCCCGTCGATATCCTCCCCCCGACCCTTTGATTATATATATTAAATTAGTCCCTAAATAATATGTCTATTAGATCCAGCCCGTCCCTTGCTGTCCTCTCCCAGCGACGTCCTAAGCCGATTGATCGCTTAGCTTTAAAGTTTTTACGCCCTGGCTGGAGGCCTTAATTTCTAATTAAGTCCCCACAGGAAAGTTCGGTTAAGCAGTAGATACCCCTGAAGGATAAACTGCGAGATACCCATTCCAAAAAAAATAATTAAGCAGTTTAGCAGCATCAGCTTTGGAATAAAAAATGGCGTTGCATACGGCACACCCCGCCGGCTGGCTTATCTTATTAACTCGACGGCCATGAGTTATTAATGCCTAAAAATATGCTAAAAATAACATATTATGTGCTGTCTACCTTGGTCACTATACAATAAAATTAACAAATACTCGTAAATCCCAATCTATGCTTTAACATATGCAACTTGTACAAAGACTGCTCAATCGTACCTAACAAATTTAAACTACTACGGAACTGAAAAATACATTAAGGACTGATATTAAACCATTAAACCCATATTGGATTAAACCATTTTCTTATGAGGATACTGAGGCACTATTGCTACTTTGCAACACATAACTCACTCGCTTATATCAACACACTCACTCACAAACACACGCAAACCCACCCTCATCCCCATTTACATATACACATTCACCCGGATACTGTTATTATTATTACTTATTTACCTAAATTACATTTAATACTTACATACATACACACACACACACACCCTCACATATTTAATTTTTATGTTTATTTTGTAAAATAACTTGCTGAGAAAGAGCGGAGTCTCCTAATACAGGCATTTTTTGCTGAATAGGAGGCTCCAATCACTATGTTTTTGTTTTATTATGGTTACGAAATAAACAATTTATTTATTTATTTATTTATTTATTTGATAAATAAATAAAATAAATAAATAATGCTGGACAATCCACACAGCACCATCTAGCCCCAAGCTAAGCAGAGCTTGTGTTATGGGTACTAGATGACTGATATACTTAATAGAATACATTACATACATAGATATTTTTTATTATACACAGCAAATACCCAGAACACCCGGAAGAAATCTTTGTAGATCGTACAAAAATTTGTTCCAAGGCGGGAATCGAAACCGCAACCTCCTGCGTCGTAGGCAGACCTTCAAGGCTCTATCTATACTATCCCTAATCCTTGCGTAGTCTAGTATAACAATAATTCTTTATAACTACGCTTATTTTCTCCAGTATGAAGTAAATTTAAAATTAAAAAATGCTGACATTTCCGATAAAAATATTGTGAAACAAAATACCTTAAAACTTTGGTACGTAACTGGATCGAGTTACAACAGAATATACATTAATTATAGGTAACAAGAATTGCTGAACTCGATGTATTTTATTATGTTTGTTAACTAGCTATGCCTGCGACTTAGTCCACGTTTTATCATCATCATCTTCATCAGGCTGTATGGCAACGACACCAAAAATTGTTAGATTTTGTTGTAGGTTAGATAGGTTACGTCTGGAAAATCTAACCTTACATAGGTTAGATTTTCCAGATTAAGTAGATATGATTAAGTATTATATTTTTTTGGGCAATTTTTGGAAAATTCAAATCGGTTGAATATACATATCCGCATTTAAACAGTTGTTTTATTAATAAAGTACATTTGAGTTGTTTCCAAGACAAAACCAGTATATTTGGGACATTCATAGACGCTTATTTTTTTTATTTAAATGTTAAAATCTTTTGTTTCAATCTTCAGTTTGATAAGAGATCAGATAGAGTGAGTTTATTATTGACGGCACGGTTGGCGCAGTGGCTGAGTGATTGGCTGCTACGCCGCCCGTCTCGGTTTCGATTCCGCTCGGAACAAATATTTGTATGACCTACAGGTAGTTGTTCCCGGTCTGGCTGTTCGTGTATGTGAGTTTAAATCTTCGTAACACAGGAGAGTACGGTGTATAGAGAGTGGGGAAACGTTTTTTTTTTAAGAAATAAAAGAAAAGATAGGATTTTGCATTGTAAATAGTCTGACCAAGATAATGTTTGGACAAGAGAAGAGACCTCTGAGTTTGTATCGGCGTATCATCTCAGAGTAGTCGGCTAGGTAACAGTGTTAGTGATTAATAGTATATATGACATTACTTACTTTATTAATTTTACAGATTTACTAGCTGAACTTCGTACCGCCTCAAAAGTTAAGTTACACTGCCATCTGTAAGAAATATATGGAACTTATTATAGGAAAACATTTAATTTGCACTAATAAAATATTGAGGTTAATAATCTTCGTGACACGGGGAATTATATACAGTAGATACTCAACATTTTACCTGCTGTCTTGTATGGATCAGAATGTTGGGCCACAAAAGGAAGAAAGGCAGTTGCATGCAGCTGAGATGAGAATGCTGAGGGGGATGTGAGGTGTTACGCGAATGGATAGAATAAGAAATGAGTATATAAGAGGAAGTCTGAAAGTGGCGCCTGTGGCAGACAAATTGTGTGGAAATCGGCTGTCATGGTCCATACCATGTGGTCCAACATGATCCTCATTCCTTCGCGGCACGTGTCCATACACGTGATGCGAAGGAATGAGGATCATGTTGTGAGGAAAGTTTTGAATATGAATGTAGAGGCTTACAAGAGTAGAGGGAGACCTAGGAAACGATGGATGGATTGAACGATGGAGGGAACAAAGGTAGATATTATCTGTATAACAGAGCATTTTATAGAGGCGGGCTATGAATGTTTATTGCATATACCTAATTTCTGCCCAGCTGCCTTTTTTACCAGAAGTGTCAAACGAGGAGGAACTTGCATTTTTGTAAGATCAGGGCTGCAATTCAGAGAATTGACTGATATTGCAAAGCAGTCGATCTCAGGTGTTTTCGAATGTTGCGGTATTGAACTGACATCTTATAATATTGTTGTAATATGCATTTACAGGATTCCAAAATATAATTATAATGTATTTTATGAAAAACTGGACAATATATTGAGAAGACTTTGCGTATCAACAAATAAAAAAATTATATTAACCGGAGACTTTAATATTGATGTGTTAAAGAGAAATAAAATCACAATAGAATTTGAAAACTTTCTCTTGCAATATAATCTCAAATTAGAACTTGATAAACCAACCAGATTGGCTAGTAACTCTTGCTTAGATAACTTTGCACATTCTTACCGTAAAGGTTGTAAAGCTGAAATAATAGATTTACTTCTATCTGACCACACATCACAACTACTGCAAGTTCCTATTAAAAAAACCTGTATGATTAAATATTGGAAAAGAACTAAACAGGAATTATCAGTAGATAACTTAATGAAATTTAAAAATCATCTGAAAACCCTAACTTTTCGACGAGTATACGAAGCTAAAGACGCAAATGAATCCTACGAAAATTTTATAGATGACTTTATATTGCTATACAAATTGTGTTTCCTAGAAAAAATAGTAACCATTTATACTTGTAAAAAAACCAAATGGATTTCGAATGGGATAAAAATATGTAGCAGAAAACAGAGGCAGCTACTTTGGACATATAGGCATAATCCGAACGCAAAAAATAGACTTGCTTTTAAAAAGTATTCCAAGCTTTATAGAAGAATAGTAAATCTAACCCAGAAGGCCCAAAACAACCACTTCATAAAGACGTCTCAAAATAAATCAAAAGCTGCTTGGCAAGTTATTAACAAATCCAAAGTATGTCTGCCGCAAGAGCCAATATTGACCATACAAAATGATAAATCAACTCTTACACATCCCCTTGACATTGCGAATGAATTCAATAAATATTTTATAGAGATTATAGAAAATAATTCAAAAACAAACCTATAAAAAAACCTATATATAAATAATACCCCATTAACAAATTCGTGTAGAAATGTTATTGAAAACTCAACTTCGCAGTCTCTATTTATGCTATCAGTTTCAGATACTGACATTATAAAAGTGATAAGTAGCTTAAAAAATACTAGTACAGTAGGATACGACGGTATTTCAACTAGAGTAATAAAAGATGTTAAGGAGGTCATAGCGACACCGTTATCGCACATAATTAATCTTTGCATTTCCGATGGTATATTCCCTACTAGTCTCAAGAAGGTAGTTATTAAAACCATTTACAAAAATAATGACAAGACTGATCTTAAAAATTACAGGCCTATTGCAAAAATACCAGTTTTTGCAAAAGTTATTGAAAAAATAATATACAATTCCATTTACACGTATTTCGAGAAATTTCAGTTATTTTGCAATGAACAAAAAGGATTTAGGAAAAATACTAATATTAATATGGCACTATTTGACCTGCTATCAAGTATAATGACTTCTGTGGATAACAAAAATCCTGTGTGCTCGATCTTCACGGATATGTCAAAAGCTTTTGACTTCGTAGATCATAAGATCTTGCTGCAAAAGATACACGGGTACGGCATTCGAGGAAACATTCATAAACTCCTAGAATCATGATACCTAAGTGATAGGACACAGTGTACTGAGATTTCCAGAATTTGTCCTATAAGCAAATTAGAAACTACATATGTCTCTGAAGCGAGATCCGTGAGGTATGGTGTGCCTCAGGGCACTGTACTCGGGCCCCCACTTTTCTTAATATATATTAATGATCTCCCAAGAAATTTGAGAAATAAAATGGTACTTTTTGCAGATGACAGTACGACTATCATAGAATGCACTGATCCAAACGAATATCGAAATGAGATCAATAACTCGCTAAATAACATTATTAATTGGCTAAATAATAATAATCTTGTGATCAATTTGAATAAAACTAAAATTATACTGTTTAATCAACGACGTGAGAATCCACCCCTTAATATTACGATGAGTGTAAAATAGAAGAAGTTACGAGTGCAAAATTCTTAGGCATAACTGTAGACCATAAGTTGACTTGGAAACCTCACCTGGAAGTGGTTTGTAAACGCCTGAGTAAATCTGCGTATCTACTGTTTCAATTATCTAAGAGAGTTAATTCTGAGACACTGTTAACAGCCTATCATGGACTTGTAGTCTCTATTCTCCGTTATGCTGTTGTTTTCTGGGGACAATCAACAAATAGAGAACTGGTATTTAGGATGCAAAGAAGGTGTGTAAGAACCATGTGTAATTTAAAGTCAACAGATAGTTGCGTTCCCTGCTTCAAGAAATTAAAAATATTAACGTTACCAGCTATATATATATTAGAAACTGCATTATTTATAAAATCAAATCCACATTTATTTGCAAAATTTTCAACAGTTAAGAAGACCCCTATTTGGAGTCAATATGAAAATCAACTATGTACGTTGAAATGTAATACTGCGTTAATGAAAAAGAGCTTCTTTGGTGTTGCACCAAAGATTTTTAATAAAATACCTGATGCTATAAAATGTATGCCATTAAAGAAATTCAAAAAGTGTCTTCACAAGTTATTAGTTGAGAAATGTTATTATACCTTGGATGACTATTTTAATGATAATACTATTTGATTAAATTATGATATGATGAATTATGAGATTATGTAATTTTATAAATCTATATTTATTACGGAATCGGCTTTCCTCATCGTGCGACGCCATTTCTTTCGGTTCTCCTGAAATAATTTAATGCTTTTTTTTAATAAAAACATTACATCATGCCTGTATTTCTCGAAGGGTTAGGCAGAGGTGTTTAGTGTCTATAGTTCTGGTTCTTTTTTAAACGTTGCCCCGCACTAGGAATTTCTCCTGTGTGGTGGGTGCGTTTACAAACTTGCAGCTGATCACCACAGCTGTTTTTTTTTGGTAGGGCCACTCGCAGTTGTGCACTATAAGGCTGTTTACTGCTTAACCGGTCGATCCTGTGGTGACCTTACAAGAAGGCCCCCAGCCAGGGCTCACTACAAAGTTACATTTAAACGACCGCTCGCTAAGGGCGCCCCCTGTGGGGCTCGAACCTCGGCTTAGGGCGTTGTTGAATAGATAACAAAACAAAGGCTGGGTCTCGTTATTATTAAAACGGGGGCGTACACCACAGCTGCGTGCATAATCTTCTTATATATAAAACTAGTTCTTTTTTGTTATACCACGTTTTATAGTGACTGACGTTTCATGTCAAGTCACACGGGAACGCTGTCGAACGGGATAAAAAGTATCTTAACGGGATAAAAAGTATCTTAACGGGATAAAAATCTTATGTCCGTCTCCTGGCTCTAAGCTACCTCCCTACCAATTTTCACCCAAATCTGTTCTGCTGTTCGTGAGTTATAAGTGGTGTAACTAACACGACTTTCTTTTATATATATAGATTCTCGTGTCACAATGTTAGTTACCAAACTCCTCCGAAACGGCAGGACCGATTTGTATGAAATTTTGTGTGAATATCGGGTAGGTCAGAGTATCGGCCAACATCTATTTTTCATCCCCCTAAATTTTGAGGTGGTGCACCCCAAAACATTTTATATGGCAAAACATCGTTTGCTGGGTCAGCTAGTAAAATATAATAATATATTTCATGTAAGCTAAATCCCTGGCGCTGGCTGAACGTGAGGTCTTGGTGTGGTGTGGAAAATTATGTTTGGGTGTTCTATCAGGAACTTCTCAGGAGCAGTCCGGGGATCTGTGCCCGGTTGATGGCGATAGGCTTGCCCTCTATCACATGGGGCTTAAGCATAACTGGGTCTGGTATTGTGCCCAGTTAGTGGCAATAGGCTTGCTGCCTATTACTTTACTTTACTTTACTTTTTTTGAAAAACGTTGCCCCACACTAGGAATTTCTCCTGTATCGTGGGTGCGTTTACAAACATTTAAACTCACGTACACAAACAACCATACCCGGAACAACTACCTGTAGGTCATACAAATATTTGTTCTGTGCGGGGATCGAACCCACAACACACGGCGCAGCAGCCGATGGCACAACCACTGCGCCAAACGTGTCGTCCTATTCCATTGGACTTAAATATAACTGGCGAAATGTGGATGTTGTATAGGTACACTTCTGCCTAAACCTTTTTTGAGATTACAGGCGTGATGATACCACGAGGTCCTCTCAAATCCTACCACAACAACATTAATAGATAAGTTATCATCATCTTTTGCGTGCGTTGTCCCGAACATGTTGGGGTCGGCTTATGAACAAAATCAAAATTCATTTATTCAAATTAGGCTGAGAATCAGCACTGTTTGAACGTCAAAAACGTTTACAAAAGACAGTCCCCTAAAACGCCCACCCTTCACCACTTCCTAGTGTTTTTGTTGGGAAGGAGAGGTGGCGGAACAAACTCCCCAGCAACACGTCTGTCTGATAGTTCTGAAGACCTTGAAGCTGTACAACATATGTCAAAAAAATAAATACTTATGTCAATCATCTACATAAATCATTAAATTAAATAATTTGTTACATGTTAGCTAGCATATACCAATATGCCAAAATAAATAAATAAAAACTATGTACCAAAATCGACAATTAACTCAAGCAAAGCCTGCTAGCCTGAATACATAAAAAGTCTCTAAGGCAGTCCAAGAGCGTGCCCGCTGACATGTGCAATGCTGGATTATATACATATATAGGGCAGTGACTAGAGCCATTAATCATAAACTAGTGACAAACTAGGACCAACGAAGTAAAGAAAGTAAACATTTAATTGATATTACATCATCATCATCCTCCTGCCCTTATACCAATTTATTTGGGGTCGGCGCAGCATGTTTTCTTCTTCCATACATCTCTATTTGCCGTCATCTCATGGGTCACCTCTTTTCTTGCCATATCCTCTTTCACACAATCCATCCATCTTTTCTATGGTCTTCCTCTACTCATATAACCCTGCACATTCATACTCAAAACTTTCCTCACAACATGGTCCTCATTCCTTCGCATCACATGCCCATACCATGACAACCGATTTCCACACAACTTCTCGGTCACAGGCGCAACTTTAAGACTTCCTCTTACATACTCATTTCTTATTCTATCCATTCGCGTAACACCACACATCCTCCTCAGCATTCTCATCTCAGCTGCATGTAACTGCCTTTCATTCATGCCTTTTGCGGCCCAACATTCTGATCCATACAATAACTACAAAAAAAAAACCATAGCCAACAAGACGTCCAGTCACCACACAGATGGACCGGATGCAGCTGAATACCAGTATTTTACATGAAACGACTGCCTATCTGACCTTCACAACCTAATTAATGGGCAACACGATACCCCTTGGTAAGACTGGTTGTCTGGCTTTCGGGCTTCTGACTACCTATAAGGACTGTCAAAGATCTACAAATTAAAGCCGGGACCAACGGCTTTACGTGAATTTCCGAGGCACGGTTTTTCGATAACTAAAAATCTGACCACTGGTTCTAAGTACCAGATAATATTAAGACTGCACTTGTTATTTTGATATGAAGGTCAAATGTCAATTACTAACGGCTTAACGTGCTTTCCGAGGCACGCAAGAGTCTCGCTTTGTTACGAACAGTCACCCTTACACGGCCTGGCCTCGGCAAGCGTTGCTTACCTTCGATCAACCTGTGAGTCTTTTTTTATTTAGCCACGAGATCCTCTATAACCCTACCACAACAACATTGACAGAAGCTGTCCATGTAATTAATAATAATTGTATCTTCAAGGAAATGACTATGTTAAGATGTTTTTTTTCCAATCATCGCGTGTTGGGACCGAGACTATTGTTACTCATCGTCTGGTACCTTCGCGTATTGATTAATTAGGTCTTACAGCGGATGTACTAAGTGCCTAGGCGTTACTGAATGACCTTAGGTATCTTCTCAGAGTAGGCGCGGTATAGGTAGGGTTGCCATCTTTAAAATTCGCCAATCAGGACAAGAGTCGCAAAAACCTCGGATTTGGAACTAAAAACCTGGACATGTCAAGCACCGAATTAACATAGGATGGATTAAATGGCGGCAGGTAACGGGAACAACTTGTGACCCCCATATTCCCCTTAAACTTAAGGGGAAGATTTACAAAACAATGGTAAGACCTGCTGTCTTGTATGGATCAGAATGTTGGGCCGCAAAAGGCATGAATGAATATGCTGAGGGGGATGTGTGGTGTTAAGCGAATGGATAGAATAAGAAATGAGTATGTAAGAGGAAGTCTGAAAGTGGCGCCTGTGACCGAGAAGTTGTGTGGAAATCGGTTGTCATGGTATGGGCATGTGATGCGAAGGAATGAGGGCCATGTTGTGAGGAAAGTTTTTTAAAGATAAAGATAACTTTATTTTGCAAATATGGGTAACTACGATGACAAAAACATATAATAGTACAAGCCATATTTTACCACATAGGCATGCAAAAGATATAAAATAACAACTTATAACTAAATACAATTTTAAAATTATTACAAACTAAATACAAGTTTTGAGTATGAATGTGCAGGGTTGCAAGAGAGAGAGACCAAAGAAAAGATGGATGGATTGTGTGAAAGATGGCTAGAAAAGAAGTGACCCTTGAGATGACGGGAAATAGAGATGTATGGAAGAACAAAACATGCTGCGCCGACCCCAAATAAATTGGGATAAGGGCAGGAGAATGATGATGACTCTGTAAAGGATAACATTGTTGTTATTATTATTATTAAGCGTGTTTATTTAAACTATAATTTATTTTTCAATTTTTAGTTGATTTTTTTATAAAAGCGTGATTTTTATTTTTTAACTATGTATTTTTTTTCGAATTATTGCATTGTCAGCGGTCTTTGACAGGTGTGCAAAATTTGAATGAAATCTGACCGTTTAAAGTGGGTCAAAATAGCGTCCAAAGGAGTCGGTTACAAACATACTCGTACAAAGTACAAACATACATACATACAGGTGAAACTAATGAAAGCGTGTTAAAAACATTAAAACTAGATTAATTAAATTTCATGTTGTTTCAGTGTTTGTCAGTGGTTTAGGCCTCGCATCTTGTGCACCAGGTTATAGGTTCAAACCTGGGCCAGTACCAATGTGACTTTTTCAATTCATATGTACTTTCTGAGTTTATCTTGGACATCACTGACATCGGCGTAGGAAAACATCGCGACTAAACCTGGACTTATAATTAAAATAAGTCTGAAATCACCAACCCGTCTTCAGCAAGCATGGTGATTAATGCTCATGCCTTCTCTGTATGAGAAGTTGAAATTTTGTAATAAATTTATCATAATTGAAAAAACAGAATAAAATAAATATTTAAGGGGCTCCCATACAACAAACGTGATTTTGTGCCGGTTTTTATAGATAATGGTACGGAACCCTTCGTGCTTGAGTCCAACTCGCACTTAACCGGTTTTTTTTGTAAATAAATAATTAAAATCTTGTTTTATATAAATAAATAAATAAATAAATAAATAATGCTGGACAATCCACACAGCATCATCTAGCCCCAAGCTAAGCAGAGCTTGTGTTATGGGTACTAGATGACTGATATACTTAATACAATACATTACATAGATAGATATTTTTTTATTATACATAGTAAATACCCAGAACACCCGAAACAAATATTTGTAGATCGTACAAACATTTGTCCCAAGGCGGGAATCGAACCCGCAACCTCTTGCGTCGCAGGCGGACCTTCACCCGCCGCGCCACAACGGTCGTCATTATATTGCTATCTAGCACTTCACGCGCGACTTCGTCCGCGTGGATTTGGTAATTTTTCCTTCGGTCTTTAAAATCCAATCCACCCCCTTTAAAGTGTAGTTTTAAAATAAAATATAGCCTATGTTACTCGCTGATAATGCAGCTTTTTATGAGTGAAAGAATTTTTAAAATCGGTCAGGTAGTTTTGAGTTTATCCATTAAAAACAAAAATACAAACATGCAATACAATCAAATCTTTCCTCCTCTTTATATAATACTAGCTGCGCCCGCGACTTTATCCGCGTGGTATTAAACAAAATATGGGTTTTCATTTTTACTAGGTACCCTAATCCTTTTTTTTTAATAAAAGTAGCCTTGTTTACTCCTTATAATATTAGCTGCGAATATCTACCTGTGACAATTTGGCTAAAATCGGCCCACCGGTTTCGGAGATTACCTCAAACAAACAGACAGACCAAAAAAAGTTTGAAATTGTTTATGTAGAAAGAAAGAAGAAAAAAAGAAAAAAAAAATCAGTTCAGGCTGAGGCAGACGACAATACTTAATATAGAAAAAAAACGAGTTTCAAGAAATACATTAAAAATATATAAACGAAAAAGTATACATATATTATTAAGTATGTGCTTTACGGCTGCGCTAAAAGGGTCCAGTTCAGCAAAAATGTCAGACAACTAGCCTGCCTGACTCAAGAATATTCTTTGATATGCGTAAAGTAAATACCAGCCTATAACTGTCCCACTGCAGGGCAAAGGCCTCTTCTCATACAGAGAAGGCACGAGCATTAATCACCACGCTTGCTCAAGACGGGTTGGCGATTTCAGAATTATATTAATTATATAAGTCCAGGTTTCCTCACGATGTTTTCCTTCACCGATGTCAGTGATGTTCAAGATAAACTTAGAAAGTACATATGAATTGAAAAACTCACATTGGTACTTGCCCAGGTTTGAACCCACAACCTCGTGTACAAGAGGCGAGGCCTAAACCACTGGGCCATCATGAAATATGATGCGTAGGTATACTAAAAGCTATTATTTCAACATCACACACAGACACTTTTTATTTTGTATATTATTTAGATGTATAGATTAGTTTTAGGTCAAATTTAATTATTTGCCTCGTGTCAGGGCTCACTTCAATATACCAGAAAAATATAAAGAACTAAATTTAAGAATAAAAAAAACCGGCTAAGTGCGAGTCAGATTCGCAAACGAAATATTTGAAACACTGTATTTTCATATAATTTTATCATTTATAGTAATAGCGGCAATAAAAAACACATTCTGTGTAAATTACCACTGCCTACCTGTTCAGTTCATGAGATATATACCGCTGATAGACAGACGGATGAATGGACAGCTTAGGCTTAGTATTAGGGACCCGTTTGGTACGGATCCCTAAAAATAAATCTACAATACTAAAAAAATAAAAGCCTACTGGTATAAAAGGCGTACACACTTAATCAGAGATGGGAAAATATTTTTTTTTATCAGGGGCCAGAAATAAATTGTTGAGTAAAAGGGCCAGAATAAAAAAAGGACATTTTGAGGCATTGAGGCTAACATTGGGTTTTCTTTTAATTTAAAAATAAATCACAGCTAAAATAGAGTGCAAGAGAAAAATCGCTTGAACACCACACTCTGTCAAAATAACGTATAGGTATAACGGGCCGGAGGCCGCAGGAGCTCGTGGTTAGTTAAACACTGACACGGGTAGATCGAAGTTTAAAATACGCTTGCCGGGGTCAGTGTGGTGATGGGTGACCGTTTCGACATATCGAGACACTTCCATGCCTCGGAAAGCACGTTAAGTCGTTGATACCTGCTGTCACTTGTAGTTCTTTTCCAGTCATTGCGGGTAGTCAGAAGCCCGAAAGTCTGACAACCAGTTTTACATAGGGGTGTCGTATTACCCAGTAACTGGGTAGTGGGGTCAGATAGTCAGAGTCTCCATGTACAATTTATAGTGGTATTCAGTTTCATCCGGTTAGACTGGTATCCGACCCCAACATGTTTGAGAAAAGATAGAATATTCTAATGTCAACTGCTCAACACTCTAACAAAACATTGCTTTTCGTGATGCAGGGACCAGGATTTCTCCCGGTACTTTACAATCAGCTAGGCAGATTATTATAGCGGGCCGGATTGAAACTCTTCCCGGGCCAAATCTGGCCCGTGGCCCGCTCTTCGCCCATCCCTACACTAGACCAACGAGACACACATTATTATTATTAAAATATTTTAGAAGACGGTTTTTCCCTTTTTAAAGTGTTTTTAAATTGATAGGTACTTAATGTCACTTCAAAATTAACATAGTTTATTTTATTTCACAAACAAGTCACTCTGGTTATAAATTTAGGTACAGCAATTTATGAAGTGTGATATTGCCTCTCATAGTATTTACGATATAATAAATAACAATTAATATAATATAATAATAATAAAAATATTAATAATAATTTTGACGACCTATGTGGCGCAGCGGGCGAAGGTCCGCCTGCGACGCAAGAGGTTGCGGGTTCGATTCCCGCCCTGGGACAAATGTTTGTACGATCTACAAATATTTGTTCCGGGTGTTCTGGGTATTTGCTATGTATAATAAAAAATATCTATCTATGTAATGTATTGTATTAAGTATATCAGTCATCTAGTACCCATAACACAAGCTCTGCTTAGTTTGGGGCTAGATGATGCTGTGTGGATTGTCCAGCATTATTTATTTATTATTAATATATGAAGAAATACAATAAAATAAATAATCACAGGGCATCGAAAAATTCATCCCCATCGCTGTCAACGGGAAAAGTGCCCAGAAGGCTGGCAGCATTGCCACGTTGAATGGCAATGCTGTTTCCTTAGCCAAAAAGAGGCCAGCCCTCTGGTCACGTGAAGAGTCGACCAAACATTTCGCGATTTCTCGAAAAACTAAATGGGCACAACGGACCCCATGGCCCTAGTGTTTCAACCCCAAATCTCGGTTTCACTTTAATACCGCAAGCAACACCGCAGGGCACGGCTAGTGTGGATATAATAATCAGTTAGTTAAACATATACATAAAACCGTTAAGTTGAATTTATTGGTTTTAAAGTGGATCCACAAATATTTATAGTTTATGGTAATTAGAAATAATCAACCAATATGGCGCCCTTTATAAGGTAGGTACATACGTCGGATGTGTCAAAAAAGTATCGATATAAAATGTGTAGACATATTGAAATCTATTAATACCCATCTCTGTATATACATATACATATTTATAAGGTCTTTACCTATGAAATTGCCGTTCTGCAGTACTGGCCATTTCAAATCAAAATATTTTTTGTTTGGCTAAGAATTCTAATTTCAAATTAATTTTATTTTAAAAACATGGATTTTTTTTTCCAAAAGTAGTCATTTGTTTATTGATTAGTGTTACATTTTCATCGCATTTAAATCTTTTTCGTCATCATGGATACGTTAAAAATTCGAGTAATTATGGAATATGAGTACCGTCGTGGCAGCAACGCGGCACAAGCGGCACGCAACATCAACGACGTTTACGGAGCTAACACTACAAACCAACGAACTACCTGTTATTGGTTTGCTCGCTTCCGTTCTGGAAATTTCGACCTGAAAAATGAACCTCGCGGTCGTCCGAAGACTTTGGTCGACAATGACGAATTAAAGGCGATTGTGGAAGCTGATGATACACAATCTACGGCTGAATTAGCAGCAGCTTTCGACGTTAGCGTCAAAACAATATTGGTCCATTTGCGTCAAATTGGCAAGGTAAAAAAGCTTGACAAATGGGTGCCCCACGAACTCAATGATCGCCAGCGCGAAGTACGCGTCGAGACGTGCCTTGCACTGCTCAACAGACACACAAATGAAGGAATTTTGAACCGCATTGTTACCTGCGATGAAAAATGGATTCTGTTTGATAACCGCAAGCGCTCAGCAAGTTGGTTGGATCCTGGTTCAGCACCTAAACAATGCCCTAAACGAAAACTTACCCCAAGAAAAGTGATGGTCACTGTTTGGTGGTCTAGCGCCGGTGTGATTCAACACAGCTTCTTACCAAACGGGGTGAGCATTACTGCAGATGTGTACTGTGAAGAATTGAACACAATGATGGAGAAGCTGGCACATCTCCAACCAGCATTGGTCAATCGCTCGTCTCCGCTGCTCCTGCACGACAACGCGCGACCTCATATTGCACAGCAGACGGTCTCCAAGTTGCAAGAACTGGGGTTGGAAGCTCTCCGTCATCCGCCCTACTCACCAGACCTTGCGCCTACAGACTACTACTTTTTCCAGAATTTGGATAACTTCTTGGCGGGAAAAAAATTCAATACCCGAGAGGCAGTACAAAATGCCTTTGAAGAATTTGTTGCCTCCCGTCCAGCTGATTTCTTTAAGAAGGGCATCAATAAACTGCCACTGCGTTGGCAAAGATGCATTGATTGCATGGGTGATTACTTCGATTAATACAAATAAAAAATACATGAAAAAAATTCATTTAAATTTTTTCATACAAAACGGCAATTTCATAGGTAAAGACCTATTAATGTCGGAGAAAGCTATGAGTCGGGTTCATTGTTGGACATTGTGTACTTACTAACTATCGGAAACGTCGAGTAGTAAAACTACTTGGGTGAAGTCGATACAGGAAGCACCTCACTCCCCCCGCAGATCTGAAGTGGCCCGCGAAGGCCGCCCGGCACTAGCCGGGGATCGTGGAAGTCGCACTAGTTCCCATGATCCCCGGTTCATGTGTAGGATGGGAACACCGGGGTGGTTTAAGGCGGGCGGAGGACATCCATGAGGATTTTCCACCTCGGCAACAAAAAAAAAAAGGTAATGGCAACACTGAGTTGGTGGCAACACTGCATTGACGGTGGCCATGGGAGACATGGCAGTTTGACTTTCGAAGTGGTGGAACGTTAATGTTGGACCGTTGGATTGGGCTTTTTGATGGAGACGCGGGTGCGAGAGGTTATTCTGCCATCCTGTATCGAACTCGCGCGTTTACCATATTGCAATCCGATTCCACCTTCCTAATCGAGTGATATTGCTAAATTATGTTCACCTTAGTGGATTAATAGACGTCTGTACTAAGTGTTGAGACTATCATTTCGGTTATTTACCATGTACGGTCATTCGAGGCCAGACGACGAGGTGATTCCATGTGCTTCCGACAAACATATATTTATCAAAACCAGTTACGATTCATCGAAATTTTTCGGATAAGTCTAGGTTTTACACTAAAACACTAAAAGTTTCAGCTGTGTAAATACATTCGATACCTCGCTAAAACATAAATGTCGACATATTGTATGACAATTATCGAAATATTTACTTATTTATTTATTTACATTAACGACCGATGTGGCGCGGCGGGCGAAGGTCCGCCTGCGACGCAAGAGGTTGCGGGTTCGATTCCCGCCTTTGGACAAATGTTTGTACGATCTACAAATATTTTTTACGGGTGTTCTGGGTATTTGCTATATATAATAAAAATATCTATCTATGTAATGTATTGTATTAAGTATATCAGTCATCTAGTACCCATAACACAAGCTCTGCTTAACTTGGGGCTAGATGATGCTGTGTGGATTGTCCAGCATTATTTATTTATTTATTATTTATTTATATGGATATTTTTCTGACTAGTCTACTCTTTAGTGTCTTTTAAATTCATTTTTTTAAAGGGGTTTTTATATGCCGTAGTCTTATCGCCGTGTTTTATAGGAAGTTATAATATTATCTTTTTATATTAGAGGAGAATGTGTGGACAACCAGTCTTACCAAGAGATTACGTGTTAGTCAGTAACTGGGTTGTGGAGGTCAGATAGGCAGTCGCTCCTTGTAAAATACTGGTATTCAGCTACAGCCGATTAGACTGGAAGCCGACCCCGACATAGTTGGTAAATGACGAGACGAGAAAATTCAACCGATTCTTCCTTGTGACCAAAGAAAAGATAGATAGAATATAAAAGAGGTAACTCTTGAGATGACGGCGAATAGGGATGTATGGAAGAAGAAAACATGGTGCGCCGAGCACAAATAAATTGGGATAAGGGCAGGAGGATGATGATGTCATCGCTGGCAACACAAAATGGTTGAAGACTTTCATCTTCAGACACCAGTCACTAATTATAAAAATTTGTTTCTCCGGGTCTCGTCGGGCATCATTGTCTCTACGCTATTCTGGTGTTCGCCACTGTTGCTTCTGGATTTCAGGAGTTGCAGTGGTTTGGGAATAGTGTGGCGGGCTTGTCCCAAAAAGAAAACCTGTACCCTGGTAATTCGTTGTTTTTCCGGTATGATACTCTTAATCCTTTTTCCAGTATCAAGCGACTTCTTTGCCTAAGTTCCATAAAAAAACTGTTCAGTAATTTAGCAGAAAAAACGTACCGAACAAATATTATAATCTTATGCGTATCTAGTTGGAGTGTCCGTCATAAAATTGATTGCTAAATATTTTGTGTTTCTTATCTATGTTTATGACAGTCATCGAACTAGAAATAATAGCCTTAAGCAGGGTTGCTTCTTAGTTTTGGTGAAGAACATCATAATCTGTCAAAAGCCAAAAGCTAAATCAATTTTGGCAAAGGTCCGCCTGCGAAGCAGAAGGTTGCGGATTCGATTCCCGCCTTGGGACAAATGTTTGTACGACCTACAAAGATTTGTTCCGGGTGTTCTGGGTATTTGCTATGTATAATGATAGAATCTCTATCTATGTAATGTATTGTATTAAATGGTTCCCTATCCATTAGCATAAAATTTTAAGACCTAATATAACTTAGCATAATGTTGTTTGGCATAATTATTTTTTCGCATAATATAATTACGCATAACAGCTCATGCATAATTTTTTTAAGCATTATGTCTGTAACCATAATAATGATTAGGCATAATATTTTAAAGCATAAACTTATTAAGCATAAAGTTCTAAAGCATAACTTTTTTAAGCATAAAGTTCTAAAGCATAACTTTTTTAAGCATAATATCCTAAAGCATAAAAGTTAAGCATAAATAACGCATAAAAATATTAAAACATATTTTGCTAAAATAATATTAAATTATAAAATAATATTAAAATATATTTTGCTTGCATGCTTGCTTGCAAGCAAGCATGCAGCATGCAAGCAAGCATGCAGCATGCAAGCAAGCATGCAGCATGCAGGCAAGCATGCAACATGCAAGCAAGCAAGCAAGCAGCATGCAGCAGGCAGGGTTTCTGTGACGCCTCCGGCGCTGCGGCCCTCCGGCGGCCCCACGCGTGCTAATCGTCGCAGACGGCTTTCGCTCACCACCGCAGCTTCGGCTTGGCATCGCCGGCCAGACTCAGCCGCGGCGGCTCGCTCGCAGCCGCCTGCTCCTCAGCCCGCGGGCCGCCTCGCCCCTACGCGCCTACGCGATTTTAAATAACACTCTAGGGGTAGGACAAACAAGACTACGTGAAGTCGGTTTTGCAGCAATTCGGTTCTGTGACTAACTTTTGTTGCACAGCATATTAATTTAAATTAGGCCTACTAACGTTATGCTAAAAGTCTTTAGGCCTACTAACGTTATGCTAATAGTCATTAGGCCTACTAATGTTATGCTAATCAAATTTATGCCAAAACAAATTAGTCTTTAACATGATTATGCCAACATAAAATGTATGCCTAAAAAAATTATGCCAAAGTATTATTATGCCAAATAAATTGTGCCAAAATCGTTATGCCGAAGTATATTAGGACAAAAAACATTATGCGAAAAGAAGGGATCCCGTATTAAATATATCAGTCATCTAGTACCCATAACACAAGCTCTGCTTAGCTTGGGGCTAGATGATGCTGTGTGATTGTCCAGCTTTATTTATTTATTTATTTTATTACAATTCGAAGTTAAATCGGTATTTACAAAAATGATTCTAGTTGCTCGTTCTAAAAGGATGTTGTCTAGCCTCTTCCCAACTATGTTGGAGTCGGCTTCCAGTCCAGGCAACACGATACTCCTTGGTAAGGTTGGACTTGGACTGGTTGTCAGTCTATCGGGCTTTTGACTACCCTACAAATGGCAGCAGAGACTTAGAGCTTAGCGTGCTTTCCGAGGCGCGGAGGATATGTAATGTAAGGACACCCATCCACAGATTGACCTCGTTAACCGTAGTTTAACCTTCAATTGACCCGTGCGGCTGTTTTAATTAAGTCATGAACTCCTCCTAATCCGTATATGAAAGTATATACGGTAGTTGTATATTTTTATTTTTTCGTCTGTAAGTATGATTGTTAGGGCTTATCTCCGAAATTAAAGGAGCGATTTTGACACGATTTTGACACGATAATCATTGGCAGATAGTTGATGTTATATGGAGTATATATTGTCGTATTTATTTAATACTTCAAGCACACAAATGTACAGAGGTGGACTTAATGCCATAGGGAAAGAGTAAATTGGCATTTAAAAAAAAAAAAAAATACGATCATGCGCTAGAATAATTTTCAGCGTATTTATGAGTACATCATAAATACGCTTGGTATACATAAATACAAAAACAAAATAAAATAAAAAGCCGACCAAGACACTCAGACTTCAATGTACTCCTCCGCATCGTTGTCATCTGGAAACGTGCCCAAAGTCTGGCAATATTGCCAAATAATTAAACCCATAAATTTTTGTTAAATTCCTTGCAGACAAAATTGCAGATACCTATATAATCAAGATTGCACTGCTGACAACCCTAGACCAAAACCAGATTTGAATATTATGATTGAGTGTCTGCCTATATGAGTCTAATAACATATTAGAATCACGTGTTACGTCTTAGCGGCTTCCGTAAAAGATAAAACAAGATAATCTATCTTTGCATGTCGACAGCAAACATGAAACTTTTGTACGGAACATAAGTCAAACGTGTAATAGGCTATGAGACTAGAGGTAATGATTTACGGGCTTATTTTTAGGGTTCCGCGCAGAAATGGTAAAACGGGAACCCATTTGGTGCGACTTTGTCTGTCTGTCCGTCTGTCACAGCTGCTTATTCCAAGAACTCGTCTGTCTTTGTGCCGACCGTCGTTACGGCCAATGGCCTGATGGCTCAAAGCCTCGAAGATCATCCCTCGTGGCTCTCGTTACACGGTTGGATCAAATACCTGATACAGAAGGCAGGACCCCTCGATATGGTTAGGTTCCTATCTCTGAAACCCTAACTACCAATAGCTTGGACCCTGCTCCTGCCATCAGTAGACCACTTATTTTATATTATTATTATTAAACTTAAGGGGAAGATTTACAAAACAATGGTGAGACCTGCTGTCTTGTATGGATCAGAATGTTGGGCCGCAAAAGGGATGAATGAAAGACAGTTACATGCAGCTGAGATAAGAATGCTGAGGGGGATGTGAGGTGTTACGCGAATGGATAGAATAAAAAATGAGTATGTAAGAGGAAATCTTTAGGTGGCGCCTGTGACCGAGAAATTGTGTGGAAATCGGTTGTCATGGTATGGGCACGTGATGCGAAGGAATGAGGACCATGTTGTGGGGAATGTTTTGATTATGAATGTGCAGGGTTACAAGAGTAGAGGGAGATCAAAGAAAAGATGGATGGATTGTGTTAAAGATGATATGGCTAGAAAGGAGGTCACTCGAGAGATGACGGCAAAAAGAGATGTATGGAAGAAGAAAACATGCTGCGCCGACCTCAAATAAATTGGGATAAGGGCAAGAGGATGATGATGTTTATTCCAGTGTTATTATTTTGAAAACTACTCTTTAAGGGGGGTTTAGAGGATGTTAAAGTTCGAAGAAAAAACTTCGAAAACCATGCGAATGAAATCGCCGGTGAAGTGCTTATCAAAGATTAATTTAGAAGGTACATAATATATAACTTGAAGAGGTTACATTACTACGTTAAAACAAAAAAGCGATGAAACTTTCAGCTTTATTCTACAACTGACTGTGCCTTACGGTTTCGCCTGCTCGTAAGGGTAGTAGAGTAATGTTAACTGGCCTCTAAGTTTCTTTAAAAATGGGGCTATCAAATGCATTTTTTTTTTTAAATCTGACTTGTAATTCTAGATGAACATGCTCTTCTTCTACAGGGTGTTAGGCAGAAAGAGGGATATACTTTTGGGAAGCTAGTTGTCATCGAAACGAACCAATTTTACTATGGGATCGACACAGAAATTGCGAAAAAATAATAGCTGTTTCCCACATTTTGTTAAAATGTCATGATGGCCCAGTGGTTTAGGCTTTGCCTCTTGTGCACGAGGTTGTGGGTTCAAACCTGAGAAAGTACCAATGTGAGTTTTTCAATTCATATGTACTTTCTAAGTTTATCTTAAAAAAAACGAAAACATCGTGAGGAAACCTGGACTATAATTAATATAAGTCTGAAATCGCCAACACGTCTTGAGCAAGCGTAGTGATTAATGTCCGTGCCTTCACTGTATGAGAAGACGCCTTTGCCCTGCAGTGGGACAGTAATAGGCTAGTATTACTAATACAACTACATTTTGTTAAGCTATGCCAACATAAATGTATGGAGTACATAGCTGATTATTTTTACGCGATTTTAGGGATTGTTCCATTGTCAAAGTTGTTCATTTCCATGAGTACTACACGCCTTTTAAGTATGTCCCTCGTTCTAACTAACACCCTGTATATTATATGTATAAATAAGCATAAATACAGATGCGTCATCTATAATATCAATTAATAATAACATCGACTGATTACTAATCATATTACTTATAGGCAACGTCAAGTGTGTACTTGGGTGAACTCGATATATAATCGACCCCACGACACGCAGCTCAGCAGTCAATCCCTTAGCCACTGCGCCAACCGTGCCGTCAAAATAAAAGGCAATTTTAAATAATTAAATAAATAATAAATACATAAATAATTCTGGACAATCCACACAGCATCATCTAGCCCCAAGGTAAGCAGAGCTTGTGTTATGGGTACTAGATGACTGATATACTTAATACAATACATTACATACATAGATATTTTTTTTTATTATACATAGCAAACACCCAGAACACCTGGAACAAATATTTGTAGATCGTACAAACATTTGTCCCAAGGCGGGAATCGAACCCGCAACCTCCTGCGTCGCAGGCGGACCTTCGCCCGCTGCGCCACATAGGTCGTCTTTATAAAACTACAACATCGAATTATAAAACTACCTACTCTGATAAGAAACATCTAAATAAATTCAGATGTCGCAGTCTCTTTTAAAATCCACACATTATCTTAATCAGATCAAGAGCGGATCCACCGTTGTGGGCACGATGGGCATGCCCACAACCTTAATAGACTTGTAACGTCAAACTTTTATGGACTATTGATATCGATAGACTGATGATAATAAACGATATGCCTTATTAAAATTTAAAAAACACAATCAATCATGATACGTGCGTGATTCGGAACGCAGCAAAGAGCCATAGACGATACGCTGACATGTTATGGCTTATGTCACATTTTTGACAACTTATTGCCGTGCCGCCAAAACTTCCGAGCCGCGTAGCAAGGGGTGCGTGGCGCTTTTCTAGTAGCTGTGACCACAACCTTTTTTGAGGGCTGGATCCGCGCTTGAATCAGATCACCATTCAGATTAGAGTCTGAGGAGGGTCTTTTGATGAGAGAACCTCAGTAAGATACAAAACCCTCGCTAGGCGAGTCCAACTCGCTCTTTACCAGTATTTTTTATTCTACCATATTTCTAAAACCTCCAAGTAGAAAAAAATGGACAGGTTTTGATGTTTTCAAAATAGAATATTTTAAGCTGCATTGACGTCTATACTTTTTATTAATGTTTACAAGTAATAAGATCAAGTTTTCGACATTCTGCTGTCTTAATAGTAATCATTTTGTGATAATTAGTTTTTAAACAACTACACTTGCCTAAAAATATTTAAATAGTAAAAATAGTATGTTTTTATTTGACAATATAACATCGTGGCTGTTTCTTAGAAGGGTTGAGTGGAAGTGCAGCTATAAAGAGTACACCCACATTTCACCAGTTTTTTTAAGTCCTATGTAATAGGGGGCGAGCCTATTGCCATCAACCAAGCATTAATACAGTCTCCAGGCTGCGGGCTGCGAAATTCCAGATGGAAAAACCCTATAACACAACAAGATTCTAGGAGCTCGTGGCTAAATAAAAACGCACAGGTTCATCGAAGGTTAAGCTACGCTTGTCAAGGTCAGTCTGTGGATGGGTGACAGTTCGTAACATATCGAGACTCCTTCATGCCTCGGAAAGCACGTTACGCCGTTGGTCCCGGCTGTCATTTGTAGATCTTTGACAGTCGTTACGGGTAGACAAGCCCGAAAGTCTGACAACCAGTCTTACCAAGGGGTATCGTGTTGCCCAGTAGCTGGTTTGTGGCTAGGCAGATGATGACACGTAGATATTTGAATAGAGGAAAATATTGTATAAAAACCGGGACTAGTCACGCGAACCACATGTACCACTAGCAAGCTGTACTGTGTCCACGCGGAATTAAACAGAGCGTGGTTTTAATATTTTTGCGCTCAACCCTAATTCTTTATCTAAAATAAAAGTAACCTTAATCACCACTTACAACATTTGTCATCTGCCAGTGTAAGTAACGTCAAAATTGGTTCAGCCCGTTGAGCTGTTGGTCCCGGCTGTCCTTTGTAGATCTTTGACAGTCGTTACAGGTAGTCAGAAGCCCGAAAGGCAGCCAAGAGGTATCTTATATAGATAGGCAGTCGTTCCATGTAAAATACTGTTATTCAGCTGCTTACGGTAAGACTGGAAGCTGACCCCAACATAGTCGGGAAAAGGTTAAATGACTTTTACATCAAGATCTCGTGTTCAGTAGGAGTGCTCGCTACCACTCGACAAACGTGGTAGTATTAAGTTAATTATTATAAGATAATCATGTTATTTAAAAACAGTAAAATAATTATACGTTACTAAAATAACTAGGTACAACAAAAAATGATAAATAGTTTAAAAATATGACATGTCAAGCAAAAAGTTGTTCTTTCCAACTAGGGTTGCCAGGTCGTCAAACCTAATAGCCGGACAGACCAGCCAGTTTGGCCGGACAATTGGGTAGGACGGCCGGAACACCCTAAATTATTGGGTATTTTGTGTCAGTATTAATAGCTACGACCAAAAATTATATAATAGGTCTTTACCTATGAAATTGCCGTTTTGTATGAAAAAAATTAAATGAATTTTTTTCATGTATTTTTTATTTGTATTAATCGAAGTAATCACCCATGCAATCAATGCATCTTTGCCAACGCAGTGGCAGTTTATTGATGCCCTTCTAAAAGAAATCAGCTGGACGGGAGGCAACAAATTCTTCAAAGGCATTTTGTACTGCCTCTCGGGTATTGATTTTTTTTCCCGCCAAGAAGTTATCCAAATTCTGGAAAAAGTAGTAGTCTGTAGGCGCAAGGTCTGGTGAGTAGGGCGGATGACGGAGAGCTTCCAACCCCAGTTCTTGCAACTTGGAGACCGTCTGCTGTGCAGTATGAGGTCGCGCGTTGTCGTGCAGGAGCAGCGGAGACGAGCGATTGACCAATGCTGGTTGGAGATGTGCCAGCTTCTCCATCATTGTGTTCAATTCTTCACAGTACACATCTGCAGTAATGCTCACCCCGTTTGGTAAGAAGCTGTGTTGAATCACACCGGCGCTAGACCACCAAACAGTGACCATCACTTTTCTTGGGGTAAGTTTTCGTTTAGGGCATTGTTTAGGTGCTGAACCAGGATCCAACCAACTTGCTGAGCGCTTGCGGTTATCAAACAGAATCCATTTTTCATCGCAGGTAACAATGCGGTTCAAAATTCCTTCATTTGTGTGTCTGTTGAGCAGTGCAAGGCACGTCTCGACGCGTACTTCGCGCTGGCGATCATTGAGTTCGTGGGGCACCCATTTGTCAAGCTTTTTTACCTTGCCAATTTGACGCAAATGGACCAATATTGTTTTGACGCTAACGTCGAAAGCTGCTGCTAATTCAGCCGTAGATTGTGTATCATCAGCTTCCACAATCGCCTTTAATTCGTCATTGTCGACCAAAGTCTTCGGACGACCGCGAGGTTCATTTTTCAGGTCGAAATTTCCAGAACGGAAGCGAGCAAACCAATAACAGGTAGTGCGTTGGTTTGTAGTGTTAGCTCCGTAAACGTCGTTGATGTTGCGTGCCGCTTGTGCCGCGTTGCTGCCACGACGGTACTCATATTCCATAATTACTCGAATTTTTAACGTATCCATGATGACGAAAAAGATTTAAATGCGATGAAAATGTAACACTAATCAATAAACAAATGACTACTTTTGGAAAAAAGAATCCATGTTTTTAAAATAAAATTAATTTGAAATTAGAATTCTTAGCCAAACAAAAAATATTTTGATTTGAAATGGCCAGTACTGCAGAACGGCAATTTCATAGGTAAAGACCTAATATATTTTTGCATTTACCTACAAAGTGTACAAACATAGTATCCATTTAGGTACATCAGCGACTGCTTATCTGACCTCCACAATATACCATTTGGTAAGACTGATTGTCACACTTTCAGGATACTGACAACACGTAACGACTCTCTCTCTATCTCTCTCTCTTCAGAGAAGAATTATCTATTACCATAGTAATATTTTTACAAACGTAGGTGCAGGATAAGAAAGTTGTATATTATCACTAATTATAAAAAAAAAACACAAGGTTTAAACATGAAATGTTCATCCAAACCAAACGTGTATGCAATATTTCAGCTCAATAAGCTCGGGTTAACTGGTTTAAAATTCAGTTGCAAGATTTGACTTACACATACTTAGTAATAAGGCAAGTTAAATAAAAGCAATTACGAGATGTTCAAAAACCTTACCGTGACCCTGGAACGTAAAAGGCAAAGACGAAACACGCATGGGTTTTAGTTAGTTCTTGTCTGACAGGCCCTCTCGGTACACCCAGAACGGGAGAAACCATTTGATGATTTCGTATCCTAAAAAAAATGTTAAGTAAATAAAAGTTTGCTAAAATGTGACTACACAAAAAAATGAACACGAGAGCAAGCGAGTTGTCAAACAAAATGTCATCTGTCACCGTCTTGGTCCGTCATTATGGTCACCGACATTATCTGTCAAGCTAGTGTTACTAGCCACTAGACCAATATTGTTTTGACGCTAACGTCGAAAGCTGCTGCTAATTCAGCCGTAGATTGTGTATCATCAGCTTCCACAATCGCCTTTAATTCGTCATTGTCGACCAAAGTCTTCGGACGACCGCGAGGTTCATTTTTCAGGTCGAAATTTCCAGAACGGAAGCGAGCAAACCAATAACAGGTAGTGCGTTGGTTTGTAGTGTTAGCTCCGTAAACGTCGTTGATGTTGCGTGCCGCTTGTGCCGCGTTGCTGCCACGACGGTACTCATATTCCATAATTACTCGAATTTTTAACGTATCCATGATGACGAAAAAGATTTAAATGCGATGAAAATGTAACACTAATCAATAAACAAATGACTACTTTTGGAAAAAAAAATCCATGTTTTTAAAATAAAATTAATTTGAAATTAGAATTCTTAGCCAAACAAAAAATATTTTGATTTGAAATGGCCAGTACTGCAGAACGGCAATTTCATAGGTAAAGACCTAATATAAATAGTGTTCTTATGGATTGTTGTACTAATAAAAACGAAATAGCCAGTTTTATTAAAATAGCAAATTAATATCTGTGCGACGTGCGCCCTGGACTTTTATACTTAATTTTAAGTAATAAAACATTGTTTCTCGATAAGTGATTATGTAAATCTTAGAGAAATAAATGATTATGAACCGTAAATATCTCTCTTTCTCTCGAAATGTCTTATCGTGTTGGGCAGTTGAGAAGCATTGGTCTTAGAATGCTAAGCTTAACCTTTTGACAGCCAGAGCATAAAAACGTCAAACATTTTTAGTAATAACGTTTAATTTCTTCTTTGTTATCATGAATTTATCAAAATCCGTAGTGTATTCCAATTTGTTTCATGCATTTCAATACGAACGGGAGCTTCAACTTTTAAGAAATATAAATTAACACACAAAAGTAATGATTTAATTGTTTATTTCGTGTTATAGTACTTACGAGTGAACTGAATTTTTTGTCACTCATTTGTGACGTTGGCGTACAGGCGATTGCTTGTCATGTATTTGTGACGTTGGTAGTCATAAGTATACGTAATTCCTTAATACAGGCTATTTTATACCCTAGCATGGAGATCAGTACGTCACCCACTTGATTGCTAGAGATTCAATACTATCTATTTTGTAAAAACTGTTACATATACTGCAATCTGTTTTTACATAAATAAAGACTATGATTATTATATTATTTCCTTTATTTCATATCTTTGTATACATTCTATTTTTTTTTTAATATAAAACAAATAGAAAACATTTCAATATAAAAAAATAGTAGCCCACCGGCATCGGGAACAGGGTCCAAGCTACCGGTGGTCAGGGCTCTTGAGAGAGGAACCTCCTTACTATGCGCGCCGTGTCCAAGAGTACTGCTTTCTGGATAAAACCCTTGATCCAACTACCCAACGAGAGCCTCTTTAGGTGTTGATCGGCTCTTGGCTATTATGCCATTGTCCGTCATCGGCAAAGTGACTGCTGTATTCACATCCCACATGTCGACAACCTCGCAGGCCAGATCGAGATACTTTATCTATTTCTCTTTCTCAGGCTTCACGAGGTCATGTGGAACCGTAATATCAACAATAATTGTGCCACGTTCTGATCGATCTATAACCACTATGTCAGGCTATTATTACAAGGTACCTATTAAATAAATGAATTTCTAATAAAAATACGACGGTATCTTGACGAACAGTTTTTTTTTATACAACTCTTCCACTTGCTCTGTACGTTGATGAGCAGTGTACAATGAATCCAATCATACCAAAGTATAGGCAAGCTGAATTATAACAGACTATCATTATTTAACATCATACTAACCTTGTAACCGATGGTCATTGGATGGGATGTCTTCAGGAACTGAAAAGGCGAATCACATAAGGTTGGAAGCCTTCAGGCAAGTGGTATGACAATCTACACAGAAAGGCTGGAAGCAGCTGGAATAGAGAAAGATGGAGTTAATGGTATACGATTAAACTGTAAGTAAAATTAATTCTGTCTGAAATTGTAGGTATTAAAAGGATTTTTTTCTTTGCTCGTGAATTTAAATTTAAAATATACATTAAAAAAAAATAACAGCTGTAATAAAATAACTAAGAAAACACACGTTATTTTTTATGAAATAAAATTGTTGCCCCATACTTGGTATCTCTCTATGTATAGTAAAAAAGACCAACGAGCCTGTCATACTAAAACATAACAATTAAAACAATATTTATGCTGGTAAATATCCTAAGGAAAATGTACACAAATAAACAGCAAAATTTTAAAAAGATTCTCACCAATGACAGATTAGTCTTCTATCTTCTTGCATGTGTGTGGCTATTAAGCTAAATCCTCCTGTGAATTGTGTGATGATTTTAAGATTGATGATTTTAATCGCCACAAAAATTCACATGAGGAGGCAAGCAAAGGGTGCTCCATGATGATCCAACGGCCGTGGGAGACCTGATGTTTAAGTCTTACGTAATACGCGGTGAGCCTATGGCAATTAATCGGGCACACATCCAGACTGCTAATGAGAAATTCATAGTCAAAATTTTATCCCGAAAACATCATCATCAGCTCATGCTTAGCAGTCACGGTTTCTCATTTGCCGATGACAGATTAATCTTCTATCTTCTTGCATGTGTGTGACTATTTAGCGGCCTCCTTGTGTGAATTGTGTGATGATTTTAATCATCCAGACAATTCACACAAGGAGGCAACCAAAAGATGCTCCATGATGATCCAACGGACGTGGGAGACCTGATGTTTAAGTCCTAAGAAATAGGGTTGAGCCTATTTCTATTGCCATCAATATAGCATACATCCAGACTCTGGGCGATGCTTAGAAATTCGTCATGAAAAATCCAGTAAACATCATTTTTGCCCTGGAATCGAACCCAGGACCTCATGCTTAGCAGTCACGTTTGCGTACACTAAACCAACAAGGCGGTCATGCTAACACATAACAATTAAAACAATATTTGTGTTGTTAAACATCCTAAACCAAAAGTAAACCACTAAACAGCAAAATTTTAATAAGATTCTCACCAATGGCAGATTATTCTTCTTTCTTCTTGCGTTTGTGTGACTACTTAGCCAACTCCTTGTGTGAATTGTTTGATGATTTAAATCATCCACACAATTCACACGAGGAGGCAACCAAAGGGTGCTCCATGATGATCCAACAGCCGTGGGAGACCTGATGTCGTGTCCCTCTAAATGCATCTGCACGCTTTAGGATTTAACGGGCGCCACTGATAACTCTAAACTCATAGCTTATTTCGGGACCAACTCTATACAGGGCGACAGAGAAATTCGACATATTCCGTAAAAGGGGTAACACTAGAGGTTATCAGCTATAAATTAAATCCAGTTAACTAGGGGTTAAACTGGTTGGTTGCCAAGCTAAGTCGGTTCATCGCATTTTTAAGAATAGCCGACTTGTCAACAAAGAAGATAAGTTTAAAAAATCTACACAGCTCTGAACATTAAAATAAACTGCACACTTTTAATACGTCTCTTGCCGATGACAGATTAATCTTCTTTCTTCTTGCGTGTGTATCTGTTTAGCCAAATCCGGAGTAAAAGGGTATGATGTTGTCAACATCGTACCCAGATGCGCAGGGAGTTGGCCAAAGGATGTAAAATGATCCAATGGCGAACAAAGTTCTATGATATGAAGGGTATTGTCAAAATAAAAGATCACACAACGTTACATTAAAAATGCAATAGTTAAAAAAAATTGTACCCATTCAAAAAACTAATGTGGATCTGTAGAATAAGAAACCTTAAGTAAGATTCTAAAATTGAAAAAAAAAGCACGTCGATTTTATTTTAATATTTCACCGTTGTATATATGATTTCCTGGATTTCTCCATAAAGTTGGGGTGCCGAATTGCAAGTGTTGTTTCCCTGAAACTCAGTTCAATAAAAAACACACTAAACATCATGCCTCTACTCCCCGAAGGGTTGAAAAGTGGTTAACCTACTAACAGTACACCTACATTTTACACTATTTCTTTGGGTAAGTCTTTTTTGGTAACTAGTGCTACCTAAACCGATGTAAATATAAAAAGCAAAATATTAATACGATTCTCACTAATTAAAGATTAATTTTCTTTCTTCTTGCATGTGTGTGACTATTTAGCCAACTCCTTGTGTCAATTGTATGATGATTTTAATCATCCAGACAATTCACACGAGGAGGCAACTAAAGGGTGCTCCATGATGATCCAGCGAACGTGGGAGTCCTGATGTTTAAATCGTACGTAATAGGGGTGAGCTTATTCCTATTAATTGCCATCAATTAGGCACGCATTCAGACTCCGGGCCGGTCGTGAGAAATTTGTAATGAAAAATGCTGGAAACGTAGTTTTCAACCCTGGATCGAACCCAGGACCTCATGCTTAGCAGTCACGTTTGTGAACACTAAACCAACGAGGCTGTCATGCTAACACATAACAATTAAAACAATATTTGTGTTGTTAAACATCCTAAACCAAAAGTAAGACAACTAAACAGCAAAATCTTAATAAGATTCTCACCAATGACAAATTAATCTTCTTTCTTCTAGCATGTGTGTGACTATTTAGCCAACTCCTTGTGTGAATTGTTTGATGATTTTAATCATCCAGACAATTCACAGGAGGAGGCAACCAAAGGGTGCTCCATGATGATCCAACAGCCGTGGGAGACCTGATGTCGTGTCCCTCTAAATGCATCTGCACGCTGCAGGATTGAACGGGCGTTACTGATAACTCTAAACTCATAGCTTATTTCGGGGCCAACTCTATACAGGGTGACAGAGAAATTGGACATATTCCGTAAAAGGGGTAATACTGGAGGTTATCAGCTATAAATTAAATCCAGTTAACTAGAGGTTGAAACTGGTTGGATGCCAAGCTAAGCCGGTTCAGCGATTTTTTTTTTAAATCCGACTTGTCAAAAAAAACAGATAAGTTTAAAAAATCTACACAGCTCTAAACATTAAAATAAACTGCACACTTTTAATACGTCTCTTGCCGATGACAGATTAATCTCCTTTCTTCTTGCGTGTGTATCATTTAGCCAAATCCCGGGTAAAAGGGTATGATGTTGTCAACATCGTACCCAGATACGCAGGGAGTTGGCCAAAGGATGTTAAATGATCCAACGGTGAACAAAGTTCTATGATATTAAGGGTATTGTCTAAATATAAGATCGCACAAAGTTACATTAAAAATGCAATAGTGAAAAAGATTTTTACCCATTCACAAAACTAATGTAGATCTAAAGCATAAAAAACCTTAAGTAAGATTCTAAAATTAATAATATAAATAAAAAGAGGCAACCAAAGGGTGCTCCATGATGATCCAGCGGCCGTGGGAGTCCTGATGTTTAAATCGTACGTAAAAGGGGTGAGCCTATTAATTGCCATCAATCGGGCACACATCCAGACTCCGGGCCGCTAGTGAGAAACTTGTAATTAAAAATTCCGGAAACGTAGTTTTCAACCCTGGATCGAACCCAGGACCTCATGCTTAGCAGTCACGTTTGTGAACACTAAACCAACGAGAATATCATGCTAACACATAACAATTAAAACAATATTTGTGTTGTTAAACATCCTAAACCAAAAGTAACACAACGAAACAGCAAAATTTTAATAAGATTCTCACCAATGACAAATTTATCTTCTTTCTTCTTGCATGTGTGTGACTATTTAGCCAACTCCTTGTGAGAATTGAAACGATAATTTTAATCATCCAGACAATTAACACGAGGAGGCAACCAAAGGGTGCTCCATGATGATCCAACGGCCGCGGGAGACCTGATATTTAAATCGTACGTAATAGGGGTGAGCTTATTCCTATTAACTGCCATCAATACGGCACACATCCAGACTCCGGGCCGCTAGTGAGAAACTTGTAATTAAAAATTCCGGAAACGTAGTATTCAACACTGGATCGAACCCAGGACCTCATGCTTAGCAGTCACGTTTGTGAACACTAAACCAACGAGGCTGTCATGCTAACACATAACAATTAAAACAATATTTGTGTTGTTAAACATCCTAAACCAAAAGTAAACCACTAAACAGCAAAATTTTAATAAGATTCTCACCAATGACAAATTTATCTTCTTTCTTCTTGCATGTGTTGTGACTATTTAGCCAACTCCTTGTTTGAATTGTTTGATGATTTTAATCATCAGACAATTCAACCGAGGAGGCAACCAAAGGGTGCTCCATGATGATCCAACAGCCGTGGGAGACCTGATGTCGTGTCCCTCTAAATGCATCTGCACGCTGCAGGATTGAACGGGCGTTACTGATAACTCTAAACTCATAGCTTATTTCGGGGCCAACTCTATACAGGCTGACAGAGAAATTGGACATATTCCGTAAAAGGGGTAATACTAGAGGTTATCAGCTATAAATTAAATCCAGACAGCTATAAAAAATCTACACAGCTTTAAGCATTAAAATAAACTGCACACTTTTAAGACGTCTCTTGCCGATGACAGATTTATCTCCTTTTTTCTTGCGTGTGTATCATTTAGCCAAATCCCGGGTAAAAGGGTATGATGTTGTCAACATCGTACTCAGATACGCGTGCAGGTGGCCAAAGGATGTAAAATGATCCAACGGTGAACAAAGTTCTATGATATTAAGGGTATTGTCAAAATATAAGATCGCACAAAGTTACATTAAAAATGCAATAGTGAAAAAGATTTTTACCCATTCACAAAACTAATGTAGATCTAAAGCAAAAAAAACCTTAAGTAAGATTCTAAAATTAGGGAGTGTGTAATGGAGGTAACAGAAATGCGCAATATAACGATAACAAGGATTTATTTTATAGATTACTTGATTCTACTCACAATATGAATAAAATGTCCTATGCGAAAGCCCTAACAGTGTCTTATATTATAAGCCGATCGTGCGGTTTCGCTAACGAAGTCAACACAATGAGCAAACAATACAAGACGTTGCTTAGCCTGTATTCGATAAAGTACGAGGGCGGGGAGGGTGACCGACCTAAGTCGATGCGGAGTATTACACCTGGACCGTACCGAACGCAGACTGCTTGATTTGGTTTTTTGGAATGGGCATCTCGCAGTTTATCCTTCAGGGATATTTACTGCTCAACCGAACTTTACACTGCTTGATTTGGCTGGGCTCGGGCCTTTTATAAGCGGCCGCGGCCACGGCGGGGACGCGTTGCTCGGGGAAGGGGCGATGACTCGCTGGGCTCATCGGGCTGCACGTGGGCAGCGATGACGCATCGCTTGTTATGAAGCGTTACAAATATAAATAAAAAGAAGCAACCAAAGGGTGCTCCATGATGATCCAGCGGCCGTGGGAGTCCTGATGTTTAAATCGTACGTAAAAGGGGTGAGCCTATTAATTGCCATCAATCGGGCACACATCCAGACTCCGGGCCGCTAGTGAGAAACTTGTAATTAAAAATTCCGGAAACGTAGTTTTCAACCCTGGATCGAACCCAGGACCTCATGCTTAGCAGTCACGTTTGTGAACACTAAACCAACGAGAATATCATGCTAACACATAACAATTAAAACAATATTTGTGTTGTTAAACATCCTAAACCAAAAGTAACACAACGAAACAGCAAAATTTTAATAAGATTCTCACCAATGACAAATTTATCTTCTTTCTTCTTGCATGTGTGTGACTATTTAGCCAACTCCTTGTGAGAATTGAAACGATAATTTTAATCATCCAGACAATTAACACGAGGAGGCAACCAAAGGGTGCTCCATGATGATCCAACGGCCGCGGGAGACCTGATATTTAAATCGTACGTAATAGGGGTGAGCTTATTCCTATTAACTGCCATCAATACGGCACACATCCAGACTCCGGGCCGCTAGTGAGAAACTTGTAATTAAAAATTCCGGAAACGTAGTATTCAACACTGGATCGAACCCAGGACCTCATGCTTAGCAGTCACGTTTGTGAACACTAAACCAACGAGGCTGTCATGCTAACACAACAATTAAAACAATATTTGTGTTGTTAAACATCCTAAACCAAAAGTAAACCACTAAACAGCAAAATTTTAATAAGATTCTCACCAATGACAAATTTATCTTCTTTCTTCTTGCATGTGTTGTGACTATTTAGCCAACTCCTTGTTTGAATTGTTTGATGATTTTAATCATCAGACAATTCAACCGAGGAGGCAACCAAAGGGTGCTCCATGATGATCCAACAGCCGTGGGAGACCTGATGTCGTGTCCCTCTAAATGCATCTGCACGCTGCAGGATTGAACGGGCGTTACTGATAACTCTAAACTCATAGCTTATTTCGGGGCCAACTCTATACAGGCTGACAGAGAAATTGGACATATTCCGTAAAAGGGGTAATACTAGAGGTTATCAGCTATAAATTAAATCCAGACAGCTATAAAAAATCTACACAGCTTTAAGCATTAAAATAAACTGCACACTTTTAAGACGTCTCTTGCCGATGACAGATTTATCTCCTTTTTTCTTGCGTGTGTATCATTTAGCCAAATCCCGGGTAAAAGGGTATGATGTTGTCAACATCGTACTCAGATACGCGTGCAGGTGGCCAAAGGATGTAAAATGATCCAACGGTGAACAAAGTTCTATGATATTAAGGGTATTGTCAAAATATAAGATCGCACAAAGTTACATTAAAAATGCAATAGTGAAAAAGATTTTTACCCATTCACAAAACTAATGTAGATCTAAAGCAAAAAAAACCTTAAGTAAGATTCTAAAATTAGGGAGTGTGTAATGGAGGTAACAGAAATGCGCAATATAACGATAACAAGGATTTATTTTATAGATTACTTGATTCTACTCACAATATGAATAAAATGTCCTATGCGAAAGCCCTAACAGTGTCTTATATTATAAGCCGATCGTGCGGTTTCGCTAACGAAGTCAACACAATGAGCAAACAATACAAGACGTTGCTTAGCCTGTATTCGATAAAGTACGAGGGCGGGGAGGGTGACCGACCTAAGTCGATGCGGAGTATTACACCTGGACCGTACCGAACGCAGACTGCTTGATTTGGTTTTTTGGAATGGGCATCTCGCAGTTTATCCTTCAGGGATATTTACTGCTCAACCGAACTTTACACTGCTTGATTTGGCTGGGCTCGGGCCTTTTATAAGCGGCCGCGGCCACGGCGGGGACGCGTTGCTCGGGGAAGGGGCGATGACTCGCTGGGCTCATCGGGCTGCACGTGGGCAGCGATGACGCATCGCTTGTTATGAAGCGTTACAAATATAAATAAAAAGAAGCAACCAAAGGGTGCTCCATGATGATCCAGCGGCCGTGGGAGTCCTGATGTTTAAATCGTACGTAAAAGGGGTGAGCCTATTAATTGCCATCAATCGGGCACACATCCAGACTCCGGGCCGCTAGTGAGAAACTTGTAATTAAAAATTCCGGAAACGTAGTTTTCAACCCTGGATCGAACCCAGGACCTCATGCTTAGCAGTCACGTTTGTGAACATTAAACCAACGAGAATATCATGCTAACACATAACAATTAAAACAATATTTGTGTTGTTAAACATCCTAAACCAAAAGTAACACAACGAAACAGCAAAATTTTAATAAGATTCTCACCAGTAACAAATTTATCTTCTTTCTTCTTGCATGTGTGTGACTATTTAGCCAACTCCTTGTGTGAATTGAAATGATAATTTTAATCATCCAGACAATTCACACGAGGAGGCAACCAAAGGGTGCTCCATGATGATCTAACGGACGTGGGAGACCTGATGTTTAAGTCCTAAGAAATAGGGTTGAGCCTATTTCTATTGCCATCAATCTAGCATACATCCAGACTCTGGGCGACTACTTAGAAATTCGTAATGAAAAATCCCGTTCACATCATTTTTGACCCTGGAATCGAACCCAGGACCTCATGCTTAGCAGTCACGTTTGCGAACACTAAACGAACGAGGCGGTCATGCTAACACATAACAATTAAAACAATATTTGTGTTGTTAAACATCCTAAACCAAAAGTAAACCACTAAACAGCAAAATTTTAATAAGATTCTCACCAATGGCAGATTAATCTTCTTTCTTCTTGCATTTGTGTGAATTCTTAGCCAACTCCTTGTGTGAATTGTTTGATGATTTAAATCATCCACACAATTCACACGAGGAGGCAACCAAAGGGTGCTCCATGATGATCTAACAGCCGTGGGAGACCTGATGTCGTGTCCCTCTAAATACATCTGCACGCTTTAGGATTTAACGGGCGCCACTGATAGCTCTAAACTCATAGCTTATTTCGGGACCAACTCTATACAGGGCGACAGAGAAATTCGACATATTCCGTAAAAGGGGTAACACTAGAGGTTATCAGCTATAAATTAAATCCAGTTAACTAGGGGTTAAAACTGGTTGGTTGCCGAGCTAAGTCGGTTCATCGATTTTTTAAGAATAGCCGACTTGTCAACAAAGAAGATAAGTTTAAAAAATCTACACAGCTCTGAACATTAAAATAAACTGCACACTTTTAAAACGTCTCTTGCCGATGACAGATTAATCTCCTTTCTTCTTGCGTGTGTATCTGTTTAGCCAAATCCGGAGTAAAAGGGTATGATGTTGTCAACATCGTACCCAGATGCGCAGGGAGTTGGCCAAGTGATGTAAAATGATCCAATGGCGAACAAAGTTCTATGATATTAAGGGTATTGTCAAAATATAAGATCACACAACGTTACATTAAAAATGCAATAGTTAAAAAAAATTGTACCCATTCAAAAAACTAATGTGGATCTGTGGAATAAGAAACCTTAAGTAAGATTCTAAAATTGAAAAAAAAAGCACGTCAAGTTTATTTTAAAATTTCACCGTTGTATATATGATTTCCTGGATTTTTCCTTAAAGTTGGGGTGCCGAATCGCAAGTGTTGTTTCCCTGCAACTCAGATTAATGAAAAACACACAAAACATCATGCCTCTACTCCCCGAAGGGTTGGGAAGAGGTTAACCTACTAACAGTACACCTACATTTTACACTATTTCTTTGGGTAAGTCTTTTTTGGTAACTAGTGCTACCTAAACCGATGTAAATATAAACAGCAAAATATTAATACGATTCTCATTAATTACAGATTAATCTTCTTTCTTCTTGCCTGTGTGTGACTATTTAGCCAACTCCTTGTGTCAATTGTATGATGATTTTAATCATCCAGACAATTCACACGAGGAGGCAACCAAAGGGTGCTCCGTGATGATCCAACGGCCGCGGGAGACCTGATATTTAAATCGTACGTAATAGGGATGAGCTTATTCCTATTAACTGCCATCAATACGGCACACATCCAGACTCCGGGCCGCTAGTGAGAAACTTGTAATTAAAAATTCCTGAAACGTAGTTTTCAACCCTGGATCGAACCCAGGACCTCATGCTTAGCAGTCACGTTTGCGAACACTAAACCAACGAGGCGGTCATGCTAACACATAACAATTAAAACAATATTTGTATTGTTAAACATCCTAAACCAAAAGTAAACCACTAAACGGCAAAATTTTAATAAGATTCTCACCAATGACAAATTATTCTTCTTTCTTCTTGCATGTGTGTGACTATTTAGCCAACTCCTTGTGTGAATTGTATGATGATTTTAATCATCGGACAATTCACACGAGGAGGCAACCAAAGGGTGCTCCATGATGATCCAACAGCGGTGGGAGACCTGATGTCGTGTCCCTCTAAATGCATCTGCACGCTGCAGGATTTAACGGGCGCCACTGATAACTCTAAACTCATAGCTTATTTCGGGGCCAACTCTATACAGGGCGACAGAGAAATTCGACATATTCCGTAAAAGGGGTAATACTAGAGGTTATCACCTATAAATTAAATCCAGACAGCTATAAAAAATCTACACAGCTCTAAACATTAAAATAAACTGCACACTTTTAATACGTCTCTTGCCGATGACAGATTAATCTCCTTTCTTCTTGCGTGTGTATCATTTAGCCAAATCCCGGGTAAAAGGGTATGATGTTGTCAACATCGTACCCAGATACGCGTGCAGGTGGCCAAAGGATGTAAAATGATCCAACGGTGAACAAAGTTCTATGATATTAAGGGTATTGTCAAAATATAAGATCGCACAAAGTTACATTAAAAATGCAATAGTGAAAAAGATTTTTACCCATTCACAAAACTAATGTAGATCTTAAGCATAAAAAACCTTAAGTAAGATTCTAAAATTAATAATATAAATAAAAAGAGGCAACCAAAGGGTGCTCCATGATGATCCAGCGGCCGTGGGAGTCCTGATGTTTAAATCGTACGTAAAAGGGGTGAGCCTATTAATTGCCATCAATCGGGCACACATCCAGACTCCGGGCCGCTAGTGAGAAACTTGTAATTAAAAATTCCGGAAACGTAGTTTTCAACCCTGGATCGAACCCAGGACCTCATGCTTAGCAGTCACGTTTGTGAACACTAAACCAACGAGGCTGTCATGCTAACACATAACAATTAAAACAATATTTGTGTTGTTAAACATTCTAAACCAAAAGTAACACAACGAAACAGCAAAATTTTAATAAGATTCTCACCAATGACAAATTTATCTTCTTTCTTTTTGCATGTGTGTGACTATTTAGCCAACTCCTTGTGCGAATTGTATGATGATTTTAATCATCCAGACAATCCACAGGAGGAGGCAACCAAAGGGTGCTCCATGATGATCCAGCGGCCGTGGGAGTCCTGATGTTTAAATCGTACGTAAAAGGGGTGAGCCTATTAATTGCCATCAATCGGGCACACATCCAGACTCCGGGCCGCTAGTGAGAAACTTGTAATTAAAAATTCCGGAAACGTAGTTTTCAACCCTGGATCGAACCCAGGACCTCATGCTTAGCAGTCACGTTTGTGAACACTAAACCAACGAGGCTTTCATGCTAACACATAACAATTAAAACAATATTTGTGTTTTTAAACATCCTAAACCAAAAGTAACACAACGAAACAGCAAAATTTTAATAAGATTCTCACCAATGACAAATTTATCTTCTTTCTTCTTGCATGTGTGTGACTATTTAGCCAACTCCTTGTGTGAATTGTATGATGATTTTAATCATCCAGACAATTCACACGAGGAGGCAACCAAAGGGTGCTCCATGATGATCCAACGGCCGTAGGAGACCTGATGTCGTGTCATGTACCTCAAAATGCACTGGCACGCTGCAGGATTTAATGGGCGCCACTGATGACTCTAATTTCATAGCTTATTTTGGGGCCAACTCTATACAGGGTGACAGAAAAATTCGATCTTATCCGTAAAAGGGGTTTAACTAGAGATCATAAGCAAATCTGGAATCTAACCCAGGACCTCATGCTTAGCAGTCACGTTTGCTCATCTGCTGATGTCAGATTAATCTTCTTTCTTCTTGCATGTGTGTGACTATTTGGCCAACTCTTTGTGTGAATTGTATGATGATTTAAATCAACCAGACAATTCACACGAGGAGGCAACCAAAGGGTGCTCCATGATGATCCAACGGACGTTGGAGACCTGATGTTTAAGTCCTAGTTAATAGGGGTGAGCCTATAGCCATCAATCGGGGCACACATCTAGACTGCTAATGAGAAATGCGTTATGAACAATCCCCAAAAACATAGTGTTCGGCCCTGGAATCGAACCCAGGACCTCATGCTTAGCAGTCACGTTTGCGAACAGTAGACCAACAAGGCTGTCATGATAAAACATAACAATTAAAACAATATTTCTGTTGTTAAAAACATCCTAAACCAAAAGTACACGACTGAACAGCAAAGTTTTAAAACAATTCTTACCAATGACAGTTTAATCTTCTTTCTTCTTGCATTTGTGTGATTGACTATAAAGCCAACTCCTCATGTGAATTGTTTGATGATTTTAAGCATCGAGACAATTCAAACACAAGTAGGCAACCAAAAGGTGCTCCATGATGATCCAACGGCCGTGGGAGACCTGATGTTTAAGTCGTACATAATAGGGGTGAGCCTATTCCTATTAATTGCCATCAATCGGGCACATATCCATAAGTCGGTTCGTCGATTGTTTTGAAATTTTCGACTTGTTATCAAGTTAAATTTGTGAAAAATCTACACCACTCTAAACATTGCAATAAACAGCACACTTTTAATACGTCTTTTGCCGATGACAGATTAATCTTCTGTCTTCTTGCACACGTGTGACTATTTAGCCAACTCCTCGTGTGAATACTATTCATACTATTTACACAAGGAGGCAACCAAAAGGTGCTCCATGATGATCCAGCGGCCCTAGAAGACTAGATATCTTGTCTAGCGCGCCCTAATTATTATCTGCACGCTGCACGTAGCTGATTTCTGGGCGGACTCTATATAGATTGACATCGACACGCTTAAAGAGAAGATTCGAAGCCTGCAAGCTGTGCTTTGCAGCTTCACCTACCCCTAATAATGTCTAATATCATATAATTTAACATAGCGCAATGATTGATTACTGTCAAGGGCATTTTACTCAATAACAACAGCTGCAAGGGTAAGTCATTTTGACACAAAACCAAACACAAAGTTACAGTAATTTTTAGTAAAGAAATAAATAGCACAATTTTCGTCTAAATTTTATCAATGACAGAATGATCTTCTTTCTTCTTGCGTGTATGACCTTTAGGCCAACTCCTTGTGTAAATAGTATGATGTCATCTACATCATAAATATATAAACAAAAAGACAACCAAAGGATGCAGCATGATCCAACGGCAAACACAACTCTTCAGTATTGATGGTACTTATAATAAAAATCATAAAACTATGTACAAATCAAGAATACGCAAATAAAGATAATCATCAATGACAGAATTCTTCTTTCTTCTTGCGTGTATGACCCTTCAGCCATTTTCTGGTGAAAAGAAAGTGATGATGTGTACATCACATTCAAAATCACAAGAAAGCAGCGAAAGGATCTAGCATAATCCAAAGGCGAACATAGCTCTTCAGTATTGAGTCGGATGAAGAGATTATTGTAATTTAATATTTGATTTGATTTTATTTTTGATTTTATTTTTGATTTTATTTTATTTTTATTTTATTTAATCAAATTTTTTTAGTGATACATATCACTTATATTAAATTTTTTTTAGTGATACATATCGATTATAAGTTTACTTTAATTTTATTTAATGAACTGAATTTATTTAATTTGATTTTAATTATTATTTGACTAATTTTATCTCAATGACCGCATTTTATTTTTATTTTATTTCATTCTAGTTGGTAATTTTATTATGATAAATGAATTGTAATAATTTGTATAAATGAGTCAACTATTGATCACAATATTTTGTTAAGCAACAACAATGGAATAATATGGGTTATGATTACCTGAAATAAATGTATTTTATTTTATTTTTATTTATTTATTTATTGATGGTACTAATAATAATGATCATTGATCCAGAAAGCGGTACTCCTGGAAACGGCACGTATCATTAGGAGGTTCCTTTCTCAAGAGCCCTGACTACTGGTAGCTTGGACCCTGTTCGCAATGCCGGTGGGCTACTATTTTTTATATTTTTAAATGTTTTATTTTTGCTTTGAAATATTTAAAAATGTAATTTATATGTATAAAAAGAATAAAGGAAATAAATCATCATACAAATATGTACAAATAAAAAATCATATTTATCCTGATCTAGGCCGCGGAGTTGTCGACACGTGGGATGTGTTGTGACGGCCAATGACATAATAGCGGAGAGCCTCGAAAAACCCCTAAGGAGGGTCTAGTTGGGCAGTTCGATCAAGTGTTTGGCGAATCGTCTCTCAAGAGCTGCTCAATCATAGTGCGATAAAATGTAAAAGGTGTTTTAAAATCCTAGCGATAGTTCCAGAGATTTGTAAGTACAAGCAAACAATTAACTTATTATTCATCTTTCTGATATTAGTATTGATTAATTAATATCAGGGCCTTAATACTTACAACAACTGTATGGGTCAATCACAGGTTAAACTGTGTTGGCAGAGGTCTATCCATGGAATTGACTGATGATGCCTTCTTCCTCGGACGGTGGCTGCCCTATCTTCTGCTGCAGCTATCTCTTGTTACCTCTCATGGGAACTCAAGTACTGGGTAAACACAATGTTTCCTATTAATTGTTAAAAAACCGTATTTACAATAAACAGTACAATTTTAAAATTACATTAACCAAAATCTAAATATTCTTCTTCATTCTTGCATATGTGACATTTGAAAATAAAAAAATAACACAAAATGTTAAGAAATAAACAGCACAATTTTCATATGATAATTATCAATGACGAATGTTCTTCTTTCTTCTTGCATCTGTAACTATTTAGCAAACTCCCTTTCTGACTATTATTATAAGGGCATTATAACAAAATTCAAAAGGGGAGGCAACCAAATAATGCATCATCATCCATCACCCAAGATAATTCCGTGGTTTTAAATGTATTATTGCGCTATCAGTCTATCAATTCGGTTGGTCGAAGCAGAGAAAGCCAGTTCAGGTAAAGATTTACGTACGACTCCGGCCTGAACTCCAGGCTGTAGTCGCCCATGAACCTCCACATGTGCTGCTGTTCCACAAATGATGGGACACCTGAAAGCGAGTTTTGCGTGCCCTGATATCCGTTTTATGACCGCAAATCACCATCTGATTAGCCTTTACCCAACTATGTTGGGCGCTCCTTTCAGTCTAACCAAATGCAGCTAAATACCAGTCTTTTAAATGGAGCGTCTTCTATCTCAACTCCACAACTCATTTACTTGTCAACAAGATAACCCTTAGTAAGACTGGTTGTCAGACTTTCGGGCTCCTGGATACCAGTAACGACTGACAAAGAGCTACAAATAACAGCCGGTACCAACGGCTTAACATATGTTTTAAACGATCACCCATCTATAAATTGACTTTGGCAAGTGCAGCTTAACCTTTGATAAACTCGTGCGTCTGTTGTTATTTAGCCACGAGCTCCTCTACTGATGGCGCCAAACTGGGGCAAAGGCCGGGCCGAGCCTCTTTTCACGCAGTAAAGGCACGAGCATCAATCAACAAGCTTGCTCAAAGTTGCCTGACGATTCTAGATATAAAGTAATTGTAACTTCCATCAGGCGCGGATCCAGCCCAGGTGACGGTCCACGGCCACCCAAAAATCGGCCAAGTACGATGCGGACTACGGACTCGCTTCCGATCGATACATTGCATTCTAACAAAGGAGGTATTTACAAAATATATAACGCCCCAGCAAAGACCTTGTATAATGTTTGTATAATTCTCCATTTAGGCATTTCTATGCCTAAATGGAGACTCCTTGACATGCAATGTAACCCAAATTGATACGTAATAAACTTATTTTATTTTATTTTATTTTTTATTTTTTTTAATGTCAGTGTAAACGCGGGCAAAGTCGCGGGGCGAACATTAGTTTTAGCGCCGCGTTCCAAATCACGCACAGTTCATTTTTTATTCTAGTGGGCATTGGATAAACACTATCTCGTCAATTAGGATTGTGGGCATGCCCACCGTGCCCACAACGGTGGATCCGCGCTTGACTTCCATTACGATGATGGTATTTGAGGTAATTCCGCATATAATGTTTTATGGTTCTATTAGTATGAAGAAACTTGTGGCAATCCTTTTGATTGACGCATTAGTATTGTAATTTCAGAATGGAGCAAAGCTAAACAGATAAGGTCTAAAAGACACACATACACACGCACATAAATCGAGGTACTATGTGGTGTACAAATGGACGTCGTTCACTTTGAAGCGGAGGGGTATGTAAGAGACTTACCCGACTCGTTGACGTTTCCTAACACGCTCACGTGTCGAGTGACTTCTGCTTTCCAGGACTTGTGCTGAGCTGCCTTATGCTGTCTAGGTTTGTAGGAAGATCGAGGTGTTAATCTTGCCTCCGTCTCGGGTCCTGTGTGAGATACGAAACCCTTAGCTGTAGGCTATCACCACATTATCACTGCCAGAATCATCTTCTTTCTTCTTGCATCTGTGACTATTGAGCCAACTCCTTCTCTGATCTGGAAAATGTACATTTTCCAGATCAGAGGAGGAGGCAACCAAATAAACCATCATGATCCAACGGCGAATACAACTCTTTTGTATTTAGCAAAATACCCACCTCTGTTAAAAATGCCTTGCTGTTGATTGTAAAGTAGAAAGCTGATGATCGCTCTAAAAGATGCTCTGAGGCTGTCGAACCTTTACTTGCATGAGTAAGTAAGCCATGCAAGTAATTCATCCTCACCTATAGAGCGGCTAGAAGCTGCTGGAAGAGAGAAAGAGCTGGTAGCATCTGAAAGCAACTGGAAGAGAGAAGGATCGAGTTCAGTTCATCTCCGGGTAAGTACAGAGGCCAGTTGGCACATCGAGCTACCCCAATATGTCAAATTTATTTGATAGTTTTTCAACTTTATAACAAAACAATCATTTTCATATTCGTTTGGGAAATTTTGACAATTTGGGGTAGCGTGATGTGCTGCCGTCTGTACAAATGATTTCTCATGTCAGAAGTACTTCTTTAGTTTACATTAGACGTCACTGCCATGAGTGTAGACAAGCACCGGGAGGATTTATTTTATCCCACCGACCTCCAAAACTTAAGTTATTTCACACTTTCTAGTGTTTTTCCTGAAATAAATTACCATTCATAAACCTCCATCAATAAGATTTATCTTAATTTTTTTATTAAAAAATAAAAAATAATAAGAATCTTCGGAGAAAGAGGATTACCACCTGGTAATCTTACGAACATTAATCCTATTATTTATTTCCTTTGTTATGTAATTGGAAAAGCATTGCATAGAACTATTTCAGATTTCCAATCGCTAGAATAAGTGGTGCCGGAAATATGCACCTGTGACAGATAGAGGAAGTTGCACCATTACGGGGTAACCCGTAATGGTGCAACTTCCCCTATCTGTCACACTACAGCTACTACAGCTTTTACGATTTTGGTACGAACCCCTAACCAGTCCAAGGATAAGTGAGCTAAATTATTAATAATCCAACCATACTCACCGTAAATTCGATAGCCGTTGCGGTCTTCTTGAGTTGAGAAGGCGAATTGGCTCACGCAAGATAGAACCTCATGCAGGTGGAGCGTTGATCTTCACAGGGTGGCTGGAAGCAGCTGGAAGAGGGAAGGATCGAGTTAATGATATAAGAAAAAATATACTGATGTCTATTGTTGTAGGTTGAAATCTTGGTTGAGAATTTTAAAATAAATAATTAAACTCATCTTTTTCTCGTGCGTGGTCCGATGTCTCCAAACCATTAACTTTCGAAACTCTTCTTAGGTCTGCTACCCATGCTCACTGTAAATAAAAACAGGGTTATTAATTTTCTAGTGTACACATGTCGTTCTGAAAAATACTGATCTAATCGATGACATAGTGGTCTCAAGGGAAACTGTTGAGCACGGTGTCTTGGCTTTAACAAACATTCAAACTCATATACACAACAAGCCGAACACTGAACAAATACCTGTAGGCCATACGAAAATTTATTCAGTGCGGGAATGGAACTCAAAGCACGCAACGCAACAGCTAATCATTCAGCCGCTGAGCCAACCATGCCGTTCATTTCATAGATTTTTGACAGTTGTCACGGGCAATTAGTTAACGAAGTCTTCCAATTACTCTTGTCTATGGATATCGAGTATCTTGTAAAATCCTAGTACTAAAGAGTCCAATTTGAGAGTCTTAGAACCAGACATTACTACAAGTATTTAACACAATATAGCCACATTACCTAAACCCAAAATGTTACGAAGTAAGCACATGAGCTCTAAAAGAGACATACACATGTATTCATAATTTTAAACCTAAGAACACTTCTGCTTCCAGCTCGTCGCTCTACGCTACAGCGTAAAAAGACTTTGGCCAAACGCTCTTGCAGAACGTCTGATGGACTTAAAGAGAACCGTTCGTCTTCTTTCAGACTTTTGAACCAGTTCTTTAGCTCTTTTCCACACCACCCAGGAGGTAGAGCTGCAGGCGCGTTTTTTTTATAGTGGTATCCCTGTTTTAACAGGCCTATTCCACTCCTCACCAATAAATCTGTATCCAGATAGACTGAACCATCACGACATTCCTTTTTATAATAACAAAACTAGCATTTGAACCAATAATGTAAAATGAGCTAACAAAATAGGTAAAGAAATAAACAGCACAATTTAAATACAATTCTTATCACCGATGAAAAGGGATCAATGTGTCGACTTCTCCATATCACGCTGCCTTATATGTAGAGCAAAGTTTGAGAACGATACACTTAACACTTAGCACTTGACCATCGCTACGTTTCCTACCCTGCGTTACAATAAGATATAGTACATATCTATATCTAAAAGATATAGTTACATACCTGTATGCAACAAAATTTCTCCTAGGCTGTCTAGGATATAATATGTTAGAAACCAGAAGAGCATATGACCAGCTGAACATTATGCTTAAAATATGTAGGGGGACAACAGATGCTCCTGATCTCCTCAATGAGCTGGTTCGACTTTACGATCCGTGTAACTATCTCCGCGGACGGAAGCACCGTCTGCTGGCTGTGACGCCGAGCCGCACCGTGGCTCGGGCATCATCCCCAGTTCCTCGCATTCTCGCCCAGTTCGCGCTCAATAGTATCATGGAAGCCAACCCGAACTGTGACCTATTTGCGGTCGAAATTAAAACTTTAATGTGCGTTTGTCTAAGCTTTTACGAAAGCAAGACAATCTGATTAGTATAATTTTTTACTTTATTTCAATTGTTTTATATTCTTTTTTATATGTATAGGTTCATTTTTATATAAATTTGATATTATTTATCAATCTGTAATGTTAGCGTAATTGGCTCTTCAGACCCGTGTTAGCATATATAAATAAATAAATAAATTGTTCAATTAACCTAAAATAAAATGTAAAGAAATAAATAGTACAATTTTAATAAGATTCTTACCGATGAGAGAATAATCTTCTTTCGTCTTGCTTCGATGACTTTTTACCCAACTCCGTATCTCAGTTTTTTCGGTTTACCAAACAGAAACGAGAGAAGGAGGCAACCAAAGGGTGCATCATGATCCATCAGTGGACACGGACACTTCCGTATTAAGTGACTTCTGCTTCCCTGGACTAGTGCTGAACTGCTGGCTAGGTTTATAGCTGAACAGAGCCCTTAATCTCGCCGCGTAGCGGGCTTGGAACGCTACACAAGATTAAGAACTCGGTCCACCTGCAACCCTGACCATAACCACCAAACAGAATAATCTTCCTTCTTCTTGCTTCTGTGACTATTGAGCTAACTCCTCATCAGGCTATTATTATATGACAAATATGACACAAGTACGAAGATGCGTCATCATCCATCAGCAAACATAGCTGTTTTTATGGTAAGGGAGAAGACGTCTAAAAAAACACCATAAAGGATCGTTTTAACCATTGTGGTACGGAGCCCTTATCAGACTATAGGTAAGTAAGCAGAATGATAAATAAACCGACCATACTAACCGTAAAACCGATGGCGTATCGGAAAATGTGTTCTTAAGTTGAGAAGGTAAATAGGCACACGTAAGATGCATAACGCAGGTGGAGCGTCTATCTTTACAGGGCAGCAGGAAGATGCTGCAAAAGATTAGAATCGAGTTAATGAAATAAGAAAAAATATACTGATTGACTTTTATTGTACTCGTAGGTTCAAATCTTATCTTTTCAATTTCTACGTTAGACGTTAATGACATCGGTCAAAAACATCGTAAAGATACCTGGAGTTATAATTAAAATAAGTCTGAAATCCATATCCAGCCATGAGTAGGCGGGGTGACTATTGCTCGAGCTTTTCCTATTTGAAATGAGGCCTTTGCCTGCAGCGGGACGGTAACAATCTGGTTTTATCATGAAGAGAAATTTAAAAAGAAATAAGTGAACTCATCTTTTACTCGTGTGTGGTCTGATGTCTCCGAACCACCGACCTCCCCAACTCTGCATAGCTCTGCTACTAACACCCGTGCTTGCTGTAAAACAGAACAAGGTCGTTAATTTTCTAGTGTACATTTGCCGTTCTGTAAAAGACTACCTCATTGGTATAGTAGTTCCAAGCACCCGTGCCTAACCCTTCACGTAATACAAGCATGAAATTATGTTATGTATTGTTCACACTTCCATGTTACTTAAAATGGCTCCATCACTTCATTATCACTACGAGGACCTTCATCAGTAAACGTTTGTACAAAATGTAGCCACGCAACACGCCTGTAATTCTCCGTTGATACGTTGCACCACATTAGGGACTTCTAATGTTTCGTGTGTGTGTTAACAAACATTCAAACGCATATACACAAACAGCCAGAACTGGCACATCTACCTGCAGCAAAACAAACACTCTCCCAGAGACTGCACCAACCGTGCAATCCAATTCAATATTTGACAGTTGTCACGGGTAGTCAGATACCTAAAAATTTTACAACACATTTTGACTGGCAATATCGTTTTATGCAGTAAATGACTTGTAAAGGTCGGATAGACAGTAGTTCCTTGTAAAGTCCCAGTACTAAGCGATTCAATATGGGATTCTTAGCACCGGACATCGCTCACTTTACATTCTATGGTTTCAGAAAACAAGCATTTTAAAACAATAACGCTAAATGACATCACCCTCCTGTCCTTATCTCAATTTATTTGGGGTCAGTGCAGTACGTTTTCTTCTTCCATACATCTCTATTTGCCATCACCTCAAGAGTTGCCTCTTTTCTAGCCATATCATCTTTCACACAATCCATCCATCTTTTCTTTGGTCTCCCTCTACTCCTGTAACTCTGCACATTTATATTCAAAACCTTCTCACATCATGGTGCTCATTACTCCGCATCACATGCCCATACCACAGAAAGTATTATAAAAAGTTAAATTACCTAAACACAAAATGTCAAGAAATAAACAGCTCAATTTCAAAACAGAATAGTCTTCTTTCGTCTTGCATGGTGAATTTTGAGTCAACTCCTTTTCTTAGGTCTTTTACAGGGTTATTTTGTAAAAATCCCATAAAAGATCTGAGTAAAGGAGGCAACCCAAGAATGCATCACGATCCATCGGTGGACTGCCGGACTGTGGACTAATGCTGAACTAATGGCTAGGTTTCTAAGTGAACGGAGAATGTAACCTCTCCTCATAACGCGCACGTAGAACGCTACACAAGGTTAACATCTCGGGCCGCTTACAAACCCGACCATAACCACCAAACAGAATAATCTTCTCTCTTCTTGTATCTGTGTGTTTTAGGAATATGATGCCTTTGGTTTATTCCCAGGTCGGCCAGTGTTGTCGAGTTTTTCTATTAGAAAAACAAGTCTTTTTTACATGGGATTTATACCTTGTCAGAAGACATAATGTAAATAATATGAAATTGCCAACCACCATCAAGCAAGCACGGTGATTAATGGTTGAGCCTTTTGTGTATGGCATGATGCAAATTTCTTGCAGTGGAACAGGACCAATAATGGTATTATCATATTCAACAGCAGACTATAATGCTAAAGACTGATAATACTGGTGATTGAATAAATTTGGTTCGAAATAAGTCAACTTATCTGTCATTCTTGCAAGCTCCGATGACTCTGAATCACCGTTCTCCCCACAAGCCTGCTGTGCCCTTCTACTACCACGCGTACTTGCTGTTAAATAAAAAAACGTTGTTAAGCTTTTTGTATAGACATCGTCATCATCATCATTTTGCTGGCCTTACCATTTATTTGGCGCGTAGGCAACCAAAGGATACATCGTCATCTAACGGTTAACAAAACTATTCGGTATTAACAGTTATCATTATTGCTTAGGCGGCCTGTAACCGTTCCATTGCAGAACCAGAGCATCTTCTCAAATAGAGAAGGTACAAGCATTAATCATTACGCTCTTCTGTTGGAAAACACAAATAAAGCACTCGGAACTGACAATTTCTTTAAGATATTTATTTCTTCCAGAGAAGTTATGGGTACTATGATCAAAAGGCTCTTTCAGCACTGTGAGCAAAAGGACATTACTGTACTGTGGGAAAAAAACCCTTACTGCATAATGCGAAAAATCTGTCGGCAATAAGTATTTCTACGCTACAGCGTAGAAAGGCTTACAGGCCAACCGCTCTTACAGAACGTCTGATGGACTTAAAGAGAACCGTTCATCTTCTTTCAGACTTTTGAACCAGTTCTTCAGCTCTTTTCCACACCACCCATGAGGTAGAGCTGCAGGCGCGTTTTTTTTATAGTGGTATCCCTGTTTTAACAGGCCTATTCCACTCTTCACCAATAAAGCTGTATCCATATAGACTGAACCATCACGACATTACCTTTTTATAATTACGAAATAAGCATTTGAACCAATAAAGTAAAATGAACTAACACAATAGGTAAAGACATAAACAGCACAATTTAATTAGATTCTTACCCATGACAGAATAATCTTCTTTCGTCTTGCTTCGATGACTTTTTAGCCAACTCCGTATCTCAGTTTTTTTGTTGGTTTTGGTAAACCAAAAAAAAAACGAGAGATGGAGGCAACCAAAGGTTGTATCATGATCCAGCAGTGAACTCGTACACTTCCGTGCTAAAATACTTCTGCTTAATTGGACTGGTGCTGAACTGCCGTGTGCTAGCTAGGTTTCAAGATGGATAGAGGTCTTAACCTCGGCTCATAACGCGTGCGTGGAACGAACGCTACACGAGGTTAACATCTCGGTTCACCTTTGAACCTGACCAGACCTCGGGTCCTGATGTGTCGGGGGCGACGGACGTCCCCAAGTCTGTCTAGCCTGGACCCATTTAGGCGGGCTGGAAGTGGGCGTTGTCCGCCCTCCGCCGACGTCTGGTGCGTCTGTTGTGGGCCAGGTGAGAGGAAGAAATCTCCCTTTTCCGTTCCGCAGCCTCCTTCTTCCCTGGTATCCCTATTAGCAGGCCTATTCCACTCCTCACCAATAAAGCTGTACCCAGATATACTGAACCACACATTGAACAAGCATTTAAAATAATAAAGTGAAATTAACTAAACACAATTGTAAAGAAATAAACAACACAATTTTAATGCGATTCTTACACATGACCGAATAATCTTCTTTCGTTTTGCATGATGAATTTTTCGATGCCCTGTGATTATTTATTTTATTTTATTTCTTCAGATATTTTTGCATGATAACCAACTCCTTTTTTCAGTTTTTACTAAGAAGGAACTGAGAGAAGGAGGTAAACAAATGATGCATTATAATCCGTCGGTGAACTCGTACACTTACGTGTTAAGTGACTTCTGCTTCCCTGGACTGGTGCTGAACTGCCTTGAGCTGACTAGGTCTTTAGGTGGATAGACATATACATCAGCCTACACGGAAGAACGCTACACGGGGTCAATATCTCAATCCCCCAACAAACCTGACCATAACCACCATTCAGAATAATCTTTTTTCTTCTTGCATCTGTGTGGTTTAGCCAACTCCTTGCGGGACTAATATCATAAAAGTCCCATGAATAGATTTCGGTATAATCCTGCGAATATTATGATTTTAGTCCCACGAAGAAGGAACGTCGATCGTGTTACTGGTATATGATAAAATATACCAGTGGTCATTATATTGAGTTCAAAGATAAGATAACATAATATTTATATGCTTAAACATGTATCATTCATAAAGGAAAAGACATGCATGCAAGATGGTAATTACATTAAGTACAGACATATAATGTGACATGCAAATGTCAAGAAATATTACTACAACACTGGCAATTTCTTATACTTTTAATTTTCTTAGTTTATTTTAGACCTCAGTGACAGCAGTGAAGAAAAACATGGTGAGGAAACCTGGATTGATTCTTATCAATCCAGGTTTCCTCACCATGTTTATCTGTTTATCATCATTTTATTTTCATTCATTTTATGTTTATCATCACACTTGCTCGATACTAGTTGCCAATTTCGGTTTCATTATCTTTAATGAAACCGAAATTGGCAACTAGTATCGAGCAAGTGTGATGATTAATGGTGGAGCCTTCTGTGTATGACATGATGCAAATGCCTTGCAGTGGAACAGTAATAAGCTGGTATTATTATATTCAGTCAGAAATATGTCAACTTATCTTTCACTCGTGCGCGGTCCGATGACTCCGAATTACCATTCTCCCCACCAGCCAGCTGAGCCCTTCTACGAGTACTACCACGCGTACTTGCTGTAAAACAAAAAAGCGTTGTTATTTTTTTAGTATAGACATCGTCATAATCATCATATTCCTGCCCTCACCATTTATTTTCTTTTTCGAAATATTACTATTGGGCGTCATCTCAAAAGTCACCTCCTTTCTAGCCATAATATCATTTTTCACATCCATCTTTTCATTGGTATACCTTTACTTACTTGGTAACACTTCACGACCATACTCAAAACTTCCCTCACAACAATTGATGAGATTAGGGTTCATGCACGGCACTGAGCCAACTAAAGGATGCCTCATGACCCTGCTCTGTATAAAATGAGGGTTTTGCCCTGCATCGCGACAGTAATAGGCCAGCCTATTACTACTACTGTTATGTTGAGATATATAAAAAAATAAGTGAACTCACCTTTTATTTGTGCGTAGTCCAATGTCTCTGAATCACTGACTTCCCCAACTCTGCTTACCCCTGCTACTACCATCTTTGCTTGCTGTAAATCAGAACAGGATCATTTATTTTCTAGCGGACATAATATTTCGTTCTGAAAAGGACTGTTTAGAAGACATAGTGGTTTCAAGCGATTCAGCTCAGCTTGAGCTCTTGGGTTCATATTCCGGGTCGGGCAAAGCGTTGACGGATTTTTCTATTAAAAAAAACATGTCCAAATCACAAAACATTTTTTTTGTTTAAACATTGCCCACACTAGGAATTTCTCCTGTATCGTGGGTGCGTTTACAAACATTTAAACTCACATACACAAACAGCCAGACCCGGGCCAACTACCTGTACCTAGGTCATACAAATATTTGTTCGAATTCACAACACGCAGCGCAGCAGCCAATGGCTCAACCACTGCGCCAACCGTGTCGTCAAACGAAACGTAACTGATGCAATGTGCCTAACCCTTCGGGTAATACAAGCGTGATGTCAAGTTATATGTATCGTTCACACTTCCATGTTATTTATGGCTCCATGACTTCACTTCCGTTACGTAGTCATCCGTCAACATACTCCTGTATCGTAAACACGCTTTTGTAGAAAATTCAACTAAAAAAATTAAAAATAAAATTTAATAAATTTGTAAACAAAAACAAATGTATCATCATCCTCCTGCCCTTATCCCAATTTATTTGGGGTCGGCGCAGCATGTTTTCTTCTTCCATACATCTCTATTTGCCGTCATCTCAAGGGTCACCTCTTTTCTTGCCATATCATCTTTCACACAATTCATCCATCTTTTCTTTGGTCTTCCTCTACTCATGTAACCCTGCACCTTCATACTCAAAACTTTCCTCACAACATGGTCCTCATTCCTTCGCATCACATGCCCATACCATGACAACCGATTCCCACACAACTTCTCGGTCACAGGCGCCACTTTCAGACTTCCTCTTACATACTCATTTCTTATTCTATCCATTCGCGTAACACCACACATCCCCCTCAGCATTCTCATCTCAGCTGCATGTAACTGCCTTTCATTCATGGCTTTTGCGGCCCAACATTCTGATCCATACAAGACAGCAGGTCTTACCATAGTTTTGTAAATCTTCCCCTTAAGTTTAAGGGGAATATGGGGGTCACAGGTTGTTCCCGTTACCTGTCGCCATTTCATCCACCCTATGTTAATTCGGTGCTTAACAGCCCGATCTATTTCTCCGTCACTTTGCACGAGTGAACCGAGATACCGAAAGTCGGAACAGACCGGGAGAAGCACGCTGTTAAGCGACATTGCTTCAGGACTGGAGAGACCGCCGAAATCGCAGAACATATATTCAGTTTTGGTTCTGCTGATTTTCAAGCCTACACTCTCCAGCCTCTGTTGCCATTTCTCCAGTCTGCTCTGGATCTCAGGTCCATCTTCACCGACAAGAACAATGTCGTCGGCAAATAGCATGCACCAGGGTGCCTCTTCCTGTATGTCCGACGTCAGAGCGTCCATTATCAACAGGAAGAGGTAAGGGCTTAATGCCGACCCTTGGTGCAGTCCTACAGCCACACTGAACTTGTCGGTGTTGCCAGCAGACGACCGGACATACGTCCTAGACCGGCTGTACATTGCACGAATTAACTCCACATACTTCCCAGGCACACCTTTCTCTTTCACGGCCCACCACAACACATCCCGGGGCACCCTATCATACGCTTTCTCCAGATCAATGAACACCATTTGCAAGTTCTTATGTGCACGTCTGTATTTCTCACACAGCTGACGGAGTGCAAAGGTGGCGTCCATTGATCCTCGACCTGGCATAAACCCAAATTGACTTGGGGTAATCTCACTCTCCTCTCGCAATCTTTTCTCTATCACCTTCTCCCATACTTTCATACTATGTGACAGGAGCTTTATCCCTCGATAGTTGTTGCAGTCCTGTACGTCCCCTTTATTCTTGAAGATGGGCACTAGTGAACTATTGCACCAATCTTGTGGGATCACTTCCTCGTGCAACAACTTATTGAGGAATAATGTCAGCCACGTACATCCATCTTCTTTTAATACCTTCCATACTTCAACTGGTATATCATCTGGGCCCATAGCTTTTCCATTTTTCATACTTCTAACTGCATTCCTAACTTCATCCATGCTAATTTCTCTCACCAAACCCATATTTACCTGTGTCTCGTGAAGCAATGAATGAGTGAATGGAATGGTAATTCCATTCATTCTCCTCGTTTATTAACCTATCAAAGTAAACCTTCCATCGCAGTTTTATTTCATCATCTTCACACAGAACCTTACCAGCATCATCTTTAATACATTTAATATGCGTTATATCTTTTGCCCTTTTTTCCCTTATGTTCGTAATCCGATAGAGTTCCTTCTGGCCCCTAGGGCTATCCACTATCCAGTGAGTTATACAACTTCTCCTGTGCCTTAGCCCTAGCAACTGCTACCGCCTGTTTTGCTTTCCTCTTCCATTCTTTGTATATTATATTCTTTTCTTCTTTCAAACTATCGTTCCCGTTTTCTACACCCTGCCATTCTTTGAACGCAACTTTTTTCTGTTTAATTAACTTTTGCACTTCTTCATTCCACCACCATGTATCCTTATCTATTATACCTTTCCCTTTCGATTCTCCGAATACGTCTTTTGCTACTCTTCTTATACAATCTGCCATCTCATTCCAACATTCGTTCACAAATTTTCCCTCCATATCCTTCATATCAATCATTTTATCCACAACTTGATTTTTAAACAAACCTGCACACTCCTCATTTTCTAACATACACCATCTAGTTTTTGGTGGGGGCCGTTCTTTGTAATATCTGGCGGACACACTCACTTTAACCTGCATAACTACCAACCTGTGTTGTGAGACTAATGCTTCGCCTGGCAGCACTTTACAGTTTTTGACACAAATCAGACTATTCCTTTTTACCAGGAAGTAGTCGATTTGTGTCGCGTGGTGGCCACTTTTATATGTGATCAGGTGCTCGTCTTTCTTCTCAAACCACGTGTTGGTTATTGCCAGGTCGAATGCAGTAGCAGCTTGCAGTAGTGCCTCACCGTCATTGTTACGGTTTCCGTACCCCCAACCACCATGCACTCTCTCATACCCAACGTTCAGCTTTCCAACATGCCCGTTAAAATCACCCCCTACAAACACTTCTTCACTCTCTTGCACATCTCTCATCACACAATCAAAGTCCTCCCAAAATTTATAAATCTTTTATACTATCCTCACATCCTGACTGAGGTGCATACACGCTCACTACCTTTAATACCAGACCCTTCACAATCACTTTGACAGCAATTACTCTATCACTCATTCTATTTACATCTACCACACATTCTTTTAGCTCGCTATCCAGGACTATACCCACACCATTTCGCTTACCATCGCTTCCACAGTAGTAAAACTTATATCCTTCTCCTATCTCTCTAGCTTTCGCCCCCTTCCACTTTGTTTCTTGCAGACACGCTATATTTATCCGTCGCCTTTTAAGAACATCTGCTAACTCTCTTCCTCTTCCAGTCATCGTACCTATATTCCAACTTGCATACCTCAGCCTTACTTCTCTTTCTCTCCGAGCTTGCATCTTACGTCGCACCCGCCCGTTTTGGTGCGACAACCCTTGTCCATTTCCCGCAGGGGCCGGGTGCTGGTCCTGCGCGTCGCCTGTGGGGTACGCCCTAGCCCTATCGTGCAACATATCTCTTGTACTATTCATGCTGCTTATTGTTTTGGCATAGTTTTTACAGTCGGCCGCCTGCCTGACACCAACCCTTCTTGGGAATGCTATCATTGGTGGTATACCCGCCACCATGCGGGTGACCTAGAGTGCTTAATATTTTGCACCAGGTCTGAAAAACTCCCTTAGTCGCCTCATACGACACCCACGGGATGAAACGGGGTGGTCATATTCTTAGTCCGTGACCACACAGAACACAAAACAAAAACAAATGTATATTAATGGAAAAAAGCGTGGGGTGCATATTGTCAAAGTTATAAACATTTTTTATTTTTCCAAGGTTACTATGGGGGTTCGTTTACGTTGAACGATTATCGTTCTTAGCTCTACTCAGTACATAGATCAGACAGATGAATTATTAATAAACCTTCGATACTAACCATAAAACTGTTGGCCGTTGGGAAGACGTCTCCTCGAGTTGAGAAGGCGAATTGGCAGACGTAAGGTAGGGCTTCATGCAGATGGAGCGTCGTTCTTCATTGCGTGGCAGGAAGCAGCTGGAAGAGGGAAAGATCGAGTTAATTGTTGATGAAAATATTCTGATGTTCTTTGATAATCATGTTGATAATTTAAAAAGAAATAAGTGTACTCATCTTCTATTTATGCGTAGTCTACTGCCTTAGAACCACCGACCTCTCCAATTCCTGCTCCTACCTCCCGTGCTCGCTGTAAAACAAAAGAGGGCCGTTAATTTTCAAGTGTTAATATGTCGTTCTGAAAAAGACTGCCTCGATGTCATAGTGGTCTCAAGCGATTCTGCTGAGCATGAGGTTTTTGGTTCAATTCCCGGGTCGGTTAAAGCTAAAAATGATCTCCGGCCGACTGGATTGCGCGATCGTTAACCGGTGCTGCAAAATTTCTGCTGGTCTAGCATGGTCTATAGCGTGACGACGTTTTATTTTTTTATTTGTTTTCTTTTTGTTTTACTAACATAGGCTTTAAATAAAATTATTACTAAAACTATGAGTTTTCTTACTTGTATAAAAAATTGAATTATTATATTATAAAGCGTTGTCGGGTTTATCGATTAAAACATCATGTCCCAATCATATGGGATTTAAACGTAACTCGTGACCTGTGGATGTTTTACATAGGTACGCCCGTGCACATACCTTCGGTTATAACAAGCGTAATGTCATGTTATAATATATGTCGTTCACAGTTCTATGTTATTTAATACGACTCCATAACGTCACTTCCATGACGTAGACATCCGTCTGCAATTGTTTGTGAAAATGTTGAGACACAACTCGCCTGATTTTTTTTTTTACTTAGCCCTACACTAAGAATATCTCCTATATCGTGGGTGCGTTAACTTAAACATTCAAAGTCACATACACAAATAGCCAAATTCGGAAAAAATACCTGAAGGCCAAACAAAATAATATTCACACAGAGGTCACAAAATGCAGCGCACTTAGAAGTCTTACCACAAGTTTTGCCTGGAAATATTGTTTTATGTAGTCACAGGCTTGTTCTAAAACCCTAGTACTCAGCAGTCCGGTTTCATCACGTATTACCTTTGTACGGTTTCAAAAAAAGAAGCATTTAAAAGAAATAAAATAAATTACCTAAACACAAAATGTAAAGAAATGGACAGCTCAATTTTAAAACGAGTCTCACCCAAACAGGATAATCTTCTTTTGTCTTGCATGATGAATTTTTGACCAACTCCTTAGCTTAGAGTATCCTGATGCTCTCAAAAGACTCTAAGAAGAGGAGGCGACCAAAGGGCGTATCGTGATCCAACGGCAAACACAGCTCCTCGGTAGTAACAGTTATTATTATAACGTTAACAACCTGTTACTATTCCACCGCAGAGCCAGAGCCTCTTCTCACACAGAGAAGGCACAAACATCAATAACTACACTCAAGGTGGGTTGGCGATGGCAAATTTTTAATAATCTTAAGTTACTTCACGATATTGGTATTAAAGGCAATGACAATTTAAAATATAATGAGAGGCTTGTGATTTTTATACATCATTTACGCGAGTCGATTTAAAGACGACCTCATTAATGTTGGCTAGGCACATGAGCTCTGAAATAGATGTATAATTTTAAACAAAGGAACACGCTCACTTTTTAAGCGACTTCTGCTTCACTAACTTTTTGTCAAACATTTTCTCTCGGATTCTAAAACAAGTGCTGCAGCTCTTTTCGACACCTTTTCTTACATAGCCTTTCTTGAACTAGTTAGACCTGTTCAAAGGCCTTTCGACTCATCACCTATTAGATTTTATCCAGTTCTGCTGAACAATCACAACTTTACCATTCTATAATAACAGAACTAGCATTCAAAAGTCTAAAGTCTAATAAACTGAACAGAAAATGGAAAGAAATAAACAGAACAATTTTAATAATATAAAGAAGACCAATGACAGAATAATCTTCTCCCTTCTTGCATTCGTGACTTTTAATATGTGACTGAATCATCAGGACATTAACTTTGTATATTTACAGACAATGTATTTTAAACTATTAGCTAAGCACATATGTAAAAATTTATAAACAGTACAATTTTGATACGACTCTTACTAACGACGAACAAAACCTTGATTTCTTCTTGTTACACAGCAATCTTGCGTACAGTTTTAGAAGTGAGACCATAAGCACTTGGCCATCACTACATTACCTATCCCTAGTAACAAGAAGACATAGTTCAATTAACCTAGCATGAAATGTAAAGCAATACACAGCACAATTTTAATAAGATTCTTATCCAAGCAAGAGTGATCTTCTTTTGACTTGCATCGATGACTTTTTAGCCAACTCCTTATCTGAGTTCGTTTTGGTTTCCCAAAAAGAATCCAGAGAGGGAGGCAACCAAAGGGTGCATAATGATCTATCGGTGAACTAAACGTGTTAAGTGACTTCTGTTTCTCACGACTGGTGCTGAAATGCTGGTTTTGTTTGCAACAGCAGATGGAGAATTTAATCTCTCCTCATAACGCGCGCGGAACGCTACACGAGGTTAACTTCTCGGTCCACCTACAAACCTGACCATAATCACCAAAAAAAAAAAAATTTTCTTTACAAAACTCATCCAAGGACTTGGCAAAATAGTCACAGGAGTATTTTGCCAACTCCTTGGATGAGTTTTGTGTGCAGACATAGAACTAACCTGAGGAGGCAACCAAAAGATGCATCATAATCCAACGGATAACACAGATCCTCGGGAAACAGGGTTATTATTATTATTAAATCAGGTGCTTGTCGTTTCACTTTAGCGCAAAGAAATATTCAAACTCATATCATTGAGAGAAAAATCTTTTTTCTTCTTGCATCTTCACAGAAAGAAAGAAGATTTTTTTTTCTATTTATTAAATTTCTAATCGGAGTTTTACTACATGACAAATATGACATAATTCCGGTGCCAAACGATGCATCATCATCCATCAGCAATTATAGCTTCTTTTTAACGGACGGGGACGTTAAACACCATAAAGGATGGTTTTTACCAGTGTGGGCACGGAGCCCTAATCAGGCTATAGGCAAGTGAGCCAAATAATAAATAAACCGACCATACTAACCGTTAAACCAATGGCCGCTGCGAAGATGTCTTCTTGAGTTGAGAAGTTGTAATGGCACACGTAAGATAAGACCTCAAGCAGGCGGAGCGTCGATCTTCACTGGGTGGCAGGAACCAGCTGGAAGAGAAAAAGATCAAGTTAATGGTGAAAGAATAAAATTACCAGCGTTTATTATTGTGGGTTCAAATCTTGGCTCATCATTGCATAAGTTTATATTAGACGAAACTGATATCGGTGAAGAGAAACATCGTTAAGAAACCTGGAGTTGTAATTAATATGAGTCTGCAATGGATATCCCGCCATGACCATGTGTGGTGATTATTACTTGAGCCTTCTCTGTACGAAATGAGGTCTTAGCCTTTCGGCGGGATAGGAACAGCTTGGTATTATTATGTTGAGATTTATTAAATATAAGTGAACTCATCTTTTATTTGTGCGTAATCCAATGTTTCTGCATCACCGACCTCCCTAACTCTGCTTACCCCAGCTACTACCGTCCGTGCTCGCTGTATGACAGAACAGTCTCGTTTATTTCTATCGTACTGTAAATGTCGTTCTGAAAAAGACTGCCTAGAGCATTTAAATTAATAAATATTATCAATTACCTTAACACAAAACGTAAAGAAATAAACAGCTCAATTACAAAACAATGCTATCCCCTAAATAATCTTCTTTCATCTTGCATCGATGATTTTTTAGCCAACACCTATTCTCAGTTTTTTTTTGGTTTTCCAAAAAAAAAGACAGAGGGAAAGAGGCAACCAAAAGGATGCATCATGATCGATCACTGAACTCGTACACTTCCGTGTTAGGTGACTTCTGCTTCCCTGGCTTGGTGCTGAACTGCTGGCTAGGTTTGTCAATGAGCCGAGGCTTTAATTACGCCTCATAACGTACGCGTGGAACGTTACACGAGGTTAAAATCTCGGTCCACGTACAAACCTAACCAAAACCACTGAACAGAATAATCTTCTTTCTTCTTGCATCTGTGACTCATAAGCCATCTCCATGGGTAACATTTGTTTTTATACACAGAACATTTTTTTTTTTTGATCCGAGATGGAAAATCCTCATGGATATCCTACGTACTGGGGTTTTATCAAAGTTAGTCTTACAGCAGGTTTGGCCTGGAAATATCGTGTTATGCAGCCACTGGCTCGTAAGGGTCGGATAGGCAGTCGTTCCTTATAAAGTTCTAGTACTAAGCGGTCCGATTTGAGACTATTTCCACCGGATATCACGCCATGACTTTTCAATGGTTTCAAAAAACATTTTTTAAAGCAACAAAGTTTTATTACCTAAACAAAAAATATAAAGAAACAAATAACACAATTTTAATACGATTCTTACCCACGACAGAATAATCTTCTTTTGTCTTGCATTGACGACTTTTTAGCCAACTCCTTTTCTCAGTTTTTTGATTGTTTGCTTAAAAGAAACTGAGAGAAAGAGGCAACCAAAGAGTGCATCATGATCCATCAGTGGACTTACAGGCTTCCGTGTTATGTAACTTCTGCTTCCCTGGACTGTTGTGGAACTGCATTTTGTTGGTTAGGTTTGTAGGGAGATAGAGATGCAAACTTTGCCTCGTTGCGCGCTTTTGAAAAGCCACGCGAAGTTAACAACTCTATCGTCCTTCGCACCTGACCATAACCAAAAAACATAATAATCTTCTTTCTTCTTGCATCTGTTACTATTTAGCCAATTTGGCAAAGGATACATCGTGAACCAACGGGGAACTTTCGGTTTTCAAACTAAATATTATTATTTTACCAACCTTTTGACATTTCACCATACGGCAAGGAATTTTTTTTGCTGAAACTATTTAAAACTATCCTACATAGAGACAATTATATATTTATCTACAATATTTACATACCATTAAAGACTTCATTAATTAAATTTATTTTAGATTTGACGCTTTTTGATCTTCGGAGTAAACAAGGGAATACTAACTTTCTATTGTTACAAAAAACATTAATAACATCAAAGTTGAATAAAACTAAACTCAGATTGTAAAGAAATAAATAGGAAAATTTTAATAATATTCTTACCAATAATATAATAAATAATAATAAATATTGCTGGACAATCCACACAGCATTATCTAGCCCCAAGTTAAGCAGAGCTTGTGTTATGGGTACTAGATGACTGATATACTTAATACAATACATTACATAGATAGATACTTTTATTATATATAGCAAATACCCAGAACACCCGGAACAAATATTTGTAGATCGTACAAACATTTGTCCCAAGGCGGGAATCGAACCCGCAACCTCTTGCGTCGCAGGCGGACCTTCGCCCGCCGCGAATTGCCAATCACAGAATCATCTTCTTCCTTCTTACATCTGTGACTATAAAGCCAAATCCTTGCCTGACTTCTATTATTTGAGCAAAATGAGAGTTGTTAGTCAGAAGATCGAATTTCTGACAACCAGTATTACCAAGGCCTATCGTGTTGCCCAGTGACTAGGTTGTGGAGATCAGATTGGTAGTCACTCCATATAAATAAATAATAAATAAATAAATAAATATTGCTGGACAATCCACACAGCATCATCTAGCCCCAAGTTAAGCAGAGCTTGTGTTATGAGTACTAGATGACTGATTAACTTAATACAATACATTACATAGATAGATATTTTTATTATATATAGCAAATACCCAGAACACCCGGAACAAATATTTGTAGATCGTACAAACATTTGTCCCAAGGCGGGAATCGAACCCGCAACCTATTGCGTTGCAGGCGGACCTTCGCCCGCCGCGCCACATCGGTCGTCAAAAATATAAAATACTGTTATTCAGCTTTATCTGGTTAGACTGGTATCCCAATCCAACATTGTTGGGAAAATACTAGACTGAAGAAATAAAACCTCACTGACATCAGTAAAGAAAACATCTTGAGCAGACTTGGAGTGATAATATAATATAATGTATCTGATATTCCAAGACCTGCATTGTGCAAGCGTGGTGGTTAATGCTCGAGCCTTTTGTGTATGATATGAATGATATGTAGCAAGCTGGTACTATCATGTTCAGCAGTGGACTAGAATACAAAAGAATGAAAATGTTGCCGACTGAATGGGTTTGATGAGAATTAAGTGAACTTATCTTTTAAACGTGCATGGTCCAATGTTTCTGTATCCTCGACCTCCCCACCACCCTTCTGAGCCTTGCTACCACCACTCGTGCTCTCTGTAAAACAAAACAAAGCTGTTCATTTTGTAGTGCAAGTATTTAGTGACGTGCGACGTCACGGTATGGAAACATTCGTAGTTCCAAAATCACTGTGCTATTCGAATATGAAAATCAGACTTAAAAAACCTAGTGGTATCGTATTACCAAGCAGCTCGGTTGTGGAGATCAGAAAGGCAGTCACTCAAAGTACAGCTGCATCTGTTTTGTTTTGAATCCAATCCAAATGGGTGGAGGGTACTGAGTGTCTTACCACACACACTTGCGTCAAAGGTTGCTAAACCCAAAAGACTTTTGCTTCCCAGGACCAGTGCAGCTACTGGTACGCGCTAGTACTGGGAGGCAAATGCCATTCAGGTTCATTACTGCTGGCCAGTCTGGTAGAGGCTTGAGTTGTTGACCTCTTCTCGACATGCGGCGTGGATCACTACACGGTCCCGTCTGGGGTCCTCTGCGTGAAATGACACCCTTAGCACTCATGGGCCATCACAAACGTAACTTTCTATAGTTGTAAACAGTATTTAAAACAACAATGTTAAATCAAATAGACACAAAATTTAAAGAAATAAAACAGCACAATTTGAACACGATTCTAACCGATGACGGAATAATTTTCTTTCTTCTTGAATCTATGACTATTTAACCAACTCTTGCATAACTTTTGTGTTTTTCAGTCACGTAAAATTCACTAAAGGAGGCAACCAATGGATGCATCATGATTTATAAGCAAACACAGCTCTTCAGTATTTAGGGTAATGCCAAATTATATTGGTTTATTTCTCTATTTCCAATGTTAATAGGATGACGCTTTTATGAGGAGTAAAGTATGGAAGTTTGTAGAGAAAAGTACGAAATTCACGCAGACGAAGTCACGGGCGTAGTGCTAGTGGAATATATATTATCATGTTCAGCAGTGGACTAGAATACAAAAGAATGATAATGTTGCCGACTGAATGAATTTGATGAGAATTAAGTGAACTTATCTATTATACGTGCGTGGTCCAAAGTTTCTGTATCCTCGACCTCCCCACCACCCTTCTGAGTCTTGCTACCACCACTCGTGCTCTCTGAAAACAAAACAGAGCTGTTAATTTTGTAGTGCAAGTATTTAGTGACGGTATGGAAACATTCGTAGTTCCAAAATAACTGTGCTATTCGAATATGAAAATCAGACTTAAAAAATCTAGTGGTATCGTATTACCAAGCAGCTCGGTTGAGGAGATCAGAAAGGCAGTCACTCAAAGTACAGTTGCATCTGTTTAGTTTTGAATCCAATCCAAATGGGTGGAGGGTACTGAGTGTGTTACCACACACACTTGCGTCAAAGGTTGCTAAACCCAAAAGACTTTTGCTTCCCAAGAGCAGTGCAGCTACTGGTACGCACTACTATTGGGAGACAAATGCCATTCAGGTTCAATACTGCTAGCCAGTCTGGAAGGGGCTTGAGTTGTTGACCTTTTCTCGACATGCGACATGGATCACTACACGGTGCCGTCTGGGGTCCTCTGCGTGAAATGAGACACTTAGCACTCATAGGCCATCACAAACTAAACTTTCTATAGTTGTAAACAGTATTTAAAACAACAATGTCAAATCAAATAGGCACAAAATTTAAAGAAATAAAACAGCACAATTTGAACACGATTCTAACCGATGACGGAATAATCTTCTTTCTTCTTGAATCTATGACTATTTAACCAACTCTTGCATAACTTTTGTGTTTTTCAGTCATGTAAAATTCACTAAAGGAGGCAACCAATGGATGCATCATGATTTATAAGCAAACACAGCTCTTCAGTATTTAGGGTAATGCCAAATTATATTGGTTTATTTCTCTATTTCCAATGTCAATAGGATGACCCTTTTAAGAGGAGTAAAGTATGGAAGTTTGTAGAGAAAAGTACGAAATCCACGCAGACGAAGTCACGGGCGTAGTGCTAGTGGAATATATATTATCATGTTCAGCTGTGGACTAGAATACAAAAGAATCATAATGTTGCCGACTGAATGAATTTGATGAGAATTAAGTGAACTTATCTATTATACGTGCGTGGTCCAATGTTTCTGTATCCTCGACCTCCCCACCACCCTTCTGAGCCTTGCTACCACCACTCGTGCTCTCTGAAAACAAAATAAAGCTGTTAATTTTGTAGTGCAAGTAGTTAGTGACGTGCGACGTCACGGTATGGAAACATTCGTAGACCCAAAATCACTTTGCTATTCGGATTTATATAGATACAAATGAATAATATGAAAATCAGACTTAGAAAACCTAGTGGTATCGTATTACCAAGCAGCTCGAAAGTGGAGATCAGAAAGGCTGCCACTCAATGTACAGCTGCATCGGGTTAGGCTTGAATCCAATCCAAATGGGTGGAGGGTACTGAGTGTGTTACCAAACACACTTGCGTCAAAGGTTGCTAAACCCAAAAGACTTTTGCTTCACAGGACCAGTGCAGCTACTGGTACGCGCTAGTACTGTAAGGCAAATGCCATTCAGGTTCACTACTGCTGGCCAGTCTGGTAGCGGCTTGAGTTGTTGACCTCTTCTCGACATGCGGCGTGGATCACTACACGGTGCCGTCTGGGGTCCTCTGCGTGAAATGAGACACTTAGCACTCATGGGCTATCATAAACTAAACTTTCTATAGTTGTAAACAGTATTTCATACAACAATGTTAAATCAAATAGACACAAAATTTAAAGAAATAAACAGCACAATAAGAACACAATTCTTACCGATGACGGAATTATCTTCTTTTATCTTGCATCTATGACTATTTAACCAACCAAATTATATTGGTTTATTTCTCTTTTTCCAATATGTCAAAACCTCCGCCCTTTTAAGATAAGGGAAGTATGGAAGTTCGAAGAGAAAAGTACGAAATCCACGCACACAAAGTCACGGGCGTAGTGCTAGTGGAATATTCTTTTTTCATATTTAATATGACGGCAAGATTTGCGCAGTTGTTAGGCGATTGACTGCTGCGGAGCAAGTTGTGGGTTCGACTCCCTCACGGAAAAAATATTTGTATGGCCTACAGGTGATTGTTCCGGGTCTGGCTGTTTGTGTATGTGCATTTGAATGTTTGTAAACGCACCGACGATACCGGAGAAATTCGTAGTGTGGGGAAAAGTTTTATCAAAGAAAAAAAAAGTTTCAATATGTTAATGTTATATTCTTTAAATAATATTATCTAGAGATCATTATGAAAATGTGTAATATTCTAAAATGTTTCATGTGTCTGTTAAGAATGACGTGGAAACCGTTGGTATTTAACGTGAACTGGCTGCGCCCCGTTGTGTTACCCGGGATTAAAGTGCACGTTCATTAAACGTGCGAACTGTCGAACGCGGGAAGTTAAAACAGTAGTTAAATTTTCTGAAATTTTCTGCGCAATTATCTTCATTTTTCTGTTCGTTAGAACATTCGATAAGGAATTTGAAATTTAACAAAAAAAATGCACGATATCGGTAAAGTCGTTCTCAAAATATAGCATGACCAAGGGAAACAGGGATTCATTTTAAATCCATAGACAGATTATGATCTTAGGAGTGAAATGAGAGGGGCTCGTGGTTTAACTAAGCCTTGCGGATCGAGTTACGGTCAAGCCATGCCTACTAAAGTCGGTACGTGGATGGATGACCATCCATTATATGTCTGGACCCGTTTGTGCCAAGAAAAGCACCCATCAAATAAGAGCACTGCTAACGCAACAGTGGTATACGTTCCCGCAGTGCAAGCTACTCTACACGTTCTAATGGAACCCAGGGAAACCACTTAGAACCTTAATGTTCCTTTAGAAGGTAATCTTCATTCAATTTTTATTTCTTTCTAAGAATTTATGGGAATTAATGGGAATTTATGGGCAAAAGGTCATTTCTTGTTGTAGCAGTTGCCAACTGAATGAGTTTGATAAGAATACAGTGAACTTATCTTTAATACGTTCGTGGTCCAATGTCTCTGTGTCCTCGACCTCCCCAACACCCTTGCGAGCCTTGCTACCGCCAGTCGTGCTCTCTGTAAAACAAAACAGGCCTGTTAATTTTGTAGTGTTAGTAGTTAGTGACGTGGGACGTCACGGTATGGAAACATTCGTGGACCCAAAATCACTACGCTATTCGGATTTAAATAGATACAAATGAATAATTTGAAAGTCAGACTTAGAAAACCTAGTGGTATCGTAATACCAAGCAGCTCGAAAGTGGAGATCAAAAAGGCTGCCACCCAATGTACAGCTGCATCTGGTTAGGCTTGAATCCAATCCAAATGGGTGGAGGGTACTGAGTGTGTTACCACACACACTTGCGTCAAAAGTTGCTAAACCCAAAAGACTTTTGCTTCCCAAGAGCAGTGCAGCTACTGGTACGCACTACTATTGGGAGACAAATGCCATTCAGGTTCACTACTGCTAGCCAGTCTGGTAGGGGCTTGAGTTGTTGACCTCTTCTCGACATGCGGCGTGGATCACTACACGGTGCCGTCTGGGGTCATCTGCGTGAAATGAGACCCTTAGCACTCATGGGCCATCACAAACTAAACTTTCTATAGTTGTAAACAGTATTTAAAACAACAATGTTAAATCAAATAGACACAAAATTTAAAGAAATAAAACAGCACAATTTGAACACGATTCTAACCGATGACGGAATAATCTTCTTTCTTTTTGAATCTATGACTGTTTAACCAACTCTTGCATAACTTTTGTGTTTTTCAGTCACGTAAAATTCACTAAAGGAGGCAACCAATGGATGCATCATGATTTATAAGCAAACACAGCTCTTCAGTATGTAGGGTAATGCCAAATTATATTGGTTTATTTCTCTATTTCCAATGTCAATAGGATGACCCTTTTAAGAGGAGTAAAGTATGGAAGTTTGTAGAGAAAAGAACGAAATCCACGCAGACGAAGTCACGGGCGTAGTGCTAGTGGAATATATATTATCATGTTCAGCAGTGCACTAGAATACAAAAGAATGATAATGTTGCCGACTGAATGAATTTGATAAGAATTAAGTGAACTTATCTATTATACGTGCTTGGTCCAATGTTTCTGTATCCTCGACCTCCCCACCACCCTTCTGAGCCTTGCTACCACCACTCGTGCTCTCTGAAAACAAAATAAAGCTGTTAATTTTGTAGTGCAAGTAGTTAGTGACGTGCGACGTCACGGTATGGAAACATTCGTAAACCCAAAATCACTATGCTATTCGGATTTAAACAGATAAAAATGAATAATATGAAAATCAGACTTAAATAACCTAGTGGTATCGTATTACCAAGCAGCTCGGTTTGTGGAGATCAGAAAGGCTGCCACTCAATGTACAGCTGCATCTGGTTAGGCTTGAATCCAATCCAAATGGGTGGAGGGTACTGAGTGTGTTACCAAACACACTTGCGTCAAAGGTTGCTAAACCCAAAAGACTTTTGCTTCACAGGACCAGTGCAGCTACTGGTACGCGCTAGTACTGTAAGGCAAATGCCATTCAGGTTCACTACTGCTGGCCAGTCTGGTAGCGGCTTGAGTTGTTGACCTCTTCTCGACATGCGGCGTGGATCACTACACGGTGCCGTCTGGGGTCCTCTGCGTGAAATGAGACACTTAGCACTCATGGGCTATCATAAACTAAACTTTCTATAGTTGTAAACAGTATTTCATACAACAATGTTAAATCAAATAGACACAAAATTTAAAGAAATAAACAGCACAATAAGAACACAATTCTTACCGATGACGGAATTATCTTCTTTTATCTTGCATCTATGACTATTTAACCAACCAAATTATATTGGTTTATTTCTCTTTTTCCAATATGTCAAAACCTCCGCCCTTTTAAGATAAGGGAAGTTTGGAAGTTCGAAGAGAAAAGTACGAAATCCACGCACACAAAGTCACGGGCGTAGTGCTAGTGGAATATTCTTTTTTCATATTTAATATGACGGCAAGATTTGCGCAGTTGTTAGGCGATTGACTGCTGTGGAGCAAGTTGTGGGTTCGACTCCCGCACGGAAAAAATATTTGTATGGCCTACAGGTGATTGTTCCGGGTCTGGCTGTTTGTGTATGTGCATTTGAATGTTTGTAAACGCACCGACGATACCGGAGAAATTCGTAGTGTGGGGAAAAGTTTTATCAAAGAAAAAAAAAGTATCAATATGTTAATGTTATATTCTTTAAATAATATTATCTAGAGATCATTATGAAAATGTGTAATATTCTAAAATGTTTCATGTGTCTGTTAAGAATGACGTGGAAACCGTTGCTATTTAACGTGAACTGGCTGCGCCCCGTTGTGTTACCCGGGATTAAAGTGCACGTTCATTAAACGTGCGAACTGTCGAACGCGGGAAGTTAAAACAGTAGTTAAATTTTCTGAAATTTTCTGCGCAATTATCTTCATTTTTCTGTTCGTTAGAACATTCGATAAGGAATTTGAAATTTAACAAAAAAAATGCACGATATCGGTAAAGTCGTTCTCAAAATATAGCATGACCAAGGGAAACAGGGATTCATTTTAAATCCATAGACAGATTATGATCTTAGGAGTGAAATGAGAGGGGCTCGTGGTTTAACTAAGCCTTGCGGATCGAGTTACGGTCAAGCCATGCCTACTAAAGTCAGTACGTGGATGGATGACCATCCATTATATGTCTGGACCCGTTTGTGCCAAGAAAAGCACCCACCAAATAAGAGCACTGCTAATGCAACAGTGGTATACGTTCCCGCAGTGCAAGCTACTCTACACGTTCTAATGGAACCCAGGGAAACCACTTAGAACTCTTCCTTTACAAGTTAATCTTCATTCAACTTTTATTTCTTTCTAAGATTTTATGGGAATTAATGGGAATTAATGGGCAAAAGGCCATTTTTTGTTGTAGCAGTTGCCAACTGAATGAGTTTGATAAGAATACAGTGAACTTATCTTTAATACGTTCGTGGTCCAATGTCTCTGTGTCCTGGACCTCCCCAACACCCTTTAGAGCCTTGCTACCGCCACTCGTGGTAGCTGCAAAACAAAATAAAGCTGTTAATTTTGTAGTGCAAGTAGTTAGTAACGTGCGACGTCACGGTATGGAAACATTCGTAGACCCAAAATCACTACGCTATTCGGATTTAAATAGATACAAATGAATAATATGAAAATCAGACTTAAATAACCTAGTGGTATCGTATTACCAAGCAGCTCGGTTTGTGGAGATCAGAAAGGCAGTCGCTCAAAGTACAGCTGCATCCGGTTAGGCTTGAATCCAATCCAAATGGGTGGAGGGTACTGAGTGTGTTACCACACACACTTGCGTCAAAGGTTGCTAAACCCAAAAGACTTTTGCTTCACAGGACCAGTGCATGAAATGAGACCCTTAGCACTCATGGGCCATCACAAACTAAACTTTCTATAGTTGTAAACAGTATTTAAAACAACAATGTTAAATCAAATAGTCACAAAATTTAAAGAAATAAAACAGCACAATTTGAACACGATTCTAACCGATGACGGAATAATCTTCTTTCTTCTTGAATCTATGACTATTTAACCAACTCTTGCATAACTTTTGTGTTTTTCAGTCACGTAAAATTCACTAAAGGACGCAACCAATGGATGCATCATGATTTATAAGCAAACACAGCTCTTCAGTATTTGAGGTAATGCCAAATTATATTGGTTTATTTCTCTATTTCCAATGTCAATAGGATGACCCTTTTAAGAGGAGTAAAGTATGGAAGTTTGTGGAGAAAAGTACGAAATCCACGCAGACGAAGTCACGGGCGTAGTGCTAGTGGAATATATATTATCATGTTCAGCAGTGGACTAGAATACAAAAGAATGATAATGTTGCCGACTGAATGAATTTGATGAGAATTAAGTGAACTTATCTATTATACGTGCGTGGTCCAATGTTTCTGTATCCTCGACCTCCCCAACACACTTCTGAGCCTTGCTACCACCACTCGTGCTCTCTGAAAACAAAATAAAGCTGTTAATTTTGTAGTGCAAGTAGTTAGTGACGTGCGACGTCACGGTATGGAAACATTCGTAGACCCAAAATCACTATGCTATTCGAATTTAAACAGATAAAAATGAATAATATGAAAATCAGACTAAGAAAACCTATTGGTATCGTATTACCAAGCAGCTCGGTTGTGGAGATCAGAAAGGCAGTCGCTCAAAGTACAGCTGCATCCGGTTAGGCTTGAATCCAATCCAAATGGGTGGAGGGTACTGAGTGTGTTACCACACACACTTGCGTCAAAGGTTGCTAAACCCAAAAGACTTTTGCTTCACAGGACCAGTGCAGCTACTGGTACGCGCTAGTACTGTAAGGCAAATGTCATTCAGGTTCACTACTGCTGGCCAGTCTGGTAGCGGCTTGAGTTGTTGACCTCTTCTCGACATGCGGCGTGGATCACTACACGGTGCCGTCTGGGGTCCTCTGCGTGAAATGAGACACTTAGCACTCATGGGCTATCATAAACTAAACTTTCTATAGTTGTAAACAGTATTTCATACAACAATGTTAAATCAAATAGACACAAAATTTAAAGAAATAAACAGCACAATAAGAACACAATTCTTACCGATGACGGAATTATCTTCTTTTATCTTGCATCTATGACTATTTAACCAACCAAATTATATTGGTTTATTTCTCTTTTTCCAATATGTCAAAACCTCCGCCCTTTTAAGATAAGGGAAGTATGGAAGTTCGAAGAGAAAAGTACGAAATCCACGCACACAAAGTCACGGGCGTAGTGCTAGTGGAATATTCTTTTTTCATATTTAATATGACGGCAAGATTTGCGCAGTTGTTATGCGATTGACTGCTGCGGAGCAAGTTGTGGGTTCGACTCCCGCACGGAAAAAATATTTGTATGGCCTACAGGTGATTGTTCTGGGTCTGGCTGTTTGTGTATGTGCATTTGAATGTTTGTAAACGCACCGACGATACCGGAGAAATTCGTAGTGTGGGGAAAAGTTTTATCAAAGAAAAAAAAAGTATCAATATGTTAATGTTATATTCTTTAAATAATATTATCTAGAGATCATTATGAAAATGTGTAATATTCTAAAATGTTTCATGTGTCTGTTAAGAATGACGTGGAAACCGTTGGTATTTAACGTGAACTAGCTGCGTCACGTTGTGTTACCCGGGATTAAAGTGCACGTTCATTTAACGTGCGAACTGTCGAACGCGGGAAGTTAAAGCAGTAGTTAAATTTTCTGAAATTTTCTGCGCAATTATCTTCATTTTTCTGTACGTTAGAAAACATGCACGATATCGGTAAAGTCGTTCTCAAGTTATAGCATGACCAAGGGAAACAGGGATTCATTTTAAATCCATAGACAGATTATGATCTTAGGAGTGAAATGAGAGGGGCTCGTGGTTTAACTAAGCCTTGCGGATCGAGTTACGGTCAAGCCATGCCTACTAAAGTCGGTACGTGGATGGATGACCATCCATTATATGTCTGGACCCGTTTGTGCCAAGAAAAGCACCCATCAAATAAGAGCACTGCTAACGCAACAGTGGTATACGTTCCCGCAGTGCAAGCTACTCTACACGTTCTAATGGAACCCAGGGAAACCACTTAGAACCTTAATGTTCCTTTAGAAGGTAATCTTCATTCAATTTTTATTTCTTTCTAAGAATTTATGGGAATTTATGGGAATTTATGGGCAAAAGGTCATTTCTTGTTGTAGCTGTTGCCAACTGAATGAGTTTGATAAGAATACAGTGAACTTATCTTTAATACGTTCGTGGTCCAATGTCTCTGTGTCCTCGACCTCCCCAACACCCTTGCGAGCCTTGCTACCGCCACTCGTGCTCTCTGTAAAACAAAACAGGCCTGTTAATTTTGTAGTGTTAGTAGTTAGTGACGTGGGACGTCACGGTATGGAAACATTCGTGGACCCAAAATCACTACGCTATTCGGATTTAAATAGATACAAATGAATAATATGAAAATCAGACTTAAATAACCTAGTGGTATCGTATTACCAAGCAGCTCGGTTTGTGGAGATCAGAAAGGCTGCCACTCAATGTACAGCTGCATCTGGTTAGGCTTGAATCCAATCCAAATGGGTGGAGGGTACTGAGTGTGTTACCACACACACTTGCGTCAAAAGTTGCTAAACCCAAAAGACTTTTGCTTCCCAAGAGCAGTGCAGCTACTGGTACGCACTACTCTTGGGAGGCAAATGCCATTCAGGTTTATTACTGCTGGCCAGTCTGGTAGGGGCTTGAGTTGTTGACCTCTTCTCGACATGCGGCGTGGATCACTACACGGTGCCGTCTGGGGTCCTCTGCGTGAAATGAGACCCTTAGGACTCATGGGCCATCACAAACTAAACTTTCTATAGTTGTAAACAGTATTTAAAACAACAATGTTAAATCAAATAGACACAAAATTTAAAGAAATAAAACAGCACAATTTGAACACGATTCTAACCGATGACGGAATAATTTTCTTTCTTCTTGAATCTATGACTATTTAACCAACTCTTGCATAACTTTTGTGTTTTTCAGTCACGTAAAATTCACTAAAGGAGGCAACCAATGGATGCATCATGATTTATAAGCAAACACAGCTCTTCAGTATTTAGGGTAATGCCAAATTATATTGGTTTATTTCTCTATTTCCAATGTCAATAGGATGACGCTTTTATGAGGAGTAAAGTATGGAAGTTTGTAGAGAAAAGTACGAAATTCACGCAGACGAAGTCACGGGCGTAGTGCTAGTGGAATATATATTATCATGTTCAGCAGTGGACTAGAATACAAAAGAATGATAATGTTGCCGACTGAATGAATTTGATGAGAATTAAGTGAACTTATCTATTATACGTGCGTGGTCCAATGTTTCTGTATCCTCGACCTCCCCACCACCCTTCTGAGTCTTGCTACCACCACTCGTGCTCTCTGAAAACAAAATAAAGCTGTTAATTTTGTAGTGCAAGTAGTTAGTGACGTGCGACGTCACGGTATGGAAACATTCGTAGACCCAAAATGGTTTAAATAGTTTATTCTCATAAAGACACCAAAGCCACTTACATGAGAATACAAGATAATCTAATAAACTTATTCTAAGGTCACCGATACAAAACAATTAAAAAAAATTGGTATTACATACTTGGTCACGTATTGGTCATTCTATTTCTTGACTAGCAAGATTACAATGTTAACAAGGAGTTCCTAAAATGTAATTTGATAGTTGGGATTTAAAACCGCTGAAAGAGCGTATATTTTTTATATACGACGGTAAGTTATTATAAAATTGTGCTCCTTCATAAGTTATGTTTTTTTTGGCATAGTTTGTTCTTGTCCTTGGTAGGACAAGTAAGCTAGGTCGACGAAGACTGCGAGTAGAAAATTGACACTTTTTGATAAAAGTTATGGTAGTGCGAATGGTCCCATCTATAATCTTTCTGATCAAAATGCAGGTGTTATACATCATCATCATCCTCCTGCCCTTATCCCAATTTTATTTGGGGTCGGCGCAGCATGTTTTCTTCTTCCATACATCTCTATATGCAGGTGTTATACATGTACATTTGTTTTATATTCATTAATTTTGTGTCTTCAAAAATTTTGTAAGTTGGTGTATAGTATGGGTGGCGAAACAATGTTTTTATGATCTTGTTTTGCATTCTTTGCAGTTCCTGTAGCTTAGTTTTACCGGCGCTACCCCAAATTTCTATCAGATATAATAAATGTGATTTAATAAGAGAATTGTAAATGCTAAAACGTAGTTTCTTGGGAATACATTGGCTTATATTGCGGAGGGATCCAATAAGTCAGGAAATTTTATTTCTAATGTAGTCAATTTGTTTGTTCCATGTTAAGGAGTTTTCAATTCTAAGGCCTAAATATTTTTCGTAAGTTTTTTGTTCTAATTTAATGTTATCTATAAATAGAGGGTCATGCTGTGCAATTATTTTATTTTTGGCTTTAAAAATAATGTAACATGTCTTCGAAATGTTTATAGTTAGCAAATTATGTTGGAACCACTCAAACAGAATATTCAAATATTGTTGGGCTCGTGAAATAGCGTCTTGAACATTAGTTCCAAAGTAAAATAAGCATGTGTCATCTGCATATAAAGTTAAATGACCATGCAGCCCTAGTTCTACTATACTATTAATGTATATCAAAAACAATAATGGTCCTAATATGGACCCTTGCGGTACTCCGTATGTGATAGGTAAAGCTTTACTTTCACCATTTTCTATCTTGACTATTTGGAATCTATTTGTTAGGTAGGATTTGATCATTTTAAGCGCTTTTCCTTTAATTCCAACGTTTTCTAGTTTCAGTAATAGCAGTTTGTGACTTACGGTATCGAAAGCTTTTTTCAAATCAATAAAAACACCAACAACAATATTTTTCTTATCTATATTATCTCTGATTTTTGTTAATAGATCAATATTTGCCGCAGTGGTATAATTTTTTGCTCTAAAACCATATTGGCGCTCCGATATAAAATTTTTAGAATCCAAGTAATCTAACAGACGAGTATGTATTATTTTCTCTAAGATTTTTGATATTATTGGAAGTACAGAGATCGGGCGATAATTTCCAGGATCGGTTTTGAGCCCTGCTTTATAGATCGGTGTCACCTTCGCTATCTTTAGAGTGTCCGGAAATACCCCGTCAGTTAGAAGTTTATTGAAACAATTTGCCAAACTTTTTGATATTAAATTTTGAATACATTTTATACCACTACTTGAATTAGGGTCAAGATCATTTATAATTTTAATGATTTCATCAGTACTACATGGATTCAGTGTCGAGAGTTTTTGTTCGTTTTTATTATGTAATTTGAATAAAGAGTGTGTAGAGGTGTCGTGATATTTTTTCGTTATTTTATCTGCTAATATGGACCCTATGCTAGAGAAATATATGTTGAAAACGTCACAAATTCTGTAGTGCATCGGGGATGTTTGCTGAATATCGCGTCGACTGCTTTTATGCTACGATGCGTAAAAGATGCGCATCCCTGGTGCATAGAGTACGTGGCAGCGCCAACAGCATCCTTAGCATGATCGCTAGTCGGTTAGACTGTTCTTACGACAATCACTGCAGCGCCATTTGTCACGGAATGGCGCTGCAGTGATTGAGCATGTCAAGATAATGTTTTTATTTTGTTTGTGTTGACAGTTTTTAAGCATTTATAACACTAATTGTTAATAACAAAATGGACACCACGGTCTGAATTAATAAAGTATATTATTATTTCCTTTATTTTTTCTTTATACATACAAATTATATTTTTAAATATTTCAGTATAAAAAAATAAAAAACATTTAAAAATATAAAAAATAGTACCCCACCGGCATCGGGAACAGGGTCCAAGCTACCGGTGGTCAGGGCTCTTGAGAGAGGAACCTCCTTACAATGCGCGCCGTGTCCAAGAGTACTGCTTTCTGGATCAAACCCTTGATCCAACTGCCCAACGAGAGCCTCTTTAGGTGTTGATCGAGGCTCTTGGCTATTATGCCATTGGCCGTCACGACTATCGGCACAATGACTGCTGTATTCACATCCCACATGTCGACAACCTCGCGGGCCAGATCAAGATACTTCATCTGTTTTTCTTTCTCAGCCTTCACGAGGTTCTCGTCATGTGGAACCGTAATATCAATAATCATTGTGCGACGTTCTGATCTATCTATCACCACTATGTCAGGCTTATTGGCAACAATAGTCCTGTCAGTGATGATAGATCGATCCCAATATAATGTGATGCTGCCATTTTCAAGAACTGGGTCGGGCACATACTTATAGTACGGTACTTCTAAGTCCACAAGGTTATACTTCAGAGCAAGTTGCTGATGGATTATCCTGGCAACAAGGTTGTGTCTATGCAAATAGTCTCCGTTAGCTAGACGAGAACAACCAGAAATAATGTGACGGATTGATTCTCCGGGTCGGTGGCATGCCCGACAGATGTCAACCGTTCCGTCCTTCACAATGTATTTCCGGTAGTTATTCGTCATGATAACTTCATCCATAATCGCACAGACAAAACCTTCGGTTTCTCCGAAGAGGTCACCGAAGCGCAGCCAGGATATGGACGCTACCAAGTCTACATCAGGTCCATGTAGGACCCTATAAAAGCGCCCATGAAGCTCTTTACTCTTCCATATTTCCATGCGGTCAGCAGTATCTAATACTATAGGTTTGCGCCAGTTCTTGTTAGCTAAGGAGAGCGGAGTGAAGGTCTTATCCACTGCAACTACATCTCGATGCATCCCCACTTCGGCTTTCAGGAAGTATTCCCTGAGACTGCAAATCTCGCGGTTGTGCAGAGTCTTAGCGTTTAAGAAGCCTCGACCTCCGCACTTCCGCGGGATGTACAGTCTCATCACCGATGACCGTGGGTGATGCATACGATTTGCAGTTAACAATGTGCGGACCCTCCTATCCAGGGCATCAAGTTCCGTCTGAGTCCATTTGAGTATGCCGAAAGAGTACATCAATACTGGCATGACCCAACTGTTAAAGGCGCGCACCTTGTTACCGCCTGATAAAAGACTATTTAATACTTTATTCAGGCGGCCGAAGAAGCGCTCCTTCAAAGATTGTTTCATGTCTGTCGCATTGATGCCCAACGCTTCCGACATACCCAAATACTTGTAGGTTTCGGTTGAGGAGAGGGACCTAAGGTATATGGAGTCCGAGAGTTGTGTTCCCACGGATTCCACAATCTCCCCCCGCTTTACATGCATGACTGCACATTTGTCCACACCAAAATCCATCCTGATGGCGCTACTAAAAGTTTCTGTTACCTTCAGTAGCTCCATCAGTTGTAAATTGTTGGGGGCAAAGAGTTTCAGATCATCCATGTAAAGAAGGTGAGATATGACCTGACCACCTGTTCTCAACCTGTAGCCTAGACCAGAACCCTCCAGCAGTGTGCTTAGAGGGTTCAGGGCTAAACAGAACCACAATGGACTGAGGCTATCACCCTGAAATATACCTCGCTCGATCCTTATCGGTTCACTGTTCTCTCGGGTCTGCTGACATCCTGGATAACGAAGGACCGTCCTCCATTGCCCCATACATGACATCAGGAAGGTGCGCAGAGTTGCATCTACTTTATACAACTCCAGCACCCTCATGAGCCACGTATGTGGCACGGAGTCATAGGCCTTCTTGTAGTCTACCCAGCACGTCGACAGATCCTTTCGGGAACGACGAACCTGTTGGCTAATGGCAGTATCAATGAGGAGTAGCTCCTTAGTACCGCGGGACCCATTCCTACATCCATTTTGAGAGAACGACATGATCAAATTACTGTCGATATGGTTATTTATTTTAGATCTCAAAATGGATGTAAGAACTTTATAGACCGTCGGCAAACAAGTGATTGGTCTATAATTTCTCGGTTCCGCAGTACTACCTGATTTATGGAGCAGGTGAGTTATCCCTGTTGTTAGAAACTGGGGCAGCGATCCCGACTCTAAGGCAGATTGGAATTGACATGCCAAACGAGCATGTGAGCTTTATATTATTATTATTATTATAAATTTCATTTATGTTAGTACCTATGTTTTCATCCACTATAAGCTTTGAAGGAGCACTATTTTGTTTTACTTTATTTTTAGCTAGACTATTTATAAGTGACCATGATTTCTTAGGGTTCTTTGCACAATTTGTAAAAAGTTTGTAGTAATATGAATTTTTCGTGTTTTGTATTAATTTAGCAACTGTTTCTTTTGTCTCCTTGTATTTTTTTTCTAATAATTGATTTCCTCGATCATTCTGGTACTGTATCCATAGATAATTCCTTTGACTTATTCCGGTAATTATATCACTATTAATCTGGATTAAGTGTCGAGAAAAAAGGTTCTAAACCCACCCCAAAAAGACTGGTCTTTTTGGGGTGGGTTTAGAACCTTTTTTCTCGACACTTTGTTTTCATTCATTCACTTTGTTTTCTTTGATTCCAGTTCACAGTAGTTTGAGATATCTTCTATTCCATATGTTTCCATTGAAGTGTATAGTTTTTTATAATCCATTATTTCGTAATTTATGTGTGCTTTAGGGGGAGGTTTCATCTTAGGTATTTGCAAGTATATCTGTTTATGATCTGACATGGACGAATTGATAATAGTCATGTTGAAATGTTGACCTTTTTTTTTTTTTTTTTATATCCTGATTCATGTATTGTCTGCTTATATGTTTTCATTTGTTTGTTTGTTGTTGTAATTGCGTGTCATATACATCCAGAAACCTTTCAAAATTTGTGTTTCCGGGGTTGTAGACCACACCTATATCTAGCGCGAGTTTATCAATTTGTACCCATAGGTAATTGTTTCCATCTTCGTATGTTGATTTAATTAGGTTATGTTTTAGATCGTTGTGTACGTACGCTGACACTCCTCCACCCCTACTATCTGTTCTATAATTATAATAGTGTGTATAGTTATCTATCTGCAGCTGTGCGATTTGGTTTTCATTCTGTATCCAGGTTTCTGTTAGTAAAACAATGTGTACTGTTGCAGATATAGATTTAATAATACATTTAAGTTCGTCTAATTTACCTCTCTTCCGTATACTGCGTATATTTAAGTACAATAGTGACAAGCGGGATTTTCCAATTTTTATTTGTTTGTAATCGTTTACTACTTCGTGGGTTATAGTGTCAGCCAAGGTATCATTTATTACTGGTGGTTGGAGTTTTTTGATTCTTGTTTTGTAATACTTGGAACACCATTAATGTACTTGATAGTTAAATCTGTTTCTCCAGATTCTGTTCGACGGGTCAGTTCATCCCTTATAGCTAGAAAGTATTTTTGTTGAGCTGGTGTTTGATCCGAGAAGATTTTGATGCTATCAGGTAATTTTTCTTTATTGCGAAGTAGTAGCATTGCTGTCTCTGGCTTGTCATAGCAGACTTTAATTCTACGTGTTTTGCCAGCATCACTATGCTATTCGGATTTAAACAGATACAAATGAATAATATGAAAATCAGACTAAGAAAACCTAGTGGTATCGTATTACCAAGCAGCTCGGTTGTGGAGATCAGAAAGGCAGTCGCTCAAAGTACAGCTGCATCCGGTTAGGCTTGAATCCAATCCAAATGGGTGGAGGGTACTGAGTGTGTTACCACACACACTTGCGTCAAAGGTTGCTAAACCCAAAAGACTTTTGCTTCACAGGACCAGTGCAGCTACTGGTACGCGCTAGTACTGTAAGGCAAATGCCATTCAGGTTCACTACTGCTGGCCAGTCTGGTAGCGGCTTGAGTTGTTGACCTCTTCTCGACATGCGGCGTGGATCACTACACGGTGCCGTCTGGGGTCCTCTGCGTGAAATGAGACACTTAGCACTCATGGGCTATCATAAACTAAACTTTCTATAGTTGTAAACAGTATTTCATACAACAATGTTAAATCAAATAGACACAAAATTTAAAGAAATAAACAGCACAATAAGAACACAATTCTTACCGATGACGGAATTATCTTCTTTTATCTTGCATCTATGACTATTTAACCAACCAAATTATATTGGTTTATTTCTCTTTTTCCAATATGTCAAAACCTCCGCCCTTTTAAGATAAGGGAAGTATGGAAGTTCGAAGAGAAAAGTACGAAATCCACGCACACAAAGTCACGGGCGTAGTGCTAGTGGAATATTCTTTTTTCATATTTAATATGACGGCAAGATTTGCGCAGTTGTTAGGCGATTGACTGCTGCGGAGCAAGTTGTGGGTTCGACTCCCGCACGGAAAAAATATTTGTATGGCCTACAGGTGATTGTTCCGGGTCTGGCTGTTTGTGTATGTGCATTTGAATGTTTGTAAACGCACCGACGATACCGGAGAAATTCGTAATGTGGGGAAAAGTTTTATCAAAGAAAAAAAAAGTATCAATATGTTAATGTTATATTCTTTAAATAATATTATCTAGAGATCATTATGAAAATGTGTAATATTCTAAAATGTTTCATGTGTCTGTTAAGAATGACGTGGAAACCGTTGGTATTTAACGTGAACTAGCTGCGTCACGTTGTGTTACCCGGGATTAAAGTGCACGTTCATTAAACGTGCGAACTGTCGAACGCGGGAAGTTAAAGCAGTAGTTAAATTTTCTGAAATTTTCTGCGCAATATTTTCATTTTTCTGTTCGTTAGAACATTCGATAAGGAATTTGAAAAATTAAAAGAAAAACATGCACGATAACGGTAAAGTCGTTCTCAAGTTATAGCATGACCAAGGGAAACAGGGATTCATTTTAAATCCATAGACAGATTATGATCTTAGGAGTGAAATGAGAGGGACTCGTGGTTTAACTAAGCCTTGCGGATCGAGTTACGGTCAAGCCATGCCTACTAAAGTCAGTACGTGGATGGATGACCATCCATTATATGTCTGGACCCGTTTGTGCCAAGAAAAGCACCCACCAAATAAGAGCACTGCTAATGCAACAGTGGTATACGTTCCCGCAGTGCAAGCTACTCTACACGTTCTAATGGAACCCAGGGAAACCACTTAGAACCTTAATCTTCCTTTACAAGTTAATCTTCATTCAACTTTTATTTCTTTCTAAGAATTTATGGGTACATGGGCAAAAGGCCATTTCTTGTATTAGCAGTTGCCAACTGAATGAGTTTGATAAGAATTAAGTGAACTTATCTTTAATACGTGCGTGGTCCAATGTTTCTGCATCCTCGACCTCCCCACCACCCTTCTGAGCCTTGCTACCACCACTCGTGCTCTCTGTAAAACAAAATAAAGCTGTTAATTATGTAGTGCAAGTATTTAGTGACGTGCGACGTCACGGTATGGAAACATTCGTAGACCCAAAATCACTATGCTATTCGCATTTAAATAGATACAAATGAATAATTTGAAAGTCAGACTTAGAAAACCTAGTGGTATCGTAATACCAAGCAGCTCGAAAGTGGAGATCAAAAAGGCTGCCACCCAATGTACAGCTGCATCTGGTTAGGCTTGAATCCAATCCAAATGGGTGGAGGGTACTGAGTGTGTTACCACACACACTTGCGTCAAAAGTTGCTAAACCCAAAAGACTTTTGCTTCCCAAGAGCAGTGCAGCTACTGGTACGCACTACTCTTGGGAGGCAAATGCCATTCAGGTTCACTACTGCTAGCCAGTCTGGTAGGGGCTTGAGTTGTTGACCTCTTCTCGACATGCGGCGTGGATCACTACACGGTGCCGTCTGGGGTCATCTGCGTGAAATGAGACCCTTAGCACTCATGGGCCATCACAAACTAAACTTTCTATAGTTGTAAACAGTATTTAAAACAACAATGTTAAATCAAATAGACACAAAATTTAAAGAAATAAAACAGCACAATTTGAACACGATTCTAACCGATGACGGAATAATCTTCTTTCTTTTTGAATCTATGACTGTTCAACCAACTCTTGCATAACTTTTGTGTTTTTCAGTCACGTAAAATTCACTAAAGGAGGCAACCAATGGATGCATCATGATTTATAAGCAAACACAGCTCTTCAGTATGTAGGGTAATGCCAAATTATATTGGTTTATTTCTCTATTTCCAATGTCAATAGGATGACCCTTTTAAGAGGAGTAAAGTATGGAAGTTTGTAGAGAAAAGAACGAAATCCACGCAGACGAAGTCACGGGCGTAGTGCTAGTGGAATATATATTATCATGTTCAGCAGTGCACTAGAATACAAAAGAATGATAATGTTGCCGACTGAATGAATTTGATAAGAATTAAGTGAACTTATCTATTATACGTGCTTGGTCCAATGTTTCTGTATCCTCGACCTCCCCACCACCCTTCTGAGCCTTGCTACCACCACTCGTGCTCTCTGAAAACAAAATAAAGCTGTTAATTTTGTAGTGCAAGTAGTTAGTGACGTGCGACGTCACGGTATGGAAACATTCGTAAACCCAAAATCACTATGCTATTCGGATTTAAACAGATAAAAATGAATAATATGAAAATCAGACTTAAATAACCTAGTGGTATCGTATTACCAAGCAGCTCGGTTTGTGGAGATCAGAAAGGCTGCCACTCAATGTACAGCTGCATCTGGTTAGGCTTGAATCCAATCCAAATGGGTGGAGGGTACTGAGTGTGTTACCACACACACTTGCGTCAAAGGTTGCTAAACCCAAAAGACTTTTGCTTCACAGGACCAGTGCAGCTACTGGTACGCGCTAGTACTGTAAGGCAAATGCCATTCAGGTTCACTACTGCTGGCCAGTCTGGTAGCGGCTTGAGTTGTTGACCTCTTCTCGACATGCGGCGTGGATCACTACACGGTGCCGTCTGGGGTCCTCTGCGTGAAATGAGACACTTAGCACTCATGGGCTATCATAAACTAAACTTTCTATAGTTGTAAACATTATTTCATACAACAATGTTAAATCAAATAGACACAAAATTTAAAGAAATAAACAGCACAATAAGAACACAATTCTTACCGATGACGGAATTATCTTCTTTTATCTTGCATCTATGACTATTTAACCAACCAAATTATATTGGTTTATTTCTCTTTTTCCAATATGTCAAAACCTCCGCCCTTTTAAGATAAGGGAAGTTTGGAAGTTCGAAGAGAAAAGTACGAAATCCACGCACACAAAGTCACGGGCGTAGTGCTAGTGGAATATTCTTTTTTCATATTTAATATGACGGCAAGATTTGCGCAGTTGTTAGGCGATTGACTGCTGTGGAGCAAGTTGTGGGTTCGACTCCCGCACGGAAAAAATATTTGTATGGCCTACAGGTGATTGTTCCGGGTCTGGCTGTTTGTGTATGTGCATTTGAATGTTTGTAAACGCACCGACGATACCGGAGAAATTCGTAGTGTGGGGAAAAGTTTTATCAAAGAAAAAAAAAGTATCAATATGTTAATGTTATATTCTTTAAATAATATTATCTAGAGATCATTATGAAAATGTGTAATATTCTAAAATGTTTCATGTGTCTGTTAAGAATGACGTGGAAACCGTTGGTATTTAACGTGAACTGGCTGCGCCCCGTTGTGTTACCCGGGATTAAAGTGCACGTTCATTAAACGTGCGAACTGTCGAACGCGGGAAGTTAAAACAGTAGTTAAATTTTCTGAAATTTTCTGCGCAATTATCTTCATTTTTCTGTTCGTTAGAACATTCGATAAGGAATTTGAAATTTAACAAAAAAAATGCACGATATCGGTAAAGTCGTTCTCAAAATATAGCATGACCAAGGGAAACAGGGATTCATTTTAAATCCATAGACAGATTATGATCTTAGGAGTGAAATGAGAGGGGCTCGTGGTTTAACTAAGCCTTGCGGATCGAGTTACGGTCAAGCCATGCCTACTAAAGTCAGTACGTGGATGGATGACCATCCATTATATGTCTGGACCCGTTTGTGCCAAGAAAAGCACCCATCAAATAAGAGCACTGCTAACGCAACAGTGGTATACGTTCCCGCAGTGCAAGCTACTCTACACGTTCTAATGGAACCCAGGGAAACCACTTAGAACCTTAATGTTCCTTTAGAAGGTAATCTTCATTCAATTTTTATTTCTTTCTAAAAATTTATGGGTACATGGGCAAAAGGCCATTTCTTGTTGTAGCAGTTGCCAACTGAATGAGTTTGATAAGAATTAAGTGAACTTATCTTTTATATGTTCGTGGTCCAATGTCTCTGTGTCCTCGACCTCCCCAACACCCTTGTGAGCCTTGCTACCGCCACTCGTGGTCGCTGCAAAACAAAACAGAGCTGTTATTTTACAGTGTTAGTAGTTAGTGACGTGCGACGTCACGGTATGGAAACATTCGTGGACCCAAAATCACTACGCTATTCGGATTTAAATAGATACAAATGAATAATATGAAAATCAGACTTAAATAACCTAGTGGTATCGTATTACCAAGCAGCTCAGTTTGTGGAGATCAGAAAGGCGGGCACTCAATGTACAGCTACATCTGGTTAGGCTTGAATCCAATCCAAATGGGTGGAGGGTACTGAGTGTGTTACCACACACACTTGCGTCAAAAGTTGCTAAACCCAAAAGACTTTTGCTTCCCAAGAGCAGTGCAGCTACTGGTACGCAATACTATTGGGAGACAAATGCCATTCAGGTTCACTACTGCTAGCCAGTCTGGTAGGGGCTTGAGTTGTTGACCTCTTCTCGACATGCGGCGTGGATCACTACACAGTGCCGTCTGGGGTCCTCTGCGTGAAATGAGACCCTTAGCACTCATGGGCCATCACAAACTAAACTTTCTATAGTTGTAAACAGTATTTAAAACAACAATGTTAAATCAAATAGACACAAAATTTAAAGAAATAAAACAGCACAATTTGAACACGATTCTAACCGATGACGGAATAATCTTCTTTCTTCTTGAATCTATGACTATTTAACCAACTCTTGCATAACTTTTGTGTTTTTCAGTCACGTAAAATTCACTAAAGGAGGCAACCAATGGATGCATCATGATTCATAAGCAAACACAGCTCTTCAGTATTTAGGGTAATGCCAAATTATATTGGTTTATTTCTCTATTTCCAATGTCAATAGGATGACCCTTTTAAGAGGAGTAAAGTATGGAAGTTTGTAGAGAAAAGTACGAAATCCACGCAGACGAAGTCACGGGCGTAGTGCTAGTGGAATATTTTTTTTTCATATTTAATATGACGGCAAGATTTGTGCAGTGGTTAAGCGATTGACTGCTGCGGAGCGAGTTGTGGGTTCGATTCCCGCACGGAAAAAATATTTGTATGGCCTACAGGTGATTGTGCGAACTGTCGAACGCGGGAAGTTAAAACAGTAGTTAAATTATCTGAAACTTTCCATTTTTCGACAAGGAATTTAACATTCTTGTAACTTAACATTCGACAAGGAATTAGAAAAAATAAAAAAAATACATGCACGAAATTCGAATACGTTCTAATGTAACACAGGAAAACCACTTATAACTTTCATGTTCCTTTAGAAGTGAATCTTCATTCAAATACATGCCTCATAAGCGAAGCGTTGAGGTGATGCTCTAATCCCGATATATGAAAGTCAAGAACTTTTCGAAACTAAAAATGACTGTATTTTTCTCACAATGCACTTATAGGATAATATTATCATGCATATATCAAGAAAAAACATTCGTTTACACATATTTGATATTTAAAAAAAAATTGTTTTGTTTAAAGTGGAAAAAAAATATATTCAAAAATGTTTGAGGACGTCCGGATGTCTGTCCGTATGGATCATGCACTCTCACGACCGTAAAAATTAATGTATCGAAGTATTTTTTTTTAAAGCTTCATAATTGCAGCACGCTGTTTGCTATTGAAAATCTCTGGGTAATTCGTTGTCATTTAATTACAATTAATAAAAAACTAAAAAAAATATGATTTGTCTTTAGTGTGTCTCTTACGAAAATTGGGTTCGTTCACAATGGTTGCGAGCTATTGTGTTGCTTTACGTCAAGAGTGGCCCGAAATGTTAAAAGTATTTTTTTAATATTCCATTTAGTAAATGATAAAAATATTCCAAAATTAAAGAGTAAACTTTTCTTTTTTTTTCTCTCTCTTTGGTCCGGATTTATTTCAAAATAATACAGTGAGGGACAAAGTTTTTATTGAAAAATGAGATTATGAGGCGTGCACTTTTGGATTTTCCAATTTCTTTTATTTCTTTCTAAGAATTTTCGGGTACTATGGGCAAAAGGCAATGACTTGTTGTAGCTGTTACCGACTGAATGAATTTGATGAGAATTAAGTGTACTTATCTTTTATACGTGCGTGGTCCAATATTTCTGTATCCTCGACCTCCCCACCACCCTTCTTAGCCTTGCCACCAAGATTACTATGCTATTCGGACTTAAATAGATACAAATGAATAACACGAAAATCAGACTAAGAAAACCTAGTGGTATCGTATTACCAAGCAGCTCGGTTGTGGAGATCAGAAAGGCAGTCGCTCAAAGTACAGCTGCATCTGGTTAGGCTTTAATCCAATCCAAATGGGTGGAGGGTACTGAGTGTGTTACCACAAAATGTCTAACATTCTAAAATGTTTCACGTGTCTTTTAAGAATGACTTGGAGTAAGAGTCTTGGTGGAGGGTACTGAGTGTGTTATGTATGATATGAATGATATGTAGCAAGCTGGTATTATCATGTTCAGCAGTGGACTAGAATACAAAAGAATGAAAATGTTGCCGACTGAATGAGTTTGATGAGAATTAAGTGAACTTATCTTTTAAACGTGCATGGTCCAATGTTTCTGTATCCTCGACCTCCCCACCACCCTTCTTAGCCTTGCCACCACTCGTGCTCTCTGTAAAACAAAACAGAGCTGTTAATTTTGTGGTGTAAGTAGTTAGTGACGTGCGACGTCACGGTATGGAAACATTCGTAGACCCAAAATCACTATGCTATTCGGATTTAAACAGATACAAATGAATAATATGAAAATCAGACTAAAATAACCTAGTGGTATCGTATTACCAAGCAGCTCGGTTTGTGGAGATCAGAAAGGCTGCCACTCAATGTACAGCTGCATCTGGTTAGGCTTGAATCCAATCCAAATGGGTGGAGGGTACTGAGTGTGTTACCACACACACTTGCGTCAAAAGTTGCTAAACCCAAAAGACTTTTGCTTCCCAAGAGCAGTGCAGCTACTGGTACGCACTACTCTTGGGAGGCAAATGCCATTCAGGTTTATTACTGCTGGCCAGTCTGGTAGCGGCTTGAGTTGTTGACCTCTTCTCGACATGCGGCGTGGATCACTACACGGTGCCGTCTGGGGTCCTCTGCGTGAAATGAGACCCTTAGCACTCATGGGCCATCACAAACTAAACTTTCTATAGTTGTAAACAGTCTTTGAAACAACAATGTTAAATCAAATAGACACAAAATTTAAAGAAATAAAACAGCACAATTTGAACACGATTCTAACCGATGACGGAATAATTTTCTTTCTTCTTGAATCTATGACTATTTAACCAACTCTTGCATAACTTTTGTGTTTTTCAGTCACGTAAAATTCACTAAAGGAGGCAACCAATGGATGCATCATGATTTATAAGCAAACACAGCTCTTCAGTATTTAGGGTAATGCCAAATTATATTGGTTTATTTGTCTATTTCCAATGTCAATAGGATGACCCTTTTAAGAGGAGTAAAGTATGGAAGTTTGTAGAGAAAAGTACGAAATCCACGCAGACGAAGTCACGGGCGTAGTGCTAGTGGAATATTTTTTTTTCATATTTAATATGACGGCAAGATTTGTGCAGTGGTTAAGCGATTGACTGCTGCGGAGCGAGTTGTGGGTTCGATTCCCGCACGGAAAAAATATTTGTATGGCCTACAGGTGATTGTGCGAACTGTCGAACGCGGGAAGTTAAAACAGTAGTTAAATTATCTGAAACTTTCCATTTTTCGACAAGGAATTTAACATTCTTGTAACTTAACATTCGACAAGGAATTAGAAAAAATAAAAAAAATACATGCACGAAATTCGAATACGTTCTAATGAAACACAGGAAAACCACTTAGAACTTTCATGTTCCTTTAGAAGTGAATCTTCATTCAAATACATGCCTCATAAGCGAAGCGTTGAGGTGATGCTCTAATCCCGATATATGAAAGTCAAGACTTTTTGAAACTAAAAATGACTGTATTTTTCTCACAATGCACTTATAGGATAATATTATCATGCATATATCAAGAAAAAACATTCGTTTACACATATTTGATATTTAAAAAAAAATTGTTTTGTTTAAAGTGGAAAAAAAATATATTCAAAAATGTTTGAGGACGTCCGGATGTCTGTCCGTATGGATCATGCACTCTCACGACCGTAAAAATTAATGTATCGAAGTATTTTTTTTAAAGCTTCATAATTGCAGCACGCTGTTTGCTATTGAAAATCTCTGGGTAATTCGTTGTCATTTAATTACAATTAATAAAAAACTAAAAAAAATATGATTTGTCTTTAGTGTGTCTCTTACGAAAATTGGGTTCGTTCACAATGGTTGCGAGCTATTGTGTTGCTTTACGTCAAGAGTGGCCCGAAATGTTAAAAGTATTTTTTTAATATTCCATTTAGTAAATGATAAAAATATTCCAAAATTAAAGAGTAAACTTTTCTTTTTTTTTCTCTCTCTTTGGTCCGGATTTATTTCAAAATAATACAGTGAGGGACAAAGTTTTTATTGAAAAATGAGATTATGAGGCGTGCACTTTTGGATTTTCCAATTTCTTTTATTTCTTTCTAAGAATTTTCGGGTACTATGGGCAAAAGGCAATGACTTGTTGTAGCTGTTACCGACTGAATGAATTTGATGAGAATTAAGTGTACTTATCTTTTATACGTGCGTGGTCCAATATTTCTGTATCCTCGACCTCCCCACCACCCTTCTTAGCCTTGCCACCAAGATTACTATGCTATTCGGACTTAAATAGATACAAATGAATAACACGAAAATCAGACTAAGAAAACCTAGTGGTATCGTATTACCAAGCAGCTCGGTTGTGGAGATCAGAAAGGCAGTCGCTCAAAGTACAGCTGCATCTGGTTAGGCTTTAATCCAATCCAAATGGGTGGAGGGTACTGAGTGTGTTACCACAAAATGTCTAACATTCTAAAATGTTTCACGTGTCTTTTAAGAATGACTTGGAGTAAGAGTCTTGGTGGAGGGTACTGAGTGTGTTATGTATGATATGAATGATATGTAGCAAGCTGGTATTATCATGTTCAGCAGTGGACTAGAATACAAAAGAATGAAAATGTTGCCGACTGAATGAGTTTGATGAGAATTAAGTGAACTTATCTCTTAAACGTGCATGGTCCAATGTTTCTGTATCCTCGACCTCCCCACCACCCTTCTTAGCCTTGCCACCACTCGTGCTCTCTGTAAAACAAAACAGAGCTGTTAATTTTGTGGTGTAAGTAGTTAGTGACGTGCGACGTCACGGTATGGAAACATTCGTAGACCCAAAATCACTATGCTATTCGGATTTAAACAGATACAAATGAATAACATGAAAATCAGACTAAGAAAACCTAGTGGTATCGTATTACCAAGCAGCTCGGTTGTGGAGATCAGAAAGGCAGTCGCTCAAAGTACAGCTGCATCCGGTTAGGCTTGAATCCAATCCAAATGGGTGGAGGGTACTGAGTGTGTTACCACACACACTTGCGTCAAAGGTTGCTAAACCCAAAAGACTTTTGCTTCACAGGACCAGTGCAGCTACTGGTACGCGCTAGTACTGTAAGGCAAATGCCATTCAGGTTCACTACTGCTGGCCAGTCTGGTAGCGGCTTGAGTTGTTGACCTCTTCTCGACATGCGGCGTGGATCACTACACGGTGCCGTCTGGGGTCCTCTGCGTGAAATGAGACACTTAGCACTCATGGGCTATCATAAACTAAACTTTCTATACTTGTAAACAGTATTTCATACAACAATGTTAAATCAAATAGACACAAAATTTAAAGAAATAAACAGCACAATTTGAACACAATTCTTACCGATGACGGAATTATCTTCTTTTATCTTGCATCTATGACTATTTAACCAACCAAATTATATTGGTTTATTTCTCTTTTTCCAATATGTCAAAACCTCCGCCCTTTTAAGATAAGGGAAGTATGGAAGTTCGAAGAGAAAAGTACGAAATCCACGCAGACAAAGTCACGGGCGTAGTGCTAGTGGAATATTCTTTTTTCATATTTAATATGACGGCAAGATTTGCGCAGTTGTTAGGCGATTGACTGCTGCGGAGCAAGTTGTGGGTTCGACTCCCGCACGGAAAAAATATTTGTATGGCCTACAGGTGATTGTTCCGGGTCTGGCTGTTTGTGTATGTGCATTTGAATGTTTGTAAACGCACCGACGATACCGGAGAAATTCGTAGTGTGGGGAAAAGTTTTATCAAAGAAAAAAAAAGTATCAATATGTTAATGTTATATTCTTTAAATAATATTATCTAGAGATCATTATGAAAATGTGTAATATTCTAAAATGTTTCATGTGTCTGTTAAGAATGACGTGGAAACCGTTGGTATTTAACGTGAACTGGCTGCGTCACGTTGTGTTACCCGGTATTTAAGTGCACGTTCATTAAACGTGCGAACTGTCGAACGCGGGAAGTTAAAACAGTAGTTAAATTTTCTGAAATTTTCTGCGCAATTATCTTCATTTTTCTGTACGTTAGAACATTTGATAAGGAACTTGAAAATTAAAAAAAAACATGCACGATATCGGTAAAGTCGTTCTCAAGTTATAGCATGACCAAGGGAAACAGGGATTCATTTTAAATCCATAGACAGATTATGATCTTAGGAGTGAAATGAGAGGGGCTCGTGGTTTAACTAAGCCTTGCGGATCGAGTTACGGTCAAGCCATGCCTACTAAAGTCGGTACGTGGATGGATGACCATCCATTATATGTCTGGACCCGTTTGTGCCAAGAAAAGCACCCATCAAATAAGAGCACTGCTAACGCAACAGTGGTATACGTTCCCGCAGTGCAAGCTACTCTACACGTTCTAATGGAACCCAGGGAAACCACTTAGAACCTTAATGTTCCTTTAGAAGGTAATCTTCATTCAATTTTTATTTCTTTCTAAGAATTTATGGGAATTAATGGGAATTTATGGGCAAAAGGTCATTTCTTGTTGTAGCAGTTGCCAACTGAATGAGTTTGATAAGAATACAGTGAACTTATCTTTAATACGTTCGTGGTCCAATGTCTCTGTGTCCTGGACCTCCCCAACACCCTTTAGAGCCTTGCTACCGCCACTCGTGGTAGCTGCAAAACAAAACAGAGCTGTTATTTTGTAGTGTTAGTAGTTGGTGACGAGCGACGTCACGGTATGGAAACATTCGTAGACCCAAAATCACTATGCTATTCGGATTTAAATAGATACAAATGAATAATATGAAAATCAGACTTAAATAACCTAGTGGTATCGTATTACCAAGCAGCTCAGTTTGTGGAGATCAGAAAGGCGGCCACTCAATGTACAGCTGCATCTGGTTAGGCTTGAATCCAATCCAAATGGGTGGAGGGTACTGAGTGTGTTACCACACACACTTGCGTCAAAAGTTGCTAAACCCAAAAGACTTTTGCTTCCCAAGAGCAGTGCAGCTACTGGTACGCACTACTATTGGGAGACAAATGCCATTCAGGTTCACTACTGCTAGCCAGTCTGGTAGGGGCTTGAGTTGTTGACCTCTTCTCGACATGCGGCGTGGATCACTACACAGTGCCGTCTGGGGTCCTCTGCGTGAAATGAGACCCTTAGCACTCATGGGCCATCACAAACTAAACTTTCTATAGTTGTAAACAGTATTTAAAACAACAATGTTAAATCAAATAGACACAAAATTTAAAGAAATAAAACAGCACAATTTGAACACGATTCTAACCGATGACGGAATAATCTTCTTTCTTCTTGAATCTATGACTATTTAACCAATTCTTGCATAACTTTTGTGTTTTTCAGTCACGTAAAATTCACTAAAGGAGGCAACCAATGGATGCATCATGATTTATAAGCAAACACAGCTCTTCAGTATTTAGGGTAATGCCAAATTATATTGGTTTATTTCTCTATTTCCAATGTCAATAGGATGACCCTTTTAAGAGGAGTAAAGTATGGAAGTTTGTAGAGAAAAGTACGAAATCCACGCAGACGAAGTCACGGGCGTAGTGCTAGTGGAATATATATTATCATGTTCAGCAGTGGACTAGAATACAAAAGAATGATAATGTTGCCGACTGAATGAATTTGATGAGAATTAAGTGAACTTATCTTTTATACGTGCGTGGTCCAATGTTTCTGTATCCTCGACCTCCCCACCACCCTTCTGAGCCTTGCTACCACCACTCGTGCTCTCTGAAAACAAAATAAAGCTGTTAATTTTGTAGTGCAAGTAGTTAGTGACGTGCGACGTCACGGTATGGAAACATTCGTAGACCCAAAATCACTACGCTATTCGGATTTAAATAGATACAAATGAATAATATGAAAATCAGACTTAAATAACCTAGTGGTATCGTATTACCAAGCAGCTCGGTTGTGGAGATCAGAAAGGCTGCCACTCAATGTACAGCTGCATCTGGTTAGGCTTGAATCCAATCCAAATGGGTGGAGGGTACTGAGTGTGTTACCACACACACTTGCGTCAAAAGTTGCTAAACCCAAAAGACTTTTGATTCCCAAGAGCAGTGCAGCTACAGGTACGCACTACTATTGGGAGACAAATGCCATTCAGGTTCACTACTGCTAGCCAGTCTGGTAGGTTCTTGAGTTGTTGACCTCTTCTCGACATGCGGCGTGGATCACTACACGGTGCCGTCTGGGGTCCTCTGCGTGAAATGAGACCCTTAGCACTCAAGGGCCATCACAAACTAAATTTTCTATAGTTGTAAACAGTATTTAAAACAACAATGTTAAATCAAATAGTCACAAAATTTAAAGAAATAAAACAGCACAATTTGAACACGATTCTATCCGATGACGGAATAATCTTCTTGCAGCTAGATGACTATTTAACGAACTCTTGCATAACTTTTGTGTTTTTCAGTCACGTAAAATTCACTAAAGGAGGCAACCAATGGATGCATCATTTATTTATTTATTAAAATCTCCCTTACAACTATCATTACAGGAATGTTCCTAATGCGATAGGTCGGTCTCAAAATTAAATTTACTTATTTACAATATAAAAACATTATATGATAAACCTAAAAAAAATTAAATAAACAAAAACAAAACACTAGGTAAAAATCTTAACATCTACGTAATAATATAATAATCATGGCTTCTGTACATCACTCCCTAACTATAAAAACACAATATTTAAATAATAAAACAACAACATTTAGCCTACTCTAATTTATTTATTTATTTATTTATTTATTTATTTATTTATTTATTTATTTATCATAAGCACACCAACAGCACAGTCACTTACAATTCAAATTAAATAACATATAAAATTAACATTTCAGTAACCATGCAAATGACAGGTGTGCATGACATTCACACATGAAAATTTGAGACAATGAAGATCAAAATAAAATGTTTCTACACCAAAATAAGCAAACCTAAATCTACAAAACTATAAAACAATATAAAAAATCAGTGATGGGTCAGTATGATGGGCTAATCTACATTATAACATAAAATAAACAACAATATTTTTGCGAATTCACTCAAATAACATGTAAATACATCGATCTTGATGTGAAGATCGTTAATAACCCGAATTGCTCGGGTCAATGGTGTTTTAGCGAGGAGGTTGGTCCTGGCAACCGGCACGGCCAGCAGCGGCGGGCGGCGCCGTCTCCACACATAGCGGTCCGGTACACATAAACTCAGGCGCTGCAGCACTCCTGGGTTATTCTCAATGCCACGAAGTAACCTAACTAAATACGAAACAAGCGTGAATTCCCGTCGCACCCTCAGTTGGTTGTACCCGACCATACCGAGCACAAACAGAGTGGGATACATCAACGGGTAAAACGGATATACCCCATAAAGCTTCCTGTATAAGTGGCGTGTGAACTTGTTCTGTACGCGTTCCAGCATTACCACGTACTTGGTCTCATGAGGAGCCCATATGACAGCACTATGTTCCAAATGACTCCTTACTAGTGCGTCATATAGGACTCTTACTGAAGCGATGTTGGTAAAGTGTCGTGTCTGCCTCAGAACAAATCCCAGGTTTTTAAACGCTCTTTTACAGATCCTCGTAACATGATCACGAAATGAGAGTTCAGGAGTGACAGTGACCCCCAAATCCCGCACCTCGGAGACACGTTGCATAGGCGCGGCCCCCACTACGTACTCGTGCACCAGAGGGGCACGCGCACGCGTAAAACTCATCACCGAGCACTTTAGCACGTTGAAGAAAAGCTTGTTGTCCCGACTCCACTCGACTACCCTATCTATATCCTCCTGCAATCGTTTGCATTCAGATTTACTATTTACCTCGAGCAGCAACTTAAGGTCATCCGCAAATAATAAACAAGAGCAATTCTTGACGACTTTCGGCAAAACGTTTATCATTATGATGAATTCGAGAGGCCCCAAATTGCTGCCTTGGCTCACACCAGACCAGGTGTAATATGGGGCCGATTCACACCCATTATAATCTACGTACTGCTGTATATCCTGCATATAACTGGAGAAGAAGTGCAATAGATGTGGTGTGCAGCCGACTTCTGCGAGCTTCGTTAATAGGATGTCATTGTCAACGGTGTCGAAAGCTTTTCTATATATCATGATTTATAAGCAAACACAGCTCTTCAGTTTTTAGGATAATGCCAAATTATATTGGTTTATTTGTCTATTTCCAATGTCAATAGGATGACCCTTTTAAGAGGAGTAAAGTATGGAAGTTTGTAGAGAAAAGTACGAAATCCACGCAGACGAAGTCACGGGCGTAGTGCTAGTGGAATATATATTATCATGTTCAGCAGTGGACTAGAATACAAAAGAATGATAATGTTGCCGACTGAATGAATTAGATGAGAATACAGTGAACTTATCTTTTATACGTTCGTGGTCCAATGTCTCTGTGTCCTCGATCTCCCCAACACCCTTGAGAGCCTTGCTACCGCCACTCGTGGTAGCTGCAAAACAAAACAGAGCTGTTATTTTGCAATGTTAGTAGTTAGTGACGTGCGACGTCACGGTATGGAAACATCTGTAGACCCAAAATCACTATCCTATTCGGATTTAAACAGATACAAATGAATAATATGAAAATCAGACTAAGAAAACCTAGTGGTATCGTATTACCAAGCAGCTCGGTTTGTGGAGATCAGAAAGGCTGCCACTCAATGTACATCTGCATCTGGTTAGGCTTGAATCCAATCCAAATGGGTGGAGGGTACTGAGTGTGTTACCACAAAATGTCTAACATTCTAAAATGTTTCACGCGTCTGTTAAGAATGACGTGGAAACCGTTGGTATTTAACTTGAACTAGTTGCGCCCCCTTGTGTTACCCGGGATTAAAGTGCACAAAAACATGCACGATATCGGTAAAGTCGTTCTCAAGTTATAGCATGACCAAGGGAAACAGGGATTCATTTTATATCCATAGACAGATTATGATCTTAGGAGTGAAATGAGAGGGGCTCGTGGTTTAACTAAGCCTTGCGGATCGAGTTAAGTTCAAGCCATGCCTACTAAAGTCAGTACGTGGATGGATGACCATCCATTATATGTCTGGACCCGTTTGTGCCAAGAAAAGCACCCATCAAATAAGAGCACTGCTAACGCAACAGTGGTATACGTTCCCGCAGTGCAAGCTACTCTACACGTTCTAATGGAACCCAGGGAAACCACTTAGAACCTTAATGTTCCTTTAGAAGGTAATCTTCATTCAATTTTTATTTCTTTCTAAGAATTTATGGGAATTAATGGGAATTTATGGGCAAAAGGTCATTTCTTGTTGTAGCAGTTGCCAACTGAATGAGTTTGATAAGAATACAGTGAACTTATCTTTTATACGTTCGTGGTCCAATGTCTCTGTGTCCTCGACCTCCCCAACACCCTTGAGAGCCTTGCTACCGCCACTCGTGGTAGCTGCAAAACAAAACAGAGCTGTTATTTTGTAGTGTTAGTAGTTGGTGACGAGCGACGTCACGGTATGGAAACATTCGTAGACCCAAAATCACTATGCTATTCGGATTTAAATAGATACAAATGAATAATATGAAAATCAGACTTAAATAACCTAGTGGTATCGTATTACCAAGCAGCTCAGTTTGTGGAGATCAGAAAGGCGGCCACTCAATGTACAGCTGCATCTGGTTAGGCTTGAATCCAATCCAAATGGGTGGAGGGTACTGAGTGTGTTACCACAAAATGTCTAACATTCTAAAATGTTTCACGTGTCTGTTAAGAATGACGTGGAAACCGTTGGTATTTAACTTGAACTAGTTGCGCCCCCTTGTGTTACCCGGGATTAAAGTGCACAAAAACATTCACGAATATCGGTAAAGTCGTTCTCAAGTTATAGCATGACCAAGGGAAACAGGGATTCATTTTAAATCCATAGACAGATTATGATCTTAGGAGTGAAATGAGAGGGGCTCGTGGTTTAACTAAGCCTGGTTGTTTGTGTATGTGCATTTGAATGTTTGTAAACGCACCCACGATACCAGATAAATTCTAAGTGTGAGGCAAAAATTTATAAAAGAAAAAAAAATTATCAATATGTTAATGTTATATTCTTTAAATTACATTATCTAGAGATCATTATTAAAATGTGTAATATTCTAAAATGTTTCATGTGTCTGTTAAGAATGACGTGGAAACCGTTGGTATTTAACGTGAACTGGCTGCGTCACGTTGTGTTACCCGGTATTTAAGTGCACGTTCATTAAACTTGCGAACTGTCGAACGCGGGAAGTTAAAACAGTAGTTAAATTTTCTGTAATTTTCTGCGCAATTATCTTCATTTTTCTGTTCGTTAGGACATTCGATAAGGAATTTGAAAAATTAAAAAAAAACATGCACGATATCGGTAAAGTCGTTCTCAAGTTAAAGCATGACCAAGGGAAGCAGGGATTCATTTTAGATCCATAGACAGATTATGATCTTAGGAGTGAAATGAGAGGGGCTCGTTGTTTAACTAAGCCTTGCGGATCGAGTTACGGTCAAGCCATGCCTACTAAAGTCGGTACGTGGATGGACCATCCATTATATGTCTGGACCCGTTTGTGCCAAGAAAAGCACCCACCAAATAAGAGCACTGCTAATGCAACAGTGGTATACGTTCCCGCAGTGCAAGCTACTCTACACGTTCTAATGGAACCCAGGGAAACCACTTAGAACCTTAATCTTCCTTTACAAGTTAATCTTCATTCAACTTTTATTTCTTTCTAAGATTTTATGGGAATTAATGGGCAAAAGGCCATTTTTTGTTGTAGCAGTTGCCAACTGAATGAGTTTGATAAGAATACAGTGAACTTATCTTTAATACGTTCGTGGTCCAATGTCTCTGTGTCCTGGACCTCCCCAACACCCTTTAGAGCCTTGCTACCGCCACTCGTGGTAGCTGCAAAACAAAACAGAGCTGTTATTTTGTAGTGTTAGTAGTAGGTGACGAGCGACGTCACGGTATGGAAACATTCGTGGACCCAAAATCACTACGCTATTCGGATTTAAATAGATACAAATGAATAATATGAAAATCAGACTTAAATAACCTAGTGGTATCGTATTACCAAGCAGCTCGGTTTGTGGAGATCAGAAAGGCTGCCACTCAATGTACAGCTGCATCTGGTTAGGCTTGAATCCAATCCAAATGGGTGGAGGGTACTGAGTGTGTTACCACACACACTTGCGTCAAAAGTTGCTAAACCCAAAAGACTTTTGCTTCCCAAGAGCAGTGCAGCTACTGGTACGCACTACTCTTGGGAGGCAAATGCCATTCAGGTTTATTACTGCTGGCCAGTCTGGTAGGGGCTTGAGTTGTTGACCTCTTCTCGACATGCGGCGTGGATCACTACACGGTGCCGTCTGGGGTCCTCTGCGTGAAATGAGACCCTTAGCACTCATGGGCCATCACAAACTAAACTTTCTATAGTTGTAAACAGTATTTAAAACAACAATGTTAAATCAAATAGACACAAAATTTAAAGAAATAAAACAGCACAATTTGAACACGATTCTAACCGATGACGGAATAATTTTCTTTCTTCTTGAATCTATGACTATTTAACCAACTCTTGCATAACTTTTGTGTTTTTCAGTCACGTAAAATTCACTAAAGGAGGCAACCAATGGATGCATCATGATTTATAAGCAAACACAGCTCTTCAGTATTTAGGGTAATGCCAAATTATATTGGTTTATTTCTCTATTTCCAATGTCAATAGGATGACGCTTTTATGAGGAGTAAAGTATGGAAGTTTGTAGAGAAAAGTACGAAATCCACGCAGACGAAGTCACGGGCGTAGTGCTAGTGGAATATATATTATCATGTTCAGCAGTGGACTAGAATACAAAAGAATGATAATGTTGCCGACTGAATGAATTTGATGAGAATTAAGTGAACTTATCTATTATACGTGCGTGGTCCAATGTTTCTGTATCCTCGACCTCCCCGACACCCTTGAGAGCCTTGCTACCGCCACTCGTGCTCTCTGTAAAACAAAACAGGCCTGTTAATTTTGTAGTGTTAGTAGTTAGTGACGTGCAACGTCACGGTATGGAAACATTCGTAGACCCAAAATTACTATGCTATTCGGATTTAAATAGATACAAATGAATAATATGAAAATCAGACTAAGAAAACCTATTGGTATCGTACTACCAAGCAGCTCGGTTGTGGAGATCAGAAAGGCAGTCGCTCAAAGTACAGCTGCATCCGGTTAGGCTTGAATCCAATCCAAATGGGTGGAGGGTACTGAGTGTGTTACCACACACACTTGCGTCAAAGGTTGCTAAACCCAAAAGACTTTTGCTTCCCAAGAGCAGTGCAGCTACTGGTACGCACTACTATTGGGAGACAAATGCCATTCAGGTTCACTACTGCTAGCCAGTCTGGTAGGGGCTTGAGTTGTTGACCTCTTCTCGACATGTGGCATGGATCACTACACGGTGCCGTCTGGGGTCATCTGCGTGAAATGAGACCCTTAGCACTCATGGGCCATCACAAACTAAACTTTCTATAGTTGTAAACAGTATTTAAAACAACAATGTCAAATCAAATAGACACAAAATTTAAAGAAATAAAACAGCACAATTTGAACAAAATTCTTACCGATGACGGAATAATCTTCTTTCTTCTTGCAGCTAGATGACTATTTAACAAACTCTTGCATAACTTTTGTGTTTTTCAGTCACGTAAAGTTCACTAAAGGAGGCAACCAATGGATGCATCATGATTCATAAGCAAACACAGCTCTTCAGTATTTAGGGTAATACCATATTATATTGGTTTATGTCTCTATTTCCAATATGTTAATAGGATGACCTCCGCCCCTTTAAGATAAGGGAAGTATGGTAAGTTCCTAGAGAAAAGTACGAAATCCACGCAGACGAAGTCACGGGCGTAATTCTAGTGGAATATTTTTTTATTTATATTTAATATGACGGCAAGATTGGCGCAGTGGCTAAACGATTGACTGCTTCAGAGCGAGTTGTGGGTTCAGTGTGGTTAAGTTAATCTTTTTTCAATTTTTATTTATTTCTAAGAATTTATGTGCAAAAGGCCCTTTCTGCACTTGGGGCAAAAGGCCCTTTCTTTAATATGGGTATAAGGCTCTTACTGCACTGTGGGCAAAACACAGTTTTCACTGTAAAAAACTGGCTAAGAGCGTCGTTTCACTCCGCTTTATATACGCTGAGTGCAGAACGTCTGATGGACGCTAAGGGAACCGTTCATCTTCTTTCAGACTTTTGAACCAGTTCGTCAGCTCTTTTCCACACCACCCAGGAGGTAGAGCTGCAGGCGCGTTTTTTTTATAGTGGTATCCCTGTTTGCAGGCCTATTCCACTGCTCACGTGACCAAGATACTGTCTGGTCTTTAAAACAGTGACTGCAGCGCCGTATACAATATATAGGATATAAGGAAAACAGTCGAACAAACTAGTATATATTTGGTCGTCAGTGTCCCTAACACCCTACTATAAAAAAAGTATTTTTAACATGAGTTCACTCGAGACGTGTGGTACTTTATGTGATCGATAGGTCCTGCGGTGCTTTCATCCATCGACATCTAATTAAATTAAGTATTTTTCTTACCCAGAAAAAAGTAGTCTGCTCTCTTCTTGCATAGATGAGTGTTTTAGTCTCCTAACACAGGTATCTGCAATGCCAGGGCCAATATAAGACTGGCAGTGCGTCTACCTGCGAGAGGCGGCCAAAAGTAGGATTCTTCGAAAAGCATTCCATCGGGCAAGTCCTGAATGCTTTGCTCACTGTGCTCAGACATGGAAAAACATTGATGTCGATGATGACGATGTCCTTTCCACTCCAACTCCAGAAGACTGGCACTTCATGCGATCGACTAGTCCCTCATTATTACGGCTAAGTATCATTCTTACCCTTATAAAGTAGTCTTCTATCTTCTTGCATAGCTGAGTGGTTTGGTCTCCTCTAACCATTGCCGACTCTGTCAAATAAAGTGTAAAATTTACAGAACGGGTAGTAGCTAGAGGCGGCCAAAAGCAGGATTCTTCGAAGAGCAGTCCATCTGGCTGGTGTTGAATTATTTGTTCACTCTGCTTGTTCGTAGTTGGTTATAGTTCTACGAGTATTTTAACCTAACCCGTATGGTAGGGGTGCCCTACTTATATCACGAAAATTAAACACAGACACACAAGATAACATGTTATGTAAATTAATTTTGTTCCAACGACATCTATTAAGATACAGTAAAAACAAAACATAGTATGATTTTCTTACCAATGACAGCGCATTATTCCGTCATCTTGCATCTACGATCAAAGCAAAAGTAGACGGATACTTCTTTCTTCTTGCTTCGGTGATATTGGTGAATACCATTGCCGCGCGAATGTGACGAACAGAAGCCGAAAGGTCACCCGCCTTGAGGGCTCTGTTCTTCACTTCCCCACAGCATGGTGTATGGTCGCATCGCATGGGTATCGTCTTTAATAGACGCAAATCACAAAATAGCAGCCTAGAGAGGTCTGTCCAGGAAGATCTTGAGGGGCCCAACTCTACATGAGTTACAATAATACAAACACAATTACGCTGATAACTTAAATAGCGCGATTTTGGATCCATCAATTTAGTTTATATGTAGTAATATTGGAAAATGTCGATATATATCACGAAAATTAAACACAGACACACAAGATAACATGTAACATAAATTAATTTTGTTCCAACGACATCTATTAAGATACAGTAAAAACAAAACATAGTATGATTTTCTTACCAATGACAGCGCATTATTCCGTCATCTTGCATCTACGATCAAAGCAAAAGTAGACGGATACTTCTTTCTTCTTGCTTCGGTGATATTGGTGAATACCATTGCCGCGCGAATGTGACGAACAGAAGCCGAAAGGTCACCCGCCTTGAGGGCTCTGTTCTTCACTTCCCCACAGCATGGTGTATGGTCGCATCGCATGGGTATCGTCTTTAATAGACGCAAATCACAAAATAGCAGCCTAGAGAGGTCTGTCCAGGAAGATCTTGAGGGGCCCAACTCTACATGAGTTACAATAATACAAACACAATTACGCTGATAACTTAAATAGCGCGATTTTGGATCCATCAATTTAGTTTATATGTAGTAATATTGGAAAATGTCGATATATATCACGAAAATTAAACACAGACACACAAGATAACATGTAACATAAATTAATTTTGTTCCAACGACATCTATTAAGATACAGTAAAAACAAAACATAGTATGATTTTCTTACCAATGACAGCGCATTATTCCGTCATCTTGCATCTACGATCAAAGCAAAAGTAGACGGATACTTCTTTCTTCTTGCTTCGGTGATATTGGTGAATACCATTGCCGCGCGGATGTGGCGAACAGAAGCCGAAAGGTCACCCGCCTTGAGGGCTCTGTTCTTCACTTCCCCACAGCATGGTGTATGGTCGCATCGCATGGGTATCGTCTTTAATAGACGCCAATCACAAAATAGCAGCCTAGAGAGGTCTGTCCAGGAAGATCTTGAGGGGCCCAACTCTACATGAGTTACAATAATACAAACACAATTACGCTGATAACTTAAATAGCGCGATTTTGGATCCATCAATTTAGTTTATATGTAGTAATATTGGAAAATGTCGATATATATCACGAAAATTAAAAACAGACACACAAGATAACATGTTATATAAATTAATTTTGTTCCAACGACATCTATTAAGATACAGTAAAAACAAAACATAGTATGATTTTCTTACCAATGACTGCGCATTATTCCGTCATCTTGCATCTACGATCAAAGCAAAAGTAGACGGATACTTCTTTCTTCTTGCTTCGGTGATATTGGTGAATACCATTGCCGCGCGAATGTGACGAACAGAAGCCGAAAGGTCACCCGCCTTGAGGGCTCTGTTCTTCACTTCCCCACAGCATGGTGTATGGTCGCATCGCATGGGTATCGTCTTTAATAGACGCAAATCACAAAATAGCAGCCTAGAGAGGTCTGTCCAGGAAGATCTTGAGGGGCCCAACTCTACATGAGTTACAATAATACAAACACAATTACGCTGATAACTTAAATAGCGCGATTTTGGATCCATCAATTTAGTTTATATGTAGTAATATTGGAAAATGTCGATATATATCACGAAAATTAGACACAAACACACAAGATAACATGTAATATAAATTAATTTTGTTCCAACGACATCCATTAAGATACAGTAAAAACAAAACATAGTATGATTTTCTTACCAATGAGAGCGCATTATTCCGTCATCTTGCATCTACGATCAAAGCAAAAGTAGACGGATACTTCTTTCTTCTTGCTTCGGTGATATTGGTGAATACCATTGCCGCGCGGATGTGGCGAACAGAAGCCGAAAGGTCACCCGCCTTGAGGGCTCTGTTCTTCACTTCCCCACAGCATGGTGTATGGTCGCATCGCATGGGTATCGTCTTTAATAGACGCCAATCACAAAATAGCAGCCTAGAGAGGTCTGTCCAGGAAGATCTTGAGGGGCCCAACTCTACATGAGTTACAATAATACAAACACAATTACGCTGATAACTTAAATAGCGCGATTTTGGATCCATCAATTTAGTTTATATGTAGTAATATTGGAAAATGACGATATATATCACGAAAATTAAACACAGACACACAAGATAACATGTAATATAAATTAATTTTGTTCCAACGACATCTATTAAGATACAGTAAAAACAAAACATAGTATGATTTTCTTACCAATGACAGCGCATTATTCCGTCATCTTGCATCTACGATCAAAGCAAAAGTAGACGGATACTTCTTTCTTCTTGCTTCGGTGATATTGGTGAATACCATTGCCGCGCGGATGTGGCGAACAGAAGCCGAAAGGTCACCCGCCTTGAGGGCTCTGTTCTTCACTTCCCCACAGCATGGTGTATGGTCGCATCGCATGGGTATCGTCTTTAATAGACGCAAATCACAAAATAGCAGCCTAGAGAGGTCTGTCCAGGAAGATCTTGAGGGGCCCAACTCTACATGAGTTACAATAATACAAACACAATTACGCTGATAACTTAAATAGCGCGATTTTGGATCCATCAATTTAGTTTATATGTAGTAATATTGGAAAATGTCGATATATATCACGAAAATTAAACACAGACACACAAGATAACATGTAACATAAATTAATTTTGTTCCAACGACATCTATTAAGATACAGTAAAAACAAAACATAGTATGATTTTCTTACCAATGACAGCGCATTATTCCGTCATCTTGCATCTACGATCAAAGCAAAAGTAGACGGATACTTCTTTCTTCTTGCTTCGGTGATATTGGTGAATACCATTGCCGCGCGGATGTGGCGAACAGAAGCCGAAAGGTCACCCGCCTTGAGGGCTCTGTTCTTCACTTCCCCACAGCATGGTGTATGGTCGCATCACCAGCAGACGCTCAAAGGTGACACAACAATCTTGATATACAGTTTTTACATAGCGACGAGCCCGTGGAAAATGTACACACAATTAACTAAACGTCCTTTTTGGTCTAGTGGTCCGGAGAGCACGAAGTTCTTTGTTCGTTATGTTATAAATCCTTATGATTGTGATGAAACGATTTTAATATGTGTTATACTGTGTTCCTTTTGAAGTATAGGATTTTTTGTTCTAGCTACTTACGTCCTCTTCAAACACAACTATCTTATCAATGTACCTATACAAAATATTGCAAATAAACTATTTTAAAAGGATAAGTATGAAGTTTTTTGGCAATTCTTCGTCTTCTGGATGGGGCAATTCAAATTGTTTATTTTTTTATTTGACGTTCAAAATTGTCTTCATTATTAACGTTACAGCAATTATATTATTTATAGTAAGTAGCCTTATACATTGTTTGCGCAAGATTTTAAACGGTAAGAGAGATTCAAAGGTGTGTCTTCACATAAGTTCTCTGATGCCTGTAATTACCACGGACCCTTCAAGCCAAGATACTGCTATGCCATTTCCATATTGCATACTCCGTCACAACCTCTAATGTTACATTGCAAAGAAAGTACTCAGAACAGTTAAGGCGCACGACGATAGCAGACTTTTAAGGTTATAAACCGAAGATAATAAACCAATCGAAAATATATGTTATAACGTGTGAATGTTTTAGATTATGTCTATTTTGACGACCGATGTGGCGCGGCGGGCGCAGGTCCGCCTGCGACGCAAGAGGTTGCGGGTTCGATTCCCGCCTCGGGACAAATGTTTGTACGATCTACAAAGATTTGTTCCGGGTGTTCTGGGTATTTCCTATTTATAGTAAAAATATCTATCTATGTAATGTATTGTATTAAGTATATCAGTCATCTAGTACCCATAACACAAGCTCTGCTTAGCTTGGGGCTAGATGATGCTGTGTGGATTGTCCAGCATTATTTATTTATTTATTTATTGCATAGTGTAGGTGATCTACTTGTAAAGTTAACTTTCTAAAATATTACTCAATTATTCATCTTTTAAAGTATATGTTTTGCGTAACGAGGCTAAGCTATATTCACTATAAGTAAGTAAAGTAACAAATAACTGTACGCGTATATTACTAAATGTAACTTGTTTGTAGACGCCTTGGGTTGACCTGTCTACAAAATGTTAATAATAAATAAAAGTGTTAATCGTCTTAAAGATTCTTCAACAAGTTCTGCAGGTCTTTTTCGCACCCCCCAAAATGTTGTTTCGATGTTTTATCGTGGTATCTCTGTTCACAGGCCTATTCCGCTTCTTATGTAGCTCGTGGCGAAATAAAAACAGCCGCAAGAGTTGATCGAAGCACACACATTAGAAAATAACCTCGACAAGCGTAGCTTAACACGTTTGTCCAGGTCACTCTGCGGGTGGGTGCCCGTTTGTAGCATATCGAGACTCTTCAGAGGAGGAGTCGATTTCCACGTCGGGCATTAGACCAGCGAGGCAGTTCAAAAGAGGAAATTGCATCAATATCTGCTCACGTACTTCATCTCTGGAAAGCCACAAACGAACAAAACACGTACAGGGTGCTGATTTAGTCACCTGCAGGATTTAAGAAGATTAATCAGACACTATACCTGCATCAATGTACTATACCTGAATCAATAAAAGAATAGTACCAGTAAGTAGATGGACTAGTGGTCCCAAATGCGACGTCCCGGCTTCGATTCTTAAGATGGGCAATAAGTATTTCCAACAGGAAATTTCTTTTAGCAACAATTTAAAGGAACAATTGTTCCTTAAAAAAAATACAGATGTAAATAAAAAAGAAATGTTAAATGTGCATTATGCCAGACAACTACTTCTTAACGATGCTGTTCAACAGGACCTGAGGTTATGAGACGTAAATTATTTGTTTAGTAAGATAATATAAGCGAAAAGAGATAATAATTATAGTGTGATATAAAAAAAAAGTAAAGTACCAGCCTATTACTGTCCCATTGCAGGGCAAAGGCCTCTTCTCATTCAGAGAAGGCACGAGAATTAATCAATACACCTTGCTCAAGACGGGTTGGCGATTTCAGACTTATATTAAATTATATATGAATTGATTAGAAAGTACATATGAATTGAAAAACTCACATTGGTACTTGCCCAGAGTGTTGTCTTGCTCTGAGTGTGATATATTATATGTGTTGGTAAACGTGAAGTGTGTGTAAATGGCATTTTATATTTTTCATCTTTCTAAAAGCTTTGCTCCACATTAGGAATTTGACCAGTATTGTGGTTGGATTTCTTACAGTTTGAACAAAATAAAACCTAAGAAAAATGCATAAAAATTATGCAAAAAACAACGATAAAATTCCTTTCCAAAAAGTCTACGATATTTACCTTCACAGGACAGCCAAGGCTCAGCGATGTTATTGGTGCTGTAGATCGTAACGCGGCGCCATCTTGTTTGTACCTAAACAAAATGAAAAAAATACTTTTGGGTGCATACAAAAAATTGAAAATGTTATACAAGTCCGTCGACAATGCGGTTGACGCAAATATAAATAAAAATAAATGCATTTATTTGAGAACTGGTCCATACATTGTAAAATTCAAAATATTATGTTATAGTCAAATTTTACAATAACAAAAAACTATATTATGTTTCACCTAAGTCTAAATGTGGGTTTGGATCCAGAGTGCTCAACATGCAGCCTGGTTCAGTACTGCATTATTGGGCTTTGAAGTTTTTGCCTCGCGTATGATGATAACAATATAATTATTATAGGATAAACTTTATGACTCTATTATAGGTACACCTCTAGCTGTCCTTTCGGTGATTGCAGGCCTGATTCTATAATTATCAAGAATATATACACATCGAAAGTGTTTTGGGATCAAGCACGTGTTTCACCGTAAAAAGTTATCCAATTCATATTTACCAAATCTAGTCTTCCAGACTGGCTTCTTACCTTAATTCCTGTTTAAGTTAACAACCCGTATTTTGTCGGAATGGAAACTAGCATAAGTTAATGTCGTCAATGAAATGGCAAAAAAAGTGTTGTGTACTACCACAGATACGACTCACAAAATCATGTTTAAAATCAGTTCATCATAATCACTTTGAGCAATGGCCGCCCTCGTTCTTTCTCACAAGTCAAAAAGTTGTTGTGCGATACGTACGTCATCCATACTCGGCAGAGCTCTTCTTTGGCGCATATTCCATGAGTGTTCAATTGGTTTGAGTTCTGGCGATTGATCAGCCACGGCAGAACGTCGATGCAAGCAGCAGCAAGAGTTCAATCACGTCTTAAACAATCATGTCCACATAAATCTGAGCATCGAGGTTGCCGCTGATCCAAATTAGATCAGATCTGCCACCGATCCAAATACCGGCCAATACTATTTTGGTTCCCCCTCCATTAGAATGAACTTCCTGACAAAATTTCAATCGTTGTCGACGTCCGTAGGCCGAGGCGTGATACAAGATTTACTCAAGTTTATTGGTCCTCTAAAAAACTCGAGTACATCTTGTATCCGGTCTCATACCGAAACAATCTTCATCAGAAAAGCAAACACGACGCCAATCTTGTTCCTCCCAATTTCTGTGTTCGGGACCCCATCATAAATGGACCCTACGATTTCGGGGTGTTATTGTTGGAAATCTTGGGATGTCAGACCCACTTCGCACGGATAGTTTGGTGGCTTATCAACGAGCCTGAAGAGCTGTGGAGCTTCGTAGCCAACATCATGGCGGTCATGGTACGATTTCGTCGAGCAGTATTTTGGATGTACCGGTCCTGTCTGCGAGGGGTGATGAAAGATCGTGCTCGATGTCGCTCGGCCACGCTGCTTGTGTTAGAAAAACGTGTCCAGAGACGGCTTATGACGCTATGTTTATTGCCAAGAGCGACAGCCTCAGTGCGTTGCTAAAACCATGCAAGCTGGTTATTCCGACGGCTCTTACGATCTCTTCTCGTGTCTCATTTGTCGTAGCTCCGTATCCATTCATTTTTTTCAGTTCACATGCAGAAATTGTAATGGTTTTGTAAAGACACTTGTATAGGAGTCCTCATTGACAGTTGTTTTTCTATTTTAATCAAAATTTGAAGAAAATTGTTGTACAAATAGTGAAATTTGCTAAAGAAAATCAATAACGATCTTTAGAGATATTTAAAAAGTAGTTCCCAATTACGGCAATACTCTAAGTTCTAAAACGTATTTGATCCCAAGACACTTTTGACACGGTAATATTATGATACAGTATTGTAACTCAGCCGCATTTCGGAAATAAATGCCTACAGCCGCGCGGTACGTAAACATGCGAAACACTACACACTAGGAAGTGGTGAAGGGTGGGCGTTTTGGGGGACTGTCTTATGTAAACGTTTCTGACGTTCAAAAAGTGCTGCTTCATTGAAGTGTTCAATAAAAATGCGTGTTGTTTTTTGATTGGTAGATTTAATTAAAGTAAGTAGGTAGGTACCTACCGTATCATGATTAATTCAGAACCGCATAATATGACTACCTATTTCACTCGTCTCAATAACTTTCCGTTACTCTATTCGCTTTATTTGTTAATCCAAACACCTTTTTTTTCGTGAGATAAAAGTAAATACTTATCCATTAAAAAGACACACATTATGTACCTACCTACTAGTAAGTAAAATTATTTTATAGTCTTAACTTTCAGAGTTACCAGGTAATTTAAAAAAAACTTATGTCTGGATGCGTTATTAACGAATTCATACAACCAAAAACAGCACAATATTTCCTACTCGTCATATTAACTGATTTTTAGAGAAAAAATCGCGCGGTTATTGTTAAAAAAACAACACACCGTCCGTTCGACACTGCGGTACAGCCGTGACTGTCTGCGCCCCGAGCGCAACCCAGGATCGAGGCGCGTAAGTATGTCTCGCGTTTCGTCCGTTTGTATGCAGTTGCAATACTGTATGAAAATATTACCGTGCTTTTGGTGTATGTAACAATACGTGAAGCGAAATTATAATGGTAAATATGTCGTGCACAGAGTAACTGTCCGTGAATATATCCTCGTACAGCCCATTGACCTAATTAATTGACAATAATATAATATGTAGGCACTCCAGCCCAAGACAGTTTTAAAATTATGACATAATATTTAAATAAATAAATAAATAATAAATATTGCTGGACAATCCACACAGCATCATCCAGCCCCAAGTTAAAATATTAAATATTTAAACCTATTAAAATAAATATTAAAATAAATATTTGTAGAAATATTTAAATAAATATTTAAACCTATTTCTTGGTCAAAATAAACCCTCCAAGTCAAATCTGCCTCCACACTACCTATATATACAGCATGAAGTAGTCAATTTTAGAAATAGGAAATACCCCATACAATAATTAACTTAAAAGCATTTCATTTAAACATTTTTTTACGTTATTTATGTTCTGGGCCACAACTACTTGTCTTTAGTACATAGGATTGTTATTTATATGAACCTAGATAAAGGTTGGGCTCAACGAGGATATAGACACAATGCCTACCTTATTACCTATACATACCCCAGAAGATGCCTCCTCCTGCCGTGGTCGGCGCAGTATGCCTTCTCCTTCCATACATCTGAAGACCGATGTGGCGCGGCGGGCGAAGGTCCGCCTGCGACGCAGGAGGTTGCGGGTTCGATTCCCGCCCTGCGACAAATGTTTGTACAAGATTTGTTCCGGGTCTTCTGGGTATTTGCTATGTATGATAATAAATAAATAAATAATAAATAAATAAATAAATATTGCTGGACAATCCACACAGCATCATCTAGCCCCAAGGTAAGCAGAGCTTGTGTTATGGGTACTAGATGACTGATATACTTAATACAATACATTACATAGATAGATGTTTTTTTTATTATACATAGTAAATACCCAGAACACCCGAAACAAATATTTGTAGATCGTACAAACATTTGTTCCAGGGCGGGAATCGAACCCGCAAACTCCTGCGTTGCAGGCGGACCTTCGCCCACCGCGCCACATCGGTCGTCAGAATAAATAATAAAGTCAAAATAAAATAAAACTATCGTATATATATATTGTATTAAGAATATCAGTCATCTAGTGCCCATAACACAAGCTCTGCTTAGCTTGAGGCTAGATGATGCTGTGTGGATTGTCCAGCATTATTTATTTATTTATTTATCTCCATAATTATACTGTCACCTCAGCATTCCTTCATCATCTGCCTCCGGCCAGGATCAGCGCAGCATGTCTAGTAATACTTCAACAGTATCCTTTGTGTAATCAATTTGGTTTGCCCCTTAAAACGAAAAGCAAATACTTAGTTTGGTGCTCATATTAAGCTTCACTTGTTATAACTTGTACTATCGAAGCCCAAAAGTCTGACAACTAGTAACTATGAAGTTTCTTACAAATGATATATTATATTTATTTCTGTAAATAGGTTTTTACTAACACTTTTACAAGTCGACTTGTATTTTCTTTTGTTTTACATACGTTAGCGTTTCGCTACCTGACAACTCTGAGAAGAAACACTGAATGAAACTCAGAGATCACAGTCTCTTTTAAAGTCCAGAAATTATCTTGGTTAGGTCATGTGAGGACCATGCAAATTAGTGTCCGAGATGTTCTTTTGAGGAAAGAACCACACAGATATGAGTGGACCTGTTCAGTCAGTGCTAGCGTTTGTCGAAAATTGTAGAGCTCAACAATATCAAAGAAAGAACATTTGGGTGGCCACATTAAGTACCAGTATTAAGAACGCAACAATGAACCAAAAACATTAACAAGAAATTAAATAAACAAAAAATTAAACACAAGAGACATCATACTATCGAAGCCAAAAAAAATCCTTACCAAAGGACTACGATATTTACCTTCAAGGGACAAAAAAGGCTCAGCGATGTTATTGGTGCTGTAGATCCGTAACGCGGCGCCATCTTGTTTGTACCTAAACAAAATGAAAGGCCCTTACCGAGCTTTGGGCAAAAGGCCCTTACTGCACTGTGGGCAAAAGGCCTTTACTGCACTGTGGGCAAAAGGCCCTTACTGCACTGTGGGCAAAAGGCCCTTATTGCACTGTGGGCAAAAGGCCCTTACTGCACTGTGGGCAAAAGGCCCTTACTGCACTGTGGGCAAAAGGCCCTTACTGTACTATAGGTAAATGCCCTCTTAACTATAAAAACGTGCTAAAAGCGTCGTCCCACGCTGAGGACTGGCTTCTTTGCAAAGTGCAGAACGTCTGATGGACGCAAAGGGAACCGTTCATCTTCTTTCAGACTTTTGAAACAGTTCGTCAGCTCTTTTCCACACCACCCATGAGGTAGAGCTGCAGGCGCGTTTTTTTTAAAGTGGTATCCCCATTTCTGGGCCTAATCCACTTCATCACGTATATTGAAAATATTTAAGCTACGAGTATGTTACGTATGAAGAATATAAGTCATCTAGTCTGCCCTGGTAACAAAGAATGCAGTAATCGACATTTTTGAGATTTTCACTTTTTTCCAGAAATGGCATCCCAAGAGGTTTCATAATATGTACATGAAAAATATATATTTTCATAAAAAAATTCACTCAAAGTATGTTTTTTATGTAACGTAATGTAATACAAATTATTAATAGCCATTTAATCATTGCAACAAAAATTATTATTAAATGTTTCGAACCGGGACAATACAGGAAGAGGCACCCTGGTGCATGCTATTTGCCGACGACATTGTCCTTGTCAGTGAAGATGGACCTGAGATCCAGGGTAGATTGGAGAAATGGCAACAGAAGCTGGAGAGTGTAGGCTTGAAAATCAGCAGAACCAAGACAGAATATATGTTCTGCGATTTCGGCGGTCCCTCCAGCCCTGAAGCCATTGCGCTTGATGACGTGCTCCTTCCGATCTGCTCCGACTTTCGGTATCTCGGTTCACTAGTGCAAAGTGACGGAGGAATAGATCGGACTGTCAAGCACAGAATAAACACAGGGTGGATGAAGTGGCGGCAGGTAACGGGAACAACCTGCGATTCCCACGTTCCCCTTAAACTTAAAGGGAAGATCTATAAGTCAATGATTAGACCTGCTGTCTTGTATGGATCAGAGTGTTGGGCCACAAAAGGAATGAATGAAAGGCAGTTGCATGCAGCTGAGATGAGAATGCTAAGGGGGATGTGTGGTGTTACGCGAATGGATAGAATAAGAAATGAGTATATAAGAGGAAGTCTGAAAGTGGCGCCTGTGACAGAGAAGTTGTGTGGAAATCGGCTATCATGGTATGGACACGTGATGCGAAGGAATGAGGATCATGTTGTGAGGAAAGTGTTGAGTATGAATGTAGAGGGTTACAAGAGTAGAGGGAGACCCAGGAAACGATGGATGGATTGTGTGAAAGTTGATATGGCTAAGAAGGAGGTGACTTCTGAGATGACGGGAAATAGAGATGTATGGAAGAAGAAGACATGCTGCGCCGACCCCAAATGAAATTGGGATAAGGGCAAGAGGATGATGATGATGTCTTAGCACAAGTCGATTACTGCATTATTTTTTAGTAATTATTGCCATTATTATATGCTCGGAACTAAGTTGTAGTGTACTGTCTTCTCAAGGATTTATAAAGGTGCATTATAAGGTTAAGAGTTTTTAGTCTCTTAGCTACGACCTAAGTTTTTACATCGTGTAATGCAAATATACTACACGGATGTTAAAAACTAACTTCATGTTCTTATAATATGCAGCTGTACGGGTTGTAAGTCATGTAATTTGTCGTGAAGGTTTGTAAGTTAAGCCTCTTCCTGTATTTCCGACGTCAGTGCGTCCATTATTAACAGGAAGAGGTAAGGGCTTAAGGCCGACCCTTGGTGCAATCCTACAGCCACACTGAACTTGTCAGTGTTTCCAGCAGACGATCGGACATAGGTACTAGATCGGCTGTACATCGCACGAATCAACTCAACATACTTCCCAGGCTCACCTTTCTCCTTCAAGGCCCACCACAACACTTCCCGAGGCAGGCCTCCCACACGGTGGACCGACGACCTGGTGAAAGTCGCGGGAAGGGCATGGATGCGGAAGGCGCAGGACCGCTCATTGTGGAAATCCTTGGGGGAGGCCTTTGTCCAGCAGTGGACGTCTTTCGGCTGAAATGATGAATGATGATGCGACAGGAGCTTTATCCCTCGATAGTTGTTGCAGTCCTGTACATCCCCTTTATTTTTGAAGATGGGCACTAGTGAACTATTGCACCACTCTTGTGGGATCACTTCCTCATGCAACAACTTATTGAAGAATAAAGTCAGCCACGTAAATCCATCTTCTTTTAGTTCCTTCCATACTTCTATTGGTATATCATCTGGGCCCATGGCCTTTCCATTTTTCATATTTCTTACTGCTTGCCTCACTTCATCCATGCTAACTTGTCTTACCAAACCCTCATTTACTGGTGCCTCACGTACCATACCATTCCATTCATTCTCCTCATTCATAAGCTTATCAAAATAAACCTTCCATCGCTCTTTTATTTCATCATCATTTCACAGAACCTTACCTACATCATCTTTCATACATTTGATATGAGTAATATCTCTTGTCCTTATTTCCCTTGCTTTCGTAATCCGATAGAGCTCTTCCTCGCCTCTAGGGCTAACCAGTGAGTCATACAACTTCTCCTGTGCCTTAGCCCTAGCAACTGCTACCGCCTTTTTTGCTTTTCTCTTCCATTCCTTGTAAATTGTATTCTTTTCTTCTTTCAAACCATCGTTCCCATTTTCTACACCCTGCCATTCTTTAAACGCAACTTTTTTCTCTTTAAGTAACTTTTGCACTTCCTCATTCCACCACCATGTATCCTTATCTATCATACCTTTCCCTTTCGATTCTCCAAATATATCTTTTGCTACTCTTCTTATACAATCTGCCATCTCATTCCAGCATTCGTTCACAGACTTCCCTTCCATATCTTTCATTTCAATCATTTTGTCCACTACTTGGTTCTTGAACAATCTGCCGCACTCCTCATTTTCTATCATACGCCATTTGGTTTTTGGCGGGGGTCATTCTTTGTTATGTCTGATGGGGACACGTACTTTAGCCTCCACCATCACCAACCTGTGTTGCGAGACTAATGCAGTAATACGCGCAAGTGCTGCATTTAGTTTTAGTATCCTGTGACTCGGAAACGACCTGATACTAAACCGAAACGCAGTTATACGTATTATAATTGCATATATTAGTAAATTAAATAAAGGAAAATTATCTTGCAAAAGCTTGATTTTTTCCGAATTTTTAGATATATTATGTTATGACCAATAAAAAACGAACTTCTTGCTCAGATGACATGAAATATGTTTTTTGCGTTTATCTCGTAATCGCAATTATGCGATTATTGCATTCTTAGTTATGACGGCACAAGTACCTATTAGAAGAGTTGCTTAGCTAGTCCATTATAATTATTAATACTTTTCTTATTATCTTGTAATTGTAATAAACTCATACTATAATTTCACTTTATTATATAATTTGTATGCCAATCGGCAAAACATAGCGCACTTCCTAATTTATAAGATCTTGCATGTAATGATTACCTATGTTTTACAAATAAACGATTATTATTATTATTATTATTATTAAATATACTACAGAAGTCGCCTCCTCCCCCTGGGATCGGCTCAGCAGACGTTACTCTTCCAGAAATCTTCATAATTGTGCTGTAACTTCAGCAATGCTTTAACAGTGTCCTTGGTGTATCGACTTGGTTTACCCCTTAAATAGAAAAAAAATCTTAGATTAGAGCACACGCGCTAAAAATAAAGTCGATTATTTGATAAGGTCACATTGAGTTATCGGATATAAAATAAACCTGGCAAATACATGATAGAAGACACATCCAAGCGAAGTGTGTCAGTCTTCAATATGTACCTTTAAGGGACAGCCATGGAATAGTGATGTCATTGGTGTATGTGTGTGTAGATCCTAAACGCGGTGCCATCTTGTTCGTTCCTTAAAAAAAAATACGAGTACAAGGCTTAGTAAGTTTTGAGTACATTCCATGTTTTAAGTAAATGTAAGTGTAAGTAATAAAGAGTATAGAAACCTTTTGCCGCATCTCGCCGCTGGTCTACACATCCCGCAGCCTGTCACCACATCCCGCAGCATGTCACCGCATCCCGCAGCACGTCACCGCATCCCGCCGCAAGTCATCGTATCCCACCGTGGTACTCTGCAGCTTGTGATTAACGTAGATAGAATTAATGGGAACTACGGGCAAAACGCCCTTTCAACACTGTGGGCCTTTGTCTATATAATCATATAGCCACTATACCTACCTTTGTACCTATTCATACCCAGAAGATGCCTCCTCCTGCCGGGATCGGTGAAGCATGCCATCTTCTTCCATACATCTCCATTTGCTGTAAGCTTAGCAATGCTTCAACAATCGCCTTCCGCTTCTTGCCGGGGCCAGCGCAGCACGTCTTCTTCTTCCATGCATCTCCATTTCCTGTCACCTTAGCAATGCTTCAACAATCGCCTTCCGCTTCTTGCCGGGGCCAGCGCAGCACGTCTTCTTCTTCCAAACATCTCCATTTCCTGTCACCTTAGCAATGCTTTAACAGTATCCTTGGTGTAGTGAATTTATTTGCCCCTTAAAATTGAAAAAATACTTAGTTCGCAGCATATATAAGCTTTACTTCTTAAAACAACATCGTGCTATTGAAGCCCAAAATTTCCTTACAAATGGTCTGCGATATTTACCTTCAAGCGACATTTAAGGCTCAGCGATGTTATTGGTGCTGTAGATCCGTAACGCGGCGCCATCTTGTTTGTACCTAAACAAAATTAAAGGCCCTTACTTCACTGTGGGCATAAGGCCCTTATTGTACTTTGGGCAAAAGGCCCTTACTGCACTGTGGGCAAAAGGCCCTTACTGCACTGTGGGCAAAAGGCCCTTACTGCACTGTGGGCAAAAGGGCCTTGTATTGTATTGTTAGACGGGCCGATTTCCGCAACTCCACGACGTAGCGCGTATTTTGCGTAAAGGGTGGGACAATACCTTATTCGATCCACCCCAGTTCCCCGAGAAAGGCCAGCAGCGCCCTGACGTTACTGGCGATCTCTCGGAGAGTAACCGGGTTACCGAAGTATTTAGCCCTGTATGCAGTAACCTCTGGACAGTGGAGAAGCACGTGGTCCGCCGTCTCGTCCACCTCCATGCATGCTCTGCACAGCGGGCTATCTGTAACTCCTATAGTAAATAGGTGCTTGTTAAATGACCCATGACCTGTGACAGCGGCTGTGACTGTGCGCAGCTGCTGTTTAGTCAGTTGTAGGGCCTGTTTTGTAAAGCGGCCGTCAATTGCAGGGAGTACCTCCCTGGACAGCCTGCAGTCTGTTTGGTCTGACCAAATTTTGTTGTGTTGAACCCTAGTGCGTTTCCTTACCAGAGTGCGTATATACCCAAAGGGGAGTGGTACAATGGGTTCCGGTCCCATTACTGCCATGCTAGATCCCCTTCTTGCGAGTTCGTCTGCAGCATCATTGCCACGAGAACCGCTGTGTCCTTTGATCCATTGAATGGTTATGTTGTTTAGAATACCCACCTGATTTAAGCGGTGATGACATTCGTATATAAGCCCAGAGTTGGTTGTGTAGCATTTTAGTGCTTGCAGGACCGACATGCTGTCTGATAGAATACGGACAGTGTGGTCCTGAACCTGTCTGGCTGCGATAGCTGAGGCTGCTAGGGATATACCCATACACTCTGCTTGGAACACCGTATTGTGGGCCCCTAGAGGTGTGGCTATATGTATATTGAGGTCCTCCGAAAAGATGCCAGCGCCAGAGCCGGTACCTGTCTTGGATCCGTCTGTGAAAATACGCAACTCTGCTGGACGTTGTCCCTCGTACCGGTGATCCTCATGGAGTTGGATTTTGTATCTTTTATCGAAGATAAATTGCTTGGGAATCCGGTCATTTATGGCTTTAGTCAAGGGGAACTCCTTGTAGAGTCCCTCAAGTAACGCGGAGTGTTGTGTTTCTCTTTTACTCCAGAGATTTAGTGTTTTTAGGCGTACCGCCGCCATCGT